>CM057459.1:1465662500-1466920000 GCA_016271365.2 Neoceratodus forsteri
GAAGAGGGTTGTGGATGCATGGAATGGCCTTCCTGAGGAGGTTGTGGAGTCAAAACAGTGGGGAATTCAAAAATGCATGGGACAGACATAAGGCAATTTTTTTTTTATTTATACTTTTGCACCCTGCCACTGCCATCCATCCACCAGTCCCGGACCCTGTGCTGTAGCTTCCTATATTGGCCACCTCCTGGGACCCTAGCTTGCCCCAGGGTGGGGCCGTGGCACTGGAACCCCCTGAAGGTGCCACGGTCAACGGGATAGGGGCGGGAGTCGGGCTGGGAGCCGATGCAGCCACTGGACGGGCATCACCAAGGCAGTGGTGGGCTGATTTTCTTGTTTTAGGCCTAGGGGCAGGGACGTGCAATGACATCCAGCGCTCACCCCACCCTCAATGTGTTGAGTGCAGTTGGTTCGTGAGTCCCAGCCTCTGCTGGGGTCTCGATCACCGACACTACCCCGGCCCTACTCCCAGAAGGAAAGCAGTCTGTAGGACACTCCATCCTTCTTCCCTGACCAGCCCTCCAGCTCCCCGGGTCCATTCCCAGACTTGGGTCGCTGGCATCGCAAGTGGAAATCCAACCACTGCGCCGATGGGCCAGCATAGACATAAGGCAATTTTAGGGAGTGGGGGTAGGAGGAAGTAGGCTGTTGGTTAACTAGGATCTGCAGCTTATCCATTAGGTAGGGAAATAGGCAGACTGGGGGCCAAGCGTCCTTATCTGCTGTCAAATTCTATGTTTCTATGAAAGGTAATGCCACCTCATGCTGCACAATAGCAGGCTTAAGCCAAGCTTCTGAATGCAGAAACTGTCAGATCTTCTGAGCAGCCCAGGCTTCTAATTCCAGCCATTTTCGGGTGAAGACTGAGAATATTCACGTGCTCAGCTTGAGGCCTTTGGGAGGTGGTTGAGCACTAGTTGTAGTGATCGGTGAGAGGTGTGGTGGGGGATGGAGTTAAGCTCAATATCCCTGCACAAACTAGTAGGAGAAAAACAGATATGCAGAGCCAGAATGAGGCACGGGAAGTACATACTGAGGGCAGCTGAAGGATGGATACACGAAACACTTGTGAAGACAAAGCATGAGGAGAGCAGTGCCAGACCTAGGGAGACACAGGATATGTAAGAACAGGCAAGAGGAATCCGGCATGATGTGACATGGTGGGAGATGAGTACTGTCCCATGGGGTGTTCTTTAAAGACATAGCAATAAAGTGCTCTGCACAACAGAGGAGTATGAGGCAGGGCGGGATAGCAAGCAAGTCAAGGTCGCCCATGATTGAGGAAACTAGTGTAGAAATAGTAGACAAGATAGTATGGGACTGGGTTAGGCAGCCCCACAAGAGCATAGGAAGGGAATTAAATGCCTTTTTTTCTAAAAAGAAGCCAATAGGCAGAAGTAACAAGAACAGGATCTTCAGGGCTGTGGAGGAAGCAGAGTATTAGCCTCAGTTCCAAAAAGTACAGGGTTAAAGCAGGATTAGAAGTCCAAGGCTTAAGGCAGGATAGAGTCACGGGTGAATACTTTTATCTTTTCTCTGCCCTTTCTGATTTTGCACACTGTGCTTTTCCAGATCCCATACTCATCAGCTAAACTTCTTATGTTGATGCTTCTCTCCAGTTTGCCAACAATTTCTAGCTTGGTATCAGTCGATAGAGTCACTTGTTTACAAGCCATTGCTACCACTGGAGTTTCAAACAGCCGTTCAGTGATGACATTTAAAGAACAAAGGGTAAAGCTATTGGCGTTGGGGGGCAGGTGAGGGCGGGGAGTTCAGTTGACCGGTCATTCTGGATCAGTGGGGTTCGTAACTCTGGAGTTCTACTGTAGAAAGAAGTAGCTTTAAGACTAGAGGAGGTCTTTTCTGGCAGACAACAGTGGAGGACTAGAAAGGCAGGGGAGGAGCTAGAGTGTATGTAATTGAGGGCAGGGGTGGGTGAGTGGGTGAACATATAAGAAACAGATATATGGGCAGGAACCATGACTCAAGACTTGCGCTTTTGGGTGGCCACAGGAACCTGGCTTGAGATTTAGGGCAGACTATCAGGTCCAGCCAATGGCAGCTCTGAGAGAGCGTTAGCAGTCCAACAGGGAGCTCTGAGGTGCGCTACTGTGGCCAGTGTCAGAAGGAGACATTGCTGGGGTTAAAACCAGGCAGTACAGAGAAAGAGATGTACCTTGAGAGGAGAGGAGGTGGTCAGCCAGCGAGGGGGCTGCAGCAGAAGGAAGCACCATGGCCTGAGGTGGAGGGCACAGCAGCTTCTGGCTGTGGTGCCCAAAAAGATGTGCACCCTCCTGGGAAAAGAGCAAAGAGTGGAGAGAACAATTAATTAATGGGAGGTAGAACACAGTGGGTGGGGGTCTGGCAGGGTGTGGAGACAGATCCTCAGCAGGGGTTCAGCCATAGACAAAAGAGCAGATTAAATTGGGGGGAAGGCCCCAGGAAGCGAGGCTGGGGGCCGAGAAGTGAGAGAGATACATACACTGACAAAGACAGAAAAAGAGACAGAGCAGGCCGTAGTAGGCCAGAAAAGAAAGAGAAGTGGCAAACTGGAATGAACTTTATCAAACTTTAGCAAAGGATTTCACTGCTTTAGCGAGGTATTTTTACATATCTAAACTCAGAAGGGCTGTGTATCACTTCATCAAGTTTTTATAATTTACATACAAAACTAGCTGTTTGAAGAAGTACCAGCAAAGATATCTTAATCCTAATAAAAATAGCATATGGCTGTCTTAGATGTCAGCGTGGCTCAGTCAGTAGGACATCAGCCTCTGGACCAGAAGGTCGTGGGTTCTCGTCCCACACCGGGATCAAACTTGCACCTAAAATACACTGGCACCCGAGTGCAGTATGGAGGGGAGGGGGAGTGCTGTACTGCTGGGGTGTGCCGTCCTTCAGATGAGACATTAAACCGAGGTCCCTTCTATCCATCCTGGTGCTGTTCTGGTGGGAGTCCAGGTAGAAGCAAAAGAACCCAGGGCACTCTTCACAAAGAGTAGGGAACATTCCCGGTGTCCTGGCCAACATTCCCCTTCCCATAAACTGGTTCATGTAATTGTCTAGGCTGTGTGCTGGTGCTGATGTGCAGGGCCCCGGGTTTTCCTTGATTCATGAGATCGTAAACCCAGCGGAAATATCATAATTTGCCATCACCGCTGAGTCGCGGCGGCCGCCCAGCAGAACAACGTCTCTTCATTTGCCGACGGGGTGCCCAATCCCCGTCGGCTTCACTGTCCCCAAATGCTATTATGCCACGCTGGAGCCCACCCCAGCGTGGCAACACATTCTTTGCCGGCACAGGGGTGCCCAATCCCCGTCGGCTTCACAATCCCTCCTTGTGACAGTAATAAAAAAAAATAAAACCTGCAATAAAAAAACCTTCCATCGTTGCTTCTTTTGCCCCCTCACCAACCCTTCCCACACCCTCTGAGTACCACCTCCCCACCCCCATGCCTCCCGGACTCAGCGCGGCAGTCTTGATGGGACCGGGGAACACACGTCTGCACTCTTCAAAGCCGACCCCATGAACTGAGGAAATGCCGTAAGCTGTATAATGGGCCAGATAGGAGGGTTCAACTTTATGCATATCTCAGGCATTTTTGGGAATTTTGCAAATTTCAGCATAGGATTTTAGGACCCCTTCTTGTGAATGATGTCACTGTCATGGCGTTAGAGGGCTCAAGGGTGATTCGTGCAGTGACTGCGAAATCACCCTTGGGACTGAATACCGCCGCAGTGACATCATTCATGGAACTGTTAATTTAAGGCCATCAAAAAATGACTGTTTAAACTCGTTTAGCGTTCCCACGGGCTAATAAGTTCGCGAAATTTCAATATTTTCACCCAGGTTTCAAATTGCCTCACCACAGTCTTAGAGGTACCACAGCTGTCATTTTCATCTCACCCAAATGTGTTCACCCTTGTAGCACAGAATGCCAGTCGATTGCAAGAAATCAATGTACAGAGACAAATTAAGAAAATCACAGTGACACTGTTCATGAGCAGAGGTCTTGAAATGGCTATGTTGAAATGGCTGAAAAATTCCTAAAATGACTGTTTCTGATCGATTGCACCAGATCGTGCACGCCGCACGCTCATAAGTTTTGCAATTTTCAATATTTCCACTCCAGATTTTCAACATTGCCACTTTTCACACCTTCTTATGAGCAATACAGCTGTTATTTTCACATCTCACCCAAAATGTGTTTTTGCACATACTAGCACACAATGGTGCGATCCGGTCTCGCGAAATCAATATTCGGACAGATTAATAAAATCACAGTGATACTGTTCATGAGCAAGGTCTTAAACTGGCTATGTTGAAAATTTGGTGACAAACACCCATAAAATGACGCTGTTACAAGCGTGCATTGTGTCAATATAGCGAAAAAACAAAAAGAGAAAAATTAAGGGTAAAAATGTACATAGAATTGCACTTGAAATTGGTGTTGATGCCGCAGAAGTTCTGCGGCAAGTGAACTCCTCTTAAGAGACTTTGCTCCCAGTGTGCACTTGAAAAATGGGTTCTGCTGATAATGTGATATGGCGCCACTATACATTCAGTCACTTCACTGCCAGTCTAGCATTGCTTGTAAAGTGCTTTGGGATACACTGTGTATGAAAAGTGCTATATAAATGCTGATTCTTATTCTTTTAAAAACAGAAGTTAAGATTAGGTAACACAACATTTAACAAAAACACAGCTGTAAGAATCCTACTAGAGATAACTGAAATACAAAATACAGATATACATGTATGGGAAGGCTGCCCTAGGAGCCCTATAGCTAGTAATGTAAGTGCACGGGTATAGTAGGACTGGTTTGGGGGTGGTGGAATCCAGACCCCAGGGTTGGGAGTGCAGCCATGAGTATGAACAGATGGATATTGGTGGTGGGAGGCAGCAACATGCCACCAAGGATGGAGTGGTTAGGAAGCCTGCTGCAAGGACTAGTGGTTGGGGCTCGGGAGCATGCTGCCAGGGCTTGTGCCTGGGGCTTGGGAGCCTGCTGCAAGGGCTTGTGTTTGGGGCTCGGGAGCATGCTGCAGAGGCTTGTGTATGGGGCTTGGAGCATGCTGCAAGGCTGGTGTGTATGGGGCTCGGGAGCATGCTGCCAGGGGCTTGTGTATGGGGCTGGGAGCATGCTGCAGGGGCTGGTGTATGGGGCTCGGGAGCATGCTGCAAGGGCTGGTGTATGGGGCTCGGGAGCATGCTGCAAGGGCTGGTGTATGGGGCTCGGGAGCATGCTGCAAGGGCTGGTGTATGGGGCTCGGGAGCATGCTGCAAGGGCTGGTGTATGGGGCTCGGGAGCATGCTGCAAGGGGCTGGTGTATGGGGCTTGGGAGCATGCTGCAGGGCTGGTGTATGGGGCTCGGGAGCATGCTGCAGGGGCTGGTGTATGGGGCTCGGGAGCATGCTGCAAGGGCTGGTGTATGGGGCTTGGGAGCATGCTGCAAGGGCTGGTGTATGGGGCTGGGAGCATGCTGCAAGGGCTGGTGTATGGGGCTTGGGAGCATGCTGCAGGGGCTGGTGTATGGGGCTCGGAGCATGCTGCAGGGGCTGGTGTATGGGGCTCGGGAGCATGCTGCAGGGCTGGTGTATGGGGCTCAGGAGCATGCTGCAGGGGCTGGTGTATGGGGCTTGGGAGCATGCTGCAGGGCTGGTGTATGGGGCTCAGGAGCATGCTGCAGGGGCTGGTGTATGGGGCTCAGGAGCATGCTGCAGGGGCTGGTGTATGGGGCTTGGGAGCATGCTGCAGGGCTGGTGTATGGGGCTTGGGAGCATGCTGCAAGGGCTGTGTGTGGGGCTCGGGAGCATGCTGCAGGGGCTGGTGTATGGGGCTCGGGAGCATGCAAGGGCTGGTGTATGGGGCTTGGGAGCATGCTGCAGGGCTGGTGTATGGGGCTCGGGAGCATGCTGCAGGGGCTGGTGTGGGGCTCAGGGAGCATGCTGCAGGGGCTGGTGTATGGGGCTCGGGAGCATGCTGCAGGGGCTGGTGTATGGGGCTCAGGGCATGCTGCAAGGGCTGGTGTATGGGCTCGGGAGCATGCTGCAAGGAGCTTGTGTATGGGGCTCGGAGCATGCTGCAGGGCTGGTGTATGGGCTCGGGAGCATGCTGCAAGGGCTGGTGTATGGGGCTCGGGAGCATGCTGCAAGGGCTGGTGTATGGGGCTCCGAGCATGCTGCAGGGCTGGTGTATGGGGCTCGGGAGCATGCTGCAAGGGCTGGTGTATGGGGCTCGGGAGCATGCTGCAAGGGCTGGTGTATGGGGCTCGGGAGCATGCTGCAGGGCTGGTGTATGGGGCTCAGGAGCATGCTGCAGGGCTGGTGTATGGGGCTCGGGAGCATGCTGCAGGGCTGGTGTATGGGGCTCGGAGCATGCTGCAAGAGCTGGTGTGTGGGCTTGGCAGCATGCTGCAAGGGCTGGTGTATGGGGCTCGGGAGCATGCTGCAGGGCTGGTGTATGGGGCTCGGGAGCATGCTGCAAGGGCTGGTGTATGGGGCTTGGAGCATGCTGCAGGGCTGGTGTATGGGGCTCGGGAGCATGCTGCAGGGAGCTGTGTATGGGGCTTGGGAGGCATGCTGCAGGAGGCTGGTGTATGGGGCTTGGGAGCATGCTGCAGGGCTGGTGTGTATGGGGCTCGGGAGCATGCTGCAGGGCTGGTGTATGGGGCTTGGGAGCATGCTGCAGGAGCTGGTGTATGGGGCTTGGGAGCATGCTGCAGGGGCTGTGTGTGGGGCTTGGGAGCATGCTGCAGGGGCTGGTGTATGGGGCTCAGGAGCATGCTGCAGGGCTGGTGTATGGGGCTTGGGAGCATGCTGCAAGGGCTGGTGTATGGCGCTCGGGAGCATGCTGCAAGGGCTGGTGTATGGGGCCTGGAAGCATGCTGCAGGCTGTGTATGGGGCTCGGAGCATGCTGCAGGGGCTTGTGTATGGGGCTTGGGAGCATGCTGCAAGGGCTGATGTATGGGGCTTGGGAGCATGCTGCAAGGGGTCGTGTATGGGGCTTGGGAGCATGCTGGAGGCTGGTGTATGGGGCTTGGGAGCATGCTGCAAGGGGTCGTGTATGGGGCTCGGGAGCATGCTGCAAGGGCTGGTGTATTGAGCTCGGGAGCATGCTGCAAGGGCTGGTGTATGGGGCTGGAGCATGCTGCAAGGGCTGGTGTGTATGGGGCCCGGAAGCATGCTGCAGGGGCTGGTGTATGGGGCCTGGAGCATGCTGCAAGGGCTGGTGAATGGGTGGTTTAGGTTGCATACCTCCATGGATGTGGGTGGATTCCTGAGTGCAGGTACATGTGTAAGGAAATCCCTGTGTCCTGACAGGCCAAGACTTGTCTATAGTCATGACGTTAATAGAACACCAACAATGGCCAAAAAGGCATAGAAACATAGAAACATTGAAACATAGAAACATAGAAGTTGACGGCAGATAAGGACCGCAAGGCCCATCCAGTCTGCCCATTTCCTTTTCTACCTTATAAATGTGCCATCGGCCTTTGCTCTGTCAGTGACTCATCTATTCATCGTCATTTGTATTGCTCCCTTATGCCTATCCATGCCTGTTTGAAGCCCTGCACTGTATTCATAGCCACCACTTCTTGTGGTAAGCCATTCCATGCATCTACACCCTTTCTGGTGAAAAAAGAATTTCCTCACATTCTTTAATCGCCTCCTCTAATCTCATGCTGTAGTCCTCTTGTCCTGCTATTTTTCTTATATTTAAACATGTTAGACCTCTTTCACCTTGTTTATGCCCTTAAGGTGTTTAAATGTCTCGATCATATCACCTCTCCTCCTCCTTTGCTCAAGGGATATATTGACTCCGTTAATCTGTCCTCATATGTCTTCTGATGCAGTCCCTGCACCATTTGGTTGCCCTTCTCTGGACTTCCTCAATTTAGATTAATGTCCTTGAAGGTGTGGCCTCCAATACTGCACGCAGTACTCCAGATGGGCCTAACCAATGTCTTGTACAGAGGGATTATTACCTCTCTAATCGACTCAGATACCCCTACTAATACACCCTAACACCCCCTAGCCTTACCTACTGCTTTAGGAGGTCTGCTTGATGATTTTAGGTCATCAGTGATGATGATGCCCAAGTCTCTTTCTTCCTTTGTGACTGCTAGCAACTCCCTCCCAGCCTATAAGTAGCTTCAGGGTTCTCTTCCCTATGTGCATGATTTTGCACATCTTTGCATTAAATCCCAGTTGCCACTCTTCTGACCATTCTGCTAGTTTATCCAGATCTCTTCTCATTGCCCACCCCATCTGGATCATCTACTCTGTTGCAGATCTTGGTGTCATCTGCAAACAGACAAGCCTTACCCTCTAGTCCATCTCTTGAGGTCACTAATGAAGATGTTGAATAGGACTGGCCCCAGGACTGATCCCTGAGGTACCCCACTTGTGACTTGCATCTCTTCTGACTGTATACCATTTTACCACTCTCTGTTTTCTGCCAGTCAACCAGTTTGCCACCCAATTGACCAACTTCTGACCCACCGAGCCTACCTAGCTTATTTATCAATCTTCTATGTGGAACAGTGTCAAAAGCTTTGCTGAAGTCAAGGTAGACTCAACTGACAACCTCTTGGTCCACCACTCTGGTTACCCAGTCAAAGAAATCTATGAGATTAGTTTGACAGGACCTTCCTTTTGAAACCCATGCTGTCTTGGATCCTGTGCCCTATGGATTCCAGGTGTTGCACTATCCTTTCCTTAAGGAGTGCCTCCATAATCTTGCCACTACTGAGGTAAGACTGACAGGTCTGTAGTTTCCCATATCCTCCTGCTACCACTCTTGTGGGTGGGATCACATGAGCCCTTCTCCCGATCTTCTGGGACCTCTCCTGTGCTCAAGAGACTCACTAAACAATTCTGCTAATGGCTCTAGTTCCTCCTTTAGCTCCTTAAGTACCCTGGGATGTATGCCATCAGGTCCCATTGCCTTATCCACCCTGAGCTTAGCAAGCTCTTGTAGGACCCTTTCTTTGTGAAGGGAGTAGTGCTCACCTCCCTCCCCCTGTGTCCATGATGCTGAGCCGTGGGCCCTGCCTACCTTCTCTTCAGTAAATACTGAGCAAAGTATCTATTTAGGATAGATGCATTCACAGGGTCCTCCTCCTCACATGCTCCCTTTTTCCATTAACTTAATACCCCTCTGGACTTTCTCCTTTCACTAATGTATCTATAGAAAGTCTTGTCACCTTCTTTTACTGTTCGTGCTAGTGTTTCCTCAGTTTGGGACTTTGCCTGCCTTACTGCTACACTGATTCCCTTAGGGCAGTTTGGTATGCCTCCTATCTTCATCCGCTGTGTTCCTTATATTTTCTGAAGGCCAGCCTTTTGGCTCTGACCTTTATGCTACTGTATTTGAGAACCAAAATGGTTTCCTTCTTCTTTTGCACTTCCTTTTTCTGTCTAACACAATGGATGTTGCTTCAAGTATTGTATCCTTAATGCTTGCCCCTTTGCCTGTACCTCCTCACCTGTGTTTCTTTTTGCCAGGGCTAGCATTGCAGTCTGGAGACAGCACATTCCATATCGGTGTAACTGCCTTGTAGAATTTAACATTTTCAAACAGCAGTAAGTTTTTTTCTTGTTTGTGTTATCTACTCCGTTTCTCAAAATTGTAATGTGAACCTCGAACTGTGCATCAACAACAAGGAAGCTCTTATCTGAATAAGAGTTCCTCTGTGGCATCTGTTTAATTTTTTAAACAACAGCCCAAGGAGGTAAGGGATCATAATTTGCCATCAAGGAGACAACTATGATCTATTTCTCTTCCCTGCTAGCCAACTCCAACCCCGTGCTGCACCATTTTCTGACTTCATCTGTATAGGGGCAGCATGTGGCATGCACCATTAAATTCCGTGGAGTATCATTTTCAAGCACTGTTTTGGCCATTTAATTAGATATTACATACAATAGGACCTGGGAGTCAACTTACAAGAGCCTTGTTAGTTGACCTCTGTCTCCAATTCTATGTAACGTCCACTTAAACTTCCAGAAGCAGTGCTTGAAAATGACACTCCATAGGCTTCCATGGATCACTCCCTGGCGCTCTCCCTATACAGATGTCATAAAAAGGTTAGAGCACACAGTGCTGTCTAGTAGAAAGTGGAAAGGGATTGTGAAGCTAACCCCCCGGGAGCAAATTGTGATCCCTTCCCTACTCTGATGGGACTGTATAAAAAAATTAAGCAAGTACCTTAAAGGAACTCCCATTGACATAAGGGAGCTTCCTCTCTGTTGTGTCAGCATACTATATTAAAAGCAGAGAAAGGAACTTTTTAATCATACACAATGGTATATTTTCTATCCTCATTCTCATCAGCTTTATATTTATGGTAAACCTTATCTGTAGCATTTTTTAACATCTCAACCTCAATACCTGTGGTGTGAGTGTGTAACCCCCCTATAAATGGAGGTTCCTGAAAAGTCTTCCTTGAGCTTGCCTAAATGCTCACTGCCAGGCTGGTGTCCTGCGTTTTAGCAGTTTAAATGTATTGCCAGAGAGTGCCTGTACAGCCTCTGTGTACTGTTTCTTTAAGAGCTGCCTAGATTGCAGTTATAATTAATCTGGGAGGGGACTGAGTGTTTCTATGCTCGAGTCCCACCCGGGCTGCCAGATAATCGCTCTGTTCTGCCATCGCTGATTGCACAGAGGAAGCTCTGTTATAAGACGTGCTTATTTGCTGAATATCTATTAGAGTGATAATAATATTGCAGTTTGTTCTAACCTGTTTTCTTTGCAGCAAGGACTGTTCTGTTTATCTCCACCATCTTGGCCCGGGACTGTCAGAATGGGCCAATCAGTACTGTTGGGATTCTAAAATGGAGCCTGCCTACATGGGCTTGGTGGGGTCAAAACTTCTAGGAATTGTAGTTTTGGGCTTTTGGCGCCTAAATAACCTGGAAGGGGAGCCCTTGCTGTGACTGACAGAGGAATCAGCCAACCGAACCTTTTGGATTTTGGGAAAGTCCCAGATTGCTTGCAGTTTCAGTCAGATCTGAGTTGGTAAATGAAGAGGCCACAGCTTGAGTGATTCAAGCAAGAGCCCCTGCATAGATTCGCATGGGAGAACTGTGAAAGGGCTGAGTTTTGGCCTGCCTGTCTGCTGTCCCTGAGAGGAAAATAGAGTTTATTCAGACTGAATCTGAATTTGGAGAGTGAATTAAGCCACTGAATTGTGACCAGGCTCCTACCTGAAGAAGACTGAAGATTTGCTGAATGCGATCAGCCTGTCAGGACTTCCAGCCACCCCTGGACTCCCAGATTGTGCAGAGACTCTGTAATTTTGACCAGAGAGCCAATTGCCTGGTACAGTGGAATTTCCTTACATGTGAATGTGCTGTGTGCTGATAGTGGGTCATGATCTGGTTACCCACTGTGTGTCTGAACTGTGTTTTGTTTGCTGTAGGCTGCATCCAGCTCCATGGACTGAAATCTGTAATTATCTCTGTTTAGCCTGGGCCTTGCCACACTGGCCCAGCCAGAATACCTGCTACACAAAGAAAGTCATCGATGAGAGACCTGCCTGGGGATCAGCCTTCTGCTCAACGCCTTGACCAGGAATGACACCTCAGTGATTTGTGTGGGCCCTGCTTCTCCAGGCACTCCAGCTCAACAGCCTGCAGTCTCGATTTCGTCCTGCCTATGTCCAGTATTGGATATCATGAGTAAACATCAGGATAGCTCCCTGCAGCAACAGCTAAATCTAAAAGTGTTGTCATCTGATTGACTTGTTGCCTTTTCTTTCATGAACTGAGCCCTCCGCTCCGGATTACAAATAGTGTGTGTTGTGCATGTTGCTTTCTTCCATCACAGGGCCCCAACCAGCTGCAATGTTTCTAGCTAGCTCACCCGTTTTCCTACCTGAGGTACCCAGAATGTGTGACGTGTAGGACTCTGAACTGCATGTATAACTGTCTGATTAATATATTTTAAGCAAATCAACCTGATTACGCCTCCCTTATTCAAGTCCCCTGAAAAATCAGATCTAACTCTTTGTTTTTAACCTGACTGTGGTTCCAGTTTGTGCCAAAAGTACTGTACTGTTACTATTTGCTGTGCATAACCTTGTTACAGGGGTCCCCAGGGTCAAGCCAGAGGAACCAGCCCTGGTGGTGAAGTGCAAACTGTGGGGGTAATTGCATGGTAAATAAGAGTCATTGCAAAGTGATTACTGTATATTGTTCAGGCCACTAGAAGGGAAAGGGGGTTACAGTGTCCTGGAGGGTGTGCCCAGGTTAGCTTGTCCACTAACAACCCTGACCTCCGGTGGAGGCACCTGCTTTAGTACTCAGGCCCCTTAACCTGCTACTAGCCAAGCAGGCAGGGGTAATTGTTTAATTGTTTCATTAATTGTTTAATTGTTTAATTAGTATTTCGGAAAGACCTTTGAACGTGAGCTCTTTTACAAAGGTTCCACATCAGGGTGGACAATAAGACAATACACATATTCAGTGGTTACAGAGGCCTGATTGTTAGGCATTAAAGAGCGATTACATGACAAGTAGACAAATAGGAGAAAAAAAACTGAACAGTTGTAATTGAATACTAAGCTATTTCTAATCGGTTGCCCTAGGTAGCACACCCCTGAAAACCTCCAAATCTGTTGATAGACTCTGGCAGAGTAACTGCATAGGGTTTAACGCTATCCCAGATGGCGAGAGGCTGGGTGACAGTGAAACAAGGGGGACTGGGTTTGAAACCAACCACAGGAGAGAGAGAGGGGGGATAGTGAAACAGGGGGCTGTGATGGGGAGCAGCTACAGATGGCTTTGTCGAGTATGGTGTGTGTGTGTGTGTGGGGGTTGGGAGGGCAATACCAAGTGTGTTTAAAGAGGACTGATAGCTTATAAGCCCTTGGCTAAGCTGGAATGGAGGCAGGGTTCTCTAGGTAGCCCTGCTGGGTGTTACCTGGGTGTAGCCTGTCTATCAAGTGGGGCCTGAGAAGCAGGTGCATTTTGAGTTAGACATTAGGTGCTGTTTGAGGCCTACTTTGAATTGAGACAGGCTGTTTGTTTGTAATTTCATCGGGAGTTCATTTATCCAGAGGGGGGCCCGATAGGAGAAAGCACGCTGCCCTAGTGAGGTTCGATGGAATGGTATGGACAGTGCTCCATTCTTCCTCCGTCTGGTGATGTGTGTTGAGAGAGAAGCCTCGAGCAGGTTTCCTGTACAGGATGTTTTTTTTCCAAGGAGTGCCTTCTTTCCCAGGAGGCAAGTTTGGTATTTGATCCTGTCTTTTAGGCTAAGTCAGTTTGTATGCTCATACAGGGTGCAAGTATGAGTGTAGTGATCTGCACACAGGGTGAGGCGGCATGCCTTACTGAGTGCAATTTGGACCCTTTTGAGCACTGTATCAGTAGCAGCTCCATAGACCACCAGCCCATAGTCTATCGTGGAGAGTATGGAGCTGGAGACTGAGATTTGGAGTGCTTCCAGGGTGAGGGATTTCTTATGTCTACAAAGGACCCCGATCTTTGTGTTTATCACTTTGACAAGGGAGTCTATGTGGTGTGTATAAGTGAGAGAGTCATCAATGGTGACTCCAAGGTACTTGAACAAGTGTACCTGCTCAATCTGCTCACCAGCCTTGTTGGTGATTATGAGAGGAGCATGCTTGTGTTTGTTGTAGGGGCTGGATTGTAGCATGGCCTTGGTTTTCTTGTAATTTAGTAGCAGCTTTTGCCTACTGAACCAGTCCTCGAGTTTATTGAAAGAGTTCTGTAGTTCTGTTTGTAGGGCAACCTGAGAGGTGCTGCTGCTCAGCAGCACGGCATCATCCGCATACAGAATAAGTTTGGTGTCACAGACTGTGGGTAGGTCATTTACAAAGAGGCTGAAATGCAGGGGCCCTATAATTCATCCCTGAGGGACTCCTAGGAGTACATCTCTGGAGCTGGATAATGTCTGCCCGATTTTGACTCGCTGGCTCCTGTGTGTTAGGTAGTCATTGAACCAATTCACGGCATTGGGTAATAGCCCTTGGGATAGCACCACCTAGGGGTTACATCTTGGAGGCACCGCTGAGATTTTGTGTCTTCTAGTGGCCAATTACAATTTATTGTTAAAGATTAATGGCTACCCCAGTAGAAATGGCTGTACATCAGTTGGTGGGGTGGTGTACTGGGCAGGAGATCAACCCCCAAAATGTTTTGCTTATAGTGGATATTCCTCTGGGTACCAGTAAGGACACTGTAGAGGGAGCACTCTCCAAAGTTGAATGTTTAAAAAACCCTATGGTGGTGGGTCGACAGGCTGATTTGATCGCCCAAACTTTCATAGCCTTGGTAGAGTGTAGTGACCTCATGGACAGCTGTAAAGTACCACAGACTAGTGCCTCAGAAGGGGTCCCAGCCACCTGGAGAGTGATAACAAAAGACAGTAAAGACCCTGGGGAGGATGAGCTCCCACCATTGTCTGAGACTTTTAAGGAGAAATTTGCTAAGTTGTTGCTGGAGGAAGGGAAAACCGTAGAGGACTTTAAGAAACTATTCCTGCCATCTGTGGGGTGTTCCTTCCCCAACACCCCCTCCCACTCCAGCACCTGTTACTGCCCCACCTTCTGTGCCCATGCCAATGCTGACCCCTATATCTGTACCCACCATTAGTCATTACTCCTACCGAAGGCTGAGAATCTTCGGGCACCCTCCCCACCCCCCAGAGGGAGGATGACTGGGAGACCTGGCTCGACTATGTTGCCCCCTTGGTACCTGAGTGGCAGTGTGTGGAGGCTGAGAAGCAGAAAAGAATCATAGAAAGTTTGAGGCCCTTCGTTAAGCCATTAAATTTTTGAGGTCCAGTAATCCTGATGCATCTGCTCAGCAGTACCTGTCTGTACTTGAAGGCAATTTTGGGAGCACTGAGTTAGGGGAGACTTTGATGTGGAAATTCCAAGGTACCAAACAATGGAAGGGGGAAAGTTCATCTGCGTATGTTACTCACCTAGAAAGAGCTCTGCAGAAAGCTTACGAGAAAGGTGGGATAGCCACCAGTGATTTGAACTGTGTGAGATTGGGGCACATACTGCAACATGCCAAGCATTCTAAACTGCAGATCATCCAGTTAGGGCTCCAGGATAGAAGCGGTAACCCACTTGACTACTGTGACTTGATAAAGGAACTCCTGGAGGTAGAAGGTGAAGAAGGAGATTGTGATTATGAGGGGAGTACAGCCCAAGTGATCATGGCACTGGGGCCCTTCGAAATGGAGACCACTAGTAGTGTCCCACCATGGGCTAAGCGGTGGGAGGAGTTGCTGAAGGAAGTCAGAAAAGTACAACCAGGTGCATCAGCTGAGGTACCCACTGCTGACAGAGACCCTGGCCTTGTCAGGACATGACTGTTATGGGGGCGGGGGGCCCCCTCAGGTATCCT
Source organism: Neoceratodus forsteri (assembly GCA_016271365.2). Lineage (NCBI taxonomy): Eukaryota > Metazoa > Chordata > Ceratodontiformes > Ceratodontidae > Neoceratodus > Neoceratodus forsteri. The sequence continues at coordinate 1,465,677,893 of CM057459.1, forward strand.
CTACTGAGGGTGGCTTCTCGGCTGAGTTCAAGGAATTGACTGCCACCCTAAAGGAACTTTTGAGACATGGTACACTGCCAGCAGAAGTCAGATCACAATCTTTCGTCGATGCTGCAGCATCCCCTGCTATCTTTTGCCCAAGGATGCCCCGAGAGCCTGTCATTTGTCACAACTGCAGCAAGGATGGCCATATGAAGAGGGAATGCTGGTCTCAGAAGGTCTTAGAGAGAGTTGGGAACCAGCTTCAAGGAGAGCTTTGAAAAATGAATCAGTGGCCAAGGGGTGCACGAAATGACTGCAGTGAAGGCTTCGGCCATCCTAACTCAAACCCTCTGTGGCTAAATCGTCTGTCCAGGCCCCTGCTGTTGTCCCTCCAGACTGGTCCAAAATAGTGGGCCCTTCAATGAAGACTACTGTGGCTGTGAATGGTATTCCTACTCAGGCTGTGCTTGACAGTGGGTCGCAAGTGACCACTGTATTTCAGGACTGGTATGACAAACACTTATCTGATGTGCCATTACAGTCCCTGGAAGGCCTACATGTGTGGGGCTGAGCGACAAGTCTTATCCCTACCTAGGATATGTCAGCCTCTGGTTGTCTTTTCCTGCAACTATAACTGGTGTAGAGGAGCAAGTAGAGACACTGGCCCTAGTGTGTCCGCCCACCGGACTGTATGATGGGGTTTCCCTGTTAACTGGAACAAACGCCCACATATATGGGAGACTAGTACAACTCTGCCGTGAGAAACAAGGGCAACTGACTGGACGGGCCCCTAAGAATTCTAGCCTTAGTAAAAGGGCTTATGACTTACAACAGAAACCCAATGAAGTGGACCCAGATGAGTCAGTGGGGATAGTGTGGAAAACAGAGCCTGACTCCTTGGTATTGGTCCCCAATGCCCAGTGCACAATCCATGGAGAGTTCGTCTAAAGAGAAACATAGAGAACAAAATACAGTATTAATGTTGGAAGCACCAGGTGATGGAAAGTTGCCAGAAAGATTATTGGTTAAACCCAGCATCTTGCCTGCTCATTCATGGTTATGCAAAACAAGTGATGGTCCAGATTTAAAATGTGTCAGATTGGGAGGTCTGGGTGAACAGAGGGTGCACTCTGGCTACAGTACACTGTGCAGACACTACAGTATTACCTAATAACAAGTACTCTGGCCAAAAGGAGAAGGTGACCCCAGACCTATTTGACTTTGGTAATTCCCCTTTGCCAGCTGAGTGGAAGACTGGGATTAGCAAGAAACTCACCCAGAGAGACCAAGTGTTTTCGTTAAAAGAATGGGACATGGGTTGTGTCCAGGGTGCAGAGCATCGCATACGCTTGCATCATGACTGGCCATTTTGAGAGAGATCCCGACACCTCACCCCAGCGAACACAGATGATGTTAGGAGGCACCTGAAGGAAATGCTCACTGCTGGCATTATACAAGAATCAAGGAGCCCATACCTCTCCCATTGTGGTGGTGCATAAGAAGAATGGGTCGGTGAGGATGTGTGTTGATTATCGAACCCTGAACCAGGGGACCATCCCAGATCAATACACCATGCCCGTATACAAGATGCCCTGGATTGCTTGAATGGGAGCAAATGGTTCTTAGTACTGGATCTTCGCAGTGGATATTACCAGATTCCAATGGCCCCAGAGGACAGTGACAAAACAGCCTTCATCTGTCCTTTGGGGTTCTACAAATTCCTGAGAATGCCACAGGGGATTTCGGGTGCCCCGGCCACTTTTCAGTGACTGATGGAACGTGCGGTGGGAGATATGAACTTGCTGGAATGTCTAGTGTACCTAGATGATGTCATTGTGTTTGGGTGCACATTAGAGAAGCATGAGACCTGACTGTTTAAAGTCCTAGACCGATTGGAAAGCTTCAGCCTCAAGCTGTCCATTGATAAGTGCCAGCTTTATCAAACCTCTGTGAAGTATGTAGGGCACATAGTATCTGCCAAAGGGCTAGAGACCGATCCCAGTAAGGTTGAGTTCCTGACTACTTGGCCCCAGCCCCATAACTTGAAAGAACTACAATGTTTCCTGGGGTTCTGTGGCTACTACCGCAGGTTCATCAAGGACTATTCAAAGGTGATTCGCCCACTCCTGAATCTTACCCAGGGTTACCCGCCTACCAACCGTAAATACAAAAAAGGGGTTGTCAAAGAGCCCAAGAAAGCATACTTCTGAACAGGTGAACCTTTTGGGGCCCGCTGGACACCCAAATGTGAAGCAGCCTTCCACAAAGTTATATACCAGCTCACCCACACCCCCACCCTCGCCTATGCTGAGCCTACCAAGCCCTATGTGCTATCATGGATGCTAGTCTGTAGGGCCTAGGAGCTGTGCTGTATCAAGACCATGAGGATGGTTTGAGACCAGTGGCTTTCGCCAGCAGGAGCTTGACCCCATCAGAGTGAAACTATCCTGTACACAAGCTGGAGTTCCTTGCCCTAGAATGGGCCATCGTTGACCAGTTTCGTGAGTACCTCTATGGGGTAAAGATATTAGTGAAGACCGACAATAACCCGTTAACCTATGTACAGACTTCAGCTAAGTTGGACGCCACTGGGCACTGGTGGCTCTCTACCTTATCAACCTATGATTATGCTGTTGAATACAGACCAGGACTGAACCATATTGATGCTGACGCCCTGTCATGAAGGCCAGTCTCCAAGAGTGATTGAGTCAGGCTGTCTGAACCTGACATTTGAGCACTGTGCCAAAAGTTTGATAGAGGTGAACAGATGACTGCAGACACAGTGGACTGTTTAGTAGATTGCTTGGGCCTTCCTGATACCTGCATACCAGCTGCCTATTGCCATATCTCTGCTCTAGATATTAGTGCACTACCTCAGTTTGACAATGACAGCATTCAGTGGGCTCAGTCCCAAGATCCTATGATTCAGCCAGCATTTGATGCCCTGCATGAGGAAAGATGTGTCCAAGTTGTATGCCTGACTTGCGAACTGCTCTATTGTTTAAAGAAGGCCCCAGGTTGAATTTACTCAATCAGTTGTTATACAGAGAGACAGTGGACTGCAGTGGTCAAGTAGACAAGCAGCAATTTGTCCTGCCGTGGCCTTTAAAGATTTGGTACTGAGGTCCCTCCACAATTACATGGGGCACCTCGGTATTGACAGAACTCTTGACCTGGTACAATCTCGATTCTACTGGCCCAAGATGGGGGCTGATGTTGAGCACCATGTAAAGACCTGCAGTCGTTGCCTGCAAAGGAAAGCCCTGCCTCAGATGGCTGCCCCCTTGTCAATATTACTACCAGAACCCCATGGAACTGGTCTGCATAGACTTTTTGTGTTTAGAACCTGATCAGCGAATGTTGGCAATGTGTTAGTGTTACGGATCATTTCACATGTATGCACAAGCTTTTCTAACTAAAGATCAAAGGCCTCTACTGTGGCCAAGGTGCTAGTGGAAAATTCTTTGTCCACTATGGTGCCCTCTAGCGGATCCACTCTGACCAAGGCAGAGACTTTGAAAGTAGGCTAACCAAAGAAATGCTCTCTGTGGGGGTGCGGAAGTCAAGAACCACCCTTTAAAAGTGAAGGTACTGGGCTTCAGGAGAGCTGATTTGTCAAAATGGAGTGCCTCAGAAAGCACTAGCAAACAGGCAAGAAGGTGGGGTGGAGCAACAATGGGGAAACATCAAAACCGCCATCACAGAGGAAACAAGCCTTTGTGTGAAGCAAATAAACAAATCAAAATGAAAGAAAAATACACTATGGTTCTCAAAAAGAAGTGGTGGGGAAGGCAAGGGAGAAAAAGATAGCATTCAGGAAGTATAGGAAACCCAGAAGGAGCATGACAAAGAACTGTACAGTTAAAGCAGGAGGGGGGAAGGCAGTCAGAATAGCAGAGGCCCAAACCGAGGAAAAGATAGCCAACTGGTTAAGAAGAGGTATAAAACCTTTTATAGGTACATTAGGGAGCAAAGAAAAAGACTAAGGCAGGGATACTGAGGCTGAATAAAGAGGAAGGTGGTTGGGCAGAGAGCGACAGTCAAAAAGCGGGGCTACTGAATGAATACTTCTGCTCAGTATTCACAATGGAAAAGCAGGGGGAGATACCTAATCCAGTCAATAGAAGCACTCTGGATAAGGGGGTTGATATTAGTCCTTTCACAGAAGAAAGGGTTCTGAAAGAACTCTTAAAACTGAAGGTGGACAAAGCAATGGGGCCTGATGGGATTCACCACCAAATTCTAAAAGAACTAAGGGAAGAACTAGTAACACCATTGACTACTCTTTTTAATAAATCATGGGAGGATGGTGTGGTACCTGAGGACTGGAGGAGGGCAGATGTGATTCCCCTTCACAAAAGTGGGAGCAAGACAGAGGCAGGAAACTACAGACCTGTCAGTTTGACCTCAGTGGTAGGGAAAATGATGGAATCACTTCTGAAGGAAAAAACTGTTGAGTACCTAGAGGCCAGTGGGGCACAGGACCCAAGGCAGCATGGATTCACAGCAGGAAGGTAATGTCAGACAAATCTAATTGATTTCTTTGACTAGGTGACCAAAATAGTAGACCAGGGAGGGGCTGTGGACATGGCCTACCTAGACTTTAGCATGGCATTTGACACAGTCACGCACAAAAGATTAATAAACAAATTAGCCAGCCTGGGAGTGGGTCCCAGGGTGGTAGCCTAGGTAAAACACTGGCTGGACAACAGGAGTGGGTAATAGTAAATGAAGTCCACAGGAAGAAAGGGAGGTTACTAGTGAGGGTACCGCAGGGTTCAGTACTGGGGCCGGTCCTTTTTAATGTCTTTATAAATGACATTGCAGAGGGACTGGAAGGGAAAGTATGTCTCTTTGCAGATGACACAAAGATCTGCAACAGCATAGATATGCAAGGTGGGGTGGAAAGGATGAAAAGGGACTTGGCAAGGTTGGAGGAATGGTCAAATGTATGGCAGCTTAGATTCAGCGCAAAGAAGTGCAAAGTAATGCACCTGGGAAACAAAACCCAAGGGAAGAGTACACAATGGGGGGCGAGAGACTGACAACAACAAAAATGGAAAGGGACCTGCGGTAGTCATATCAGATTACCTAAAAGTGGGCCAGCACTGTGAGAAGGCAGTAAGGAGGGCTGGGGGGATACTGGGATGCATAGGGAGAGGCATCACCAGTAGAAAACAGGAAGTTGTTGGCCCTCTGTACAGACAGTTGGTAAGACCACATCTGGAGTACTGTGTACAGTTCTGGAGACCCCATCTCTGCAGAGACATAGACAGGGTGGAGGCTGTCCAGAGGAGGGCAACCAAAATGGTGCAGGGTCTGCACCAGAAGACATATGAAGAAAGACTAAAGGAGCTTAGGATGTATAGCCTCAAGGAAGGGAGGAGGAGGGGACATGATAGAAACTTTCAAATACCTCAAGGGAATCAACAAAGTCCAAGAGGGTAGCATCTTTCAGAAAAATAGATGAGCAAGAACAAGGGGGCACAATTTGAAGATAGAGAGGGATGGCTCAGAAGTAATGTGAGGAAGTATTTATTCACAGAGAGGGTTGTAGATGCATGGAACAGCCTTCCTGAGGAGGTCGTAGAGTCAAAAACAGTGGGGGAATTCAAGAATGCATGGGACAGACATAAGGTAATTCTAGTGGGGGGTAGGAGGAAATAGGCTGTTGGTTAACTAGGATCTGCAGCATATCAATTAGGTAGGAAATGGCAGACTAGGTGGGCCAAGTGGTCCTTATCTGCCATCAAATTCTATGTTTCTATGTTCTATGTTTCTTATCACCTGAGGGGACCTCAACCAGAACATTTTAACTGCACCATAAGTTGACCCAGCAGATTAGCACCTTGGTACATGCATACAACTGCACCAAAAATTATGCTACTGGGTTCTCACCCTACCGCCTCATGTTCGGGAGGGAGGCCCGACTGCCAGTTGATGTCTGCTTTGGGGTCTCTCCAGATGGGGTCCAAGCTGAAAACTACCTGCAGTATGTACAGAAACTGAAAGCTCAATTGAGCCATGCATATCAACTGGCCCAGACAATGGCTGCTAAAAGAAATCTCGCTAACAAAGAGAGGCACGACAAGAAAGTAAAGGCTCAAGATCATGGCCCGGAGACCATGTGTTGTTATGCAATTTGGGACTACATGGCAAGTACAAAATTGCTGATAGGTGGCACCATCTTCCTCAATGTAGTAGTTGGAAAGTTGGATGATCTACCAGTATACAAAGGCAGCCAGAGAATAATTCCAAACTGTCAAGACCATGCACCGTAATCATTTGCTCCCTATTGGCCAAGTTATTATTGAAGCTGAGCCAGCAGACATTGCCTCCTCTGGGCGGTGACTCATGCTGCTGCAAAAGAGACAGAGTCAACCTACCCCAATAGTTACAGAGCTAAGGTTTCCCAGCAGGCCAAGAATGATAGTGACTGTCAGTCCACCTCTGATGATAGTGAGTGTGACAATGCCTATTACCCTCCTATGAACTAAGTCAGATGTTTGAGGTAACCCTATGACTAGAGACCTGTGAAATTCTTTTATTTTTTATAATTTTCTTTTTATTTTCTGAATTTCTTGTTATTTCTTTTATTCATTGAAAATGTAGTTTTGTTCTTGTTATCACATTTACATTCATTAACTACCTCAAAATAAACTTATACACACTAGAAATCACATTCCTAGTATACTACATTGTATTAAACAGCATTTTGCTATGGTCTTGCAAGGTTTCGTGACTGAAAAAATTACGCTGCCGCTTCCTTGTGGACCATCTCTGTGGTAACAATAGAGCCTGAACAACTGCTGCAAGCATTTATTTAGATTTTGCCTGCCAAAAAGCATTTTTTTCCACTTATTCATGTTTTTTTTTTAATTTTATTCATTTTATATGCTGAATTTCTTGTTATTTCTTGTTATACCTTGCATTTCTTGTTATTTCTTTTTATACCTTAATTTCTTATTATTTTTGCTATTTCTTATTTAGAAAAACATGGGTCTCTACCTATGACTAATTGAGGATGAAACTGGGCCTTCTGGACTACCTAACTCCCCAACCTTTGGAACCAATGCTCCAAGAAAGTGAGGTGCAAAGCATCACATCTGAGGTTGCAGACTCTGTGTTTTGTGGAACTGTGTGACTTGCTCGAAGAAAGGGCTGATGGTCTGAGTCTCTCTGGTGACACACCAGAACCTGAAGAACAATATGAGAATGTTGACAGCCCCCTTCAGTGCCAAAGCCTAATTGTGCCAGAGCCTCCTCAAAATGAGCAGCCTGGGCCTTCGTTAGAAGATGATAATGAGCAAAGTGTTGTGGAAACAGAGCAGAGCTGACCATGCTCCCAGTTTGGACATTCCCATCCATGCAGAGGCATCCCCATGAATGACAACAGCTCCAAAGTTATGCTGAAAGTACAGAGACTGTGGCTGCTCCCCCAGAAACACTGGCTGAGCTGTCAAGCCAGTTCTATGCTTTAGTTATGATTCCCCTGGGAGGCCAGTGGATTTGCATCTCAATGTGGTTCACAAAGGGGTTTATGTCTCGCCAAGCTCACTGTCCAAATTGAGCCTGATGGCCAATTCCAGGCTACTTGTTCTTCCCTCTCACCACAGTGCCCTTCCCCATGTTAGCTGATAGGGAAGGGCTCCCTCTCACACTGTTTAGCGTACAAGAAGTTATTACGTGAATCAGTATTGAAATGTTACTAATATGCTAATCATAGTGGAATCAGAATTATCTGTATGAAACATGCATAAGTATTGCCATCATGGATGCAATAATATGAAGTATATTGAAATGTATAGTAATGTAACAAGCTAATTATATATATGTGTCATTTATATTGCATTTTCAGTACTGTGATGGTACAGAATTGATGCGGACGCCAAGTTTTCTCCAGCTAGGGAAGGGTGTAACCCCCCTGTAATAGGGGCTGTGTGTATCCTGGAATGAGCACGCTTTCTCTTTAAATCAAATCTGTTGCAACAGTAATTCTTTGTCTTGTACTATTCTAATTCTTCTCCCTGTGTTCTCCAACTATCAGGAAGGCCACCTGTAGTTGTTCTGTGTATCCCTATTTTCTTTCCTTCTTTCATTTCTTCTTGCTCTTCCATGTGTGCACTGTGCCCCTGATTACACCTTTAAATCATTTAGCTAGGACAAACCCAGTGAAAACAGCCTTTATTTGCCTTCTTGTGTAGCTTAGGGTTTGAAACTACACGGTGAAATGAAAGACAAGTTGAGTGTCTTTCTGGCTGCTTCTGTCACCCTCCTAGCAAAATAAACTGCAGAGATGATTTTTTTTTAAACAAAATAGAATGTGTGCACAAAGTAACCTGTAGTTTGGTTCTTCAGTTAATGTTACCTGCAGTTTAAAGTTCAGTGTTAAAATGAGGCTGCTTGGTGCTTGCTATTTTCTGTGTGATAGACTGAAAATAAGCATGTTTGTCTCCTCAGGCTTTTGCAGCCCATTTTGTTTTGTTTCTTTTTAAAACACATTTCTTTCTGAAAAGAGACTCTTGTATGTTAACAGACTTATGCTTTGTATGCTATGTTTTAAGTAAAAGAAAACTTGTACTGCTGTGCTAGAAAACAGTCTTACCTATTTAGTGTTTCTTACAGCCTGGGCTCTCCTCCATCCCTCTGACTCTGTTATAGGGCCAGGCAGCCATTTTCTCAGTTTGTTTATAGTCAGAAGTGATGGGAGGAGCCTGACTGTTTGAAGTGCACATAGAAAGGATTTCCTATTATTATTACTACTAGCTTATGTCATTGTGTTTCTAGTAAACTATTGTAGGTTTTCTTTAACTCTAATCAAAAACTAAATGTTCTGGAAGATTTTAGTCTTTAGTTATAAAAGGGTGGAGCCTAGTTGGTCACCTGATCCTACTCCTGTATAAAAGGACCAGGTCTGGGAGCATTTTTTAGTTGGTGATAGGGTGCTGACCCTATCAGACCCTAGCTCTTTTCTAGGTGGGATTTTGTTTCCATTTGAAGCTATACTGAACTGTTATGCCTTTATTTGATGTCTTATTGTTTATGATTATTTTCTTTGACAAATCAGTCCGCTTTTGTTTATTTCCATTGTATGAATAAATACTTATTTTATTTGGCATCCTGACACTGTGTTGGACCTCCTTACCATCCACGTTTACACTTGGTGTTAGAAGTGGGATAGCAGTGGATATTGTCCAAAAATATCCAGGAGGTGCCAGATGCAGTGGGACAAGGTGGAAGATTCCATGGCCAGTGGTGTTCTGACAAAGACAATGGCAGAGCAGCTACAGATTCCACTGAACCCTGGCCTAGGGGATGTAAGAAGACGAGAGGCCAAGACCGAGAAACAAGAGGAAGGAGCTACAGGAGGGAAGATGTCTCTAGTGGTTCTGAAGAAGAAGACCCCCAGCAAGATGGAGGACTTAAGATTTTTTGTAAAGCAAATCGACATGGAGAAACAAAGAAAGGGACCGTCTGCAAAGTGAAGCAAGGTGGTGGATACATTGCGGCCATTCAGGCCCTAGGGGCCATTCATCAGAATCCACCTAATGATGGCCCAAAAGACATTAAACTTTCTAAATTAGCAGAGAATGATGACATTGAGGCCTACATAACAACATTTGAGAGGGTGGCTACTGCCTGTGGGTGGCCTCAGGACCAGTGGGTAGTCCGACTAGCCCCCTATCTCACTGGAAAGGCCCAATTAGCTTACAGCCATGTTGAGACTAGTCATGCCACTGACTATGGTCATGTGCGTCAAGCAATCTTAAAGCGCTATGATATAAGCATAGAGACTTATAGACAGAGGTTTCGGACTTTCCGGTACCAGTCAGCGGATTCCCCACAGGAGGCATATATTGCAAGATCTATGCAAGGAGTGGTTGTAGCCTTCTGTGAAAACCATGGACCAGGTTATTGAATTGGTTGTCTTGGAACAATCATCAGGATCCTGCCACATGACGTGCAGATGTGGGTGAGAGCACCGTCCAGAAACAGCAGAGAAAGCAATCAACCTAGCTGAGGACTTTGACTGCCCGCCCATCCGTCAAAAAGGACATACCTGGACCAGTGCCTCCTCACCCACGGTAAGGCCTATGCATTCTACTTCTTTAATAAGGTTTCTAGTGACACTAGTACTGTTAGATTGGATAAGCCTATAAGGCGTTACAATCCTGACATTGTCTGTCATGAGTGTCAAATGAAGGGTCACATAGCTAGATTCTGCCCAAAGAGGTGACCCCACACATCTAGCATTGGCCAACTGGGGCAATACATGACACCAATTACCATAGAAGGAAGGAAGTGCTTGGACTGGTTGACTCGGGGAGTAGGCAAACTTTAGTCCGGACTGATCTTGTACAAGCAGAAAATACTCTGAACCACAAGACAGGAGTCACTTGCATTCATGGTGATGTGCACTTCTACCCTCTTAAAGAGGTAAATGTGACCATGCAGGACCAAACGCGAATGGATACACGGGTAGGTCTGGTGCCACGTTTGCCGGTACCTGTAATATTGGGACATGATTTTCCTCATTTTCAAACTCTCCTAACATCTGTTACTTCAGTGTGTGCTGTCACAACACGGGCTCAGGCCAAACAGGAACAGTGTATTTCAAAGGAGTTTCCTTTTGAGGAGGAACTGTATGACATGTCTGGGAAAACCAGAAAGTCCAAACGAGAGAAGAGAAGAGATAAATATCAATGGACTTTAAAGAAGGACTTGATAGATGATGAGACATTATTGAAATGTACTGAACATGAGTCTTTTATTAATGATCAGAAACAAGATAGTACATTAACACCCTTATTTTCACAGGTGGATCCTGAGGGGAAGGATTCTATAACTCCCAGCTTTAAAATCCAAAACGAAAGACTGTACAGACAATGTACTAATCCTAAGAATGGGGAATGGTGATCAGCTGGAAGTCCCACACAGTACCGGGCTAACCTAATGTACTTGGCCCATGATATTCCTTATATGCAGGGCATGCAGGGAGGGACAGGACTCTCAGTAGGCTGCTGGCGTTTCTTTTGGCCAGGTATCCATGAACACATAGCAGACTACCTTGAGCTGTAGTGCTTGCCAGAAAGTGGCTCTACAAAACAAAAGGACAAAAGTCCTCTGCAACCGCTAAGTCCACTGGTGTCCGTCTTTGGCAGTTGCCATGGATATCAGAGGCCCTACCCAAAAGAAAAAAGGTATTAGATTTGAAGTTGGTGATTTGTGATTATGGTACGAATACCAGAGGCTATTCCCCTCACTGTTACAGCAGAAAATACAGCAGAAGAATGCTGAAGTTTTCAGTAAGGTTGGAATGCAAGGTAAATACTAACAGATGGGGTACAAACTTTTGTTCCATCTTTGCTGAAACCAGCTCTAAGACCTAGGGTGGAAGTGTACACCTCCCCTACCACCCCTAAACAGATGGATTGGTAGAGCGCTTCCATAGGATACTGAAAAGATGATTCAGAAGTGTGTCTCAGACTTGAGGAACGCGACTGGGATCTCTACTGCCAGTCCTCCTGTTCACATTTCGAGAAGTGCCCCAGGCGCCTACTGGTTTTACACCATTCAAGCTATTACACGGCAAGAATCTTAGGGCCTCTAAATGTCATTAAGGAACAGTGGAGAATGGTAATCGGTAGAGACACCTACCACTCTGAATATGTCACCCAGATGCCAGAGGGTAAGCCAAATATGCTCAACTAGAAGTACAAGAACAGAATCGAAAGCAGCAGTACCAGAAAAGAGAGATATGACCAAGGAGTAGAGTAAACAGTTCCAGCCAGAGATCGTGGTCTTACTGTTACCACCTTCCTCTGACAACAAAGCTCACTATGAAATGGTGAGGGTCCATATGTTGTAATGGAGACAAACTGGGCCTGTTAATTTGAAAATTGAGGCACCAGATAGAAGACAGAAAGTGAAGGTGTACCATGCTAACTTACTTAAAAATGGTGTGAGCGAGTTGAATCTGATGTACCCTCAAATATGTGTTTGCTCTGTTCAGTCCGGAGAACTGAGATTGGATCTTGCTTACAAGAGGTTGATAATCGAAAGTATCTGGGCTCCAATGGAAGTTAACCTCAGACTTACAAAGACCAGAAAGCAGAGCTAGATACCTCTGTTACATCAGTTTGACAGTACTTTCACCTGTATACCAGGGAGAATGGGCAAATAAAGCACCACATTCATGTACCCAGAAATCACCTATTAGGTTAAGCCCTCACAGATTACCTGAAAAGTAAAAGATGATGTTGTAAAAGAGATAATGAAAATGAAAGAAATGGGGTGATAGAAGAGACCAACAGTGATTGGGGCTTCCTATGGTAATTGTACCGAAAAAGAGAGGAGTTAGGATATGTCTGGATTTTCAAGTTAAATGCAATATCTAAATTTGATGGTTATCCTATGCCGCGTCGATGACATCATCGATCGCTCGGTCAAGCCAATTATATCACCACATTAGATCTCACAAAGGGTACTGGCAGATCCCATTGGATGTGGAGGCCAAGGAAAAGACTGCTCTCAGTACCCCATTGGATTGTTTCGAATTTAACAATGCCATTTGGCTTCACGGTGCCCCGCCACTTTCAACGGCTCATGGACAAGATTCTTAGACACACATGTTATACAGTGCAGCCTACCTGGATGATGTGATAATATTTAGCCCCACATGGGAAGAACATCTGAAACATCCAAATGCAGTACTGAGCACTATTACCCAGGTAGGCCTCACCATTAATCCTACAAAGTGCTCTAGTCTATAGCAATGACAGAGACAAGATAATTAGGCTTTGTAATTGGCCAAGGACAGGTAAAACCCGAATAGGAAAGTGGACGCTGTAGCCAAAAAGTCCACGACCACTAACTAAAAATATATGTTCGGTCCTTCCTAGGCCTGGCTGGTTATTACCGCGTTTGTCCCTAATTTTGCTACCATTGCTAGCCCTCTGATAGAATTGACTAAGAAAAACAGACATACAATGGTAGCTTGGTCACCAGCCTGTGAAGAGGCGTTTTGTGCTATCAAAGCTGCATATGTTCATCCCCATATTAAAGAGCCCAGATTTTGCCAAACCTTTATTGTGAGACTGACACTTCCAAATACTGGTATTGGTGCTTGTCTTGTCCCAGATACAGGATGTAAAGAACATCCTGTAATCTATATAGTAGAAAGCTGCATCTGAGAGAGACCAAATATTCTGCTATAGAAAAGAATGTTTGGCCCTAAAGTGGGCAGTAGAGACTCTGAGATACTATTTGTGGGTATAGAATTGGAAGTGTGGACCCCATCATATCCTCTTTGTTGGATCCATATGATGAAGGAGAAGAACTGGGATTATGAGGGTGGTACCTGGTTTTACAGCCATATAAACTGTTAGTAAAACACAGATCTGGGACCTAAATAGCAATGCAGATTTTATGTCTCGGTTTGAGGCAGATATAACTGTACAGACAGAATTAGACCTCGGGGTAATGATTGATAAAAAGTTGGAGGGCAACCTCTGAATTATTTTTATTTGCGTTTAAGGGACCCCGAGGTGGAGCTTTGGAAGTGGGTGGGCTGAAGCTCCATCTCTCCTTGTGAGAGATTTATTTCTTCTGTCTGTAAGTAAAAGCAAAAAAAAAAAAAAAAAAGGAAAGTTCCTTTAGAGAAAGCCCTGTCTGTTGGCTTCCTCTTAAGTGGGGAGGAGTATGTAATAGGGACTGTGTGTATCCTGGAATGAGCACGCTTTCTTTTTAAATCAAATCTGTTGCAACAGTAATTCTTTGTCTTGTACTATTCTAATTCTTCTCCCTGTGTCCCCCAACTATCAGGAAGGCCACCTGTAGTTGTTCTGTGTATCCCTATTTTCTTTCCTTCTTTCATTTCTTCTGCTCACTTCACATTTGCACTGTGCCCCTGATTACACCTTTAAACGTTTAGCTAGGACAGACCCAGTGAAAAACAGCCCTTATTTGCCTTCTTGTGTAGCTTAGGGTTTGAAACTACAGGGTGAAATGAAAGACAAGCTGAGTGTCTTTCTGGCTGCTTCTGTCACCCTCCTAGCAAAATAAACTGCAGAGATGATTTTTTTTAAACAAAATAGAATGTGTGCACAAAGTAACCTGTAGTTTGGTTCTTCAGTTAATGTTACCTGCAGTTTAAAGTTCAGTGTTAAAATGAGGCTGCTTGGTGCTTGCTAGTTTCTGTGTGATAGACTGAAACATAGAATTTGACAGCAGATAAGGACCGCTTGGCCCACCCAGTCTGCCCATTTCCCTACCTACTGGATAAGCTGCAGATCCTAGTTAACCAGCAGCCTACTTCTTCCTACCCCCATCCCCAGAACTGCCTTATGGACTATCCCATGCATGCTTGAATTCCACCACTGATTTTGACTCACAACCCTCCTTCGAAGGCCGCTCCATGCATCCACAACCCTCTCTGTAAAAAATATCCTTAAATTACCTCTGAGCCCTCCTATTTTCAAATTGTGCCTCTTAGTCTTGCACACACCTCTTTTTGAAAGATGCTACCTCTTGGACTTTGTTGATTCCCTTGAGGTACTTGAACGTTTCTATCATGTCCCCCCTCTCCCTTCTTTCCTCGAGGCTATACATATTAAGCTCCTTAAGTCTCTCTTCATATGTCTTCCGGTGCAGACCCTGCACCATTTTAGTTGCCCTCCTCCTTGAAAATAAGCATGTTTGTCTCCTCAGGCTTTTGCAGCCCATTTTGTTTTGTTTCTTTTTAAAACACATTTCTTTCTGAAAAGAGACTCTTGTATGTTAACAGACTTATGTTTTGTATGCTATGTTTTAAGTAAAAGAAAACTTGTACTGCTGTGCTAGAAAATATAGTCTTACCTATTTAGTGTTTCTTACAGCCTTGGCTCTCCTCCATCCCTCTGACTCTGTTATAGGGCCAGGCAGCCATTTTCTCAGTTTGTTTATAGTCAGAAGTGATGGGAAGAGCCTGACTGTTTGGAAGTGCACACATAGAAAGGATTTCCCTTATTATTATTATTATTATTATTACTACTAGCTTATGTCATTGTGTTTCTAATAAACTATTGTAGGTTTTCTTTAACTCTAATCTAAAAAGTAAATGTTCTGGAAGATTTTAGTCTTTAGTTATAAAAAGGGGCGGAGCATAGTTGGTCACCTGATCCTACTCCTGTATAAAAGGACCAGGTCTGGGAGCATTTTTTTTAGTTGGTGAATGGGTGCTGACCCTATCAGACCCCTAGCTCTTTTCTAGGTGGGATTTTGTTTCCATTTGAAGCTATACTGAACTGTTATGCCTTTATTTGATGTCTTCTTGTTTATGATTATTTTCTTTTGAGGAAATCAGTCCGCTTTTGTTTATTTCCATTGTATGAATAAATACTTATTTTATTTGGCATCCTGACACTGTGTTGGACCTCCTTACTATCCACGTTTACACCCCCCTACAAATGGGGGTTCCTGAAAAGTCTTCCTTGAGCTGCCTAAGTGCTCACTGCCAGGCTGGTGTCCTGCATTTTAGCAGTTTAAATGTATTGCCAGAGAGTGCCTGAACAGCCTCTGTGTACTGTCTCGTTAAGAGCTCACTAGATTGCAATTATAATTAATCTGGGAGGAGGCTGAGTGTTTCTATGCTTGAGTCACACCCGGTTGCCAGATAATCGCCTGTTCTGCCATCGCTGATTCAGAGAGGAGCTCTGTTATAAGATGTGCTTATTTGCTGAATATCTATTAGAGTAATAATAATATAGCAGTTTGTTCTGTTTTCTTTGCAGCAAGGACTGTTCTGTTTATCTCCACCATCTTGGCCCAGGACTGTCAGAATGGGCCAATCAGTACTGTTGGGACTCTAAAATGGAGCCTGCCTGGGCTTGTGGGGTCAAACTTGTGGGAATTGTAGTTTTGGGCTTTTGGCACCCAAATAATCTGGAGGGGAGCTCTTGCTGTGACTGACAGAGGAATCAGCCAACCAAACCTTTTGGATCTTGGGGAAAGTCCCAGATTGCTTGCAGTTTCAGTCAGATTTCAGTTGGGAAGTGAAGAGGTAACAGCTTGAGTGATTCAAGCAAGAGCCCCTGCATAAATTCATGGGAGAACTGTGAAAGGGCTGAGTTTTGGCCTGCCTGTCTGCCTGCTGTCCCCGAGAGGGAAAATGGAGTTTATTCAGACTGAATCCGAATTTGGAGAGTGAATTAAGCCACTGAATTGTGACCAGGCTCCTACCGGAAGAAGACCAAACATTTGCTGAATGTGTTTGGCCTGTCAGAACTTCTAGCCACCTCTGAACTCCTGGATTGTGCAGAGACTCTGTAATTGCGACCGGAGAGCCATTTGCCTGGTACAGTGGAATTTCCTTACATGTGAATGTGCTGTGTGCTGATAGTGGGTCGTGATTTGGTTCCTCACTGTGTGTCTGAACTGTGTTTTGCTTGCTGGAGGCTGCATCCAGCTCCATGGACTGAAATCTGTAATCATCTGTTTGGCCTGGGCCTTGCCACACTGGCCCAGCCAGAATACCCACTACACAAAGAAAGTCATCGACGAGAGACCTGCCTGGAGATCAGCTCCCTGCTCAACGCCTTGACCAGGAACGACGCCTTGGTGGATTCATGTGGTTCCTGCTTCTCCGGGCACTCCAGTCAACAGCCTGCAGTCTCGATTTCATCCTGCCTGTGTCCAGTATTGGGTATAGTGAGTAAACATCAGGGTAGCTCCTGCAACAACAGCTAAATCTAAAAGTGTTGTCATCTGATTGTCTTGTTGCCTTTTCTTCATGAACTGAGCCCTCTGGCTCTGGATTACAAATAGTGTGTGTTGTGCATGTTGCTTTCTTCCATCACAGGGCCCCAACCAGCTGCAACATTCCTGGCTGGCCCATTTTCCTACCTGGGTATCCAGAATGTGTGACTGTGTAGGGATCCTGAACTGCATGCATAACTGTCTGATTAATATAGCTTTTAAGCAAACCAACCTGATTACCTTCCCTTGCTCAAGTCCCTGAATAAATCAGATCTAACTCTTTTGCATTTAACCTGACTGTGGTTCCAGTTTGTGCCAAAAGTACTGTACCTTTGCTATTTGCTGTGTATAACCTTGTTTTATGGGGTTCCCAGGGTTGAGCCAGAGGAACCAGCCTTGGTGTAAGTGCAAACTGTGGGGGTAATTGCACAGTAAATGTGCCAGCCGGTGGTGAGAGGGTTGAGGTGCTGGACGCCACACCTCGCGCCACGGCGGTGACCTGGGTTCGAGAACAAGCCAGGCTGCCAAGGGTCGGCAGGGAGGGAAGAGATCGAGCGTCCGGAGGACTGCTCTCTCTCCCCGGGTGGGTATGGGGTGTGCTCACTCTTGGTATGACCCTGGCGGTAGCAGGAGGATCGCCGATGGGGGCAGTGACGATGCCATGGGGACCTAGCCACGGCAATTCGCTGCCTTTGCTGGCCAGGCTCCATAGGGAGAAGGAGAACTAAAGTAGAAAATCCCAGGCTCGCAGAGGAGATGACAAGGGCCCCAGGGACTTCCCTTCAACTCCTAATACTGGGCCAGGCCACACCGGGGATCCATGGCCGACCTCCCAGAGGGATGGACCCTCTAATTTCAGAAAGTGCCACCGAGGGCAGGGGGCCCAGTTCTGGGAGGTGATCCAGATCGCTGGGAAGTTCCTCTGGGGGGGTGAATCGGTGATGGTTGGCCACAGTAGGGAGTAGAAGGGGTAGGATTGAGTTGGGCACCTCTGAATTATGCCACGGAGAGTACCGGTGCATAAAAATAGTCAACAAAACAAAACAAACAAAAAAAAATTGTACGGTAAATAAGGGGCATTGCAAAAGTGATTACTGTATATTGTTCAGGCCACTAGAAGGGAAAGAGGAGGGTTACAGTGTCCCGGAGGGCTGTGCCCAGGTTAGCTTGTCCACTAACAACCCTGACCTCTGGGTGGAGGCACCCATTTCAGTACCCAGGCCCCTTAACCTGCTACTAGCCAAGCAGGCAGGGGTAGTAGCCCTTGGGATAGGGCCACCTAGGGGTTACAGGTGACAGGGGCAGAATGAAACTGCAGTGAATGGGTTGTAGGCAAAGAAATAGCACTACTGTCTTTGAGGTGGGTGGTAGTAAAAGAAAGGTCAATGCTACAAGTCTCGATGGCTGAAAGGGACCTGGGGGTGGTGGTGGATGTCAAGAGGAACAACTCGGAGACTTGTAGGAGGGCAGCAGCCAAGGCCAACAGGATGCTGGGATGCATCGCTAGGGGGATCACCTCCAGAAGGAGAGAAGTGATACTCCCTCTGTATAACTGCTTGGTGAGGCCGCACCTCGAGTACTGCATGCAGTTTTGGAGGCCACACCTAAAGAGGGACATTAAACTCCTGGAGAGGGTCCAGAGGAGGGCAACCAAAATGATTTGGGGCTTGGGGGACAGGACCTATGGGGAGAGGCTCGAAGAGCTAAATATGTACACATTGGAAGAGAGAAGGGACCGGGGGGACATGACAGAGGTCTTCAGATACATGAAGGGAGTAAATAGGGGAGGAGCAGTCAGGGTGCTTCGAAGGAAGGAGGAGGGGGCCACTAGAGGGCATGGGTGGAAGCTGGAGGGGGGAAGATTCAGGGGAGAAAGGAGGAGGTGCTACTTCACTAAGAGGATGGTGAAGCCATGGAATGCGCTGCCTAGGGGGCTGGTGGAGGCAGAGACGGTGGAGGGGTTCAAGAGGGGGTTGGACAGGTACAGGGGAACGGTTCTGGAAGCAAAATCCAATGCAGAGAGAATATCCGGAACTGGGAAGGGAGAAGCCAGAGAAGGTGAGGGGGGGCAGCAAGGTCAGCTCCCAGGGTGGGGGCTGACCAAACGAGCAGACGCGAAAGACTGTTAGGCCTATTCTGTTGGCATTTTAGTATGTTAGCATACCTCTCAAATTGTCATCACCCAAAAATGGTGACACATGGGCAAAATTTGTCACACATCAAACATGGATTGAGTGCCGATAGAACTGCTCTCCTTCTGGGGGCAGAGGTTCGGCACTTTGTTACCCCTGGTGGAGGCTGGGGTGCCATGCACTGGCACCAGCACATTGAGGGTGGGGTGGATGCTGGTCACCATTGCACATTCTTGCCCCCGACAGCAGTAAAAGAAAAGGCACCAACCTGTGGCATGATGCCCCTGCCCTCAACGGCCTTACTTATCCACGGGGCTCTTCTCCCATGGCCCTGACCCAGGGCACAAACCAGGACAAACCTACAGTTACTGTTGAGGAGGGGGAAAAACCCTGGAGTCCCACCGGGGAAAGCTTGGGGCAAGGGAGGATGTGGACAGGGCATGAGGCAGACCTCTGAAGCGGAGGATAGGGAGCATGAGAGCAACAAAAAAAAAAAATAACATTGTAAACTAAGAAGACAGTGGATCTCAGATCACTTATGTTTATAATGTTTGCTGATAACTGAGCATCTTAGATTATTATGAATTTCTGCTTCTAAGTCTCAGTGGACAATAGAGAATATTATAGTTTTCAAATGGGACAGAGGATACTTAAATGCAAAATGATGACCCACATAATGTGAAACGGCTGAGATATATTGGCAATATTGCCAGGAGTGTATTCAAGAATTTCAGTTTTGTATGACACTCTCTATTTGCTCCCCAAGTAATGTGTGGTCATCTACAGAATCACTGTGCATATTTTTTTTAAGTTTGTTGCCAGAAGATGTCTCCTTGACTCTGTGTAACTACAGCTGCTTTTATCCACGACCTTGACAACAAATTGTTAAACAGAATAATGCTAATCTGGACTCTTGCAGTTGTGAATGCCAAATTTGACGACTCTGACATCCAAATGTAGTTGGCAGTACGCCAAGTCCTGGCCTGAGGCATGGGCTGGAGGATGGGTCTGGGAACATGAGGCAGGATGTGGGGGTCAGTCAGATGTCAGGGCTGGATGTGGGTACTCTGGGTGCTAACATCCAAGGCTGAGAGGAATCAGTTTCCAGCAGTGTCTGCTGGGTGAATGGAATGCTGTGGAGCCTGCTACCAGTGTGTGGTGGGAGTGGTCAGGTAGCATGCTGCCAAGCAGGGCCGCTTTAGGGTTTTGGGGCCCCAGCAGGATTAGTGAAGTCATGAGGACCCCCTACTTGGTCGACCTTCACACCATGCATTTGACTGTCAGCCCATATGCATGGTATTTTATTTTATTTTCAGTACAACCAGTGGTATATTTAATATTTTTAGGGGAGTCAGCAGTGTTACCCTTGGGGCTTTCTTCCCATCCACTGCTGCACAGTTGCCCTTACTGACTGGGTCATAGCTTGTGAGACATTTCATGATGTCATGATGCCACATCAGAAGGAACACAAAATCACATATAACCCCATAAGACAGAGCATCATGGGATGTATATGCAAATCACCATGAACTTTAGGCTGGTTCAGCTTTAAGCAGAAATGTATGGTGCCAAAGGGCCTCTCACACAATCTGCAATGGGTACATACAGAAGACACATACATGTGTTTCATCCTACCTAGGACTCATCTGTGTGCCTCATCTGTATGGTACCCCAGGGGAAATGAACCAGCCCCTAAGTTGGTCTTACAGGTTTGGGTCATGGTGAACTCAAAGCCACATCAGAAGAAGCTACACAGTCTTTTGTTGCTGTCTTAAGATAATAAAAAAAAAATTAAGGTACACTGCTGTGGTTGGGGAGTGCCCCATAATCAGGTGACCCCCAGCGACAGCAGGGTTCGCTGATGCCTAAAATCAGCTATGCTGCCAAGACTGAGACATTGTGGAGGGGCTGGAAAGGAAGGTGTGCCTCTTTGCAGATTACACTAAGATCTGCAAAAGGGTGGACACTCCGGGAAGGGTGGAAAAAATGAGGAGGGACCTAGGTAAACTGGAGGATGGTCTAGCATCTGGCAGCTGAGATTTAATGCAAAATAGTGCTAAATCATGCATTTGGGGCTGAAGAACCCAGGGGAGGATTACATGATGGGAGATACTTATGGTCACCAAGCAGGAAAGGGATTTGGGGGTAATCATGTCTGATGACCTAAAGGCAGCCAAACACTGTGACAAGGCTGTGGGGAAAGCCTGTTGGATGCTGGAGTGCACAGGAAGAGATAACACCAGCAGAAGACAAAAGGAGGTCATGCCACTGTACAGATAATTGGTGATGCCTCATGTGGAATACTGTGTCCTGGTCTGGAGGCAGCATCTCTGTAAGGACATCGACAGGGTGGAGGCAGTTCAAAGAAGGGCAACAAACATATTACAGGGCCTGCACCAAAAGTCATATGGGGAGAGACTGGGAGACCTCAATATGTATACCCTGGAGGAAAGGAGAGACAGTGGAGATATGACAGAAACCTACAAACATCTAAAGAGCATAAATAGGGTACCGTAGGGAAGCATCTTTCAGAAAAGGAGATGTTCAGGAATGAGGGGGCATGACATGAGGTCGGAAGGAGGTAGACTAAGGGATAACATGAGGAAGTATTTCTTCACAGAAAGGGTGGTGGATGCATGGAATAGACTCCTGGCAGAGGTGGTGGGGGATACCAGTAGGGGAATTCAAAAGGCAGGGCAGGGCACAGGGAACCCTAGCGATAGGAGCGAAGGTAAAGCCAGAGATCAAGTTGGGTCTGCAGGTTTTGCAGTGGGTAGGAAAATGGGCAGACTGGATGGACCTAGCAGTCCTTGTCTGCCATCAGTTTCTATGCCATGGCCTGTGGAGGGGAAAGTGTCTGGGCACACTGTAGCGGGTGGGTGAGTGGTTTGGTAAGTCATGGGTCTGGGAGGTGGTGTCAGTGTGGGGGCCATGCAGGGAGGGGCGAGTCAAAGCTATGGCTGATCTTGGTTGACTAGGGAGAGAGATGTTAAGGATTCTGTGGATGAAGGATGACACGGTTCAGGGGGGAAGGGAGTGGAGGTGGGGGTGCTCTGGAATCATGAACAGAGTCCAGGTGGCATAAATGAGGGGGTTATGATGGACTGTAAAGATGGAAAGTCAGAGGTACACAGATGCATACATAGATACACAGAATGTGGCAGCAGAAAGAGCCACTGGGCCCACCCAGTCTGCCTATTTGTGTGTTGTTGGCTTTTTACCTACATTTTTTATTGCAGACCCCACTTGATCCACGGTGCAATCGCTTTTCCCACTACCTTACCCCCACGGTTCCCTTGTGACTGTCCCAGGCATTTCTGAACCCAACTACTGTTTTCACCTCACTACCGCTAATGGAAGGATATTCCAGGTATCCACCATGATTTCTGTGAAAAAGTACTTTCTCACATCCCTCCTAAATGTAACCCCCTCCAGATTTACATGGTAAGACAGCAGTGGACCAGCCATACCCCCACACAGCTGGAACCCCCCACGGATCAGCCAATCCTCCTGCAGCTGGACACCCACTACCAAAGAACACATTGACTGTGCCCCCACCTCTCAGCTGGAATCCCTCCTTCCTGCAGAGGGGGTTTAGTTTGCTGTAAAGGGAGTGGATCTCAAAGACTTCGAGCAGTGGACAGGCCACACCAACTACCTGCTGGAAGGTTCCCCGGCTGTGTTCATCTCCTACGTAATCTTCCTTCCCACAAATCGGCCACCTCAGCAAATCACCCCCCTGAGCAGACTAGCTATTATGTCCTTTATCTTCAAAGCTGGAACTGGAACCCCTGCTCCAACAGACTGGACACCCTCCTACAGAACATACTAGCAAAGGGGGTTAGGTGGTCTGTAAAGGGAGTGGATGCCAAAGGCTGGAGGCAGTGAGCAACCCACACACCCTCACAGCTGGATCCTTTTATTCATTTATTTCGATTGGGATTAATACCTTTTTTATTTATTCCTTCTCTTCCCATAGGATCTCCCCTGACTGGCTGTGTGCATCCCTGTGTCATAACCACCCTCCTCCATTAGACGCCTCCACCTGAAGAGACTAGCTGTGTGCCCCCCCCACACACAGCAGAAACCCCCAACCCACACTACCCTTGCAATCAACTCCCCTTCCCTGAACAGATAGCTGGTGAGCCCCCCTACACACAGCCTTACCCCTCAACTGCTATGAACTTTGCATAGCCCTATGGTTTTCACATTCAAATTTTCCAATGCCTCGCATAGGCTTACTGATGTTCTTAATAGTGTTAGTGCTATTTCTGGAAACACAAACTATTAAATCACTGGACTAAGTTCAGTGAAACATTCCTTATCACTAGCTATATGAGATCCACTATTTGTAGACATATTATTGTTTGAAATAAGAAAGTGCTACACATTGTGGCCCTTTGTTATGATCTCTGAAGGCCAGTGCTATGACTTTTAATGCTGAACAGTTGAGAGGTATGCACACAGCTGGACCCACCCCCCCTTTCCAAGACCAGCAACTCCCTCAGCTTAGCCACTTCCCCTGCAAAGTTGAGGGGAGGGGCAGAAGATAAGCAGTAATACTATTTGTTACATCTAAAATAGGCATTACAGTGTGCCTAACTAGTAAACAAGATTGAAATAAATAACTGTGTAACCCCCATAAATGGGGGTTTCAAATGTCTTCCTTGGGAGTGCCTAAATGCCCACTGCCAGGCTGGTGTTCTGTGTGAATGCTCTATTAGCCTCTGTGCCGGTCTCTTTAAGAGCTGCCTATTTCATAGTATCTAATTAATCTGGGAGGGCTAAGTGTTCCTAAGCTCGAGTCCCATCTGGGCTGCCAGATAACTGCTCCATTCTGCCATCGCTAATTGCGCAGAGGGAGCTCTATTAGGAACTGTAATAGTTTGCTGTTTATATGCTGTATTAATAATGATATTGTAGTTTGTCTAGCCTGCCTTCTTTGCAGCATTAACTTTTTCTGCTAATCACCACCATCTTGGTTCTGGACTGTTAGTATGCACCAATCAGTACCTTTGGGGGCCCTAAAATGGAGTCTAGCCCAGGAATCTTGTGGGAGTGAATTTCTGTAGGAATTGTAGTTTCTTCCTTTGGCTCCTAAATGAACCTGGAAGGGGAGCCCTTGCTGTGACAATCAAACCTTTTGAATCATGGGGAAAGTCCCGAGCTGCCTGCAGCAGTGAGTCAGTGTGAGTTTGGAACAGAGAGAGTGAACAGCTTGAGATATTCGAGCAGCTGCTCTTGCATAGTAGCGTGGGAAAGTGGCAGAAAGGCTGTGTTTGGCCTGCCTGCCCCATCTTCTGTGGTGAAGAAGTCTGCCTGATGATAGGATTGGACTTCATCCAAACTTGTTTCTTTCTACCTAATTGTGACTGACCTTGCCTGAAGAGGACCGAAGTCTTGTTGTTGTGAGATTGTTCTGTCAGGACTTCTATCACAACTGCAGAGCAAACGGTTTGTGCAGAAAGAACCTGTGAATTGCAACCGGACTGTCATCCGAACTGTGGTATTCTTCGTCTTTTACTGTAAGTGTGCTGAATGCTGTTAGTGGATCGCGATTTGGGTCCCTACTGCTTGAATGTGTCACGCTTGCTGAAAGCTGTATCCATCACTTTCCGGACTGTCTCCGAACTGTTCACCTGGTCTGGGCCTTGCTACCTCGGCCCAGACAACCGCTTGAGCCACAGCGAGCCAACCAACAAGAGACCTGCCTGGGGATTTGGCTCCCTGCTCAACACCAACGAACAGGATCGGCACCACAGTGCTTCGTGTGGGCCCTGCTTCTCCTGGCAATCCAGCACTTCATCCATCCTGCATCCTGTACTGGGTATCGTAAGTAAACACCAGGGTAGCTCCCTGCAACAAAGCTCAAATACAAGTGTGCCAACTGATTTAATTGTTGTTGTTTATCATTTTTGGGACTGAGCCATCTGGCTCCGGATTACAAATTGTGGGTTAAAGTGCATGCCTGTTTTCTTTCCATCATAGGGCCCCAACCAGCTACAATGCCAGCCTACCACGGGCAATGCCTCAGGCTAGCCAGTCACTCCACCTGGGTACCCAGAGTGTGTGTAACTGTGACAGAGGGACTCCTAGAGACATGCATGTTTAATCCTGACTTAATCAGTAACAGAATCAAGCACCAGATTACCCCCCTTCCTTGTTCATGCCCCTAAACAAATCAGATCTGAATCTTGTTGCATTTAAACTGTCTGAGGTGTACCTCTGTGCTGACAGCATTGAAATACTGTTACAGGTAGTTGTTTTGCTAAATCTTATTTACAAAGGGGTCTCCAGGGCCAAGCCAGCTGAACCAGCCCTGGTGGTAAGTGCAATAACGTGGGTAAATCTGTTGCCAGGTGGTAATTGCAATTGTGTATTCAGTGCACCATTTAGGCCACTAGAGGGAAAAGAGGGGGTAACAGTGTCCTGGAGGGTTGCACCCACGGCAGCTATGCTACCACTGACCCAGTCCTTTTGGTGGAGACACCCATTTCCAGTACCCGGGCCTCTTAATCTGCACTTAGTCACGCAGGCACGGTTAGTATCCCCAGGGATAACGCCACCTAGGGGTTACAACTGCATTATGAAGAGTGGTAACTGAGACCACTCCCCTGAAAATCTGCGTCATGACATCACTACCTGTCATGCAACCTCTGCCAGGAGGAGTACCAGTATCAGGATACTGGGGGGGGGAGTATTATTGGTTGGATTTTTCAAATGTAATCCTGGTGAAATCCTGTATTTTCTATATATACAAGCCTTGTAAATTATTTAAACCATCACTGTGACCGGGTCCATACCTCTCAACTGTCCTTGATTTTCCTCTGTCCCTCTTAAAATTTGTGTTTTTGAGACAGAACAGTGGGGATTAAAAGCACAAATTAATGTCAAACATTAAAGTTACAGACTTGTTATTTTTCAGAGGCTTCACCTTAACACACATTCCTTTGTTACATCAGCTTTCTGAGTGAATAATACCAATTTTTAAGTTGTGTCCCTGATTTCTTAGGCGTTGTCTCTCATGCAACAGGTTGAAAGGCAAGTCCGGTCTAAAGTGCAGGAACTGTTTGTCCAGGAAAACCAGAGTTGTACTCCCCAGCGCATGCGCATGAAGCAAACCGGCGCTGCTGGTACAGTCACAGGATCGGAACTGCATCCCACCGGGGCAGGAGACGAAAGCCATGGAGTGTCGTGTGCGGGTGTACGATTCGGTCGTCCTGCAGGGTCGGCGGCCAGGGAAAGCAATGACGTCGTTTCGCGTGGGCCTGCTGGAGCCGGTGTCTCGGCTGAAGCAGCTGCTGTACGAGTGGGGCGGCACCGGGCTCATAGTGCCGCAGATGATGCTGGACTCGGGTTCCTGCCGTCCTCGCTGCTGTATCACACGAGACGGATCGCTGACCTGCTGTGGGACCCGCTGCTCCCCGGCGGTGTCACCGACACCCTGTACCTGCGCCGTCGGTACCGGCTGAACAGCGCCGGGGAGCTGGAGTTCCGTATTTACGCGTGGCGCTGCGGGCGTCTGCAGTGCTTGTATGTCAAGGAGTCCCAGACTGTGGCTTCTGTTAGGGACCGCATCCGGGGGCTGCCGGGCTGGACGGAGCAGTTCGGGGAGGAGTTTGTTCTGTACGAGTTTAGATACCGGGGGCTGCTGGACAATGAAGGGATCCTGACCGAGGGATCGGTCCTAGCTCTAGAGCCGACGGTGTTTGGGAGAAAGGCCCCCCATGCCCCCCCAGGTCCCCCGTACGTGGTCCCGGTGAGGAGGGACAAACACCACTCGCTGCAGTGGATGAAATGCCGCTGCGGCCCCTCGAAACGCTGGGCTGTGAAGTGCGAGTGAGAGAGTGGTTAATGGGGACGATCACACTGTCCCGCGGGGACCGGGACGTCGGGATTAAAGGGACAACGCCGGGCTCCTGCAACCCCAGTTCAACTGTCGAGGAGTTGGGCCTGGGGCAAGACAGCGTACTGGAACTAGTTCCCAAACACAGCAGTAAGTAATCAAATGGCAACTGTACGTGGACTTACTTGTGGTCCTGACTTTTTTTTTTTAGACTGTTTATGCACCCTATCTTTTGGGCATCTCGGGTTGATCCTTCCCCATCCCTCTGACCCCCGACGACCCATGCTCACTCCCAAGCCCGGGTCACCGGTTTGGTGCCCTGCACTCAACCCTCAGCGCCACTGGGCCAGTCCTCTGAACTGTTAACAGGCACTTATAGGTAGAACAGGAGGAAAACAAAGCCCGCTGTGAAAAACAAACGGGCTCTAATAGAACGGTCGATTTAAACAAAAGGACAAACTACCGAGCGCTTGGATTATAGGGTCCTACAGGACAATTTTATGAATGCCACTGATTTTTATGTTGGCGCTTGCGCGCTAACATCCTGCGGCAGTGGGGATTTGGAGAGTGCGGTCACTGTTGAGGCGAATGCAGGGCACACACCAGTAGGTGCGTTCCCTCATTTCCCAATCAGTCTGCATGCCGGCGCCACACCATGCATACATAATGTGACACATCTAAGAAAAGGTCCGCTGCAATCCAGAAAGCTTGTCAGACAGAGCGGACCTTCCCTGAACATCACTCACCACATTATGAACATGGCGGCACACTGGCGCAAACTGCCGACCTGGGGTGCCCAATCCCCTGTCGGTTTACCCTGCCCCCTATGTGCCGATGGGAGCCACTCCCCTTACGCATAATCACCCCCCATTGTTAAATGCCGAGAGGGTGCCCAGTCCCCTCGGCTCTTCGCTTTCTGTATGTGCTGACAGGGGCCCATTCCCGTTGGCATAAGAACCCCCTTTTGTAAAATGCTGAGGGGGTGCCCAGTCCCCCTCGGCTGGGCCCCCTGCTTTCTTTGTGTGCCGATGGGGTGCCAAATCCTTGTCAGGCATAACATCCTCACCTCCCACCTGTGTTTTGTGCAGGCAGGTGCCCAATCCCCTGTTGGCTACAGACCCCCATAACATGTGGTGGCACGCTGGGAGCCCACCCCAGCGTGCGCAATCTCTGAAACAAAAAACTGTCACACGGTGTTGTTTTTTTTTTTTTTACCTGTAAACGAAACCGTCCCACGTAGTCTCCCCTGCCCCCTACCCGCACCCACCCTCTGCGCACCTTGCCTCCCCACACCCTCCCTCACCCCATACTTACTTACCTCCAGAGTCCGGCACGATGATCTTCGGTGGACCGGGAACACGTCTGCACTCTTCAAAGCCGACTGCGAACTGAGGAAATGCCAGTAAGCTGTATAATGGAATAAATAGGGGTTTTTCAACTTTGCTGCATATCTCAGGCATTATTGGGACTTTTGGCCCCAAATTTTCAACATGGGGTTTTTGGGACCCCTCCTCATGAATTCTTGCACTGTCATGGCATTATTCGGTCCCGAAAGGTGATTTCGCAGTCACTGCGGGAATCACCTTTAGGGTGAGTAATGAAATGACAGTGCCACTGTTCATGAGGGGGCTCTCAAAATGCCTATGTTGCAAATTTCAGGGAAAAATCAAAAATGACTGGTTTTAATGAAGCCGCGAGTGCTATAGTTGCTATGCCCGCTTTCATAAGTTAGTGAATTCGCAATATTTTCACACCAGATTCTCACCATTTGCATTTTACCACATCTTCTTGTAGAACCATACAGCTGTCATTTTCACATCCTGGCGAAATGTGTTTCGCACTTCTGTGTAGAATCAGCGCGGTTGCTGTGCGAAATCACTGTTTGGGAACATTATCGAAATGACAGTGAAACTGCTCATGAGCAGAGGTCCTGAAATGCCTGTGTTGAAAATTTGGTGACAATACTCCATAAAAGGACTGTATTCTGAGCGTGCTTCCAGCGTTTGCACGCGACGCCTATACGTTCGCAAACTTATAATATTTTCACTCCAGATTTTCAACAGTGCCATTGTTCTACACCTCCTAATGAACAGTACAGCTGTCATTTTTCACATTGTGACCAAAATCTGTTTTTGCAGTTCCGGCGCACAGTAGCGCGGTCGCTGTGGAAAGCCCATGTTCGAGACATATTATGAAAATGGCTGTGACACTGTTCATTAACAGATGTCCTAAAATGCCTATGTTGAAAATTTGGTGCCGAAAGTCCAACAGTGACTGTGTTTGCAAAGTGTGTATTGCGCGTTTCCATGCACCCTTGTAACCGTCAATCTGTAATATTTTCATGCCACACTTTCACCACTGTCATTTGTGCACACCTCCTTACTACAGTCCAGCTGCCATTTTTTCACAGCCTGCCCAAAGCGTGTTTCCACAGCTGTGGCGCACAATGGCATGCTCGCTCTGCAAAATCACCTTTGGAACACATTAACAAAATCACAGCGCTATCGTCTCCAGCTCCGCCACTGCCAATGCCAGCGTGACAGCATTCGGCATTGACAAATGCTTGTTCTCAGCAGGATTTATTTTTCTCCTGTTTAAGCTGGTTTCTTAGTACTGTAGCTACTTTAAAGGGCCCTCTCAACCCATTTTTCATCTTATATAAACCCACATTTTATGACTGCTTACCTGCTGTAAAACTCATTGAAGGAGGAGTTGATCTGCTTCCTTAGCACTGTAGAACTCAGTGGGTGGGAATGGGGGATTATACTAAGCCTTGTTTTGCTTCAAATTCTTCATTTGCTTTTATTACATACATCCTGATATTTAGAACAGCACCAAACAGTGCAGCCACTCATGGCGTATTCTCTTCTCTGGCAGCATCATGGGTGGCTAGATTGTGTTAGGTGAATTTCCAGGCCAGGAAAGATGCAGTCACATTTGATCAAGTCAGTGTACTACACTATTGTGTTGTATGGGGAACACCAGTATAGTGGGCATTCTGTTTTTACTTTTGAAAAGAAAATGTGAGGGCTGTCTGGTGGCTCTGGACGCCTCACCATCAGTGACCAGGTTTAGGAGCAAACTCCTGGCCACCTGGGTCGGCAGGGGAGGGATGGGATTCAGCGTCTGAAGTATTGCTCTCCGTTTCCGGGAGGGATCTGGGTCATACTCATCTTGTTGGCTCCTGGTAGTAACCAGGGCAGTGCCAGGAACATGTGGTGCAAAAACAGACAGGATGGAGGCGAGCGCAGGCGTCCATGCCATGGACATCATTGCATGCCCGTGCTCAGGGCAACACGATAGAAATCCCTCGGTGGACCAGGGAGGTGACAAGGGCTCCAGGGACCAGGCCTGCATCCCCTACGCCAGACCATCTCCTCTGGTTCTCCTTGGCGTCATCCAGGACCAACCCGGGGTAATCCGAGGGCTGGAAGGTCCTAGGGGGTCCCGGAGGAGGAGTTCTCAGGCGGGAGTAGAGGCTTCTGTCAAGCAGGCACCTCCGAGAGATGCCCTGGCCAACAGAGTGCAGAAAATAGAACTGAGAGGAAAAAAGAAAAGAATGTACGAGTCATAATCAAACCACCGGCTACATTAGCGATCACAATAGCATGTGGGCAGTCTTTTTTAAATTAGGAACAGTTTGAGGCCTAAGTGGGTTGACACTGTTCGTTTAAGCCACGCGGTGCTGGACTACCTCTCCTGTTGCTTCAGTTGTAAATAAATGGTTTACCATAACCTGGTCCTGGGGTCACAGATTGGGATCTGAAGACAGCCAGCTGTATATTGCATTTGAGAATAATTAATAAATGCATCAGGCCAGACAGCAGACAGGGACTGATCCCCAGAGCAAGCAGTATGTGAGAAGAGAAGAGCTGTAACGTACCTGGTGCTATCACAGCCTGGTCCTGGGATCACAGCCTGGGGTCTGAAGGCAGCCTGCTGAATATTAATAAATGCAACAGGCCGGACAGCAGACTGGGACTGATCCCCCACAGCAAGCAGTATGTGAGAAGAGAGAAACTTTGTGATGTATCTAGCTATGTCTGACAACTCTTTACACTAGCAGCTATAAGTAGAATAAACGTTTATCACAGCCTGGT
This sequence comes from Neoceratodus forsteri, assembly GCA_016271365.2. Taxonomy (NCBI): domain Eukaryota; kingdom Metazoa; phylum Chordata; order Ceratodontiformes; family Ceratodontidae; genus Neoceratodus; species Neoceratodus forsteri. The sequence continues at coordinate 1,465,708,687 of CM057459.1, forward strand.
CCTGGGTCAAAGACTGGGATGTAAAGGTAGTCAGCTGTATATTGTACTGTGAGAATTCATAAAGGGAATGTTTGTATGCCCACTATATTTCAATCGCAGCACCAGCGAATGTTGAAATAATCATTATTTCCTGTGTCACTCGACACACTTTTGTCGTAGTTTTGTTTTCCTTCGTTTTCTGCTGCTGTTTGCCTTGCATGGTTAGGTATGCACTGGCACTTTATGCCAGGCTGGCTGCTGTGCACTAGACTTTTAGTGAGTGGCGTTTGATGCGGAGACTGCTGCACTTTCATTGGCAGAAAGTGCAAAACCCGTATGTGGTGTGTTGACTGACAATTCACTAGTGCCCATGTTTTTGTTTGAAATTGAAGTCCTGCGTAACCATAATTAAATGCTCTCTGGTTTCTGTGACTTTTTTTTTTTTTTGGGGGTTAAGTGATTGGATAAACAGTTGATTCAGTGCTTCACCTCACAATGGTGTATTACTGTGCTGTGGACTGTTGAGTGAGAGCAGTGGATCTGCTTTTGCAGGAAGCTGCTACTCACACATTTCCAAAGATACAACTCTGTGTTTGAAGTGGAAAGGAAAAATATCTCTGCTGAGTTAGCTGTACTGCTGTCCCCATCGCTTGAAAACCAGTTATGAAAGATGGTATGTAAATATAATTTGTAATTGTGCATGAAAATGGGAACTAAAATGTTGTTGTGGGTTTGACTACAGCTATTTACTGTCTTCTGTGCCTCCCAGAAATTTCTTTTGGCTTGCTTGCTGCAAAGGAGACAAAAAACAAAACGCTGTTTACTTCACTACCTGGCTGTGCCTGGACAAGGTAATGGGATAGGTCATACATTTCAGAGGAACAAAGGGCATGGACATTGGATTACACACACACACACACACACACACACACACACACACACACACACACACACACTTTAAAAGGACTTGCTTTTTGAATACAAACTAGTTGTTAGTGATTTGTATTGTCTATTACAGGCCTGGGTGGTTGGACACAGACCAGTTTAGAACCTAAATGCTTGGTGGATTTGAAAAATACCTTAGTGCAAGGATTCACCCTTGCATAAAGAAGGCAGTGTTTTAACTGTTGGGGTTGCTTTTGTTGAAACTTCATTCGTGAAGAGTGGTGCCTGTCTCCACTGAAAAGGTAACAAGGTTCCAGCTTAGATAAGAGTTCAGTCTGTGAGTTTAGTGAGGCAAGATTTATGTTAGCCTGGGCAGCTTAACATGTTTTCCTTCCTGCCATCTGTTGCACAGAACATTTTTTTGCTTTCCATGAAATGTGCTGTTTCTTTGTAATGTATTTATCCTGCTTGTTTGAAGTTAAGTCTCTTGTAAAAAAAAAAAAAAAAATTTAATGTTGGGCTGTGGCTTAATTAGTAAGACTGAATGTTTAGTTTTCATTGGCAAGAGCTTTCTGGCATCCTTGTATCTAAGAGGATTCTACTGGGTTAACAGTGACCTGTGTTGCCTCTCAGAGTGTGTGTGCATGGAAATACTGAAACCGAGTGTATTTCAGGTTTTGTGGCAGCAAGTAAGCGGGTGACCGACACCTTTCTGAAATGTTTGGCAGGAGGCGAGAGAGAGAAATGGTTGTCGTTACGTTGGTGACAGTGGTGATTCCAAGGACATTCTGAGTTGACACAGGTTTGCTAGTAGAAATTGTCCTAGCAGTCACACATCAGGGTATGCAAGGGTGTGCCTTTACAAAATTGTTTTGTTTGTTTGTTCTAGTCAGCTCAGCTTATGATGTAGACAGATGAGTGCCCAGGAATATCTTGGGTTTACTGTGGCACCGTCAGAAGGTGCCAAGAAAAGCGATCAATGGGATGGTTGCTAGGAGATGGAAGGGTGGACTGACTCCATGGGTGGGTGGTGGGTGAGTGCGCTGGGGGATGACTTGATGGGTGGACTGACTCCTTGGCTGTGTGTGGCTCAGTGGTGTCGGTATAGTTCTATGAGCATGTGGGTGAGGGGTGATGGTGATTTATTGTGATGTTGTGTGTTTTGTTCAGAAGGTGGGTGTTCTGACTGTGTGGTGTCTGTGGAGGGTGTGTGGCTGGTGCTTTGGGTGCATGTGTGTAGTGGTGTGGTGGTGTCATTGTGGTTAATTGGTATGTGGGGTGTGAATGCCAGTCGGGTGGCGGAGCCTGCTGCCTTTTTTGTGGGAGGAGGAATTTAGGGTGTCACATAGCGTGCACATATTCAAACTAACTTGTCATGTCCTATGGGCCAGTTTCTGTCACAATAATAGTATCAGTGGGGTCTGAAGGCCAGTTGAATTTTTGGTTACTGGCCCCAGCATGGCTAACTGCCTGTGGCCAGTGTGACTCTCCCCTGGCGTTTGGGCTGGGTAAAATAAAATATCTCTTCCACCCATGTTCCCTTAGTTTAAACTCACCACAACTTGCGGAACATTAAATGTTACACTGCCAGTCCATCTTAACAGTCTGTTGCCATGCCCGAATGCCAGCAATATTTCTCTCATGCTGTATGCAGCACTACTGGCGAAGAATGTCCTTCAGGCCCGCAGTGAAATTGTTGAGTTAGAATCAGTGGTGTGCTGCTTGGGACTTTTTATACTGGTGCTTGTGCGTTGTGGGTTTTTTTATTAAGGGACATGGGTAGGGGAGGGTTGTGGTTTTATTGGTTGTGAAGGTGTGTTGCTGTATTTTTTTTTTGTGTTGCAGCCACAAGATAGATTTGGTGGGTCTGAAATAGTTGGGAAGGTGTTAATTACCATGGTTTTTTCTTTCTTTTATGCAGTTGTGCGTTGATGGTTGCTGAGGAGGTGTTCTTGCATGTCTACATGTGTTTGTGGTGGTGAGGTACTGTGTATGGGCATTTGTGAATGTAATGGGTGCTTGGATGAGGTGTGGGGTGGATATGGCATGAAGGTGTGTAGACAGAGGGTGAGGGAATGCTACGCTTATTGAGTATGGTTGGATACTGTGCGTGGTATAAGGATGGAGGTGTGGTGAGGCACTGTGTAGATGTGTTTGTGGATTGTAGTGGGTGGGATATGCCTGGGTGTGTGAGACGGTGGGTGGGGGTGTGTGTGTGTGTGTGTGTGTGTGTGTGTGTGTGTGTGTGATGGGGGGATACAGTGCAAGGATAGGTTCTGACCAGGTTATTAAATAAGTCAAAAAATTATTAGCAGTTTTATGATAAAGTACTAATCGGCTGTAAATGCATGGTACTTTGCACTTAGCAAATTTAAAATATATAGTTTCTGTGCCATGAACTCACTCAAATGGGTAGTAGTCTACTGCTTCATTTCTGGAAATGGTTACCATTGTCCTGTTTGTAACTAATGCCCACGGTTGCATCCAGCTTGGAGTACGATTGCTAAGCTCAGCTGGTGTGCAAACCACCAGCTATCTCAACACCAAAAAAAGTCTCCATGACCTTGGCTGGTCAGAGAGTTTCCAGGTTTTCTCTACCCTCCTTCCACACCCTTGATGGACTTGCCGAGGACATCCTCCTTCAGATATTTAGGTGTCTGTTGGCCAACACCTGAGATCTCTGGTCATCTCGGCACGTTCAGAAAAATTGTCTTGGGTTGGTGCCTTATTCAGAACTGCTCCTGCACCCATGGCTGGGTGTGAGATGGTCCAGAAGATGATCCTACCCATATTCGACTACATGACGTGTTCTGTGGTGCAGCACCCAAGCCTCTCTCTGGCCAGACTAGATACCCTCTTCAATTCTTTTTGCCATTTTGTCTTGACGCTCCTCTCCACCACTCATCATTGTGCTCTGTACCATGCTACATCCTTCCTTCCCAACGCGCTCTGTCACTGCGCAGAATTCACCTCCAGCATTGGCTGGGTGAACTTCCCTCCTATCTCTCACCTGCCTTTACAACTGCGCGCCCACTCCCCTAAGATCTACTGACTCACGAATCCTCTGGATCCCATGCCGCTTCCACCCTTATTGGCCAGTTGGGTTATTCTTGCCTCCCAAAATCTGAATTCACTTCCCTCAAATTCACCACTCATCCTCTTCTACTCCATTAACTCTGCCCTCAGGAACTTCCTTGCCCCTTCCTGTGCCTGCTGTGACCCTCTCCCTAATCCCCCTGCCATCTCCTAAGCCCATATTACCAAATGCCTACCCACCACTCCTATCTCCCCTCTAATTGTGGCTTTTCCTAGTCCCCCACCCTCCCTTCTCCCAAAGTGTTCCCCCTTCCTTCTCTACCCTAATCTGTCTCTCTCCTGTGAGCTCGATCACTGCCTTGTGCAGGCAGGATCCATAGTGCACGGTGAGCAACAGCTTTACCCCCTTTCCTCTATTTCTCCTTTTACTGCATTGCTTCAGTCACTGCTAGGTCACTACTAAAAAAATTTCCCGAATGGACTCGTGTGCCTTGGGGCAAAGCACCACACTCAGGCCCGCGGGCTTTGCAAAACCTTGGTATGCCTGCCTCCTCCTCAGTTGATCAGATGAATGGTCCCTCCCAGTCCACTCTATGTGTGCACTCAAAGTGGTATCAGTGGCTGTGGGTTTGACCTGCCAACCATCCTAGATGGGGGGGAAGGGATGGTCACCCAGCTGTTGGCAAAGGGCCAAAAAGAGCAAAATAAAAGAAAAAAAGGCAGCAGCACAGGAGTGGTTTTGTCATTGGCGCCCATGCTGGTGGTTGGTGCCAGCATTGGGGCTTCCTTCATCAGTACTGTTCAGGAACTGTGCCAGTCCTTGTGGACCTTTGGGGATATCCTTTCCTGGAGCGATAAATCAGAAAAGCTAAAAGAACCAATCAATCACGGGCTGGGATGAGCATGCTCTTCTGGATCTTATGATTCCCTTGAGCTCGGTTGAGCCTTCCCTGGTCAAGCGCTGGGTCAATAGCTCTATGGGCAATTACCATCGGGCATGTTAGCCATGATGCAGGCTGCCCAACCGTTAAGACTTTTCTTGACCCGGGTTGACCCATTGTCAGAAGAAATCAAGGATGATTCGACCCCCAGGACTTCAGTCCTTCGCAGCCCTCTCTGAAGGAGCAGGAGCAGCCAGAGTGAGCAGACCGCTTTCTTCCAAGAGATACTACTCTGGTGGTTCCAGCAGAAGCCCTCAGTCCATGTCTTGTACATGGCCTCTTCTGCATCCCCTTGTAGCCGAGACCTGGGTTGAGGTGCCAGTCTTGAGTAAGATTGCATTCTGGAATCTTTCTCTCTATTCCCATGCTTGGCTGTCGACGCCCCTCTTTCTCTTTGTCCTGGGAGAGGAGGCTCCTTCACAAAGGCGTTTGATGCAAGCGAGCTGATGTGACAGCATGGTTCCTTGGCTGGGGTAGGTCCCTTCCCTCAGGCCACAGCGTTTCCATTGGCTTCCATCAGCCCTGCCGAGGTCGCCGTACCTATGCCGATTTCTCTCATAAGTCTGGTGGAGTTACCACCCAAGCAGCCCTTTTAAAAAGGGCTCTGACCAGGAACTGCTTATCCAGCTCCCGGTCCTCCTGGTTGGTTGTTCACCCAAATCTTACATTCAGACAAGGTCTAGGATGGTTCACACAGAAAATGGCTGAGGGCAGTGTTTGAGGTCTTCAGACTCTGAAGGGTCCTCTGTGCAATCCTGCAGGACCCAGGGCTTGACTGCGAGTGACAGGAGAGCTCTTACTGAGCATGGTCGGTCTCCCTTTGAGACTAAGCTCTGACTGATCTCTGAAATTGATGGAGATTCCCTTGGAGCCGGTCCAAAGCATGTCAAGAACCCACTTATGTAAACCCTTGACGGGATGATTCCCGTGGGTTGCCTTCCTGTGTTGGAGACTATTTTGAGACCCTCATTGGAGCTTGGCAATATTCCACTGTAATGTGCGGTGCCATCGGTCTGCATGGCCATAAGTATGTAGATTCCGACTGAGAATCACCCTCAGTTGAGGATTGGTGGTGGATTCAGTCTTTTGCAAGATTGAAATATTGAGTACAGGACAAGTCTCAGACAAGGAGTCCAATGGTGGGACCATACAGCGAAAAGGTCTGTCATTAGCCTCCTCCCTGGGTGCTCCAGCAGGGGCTGCACCTTGATGATTGTCAACTCGGACATGCCTCTGGGTGACCTGGACCATATCCATCCCCCTTTTCTGTGGACGTGCAGTCGACAGTCAGGATAGTCAGATATACCAGGGTCGCTCCCCAGCCAAGCACCTTAGCTTCAGCCGGGCCCTGGACATGGGCGACTCTGCACCCTGGTCTGTAGTGCAGCGGTCGCTAGGGGCCAAGGAGACTGGCTACATATTTTCACTTTACAGTGGATAGCCACCACAAATTGGCAGATGTCCCCATCTTGCAGCACTGACCTGTTTGATCCAGGGGTGGATGGACACCTCACAGAATCAAGTCCAGTGTCACCCTGGATTCCATGACATCCTACAAAAGGACCCCAAGGGACAGAAGCCAAAAGAAAAAGCCCTTCAGTTTTGGCCTTTCCCTTCTCAGCAGCCCAGATTACAGCAGACCTAGCTGGGGCAATCCCAGATCTGGTGATGAAGCTTGCCAGCCAGAGCCCCAAGAAACCGAGGCCAGCCAGCACAGTGGCGGGCCTCTCAGCTGCTCAGTGATAAGTTGGGAGTGTCTTCCTCCGCCACTCCGTGTCCCTGCCTTAGCTTCCCGTGGTGGGTTGGCCACGCCATTTCTGGCACGCCTGATACAGCAGTCACCTCTAACAAAGTGGGTGGTAAGACATGGTGGTTGAGGATTGCTTCTTGACTTGAGCATTCCCACCCTTTGGGAGCGAGCCGGGCTGTTGGAGTTGGCAATGGTGGGGTGGCAGAGCTGGATGGAAGCTGCCAATAGGCAAGCTTGCCTGTCTGGGGCAGGGTATCTGCTTCCTCTCCAACTGATGGCTGCCACCTGGTGGAGGCTGGGACAGTACGGGCCAGGAGAAGTCTGGTGCTAGGCCTGGGGTGGGAGGAAAAGGAGCAAGATGATCGGCATGGGACTAATGCATGCCTCCACACACGTGTCCCACTCCTTGGTGCCCTTGGGCACAAATAAGAAAATCGCCATCGTGGTAGGATGGTGACTGACTCCTAAGGCTCCAGCTACGGGCAGGTCATAAGGTAGCCCACATATATGTAGAAATAGAGATGTAGGTATGTATATGTATGTGGTATGTGTGTGTGTGTATATATGTATGTATGTGTATATATATATTTATGATGTAAATAGATATGTGAATATAGATATAAATATATATGTATATGTGTGTGTGTGTGTGTGTGTGTGTGTGTGTGTGTATATATGTGTATATATAATATAGATTATAATATTATGGTAGAGGAGCCCTTTTAAGGTTAAAGGGTCAAACTTTACACCTTAACTTTAAAACACCGATCGGTGGATTGCCTGAAGTTTGGGTTGCACAATCCGCGAACCATACACCTTCGGATCTACCAAGTTTAAATGCGGATCGGATACTCTGACTCTTGAGTTATTAAAAGCGTGATCTGCGTCGTTCACGATATATAGGTGAATTCTTTGCTCATGCCTACAGGTCGTACGGTTTGTCTGAGCGGTCCGAAAACTTCAGGGAACATGCGGCCGGGGTGCCCGATGTGCCTTTTGAAGATTTTGTGAAAACATATTGGACTGTTCAAAAGTTATTCAAAAAACAAGTTCCCATTATAAGTCAATGGGAAAAGTTAACAAAAAGTTCGACACTTTCGCAAATGCACTTTTTACTGTAGCAAATGGCCCTAGTACTTTCGCAAATCCGCCATTTTGTTTTCAGTTGGTGATCAGAAAAATGCTTGGCATTTAAAATTGGGACCATCTAGGGACACAATTCTTTTGTGTGTTTACCTAGTTCGAACCTGAGGATGCTAGCCATGTCTTTATTTTGGGGTAAACACACCCCAGAAATATGTTTTTCAAAGTTCTGGCCCAAAAACACTTTTGCAAGTACTGTGTGCTCACGACACTTTATAAATCTCTGCGAAAGCTTTACGCAAATCATGAAAGTACTTTGCAACACTATGGCCAAAATGACACGGAGTTCTTTGCCACCTTGTTGCAAAGAACAGTTAGGTCTTTGGCCTCAAATTTGGAGAAACCAGCCAACATCTTGCAGATGCGCGTTTTGGTGGTTTGGTGAAAATATTGCATGGCTGAAAGTTACGGTACTCTGAAGTTGGCATTTTTCCCATAGACTAACATGGTAGGCGTACACGCACCTTTTGGGGGCTTGTATCTAAGAAAACAATGCGGACTACAGATTTTTTATGCGAGAGTTGCATAGCCCGTAACAGTAAAATCAGATTTTTATGAAATTTAAATTTTTTCTACATAGATGCGGTTGCTGAGATATTAGCAATTAAGTACTTGCAATGCCTGCTTTAAGCTTCGATGCCCATTACAATGCATACATTCTTTGTACACACTGTGTTTCTCTATGCACCTGTTGGGCAAAAACAGGGTATGCGCTACCGTTATTGTTGCAGTTACTGTTTCAACTTGCGTTTCTGTCCCTGTTTGTTTACGTTCCCGTGTGCGTTACCCTTTGCATTGTCATTTGCGCTTGCATTTTCGTTACTGTTACCATTTGCGTTTACACTACGGTTTCTCTTTGCGTTTTGTTTTCGTCACTGTGTGCATTCCATGTCTGTTTACGGCAGCCACTTTCATTTGCGTTTCCGTTTAAGCTTTCGTTTCAAATCTTCCTTACTGTTACTATGTTACCATTTGCATTTGCACCTTTACTGTGCCCATGCACATTACAGGTTTATGTTTCCATATGCGACTCGTTTCCTTTTGCATTTCTGTTTGCTTTGCTCGTTATTGTTGCTGTTACCATTACCATTTAGTTTACAATTGCGGTACTTCTGTGCCCATCTACGTTCGGTTTCTTTCGTTTCTGTCACGTTAACTTCTGTTTCACGTTCTGTTTTTCCTTTGGCATTTATTCTACCTGTTATCTTTACCATTTGCATTTACAATTCGGCACCGTGCTCTGTGTGCGTTATGGTTTGTGTTCACTGTGCACTTGTGTTCGCATTTCGTTTCTCTTCCCCTTGGCGTTCTTTTTGCTGTGACACTTAACATTTCCATTTAAATATCGCTTACATGCATTGTTCACATTATCAGTTGCATTTTAGTATGCGCTTCAATGTCCATTTGCATCTGTTAAGCAGGCGTCACTTTGCGCTTGCGTTTTCATCGCATTCCCTTTACCATTCGTTTTGCTTTACCATGTCGCCACTGTTGGCGCTTATGTTTGCGTTGTTGTTCTTGTTACTATATCACAGGACATCACGGCGCCCTCGCCATGTACATTCATTATTTCTCATCATCATTCTTAAAAGGAAATTAGGCGTAAAAATCTGTTTAATGCATCATTTAGGGTTTGTTCCACAGCGACCAAAAGCGAGGAATTCAGTGTTAGGGTTGAAAACCCCACATGGACCCCTCGGTACCCCAACCAGTATCATGCAGGTGCGCCATGGGGTGCAGATCTAACTCTCACCCCATTTTCCCTACACCTTAGATTTCTTTACACATGTGATGGGGTGTGAGTGCGACAACCATAGCACCACGATGCGGTTGGGGGCTGTGGGGGGTCAAGGGGATTTTCAACCCTAACACTGAGTTTCCTCACTTTTGTCGCTGTGCAACAACCCTAACTGATGCATTAAACAGAGTTTTTTGCCTCTAAAATATATGTGTGTGTGTGTGTATATATGGAGATATATGTGTGTGTGTGTGTGTGTGTGTGTGTGTGTGTGTGTGTGTGTGTGTGTGTGTGGTGCTAGCTAGCTAGCTAGCTCTGCTGTCCATGCTAACTGCCTTTTTCTTTCCATCAAATTCCCCAACAGCTGCGATGCCGGCCACTCCCAGGCAATGCCCCTGGGTACCCAGTGTTGTAGGACTGATTTATTTGGGACTAAAAGCGCATGCAAAGTAACTTGAGTTTAATCAGCATAGTAATCATTCATCTAAGTTTATACCTCTTCCTTGATGTAGTTTGGATTCGGGCCCTACCTCCCAATCCTAGCTGAAATTGTATGGAGATCATTGGAGAGGGTAACCTTTCCGGATCCCTTAAAGGAGGCAGTTCCTAGACCACTCCTGAAAAAACCCTCCTTGGATCTCATCAATCCAGCTAACTACCGACCTTGTTCTGACCTTTGTGGGGAAGGTTATTGAGAAGGTGGTTGTGTTGCAACTTGACAGTCATTTGGATCCCCGCGGTGTCTAGGAAGTGCTCCATTCTGGATTTAGGAAGTGGTATGGCACGGAGATTGCCCTTGTCCGGGTACTTAATGACCTCCTGATGGCGAGAGATCGAAAGGCTTGTACCATCTTGGTCCTTCTTGATCTCTCAGCAGCCTTTGACACTGTGGACCATGAGGTGCTTTTGGAGATCCTGCAGTTCGTTTGTGGACTGTCTGGTACGGTCCTCAAATGGTTTCGATCTTTCCTAACAGGCAGGTCTCGGAGGATGGTCACTGGAATTTTATTCCTCTGATGCCCTCCCTGTGTCCTGTGGGGTACCATGTTGTTCGCAGTGTACATGCTGCCCTTTGGAGATATCATTAGGTAATACGGCTTGAGTTTTCACTGCTGTACAGATGATATGACGGCTAGGTCTGTTCATGCATTTTGCCGAAAATAAATTTTGCACTGGTGCATTTCCAGCAATTTGTGTGCCTAGTTTTTCTTTCATGTTACTAATTGAGTTGGCAAACTCTACTAGAGCACCACCAATCTCCATGAGCGCATGATATATATTTTTCTATGCAGATGATACTCAGCTGTATATGTTCTTTGTGCCGGACAGGTTGATGCGGTTTCCATGCTAAATAGCTGCCTTTCTGAGATCAAAGACTGGATGAGCTCTGAGTTGGTTGAGATTGAATCAGGATAAGACTGAGGTGCTGGTTGTGGAACTGGTCGCCCGGGCGGGTGGTGGTACTGGGCACATGTCGGGCCTTTGGCTTAATGGTGTCCAGCTTATCACCTCAGATCGGGTGCGTAACCTGGGCGTTATTTTTGATGACGGCTTGACCTTTAAGTATCAGGTGTTAGCTGTGGTAAAATCCCCATTTTACCATCTGAGGAACATCGCCCGAGTGAAACACCTGATTTCCCCCAGGCGACCTTCCAACATTGGTTCACACCTTCATTACTACCTGTCTTGACTACTGCAATGCCTTCTTCCTAGGGCTATCTGGGGTTGATATTCGCCACTTGCAGCTGGTGCAGAATGCTGCAGCCAGGTTGTTGACTGGTACCTCTAGGTCCAGCCATATTACTCCTGTTCTGCACAAACTGCACTGGCTACCAGTTCAGTGGCGAATCACCTATAAGGTAGGCTTGCTTACCTTTAAAGCCCTACACAAACAGAGACCTGACTACATTAAAGATCTCCTGACTCCCTACTCCCCCAATCGCCCTCTCCAATCTGCCGACGAGGGATTGCTAAAGATTCCCAGGGTTCATCTTAAAACATCTGTAGCACGTGCGTTCTCATTTGCGGTACTAACCCTGTGAAATTCTCTACCTCGTCGGTTAAGAGAATGCCTGACCATCACAAATTTTAAATCTATGTTGAAAACATATTTATTTTCACTGGCCTTCCCGGACTTATTGAATTGAATTGTGTTGATTTTAACAATTTTATATTTTCTGTTTTAATGCATTTATAATCTGTACAGCGCCTTGGCTTTTGAAAGGCACTATAAAAATAAAGATTGATTTGTTTTGATTATGACCCCCCTTAATGAATCTGATTGTTTCACGTTTACCCTAGTTTATGAGCATGTTATTAGTTGGATTACTGTATTAAAACCCCGGGTAGCTATCAACCTGTCTCCATCCTCCCCGTACTCTCTAAGGCCCTTGAAAAAGTAGTTGCCAACCAGCTTGCCAAATACTTGGCCATGCACAATATCCTGTGCCCTGAACAGCATGACTTTTGTGCAGGTCACAGCACCACAACCGCGCTACTTGAATTCTCCAACTTCCTGCACTCTGCTCTTGATATCGGAAGGCCTGCCGGTGCCGTGTTCATTGACCTCTCTAAGGCCTTTGAGACGTTTTGACTTCCTCTCCTGCTTGACTCCCTCAGATGCCTTGGTTTCTCCCCCAGCCTCCTTGCATGGTTCACCAGCTACCTCTCTGCCAGAACTCAGTGTGTAAAAATCAATAGCACCCTATCTGACACACGACCTGTCCGCTCTGGGGTTCCCCAGGGCTCCATTTTAGGCCCTCTCCTCTTCGGTCTCTACCTCAACTCACTCCCCTTGGCCTGCCCAAGTAAGATCCCTGCGCGTAAGACGCTGTGCTCTTCGCGGCTGACCCCAACCCCAGCACACTCCAGGCCACCTTCCTACAAGCTTTTGATAGAGCTAAGCATTGGTTCACATCACGAGGGCTAGTCCTGAACCTAAGAAAGACCAAAGCTATGCTCTTCTCGCATTGTCAAAACAAAGCCAGTGGTGCCCCTCTCGTGATTCTGCCTAGCTCACTAAACCCCATTGAGCAGGTTTCCTCCTAAAAGTATCTGGGCATTACCTTTGATTCGGCACTCTCCTTCCATTCCCATATCAATGCCCTTTCTGCTGCCACCAATGTCAGGATTGGACTGTTATACCGCCATAGGGACTGCCTACCACAAGAGGCCCTTAGATTGGCAATCACCTCCTCTGTCCTGTCTCTAATCGACTAGGGGCTGCCCATCTATGCTGCAGTCGACAACACTAAGCTGCAAGAATCCAGCTTTATAAACAAGGCCTGCAGGCTAATGCTGGGAGCCCCTAGGTGCACCCATACGTGCCTGCTGTACTCCACCACCAACTTGCTCAACCTTGAAGAAAGACTCCACTTCCAAACCTGCCTTCTTGTAAAAAAGACCCTGCTAGGACTCTTCTCCCCGGGGTCGCCACCTCCCTGCAGCGTGCCTCCCTCTCAGTCTCCACCCGCAGCACTGTCAAAACCTCCCTTATTGTCCCCAGGGTAAGGACCTCTATGGCCCAGAGGTCCTTTTGCTATTGGGCTCCCTCCTGGTTCAGTTCCCTCCCAGCCATTATAGCTGACTCCACAAAGCATGGTCCTTTCAAGGTCTCCCTCAGAAGCCATCTGACAAGCATTCACTGGTGCAACTGCACATAATCCCCCACCTGCCCCTTACCTTCACCCCTAGGCTGGGTCTGCCCTGTCTACTTTTGCTGTATATACCTGGGGTCTCATGCAACATCTGCTGAGTAATGTAATAAAATAACTCTGGTTGCTACCTGACGTGGTACTCGTGTACCTATATTATGACTACTGTGATCTACCTATTACCAAGTTGTGTACCACCAGTGAATGCCTGTAACACTGGTTGCTTTTTTAAGCATTATGTACTGTACTGTTTGTTTGCTGTGATGTATTGCTGTCTTGACGAGGTACCTGTAAACCGATGATCTAATAAAATAAATAAAAGTGTGTGCCTGCTCTGCTGACCTTGCTTTTACAGGGCGTTCCAGAGAAATTGCTGCAGGTCAGACCCTGGTGTGAAGGGCGTGTGCATATTATTAATGTTGGTTGCTGACTGCGTGCTAACTGCTGCCAAAGGTGTCAGGTCACTAAGTGGATTTGTGGGTAGTTATAGCTTTCCAGTGGACTGTAACAGGATGGGTAAATGCCCTCACTATTGTTACTGTGGTTAGAGGCACCTTAATATCGAATCCAGGCCCCTCAACCTGTGGTTAGGAATACAGGCAGGGGTAGTAACCTTAGGAATAGTGCTGCCTAGGGGTATCACTTGTGCTGTACCCGGGAGTTCCTGCGGCTGCTGGGATATGTGGCATCCTGAACCAGTGTGGACCAGTGGGTCGGCTGGCGGATGCGCCATCTGCAGAGGGAGCTGGCCTGCCAGTGGTCTCACCACCTAGGTTACCTGGACTAGCTGGTCATGCAGCTGATGTATGATGCCATCCAGTGGTGGCTTATCCTGGAACATCTAGAGGAAGGAATCCCTTTCATTTTCCGGACCCGACTCACTCTGGCGACTGTGTTTCTGGTGGGCTGTGGAACACACCTAGGGGACCATAGGACCCACAGGCTCTGAACCACCAGGGTGTTCCGTTACATCAGCCTGTTGCAGCTCTGTGCAGTGCACCTTGCTCTGATGGCATTCACTCCATTTGTCCGTGGTCAGGTTGTGTAGATCCAGCCAGACAACAGCATGACCATGTGCTACCTCAACAAGCAAAGTGGAATGCATTCCCTCCAGTTGTGTTGGGAAGCCCTCCACACTCAGACCCCCATTCAGAACCCGGGTTCCAGTATTCTGGCAATTCATGTAGCTGGAGCCTCCAGCCATCTGGCGGATACCCTCAGCCAAATGGGCGAGGTGTCTCACTAGTGGTCTCTGCATCATGAGATAGTGGACCACCTGTTCTCCCAGTGGGGCACTCCCCTGGCCAGCCTGTTCACCACCAGGGACAACGCAAAGCCGAGGCTGTTCTGTGCCCACCCTCCATAGTGCGGGACACTGTTTGGGATGCCTTTGCGAGGCCCTGGACCCCAGGCCTCCTTTACGCCTTCCTGTTTCCTGATCCACAGAGTGCTGGTCAAGATGCAGAGGGACAAGGTGCAGATGATCCTAGTAGTCCAAAACTGGCCACCCCAGTTCTGGTACTAGATCCCCTCAACCTTGGCAGCAGGCCTCCGTGGTGCTTGCCTCTATGCTGGGATCTGCCCTCTCATTACAAGGGTAAGATCTTGCACCTGGACCTTTGGTCCTTGCATCTGACCGCCTGGTTCCTGAGTGACTTGAATTCCAGGCTTTGGGTTACTCCAAAAAGGTTCTGCACTTTTTGAAAACCTCCCAGAAAGAGTTGACCCACCAGTGCTATGCCTTTAAATAGAAGTGTTTTTCTATTTGGTGCTGAGGCAGGGAGACAGACCCCCTGGCCTACCCCTTGACTAGCATTCCAGACTGCCTGTGGTCCCTCTCTTCCAGTTGGGCAGGAGGTTGATGACCCTCAAGGTGCACGTGGCAGCCATCTCTGCATAATGGGTGTGGGCTGGTAGTGCCGATGGTGGCACAGGAGAAAGTGGTTGGGTGTGTCTTTAAAGGCTTTTACCACCTGTCCCCGCCAGTACGTGAACCACCACTACCTTGGGACGTGTTGCTGGTACTGGCAGTGCTCATGGGCAGACCATTCAAACCACTGCACAAGTGTGATATCTCTCACCTGTTGTGGAAGGCTGCCTTCTTAGTGCTATCACCTCCGTCCAGAAGGATCGGTAAGCTCCAGGTGCTCTCGATGGAGTCTCTGTATTTGGTGTTTCATAGGGATAAGGTTGTCTTCCACCCCATCTCGGTGTTTCTCACTAAGGTTGTTTCAGAGTTTCACCTTAACCAGGTGACTAACTTTCCAAAAGAGGTGGCGTGGAAGGTTAGGGAGAAAAAGATATAATTTAGGAAGTATGAGAAAACACACAAGGAGCAAGACTGAGAACTGTACCAGTTAAGTCAGATGGAAGCAGGGAAGGCAGTCAGAATAGCAAAGGCCCAAACTGAGGAAAATATAAGCAACTCGGTTAGGAAGGGGATAAAACGTTTTATAGGTACGTTAGGGAGCGTAGAAAGACAAAGGGAGGGATAGTGAGGCTGAATAGAATGGACGGTGGGTGGGCAGAGAGGAAAGTGAAAAAGCAGGATACTGAATGAATACTTCTGCTTAATATTCACAAAAGAGGAGGAGGGAGGTACCTAAGCCAATAAACAGAAGCACTCTTAGATCGGGGGTCGATCCCAGTCCTCTCACAGAAGAAAGGGTTCTGAAAGAACTAAAACTGAAGGTGGACAAAGCAATGGGGCCTGATGGGATTCACCTCAGAATTCTAAAAGAATTAAGGGAGAACTAATGACACCACTGACTACCGCTTTTAACAAATCATAGGAGGATGGTGTGGTACCCGAGGACTGGTGGAGGGCAGATGTGATTCCTCTTCACAGAAGTGGGAGCAAGGCAGAGGCAAGAAACTACAGACCTGTCAGTTTGACCTCAGTGGTAGGGAAAATGATGGAATCACTTCTGAAGGAAAGAACTGTTGAGTGCCTAGAGGCCAGTGGGGAACAGGACCCAAGGCAACATGGATTCACAGCAGGAAGGTCATGTCAGACAAATCTAATTGATTTCTTTGGGTGACAAAAGTGGTAGACCAGGGGGGAACTGTGGACATGGCCTACCTAAACGTTAGCAAGGCATTTGACACAGTCCCGCACAAAAGATTAATAAACAGATTAACCAGCCTAGTAGTGGGTCCCAGGGTGGTTGCATGAGTAAAACATTGGCTGGACAACGGGACACAGAGGATAATAGTAAATGGAGTCCACAGTGAAGAAAGGGGAGTTACTAGTGGGGTACCGCAGGGCTCAGTACTGGGGCCGGTTATTTTTAATGCCTTTTATAAGTGACATTGCAGAGGGCTGGAAGGAAAAGTATGTGTCTCTGCAGATGACACAAAGATCTGCAACAGGGTTGATACACAAGGTGGGGTGGAAAGGATGAAAAGGGGCTTGGCAAAGTAGGAGGAGTGGTCAAATACATGACAACTTAGATTCAGCACGAAGTGCAAAGTAATGCACCTGGGAAATAAAAACCCTGAGGAAGAGTACACAGTTGCGGGGGGGGGTATTAACAACAAGAAAAATGGAAAGGGACCTGGGGTTAATCATATCAGATGACCTAAAGGTGGGCAAGCAATGTGAGAAGGCAGTAAGGCGGGCTGAGGGGATTGGATGCATAGGGAGAGACATCACAGTAGAAAACAGGAAGTTGTCCCTCTGTACAGACAGTTGGTAAGACCACATCTGGATTACTGTGTGCAGTTCTGGAGACCCCGTCTCTGCAACGACATAGAGGGGGCTGTCAGAGGGGCAACCAAAATGGTGCAGGATTTGCACCAGAAGACACATGAAGAAGGACTAAAAGAGCTTAAGATGTATAGTCTCAAGGGAGGGACATGATAAACTTTCAGATGCCTCAAGGGAATCAACAAAGTCCAAGAGGGTAGCATCTTTCCAAAAAGAGATGTGCCAGAACAAAGGGGGCACAATTTGAAGGTAGAGGGGGACAACTCAGAGGTAATACAAGGAAGTGTTTCTTCACATAGGGGGTTGTAGATGCATGGAATAGCCTTCTGAGGAGGTAGTAGAGTCAAAGGCAGTGGGGGGAAATCAAGAATGCATGTGACAGACATAAGGCAATTCTAGTGGGGAGTAGGAGGAAGTAGGCTGTTGATTAACTAGGATCTACAGCTTATCCATTAGGTAGGGAAATGGGCAGACTAGGTGGTCCCAAGCGGTCCTTATCTGCCATCAAATTCTATATTTCAGGGTGATTTGCACGAATCCTAATGGTGCAAGTTGTACCTTGCGACACGCATTGCGCCGATCGGGATATCAGGAGGTGGCCTGTGGCCAAGTAGATATCCGCTGCTCGCAGCCCCTACGGCATGGCGGAAGCGGGGGTTATGGCAGCAGCTGCGCCCTATTCTGAGAGGGCAGCTGCCGTAACCCAGTTAGCAATTCCGAGACACACTGCGGCACTGTGGGGTTAGACCAGCAGTTCACTGGTCTAAGGGGCTTCCATCCTGGCAAAATGGCAGTTGCCTCCCAGCAGTGCCACAACCCGCACAGAGCTGTGCCCCCATGGACCCCCCATCACTGAGAAGCCTCCCTGATACCAGGGTACCACCCACCGGCACTTGGGTCAGTTTTCAGCAGTGCCTCCTTGTGCCTGCGCCATACTGCCAACCCCCCCAGGCTCACCGGGGTTTGTGGCCTTGTTTCGGGGCTGGGGGGGCTCAGAGGGGCTGTTTCCCATAGTCAGCATCTTGCGGCACCCAGGTCCATTGCACCATTCCCGTGGTGCAACCCTGTGACTGCAGCAAGTTGCACGGTATAAGTGCCGGGACCCTGCCTGTTCTGGAATAGGGCACAGGGTCCCTGGCATAGCAGCAAATGTCGCAGCTTGTATACACCTGCGAGCTGCAACATTTGTCTTGGAATCGGGCCCATGAAGTCTAGGAAGTAAGACTTCAGACCTAGAGGCCATCATGGTGGAGGCAGAGTTAGTTATCATGGCCATTACTGAGTTGTGGTGCACAGGAAACCATGACTGGGACATAACCATACCAGGATCTACCCTATTCAGTAAAGATAGGGTGGGATAGAATGCAGGAGGGGTGGCGCTGTATGTGAGGGTATCAAAGTGGAAAGAGACAACAGGATTCCAGGAGGAATGGGTGGATTGGAGGTACTTTGAGTCACCCTGGAGATGGCAGTCAAATCTTATGTTTGCCCTGGTGTTTATCAATAGACCTCCAGCACAGGGAGAGAATTTAGGTGAGACACTGGTAGAAGCAGCTGGCACAAAGCCAGAAAAAGGGCCTTCAGTCTGCCGACTGTAGATTAGATCATCCCAGGTGCAGTTTCAGTTAGAAGGAGGGGTACCCTGGACTCCTTTCATGGAGGGCTTCTCAGGCAGCTAGTCACTCAGGGAGCCAAATTTCTGATGGGGCAATACTGCACCTGGTGCGGATTGACGGGGACAGCACTGTAGCCATCAGGGACAGTATTACAGACATCAGGTTGGGAGGGCATCACAGTACATTGTAGTTCAACTTGAAGATGACAGCGGAAGTGAACGCACAAGGACAAGGGCCCAGGACTTCAGGTGGGCAGATTTAAAAAAAAATAAAAATGGGTGAATGTCTTGGAGATGATCTAGCTGGGGAAGGGAGTCCTAAATGTGATGAAGAAACAGTTGGCTAACCTGAGGGAATACATAATGAAAGCAACAAATCTGCCAAAAGGAGGTGAGCAGAAAGAAGGAGACCACTATGGTTCTCGAAGGAAGCAGCTGAAAAGGTTAAGGCTAAAAGCATAGGCTTCAGGAGGTGTAAAGAGAGAAGACAGGGAGGTTGTCAAGAGAAACACAGGGAGACTGGAGAAGTGCTAATGTACTGAGTATAGGCCAAGGGGTAACTAAAGGGACCAGATATTTTTGATAGATGAGTGAAAAGAGGAAGACTAGCAGATGGATTATGAGGTTAAGGAGGGGGACTGTGCAAAGGGGATAAGGAAAAGCAGATATTCTAGACAAATATTTTGCTCAGTCTTTACAGAAGAAAGGGAAGGGATGGACTACATCAAAGTAATAGTGCCATTGAAGCAGGGAGGTAGACACAGTTCCTTTACAGAGGAGAGAATTCTGAAGGGATGCAGAAATCTGAACGTGGACATAGTTATGGGGCCACTTGGGGTATACAGAAGGGTACTGAGAGAGGTACTGGCTACACCTTTGACCGTCCTTTTTAACAATTCAGTGGAAACCAATGTGGTTCCAAAGCACTGGAGGAGGCAAATGTTTCCACTTGACAAAAGGGGTATCGGGGAGGAGGCTGGCAACTATAGGCCAGTCAGCTTGACACTGGTGGTGGTTGGAAGCTAATGGAGTCGCTGCTAAAGGAAAGGATATTGGAGTATCTGGAAGCCAGTGAGTTATGTGACAGGAGGCAACACAGATTCATGGGGTGGAGGTCATGTCGGACAAATTGGATAAATTTCTTTGACTGTGCGATTAGGAAAATTGATCAGTGTGGGGTGGTTGACACGTGGCCTACTTAGATTTCATTAAGGCTTTTGACACCATTCTACATAAGAGGCTCACAAAGGAAACTGGGCAGCTAAGGGGTGGGTCAGAAGGTGGTAAACTGGGTAACACATTGGTTAAGAGACAGATAATAGTGGTAACTGGAGTTCACTCCATGGAAGGGAAGGTGACTAGTGGGGTGCTACAGGGTTCAGTACTGGGTCCAGTCCTCTTTAATGTCTTACATAAGTGACATTGCAGATGAGCTGGAAAGGAAGGTCTGCCTCTTTGCAGATGACACAAATCTGCAGTAGGGTGGACACTCCAGAGGGGTTTGAAGAAGTGTGCAGAGACCTGAGAAAACTCAGTGAGCGGTCAGTGGCATGGTAGCTGGGTTTCAGTGCAGAAAAGTGCAAAATCATGCACTTGGGGCACAAACCCGGAGGTGTAATGCAAAATGGGAGCAGTATTATTGATGGTTACCAAACAGGAAAGGGACCAGGGAACAACTGTATCTGATTACCTACATTTGGCATAGCAGTGCAACAAGGCATTGGGTAGGACCAGTGAGATGGGGTGAAAAAGGAAGGTTATCACGAGAAGAAGGAGGATGGTGGTGTTGCTACTGCATAGATCACTGGCAAGCCCCCACCTGAAGTACTGTATCCAGTTCTGGAGAAAACATTTCAGGAAGGACATAGACAGATTGGAGGTAGTTCAGAGGAGTGCAACTAGCACAAGTGTGGGACTCACTAACCAGTAAATTGGTAGATGCTCCATCTTTTGAGTCGTTCAAAATTGAGCTTGACCCAACATCCTTTGACCGCTAGATCTTGAATTTACTAGGATTAGGAGACAGTTCAGTGGGCCACGGGCCTACTGTGTCATATTCATCCAGAGTAATCCAAGTAACCAAAGTGGTGCAGGGTCTGCATCAGGAGTCTTTTGAGGACAGACTTAAGGACATCCGTATGTACACCCTGGAAGAGAGAAGGGAATGGGGGATGTGATGGAGACATATAAATACCTCACAAGGGTTAATAAGGTACAGGAGGGGAGCATATTTCATAGGAAAAGATGCACACAAGGGGGCATGTAGCGAATCTGGAAGGGAGTAAATTCAAGAGAGATCTGTGAAATACTTCTTCACTGAAAGAGTGGAGGATGCCAGGAGCAGTCTTCCAGTGGAGATGGTTGGGGCTTAAACAGTGGAGGGCTTCAAGCATGCATGGGGTGAGGCAGAGGGAAATCTTACTGGGAAGTGTGTTTTGGGGGGGGGGTGAAAGGAGCCGCAGACCAAGAAGTGTCTGATTTGACAGTAGAGGCAGGGGAAAAAGGTACACTGGGTGGATCAAGCAGCACTTATTTACTGTCATATTCTCTGTTTCTGGTTGGCCCCATGGCGTGGAGGGATCAAGCTCTGAGTGCCACTGCCTTACTTCCTGCCATGCTGGTGACCTATGTTCACGAGCAATCACAGGTTACTGTGGGTTGGCTGAGGGGGGGGAGAGGGCTGGGAGAAGATTAAGTGTCCACCAGACAGCTCTCCTCTCCTGGATCAGTGATACTGGCCATACCGGCTCTTGGCTGCCACCAGGGGGAGGCCTGTTGGTAGCCCATAGGAGTGGCAGGAGGTGGATGAATGTCAGAGGAAGGGGAAGGGGGAGAGAGCTGTGGTTTTGGGAGACGAGCATGCCTCCACGCGCATGTGTTACCCAAGTATGTCACGAGAGCTGGGGAGAGGAGGTTGGAAGATCAGGAAGAAAATGGCAAGGCATGGTGGGGGCTTATGATGCCTGCCACGTCACAGAGACAATGGCTCGATTCAAGCATGGGGTGAGGACCACCCTCTGCTTCCTGACCCTGACATGGGTGGCGGGGGGGCAATCTGTGGGGGACTGAGCATCCAGGTGAGCCCCAGTGTGATTGTGGACAGTGGGAAGGGCAGGTGAGCCCCAGTGTGATTGTGAACAGTGGGAAGGGCAGGTGAGCCCTAGTGTGATTGTGGACAGTGGGAAAGGCAGGTGAGCCCCAGCGTGATTGTGGACAGTGGGAAGGGCAGGTGAGCCCCAGCGTGATTGTGGACAGTGGGAAGGGCAGGTGAGCCCCAGCGTGATTGTGGACAGTGGGAAGGGCAGGTGAGCTTCAGCGTGATTGTGGACAGTGGGAAGGGCATGTGAGCCCCAGTGTGATTGTGGACAGTGGGAAGGGCAGGTGAGCCCCAGTGTGATTGTGGACATTGGGAAGGGCAGGTGAGCCCCAGTATGATTGTGGACAGTGGGAAGGGCAGGTTAGCCCCAGCGTGATTGTGGACAGTGGGAAGGGCAGGTGAGCCTCAGCGTGATTGTGGACAGTGGGAAGGGCAGGTGAGGTTCAGTGGAAGGTAGCCTCCCCCGTCGTGGCCCAAGAGAACAACCATCATATAAACAAATTCTGTTTCTGTGTGTGTAGAATGGTGTGATGTCCTACATAAAATGACAGGTATAGGATTGCATTGTGATCATCGCTTTCATATACCAATCACGCAGAATGCATATAATGGTAAAATATTGTGCTGTGGTAATACTGTACATACCCCCAAAATGACAGCTATGTGATTACTCTATAATTATAGCTTTTATATTTCTGTAGCACTCCATGTTGTCAATGGATAATTAGTACATATAGGTAGTGTACACCCCTACTAAAGCAAATGGCACAGCCCAAGGCTGCTAACCACCATAGAATCCTGGGCACATGAACATTCCGGACACAGCGACTCTCCAGTCTTTGCTGCGCCATTGAAGGGAAGCAGCTCGGAAGATTTATCTGAAGAAAAATTATTTTTGGTGTTTGATCCTTAGGGCTGCAATTCTACTGAGGAGGTTGGGGCTACCTGGTGATAGGGAGCAACCTAAATTTAAAATCATGTCTGTTGCTGTGGCTTCCAAATTGTCTGACTTGCCTCCCACCCCCCATTCCCATTGCCTGTCTGTCTGTGTTTGGATTGAGTGTGATTCTGCCACACGGTTTTAAAGGTGTTTATTTTCTTTATCAGGTTTCCGATTCTCTTTTTTTCTGGTGCCCTAGGTAAGTACCCTTTCATTTTGGGGATGATTGTTGCGGTTTAGTAGTCTGGTTTATTAATTTCTTCCTAGCATCTGTGTTGGTGTGGCCCCCCCGCCAAAACCACCCGGGACTATTACAAGATTATTGTTAGTTTGTATGTGCCCCTGGAGCTTAACACTGCCTTGGTGTGTGAGGCATTGTTTTTTTCTTAAAGATCATGTGCAGCACTTTTCATTGTCCTGCAGGCTTAACACAGCAGTACACAACACCTTTCTAAGAGTTCTTCTGTCACTGCTTTGCAGTACTTGTTAAATAATTGTATTTTATTATACTGTACATTGTGGTCCCATTTGGTTATGCTGTCCCCAATGTTCATAGACACCACGCAGAGGACATCAGTAGTGCAGTGACATCATTCGGAGTGAAAAGGGGACTGTTGAGGGACTGACAGGACAGACTAGTACTGTATTTGCTGTTGTACACAATATAGTAATAAAACAAGTGTGACAGCTGTTTTATTTTAAAGTACCATCCCTCACTGACTGACTGTGTACATTAATTATGTGACAAGTGCCAAAAGTAACATAAAAACTGAATGATTCCTCTTTGACTTGTCTAACTATGTCTCTGCGCGCCCATGATCTTGGGATGCTCTTCCAGCGGAAGACTCGTGCAGTGCCTGATTTACATACTGGAAGCATGGTAGGATAAAGCAGGTTTTCGATTAGCAGCAACATCCTGGACATGAGAAAGCATTCTGTAGTTTGAAACGAGCACTACAACCCTGCATATTCACTTTTGAAATATTGGAGCTGTGGCTCCACACATGCACAATAGCATAGTTCAAACAACATGAAATCTTGCTGTATTCTGACATAATGCAGTTAGCCCTGGCACTTGAACTGCTCCGAAGATGAAAGAGTTAGCTCCGTGCCAGAGCATAGAACGTTGAGCTTGAGCTCGGTTCAAACCTCTGTCTGCTGCACTTTAAAGTGTAACCATCAGATTCTTTGCCCAACTGAACAGTCGCTCTGGAGACTTCTCTTTCGCTCACGGTTCGGTCCGGTTTAAAATGTCGGTTTACCAGTATTTTTTTCTTTATTATTTGGTTCAGATCCCTGTCTGCGGTACAGTACATAGGTAGTGGACTTGTTGAGAAAAATTGTGTGGAAATTGTAAAAATAGTGTGTTCAACCAGTTCGGCTGAACTGGTTGTTTATATATTGTGTATATCTGTTTTTTCTTTTAGGTTTTTAGTGTGGGGTACTGATCCTTATTGGTTCTTAAAAAAAGTGTTTCGTCATTTTTTTCAAACATCTGTAACACGGTTAGGAACCGATAAGGGGGTCTTGCCTGGCTGTTGCCATAAAAAGGGTAAGTGATAGGATGGCTTTGTCTGAGAAACCCAAGAGAAAAAACAGGCCCACTGAGTTTCAACACTGCAGTGAGTGTGAGGAGGACTTTGCTAAGGCCGATCCTCACACCACCTGTATTTACTATCTGGGTTTTGACCACCTGGAGTCAGACTGCCAAACCTGTAAGAATTTCCCTAAAGTCACCCTGGATAAAAGATTGGGCAGGCTTAGGGAGAAGGAGGCCGAGGAAGTCCTCTGACCTGGATGGCCAGCCTGGTTTAGTTCTGACTGAACCTGAGGGGGTGCCCACTGACCTGGGTGAGATTCCCTCGGGCAAATGGAGAGCCGACCCCGAGGGGTTGGTTCTGACAAAAAGGAAAAGGAAAGAAAAATTAGCCGGTTTGGATCCAGAACCACATCATCCAGCAGCCGAAGAAATCGCCCGGGCGATTAGCATAGTTGAATCGCTCTGTCTGGTTCCGGCTGAGCTGACGCCTTTGGGCAGGCGTTTGGTTCGGTTGGTTCCTCCGGTTCAGGATTATTCCCCTGAAGACTTTTATGAACCGGATTTGAAGGGGGGGGGAATGATGATGATGGTGGTGTGGAAGGTCTGGATGAGCCCATAGAACCAGACATGTCCCCAGACAGGCCTTCTGGTGTTCCCCTCCTAGGCTTTCTGAGTCCCCTTCCCACTTTGTTTTATGAGAAAGTGTCAGAAAGCCTCCAGCTCCCTTTGGATGAAGCTGTCGACGAGCAAGACTATGTGGAGATGATGGACATCCCAGAGTCCAAGAGGTTGTCTGTTCCGCTTCACAGATACTTTGGGAAACAGACACATAAGTTGCTTAAGACTCCAAGTTCTTTATCTCCCATGGACAAACGAATGGGCAAGAGGTATATGTTGTCAAGCTCAGTGGAGTACTTGTACCAGCAATGTAGCCATGTGCAGTTGTGCAGGCTGCAGCCTGCAATAAGAGCTAACATACCTTGGCTACACCCCAGATAAAGACTCCAGGAAGCTGGATGCCATGGCAAAGGAACAATACATGGCATCTTCCTTGGGATTCAGGCAGGCTAATTATATGGCCTACACAGTCAGGTACCAGAAGTCCAGATGGGACACTGTACTGGAACTGGCTAAACAGGTCTCCCACCAGCTTGCCAAGGAGCTGGAGGAGGTGGCTGTTGATGGGATTGAGGCATCAACAATTCTGTCTGCTGTGGACTCCAGTGATGTTTCAAGAGTCATGGCTACATCTGTGGCTCTTCAGTGGCTAGCTTGGCTCAGATATACCAGCCTATCACAGGATACCCAGACTAAGGCCATGGATTTTCCTGTAGTTGATAATTCTGTGTTTGAGGAGCAGACAGAGAATTACATGAAAAAGATGGATGAGTACAGGAGTGCACAGGCCAAGGAAGGCAGGAAACTCCTCAGAACAGCAGGCTAGGGCAGGCCTTTCACAGGCCTTTCTATCAAGCACAAGCCTTCTCTTCCCCAGAGGTTCTTCAGAGGGAGAGGCAGAAGGGGGATGAGCAGGGCTTCATCCTCCTCTCAGCCTAAGGCTCCTGCCAAGCAGACACCGTGATGTGTCAGCCCGGGTCGATTCCCCAATCCCTGTAGGAGGCTGGCTGGCTTACTACTTCCAGGACTGGAAATCTGTTACCTCAGACAAGTGGGTCCTGGAAGTAGTAATCCAGGGACTGGCCCTCCGCTTTAAAACATTTCCAAAGCTGAGGGTCGGGTCCTTTCCACCTGCAAACATCTCGGAAACCATTGCCCTTGAGGCAGAGGTTTAATCTCTGCTGGCTTTCAGAGCCATAGAGAAAGTTCCTATACTTTGCAGAGGCAAAGGTCTGTATTCCAGATACTTCCTTACCTCGAAGAAAACAGGGGAGTGGCAGCCTATTCTAGACTTAAAATACCTAAACAAGCATCTACTAAAGCCAAAATTCAGAATGATGACTCTGGGAATGATTCTTCCCTCTCTAAGGCCAGGGGACAGGCTAGCCTCTTTGAACCTAAAGGATGCCTACTTTCACATTCCCATCAGGTGCTCCCACAGAAAGTACCTCGGGTTCGAACTGCCTTCAGGCCATTACCAGTTTAAAGCAATCCCCTTCGGCCTAACATCAGCTCCAAGGGTATTTACAAAGTGCCTAGCAGTAGTTGTGGCCTTTCTAAGGAGACAAAACTTCTCCATATTCCCTTACCTGGACGACTGGCTTATAGTGGGTCAGTCCCCAGACCAAGTCAAGTCAGATTTACAAGTGACCCAACAAGTGCTCACTTCTGTAGGATTCCTCCTCATTCTTGCCAAGTCGGTTCTCGAGCCAGTACAACTCTTACCTTCATTAGGGGTAGAATTGGATACTGTCAAAGCAAGAGCTTTTCTCCCCTTGGCAAGGGTAAGGGCCATTATAGAGCAGGCTTCCTCTTTCCACTTTCTGGTGTCTTGACCAGCGAGGCATTTCCTTTAAGTTCTGGGCCACATGGCAGCTTCCACTGCAGTGGTCCAAGGGGCCAGATTTCAGATGAGGGACATCCAGTTTCATTTGAGGGCTTTTTGGTCTCAGAAAAAAGATCCTGTAACCAAGCTTATTCCAGTGACTCAGACCCTGATCCAGGCTCTCCAGTGGTGGCAGAATCAGGATAACCTCAGGCAAGGAGTCCCATTCATCACTCAGTCTCATTCTGTAGTTCTAATCATGGATGCTTCTCTCCTGGGGTCGGGAGCTCACCTGGGAGCTCTCACAGTTCAGGGAGTGTGGTCCACTAGGAGTCTCTTCTCCACATCAGTCTTCTGGAGCTCATGGCACTGTACTTGGCTCTGCAAGCCTTCTTGGAATCAGTACAGAACAAGGTGGTTCGGGTCAGGACGGACAACACCACCACTATGTGGTACATCAACAAGCAGGGAGGCACTCAGTCTACGGCCTTGTGCACGGAAGCCATGAAATTATGGTCCCTGGCTTATTCTCTACAGACCTCTCTGGTAGCAGTCCACCTCCCAGGGAAGGACAGTGTGCTAGCAGATGCATTGAGCAGGATATCCCAGGGCCATCACGGATGGTCCCTGGATCCCTTAATGTTTAAAAGTGATAGTTTCAAGGTGGGACACTCCAGAGATAGATCTCTTTGCAGCCCTAGACAATCACCAACTTCCTCTCTTCTGTTGCAGACCCCCAGTCTTAGGTTCAGTCCCTCTGGATGCTCTGATTCTGGATTGGGAAGAGAAATCTCTGTATGCCTTCCCTCCTTTTCCTCTACTGTTCAAGGTCCTGGTTAAGATAAGGTCACAATCTGGCAAAGTGATCCTGATTGCTCTAAATTGGGCCAGGCAGCCTTGGTATCCCCTGTTGCTGTCCCTAGCAGTCCCTCTTTCCCTATCTCTTCCCAGGAATCACAACCTGTTAACCTCTTCTCTGGGGAGGATGTGGTACCCCAACGGTCTCTCAATCTCAAGGCATGGCTCTTGAAGAGTTGGAGTATGCAAATTTGCATCTGTCTCAAGGGTTTTGGACATTCTCAGAGCTTTCAAAACTTGCCACCAGAAAACACTCCAAATGGAAAAGATTCAGCATTTGGTGTTCCCAGAATAATAATAATAATAATAGTTTATTTACCAAAGCGTAGTACAGTTAAAACAATTAAATAAAACAAAGTCATCATCACATTAAAATCTACAGTACAAACCACATCAACAGTCATCGCTACCGTATGCTTTTTTCCAAAGGAATGTTTTTAGGGCCTGTTTGAAACTCCCCACGGTTGTGCACTCCCTAATCTGATGGGGTAGAGTTCCGGAGGGAAGGGGCTGCGAACATAAAGGCCCGGGCCCCAGCAAATTTTAAAATCACCCTCAGAATCTCCAGCAACCCTCGTCCGGCTGGAGCAGAGTGGTCACTCAGGTGATAAGGAATTAGAAGCTCTTTCAGGCAGTCAGGGCCCAGTCCGTGTGGGGCTTTATATGTCAGTGACCTGACTTTGAAGGTGATCCACCACTGAACAGGCAGCCAGTGCAGTTCCCGCATCACCAGTGTGATATGGGAAGATCTAGGAATCCCCATCAACAACCGGGCTGCTGAATTCTGCACCAGCTGCAAGTGGCGGATATCAACCCCCGGTAGCCCAAAGTAAAGCGAGTTGCAGTAATCCAAATGCGAGGTTGCAAAGGCATGGATCAGTGTAGGCAGGTCGCCGGACGGAACAAGATGCTTGATCCTAGTGATGTTTCTCAGATGGTTAAAAGATGACTTAACGACAGCCGACACCTGTGTCTGAAGTGTCAGCCCCATGTCCAACATCACCTCTAGGTCTCGCACCTGTTCAGTGGCCTGAAGCTCAGCGTCCTCAAGGAACAATCCTAAAGGGCAGCCTGCCCCCGGCCCCCCATCCGGCGGCCTGGATTCAAAACCATCACCTCCATCTTCCCAGGGTTCAACTTCAGCCAACTGGACTTCATCCAATCCTGGATTTCCTCGAGGCAGTTGTTAAATACCGAGATTGCTCCTTCCTGGTCGGGTGCAAAAGACAGAGCTGGGTATCATCTGCATAACAATGAAACCTCAGCCCATATCGTCTTACAATGTCTCTGAGGAGAAGCATATACACGCAAACAACATGGGGGACAATACTGAGCCTGGTAACCCCACAAAACAGAGAAATCGGGTCAGAGGGAAAAAATCCTGACACTACCCTCTGAGTTCTTGCAGTGAGATAAGAAGTAAACCATCTGTGGACCAAGCCAGAAAGTCCACAGATAAATCTCAGGCGCTCAAGCAGAACTCCATGGTCAACAGTGTCAGAAGCTGATGACAGATCTAAAAGTACCAAAATGGACTGGTTTCTCTGGTCTCTCACCATCAGGAGATCATTGAGCACCCGAACCAGTGCAGTCTCGGTACTATGCCTCTTTCAAAAACCGGATTGGAGAGGTTCGTAGATGCTATGGATGGTCAGGTTGTTCTTCAGTTGAGCAGCCACTACTTTCTTGATCACCTTCCCCACAAAGAGGAGGTTCGAGATAGGCCTGTAGTTTGCAAGAGAGTCTGGGTCCAGAGAAGCTTTTGTCAACAAAGGTGTCACCACTGCTTCTTTCAAGGAGCAGGGGTGTTCACCAGAGTCAAGGGAGCACCAGACTATCTTTGCCAGAACCGGGCCGATAGAATCACCACAACCCATAATCAGGGATGTAGGGCCCGGGTCTAAACTACAGCATGTAGGCGCATCCCCTGGACAATCCGCATAATGTCCACGATTTCCGGATGGTCGAAGGACTCCAGGAAAACAGAGGGATAGTGGCCAAGCCCTGATCCTCAGCAACTCACATAGAATGTGTTGAGTGGATCTCGACCTAATGTCAGCCACCTTATCAGCAAAGAACTGAGCAAGTTTATCACACTGCAGTTGTGAAAAACCTCTTTGTAGCTGCAGACAGGCTGGGTTGCACAGTTCTGAAGAGCTGAGCTGGTCGGTTCTGAGCGGCAGAAATTTCCGGACAGGAACTCTGCCTTCTTATGGGAAATTTCTGACTGATAGAACTGATAGTGTTCTAACAGTCTAAGATGGTCAGCACGTAAGCCAGATTTCCACCAGCAGTGTTCTAACGTGCGTCTTAGTCGCTGCAGCTCCCTTAAGGCTCCATCAAACCACAGGGCCCGAGGGCGAAGGGAGAGAGGACGCACACATACTGGTGCAATAGAATCCAGGGCTAAGGTAATGGCATTGTTATATGTTGAGACCAAAGCCTCCGGGTCATTGCAATGCACAGGAAATTCTGATAGGTCAAGCACTGCTACTAGGCCATCAGAAGTAACATTCATAAAAGGTCGGTACTTGACCATCTCCACAGAGTCGCCGCCTACAAGGGGGTGCCAGAATTGAACCTCACGTGTAGTGATCAGACCATCTGACTGGTTCCACCCCACATCTGAGACCTCCATCCCCAGGAGGAAAACAAGTCAAGAGAATGGCCACATTTATGGGTAGCAGTGGTAACCACCTGTGTCGGGCCCAGTGAATTCATCAACTGGAGGAAGTGTTGTCCAAGTGCAGAGTTCGTCATCGATCCAGGTGTTGAAGTCACCCAGGATCATCAGCCTGGGCGACTCAAATGCCATATCGACCACAAGTCACCACTTCCTTAAGGAATTGCTTCCATCTCTGAGTTGATGGTAGATGAGAGCTATCCTATAGCCCACACCTACTTCTACAGCACATTTAAATGAACTGGCCTTCTCAACTGGAACATTGGTGAGATCCAATTCGGTCTTGAAACAGACCGTAGCCCCCCGGGGTCCAGCATCGGGCGTTGTATCACCTCATACCTGGCCAGAATTGTGGCCTCAAATATGGGGCCCGCTTGTCATCCAGTCAGGTTTCGGTGATGCAAGCCAGATCTGCCGATCCAACAAGATCCGAAATCACTGCGGTCTTGTTCCTGACAGATCTGGCATTGCACAACACCGCCTGGGTTGGACAGAACTCTTGGGCTGCCCCGGCTACTTGACCATCCCCAGTGATGTTGCCTTTGGGTATGTGGACCAGACAAGATGGCCACGCTCTAGACTCCACTTCGCCCCAGGGCGTCTTCTTGGCTTAACAACCCTGATGGAGCATACGCTCTTCCAGCCTCTGCTGTTCACCCCTCCACCCGTCCCCTCCTCCTGGCAATACCTAAAGCCCACAACGTTGATAGATAGAAAAAGCCAATGGAGGGGCAGAAAGGGCAGAGGGCATGGAGAGCAGAGGCTGAATAGTCTGCGACCGGGGATAACAAACTGACAGATATCCCAGATCCACAACATAACAGAACAATGTAAGTCTAATTGCTCAATATATAATAACCATAATATATAAAACCCCAACAGTCACAGCTTGTCGTAAACTTCTCCTCACACCCCTCCCAGCTAGATAGTCTATACCTACTCCAAATTAAAATATCAAATAACTAAATTAAATAACTTAAACCATCTAAATACCTAATCTCCCTACCACATTACTATATTTAGCCCATAGGTCCTCTCCCTACCTGGGGGCCGAACACATTAAACTAATAAAAACAATTTTAAAGCACCCAGGCCTCTCACTCCCCGGTGCTACAACAAATAAACACTCTCACTACTTAATAACAAAAGATAAATAGACATCAAAATAATAAAATAATAAACCAAACAAACCAAAAGAAATTTAAGGAAATAATTTGAAAACCACCCTCCAGATAAATCTCTCACATATATCAATAGGAGGGGTAGGTTCACAGATATTTACTGGGCACTCTCACTGCTCGTAAGATTTCCAAAAAATATACACAAATCAAAAAGTACTTGTTGTCAGGAGAAGTTCAGACTGGCAGTAGACATCCAGCACACAGCCTTAAACGTTCTAACCACAAAGTTTATTATGCCAGATCCAGTGTCCGAAAAATCGGCAACTCTGACAAATCCCAATCTTCAGCCTCAGTCTACGAAAGACCCTCAATAGGCCACAGGCTCTCTTCAGCAGTTTACGAGGGAATTACCTCAATAAGTCAGTGGCACACCACTACGACTATGGGACAAGCCAGCCCCCCCGGTTGACTATCCCAAAAGTCTAGGGGAGGGGTATAACGGACCGGTCCTCCAGTTGGCCCACTCCCCAGCCCTGTGTGTGACACAAACCCCAGAGGCCCCTCAAGAGGCCCGCGGATCTGACGAAGGACAAATCCAGGGTCAGTCAGTCACAAACAAGAAAAGTACATCCAACACGACCAAACTCCAAAAATCACTGGAAAAAGTTCAAGTCCTGTTCAGTAAATTCCCAAATGAATCCTCCAAAACAAAACTCATGATTAAACCTTTTTATTTATTTATTTAAAAGTTTTACCAGGAAAGGCATACTGAGCAGACTACCGCTCGATTCCAGATGCGTCCTGGGGGTTGTCGGGGACGAGATGACATACAAATGAAATACAGAGTAACATAATACAGACTATAGAACTTTCATAGGTTACATACAAAGAATACTAAAATACTAAAAAAATATATACAGGAATATAAACAGTAGGTACACAGCAAGCAACAGGCAGTAATTAGTAGAAACCTCCTGGAATTGAGCACAAAACGCTCCGGAGGACACTCCAGAATCCTCAGTCGATGATTAAGAACGTTGCAATAGGCAGCGCTACTAGGCCCTGAGCTGCATAATCTCTGCAGCACTCCTCGATCAAAAACCATCCGGTGCCCAACAGGATACTGCCAGGAAACAAACCCAGGGGATTCTGAGGTGCAGTCCAGTCACATCGGGCAAAAAAGCAGAAAGAACTCAGAAATCAGTATTTCCAATGGAGCAGGGGACCGTTAACATCCACCGCAGCTCCCCACGCTTAATCCGAGCCCATGAATAAAACTCCAAGTAGGACCGCGGACATGAGCCACTTTTCACGAGTCAAAACAAAGCACTTGCAGCGGCTGACGAAAAACAAGAAAACGGCATAAAATGAACAAAGCAGTATAAAATCACAAGCGGGCAGATGGTGATGCAAAAACAGATGGTTAGCCCAGCGTGGCCGCCGCCATCTTTTGTAAGAAGCATATACCCCCAGATGCTGCTGACTTGTCTACAGTTCTGGATTACATGGTTCATCTTAATGGCTAGGCCTCAGACCAGCTACCCTCAAAGTACACTTGTCAGCTGTTTCTGCTTTTCTGTCAGTGAGAAAGCCTTCGCTGGCATCTCATCCTGGTTTCTGTACTTTTTCAGGGGATTGCTTCATATCAGTCCCTCCCTTTAGAGATCCTACTCCTGCTTGGGACCTTAATGTTTGCATTGCTCAGCTTATGCAACCCCTTTGAGCCTTTGTCTTCAGCAGAGCTAAGTACTTGTCTTGGAAAACTATGTTCCTGGTAGCTATTACCTCTGCCAGACGTGTCAGTGAATTGCAAGCTCTGTCTGTGTCCTTAGAACCAACAGGAGGTTCTTACCCAAGCTGATTTCAGATTTTCGTCTGAACCAATCCATGTGTATTCCTGTGTTCTTCGTTGATCATTCTTCTTCAGGGGAGAGAAGATTACACAATTTGAATGTTAAAAGGGCTCTTAGCTACTACATTGAGTGTACAAAGGCACTTGGGTTTGACTCCCTCCAGTTGTTCCTCACTTATGGTGAAGTGGCAAAGGGTAAACTTGCTACTAAGAGAACTGTTGCCAGGTGGATTGTCTCTTGTATACAGTTCTGCTATGTAAAGCTAGGCAGAATAGCCCCCTCAGGCCTGAGGGCTCACTCGACTAGAGGTACAGCTGCTTCTCTGGCTGTTGCCAGAGATATACCCTTTATAGAGATATGCAATACAGCCACCTGGAAAACTGTCCATACAGTCACCAAGCATTACTCTGTGGACATCCAGGCTAGGAGTGATGCTCGGTTTGGTACAGCAGTACTGCATACCCTATTCTCAAAATAGGTTTGATTCCCTCCTCCATGGAGGTACTGCTAGTAGTCTGCATTATGTCAGAATACAGCAAGACTTCATGTTGTTTGAAGAAAAATTACTCACCTTAGTAATTGTGTTTCTTCTAATGGAGTCTTGCTGTATTCTGACCTCCTCCTGCCTCCCATCTCAGAACCTGGATTTGGGAAGTGGGATGGTAGGCGCAGTTACACCTCAGGGTGTCTTGGCACTCTCCCTCTTTAGTCAGGAGGAGTGGGTTATTGTTGTAGTTTGGTAATTATTTTGTTCACTACCTAGTTTTTGTTTTGGATTCTCGACTTGAGTCTTTTAGGGATCCAAAATATTTGGTTGCCTTTTGGCTAGTAGAAATTTTACAGTTTCCACGTGGTAGGAGTTAGTTAGTATTAGCTTGTAAGAATCTGACAGTTACACTTCACAGTGTAGCAGACAGAGGTTTGAACCAAGCTCGAGCTCAACGTTCTATGCTCTGGCATAGAGTTAACTCTTTCATCTCCGGAGCAGTTCAAGTGCTGGGGCTAACTGCATTATGTCAGAATACAGCAAGACTCCATTAGAAGAAACTCCATTACTAAGGTGAGTAATTTTTTCATCTTGTGTGCATGTGCGGAGCCACGGCTCCGATATTTCAAAAATAAATATTCAGGGTTGTAGTGCTCATTTCAAAGTACAGAGTGCTTTCTCATGTCCAGGATGTTGCTGCTAATCGAAAACCTATTTTATCCTACCATTTGTTTTTGTATTTTTAACCAGGAGAAACAGTAAGCTGAAAGATTGTTTACAGGTGCGACCTGGGAGCACAAGAAAGTTGTGACTTGTTCTGGGTCACACAATATGCAAGTGGGGGCTGTGGGATTCAAATCCAGGTCTCCAGGTTTGCAGCTCAGAGCCTTAAACCACTGCACTATACTGCCTCCATGCTCCCAGTATATAAATTAGGCACTGCATGAGTCTTTCTGCTGGTCTGAGTCATCAGCTGGAGGCACCTCCTAAGATAGTGGGCGTGTAGAGGCATAGTTAGACAAGCCGAAGTGGGTGGGGGTGGGGCTCAGGAATCCTTCAGTTTTTATGTTACTTTTGGCACATATGTACACAGTCTGTCAGTGAGGGATGGTACTTTAAAATAAAACTGCTGTCACACCTTTATTTTATGACTACATTGTGTAGGGCAGCAAATACAGTACTAGTCTGTACTGTCCCTCAGCAGTCCCCCTTTCACTCCAAATGCCGTCCTCACTTTTGACGTCTGTGAACATTCCTGCCAGTAGAGAATTGAAGAGCCAGAGCATTGGAGAAGCAGGTCACCAAACAGTTCACCAGTAAAGTTTTAAAAAATAACTAACATGAAAATATCACAGCTGAACTACTACACTGAAGGTAAGGAACCCTAACAGAAACCTTTTCCAGCAAATCTGGACAACTTTTGTACATGATCTTTAAACTGGGGACTGTTGTTATGTGCTTGCTGTGACTGAGCCTGGGTTTCTCGCTTTGCATATTGTTTCTGAGTGCTGGTTTGTTTTCTGACTGCTCTGCTGAGCCATGCGGACTCCTGCCATTAGTGAAAGCCTGTTAGGCTTATGTTCCTTTTCACCTCAGGTGGCCATCCTACACCATAGCACTATCAGTTTTTGTATCTTGTAGTTTGGGTACACACTCCCCAATTTGGTAATGTCATGCATAACGTCATGATGTCGCATGCATGCACACTCACTTGAATGCACGCATCAGTGTTCTGAAGCACTAGACGCGGTGGCTGGGTGTCCCCAGCTTGGATCTTGTTTTGGCCGAAATCATTCCTACTACAGCCTGTTTGTTCTGTCGGCTGGTATGAATGCTAGTATATAATGGGGGAGCAGTCACACCCCTGTATTAGGGTTCAACAGTCACTTCTATGTTAAAGCAGAAATTCTGAACTTGAATAACTTTGCAACTGTTTGACCAATTTGCATGAAATGTTGCATACACCTTTGGGGCCAATAATCTCTTGATGTGGAGTTTCGTTCCAGTTGGATGTGTGAGTGCGGAGATATAGATTGTCACAAAATGTGGAAGTTACCAGTTTTGTCAAATTCTTTGTCACACTGCTGTGTAGAAGCTTGCTTGGGCATTTGGTTAGAAACTTTCAGGGTAAACGGGTCTTATGTCATAGATGTGCTTTTCAAAGGTTTCGTGAAAAAATATTAGTCTGTTTTAAAAGTTACTGAATTTCAAATTTTTTCATTTCCTATGGGAAAAGTTAGATGTGAGGCTCAAAAGAAGATTTTCGATCACGATTGTGGAATCCTAGTCTGCAAATGTGGAATTCGTTTGTACTGCTGCCATTTTTGTTTTCGGTTAGCGAGGCAAATAGTTATAGTTCTCAAAAAAATAGTTGCAGTTGGTAAACACAACTCTTGTGTTTACCTAGTTAGGGTCCAAGGAATCAGATTCTGGGTCGGTTTTTAAAAAATATGGCCAGAAATATGTTTGTTTTATTTGCAGAATTCTTAAACTGCAAATCGCAAAAATCTTTTTTAGTGGAAAAAGATCTTTTGCTGCAGATTGTGGAAAAGGGTTCTGTTTTACCGTGACACAGCATTCTTTTTCCGCAATTTGTGAAAAAGGATTTTTTTATAGAGCTGTTTTGTTTCTTTGTCACTTCATAGCGAAGAAATGGTTTAGAATTTTTGGTTGAAATTTTCATGGAAAAAAGGGCTTGCCTCTCAGACACATGCCTTTTGCTGGCTTGGTGAAAATATATTACTTTGCTGTGCAGTTCAGTGGCTTTAAACTTACCTTAATTTCTCATAGGATTACATTGTGTTGGAAGTTGTTCAGAGTAATTTCTTTGTCACTTTGCTGTGGAGAAATGGTTTTTAATTTTGGGCTGAAATTTTCGGGGTACTGAGGGATTGCCTCACAGATGTGCCTTTTGCTGGTTTGGTGAAAATATATTGCTGTGCTCTGGAGTTCTGCAGATTTACATTTTCTTTAATTTCCCATAGGTATAACATTGTGATGTTAGGTGTATGCAAGAGTTTGCTTGTCACTGCATGCATAGGAGTACATGTTCCGGAGGACCCTGCACTTCCACACAGAAATACGGTTACTATTAAGGACTGATGCTGGGCACTGCACTTCCACACGCACAAATACGGATACTATTAAGGTCTAATGCATGTATCTGTTGGAGTTAATTGTGGGCATTTATGTGATATTGTTCAGGGTGCTGAGGTAGACTTTCTGTCGTGTGTGTCCCCCATTAAATATTACCTGTTCTGGAGTTAGGGTTACAGTACGGGTTCAAGTACAGGTTAGATTATGTCTGTTGGAGTTAAGGGCGGCACATATCTGATATTGCTCAGTGTGCCGAGGTACACCTTCTGTCATGTGTGCCCTCCATTAAATAGTACCTGTTCTGGATTTAAGTTATGGTTAGGTTGTGTGTCTGTTGGAGTTAATGGGGGAGGGCATATATCTGATGATATTCAGGGTACTGAGGTATGCAGTACTTTTGGTCATGTGTGCTCACATTAGATATTACTTGTTCTGGAGTTAGGGTTAGAGATAGGTGTTTGGGTTAGTGTTATAAAGACGTTTGTGCCTTTGCGTATGAATACTACTAAGGACTGATGCATGGATGGGAGTGCTGGGTCCTCTGGGCTCAGCGCTCCCCACACACAAATAGGGACACTGTTAAGGAGTAATACATGGATGGCAGCGCTCCCAAAGAGAAATACGGATACTACTAGGGACTGATGCATGGGTAGTAGTGCAGGGCCCATAGGTCCCTGTGCTCCCACACACAAGTATGCAGAATACGAAGGTTTTGAGGCCCTCTGCTCCCCACAAGCAAATAAGTAATTGACTATATTTTCTCAAAAAGTATGGAAACTCTCTACAAAAAACATCAATGCATGCACCATTAGGGTTTCTTACAATTGTACTTTGCCAAAAAGTAGGGAAACTCTCTGTAAAAAAAAAAAAAAAAAAAAAAAACTTTCATCGACCATTAGGGTTCCAGCGCTAAAAGTAGGGAAATTAAAAGACCTCACCCCTACCCTTGGTTTTCAACCCTAACAACCCACCCCTACCCCCACATGCAGGAACAGGTGTGAGGGGTCTACCTTGAAGTTGAGCACCCTAATGCTCACCCCATTCTCTTATTCTGTACCCATCTTAGCTTACTTTTGGAATGGGGTGAGCATTAGGATTCGCAGCTCCAGGGTACACCCCTCACACCTGTTCCTGCATGTAGGGTAGGGATGGGGTGCTACAGTTGGAAACCGAGAATAGAGGTGGATTTGATACTGGAACTCTAATGGTCCATTTAACAAAGTTATTTGCACAGTGTGTGTGTGTGTATATATGTGTGTATATGTATGTATGTATGTATGTGTATATATATATATATATATATATATATATATATATATGTGTGTGTGTGTATACGTGTGTGTGTGTGTGTATATATATAAAATATATACACACATATGTGTGTCTGTGTGTGTGTGTGTGTGTGTATGTGTATATATATATATATATATATATATATATATATATACACACACATACATATACATAATATATGATATACAATCGTGAGCTGTCAACAAATGATTTATCGAGAGTGCTGTTTGACCTTGGTAACCCTCATGAGTGCCCTAAACCACGAGTGAGGTGTCCGAGGTCAAACAGCACAAGTGTAGATAAATAATTTATCTGAAAGCTCACCATTGTATATTTCATTTATGCATAATAGGGATGCTTTCTATCAGTGCAGGAACATTTGGTTTTAACTGTTTATCTTTATTTTAAATGATAATTTCTGGGAGTTTTGGTTAACTTTCGTAGAGTATGTCTGCCTAGCATAGTGGTTGCTATTAAATGAAACACCACTCATTTTGTAGAATACTTCTTGCTGAACAAATGTCATGCTCACAGTACTATGCTACCTTTTTCATTTTAAAGTTATTCACATTTGTTTGTCAAAAAAAGGAAAAGAAAATTGAATTTTATGCTTTTGTTTTGCTAATTATAAAAAGACTAAAAGGTATCTATAAATGAAACGGCACTCATTTTGTAGATATTTTTATGCTGAACATTTTTTGTGCTCACAGTACCGTGCTATCATTTTTGGTTTTAAAGTTATTCACATTTGTTTGTCAAAAACGTGAACAAAGTATTTAATTTTCTTCTGCTTTTTTGCTAATTGTAAAAAATCTATAAGGTATCTATACATGAAACACCAGTCATGTTGTAGATAAGTTTGTGGTGAACAATTTTCGTACTCACAGTACCGTGCTATCTTTTTTCGTTTTAAAGTTATTCCCATTTGAATATGGTTAGTACTGCTTCTGAGGCCGAACATTCTAAATTAATTCTAAAGAGATTTGTGACATAGTAACCGTGTGTATAAATGCTCGCTGTATGTATAAATGTATTTATACATACAGTGACTCAGATAAACACATTTGTCACACTGAATATATGTCCACCCCTTTTGCATATATATGTATATGTGTGTGTGTGTGTGTGTGTGTGTGTGTATGTATGTATGTATGTATGTATATATTTTATAAAATGGGTAGGAAATTGTTGCTCTATTGGATCCTGAGCATCACATGACCATCGTATATCGAAGCGCGACCGCACACCTGCACTTTTACCCCCAAAACAATTTTGACATTTTATAAGATAGATATACCACTCTAGGTGTGTGGTGGCTCTCTGATATCACATGCGCCTTGAAGTAGTTGACGCTCTCGGCCTTGCGCCTGCGATGCGCATAACGCACACCAAGGTGCGTATATCAGAGCGCAACTGCACACTCTCAGAGTGGTATGTATTACATATATATATATATATATATATATATATATAGAGAGAGAGATATACACACATATATACACTCAGACTTTCTTTTGTTGTATTCTGGCCTGTTTTTTCTGATATAGAGACATTGTCACCATGGCTTATCGGAGACCTCTATTCTTTAAAAGATGGAAGACCTGCAGAAGGGTAATGCAGTCCTCTGCATTGGGTTCCTATTGCCTCCACTGTGTTACTTCTGTAAAGTAATATATCAGTCATGGTTCCCCTTCCCAAGCCAGGAAACACCGAGCTGGGGGAAGGGTGCATCGGGTGTACCACCTGGCAGTGGCAAAGCAGAATTGTGTAAATCTTTGTTGTTGCCCTTAGGTGAGGTTTTGAACCCTGGTGTTCAACAGGACATCCCTTTCGACACACCCGGACCCAAGCTGGGCCCTTTAGGCCAGGCAGGCCCACCCACCCAGGCACGTCCATGTGCACCAGAGCAGGACAAGTCTGCTAATCTAGATCTGCAGGCAGACCCCAACCCTGACCTTGCAGAGGGTCATAGGTTTATAAGTTCTACAGACAGGAGTAGGCATTTGTCTATCAAGCTTGTTTGCCACGCTCATCTGAAATCACCAGAGAAGTTGCCCTACTGTAGATACCTGTCCGTTTTCCACTTACATGTATTTAAATTGCAATGCTCTACTTCTTTCTTTGGCTTGCTGTTCCAACTACTCACTACTGTTTCACAGAACCACCCTATTTGTTTTTTATTGGTTACTTTCAATTTGTCTGCTGTGACCCATGTCACTTTCTCCTTGTTACTGAGTTCTAGGTGTTAGCACTTCATTGTATCTGGACTAGGTAAAGCCTTGTATACTGTAACCTTGTCTCTTCTTACCCCTTCTCATCTCCAGGCTGTAAAGCCTGCGCTTTCTCAATCTGTCTTTGTACGTCAACCCCTCTAGTCACTTTCCTATTCTTGTTATCCTACTTTGTATATCCTCCACCCTAACAAATGATGCATCTATTTTGAGGCAACCAAAACTGCACACAGTACTCAGCATGTGGCCTCACCAATGCCTTGTACATCGGTAAAATTACCTACCTATCCTTGTTAGTGATATTCTTCCAAGTTGTTGGTTTATGTTATGTCCAGGTCATGTTCGCTGTTTGATGCCCATCGCTCAGTTCTGCTCATGTTCCGTCTAAATGCTTTATTGTTTTCCCCGCAAAGTGCAAAACTACACGTTTGTCTTGACTGAACCTCATCTTGTTACTTGTAGTCCATGTATATAGGATATCCAGCTCAGCTTGCAGTGTTGCCTCCTCATCTCCGGCGTTTACTCCATTACCTGTTTTTGCATAATCAGTGAATTTAGCCATCCAACCTCCATCTTTCAAATGAAGTCCTGAGATGAACACGTTGAAAAGTGTTGGTCACAGAACGGACCCCTGCAGCACCCCACTAGTCACCCTGACCTCCTCCATCAAAACCATTAATTTTGACAGTCTGTTTACGATCCATGAGCAATGATTTTAGTATATTAATATGCTTTTTAATGCTTTTTAACAGTTTGCCTCCAGTGCTTCCCCCGTGCACACCACTGTTCCCTCTACTTTTCACTCTCCCATCCCCCCTCTTCATTTACGCTGCCAACACCCTCATTTCCAAATTCTGGTTTTGGGTCTCTTGCCTCCTAACTCGCCTCTCTCTCTCCTCTCCCCATCATCATCCTCCTATCAGCTATGCCCCAGAGGCCCTTGTACTTTCTTCCCTGTTCTTATTCATACTCAGGGCAGGCAGCCTTCTCTTACCATCTTTCCTCCCTCTGGAACTCTTTTCCAAGCTCCCTTCATTGATCACCTTCTCTGCACTCTCTAAAACATATTGTTTCCCAATCCCTCCCTCCCGCTCTGGTCCTTGATCCTCCCTGGCAACTGGGGTGAGTATCTCTCTCTTTCTTCATGCATTCTGAACGTGTCTCCTTCTGAGCACCATGTTTTCCTCACTGCTTCCAATTCCAGCTGAATCCCCAATGCCTACAGCTCCCTTCACTTTTATCCCCCTATGATCTTTCTTTCCTTTCCTGCCTCCCATAGTTTCTCCTTTGCAGCTGGCTTCCTTAGTTAATTTTTGTTGCTAAAAATGTTGTCTATTATTTGCCAATGTATCACTATTAATTTGTTGCCTCTTTTTATCACTTGAGCTGCCATGTCTATATTGTAATCTGTTACATAGAAACATAGACGTTGATGGCAGAAGGAGACTATAGGGTCCATCTAGTCTTCCCATTTGTTTAGACCTATTTTGACACTCTAGTTGCTCTTTGCAGTCAGGGCTCCTTGTGTCTGTCCCATGCATTCTTGAATCCCCCCTCAGTGCTGAACCCCGCAACCTTTTGGAGCAGGCTGTTCCAGGCGTCCACTACTGGTTCTGTGAAGAAATATTTCCTGGTGTTGGTAGAGAACCTTTGTCCTTGCTGCCAGAGGTCGTGTCCCCTGGTTCTGGAGCCCTTCTTGAAGTGGAAAAGTTCCTGTGTCTGTACCTTGTTAATGCCTTTTATTACTTGAGTGTTTCAGTTATGTCCCCCCTCTCTCTCTTCTCTACTCCAGGGAGTACATATTCAGTTCCCCAAGTCTTTCCTAGAAGGACCTGCACCACAGACACTGAATAATTTTTGTTGCCTTTCTCATTTCATTTTATTTTTTATCCTTGTAAGTCTGATGAGCAAGCTGCCCGTTTTTCACAGATGACAAGCAATACATAATAAATACAATAGCAAAGTACAGAACAAACATGACAAAATACAATTATGGATCAACAAGTACATTTCTGGGAAAGTTGCAAGTGCTTTTTAGCCATGACTTAAAAGACAGTAGTGAATTACAGTTCAACACATCATGAGGAAGAGAATTGAAGAAACATGGACTCTATAAAACAAAGAATGTTGACCCAGTGACAGCGCTAACATGCACAAAAGGGCAAAAGTTGGCATCCTTCCCAAAATTGACCCCTTTCCTTTGCCAGTGGGTCTAAATTGATGCACCTACTCTATAACAATATCTAAAGGAAGGGAACATGAACTGTTCAAAATCTGCCACTGAATATGTTTTGACCCAGTAGGATCCTCTTCATACCCACAGTTTTACACTAGTGGGTCCAAGTTGACCCATGTTTTAACCCTCCCGCCGCTTATCACTGTGTTGACCTAATGCTTTCTAAAAAATGGTAAGTCAAATGTACATTTTATTTGAATTTTAGTAGAGTTGGAATTTACATACCTAGAAAAGTGTG
Organism: Neoceratodus forsteri; assembly: GCA_016271365.2. Taxonomy (NCBI): domain Eukaryota; kingdom Metazoa; phylum Chordata; order Ceratodontiformes; family Ceratodontidae; genus Neoceratodus; species Neoceratodus forsteri. The sequence continues at coordinate 1,465,751,252 of CM057459.1, forward strand.
TGCTTACTGGAATATTTAATGAGAAAGACAAGCATTTAGAGATTAAAAACTTGAACATATGTTAAAAAGGACCTTGGATACTGAGTACGTCCTTCCACTTTATAAAGTAGCAGTAATACAGATGAAACAGAATATGAACTAAATGTGCATTTAAAAAATTTATATGGGCACTTTTCCATGGAAACAAGAATTTTTCCCTCAATGACGAACCAGTTTAGTATCATTAGACCCTTGGAGATTGTGGAGTTGGTCCTATTAATCTCTGACCAATACTATATATTGAAGGCTACTGAAAATCAAAACATGAAAATAAGGAATTTAGGATTTGATCTAGAAAGTGTAGTGAAACCTTGTTTCCAGAATATTTTGAAGTAACAAGCTCAAGAGGAAAGAAAATTTGACTTCCCATTTCTGTATTTGGAATAAATACATTTTTAAATGAAACTGAAAATATAAATGCAAAACAGAATTGCTTTAAAACATTATAAGAATTGATCAGTTGAAACAAAAGGTGAAAAATGCAACAAGATGGGAAGAAAATGGACAGATAACTATCTGGGTGAATAATCTAGATTACCAAAATGATACTGTTCAAAGCCATATTGGACAAAATTGATATCAATTTACTAGGGGAAACACTTCCCGTACCCCCAAGAGAGGTTAAACAGTCATCCAGTAAATGGTTAAATCTGATTAGAACCTCTAATTGGTTTTGGATTTTACAGGAACAAGCCAAAGATTGACACCCAGATAATCATATAGCCTTAATAAAGGAGAGACCTAATCAACCAGGAAAGAATAAAAGTTTAGAATATACAATCCTATCCTGGAATGTAGCACTGACAAAAGGTAGACTGACCCTTTTTTTATGGATTATGTAAAATGACTCAATTGTATCTGTTTACAGGAGACTCGGACAGATCAACCAAAAAACAATAAATGGATATAAATTACTTATTAAAAAAGTTAGAAGAAATAGGAAGTATAGCAGGCAATCAAGTGGCCTGATAACATGGCTCAAGATTTCTAAAGAATATAAAACAACTGAAATCTCCATTGATTCGGGACATATTTTTGGAGTAAAAATAACTGGCAGGGGAAACGTAGTAATAGTTGTAAATATTTATATTCCTCCTGTCAGCTTCAGTTTACTGATTCAGGAGTACTGGATAAAATAGAGAATATAATACAGATATGCACATAGATCAACCCGGATGGTGGTATTGTTTTAGTGGGGATTTTAATGCCAGGTAGTGATAGTGCCTGGAATTAACCCCAGAATTAAAGGAGGCATATGAGGCTATGCAGTCCAAGTCTATTACTCTGTAAATTCAGAGGATCACAGAGACTCTTCAGAGGGAGAAAGTTAAATCATATGTTGACAAATAAACACTTTACTCTGGTTAATGGTAGAACTAAAGGGGGGGCATCAAGGAGAATACACCTATTTAGGAAACAGAGGGGTCTCTGTCATAGATATGTGCTGGATTAACTTAAACCTATCAGAACAGGTTAGAGCTTTGATAGTGGGTGATAGGGCTAAGAGTAAATACAGCCCCATTGAAGTAACAGTGGATCTATGGACTAAAATAGAAACTATATAAATTAAATATAAATTGATTAGAACTAAAAAAGGATAAAATGAGAACCGATAGACAATCTCTCCAGCCAGATAGTGGAGTATGAGAGCAAATATGGAATATTACAAACAATAAAAAAAAAAAACTATACTGGAAGATTTTGAGAAAATTATGAATACATTGGCAACTTTTATTATAAAAGCATCATACGTAAAATAATGTAAAGGGAGTAAGTGGTTTGATGCTGGATATAAGGTTGCAAAAAGGAAATTAACAAAAATTTTAAATTGTCAAGAAATAACCCAGTTAGAGAAAACAAAACCCATTAAATAAATTAAGAAAGGAGTATAACACTCTGCTGAACACCAAAAGAGAGAGTCATAGAAGATCTATATGGAAAGAATTTGAGTTAGCAGTTTGGAATAAAAATAAAAAGAAGTACTGGAGAATGGTTGCATATGGTTCTGATTCCTACTGAATACGTTGAGAACTGTATAGAACCATATATGTGGAAGCCTGCTATAAAGGTTTTATGTTTTGACAAAGAAGTAACAAGCCAAGAAAGTAATATAGGTGAATGGGTCCCACTAAATAATGAGGTTAGGAAGAAGAGAGATGTAGAGCCCTGTGCCATGCAAGGAGGCACAAGGCACCAGTTCTGGATGATATACCACTAGACATAATCCTAAATGATACAAGTTTATGGGTACCCTGTTTGAAAAAACTTTATCATTTTATAGTTAGAACTGGGAAGATATTACCAACATGGACAGAAAATATCATACCAATCTGTCTTTAAAAAAAAAAAATAAGTGATCAGTTAAATCCAAAAGATTATATACCAATTAGTTTATTAGATAATTCACAAAAGATCTTCACAAAAAATTATTCAGGAAAGAATAATGGAATGGATTCATGCATATAATATAATAGATGAAGCTCAGACAGGATTGATGCCCAGACATTCGACTATTGATCAGTGTTTTGTGCTTGCACACATGGTTCCTTATTGTATTAATATTTAAAAAAAAAATTATATTGTGTATTCATTGACTTGAGGGTCATTTTGACAGAGTAAGGAGGACAAACTCTGGCAAGTACTAAAGGATTATGGATTGGATCGCTCCTTAATAAATATAATAATAACCTTATACACAGATAAAATCTGTGTAAGGTATAATAAAGAAGGTGACAATAGATTGAAATTTGGCATCACTATGGGTTTAAGACAAGGATGTGTTCTAGCCCCAATATGATTTAATCTGTACTTAAGGTATTAAAAGAGCTCTATGATCCATAGTTACACATGTCAGAAGTGGGTGACAGGCACTGCCCCTACCTGGCATACGCAAACGTGGTTTAAGTCTCAACCAATTACCTTGGTATAAAAAGCTTACAAAAGTTTTATGAGGGATGTTCAGAAGCCTTTCTGGAAATAAATTATGACAGAACCAAATATATGATTTGCAAAAATTTAATAGAAAGAGTGAGAAAGATCAGATTTTAAGATGTAATGAACTTCTTATAGAAAGAGTCCAGAAATGTTGTTACTTAGGGGTAGTATTTACATACAGTTTAAAATTGAAGGAGCATAAAAATACAATAAGTCAAAAAGTTAAAAGGTAGGACTGGCTTGGTGGCACAGAGGGTTGAGGTGCTGGTGGCTTACCTCACCCATGCCAGCGACCCAGGTCCGGCCGGGGGAGGAGAGGATTGATCATTCAAAGGACTGCATTCCTGTCCGGGGGTGGGATAGGGGAATGCATCGCTCAGCAGTGGAGACTGGAGACACTGTCTGAGCATGCACTGAAAGAAGATACCAAAAAACAGGAAAATGGTGCCTGATGCAAGCGGCTTGATGTCTGTCTGCAGTTTTGCCACTGGATCCATGTTCCATGGGGAGTTGAGGGCTCCCTGCAGCCCTGCTGCGGGGGGAGGAGGCTGCAGGAGTCAGGGTGCCCATGATAGTGGTGGTCAGTGGCTGGATGTCCCTGGAACAGGTCAGGTGGCCAAGGAGGGAAAAAATAGAAACAAAACAAAAAAAATTAAAAGGTTCACACCGAGTGTGGAAAGCTTTGCTTATAAATTCGGTGGTCAGTCAATAAAGGGTTGTATTGGGGCTCTAAATACTAAAATAAAAACATAGATCTTATACGGGGCGGAACTCTGGGGTATGGGATACTTAGATTCACTCAGATTATAAGGAATATGTTTTATAAATGATTATTGGTCCTACTGGCTGGGGCCTCTTCTACTTCAGTAAGGTTGGAACTGGGACAGTTACTAATTCAATACTATGCTGAACAAAGACTACGATATATTGGGCGAAGTGTATAACATAAAAGGATTAAGATTACCATGCACAGGTTTAGAGGAAACAATTGCACAGAGGCAAAATGGATTGACCTTTCTCAGTCTAACAGTAGAAAAATTATTAAACCATATGGTCTGTAGGCATGTCTGTTAAGAATGTTTTTTTAGTTGTTTAACCAGGGTAGCACACTAAGCTGAAAGTTTTTTCAGGTACAACCTGGGAGCACAGGAGTTGGGTCCTTGCTCAGGGTCACACAGTATGTAAGTGGAAGCTGTGGGATTCAAACCCAGGTCTGGTCTGCTGGATATCACCAGATATGCAGATCAGAGCCTTAAATCACTGTGCTATACTGCCCCCTGACATCACTAGAATATATTGAACCTCAGATAAAAAAAAATTAGAGATATCCATATACAGAAAGAAATGGATTTAAGTAAAACTATAAAATAAGCAAATGGTTGGATACTAATAGAAGGAGAATCTTTGGTATGAAATCTTATCTGTCTAAATTTAAAAGAACAGGGTAAAAGAAAAATCTTTACCAAATGTAGATTTCAATATAATGATTCCCAGAGACTAAGAGAATTATTTGGTAAACAGACTATAACATGTAACTGCAGACTAGGAGGACAATCTTCTTTATTTGTGAATCCTATGTCTCGTATATAATTTTAAACATCATCTGTATTTGGGAAATTTTGGCTGACTTGGATATGGAACCTATGTACCAACTTAATTATTTGTTAAAATCAAATGAAGAAGAAATTCTGGACAAAATCGCTAAGTTATGTAAAGCTATTGAACTGAAAAACTACATGTACTCTCTGGTGATAAAGATAATAGTTGAGATACATGTAACTACAATAGAAAGGGACTATGGCATCTTATGAGGACAAAGATAACAGTCGAGGTATACTTAATTATAAAATAAATATGCCAGGAGTGTGTAATACCAGCGATACCCTATAGCCATTAGTGTGCAATGAATGTATGAGATTAATTAATGTTGTGCCATTAGTTTTTATTTATATGTATTGTATTATTTTTTATGTTATTTTATGTCTCTTGTGGAAGAAAATACCCGGAAGTGGGAAACTCCACCCTTCGCAGATAAGGCTGTACATAATTTTTAAGGTCTACAGCTGTTGCAGTTGAGGGATCTCTGGCCCTAGTGGATACGCACAATAAGTGAATGGATGCTTCGTGCAGAAGAACCTTCGCTTCCAGCAGAGCAGACCTCTGCACCTCCTGTACATCCTTTACTGTTGCCAGAGCATTACACTTATGGATTATGATGCTGGGTAGTTTAGTTCCCCAAGCTCCTGAGGGGGTGAGTATTTTACAGCTGGTATCCATGGCCTCCACCTTTCTAAGGGATGCCACAGTGGAGAACTTACAGATGTCCGCTCACTTCACTAATCGCATTATATCGGACATGCAGGGTGTATTTTATTTAAACATTTGGGAAAGGCACACTTAGCCATGGCTCATTTTCAGGTGTGACCTGAATGTTAGGTGTCAGTATATGGCTGTTGCATTGGGTCATGGACCAAGTGTCAAAGGTCAAGTTGCTTAATTTAGCCTTTGAAGGAGGCTTGTTATTTGGATCAGGCCTGGATGACATTTTGAAAGCTATCAGGGATAAAAAGAGAATCTTCTAGTATGAAACCAACAGCAGTAGGCCAACTCAAGTTTGAAAGGTTGAGGAAGAAGCCAACAGAGAGTGTATGAATGGGATTTTATCCCTTTTGAATTTCAGAACTCGGAAGAACTGAGGCTTCTTCACTCTGGGTTTGAGGGTAAAAGTAATTGAGAAGTCTTTGCATGAAAACAAAATGGAGGTCCATTGTGAAGAGGTGGCATATCACAGTAAGAGTACGTGGGTCTATCTCTGCCCTCCTTCCCTTGGTTGAAGTCTGCAGAATTTTTACTCATGATGGACTCACATAACGTCAGATGCTTGGGTCCTGTAGATTCTAGCATTAGGCTGTGCAATACAGTTTATAACCGTTCCCTCAATGGGACGCTTTCTACTGTTCCCCATAACAAATGACCCAATGAAGAAATGAGCAGTGTCTCAAATGTTGAATCACGTCAAACAAATTAGGGCAGTTTTTTTGGTGCCTCCCCATGAACAAGGCCAGTGATTATACTCAATTCATTTTGTGGTCCCCAGAATGTCAGAGGATTTCAGACCTATTCTAGATCTGAAATACCTAAACAAGTTTATTCGCCACATGTCCTTCAAGATGGAATCCTTACAGTCAATCATCCAGGCTGTTCAGCTGGGGGACTGTTTAGTATCCATAGATCTGAAGGATGCATGTCTTCACATTCCTATTCAGCATTCTCATCAGAAGTTCCTCAGGTTCATGGTCCTGGGGCAACTTTTCCAGTACAGAGCACTTTCATTTGGGCTGGCAACAGCCTACAGAGTGTTATCGAAGGTTCTTAAAGTCCTGATAGCCCAGCTTAGAAAAGAGGGACATCATGTTTAGCCTTACCTGGATGACTTGCTCGTTCAAGCACCTTCTGCCACACTTGGGGGATCGGTGACCAGGACCCTGGAGATCTTGGAGTCCCATAGTTGGGTCATCCATTGTGAGAAAAGCTTCTCCAGCCCATCTCGGATCATGGAGCACCCGGGAGTGGTGTTCAGGATGGATAAGGGGAACGGTCTTCCTGTTGGCATCCAGAAAGGAGACTGATCATGAGAGGTTCAGTGGTTGAGGAACCAATCATCAGCTTCAGCTCACTGTACTATGGATTTTGGGTCTCATGACAGCAACAACAGAACTAATTCCATGGGCTCTCTTACATGTGCAACCTCTTCAGACCGAGTTGCTGGCAGCCTGGGACCTAACCTCTGAGGAATATCAGGCCATGATTACAGTTAACTCACTCTTTCTCCAGCCACTACATTGGTGGGTAAGTTTAGGGAACCTAAGCAAGGGTCACCTTGGAAGTCCTCTGGAGTTGATCCTAACAATTGATGCCAGCTTGGGCTGGGGTGCAGTTCTGGACCATCTTCCCATTCAGTGGTCTTGGTTCTGCATATGATCAGTGCCTGCACATCAACATCCTGGAGATGAGGGCTGTACACCTCACTCTTCTTCATTTTCACAGTCAAAAGCCATGAAAATAAGGCAATGATGACGCTGTCACGGTGACGTACGTAGACAGTCAAGGAGGCACAAAGAGCAGACAGATGTTAAGGGAAGCAGCCATTCTGCTGCGGGCAGTGGAGAACCGTCTCTCTCTCTCTCTCTCTCTGGCCGATAGATGTTAAGGGAAGCAGCCGTTCTGCTGCGGGCAGTGGAGAACCGTCTCTCTCTCTCTCTCGGCGATAGATGTTAAGGGAAGCAGCCGTTCTGCTGCGGGCGATGGAGAACCGTCTCTCTCTCTCTCGCCGACAGATGTTAAGGAAGCAGCCGTTCTGCTGCGGGCAGTGGAGAACCGTCTCTCTCTCTCTCGCCCGACCAGATGTTGTTAGGGAAGCTTAGCCGTTCTGCTGCGGGCAGTGGAGAACCGTCTCTCTCTCGCAGACAGATGTTAAGGGAAGCAGCCGTTTGCTGCGGAGTGGAGAACTCTCTCTCTCTCTCTTTAGGCAGTTTAGTTGGTGGGGGTTGACCGTTCAGTTTGATTGGGTCAGCCATGAGAATGTCCACCCAGGAGAGTGGATATTGAGCCCAGTTGCATTCAGCCTTCTGTGCACAAGGTTTGGTCATCCACAGATCAACCTGTTCACCTTCTGCCTGAATGCTCAAGTGCAGTGAATCTTGAGCTGATACTGGTGCCCACAGGTGAAGGCAGTGGATGCTGTGTCACAGATGTGGAATTTCTGCAGAGCATATGCCTTCACTCTTTTTCCACTTCTCCTTGAGGCCATGTGCAAAATAAGACACTCAAAAGGAAGTTTTCTTGTGGTAGCTTCAGAATGGCCCAGAAGACTGTGGTTATCTGACCTAATAGATATAGCTCAACACACACCATTTCATATCCCAGTTTGAGGGGGGACCTTCTCCTCCAAGGTCCCATTCTGCATTCAAACACAGTTGCGATGCAACTTGTGGCCTGGTTCCTGAGAGGAAGAGACTCCTTAAAAACAGGGTTTTTCCAGAAAGGTAGTGGATATCTTGATGGCTGTCAGAAAGAATTCCATGTCTACGGCTTACACTTCTGTATGGATCACTTCCTCATCTTGGCCAGAGGGAAAAATACAGCCTTCTAAAACAACAGTTTCACATATTTCAGTTAGTTTTGCAGACAAGAGTGGACAAAGCTTTGGCCTTAAGCACCTTGAGCAGTCATGTGTCTGCACTTGGAGCCTCTTTGGGCTCATCTTTTGGGACTAACCAGGAAGTTATCCGATTCTTATGAGCTGTCAGCAGAATCCAGCCTCTGTTCTAATTCCCTGTCCCTCCCTGGGCTCTTAATCTGGTTTTGAATGCTCTTTGTACAGAATCTTTCAGACCTCTTTAATTGGTACAGCTGGTTCTGTCCTTGAAAGTGTGTTATTTCGTTGCTATCTGCTCAGCTAAGAGCATTGGTGAGCTCTAGGCCTTGTCCCACAAAGAACCTTAGCTTGCATTCATCAGGACAAGGTGGTTCTGAGAATGATTCTGTCTTTCATACCAAAGGTACCTGCATCTTTTCATGTGAATCAGAAAAACTGCTTTTGTCCGCAGCTTACTTATCAAATATAGAGTTGCACAAGTTAGATTTGCACAGGGCAGTTAGGACATATTTTAGATGAACTGTAGAGTTCAGAAAATTGGACGATTGTACTTTTCAGAGCAACCAAAAGGACAGAAAGACTCCAAGACCAGCCTGGCAAGGTGGATGAGGGGGAATGCATTGCTAAAGCTTATGTCACCATAAAGAAGAAGGCTGCAGCTCTCATCAAGGCTCATTGCACCAGAGCTATGGCCACCTCCTGGGTGGAGAAAGGTGAGGCCTATGAGAATTGTGCTAGGCAGCAACATGGTCTTCCATCCACACATGCACCAAGCACTACAGAGTTGATGTTCAAAACTCCATTGATGGGGCCTTTGGCCACAGAGACTTGCAGCTGTTAGTTAGCAAATAAATTCCTTTCCCTTTTTTGCAGTTTGTGTATGGGATAATAGTATTTCCCTCTTGGTTGGATAATGGGTAGTGCCTGTTAGAACCCGTGTATGATACCCATTGACAATGTGGAGTGCTACAGAAAGAAGAAAATTCTTCATACTTACCATAATCTTCTTTTCTTTTAAGCTCCAGCATTGTAAATGGGACCTCTCCTGGCAGCCTGGCTACTGATGGAGAATATTGTCCAGTATGCTAGAACTGGGACATTCATTGTGTTCTGAGAAACTTTGATTGTAAGTTGTTTGGAAATCCTGCTATGATTCACCTGCTGATGATTATTTAAAAAAGACAACGAAGAGTGCCTCACTGTTACAGCTTCCGCTTTTACTGTTTGCAGTGGTTTTCCAGTGTTATTCTTTTTATTAATTCCTTTGACCAGTTTCATTCTAGCTGGTTCAGAAGTCTAAAGAAGCTTCACCACAAGACAGAAACAGGTGATCTTCTATCTGGGCCTACCACTTACCTGAGGAGGTAGGGAATCTCTTATTGTAGCTTATGTTTAAAGAAAAGGTATGACTGTGCAAACAATTGCTGTGTATTGGTTTATTGCAATACGAGCAGCATCTTCTACAAGGGGTTTACTCTTATGTAATTAGGGGCGCTGCGAGGACAAATGTGACTGGAGAGTTGCTGCTGTCCGGAATGTTCCAGTGCCTAGGATTCTGTGCTGGCAGCCTTAGGCTCTGCACTTTCCCCTAGTAGGGGTGCCCATTACCCTTATATACTAAGTACCCATTTACAATGTTGGCGCTAACAGAAAATGAAATTATGATATGTGAAAAATTTCTTCTGTCCATCCCCAAAGTATGTATAATGGTGAGATATTGTACTGTGTTAATACACGCCCTTCGAAAAATGACAGGTATGAGTACACTGTGATCATCACTTTCAGATTCCCATTCTATGGGGTGTGTATGCATGTGTGATGTGCAGTATCACTGTGTAAGTACACTGCATACACCATATTACAAGTGTGGATGATTGCACTTTATTGCTTTTGTGTTGTCATCTCACAGGATATGTACAGTGTAATGGTGTGATGTCATATTGTGTTACTACATCACACACACACTATATTACAGCTGCATGTAAAGTAAGCAGTAAGCCATAACAGGGTTTGGGTTGTCTCATGGATACATGGCCCAGGATGTGAAGTGAAGCAGGAGGCACTTGCACTGGAGTGCCTTCAGAACCTGTGGAATATGTTTATAAGACACGCAACCAACACCCCAGAGTAGCTTATTGCAGATATAAACTGGTCCCAAGCTGGCCCAGTGCCATGGAGGGTTAAGCCAGTGAATGCTTTACAACCTGCCACACAGGTGATGAATGTTCAGGTATAAGCATAGGTTTCATGGAGCTGGCAGGTTGGGAGAGGATTGATCATCCCAGAGACTGCTCTTCTTTCCCATGGAGGGGTGGCCAGCTTAGTCCATAATTGCCACTTGGTAAAGGACATTTTGGCAATGCAGGCTGGAGCATCTCGAAAAAAGGGACTGACAGCACAGGAAGTGTGCGGCTCCGTGCTCGCATCATGACACTGCAGCACAGGGGATGACCAGAAAAAGTGAAAATGTGGGAGGTTGGGCTTTGTAAAATCTTGCCTGTCTCCACAGCCTTTCCTACTGCTCTGGTCTGGATTGAATTCTGGTTATCTGTGTTTTTTTTGGGGGGATGACCCTCCAGTCACACCACAGGGAAGAATCTGGGGGGGGGAACTGAGCTCCCAGTTGGAGAGAGGCATGGGACTGTTGTGGTGAAGGGAGACAAAGCTGACTAGCTGCCCAGTCTGCCAACAGAGGATAAAAACTTTGATTGAAAAAAATGCATCCCACAAGGGGAAAAAATGTAAAAAGGAAGATGTTTTAATATAAATAAATAAAAATGTTTTAATTTTTTTTCCCACAAAGTAGTTCAGATATGTACTATGTTGCACAGGTAGAACTTGAACTGATTGCATCTAGAGAGTGCTGTTATTCTTCCACTTTCCTCCATTCAGGGTCACTGCTGTTGCCTCAGTGCTTCTGCTCTCACTACAGTCAGTATTAGTGCTGAGTTTGAGTTTTGTGCATCCAAAAAAAAAAACTGCCACCAATGAGAGCAGCTTTTCATGAGTGAAAACTCACTGTGTATCAGTAAAAGCTGTTGGCACTGAGAGCAACTTTCCTTGAGTGAAAACTCACTGTATGTCAACAAAAACTGTCAGCACTGAGAGCTGATTTTAGTGAGTGAAAACTCGCTGCATCAGTAAAAGCTTCCTGCAGCAAGAGTAGCTTTTGGTGAGTAAAAACTCACTGTGTGTCAGTAAAAGCTGCTGGTACTGTACTGAGAGTGGCTTATGGTGGGTGACACCTCACTGTATATGGGTCTGTTCATGAAAAGGGGTTACCAAAGTGTGACACGGTCAAATTTTCAAATTATTTCTTGATTACTTTTGTGATGCATTTCAAGGTGTTATGAGCCAAGTATGAAAAAAGAAAAATATTGGGAGATAAAAGCCTCACAGGTTCCTGAGATAAAAGAACTGTATTGTAGAAAGTGTAACAAGTGATGCCACACACTGTGGTGAATGTAACACCTGACACAAGACATTTGTTTTAGTAGTAAAACTTTAATAAACATATGTAATGACATATTAAAACATGAGAATCAAATATAAGAATTACATTACATTGATCGCAAATTTGATGTGTTGCACTCACGCACGTGGTGAATGTAACAAGTGACACCATACTTATGTTTCACTTACTAAAATTGTACTAAACATGCCCAACAACTAACATATTACTGTTACTGACTGACATGCTGCTATAAAACATAAAAAAAATGATAATTACATTACTGGCAAGTGATGCTTTAGGATAACTAAACAACATTTTGACAACAAATTATTCAAAAATCTGACTTCATTGGGGACTAAAGGAAAGGCTGCTGTATTCATTAATGCTAAAACTATATTTATATAATTTACCTAAATGCGGTTCCAAACCGTTTGAAAAATGTAAAATCAGCCTTCCAATTTCAAAAACTGCATTTCTGCTTTCTAAAATGGCTGCCGATGTGTTAAGTGATGACATCATTGAAGCCAGAGTCAGAGTCTCATATGGCTTTATATAGTGCTAACTAGTTATTTTTCCTTTGTATAGATTTGTTGCACTAAAATGGTCAAAACCGTGCATTATTTTGAGCAATACACATGTTAGGCTATGGTTCTGTTCGTTTTGTTTACTTTAATATGCTGAAATTGTGTTTTAATCCAACCAACTTTCTCTTTGGCAAACCACAGTGCAGTACAAATCTTAAATAACCTGGTGGGCTAGTGGTTATGGTGGATCTAGGATGCTACAGTGGGGTGCTGGGGTGGTGTGCATGCTTGATATGCACTTCTTAACATCTTTATTAAACCTTTATATTGTCTGCCATTCTTTTTAGTGCATTTTTGACAAAACCTACAAATGTAATCGATAGTTTTGAATGTAAACATTTGTACAAGCAACAAATCAGACTCCTTCAAAAGTAAAATGCAGCAGCAGCAGCAAGCAAGTTAATGGGGGAGGCAGCCAGCACCCTTCACCACCCTTAGATCCACCACTTGTTTGGCACTGGACACACAAGAACTTTGCTACAGAGTTCATACTTTCTTGGGAATCAATAATTTGCTTGTCTTATTTTCCATGGGAAATAATAAGAAATCAACATTAATATATATATATATATATATATATATATATATATATGTGTTTTATGGTGCTTTTCATACACATTGTATACCAAAGTGCTTTACAAGCAATGCTAGACTGGTAGTGAAGTAAGTGACTGAACATGTAGTGGCAGCCATTTCACACATTAATACCTACACACAGCCTTGGATGATTGCATGAACCGGTTTTATGGGAAGGGAAACGTTGGCCAGGTAGTGATCATGGTGCTGGCAGACCCATATCTTGTATCTCACAGTGATCTGCTCATATTTTTCCCCTTCTGTCTTCCCCTTCCCTGACTATAGCAATACCTTGCAGGAGTGGCCTTCTCAGTCTCCCTTTGGTATTCATTCTTCGCTTCTTCTTCCCACACCAAAAACTGGTGAGCTCATCACCCTTCTGCATCATGAATGCAGGTAGTACAGTGCCCGGGTTTTTTGACATATCAAACCATAACAAATCTTTCCAGTAAGTCAGGCTGATAGCAGCAGGGAACAAGGGGAAAGATGGGCTTTCCTATCCTTAAAAGATCTAGGCTACCTTTGCTTAGGCACTATTACATGATGGGTATGCTCATAATTATGCACATCATTTAATAGTGCCTAATCATAGGTGGCTTAGATCTTATATGGGTAGGAATGCCTATGTTTCCCCTTGTGCCCTGCTGCTAACAGCCTGGCTTACCAGAAGATCACAGTTATTATTAATATGTAAAAAGAACACGGGAGACTATTGAGCTCACCAGTTTTTGGTGTGAGCAGGAGAGAAGAATGAATGCCAGAGAGGGACTGAAGAGGCCATTCCAGCAGGGTACATAGATACATAGACAGTGTCAGCAGATAAGGGCCTATGGCCCACCCAGTCTGCCCATTTGAGCTCGTAAGTTCAGTTTATGTTTTCCTAGAAGTCTGTTGCCCCTTAACCCTGACCTCCAGAATTCCTTTATGTCTATTCCATGCATTCTTAAATCCCATGATTGTTTCAGCCCCCACCACTTCCTCTGGCAGGGTGTTCCACTTGTCCACCACCCGCTCTGTGAAGAAATTCTTCCTCATGTTTCCTCTGAATCATCCTCCCTCCAACTTCATCCCATGCCCTCTAGTCCTGGTACATCTTTTTCGCTTAAAAATAGTGTATTCCTGCACCCTGTTCCTCCCTGTGAGATACTTGTATGTCTCATCATATCCCTCTCTCCTCTCCTCCAGGGAGTACATGTTCAGTTCCTTCAACCTGTCTTCATAGGACTTGTGATGCAAGCCATGCACCATCTTTGTTGCCCTCCTCTGAACCTTCTCTACCCTGTCTATGTCCTTACATAGGTATGGTCTCCAGAACAGTACACTGTACTCCAGGTGGGGCCTCACTAGTGCCTTGTATAGCGGAATTATGACCTCCCTTTCCCTGCTGGTGATGCCCCTGCCTATACGTCCCAGTGTCCTATTTGCTTTACCTGCTGCCTTGTCAGACTGTTTCCCTACCTTGAGGTCATCAGAGATGATAACCCCAAGATCCCTTTCCTGTTTGGTGCATGCTGTATCCTCACCCCCAACTGATAAATTGTGCCAGGGTTTTTGTGCCCCATATGCATTATCTTGCACTTCTTTGCATTGAATTTCAACTGCCAAACCCCTGACCATTCTTCAAGTTTCTGCATGTCCCTTCTTATTCTGTCTACACCCTCTGGTGTGTCTACTCTGTTACAGAGCTTTGTGTCATCAGCGAACAGTGAAATTCTGCCTTCTAGGTCCTGTGCAATGTCACTTATGAAGATGTTGAATAGGACCGGTCCCAGCACTGATCCCTGTGGTACCCCACTGGTCACTCTCCTCTGTGGAGTGATAGCCATTTACCACCACCCTCTGTGTTCTGCCACCCAGCTAGTTACCTACCCACCACACTACTGTCCTGCCCACACCCATATTCCCCAGTTTGTGTAGTAGTCTTCTATGTGGCACAGTGTCAAAGGCCTTGCTGAAGTCCAGATAGGCCATGTCCACTGCCCTCCCCTGATCCACCTCCCTAGTCACCCAGTCAAAAAATTAAACGAGGTTGGTCTGACATGACCTCCCCCAGGTGAAACCATGCTGCCTTGGGTCCTGTAGTCCATTGACAACCAGATGTTCCACCAGTCTCTCCTTCAGTAGTGCTTCCATGATCTTCCCACTACCGAGATGAGGCTGACTGGTCTGTAGTTCCCCTGCTTCCTCTTTGTTCCGCTTTTGTATAAGGGGACTACATCTGCTGTCCTCCAGTCTTTGGGTACCTCCCCATTTCCAGTGATCGCTAAACAGGATAGCCAGAGGTTCAGCCACAGTCTTCTTAGTTCATTAAGGACCCTGGGTGCACCCCATCTGGCCCCATTGCTTTATCAACTCTTATTACTTCCAGTTCCTTCAGGACCCTTTCTCATGTAAAGGGACTTATGTCCATTTCTGCACCATTCTCACCCTTGTACTCCTTCTGACCCATTACACTCCTCTTCCTCAGTAAAGACTGAGCAGAAATACCTGTTCAGTATGTCAGCTTACTGCTGTCATCCTCCACGCTGCTCCCGTCCTCCCCCTTCAGTCTCACTATCCCTCCCTTTGCCTTTCTTTTTTCACTTATGTAGCTGTAAAAGGTTTTGTCCCCTCTACCCACTGATTTTGCAATGTGTTCTTCTGTCTGAGCTTTGGCTTCCCTTACTGACCTCCCTGCCTCCCTTTGCTTCTCCTGGTACCTCTCCCTGTCCCCTTCTGCCTGTGTCTTTTTGTATTGCCTGAATGCAATCTTTTTGGCTTTCACTTTCTTTGTTACCTCTTTGGAAAACCATAATGGTCTCCTCTTGCTAACCTGCTTAATGCATTATTCTGTTGTTCTTGTAATCCCCATTTTAAATACTGCCCACTGTTCCTCAACCCCTGATTCCTGTCCCATTCCCCTTAATGCCTCTTTCAAGTATCTCCCCATTTTCTCAAAGTCTGCCCCCCCTAAAATCTAGGATACGTGTTTTGTATGGTTTGGTTCTGCTCTTTCTGTGATTTCAAACCACAGTGACGGTGGTCACTGTTCCCCAGGTGCTCCTCCACTGTTCCCCATCACACTGTCCCTGTTTGTGAGCACAAGGTCCAGTATTGCCTTCTGCCGAGTTGGTTCCATGACCAGTTGCTTGAGGAAGGCACCCTGAAGGGAGTCCAGGATAAATCTGCTCCTAGTTGATGCTGCTGCTGGGATGCTCCAGTCCATTATACAACTACAGCTATATTGAGGTTAGTGGAAGACAGGAAGGGGGAACATTGAGCAGATCATTATGAGATCTGAGATGTGGTTCTGCCAGCACCATGATCACTACCTGACTGTGGATGAGAGCAGCCAGCAACAACAAAAGTTCTGTCCAAACCACACCAGAAAATCCCTCTGTAATGTTACAGAGGGTCTAAACCATTACCTAACGGTTTGCGTTTACACTGGTAATGTTTTAGAAAGCATTTTCAAAACCATTGTTGAAAACTTAGGCCCTGTGTACACTGCACTGAAAATCTGTAATGTTTTGAAACAATTACAGGCTGAAAACATTACAGTGCATCCACAGTACCACTGAAAATGTTTTGAAAACGTTACAGGAGTTTACTTATGTACTGTGGACAGGGTCAAAACAGTTTTGAAACCATTACAGAAACCGTTGTTGAAACCATCTCACAGTAGGTTTCTGAAAAAGTTATGAAAACACTTTCTGTAACGTTACCAGTGTAAATGCAAACTATTACGGTAACGGTTTGGGCCATCTGTAACGTTACAGAGGCATAGTGTGGACAGGACCAAATACTCAGAGTGGCAGGACTGCACCTAAACTGTTACTTGAATTCAATGTAGGGAGATTACTCTCAGGTGGGGGGGTGTTGACGTTTGTTAGGACAGTATTGAGGGAGTTGTGTATAGCTCATTCAAGATTTGGAAAGGTGGTAGTCAGCCAACTCGTTTTGTGGAGTAGGATACAGAAAAGTACTGGAGGAGAATTGCTGAGAATGTCCTGCAGAGTTCTGCAGATCACAAGTAAATGAGCAGACCAACACTGAAGTCGGGTGGATTCGCTCAAGGCATTAGTATGGCTCTCCTGCTAATAATAATATTGTTATCCGTAGTAAGTGCAGCCCTTATGAGGGCATGAACAGCAGTTTTTCCGGTGTCCTGATGCTTATTGCTTGACCGTCCAGGAAGACCTAGTTGTTGGTTAAGGAGGCGGGAAAAACGGGACTGTACATACTGCCTTCACTGTGCAGAAGGGTGGTGATCCACTAATCCTTACTGTGGGAGCAGAAGTCAAACATTGAGAAAGTGGAGGAGAGTGATTTGGGAGGTATTTTTAACAGTGCCAGCTGATGAAGCATATTGGTATAGGTGTGCACAACTTTTTGCGGTACAAGATTACAATCTGAGGTATGATCATTCTTTTCATGAGACTACAAGCTCATGTGCGGCCCCAGGCAGTACTGAGGACAGTGTATGGATGGTGGGGTGTTTAACAGAAGGCAGGCTAGGTACAAGACGTTAACATGGAAAAAGACTACAAGAGACACTTATTTGTGGATTACCAAGAAAGCATGAGCTTTGGAGTTGGACCATGCTAGTACTTCGCTACAAATTTCAGGGCGTCACATAACCACTAGATCATCAGATATTTGAAGTGGTGTACTGTACTTTGGTTTACCAAAGTGAAAGTCAGCTAGATTGCAAAACATTTTCAGTAAGTTAAAATAAACGAAATGAACAAAACCATAGCCTAACATGTACTGATCAAAATAATCCATGTGTTATTTATTTATTTTAACATCAATTTAACAACCTTTGAGCCGGTGACTCATTTACAAAGGTACCTCGTCACAAGGAGGACAATGACATACGTTCATGAGACAACCGCAGATCAGCAATACAGTTAAACAATAAGGCACAATCAAGGTTACAAGTATTGAGGACATAAACACTGTTGACAGCAAATTAGGGTAGTCCAGTTGAGAAGTAGCCCTGCAGAGGAGAGTGGGCTGAAATAAGGAGAAGTGCAGCTCAGTGAGCTTTGTCAAGGGGTGGGGAGGTCAGGGCAGCGGCAGGAGTGTGAGTTGAGCAAGTGATTTCTGAGGCTGTATTTAAAACAAGCAAGTGAGGGAGCATCAGTGATGCCAGCAGGGAGGAGTTGTACCAAGAGGGGCTCTATAGGGAGCCCTTTGGCCCTGGGAGGTCCTGGCCCTTGGAGCGACCAGTGCAGTTTGCGGAGCTTGAGTGTGCACTGTGGGGTTAGTTCGGTGAATAGAGTTAGTAAGGCCGGGGGATTGACCATGAGAGCTTTATAGGTAAGTTGGCAGGTTTGGAACATGAGGCGCTCATCAAGGTTGAGTAGGGTGGACATGGAGTAAAGAAGACAGGTGTGGGTGAGTCTATGGGCACTAGTAATAAGTCAACATGCTTTGTTGAGTGTTAGGCATACCTTGTGGAGGGCCAGCCTGGTCTGCTGCGCCATAGACAGGAAGGCCATAGTCAATTAGGGATAGAACCGAGGAGGTGATTGCCAGGCGAAGGGTGTCTGTGGGGAGGCATTTTTTGTGATGGTAGAGGATACCCAACTGTGTGTTGGAGGCAGAGGTCAGGGCAGAGATATGGTCATGAAAAGAGAGAGCAGAGTCAAAGATTATACCAAGGTATTTATAGGAGTGTACAAGTTCTATAGGGAGATTACGGGTGGAGTGGACAGAGAGAGGAAAGTTGCTGGACTTATTTTAGGGGTGTGTAAAGAGCATGGTTTTTGTTTTCTTAAGGTTGATGATGAGACGGTGCTCAGTGAACCAGGTTTCAGCAGAGTTGAAGGCAAGCTGAAGGGAGTTCTGGAGTGAGACGGGGTTACTGTCGTAGGCAAAGAGTACTGCGTCATCAGCGTAGAGTAGGACATTTCCAGCACACCCGTTGGGCAGGGAGTTGAGAAAGAGGGAGAGGAGTAAGGGTACGAGAATAGAGCCCTGGGGGACTCCTGAGCGAATTGGGCAGGTACTGGAAAGAGTGCCACCTACTTTCACACACATTGAGAGCGGTCAGTCAAGTAGCTGGCGACCAGAGACTGGGCCAGTGGCAAAGCAAGGGTAGCTAACAGGAGAGATGCGAGACAGTATCAAAGGCTTTGAAAGGTTGATAAATACAGCACCAGCGAGGAGCCAGAGTCAAGTGAGGTGTGAAGGAAGTTAGCAGACTCCAGGAGGGCAGTATTGGTGCTATGACCGCCCTGAACCCATGCTGTTCAGGGCAAAGGACATCATATTTCAGGTTATCTGAAATTTGGGTAGCAACAATTTCCTCTAAGGCCTTAGAGAGGGGAGAGAGGATAGAAATAGGCCGGTAGTTGCCTGAGAGCGTCCTGTCGCCACCCTTGTGAATAGGTGTAATGGTGGCGACCCTCCAGACAGAGGGGAATTGCCCTAGGCAGAGGGACTTATTAAAAGAGGCAAGTGATGGGCGACATGACCTGACCCAGGACCTGATGTAGGAGACAGGGATCAAGGGAGTCATTGCCAACAGTATTGCACTTTAGGGCTTTAAGCAAGTAAGGCCTGACTTCATGGGTGGTGACACAGCAAGGTGGAACAGGAGGTGGAGATGGGAGGGCGGTGATGGGGGAGGAGATTGAAGAAATTGCATGGGAGCACTGAGCTAAGGTCAGTAAAGGAATTATTGAGGTGAGTAGCAATGAGGGCAGGGTCGGAGGAGGTAGTCCTCTTGATGTCGGGTTAGTGGGAGGGGAGCGTGCTCCACCATTGCTGCTTGACATTGTCCCAGAAGGATCTGGGTTCCCCATGAGGAGGTAAGTGAGGCTTGGTAATACTCGGCCTTAGCTTTGTGGATGGCCCAAGTACACTTATTTCGGGCAGCTGCATAGGCCTGTCTGTCTGCAGGGCGGCCAGTTTCAACAGCGATGTGCCATAAGTTATCCCGCTGCTTAAGAAGTGTGCGTAAGGCAGGGGTGACCCAAGGGGTGCGTCTTACTTTGGATCTAAGTGAGGTTAAGGGTGCGAAGATGTCACAGGCAGAGTTAAAGGTGCGGACAAAGAAGGCAAGTGCCTTGTCAGTGTCGGGGGGTGTTTAATAGCGGGGGCCAATCAATGCAGCCTAGGTAAAGTTTTTAAGTCTTTCAGCCCACCAGGTCTAAGCCACGACTGATGAATGGTATGAACAGAGGGCTTGGGCAGGAGGTCGCCCAGTTGAAGAGAACTGGGAATGGTCACTAAGGCAGTCTGGGAGGATTTGAATATTGTGGATGTGGCAGGCCTGTTGGTTAGGACCACATCCAGAAGTGTGCTAGTTCCCCTACTAGGATTTATTCTGGTAGGCTGGGAGACAAGTTGGTTAGATCAATAGCAGCAAAGTCTCATGGGAGGTGGAAGATGTGGGACTAAGCCAATTGACATTCAGATCACCCACAAGGATTTGGTCAGAGGAGTTGGGTAAGGAGATAAGATAGTCAATTAAGGGGCCCAGTGCCTGAGCTTGGTTTTTAAGGGTATGTAAGCAGTAGTCAGGAAGATTGGACCCCTGGAGTGGTCAGGTGATAATTTTAGTGTTAGGGCCTGGGCCTTATGGTCAAGGATGGGGGAGGAAGGGTTAAGCCAATGAAAGGGTCTTTTACATAGATGGCACATCCACCACCTCTCCTACCGATCCGGTCCAGCCGGTGGAGGGAGTAGCCTGGGAGGGAGACCTGGGCATCAGAGGTGGAGTCAGACAGCCAGGTTTCAACAAGGCAGTCACATCCGGTTTATGAACAGCCACCCAGCATTGTAGAGAGTCAAGTTTTTTGAGGAGGCTACATACATTCATAGATGCGATACGAAGTCCAGTGGATTTCAATGGGGAACCATTGAAGACAGGCCCAGGATTGGGATGGATGTTGCCAGACAGGAGCAGAAGGAGGAGAGCTGCCCTTGGAAGGAGGTGGCAGAAGGAAAGTTTACGCCGATTAGGGTCAAGGGTATAAGGGGGTAAGGTGGTACAAGGGGTAGGTAGGGTAGCACAGACTGGGAATGCTAGCGTGATAAGATACAACAGTGGGCTGGGGGGTGGGAGAGGGGGTGCCCAAGGGAACGGTGAAGGAGGAGGGGGGCCAGAGCCGAAGAGGGGGGAGGGCAGGAGGGCAACTGGGGGCATAGGTGTAGCTGGTAAGTGGACAGAAGGTAACCCTAGGGGAGGCAAGGAATATTAGAAGGAGGAGAGGGAGTGAGAGACAAGCTGGACCAGGGATGACAGGCATGCTAGGAGTGGGGTGGGGATTGTAGAGAGAGACAGATATGGATTTGGTGGGAGACACTGGAGTGGACTGGAGCTGGAGCCCCAGGGGGCGAACACAGGGATAGTGTAGGGCGATTGGTTAAGGAGCTAGAATGGGACTCGGGGAATCCAGCGCCCCCTGGTGGCCTGCAGGTATAATCTGCAAATGGGAAAGTGGGGACTTAGTATTTGGGACACAGGAGGCGACGTCACAGGAAGTGACGTAGGCGGCGGGAGCCAATATAACAAAGGCCGCCCATGGGGTGGGCGACTAGCACCCACAGCCGAGTCCGCAGAGACAATCAGTGGACTGTGGAGCAGTGATGCCAAGAGTCTAGTGATAAACGGCGGAAACGCCAGGAGTCACGTTGATGGAAGCCTTTTTTACCTGGAAGCAGCAGCAGGAGTTCCGAGTACCGCTCCTGTTAGGAGCGTCCTTTGTTCTTCACCCGCCGTGGTTGGCAGCGTTCTATGGGGGGGAAACCTGCCTGTAAAGAGGTAGGAAGGGCTAATTAGTATGCAGCGGGAGGATGGAAGATGGCTAGCTCAGGTAGCATACTGTGCATGCGCAGATATGTGGGCTGCACAAACTGACTCAGCCGGAAACCCCTTCCCTACTATTATATATATGTACCATGCACTTCACAGTATAATTAGATTCAGCTCTAAGTAGTAAAACAGAGGGGAAATTCAGTTAGGCCAGATGTTGACCATTCTGGTGAAACGATTCAAAACAAAGATTAAAGTAGAACTAGTTAGCACTGTGGGGAGCCATGTGGGTCTCTGCCTCTGGCTCCAATGATGTCATCATGACTCATCACTTAACACACTTGGCAGACATGTTAGGGATCAGTCATGGCTGTTTATTTGAGAGTGAAAGGCTGATGTTTACATTTGTCAGAAGCTATGAAACTGCATTTATGTTATTTATGTAAATGCAGTTTTAGCATAAATGTAAACAGCAGCATTTACTTTATCTCACTATGAAGCCAGATTTTGGAGTTTGCAGTTTTAAAAAACTGCTTGTTTGGGTACCCTTTAATACCACACACCGTGGTGAATGTAACAAGTGACACCACACATTTGTTTCAGTTTTACTGAACATGCCTAATGGCTAACATGCTACTATTAATAACTGACACAGTGCTACAAAACCTGGAGAAATTTGACAATAATAACAGTACTGGCAGGTGTAATGTTTGACACCACATACAGTGGCGAATGTAACAAGTGACACTATACATTTGTTTTAGTAGAAAAAGTTTACTGAACATGCCTAATGGCTAACATGCTACTGCTAATGACTGACACAGTGCTATGTAACCTGGAGAAATTTGACAATAATGTTACTGACAAGTGTGATGTTTCACTCCACATACTGTGGTGAATGTAACACAGTTACATTACTGGCAAGTGTGATGCTTAACACCACACATAACGTGGTGAATATAACAAGTGACACCACACATTTGTTTGTTTTAAAAAGTTTATTGAACATGCATCCTGGCTAACATTCTACTACTAACTGATATAGTATTCCAAAACCTGGAGGAATTTGAAAATAACAGTACTGGCAGGTGTGATGTTTGACATCATATATCGTGGTGAATGCAATGAGCGATACCACAAAGAAAATCCATTTTAATCCTCCACTCCATATACACAGTATAATCCCTCTTACAACTGATGCCCAGCACTTTCCTTAGACATACAATTGTCACTGAAATGTGCTCTCTGAAAATTTGCCCCCAGCCTGCCTGAGGTGAATGTAACTGCAGCCCTCATGGTTGCATGCAGTGCTTATCTTCATGGAATGTAGCCCTACAAAGTGGAGGAGCCACATGCAAACAATGGGTTTTAAACCACAACTCGGCTCCTCTATCTAGGGTTACTGCTTGGTTCTGATCGGCAGATTATGACTTTGCAGCTGTCACAGACTGATTGGTAAACATTGGGACTGATGTGACTCCAAGTAAAGTGAAGGTCAAAGGTTGCTCTGCCGTCTGTGGGAAAGCTAGATCAGGCATTAACACAATCAATTATCATGAGGTAAACTGGAAGAGCAGCCAGAAATCATTTAAAGTGCTAATAGCACAATTACAGATGTGGGGGTCATGCGGGTGAATGTAACGTGTTGTGACACCAACTGTTACATTCATCACACTAAATTCAAAGCTGCCCAAATTAAAAATGGAGCATTACAATGGGCTAAAGAATACAGATAGTAAAAAACACAACTCCAGATTAGTACGCAGATGTACTTTATTAAGGGAAAACAGTAAATAAAACTTGCAAAAACAGTAAAACGTGTTTTTGCATGTCACACTTTTTCAGGTAAATAAAAGTAGCAACATGGAGTGGACACCCCATCAAAAAATATGGATACCCTAGAATTCTATAGTTATATTATTTATCTGCACATTTAGCCAGCTTTCAGATTTAGTCCAAAACATATGACTGACAGTTCTTGAGTTTTAAAAATGTGGTGGGCATTGGTAAACCTTTTTCATGTACAGACCCATATCAATAAATGCTGCTGGCACTGGGCGTGGCTTTTGCTGAGTAAAAACTCACTGTTTATCAGTAAAAGCTGCCGGCATTGAGATTGGCTTTTAGTGAGTGAAAACTCATGGTTTATTAATAAAAGCTGCCAGCACTAAGAGAGTGTTTTTGTGAATTAGAACTCAACGTGTAATAATAAAAGCTGCCTTACTGAGAGCAACTTCTCATAAGTGAAAACTCACTGGCCCAGATATTCAAACTGTGCCAGTCTGAGGCGCAAGCCCCTGCGCTGCTCAAAATAGTTGCGCAGGGGTGTGGCCGGGGTGATATTCAAAGGTTGCGCCTGTTGAGCAACCTTTGAATATCACCCGAGCCACAGCACTTGAAGATGGATGCAGTGGAACTTGCGCCACCGCAAGTTGCCAGAGTTGAGCATTAAACTTCATGTGTGCAAGTACCATTGCGCCATGCTCAAATTTCCGATATTCAAAAGGTGACATGCAAATGGAGCCATAATTTATGCAAGGCGCAGGGGGGGCCATTTGCATCTGTTTATGGCCCCATTTGCATGCCATTTGCATGTAGGTGCGCCCGATCCCGAGGACTTACTCCTGGCCACCCTGCCAGGCAGCAGCTGTCGGGGACCGACGACAATGCAGCCCGATCGCTGGCATCACAGTTACATGACACCCCCACACACACATCTCCCCACAGCCCGATCAAGGGCAGAACACGACATGTCCCCCCCACACATCTCCCACAGCCCGATCAAGCGGCAGAACCTGTATGAACCCCCAGTGCCCGATCGCTGGCAGAATGTAACCTCCCCCAACCCGAATAACTCCCTGGTGGTCCAGTGGACTGTAAAGCCCGATCGCGGGCAGAATGTCACAGCACACCCCCAAACATCTCCCTGGTGTCTAGTGTCCCCCCACCCACCCACGAAGCCCCTCCACCCGCTCCCCGCCGGGCGGGCAACAGCATCCACCCGCCTGCCGCCCGGCTGGCCTGGCCGATTGACTGTCGTTGTAGGGCTGCACGCCCATTGGTGCAGAGTTACATACAATAATGGCAGCCCATACCGTAGCATGACAGTCCAGATTTGTGCAGAAACGCTTTGCCACCTTCTTGTAAGATAACTGTTTGATCTATTGGGCTGAATTTGCAGGTTGGAAAGCCAGGATCCCACAGATGTGCGTTTTGGTGGTTTGGTGCCAAAATATCACAGGGCTCTAAATTTACAGCACTCCAAAGTGCACAGTTTTCCCAGGGGTAACATTATGGCATCCGCCGCACTTTTCAGTCCGTGTCTCAAAACACTTTGAGATACAGACTTTTCATCGCAAAATTCTTAGTCCCTCCACTGGGGCATAAGTGCAAAACTAGCCTGGAAAACCCTAAATAATATGACATTTCAAGTTTTTTGTACCTCACACAGTTCCTGAGATATAAGCAATTTAGTATTCCAAGTGCTCATTTTCCTGTCAGTCTGTTGTGCCCACGTCTTTGTATTCACTGTGCTTGTTGACACACCTGTTTCGGACACAATGCATGTGTGTTAGTGTTTCAGCTTGTGTTTGTGTCACAATTGAGTTACTATATGCGTTTACGCTTGCGTCTCCATTACCATTTGCATTATGCATTTGCATTTGTTACCGTTACCATTTGCTTTTGCATTTCCGTTTGCGTTACCATTACAGGTTGGTTTTACGTTTCCGTTTGCGTAACTGTCACCATTACCATTACCGTTTGCATTCACTTTTGCATTGGCATTACCGTTACCATTAGCGTTTGCATCACCGTTACTGTTAGCTTTACCGTTAGCATTCACATTTGCATTATCGTTACCATTTGCGTTAACATTACCATTTTGCGTATTGTTCGTGATTTACGTTACAGTTAACATTACCGTTACCATTAGCATTTGCATTTCCTTTAGCTTTACCATTTGCATTTTCCATTACCCTTACCAATAGCATTAGCGTTAGTGTAAACATTACCATTACTGTTTGTGTTTGCAGTACTGTTTGAATTTGCGTTAGCATTTCCGTTACCGTTGACATTTGTGTTACCGTTACCATTAGCGTTCATGTTTGCATTATTGTTAACATTTGCATTACTGTTTGCATTACCATTTGCGCTTGCATTTCCGTTTGCATTACAGTTTGCGTGTGCATTACCATTTCAGTTACTGTTTGTGTTATGGTTTGTGTTTGCATTTCCATTTGTGTTTATATCACCGTTTGTGTTTGTTACTATTGCCGATAGCATTGCTGTTAGCATTACTGTTAGCGTTACCATTACTGTTTGTGGTACAGTTACCGCTACCGCTATCATTACCGGTACTGTTTGCATTTCCGTTTGCATTAGTGTTTCCATAACTGTTCACATTTGCGTTTATGTTATGATTGCCATGGACGTCACTGTTCACGGTTGCGTTACCATTTGCATTTGCGTTACCATTACCATTAGCGTTACCATTACTGCTACCATTTGCATTACTATTACCATTATCATTACCGTTGCCATTAGCGTTACCGTTACTGTCAACTTTAGTGTGGCAAATCACTGCTACAAGGTTTATGTACACTACTGAGCTGCAGTATGGTGTCCTGCTTCTGTGTACATGGGAGCGTAGGGCCCAGAGGACCCGTACTCCTACAAAAACATGTGATTATGACGAAACACTTTACATTCTCAAAAAGAAGGGAAATTCATGGCAAAAAAACTCCATTAATGCATCAGTTAGCGTTGTTACACAGTGACGAAAGTAGAGAAATTCAGTGTTAGGGTACAAAACCCTAAATCTGCATCCCCCCCCCACTACCACCTCCACCACCACACACTCATCATTATGGACAGCGAACTAGCTTGGGTCCCACGCTGCCGCCAACACACAATACAGACTACACATATGCTTTTGGGGGGCTTATAAGCCCCAAAACCGCATTTTTGACATTTTCTGAAAATAAACAAAATACTTTCACAAATTTGAAAATTTTATGCTTTACATTTGCAAAACTTTCCTATTTGTGAAACTGTTTTTATGAAGACTTATATAATTTCTTTGCAATGCAAAGTGTCATGCTTATGCTTACATACACTTTCGTGTTTGTGACAGTATTTTGTAAAAGTATGTTCAAGATAACTGCACATCTTTGCCATCCTGTTGCAAGCAAATGGTTGGGTCCTTTGGGCTGAAATTTGCAGGGTGGTAAACCATGGCCCCACAGACGTGCCTTTTGCTGGTGTACTGCAAAAATAGTTAATGATCACAAAGTTGCAATGTTCCACAATTGAGCAATTTCCCATAGGCTAACATTGTGGCACCTAGCACGCATTTCAGCACCTATATATCGAAAATGAAACGAGGTACAGACTTTTCACTACTGGCAGCTTGGTTCACCTTTAGGTGAACTAACCTGCTGAAACAAGTTTGGAATTACTGTATGATACCTGCAGTTGAATTTTTCCCCTACTTGCTATGATAACATAGGTATACACCTACCACTGGCTGTCTGTGATTGGTTGTGTTGCTTGGTCCTTCCCTCATTGCATGTATGTGTTTGGATGGTGGTGGAGGAATGCGAGTTAGGGTTTGAACCCTAACACCGATTTCTTGCTTTTGTCACTGTATAACAACCCTAACTGATGCATTAGCAGAGTTTTTGCTGTGAATATATCTATCTATATGTCTGTCTATATATGTAAGCACAAAACTAGGAAGGTACTCTTAGATCCCAATGACAGAAGTTTTAGAGATGAAGGTAAAATCTCAGAGGGTGAAAATGAGCGAGACAGCAGATACACCTGAATCACTAATTAACTTGGCTTCCAGTTTAAGCCAGATGGGGATGCAGTCGGCAGCCTTGTGCCTGATTAAAGGTGAGCCATTTAAAGTATTTATAAAGGTGGCTGCCAATAATAAAAATAAAAGTTGGGAAGTCTGAAACCCCTGTAGAACGAGGTGCTGACAGCTTGGTGTAGGACCTCCTAGGACATTTATCTAAGCATATAAACCTGGTGACCTGAGTATGAATATGCTTGAAGAAGGAGAATGGTAACCAAAGGTTCAGCATGTTTAGAGGGTAGAAAATCCTTGGGGGGATATTCATCTTAACAATATTAATCCTACCCTGAAGGGACAGTGGTAGAGACCTCCATCTAGAGAGTGCCTGTTGAATGACCAGGGACAAGTCCTTTAAATTCTTTTTTCATGCTAGAGGTGTCCTGGGATAAATAGGCGCCAAGTTCTTTCAGGAACTTGGGTGTCCCATCTCATGCCGAAATGAACAGGGATTAAGCAGTAATATTTGAGTTTTGTCTAAGTTGAGCTTGTAGTTTGAAAGGGTGCCGAATTGGTCAGTTGTCTTTACAAGCTCTGCAACTGAATCGATTGGGTGAGAGAGGTGGAGAAGAATATAATCTGCATGTACCAAGAGAGTTTGTTGTGTGTCTTCTAGGGGTATACCTGGGTGAAACGTTAATTTATTCGTTTTAGCCACTGTTTGTATTCGTGTTGCACGTTTGATATATTAAACGCTATTATATCGAAACAGTGTTCGCTAGTGTTGCTTAAGCTGTGTGGGTGCTTATTTGTTTGCAGATAGGGGTACACCTTGTATTCTGAGATTGTTTGATATGTCGAATTAAGGGTTCTAAATAGAGATTAAAGGGGGGGAAGTGGGCACCCCTGACGAGTCCCAGAAAAAAAGAGGAAAACTTGAGGAGAGCACCCCATTGCAATAAATTTTAGCAGATGGTGAAGAGTAAATAACTTTGATCCATTGAAGGAAGGGGTGGGAAAACCGAACTGCTGGAGAGTAGACTACAAAACGGCTAGTCCACATGATCAAAGCCTCTCTGCATCCAGGGAAACCAGAGCCAGAGGAATGGAAGCCTCCCAGCTGCAGAGAAGATATGCACCAGTTTACGGAGATGGTCAGATGATGCTCGAAGGGACGAAACCAACCTGTTCTGGGCTGATTAATGTGACCATACCATGGTAATTCTTGGCTAGCAATTTGTTATAGGATCTTCAAGTCATAATTTAATAATGAGATGGGACAATAACTAGCTAAGTGGGTCAATGATTTGTCTGGCTTTAAAAGTAGGATGATCCATGGTTTGAGAATTGAGGAGTCTAGCCTGTCTGCACTATGCAAATATTGAAAGAAGTGGAGGTGTAAAGGAGTTGGCTCCTTAGCAAAGCATTTATAAAAGTTTGAAGGGAAGCCATCTGGGCCCTGGGACTTACCCAGAGGGAGGCTATTGATTGCTGAGATGATCTCTGAAGTTGAGATGGGGCGGACAATACTGCCTTCTGGGGTTCTGACAATTGAGGAAGCAAAAGGGGGTCCAGATAGTTATTAATATCCATTATGTGAGGTGGGTTGGGTCTGGTACCATAGAGAGGTCTATAATAAAAGTATTTTTAACTGCCAACACCCATGATGTTAAGTAGAGGAGAGTGGAGGTACTGTTGTAAAATGTTGTAACAGGGACTGTATCCCTCATTAAGCGATGCAACAACATGGTGTTTTTTTTATTTAAAATTCCATGGGCACTGTGATTTTAGAACGTAATCAGGCAACATAGACTAGGACTCATTATTCTCGTCTCTATTGCCTGATACCGGACCAGCCGGTTGGTGGCCTTAGCCAGTCAGAATAAAGAGTTCTTCATACCCATTTTCTAATTACTAGTTAGAGATGTTTGTTAGCTCACTCTTTGTTTTGCTATAAGGCTTCAGAAATAATTTCATTTCTTATGGTGGGTTTGAAGGCTGCCTAGTAATATAGAGTATGGTTTATATATATTTTCAAGCCACACATTTTGTTATAGCTGTTTTTATTTTTGCCACAAAATATTCTGTTAAACAAGAGGCTTTGATATTGTTATGCCTATAGTCTTTGTACCTTATATCCTCCTTAGCCTTGTCTAAAAGTAGACATTTAATTGTTTTGGTGCACTTAGCTGGTTAATAAAAATGAAATATTGTTTATCCTCCGTATATTCATTCTGTGATTTGAATGTCTTATTTCCAAAAAGAGGAAGAGGTAATCATTTTCAAAAGGTTAGCATGGCTGTTAATAAATTAATGCCCTTGATTTACAATATTATGGCTGCTAATACAATAACGCCCATAGAGGGAAAAGGGACTAGGTGGGTCATGCTGTCCATATCTGATGTCAGCTTCTATGCTTCTATGTTTGCACCAGCACTTTGGGAGGGGCCACATTCAGAAGCCCCCTGAGTGCTGCCCAAACCTGACAGCATGTTTTTACTTACCATACCGCTGTGCCTATGCAAATGATGGAGACCCTCATGAATAATAGTGTGGTAGTATATTGAAATGGTTTTGATGATGCCAAATGTCCCCCAGAGGGGTGGTAAATTTACCACTGCCAAAAAGTCTGGCTTATCACAGTGCAGCAGCTGCACCCACCACTGTGTTTGGTGGCCCACTCCCCCTGATAGCCACAGTACTAAAAATTGACAGGTCCCTGTTGGTGTCGAGCAGCCCCAAATTTCCACCACATTGTTCATAATGATAGATCCCTGATAGTCCAGTGAAATCCCTCCCCATTTGCCACAGGTCACATGTATATGAAAGCTCCCTGGGGTCTAGTGCACCCTTTGCAAGCACCAATGATCCATGGCAGTGCAAATGTCATCCCTCCACACTGTACTGTTGTAATTTGCAGTTGTACACTGTGATAGTTATATGGTGATCAGCCAAAGAGGTGAGTGGAGTACTTTGCCAGCTGCAAATCTGCTATGATCATATTGTGTTGACAGAGTTGGAGGGATGCAGGCCAGAGGTTCTTATTGGATAGACTGGAGGTGACACTTGCACTGAGTGGGATTCAGTTGAGCTTGGTGGGGAGCCTATCTCACCAGGCAGGTTACATACACATGGCGCTTTAGGGCATTGGGGGATCAACTGGACTTCCAGGTGTCTGTCATTATTTGCAATACAGAGGTGATCAATGGTGGGGGGGGGCAGTAGACTACAAGGGATATGTTACTGCTCGGTGCTAAGGATCTATTGTACCCACACAAACCAGTCCATAATGGGCATGCAGATGGCCCCTTAGTGCCTTGCATAGCTGGTTACCTGATTTACATGCTTGGGCTGATGATGGCTCACAGGAACCATGGCGCGATCCCTTTTCAGGCAACACTTTCTCCAGTGGTTTATGTGCAGCCGTGGTCTGTGTCATCACAGCAAATAACCAGTTAACCCTGTGCTAAAATAGCCCTGTATTCAATCAGTAAGCATGCATCATCAGGGCACGCTAACTGGTTGAAAATTGCTCAATGGCTGCCCTATGTCATTTTGGCCCAGAGCAACATGCTGCCCATCGCTTGCAGATGGCTCTGAATGTGGGCAGAGTTGTGATCTGATGCATTGTAGAATTTGGAGCAGCCAGTTCTATTGCAGAAATCTGTCCTTATTTGTTTGATGAGGACCTTAAGCCAAGGAGAAAATAAAACAGTTTATAGGAAGTGTCATCAACTTTATGCGATATATTGCATAGCGGATTATGTTTTTTCCTTCTAAGATGACATGAAACATGTAGTCATTTAGAATCACAATGTATGATAATATTATATGTTCCATGACATGCTGATAAGAAATGCTGGTGGCAGACAGTTTAAAGAAATAACCCTCAGACTTGTTTTAATATGTCTTGCAGGGTTTGTGAACAAAATGCAAAGTATTAGAGGTATGTATGATTCATTATCATAGCGTTCAAACTCACATCATGTAGTGTATGTGACATTGTGTGATGTGGCACTGTGTTAATTCACATTACATAAAATATAACAGGAGTGACTACATTGTGATAGTAGCATTCATATTCCCATCCCTCAGGGTGTGATAAGTGGTGTGATGTGACACTCTGTTAATACACACTACACACTAACAGGTGTGACAACATTGTTACATTAGCATTCATATTCCATCCCTCAGGCTGTGTTAAATGGTGTGATGTGACACTGTGTTAATACACACTATACACCATATAACAGGTGTGATTACATTGTGACAATAGCATTCATATTTATCTCTCAGGGTGTGTTAAATGGTGCGATGTGGCACTGATAATACACACTACACACCATATAACAGGTGTGACTACATTGTGATAATAGCATTCATATACTCTTTCCTCAGGGTGTGTTAAACTGTGCATGTGGCACTATGTTAATACACACTACCACCATATAACATGTGTCACTACATTGTGATAACAGCATTCATATTCCCATCCCTCAGGGTGTATTAAAGGGTGCGATGTGGCACTGTTAATACACACTACACACTATATAACAGGCGTGACAACATTCTGATAACAGCATTCATATTCCCAGCCTGCAGGGTGTATTAAATGGTGCGATGTGGCACTGTGTTAATACACAATACACCCCATATAACAGGTGTGACTACATTGTGATAATAGGATTTATATTCCCATCCCGCAGGGTGTGTTAAATGGTGTAGTGTGGCACTGTGTTAATATACACTACACACCATATAACAGGTGTGACTATATTGTGATAGCAGAATTCATATTCTCATCCATCAAGGTGTGTTAAATGGTGCAATGTGGCACTATGTTAATACACAATACACACCGTATAACAGTTGTGACTACATTGTGATAAAAGCATTCATGTTCCCATCCCACAGGGCATGTTCAGTGGTGTGATGTGGTACTGTGTTAACACACCCTTCACACCATATAACGGGTGACTACAAATAGAATAATAGATACCTAAGTGTGTATTACCAGGCAGTAATCTCATCGCAAGGTTTTGGGGACTTGGAACCTTGAGAGCGAAGCTGGAGATGAGATTACTGCCTGCCACTACACACTTAGTTATTTATTTTTGTTAATATATGGATCCAGTTTCTTTTATAAGGGGCGATCGGCTGCTATGGGAAGACTCTGCTCTGGCCGACCGACGCACTGTCTCGCTCCTCTCACCTACTGCACTGTCTTGCTCTTCTGACCCGTCCCACAGCCAGGCACCGACTACTCTGTCGAGTGGAAAAGCTTGTTTTAGTAGGCAGACTCCCAGAATGCAGGATCAACTGATAGTTCCATTTTCCATAAGAAATAAAAAAAAATATATATATCTCGGTCACGATTTTGTCTCGCTATGCGAGAGATGGCCGCCATGTTATTCAAAATGTTCTGCCCGCCCAGAGAGAGAAAGTGGCCAATCATGAACCACGTTTGCAGACACTAGTGTTTGATTGACACTGGCAACATAGTGTGCTGTGGGAGAGCTTGCACTTGCGCTGTTCCATTTTTATGATAATACTATCGTTCAGAGCTCCAAACGATACTATTATGGACTTAGAATGATAGTATTATCAGTTGCCAAGTATGGTATTATCACTCAGGGACGATGCTATTATGAGGATTTTTTTTGCATGATTTATAATACTATTATTTTTGAACATATATAATAAATTGTGATAATAGCATAGATATTCCCATCCCTCAGTGTGTGTTAAATGGTGTCATGTGGCACTGTGTTCATATACCTGCACATCATGTAACAGGTGTGACTACATTTTTATGGTTGTGGGTGGAGCCTACAGCCATCCTGCCATCTGTAGCTAGAAAATGGAGTATCGTGGAACACATGTTTTGGACTTTTCAATGTATCCTTCCATGCCAGTTGAAATAATATACTCCCATCTTTCTGTTAAGAATGTTGGAGACATAACTCAAAGCTGATTATCAGATCGCCATTTGGAAACTGAAGCAGCGTGTTAAATATTTGTTAAATATTGTTTGCCTATTAAACTGGAGATTTGTTTAGTCCCTGCAGCATGCTTCAACTTGTACATTTAAATACTAAGCATTCAAACAGCTTCTTGCTACTAGTTTCACTTGAGAGTATTATTTTCAAGACAGATTCATACCTCACAAATAAGGCTAAATTATTTTCATGGTAAAATTGCCGTTTTTCATAGTTCCTGCATGTAAGAAAATGTGTGTTTTCACAGAAGACACAGATGCAGTGTTTTGAATTAGACTAGTTGATTTACTAAGCATTTTAATTAGTGAGCAATGTCAGCTTATATTAATACAATTCTGCTAACAAAAAAACAAACTATAAATATATAGCAGTATAAAGTGCATTTAAATGTAGTAACAGTTTTGCTGCAGCATCGAGTATACTTTTAAATTGTCCGGTTTTATGCTCCGTCTGCTGTCTTTGAGTATGTCACTGTAAAGTGAGAAAGATCTTTCCACACTCGCACTGTGTACTGGGACACTCAGGCAACCGATTGCAATACTGGCAAGATTAGGAAGCCTGTCTTTACAGTGAGGCCAGTACTCGACTACGTTTTTCGCCGGAGCCGGAGCTTACTGAGCTGCACTGTATTTCTTTTAATGTATGGTCTAAGCTCCACATTCGCACTGATATCTTCCAACATTGGGTTGCTGCTGCTGCATATTTCCTCTTCAGACATTGCGCGTGTTGAGAGCCTGGCTGGATTAAATACCCCTACAGCAGCAAAGAATTTGGAGGCAGAAAGTGCTTGCCTGCCTGCTAAAGTCTGGACTTTTTTTAAACTGTTTGTTAATTGATGACTAAGTTGTCAAATGAGTTAGTGCCTGAATCAATTAAAGAATGAATGATTTAGTGATATAATGTGATGAATCACTGATGGTTTAATTGTGTAAAGCTGTTTGCTGACAGCAACGTCAGTAAGACATTCAAAAAGAAATTACTTTGGCTTTGACCACTTAAAGCTAAGCGCAAAGCGCTTAACAACTAATTAACAGTGAAACAGACTGGCAGTACAATTATATTGCCTCCACACATTCCAAAAAAGGCAAAAATCATTGCTGGTGCAGTGGTTTTCTACAATTCACGGCAGCATACTGTTTTTACGGTAATCATGAATACTGTGTGTATCGTGAAAATAATTCAGCCTTACTCATAAATGTCACCCTTTCCCCAGCACATCTATGATTTACACAGTGTCTTTAGAGGTTAAACAAACAGTTTGATGATAAGCACTGTCTTAGACATATGACAGGTCTTCAGTGAACTACTATTCAGTGAAAATGTAGCAATCAGCAGGTATTTTCTAACGTGTTTTGGGGAAAAAATATATTGAGTTTCAGCAAACACACACACACTCGGTACACACCATCCTCATCGCCACAACATTCAAAATACATACTGCATTCTAATATGTTATAAAACAATAATTATGAACTGAGGATTGTAAATAGAGGAATCTGATTGGCTGAGAGCTCTTTGAAGCCGTGATGATATCAGGCTACATCATCACAGCTTCAAAAAAGCTCCGGTGCCACCAGCCTTCTTGCTCTCTGAGAACTGTTTTTTCAAAATGTACTCCTACACCACCCAAAAACTCATTCATAAAACATTTTAAAAACTGCTTCTTTTATTTTTTTTTGATTTATAAAACTTCAAACTGAGTTCATAATAGCAATAAGTCACTCCCGGGTGTGGTATTGCATGGGATATCATCACTTCTCGGGTGGTTGGACACACTCGGCCTGTGGCCTGGTGCCCAACCACCCGAGGCGTGACAATATGCCATGATACACCACACCCTGTCATGCCTTATTGCTTAATTATACAATGGCAATAAAAAAATCCAGGAACCTGATTGGCTGCCTGCCCTTGGCAACAGTGAGGTCATCTGAGAACAACCTCATTGTACTGATTTGTTGTTGAATTGTTTTCATCTTCTCTTAAGAAGTAAAGCTATATTGCCACACTAAGAATCTACTAAAAATATTTTTTAAATTTTTTTCTTTTAATTTTGTATAATAATGAGCCATTGTATAATAGCAATAATGCACTCCAGGATGTGGGTCATGCTGGAATAAACGCACTTCTGGGACACTGGACGGTCTCGGCCTACAGCCTCATGCCCAACCACCCAGGTGTGAGATTTTCCAGCACGACCCACACCTTCTCATGCATTATTGCTTAAAGAGACTGTTTATGTCAGTGAACACAGTGAAGTTCAGTTTAGAGTAGATTTCCTTTAAATATTTCTTCAGCCTATATTTTGTATCCTGGATCGTGCAGGAGATGTTACATCTCATTGTCATAGGGATCTTCATTTACACCTTTTGCACTGTATTTACTCAGGCTGTCCCAGATTAGGTGTAATGTCTTGTTTTCAGTGTGGTGATGTTTTTACCATTTTTAAAATGTATTTCTTCCGGGTAGCCTAGTCCAGGGCCCCCATATTCAAAGGAGATGCATGGTGCGCCCCAGCGGAAAAGGGAGATGTGGCATGCAACTTCAACAATGAACCACATCACTGATATTCAAATGTGCGGGATTTGCCAGCCACAAGAGAATGGGCCAGGGTGCACACAAATAGTATGCCGTGCAAGTTGCGGGTGCATTCTGATGCGTGTGTCACACTGCAGCATACTCAGTGAGACTGTTACCCTTGCAGTCCAGAGTAGCCCAGACCACAGTTAGGCCATGAATAGTTGGCCTAACCCGGCCAGCTACTAGCAGCCCTAATGGACTAAAGGCACCCCCAACCATTACTGATGGATCAAACTTCATCCCCGAAGAGCTCCATAGTGTAGGGCCTCCTCGGACCCAGTCACACCAGAGGAAAGCATGGTCCATATCCATAGCATAGAGGACCCCCACCCACCACGTCAGTATGTAGACTGCGCCACTCCCCCCATACCCGACCTGTTGTGGAGACTGGTGCTGCCCTCCACACCCTGCCATGGCCAGCCGCTGACTGCACTGGACCCAGGTCAGAGATCTGCAATCTGGAATGACCCGAGTGGCTGTACCATGCATTGGGGCACTGTGCAATCTGCGGACCTGTTGGTGTATGCAGCCATGTGTATGTCCCTAGCAAACCATAAGAGGGAATTGTCATACCTCCAGTGCATGCCTTGTCAATGCTGTGTCTACCTGCTGTCATACATCACTGCAGGCCCACATTTTCCCCATTCCCCTGTGCAATATGCCACCATCTAGACTGCTGCGGTATCCTGGTTGCCATGAGGTGTGGTATACTGCAATGCCATTTGCAGTGTATGCTTCAGGCTATGGATAGTGCTTCCCTGATTGTACAAACGAATGACAGGGCAGCTGTAATGTGCCTTTTCTGGGACCTGTTTGAATGGGTGTGGCATTGGCTGTCACCTGCACTGAGCAGTACAATGACACTGGGATGCTGGATCCACATGCAAGAGCCTGAGTTGTATAGCCACTGGACATTATCTCCTGCACAGAGGTTGTGCCTGTGTATGACACATTCCAGTGACCTATTGCCAGTGCTCAACCACCCAAAAATAGGATGCCATTTCTTCTGTGAACTATCCAGGCTAAATATATAGCAATCAGCAGGCATATTCTAGGAAAATACATTGCAAAAATGTGTAAAAGGAAGATCACAGTGAAACTGCCTCTCAGCAGATCTGAGTTGTGCAAATTCATTAGAAATAATGGGTAAAAGCACCCAGAAAGCTCTCCTCTGCCGTACCGTCTTTGACCAGAGTTTGTTATATTCGCATTCTTATTCCCATTCCACAGAGTGTGTTAATTGGTGGGATCTGGTGCTGTTAATACATACTGCCCACCATGTAACAGGTGTGACAACATTGTGATTAACAGCATTCATATTCCTATCACTCAGGGTGTTAAATGGTGTAGTGCAGCACTGTGTTAATACTACACACCATATAACAGGTGTGATAACATTGTGATTAACAGCATTCATATTCCTATCACTCAGGGTGTTAAATGGTGTAGTGCAGCACTGTGTTAATACTACACACCATATAACAGGTGTGATAACATTGTGATTAACAGCATTCATATTCCTATCACTCAGGGTGTTAAACAGTGTAGTGCAGCACTGTGTTAATACTACACACCATATAACAGGTGTGACTATATAGAGAATAATGGATAGGGGTGTGTGTGTGTGTGTGTGTGTGTGTGTGTGTTTACAAGTCTTTTTTTCACACCCGAGGTGTATGATGACCCATAAACCTCGAGAGTGAAGCTCAAGAGGTTTATGTGGTCATCACCCAACCGAGGGTGTGGAAAAAAATTCATAAAATAGGGAATGAAGAATAGGCAACTGTGTGGTATGGATTTTTTACACACCGAGGTGTGTGATGACCCATAAACCTCGATAGCGGCTCTAGAGGCTTATAGAGGTCATTGACTTCGAGGGGGTGTTAAAAAAAATCCATACTACACATAGTTGCTTATTTTTTATTTTATATAATTACTGGTGCAGAGTTTGCTCTGTGTCTCAGTATGTCTGCTATTTACAAACACACACTCACACAGACACTGTCTTTCACAACACACACACACACACACACTCTTTCCCTTTCTCCCGCTCTGCTTTGACTTACTTTATTTTTTTATTTTGGGTGTCATCCACGGTTTGTGCTATGTAGGGTCTGTCATGGATTTCAGTAGGAGTCTGTGCGTCTACCAATTCGGGGGCATGGTGGGATCAACCAGATATTAATTTTGAGTTTGAAGGCAGGATCAATCAGATAAAGATAAACAAATTAATAGACAAGTGGATAGGGAATTAAACAAAAGTGGCTCCTTGGAAACGGAAAACCGAGCAGCCATTTTTTTGAAATACTGCTCAGCCCACCCACAAGCAGAGCGTGAGTCAATGAAGTGGCTCAATATGCTAGAGTGACAGACAGTAGACGCTAGCGGTGAAAAAAAGTTTAGTGAACGCCATAATAACTCAATTTTGGGTTGTTACGGTGTTTCTACTGTGCCTGAATTCTGGTTATTAAAGGGAGTCTCCAGTAATTATCACACATTTGACTATCTGTTATTTTTTATAATTGCTGGTGCAAGGAGTTAGCCTTGAAGACTGTTTACGATGTGCTGCTGACAAGCGCGCATACACACACACACACAGACACTCTTGCACACTCTCACACAGACACACACACACTGTCTCTCTCCCGCTCGCTCTCGCAAGCTGACTTTTTTTTGTAATTCTTTTTTTACTGCAGTGCTGTCACCCTTTGCCGACTTCTGGCACAGCCTGTTCTGGATCACATTTGGTGTCTCCCAGTGTGGACAGGCAGCAGGATCAGCCAGATAAATAATAAGTAAAAGAAAGTTTGGGAGCATGGAGAGAAATTAGTGGGCCATCAGTAAGTGGTGAGTGGAGCTGCCATTGTTTTTCATTCTGTTCAGCCCACCCACACACAGAGTTCATGCCAGTGAAGTGGCATAAGCAGAACTGAGTGACAACTTAAAACTGGGCTAGTGAAAGAAAAGTTTTCGCAACACCATAATGACTCACTTTCAGGTTATTATGGCATGTGATAGTACCCGTAATCCGGTTGATAAATAAGGTCACCAGTGATTACAGTGTGATACTAGCATTCTCCTCTTTCTTCTCACCTTACCAGTCTGGATTCAGGAAATCATATTCCACTGCCACTTCTCTCCTAAGACTCATTGATTCCATCCTTACAGGCATGGATAACGGTCACATCACCTCAGCCATCTCTGTCAACCTAGAAAAGGCATTCAACACAGTCTCACATGCCCTTCTCCTATCCAGGCTCTCCGGGGTAACCACCAGCTGGTTCCACTCATATCTGGCAGGCAGGTCCCAATCAGTCAGAATTGGCACTGCCTCCTCAGACCCCCTCCCTGTCATCACTGGGGTCCCCCAAGACTCAGTCCTTGGCCCAATCCTGTTCCCTCTTTTCCTTAATGACCTGCCCACAACCTGCCCATATACATCCGTTCACATGTATGCCGACGATAGGTACTCTATACATCGGGCCCATCTCCCTCAGAAGTGGCATCCAGGCTGCAGCAGGACTTCAACGATGTTCAGCTCTGGTTTCGCTCTAATCAGTTTTTTCTAAATGCCAAGAAAACTGTCTTCTTGACCTTCAGTATGAGGCAGAGACTTTCCCAACTCCCCACCATCCCCTCCTTCCACACCTTGGATGGGACTCCCTTGGAGGCGTGTACCTGCTTTCACTACCTCAGGGTCTGGCTTAACCAGCACCTCGACTTCTCTGCACATATCGATGCCATTGACAAAAAACTGCACCCCAAATTGGGCACCTTATATCGTAACCGTGGCTGTATCCCTCTGTCAGCTCGCAAGGCAATTGTACAGAGAATGATCCTCCTTATTTTTGACTACCGGGACGTAGTCTACAGTGTCGCCCCTAAGTCCACCCTAGCCAGACTGGACTTACTCTTCCACGCCTTCTGTCATTTTGCTTTGTACTGTCCTCCCACCTCCCATCACTGCGGCCTCTACCGGTCCCTGGACCTCCACTTGCTCCTAGATCGAAACAGTTCCACTGTGCCAGGCTCACGGCTAAATTCTGGGCTCAGTCACTGCCCCTTACCTTGCCTTAGCCATAACAGCCCAAACACCCCCGCATACTCGTTCAGGAACTTTGACTCGGCTGCTGCATCCCATACATGTCCACCTTGGCAGGACAGGCTGCTTTCAAACTGCATATACCTAAACTATGGAACTCACTCCCTGGGAACATTTGGTACTGTTCCTCCTCGCAGCACCTAAACTCCCTCCTCAAAGGACACTTGTCCTTCACCTGCTCATGGAATTTAATCTCGCTCCAGATAAAGGGCTAGCTCTCCATTATAGTGGTTGCTCACTGTGATATTTCATTGTCCATTTAATTGTTGTGTACCAAACTGTTAATTGTGCATAATTTGCTGTTGACCAAACCGTTCCAATTTTATTCTGTTTCTTTATGAAAGTCAGCTCATTGTACAATTTACTCTTTGTATTCTCCCCATCCTCTTCCCCCAGGACGCATCTGGAATCGAGCAGTAGTCCGCTCAGCATGCCTTCCTGGTAAATCTTTTCAATAAATAAATACATTACATCAAAAAGCAGGGTGGAACAAGTTCCACTGTGCTGTGCACAGAGGCCGTGAAGATTTGGAACCTGGCTTACTCCCTCGAGGTAACTCTGTCAGAAGTCCACCTCCCAGGGAAGGACAGTGTCCTGGCGGATTCCCTCAGCAGCGTCTTTCAGAACCACCATGAGTGGTCACTGAACAAGCAGGTCCTACAAGATATCTTCAGGAAGTGGGGCACCCCACAGATGGACCTCTTTGCAGCCTCGGACAATCATTAGTTGCCTCTGTTCTGTTGCAGACCTCCAGCACTGGGCATAGTGCCTTTGCATGCACTCCTTCTGAACTGGTCAGAGAAATTCCTGTATGCCTTCCCTCCATTTCCCTTGCTGCTCAGAGTGCTGAACAAACTCCGGTGTCAGCCGGCAACAATGATTCTGATAGCTCCAGACTGGGCCAGACATCACTGGTACTCGATGCTACTGGCACTGTCAACCAGCCCAATTTGCCTCCCCAGGAGGCATGCTCTATTGACCTCCCAGGGGAGGATCATATAGCCCAACCTGGGGTCCCTCAGACTGAAGACCTGGTTCTTGCAGAGTTAGAGTATGCTGGTTTGCAACTCT
The DNA here is from genome assembly GCA_016271365.2 of Neoceratodus forsteri. Lineage (NCBI taxonomy): Eukaryota > Metazoa > Chordata > Ceratodontiformes > Ceratodontidae > Neoceratodus > Neoceratodus forsteri. The sequence goes on from CM057459.1 coordinate 1,465,792,295, forward strand.
TGAACAGTGTTCTGGACATTCTAAAGGTTTCTAGAAAAACAGCTACCAGGAAAACCTATTCCTCTAAATGGAAGAGGGTTCACCATATGGTGTGCCCATGCAGGTATTGATCCACAAAGTGCAGGCATTCCAGTCCTGCTGGACTACTTGGTCCATTTACATTCCTCAGACCTTCGACCCTCCACCCTGAGGGTACACGTGGCATCAGTTTCTACTTATGTATCAGCAAGAAAGGTCCATTCCCTAGCTTCTGATCCTGTAATCAAACAGTTTTTCAAAGGGTTGCTGCATATGCATCCCCCTCATAGGGAACCTTCTCCCTCTTGGGATCTAAACATTTGCATAGCACAGTTGATGCAACCTCCCTTTGAACCTATGTTTTCAGCAAAGCTCAAATATGTGACATGGAAAACTGTGTTCTTAGTAGCCATCACTTCAGCAAGATGAATCGGTGAGCTACAGGCCTGATCAGTGGAACCAAACTATATATCATTCCATAATGACAGAGTGGTTCTTCAAACAAACAGGAAATTCTACCCCAAAGTGGTTTCTGATTTCCACCTTAATCAGTCTATGAATTTGCCTGTTTTCTTCACTGAACACTGTAGCTCAGGGGAACGTAGGCTGCATAGCCTAGATGTGAAAAGGGTTATTGGCTACTATTTGGATCTTACCAGAGACCATAGGAGTGGCAACAATCAGTTGTTCCTACCTATGGAGAAGTGGATAGGGGTAAGCCTGCCACTAAGAGAACCATTGTGAGATGGATAGTGTCATGCATCCAGTTTTGTTATAGAAAGCTGGGGAAGGATTCCCCTGTGGGCCTGAGAGCTCATTCCACTGGGGGACAGCTGCTACTTTAGCAGCTGCAAGGGACATTCCCATTTGGAGATCTGTAAAGCAGCTACCTGGAAAACTGTACACGCATTTACCGAGCATTACAGTCTAGATGTGCAAGCCAGAAGTGACGCCAGGTTAGGAACATCAGTATTGCAGAGCCTATTTCCTAAGTGGATTCTATGCCCTCCTCCAAGGGAACTGCTTGGTGGTATGCATATGACAGAATACATTAGGACTTCTTGTAGTTTGAAGAAAAAGTTACTTACCACAGTAATGTTTCTTCTAAAGGAGTCCTAATGTACTGTATTCTGACCTCCCACCCTTCCTTCCCTACCAAAACCTGGAGTCTCTACACTCCAACTGTTACATTTGGTTGTTAACTCCTAAAGTTGGTTGTCTGTTGGGCATCTGTGACTTGAGTCTTTTAGCCCTCACTGGGGTTGGTGGGGTTTCTTATGATTTAATAGCCATATTATTACTTTCCTATCGATTAGATAGAGCCTTTCTTTTAGTTGCTCGTAAGAATCTGATGGTTGAATAGAACGTACCAGTGGACAGTGGTTTGAAACTGAGCACACGCCTACTTAGAATGTAGGCTTTAACCATTTCATCTCCGGAAAAGTACAACAAGAAGGTCTTACTGCATATGTCAGAATACATTAGGACTCCTTTAGAAGAAACAACATTACTGTGGTAAGTAATTTTTTCCTATGGTAACTTCCCTCATGGACAGTTATTTTAGCCAGGATTTGTTAAGAAATAACGTACCATACCTTAGTGGTATGCCTCGTAACTTTTATATAGACCCAGCTGGCCTGCTCTATTTCTGGTGCCCTGATGCTTCTGACACACCCCATTGAAATTAATGGGTTGATTTTTCTTCTGTTTTTATGCTAAAGAATGGCCATGTACAGATTAATAAAACACACCATTCGACTAACAAGGGCCTTGTCAGTCGAGCGGTGTCCTTTATTAATCTGTACATGACCATTCTTTAATTTAAATGGAAGAGAAATCAAGCCCCATTCATTTCAGTTGCGCGCCCCTGTGCTCTCACTGGACACACGTCATTACTTGCTGGAGAGATGGGGTGTGTCAGAAGCACAGGGCACCAGAAATTAAGCAGTCGAGCTGTGTTACATAAATTACAAGGCATACAACTAAGGTATGGTATGTTCTTTCTTAACAAATCCTGGCTAGAATAACTGTTCATTGAGGGCAGCTTCCACAATGTGTGAGTGGTAGCTGCTCTAAGATAGGTCGGAAAATCTCTTTAACTAGGATCTAGAGCTTATCCAAAAGGTAGGGAAATGGGCAGACTGGGTGGACCAATGGTCCTTATCTGCTGTCAAAGTCTAAGTTTCTGTAAAGAATACAGTAACTAAATAAACAAACACTCCCAAACAACACATGCAAAACATAGGCCTAGACATAAACATAAACATACATAACACAGTACCACTGATAACAGTTGATGCAGTAACTGTTAAATAGTAAATGTGGCCAGACTGGGTGGCTAGGAAAATAGAAATTGTAGGAGTAAGGAGACCTGTTCCTCCCCAAGATACACACCCCACAAGGGAAAAAAGAGTGAACAGGAAGATATATTAGAGGGTAAATGAAAATAAGAAAGCTGGCACTAGAATTTAAAATAAAGGAAAGTAGACCATCACACATTGGACCAGACAGCATTGAGATGGAACAACTACACAAAGTAGATGAAGTTGTGAAGAATTGAGTAGGAGAGAGGGGACAATAGAGGGGAAAAGGTCAAACCATTATCCTTAGGAACAATAAGAATAAAAGATACTATGCCATTCATTAGGAGAAAACTATTGATCTTGCTTTCAGATAGAGCTCTTGCACCAGGTAATAACTGTTAAGACTATGCCACCAGGCAGTAGGACCCCATGGAAAACTTCTAGCTAACAGTCCAAGACAGGAGACTGCCCCCGACGTCAGCTCCACCCATGACGTCGGTCACTGTATATAGAAATCTGTCCCCCAGCGCCAACTCCGTTCTTTTCCTGCCATTGACCCTGCATTTCGGCTCCACGGATGCCTCCTGTTATCTGTCAACCGCCATTTTCTAGATGCGCCGGTGAGTTCCATCATTCAGGTTTCTCAATCGCCTCTTATGTCTGCCAAGTCTACCACTTCTACATCACGGGTAAGGCAAAGGGTGCGTGCAGCAAACAAATTCCGGCCAAAGATGACCATTTGGCTTGCCTCCTGTGCCTGGGGACTGCAGCACAAGTTGGACTGCCCACACTGCCTTTACTTCAATACACGTACCCGTGTTCGCTGCCTGAAAACAGTGAAAGCTCACCTGCTGGAACAAGTGGCCACGATGCAGAAAGCATACTGTGGACACCGCTCCTCTTCGCACTCTGCCCATGATGCCTCCCCCAAGGAGAAGAGGCACTCGTGGCAGCATCATAAGGAAGACAAGAACAGGTCCATGTCAGACTCAGGGTCCTGTTCCCCGCACAAGAGCTCCAAGGCTTCCACCTCCGGCTTGAGGTCCGACTCTGCGCCACAAGGTGCGTTGGCCCTCCCAGAAGTTTTGACCACCAAATCGTCCACCTCTTCCATGACGTTAGGCGGAGGTTCAGGCAAGGACCTTCCAGGCCTCTTCATCTGCATCTCTGGCCATCAGAACCCACAAACATATGCTAGGGTCTCGGCCCAAGGACTTGACCTCTTCTGCTTCCAGTTCGATGGGTGCCCATGTGGCCCCCATGGTAGTTAAGTCCTCATCCTCCAGTTAGTCAGCCAAAACTGACGACCGCGACGGGTGTCAGGGTAGCGAGCACTACGAGGAAGCACTCTCCGTGCCTACTCTGTCGTCAGCCATCCCTTTGGACCAACAGCAGTCACTGAGTTTGTCTGCCTCCCCTCCTTTAGAGCCAGACCAGATGTCAGCCTCACAGCAGTCATCAGCCCCCCAAGGTCAGACTGAGCCTCCACCAGAGGACTCTAGGACTGTTGACCAGACATCGGGTCCTACTAAGCCTCTGACCACAGAGCTTGACATCTAGTCATCAGCTATCCCCAAAGTGCCTCGCTCTCAGACGGAGGACCAGACGTCAGTTGAGTTGACCGTCAGCGGTCTGACACTGGAACCCCCTTGGATGCCAGACCTGATGCCAGTACCTTTGGAGCCAGCCAGCCCAACGCCAGACTAGCCGTCAGGCTAGTGGTCCATTTAGCAGACATAGGAGCACTCTTTATGGGTTGGTGGAACACCATCAAGGGTGACCTGCTACCAAAATGGGAACCTGCGGAAATGGTGTCTGTCGTACCTCAGCCCCAGCTGACGCCTCACCGCAGAACCCCGTCGCCACCCCGGCGGCCAGCCCACTGGACTACAGGTGGCTTGGATCATGGCTCTGACAGATGTTGGAGTCACAGACGTCACATGTTCTCACGGTCTTCCTCCCGCAGCGGAGCAGGTGCTGGGACCATTGCTCCTGTGGGCAGAGCAGGTCAAGGGGACGGCACTTCCAGCATCATAGTAGGTCTACTGTCCGACACTTGGAACAATCGGGCATTTACAGTGGTTCTTCCTCAACCTCGCCTCTTCTGAGGATGACCTCCCTCTGCCCTCTCCAGTTCAGGAAAGATTCATCTAGGTCATCACCTGATGATCCCACCTCCTTTGAAGTTATGAAGCATCAATTCCTCAACCACAGTGGAAAGCTGAAGACCTGGATCCGGAAAGGAGATGCTTGGCCAAGTTTTGGGAGCTACTGATCCAAAACCACTAGTCATTCCTCCGTTGGTGAAACCATTCCAGGATGTGACAAAGCTGGCATGGAAACACCCTTCCACTACTTCTGTGGTGCCCAAGAAGGCACCCGCCTATACAGAACTCCCAGAAACTAGTCCCACCTCAGTGAGCAACCCAAGGTGGACTCCATAGTGCCCACAGTGGCTCATGGCAGGTCACAATAGCCCAAGCATACTAGCTCCCAACCACCATAAAGGAATCAAAAGATTGATCAGTTGGGGTGGAGGTGGATGCCTCTTCCACCTGTACTGTCTGGTCTCTGAGCTTCTTCGCACATATGGTCATGTACCAGAAGTGCCTATGACAGAAGGCTGTGGACCTAACCAAGGCCCAGACAGATTCTCTCAACAAGTCAAAGCTCTTGGCTGTTCTGCAGTCTGGGCAGATGTGGGCAAACATGTCCTCAGATGCTCGTACAATGTGGCAGATACAGCAGCCAGAGCCACCACCTCAGGAATATGCCTCATGCGATGCTCGTGGCTTAGAGTGTCCAGATTCAGTCAGGACCTACAGGACACTATTCTAGATTTGTCATTCCAGGGCCCTGTGCTCTTTGGCGAAGAGGCTGAGAAGATCATCACTGGCCTACAGGGCTCTGGGAAGACTCTCAGAAGTACACAAAATGTACAAGTCGAAACCTAACCCCCCCTAGGCACCAGCCCTTTCGGAGGCACCATGGACAGCAATCAAAGTCATCTTTATTTCTAAAAGGCGCTGTTCTAAAAACCAAAGCACGTGTTCGGAATATAATAAAACACTACAACATTAAAAATAATTTATAACACTCCATATTTACACTAAAATCACAACAAATCAGAGAAAGCCAATTCAAACAAATATGCCTTTAATGCAGCCTTAAAAGACTCAGTGGACAGGCACTTTCTCACCGGACGAGGTAGAGAGTTCCACAGGGTCGGGGCCACAAAAGCAAATATTCTAGCCCCTGAGGTCTTCAAACGGACCCAGGAACCTCCAACAATTCCTTGTCAGTGGAACAAAGTGGGCAGAGGGGCGGTAGGGACAAGAGATCTTGCAAATAGTGTGGTCCCTGTTCATGAAGGCCTTGTAGAGCAACAACGTGACCTTGAAGGTGATTCTTCATCGCACTGGCAGCCAGTGCAGTTCATGGAACACAGGCATAATATGACTGGCTCTTGATGAGCCTGTCAACAGCCTGGCATGAAGCTTGCAGTAGTGCAGATGAGGAGGGGAAAGCCGAGGCAGTATCTTGATGCCATCAAGCACCCAGGATGAACCATATGGCCTAATCTGATTGCTTGACAGGTATGATGTTAGTATCTTACTGTGTCTGTGCCTTTGCTCTCCATAATGCAGTGCCAGTTTCAGTCCGACATTCTCTAGTACCCATCCTTGTTCCATCCCTTTGAGATGTTCTTACATTTCCCTGAGCCCTCACCTTGTTACCACACCTGTGCTGCTGAAACATGTCTTGAGAACAACAGTTGCTCACTATATCTATTTACTGTGGATAGCAGTCTGAGGTATCACCTTTCTGAATCCATGAAGGCTTCATTTGCCACTGCCACTGCTATTCACTCCCCATACTGAGACTGGCCTCTCATGGTCTCTGGTGAAACCATGACACAGTTCAACAAAGTTAACATTGTTGAAATCAAACCATTTTGACCTAATGAGATTGTAGTCTGTGTCCCAATGCTGAACCATACAATGTTGCAAGTGCTGGATACCCGTTTTCTAATACCGTGTCAACTGTGATTCTGTCATTGTTTGTCATTACCAGACATGACTTATAATGCCAAATACACATGCCCATGGAGAGCCTCATGAAATTGTCCGCATGGTTTTCCTCGCTGGCGAGGTGCAGTTGTATGCATCAGTGACTGCAACAATCAACATGTTGCTGTGCAAACATTACATACAATGGAACAGGAGGCAGAGTTAAAGAAAAATAAACATGTACAGCATGATATTAAAAGTTTAATAGAAAAGTGTGTGAAATACATGTTCATAAAGTGGTGAATCAAGGGGTACAAATTAACAAAAATCAGTTAAAGTAATGGGTGACAAAAAAGTCATTAGTCAAACTAGCTGATCAGGACGGAAACCAGTGGACTGTACAGAAGGGTCTCGTAGACGCACGGATATGCAGCCAAATGCAGCAGTGGAACAGGCTACATGCACACATTGCCCAAGATGTCAAAGGCACCACTAAGATGTACTAATGATATGCTGAATGCCTTTGTGATCGATTATTATCTACGTCTCAAGGCAATGAGAAAATGTCTTGATGATAACTTGCAGCAAAGTCAGCACAGCTGGGTCCAAAACAAGGTGATCCATTTCCTACAAGAAAGGAGAAAAAGACAATTATTATCCATCATGGAGTACGTGACTTCCCATTAAAAATATTATGTAATGAATGAGTTGTGAACATTTTAAATAGGAGCACAAACAATGTTGATGGCAACCATAAAAGCAGCCATAGCTATGCAATCATGAAGTGATCCATAAGTGGGACAACTTAAGGAGTCATCACAATGCACACTTTAAAAGATTGTCAAATAATGAGGAAAGCAGAAATTTTCTTTTACATTAATTGTATCCGTAAACTGGACCCACAGACTATCTCTAGTGGTGCTCACAACCAACATGATCGCTCACACCTAATATCTCCAGCTCTATACATGGATAAGGTGAACTGTCAGCATCATTCCTGGACAGCCGACCCTCCTGGATGTAAGCACACCAGGGCATGGTCGACAGCTCCTTACTGGTGACCTGTCTGCAAATCTAGGGTGCAAACAGAAAGCTGCTGGGAGAGGATCATGGGCAGGCTTGAAGATCCAGCACTAGGGGAGGTGTCTTACTGGTCCCACCATTAACAACAGTTTTTACCTTGTTTTCAATTATGGCCGAAGTGCTAATGCGGGGAGAAGCTCTGCACTCCATGGGCACGCTTCCGCTGCCATGCATAAAAGCTTCTTGGCGATCCACATATTCACATGCTGCTTGGAGCTGTGGCACCCAGCAATGCCATGTGCCCCAAAAGCATCAACAAGCTACTCAACCTTACCCTGGAAAGGTGAGCAGTCCTGCAGACACTATATCCTTTCCTGCCCCTGCCTAAGCCACGAGAGCCAGGGCTTGTTCCAAAACACTGGTCACCAGCGTGGTGCATGGTGTGCATCCATCCTTGCAAACATCAGCGATGCTGGGCTGGTACAGAGAAAGCAGAATTACCCACACTAAGTTTTAAGAACCTATGAAAGAAACATAGAACATAGACTGACGAGCAGATAAGGTGCCTAGGCCCATCTAGTCTGCCCATTTCCCTACCTACAGGATGAGGCTGCAGATCCTAGTTAACCAACAGCCCATATCTTCCTGCCCCCCACAAGAATTGCCTTATATGTCTGTCCCATACATTCTTGAATTCTCCTACAGTTTTAGACCCCACAACTTCCTCAGGAAGGCTGTTCCAGCCATCCACTAACCTCTCTCTGTGAAATAATATTCCTCCACATTGCCCTGAACCGCCTCCTTCTATCTTTAAATCGTGTCCCCTTGTTCTTGCAAGTCTCTTTTTCTGAAAGATGCTACCCTCTTGGACTTTGTTGATTCCCTTGAGGTACTTGAAAGTTTCTATCATGTCCCCCCTCTCCCTTCTTTCCTCAAGGGTATACATATAAAGCTCCTTTAGTCTCTCCTCATACGGCTTCTCTTGCAGACCCTGCACCATTTTAGTTGCCCTCCTCTGGACTGCCTCTATCCTGTCTATGTCCTTGCGGAGATGGGGTCTCCAGAACTGGACACAGTATTCCAGATGAGGGTCTCACCAACTCTGTCTGTACAGAGGGATAACAACTTCCTGTTTTCTGCTGATGATGCCTCTCTATACATCCCAGTATACCCCGGCCCTCCTACCTCGCCTTCTCACATTGCTTGCAACCTTAAGGTCATCTGATATGATTACCCCAGGTCCCTTTCCTGTTTTGTTGTTGTTACTACCTCCCCACCCATTGTGTATTCTTCCCTGGGTTCTTGTTTCCCAGGTGCAATATTTTGCACTTTTTTGCATTGAATCCTAGCTGCCATACGTCTGACCATTTCCCAACCTTGCCAAGTCCCTTTGCATCCTTTCCACGCCTCCTTGTGTATCAACCCTGTTGCAGATCTTTGTGTCATCTGCAAAAAGGCATACTTTTCCTTCCTGTCCCTCTGCAATGTCACTGATGAAGACATTAAAAAGGACTGGACCCAATACTGAACCCTGCAGTACCCCACTGGTAACCGCCCTTTCTTCAGAGTGGACTCCATTTACAATTACCTTCTGTGTCCTGCTGTCCAGCCCAATTTTTACCCAGGCTACCACCCTGGGACCCACTCCCAGGCTGGTTAATTTGACTAATAATCTTTTGTGTGGGACTGTGTCAAATGCCTTGCTAAAGTCTAGGTAGGCCATGTCCACAGCCCCTCCCTGATCTACTACTTTGGTCACCCAGTCAAAGAAATCTATTAGATTCGTCTGACATGGCCTTCTTGCTGTGAACCCATGCTGCCTTGGATCCTGTGCTCCACTGACCTCTAGGTACTAAATTATTCTTTCCTGAAGATGACTCATCACTTTCCCTACCACAGAGGTCAGACTGACAGGTCCTGTAGTTTCCTGCCTCTGTCTTGGTCCCACTTTTGTGAAGGGAATTACATCCGCCTTTCTCCAGTCCTCGGGTACCACACCATCCTCCCATGATTTATTAAAAAGAATAGCCAGTGGTTTCACTAGTTCCTTCCTTAATTCTTTTAGAAATTCTGGGGTGAATTCCATCAGGACCCATTGCTTTGTCCACCTTCAGTTTAGGAGGTCTTGCAGAACCCTTTCTTCTGTGAAAGGACTGGATCAATCCCCTATCAAGAGTGCTTCTGTTAATTGGATTAGGCACTTCCCCTCCTCTTTTGTCAATACTGAGCAGGAAATATTCGTTCAGTATTTCCTGCTTTTCACTGTCCCCTCTGCCCACCCACCGTTCATTCTTATTCAGCCTCACTATCCACTCCTTTGTCTTTCTACACTCGCTGATGTACCTAAAAGGTTTTATCCTTCTAACGGAGTTGGCTATCTTTTCCTCAGTTTGGGCCTTTGCTATTCTGACTTCCCTCCCTGCTTCTTTCTGCCTTAACTGGTACAGCTCTCTGTTCTGCTCCTTCTGTGTTTCCTTATACTTCAGAATGCTATCTTTTTCTTCCTGACTTTCATGGCCACCTCCCTTGAGAATCATAGTGGCTTTTCTTTCATTTTGATTTGTTTATTTGCTTCACACAAAGGCTTGCTGCCTCAGGTGATGGCAGTTTTGATAATTCCCCATTGTTGCTCCACACCTCCTTCAGCCTGTTTGCTAGTGCTTTTCCTGAGACACTCTCCCATCTTGCCAAAGTCAGCCCTCCAAAGTCCAGTACCCTCACTTTTGTATGGCTTGACTCTGTAGCTGGGAGTTTAACGTGAACCACTGTTTGATGGTCACTTGTCCCCAGATGGCAACCCACTTCTAGATCTGAGATCCTCTCACCGCCCCCCGCTTGAGAGTACGAGGTCTATGATTGTTCTCATGAGTGGGGTTCTGGAACAGCTGTCTAATGCCTGCCACCTGTAAGAACAAGAATGGCCCCGTCTTGGATGTGGCTGCAGCAAATGCTCCAGTTAACATCTCGCATATTCAGGTCTCCCATCAACAGTATCTCCCTTTCTCTGCCATTCTAAGAATGCCTTCCATCATATCCTTGTCCATTCCTTCCCCTGACATGGGGGTCTGTACACAACCCCTGTGCGGATTGTGGTGCCCTTCCAGTCTCAAGGTGACCCACAATGCCTCCTCTCCTCCCTGTTTCCTCTTTTGTTCAGTTGCTTTTATCCTTCCTTTACATGAGAAAGCTACTCCCCTCTTCTCCCTTGCCTGTCTCTCCTGTAAGTTATGTACCCTGGTATATTAACATCCCAGTCATGGTTCTCTATGTACCATGTTTCTGTGACTGCTACAATATCCAGGCATCCCTCTTCCATTAAGGCCACCAGCTCAGGGGCTTGTTGCCCAGACTACGAGCATTGGTACTCATACCCTCAATTTCCTGATGGCCTTACCCCTTTGCCCCATCTCATCCTTCTTGCCTTTGTCACTTTCTCCATTTACCCCTGCCCTTCTCCCTATCGACACCTCCATGTTGGTGTTTGCCACACTTACTACTGTGATTGTTTGGGGGGCTAGATTTTCCTGCTCCTTTCCAGTACCTCCCCTTGGCTGGTTTAAAGCTTGCCAATGAAGCATTTAAACCTATCACCTAGGATCCTGGTTCCTACTGGACAGATGCAGCCCATCATGCCAGTATAGGCTTGCATCACTCCAGGTGGACCCCAGTCCCAATGTGACCAAATCCTGAGCTCCACACCAGTTTTTCAACCACTGATTGAATCCCGCGGTATGACACCTAACCTCTCCTATGCCATAGATGGGTAGCACATCCAGAAAGGTTACCGTGCATGCTACTTGACTAAAGGCCTCCCCAATTCACAAACTCTTCCTCACTTCTCTAATCCCTTTCTTAGCCAGGTCATTTGTCCCTAGGTGGACAATGACATCCTCCCTCCTGTGCAGCTGCTCGGCAATCCTGAGAATCGCTCCCTGTCCTCCAAGCCATGGCGCCAGGCAGGACCTTACCTCCCTCTCCTTCCTTGCCAGTTCTACCTTCCTAACAATGGAGTCCCCACCAGGAGTTGTTTCCTTCCCTGCAGGGTCCCCTGCCACCCTCCTGTGGATCTCCTTTGGAGGTTCCCAGCATCCTCCTTGGTCTCCACTGTAGGGTGCCTCCATAGAGGAACCACACTTTGCCAGAATGGCACTTAGGAATTGTGGAGAGGTACAGCTGGAGGGCTGTGCCTCTGTTCCACCACCTCACCCTCTCCTGAGCCCACTGTGGTCCAACCGCTCATCTTTCTTGGCAACCTCTGAGGCAACGGCAGTGGCACTGGTGGTCCCTGGATGGAAGAGGAGGTCCCACAAATCCTGGCCAACTCAGCCTGGAGATGAGCAACCTCCTCCCTCAGCCCAGAGAGGTGCCTGCAGATGGGACAACACCGCATCCTCCAGAACATCTCCCGGAAGACTGCTGCTCCACAGCCACTGCACTGCACCACCCAATCATGTCTTATTTCTGAAAAGTAAACCATAGTAATCAACCACTCGCTGAAGTCCACTGTCCCGCTTTCTCAGTCTGTATATGCACTTGTCCATGGCATAATGTCTTACTTCCAAAAGCACGTGTTCCCCGGTGAATGATGACGGGTGGTTCACCACCACCTTCTGTACACAATGATCAATATGCTGCTCTACCCTATTTGCTGTCATATCAGGCATGCACTCTACCCAGATGCTGCTTGTCCTGTCCCCCATTCTCCACTACCATATGATCCCCTTTACTATAGAGTCCTCCAGAATTATGACTGACTCCTTTATAGGCTTTCTCTCCCGCTGCTCTCTCTTTCTGCGTGCTCTTTTCACTTTGCCTCAAAAATGCTCCCCTTTCTCCTAGCCCCCCACCCCGCTTCATTCCACCTTACTGCCTCCTCGGCCCGTGTCCTGACTTCTCCACAGTGCCAATGATGGCTGGTGCATCACCTTCACTTACTAATAAACACAGATTGACGGCAGTGAGAGGTGTGGCATAGTGCCTAAACCAACAGTGAGACCGGACGGTGGAACATAGATATATCGACCACTATGGAAAATTTCCCAGTACTCATTCTCAGCAGAATTGTGTTTCATAGTACAAAAAAACAGGCCACTAAGGAACACAGATATGTCTGACAGCGTGACTGCCAATCTGATGCCAAAGACACAGCTCAATTCATGGTGCTTTGCAGTGCTGTCAAACTCCTACATTTAGCTTGATGAGCCAATTGTCTGTGTGATGGTGCTGTACTCAAACACAAACTGAAGCACATTACCAAGGGTAAGCAAGTGAGAACAGCCCCTGATTGAGACTCAGTGGGAGTCATAATGAGTGCAGTCAACTGCCATCAAGGGATGCATTTATACACAATGGGACTGTTGAACTACCAAATGAACCCCCACCCACACACACACACCCACCCAAAGCAGAAGAACAGAAAATAAGTATAATTATGTTGTAGCAAGGTGAATACCATGGTGAGAAAACAAATACCAGTGTCTGTTTTTATTTTTATTTTGAGTGGACAGTAAAAGCACTGGAGTGGGCGCACCACAAAGTGTGACACAGGGTACATAGCACAAGGCAAAAACTGGAACCAACACACACAGAATGATTACACAAACAAATACAGAAAAATGGATATTATCGTGGCAGACAAAGACTGCTATGCCATTCCCATCTGCCAGTGGGACCTCACAGGTGAGCATCTGCTCACCCTAAGTGACCCATGGCTGTCATCACTTACATCAGCCCACTCAGAGTCATGGATTACAGTTATACGTCACTGTTTCAATGAAGTAGCCACCCTGGTTTCCCCCTCACTGTTCTTCGCCTCCTGCTTCACTGAGAGTCCTCTGGTGGCCACAGCTCTCCTGGTGGCTGTTCTGGTGTCCTGGCAGTCAAGGAGTCACCCAAGAGCATCACTCTTACTGCCTCATTATCCCTTTTACCATTCGCTATCTGTGTGTCCACCCATCCCGCTACATTAGCCTGCTTGTCTCCTCCACCCTCCCTCCTGCCCAAACCATGTCCATCCCCCATGCTCGAACCCATATCTTCATTTATCCTGACCTCCTTGGTTCCATTATATCCTGCAGGATCACTGTGGACAATGACAGTTTGTACTGCCAGAGCAAGGCCCCACCCCACCGTCCTGTCTATAGAGCTTCCTCCTCACTGAGCTGCCACCTGGAGTCTCCTTTCTTTTGCCAGTGATGCTTAGGGGCAACCTAGTATCTCCTACAGGAGCATTGGCCCCCACCGCCCCCAGCTCATTTCCCCTCCATCTTGACCAATGCCACCACTTTTCTCACTTTACTTGTGTCTCCTCCAGGTGCCCCCTCAAAAAAATGTCTTTCTTGTTTGGGGGAAATTTTAAAGCTCCCAAGAGAAGTTCCCTCATGTCTCCCAGATTGTGTGCCCTGGAACCCTGCTCCGAGGGAGTGTCTCCTTTCTTCCTTGCTCCTGATCGTTCCTCAAATGGTTACTATCAGTTGCTTCCTTCCCTGTCAGTGTGACGAAGGGTGCATAACTGTTTTCATGCTGGACACCCAGGCTTGTCCTTCTCATGTTTGTTGTGCCCACATCTGAATGTAGGCCCACAATATCCAGCTTCTTCTCATTTTCCTGAACCTACTGTCTTCCAACACTCTGAGCCATATTTGCCTCAATGCCTCCCGATCTCCTTGATGTGTCCTCTTCTGTGTTACTTCACCCTGCCTGGTTTGTACCCACACAGCTGTAATAGTTCTGTCTTAACATCAATGATATCTCATCATTTGCATCCTCCCATCCGCCGCTCACCTCTTACCAATGGTGTAGCAGGTTTACATGACTGAAGAGACTTAGCACGCCAACCAATGCCCACCCCCATTGAGGCTCCCCCTGGACACCTCTGGTCACTTTGCTAATTCTGTGGAAATGTCCACCTGCCATAGTTGCTCGCTTCCTGTTGGATGAAAGTTGCAACAGTCTCGCAACAACAATTCCCACTTATACATGATTTCACCTCCCATTGTCTCTCATCACCCGCACCAAAGGCCACGGTTGCATGCCAAGCCAGTTTCTCTCCTCACTACTGTCTAATTGTGTCAAACATTGAAATTGATGCTATTGTGCATCTCAGCAAGAGGGGGTATCAATAGTATAACAGTGCGAACAAAACCATTGCTGATTGACTGAGAACATACAACATTGTGTTTATACTTATGGCATTAATTTGAGGTTTTGAAAAAATGAGTTACAACTATCACCTTAGTCATTTCTTGCCCATTTACTATATCTAGCTCCTTACATAACGCACTTGTCACAGTTTGGCCTCTGGCCCACACACTCTACAGCACCTGACAATGCCACCTTCCTGGCAGCTTCACCCCACCTCTCCTCTCTTCTCTTCTCATTTTTCTTACCTGCCCCTTGCCCCTCCCATTCTTTCTACCACCCCCCATTGTCCTCTTCCTTTCCACTTTACCCTCTCCCTGTCTGTTCGAAATTAATTTGATATTATTTACCCTCATTTGTGTAACAATTTTGTCTATTGTCATGTGATACTATGTCTTGATGTGGAACCTTTGTAAAAGAACCCTGGGCTCAAAGGTAATTGTAATCCTAGAATTGAAATAAATAAAATTTGTCAACTTCTTGCAGTCACCCACCCAAGCAACCTACCCCACAAAAAAATATTAACCAGGCATTGTCAAGATGCTTCAAACAGCAGCTGATCCACAACTATCAGTGCTTATGTATCCCCCATGTGGCGCTATCCCAAGAGATCTTAGGTCCAGCAGGTTCAGTTCAGGTGGCCAGTGGAGCAGCCAGACCAAACTTGCACTCAATAGAACAGCTGACAGGGAGCTACCCTGATTTAGTACTCACGACTCCTGTAGAAGGATTCCTCTCACACCACTTGCAGGACACAGGCCTGTGATCCAAACACTTCTCCACACATGTATATGTAGGACAGAGGGGTACCATAACAGGTAGCTGCTTTAAACTCCAGAACGTTTTCACTGCATGAACTGGTAATGGAAGCTTCACTTTTGCTGACAGATCGAGGCGGATTGAAGCAGATTCTCCAGTCCTCTACAGGTGAGTTTGGTAGGTAGCTGTCACATATACAGCCTCCTCTGCCTGCATGCCACAGCTGGATCTTGGCCGGCTCCTTCTGGCGATACTGTCGCCCAACTCTGGCCTTCCGCGCATCCACGTGAAGACTATACAGGAGGCCTGTGAGCCCTTCTCTCCCTCATGGCCACAATGACTCTGCCCCTCAGCCATTAAGCAGGGGTCCTCATTCAGGTGTGACACAATGCTATTGAAGGGCTCACACTGCCAATCCCTCTGCCTCCTTCTATTGGTGCAAAAAGGAGCCACCTTCTGGACTTCAGTTCCCAGATCATGGGCCATACCTCCCATTGAGCCACCAGCTCCCAAAAGAGTCCCAGCCCTGATTGGCTGCACAATGCTCCATTTAAGTGCACCTAGATCCTCATTGGACCCCATAGACAGTCGGGTCCAAAATGGAGGAGCAAATGCACAAAGTCCCGCTGCAAGGGAAAACAGGTTAGACAAACTACATTCCTTAATACTCAGGGAACATATAATAGATAAATACCACAGCCCAATAAGGGGCCGCTTTGCATATGTAGCAATGGCAACAATAGAGCACTACCACACAGCTCA
Source organism: Neoceratodus forsteri (assembly GCA_016271365.2). Lineage (NCBI taxonomy): Eukaryota > Metazoa > Chordata > Ceratodontiformes > Ceratodontidae > Neoceratodus > Neoceratodus forsteri. The sequence goes on from CM057459.1 coordinate 1,465,808,310, forward strand.
GGTGGGACTCAAGCAAGAGAACCCACAGTCCCTCCCTTCTTAGTAAACTGACTAGGTCAGCAAGCTGTCAGCTCTTAAAGAGACCACTAGAGGCATTCTAGTAAACTCCCATTTATAAGGGGGTTACACTTAGGAAAATGAGAATATGCACCAAGCAGCAGACATAGTTTAATTTTTGAATCTCATTCTCACCATGCTGTCTCAGAGGTGGTAGAACATGTTGAAATGCATTGCCTGTAAATAAAGGAGATAAGTGAGGCACCACTATTCAGCACATCTTTACATTGCACAGATAGTTGAATTTAGGTAATGTTATTCACAAACTGGTATGGAAATTATTCATGTTCCTGTGCCCCCCCACCACCCAAAAACAAAATGTATACAGTAATACAAATTCTCCACACAACAAGTTAATAGTGATCTAGTGCAACCATCCTCACACCACCTCACAACACTTACTACAACCGAACCCTGAAGGAGGTGCAACTGTATATCATCCTCTTCTCACTACCACCACAAGCTGATGACTGACTGTCAATGAGTGGGAATGTACACTCCATTAACCATATAGTGAACTTCAACAGTACACATGCACAGTGCAGTCACCAAACAGGGGTGTTGGTGATAGGGGCAATATGTCAAGGTGATGGCATGGGGTTTCGTGGAAGGTGGTGGGTACATCATGCATGATAGCAGGTGGTTCAGTCAAGTGAGACCACTGAGCATGTGCTTTTTGGGGGTATATATGGATGAACTGGCAGCCTCGGATGTAAAAGAAACGGTGATCTCAAAAAGTAAAAGTCAGCATCGTGGAAAGGGAACATTGATTTAATAAACATCTGTATTACAAACATCAGCAAGGAGCAGAACACTACAGTGTAGATGGAGACACCGGACATTGAGGAGAGTGATTGCGTATCAATATTAATAAGCACTAAATCAGGGTGATGAAATGTGGGATTTATTACATCAAGGAAACAATTAAGACTCTGAGGAGGCAGATAGCATACATACAAAATTTATTAAGTGCTGCATTAGGGAACATGACATAGGAGTGCATTACAAAAAGTATAAATAAGCTGTGTTACAAGGCAATGTTACAACAAATGTGTGTCTCATCATCAGTGCACTTGTAGACACCTAAAGCTCATGGGGTGCTCACTGACACACTGATAACTAATAAATACGATGTGTGAAAAGTGCAGCAGGCTACAGTACAACAGAAATGATAGATAAATAAAGCTATAAATAATAGGTTTCATTGTGCATTAGATCATTTGTAATTACCAATTTTCTAGCCATTCTGAGGTGAAATTGCAAGACTTTGGGGAAGCTTATAGGCAGGATGACACTAGCTGTCATGCACAAGGAGAATGGGACAGAAATGGGGAAGTAAATATAAAGGACTGTAGGAGGAAGGAAGTAGGATCAAATTACTGATAGTGGCTGCACACCTCCCCACCTGCTTTAGGCATTGTTAGAAGTGCAGGCAGAGCAAAGGGCAGGTTCTTATCAAACCAAAGGCAGGGTCTTACACAGCACAGAATAGCAAAGTTATATTTAGATTTCTTACAAAAGTACAAGGAAGAAAACAAACAAATGCTTGTGTCTTGATGGATGAAATCTGGAGCACCACTGAGCCTAAATACAGAATGGTGAGTGAGATTACAGATTCTTAGAAAAATCTGACAGTGCAGCTTTAATAACACTGCCCTTCAGGGCTTCTCAGTTAAAATCATACTGGTGTTAATGGCTTTTCTGACATAATCTTCTGTTATATTTCAAATGTATATGTTAAACTAATGAGAATTATTTCTATTTTTATGCATCATCTGGGTGTTAGTAGTATGGGATTTTCTGAATAACTGTCATAAAGCTTCTGAAGAAGGACCTGATTGGTCTGAAAGCTAGAGCACTTTGTTCTTTTGTTGTAACATCTATGTTGGTCCAATAAAAGGTATCAAATCATTTGCTTCTGGATCTGTTCAGCTCTTCAGAGGAAGTACAGTAAATCATTGCTACACACACACACACACATTGGGAGAGATGACCAAGCGTGTAATTTGAGACTGCTCTGCAGTTAGGTGCTGTTATCTGTCTTGCTGTAGCTATGCAAATGGTGCTTACCAAGTTGGATTAAAAAAAAGTGTTTCTTGTACTCACTGAAACACTACAAGGCTGCTGAAAGAACTAGAATAAATCTATTTGACTGAGTTCTGGACAGATGTTCAGTCTGCAGTCTTGCAGTAGCTCTACAAGTGCTGTTTACCAAGTTGGATTCAAAAGAAAGTGTTTCTTGTACTCACTGAAGCACTACAAGGCTGCCAAAAGGACTAGAATGAATCTATTTGACTGAGCTCTGCACAGATGTTTAATATGCAGCACTGCAAGGGTTAAATTGAAGAGCTGCAAAGAGTGGAAGAATCATTGGAAAACTCCAAAGGAAGTGTTCCACGGTCCGAATCTAGTAGCTCATTTTAGAGCTGATGCAAGTGGGTTGCAGGCTCTGCCTACCTGCAGCCCTAAAAATGTGTAAACTGAAGATGGCATTGAAACTGCCTCACCACAGATCTGCATTGTGCAAATTCCTTAGACATAAAGGGTAAAAGCATCCCAAAGCTCTCCACAGCCATATCAGCTCTGACCAGAGTTTGTTATTTTGTGCCATTGCCTAGGAATTTTGTAAGCAATAATACCCAACAGGGTGGGTGGTATTGTGCTATACCGGACTGCCCAGGGGTGTAATGAGGCCCAACGCCGCAGGTGGAGGGTCTTATAGTCCCTGGAAGGTCCGGTATTGCCCATACCGCCCGCCCTGGAGGGTATTATTGCGCTTAGAAAATGGGCACTGTAAAAAAAATATATAAAATCAAATAAATTGTTAATGAAGTTAGTTTATTATTAGTTTTGTAATAAAATAGTTCCTCCGCCTGCATAAGCCATGAAATTTTGTACTACTGGACACTCCAGAGTGTAGTTGTCTTAAATTCCCCCCCAAATCTGTTTTCTGTACTTCAAGAAGACGAAATACTGCAAGCTCTATTTTATCATTTTTACCTTCCTCAAGCCCAGCTCTCTGTTTACTGATTTACCGATAAGCTGTCTCAGTGGTCCATTTACCATTTTGAAACTGCAGTTTCAGCCATCACTCAGTTCAAGCCCTCTACCTCTATGGTAGTTTACATCCCTTTACATTTGAAGGACAGTACCGTGATCGGGTAGGGTCTTATGGGTGAGTGAAACAATGTCCACCCTGTTTAAATTACTGTCAGCAGTGAACTGGGGAAAGTGATGTAGAGGGTGGGTGTTGCAGTCCATCAGCAGCTTAGATTGTGCGGACAGCTTGACATCGAGGACGAGAGGCGTTAAGTAATGGCAGTAATCTCAGCAATCTATTCAGGTACAACTTTTTTATTTATTTTTTCGTCCTGAATAACAGGAGAGATGGGGATAGTGACTGGAGTGGGGTTGAGGCAGGGTGAGGAAGACGGAAAGTTGTCTACAGTAGCGCTGCCCACTGAGCAATACAGTAACAAGCTGCTCCGTGAATCAGAGATTGGAAAGAGCTGTGGGAGCTGTAATCTGCTGTACAGTGTAGAGATAGAGCAGAAGCAGTTTGAATTATGAGAAAAAAAAATCGAGACTGTTCTTTTCATTGTGTTTAACTGCCTTATTGGGTTGCTCACGAGTCCCGATAGTCCCTTTAGTTTTATGTTAAATTGCTACCAGGGAGCTGTTGCTTATGAGACCAGTTTCTTGATGTGTCACTTGTTTTATTATACTTTTTAGTTAACCTCCTCCCCTCTACACACACAGACACACGATTTACTGATATTTTGTTTTTAATTAATGTAATGGGTTTTGTTGCATAGAAAGACAGAGTAGCAATCGAGTGAGTGGTGCAATGAAAACGCCCCAGCAGCACGATGTAGTGTGTTTTCAAATTTCCACCGACAGCATTTTTTATCATTTTGTTGTTTAAAATAACTGTTTCCTGTTGTTCCTAAGTTTTTTGGGGGTTTAGAAGAGTGTTTGTTAGGCACGCGATCTTGCATGCATGTGGTACTTGAAACACGGAAGTGGAGAGGAAGTAGTGTGATCCAATACAGTAACGGTAGCACTTTGAAGGTGATAGCAATGAAGTCCATCTATATTTTAAAAGAAAAAAAATGATTCACATTTTATCAGGGAATGAGCCAGTGAGCACCTGTGAAGAAACGATGTGGCGCCGTTTACATGTGGTCAGATAGCAGCAACACTGTGAAGAGTGACAAGTTCCTGATTTTTTTAAAAACAGAAAAATGGTACTTGGGGGTTCTGCATGCGTGAGTGATGTGGGGCCGGGCTCACTCATTATTTCACTGGGTAACAGAAAAAAAAAATGTGGGGGCTTTCCGTTTTAAAACTGCTTGTCTGTGGCAAGGGCTGACTAGCTGTGGGCAGTTTGTCTCGCTAAGCAGGGCAAAAAACATGGCGGCAATTTGAAATTCATATTAGGTGGCTTTAGCCAATTACTAAGCAGGGAGGGCACTAGGATACTGGTGATGGGGCAGGCTAGACTGGCACTTTTAATAGCTGGGCATCTGTTGTCTGATAGATGCCCAGTTAGAAAAGTGTCTCAGCCAATCGGAAGCCTCAAATTATTTTACCCATTTTCTAAGATGCTGCAATGGAATGCTGCACTCATTTGCAGACTGACACTTTGCCTCTCACAGAACACACCAGGCAGCTCCCCTGCATTCCTTTCTGTCATGCTGCATTGACTTTCCCCAGCCAGCTGCTGACTGTGCTAAAAACAATGATGTCATTAGACAGCACTGGGAACTCAGCAGTACAACCTTCAGTGCAATGCCAGCAGCATTCAGGAACAGAGGTAGGCTCCAGATATAAATAATGAACGAATGAATGAAAATGGAGCCTGTTGTCACTGTATACATGCACACATCATATTATCACAAACAGAAAGAAATTTAGAAACAACTCACAGAGGCTGAATCTGCCCTCTTTAAAGAGCAACACTGGGTTTGTTAATTAGTTTATTTTTGGGCCAGACTCTGCAATAATAATTTGTGGGGATTAAATGGGACAGCATGGGCTTTGATGCTACCATGTACAATGACAGGGGACAAATCTGGGATGTGAACACCACCCCAAACCGTCAAACACAAACATCGGTCAATTCCTCATCATACACTATCTCAGTGTGTGTATGTTAAAGAGCATACTTGGTTTGTTATTCAGTGGCACATGCACCCCAGTGACCAGGATTACGCATTTTGTTCTCCTGCCTATCACAGCTACACTTGGCTTGACATGATTCTTGCACTGGCTATTCTAGTAGCTCACCTGGTCTCTTCTTTTCTGGATTTAATAGTTATCACTGAACATGTCCCTTTCCACCTCAGCCTGGAGACTGGGTAGTGCCAGACTCAATTCAGGGCCTAGAGGCTCAATCTAGTCCTCCAACAAACTAAGTTTTACCATCTTCTTGGCTGGTTCTATATGGTAATGGTGATCGCCCGTTAGAATGCGTGTACATAGCCAAAAATAAAATTAAAGGATTTTAGTTTCCCTGGGCATGGGGTAGTGGGAATTGCACACCCTTGCACATGTTGTGCTGACAATCACAGTTGAGCTGTTGTCATACCAGGGTGTGGCCTGTAAAGGAAGAACAGGACAGGAAAAACAAGTGTACAGGTTGGCCTGCATGTACTACAGGTGATTTGTCCAATGGTGATGGGGGTGACAGTGGAAACACAGAGAGACTTTGGGTCTCATTCACCAAAATGTAGGGGGATAGTGAGTATAGAGGTGGTCTACAGATCAGCAAATCAGGGGCAGGAAGTGGATGGTGAAATCTTTTGGGAAATACAGGCAATAGTCAGCAACTGGGAAACCATTGTGGTGTCCAATGTAAATGTACTGAAACTGGATATGGAAATGATGGCAGCTTCCACACAAAGGAGTAGATAGCTGTTGTAAGCCATGCAGGAAGTGTTCCTTCACCAGCTGGTCACAGGATGTACTTGGGTTTGGGGGAACTATTTTTGGTGTTGACAAATGGGGACGGGAGTACAGGACTTGTATGAGGTGGAAAGTTTGTGCAAGACTAACCATAGGCTAGTCAGTTTTACAATTAGAAAGGGTCACAAAGCAGCAATCTCCAACAGTAGGATGATATACTGTAGAAAAGCAGATCTTTGTAAGATGATAGAAATTGTATGGCAGTAGCTAGAAGGGAAGAAGGACTAAAATGATGTAGAGGAGCTGCGTGTTGACGTTAGCAGAGGAATAATGAAGGTGACAGAACTACGCATTATGAAGAAGAGTAAGAATACGAGGTTAAGGAAACCTCTTTGGTTCATATTAGAAGTCAAGGAAGCAGTTTTGGAGAAAAGGAGGGTGATCTGGAAAGGTAAAGCCTGTCATTGTGAGACAGACAGGGAGGTATATAAGGAAAACTGGAGGGAAACGCAGAACAAAATCAGTACTGCAAAGATGGCAACGGAGGACACTACAATGAGGGAGGCAAAGAGGGATTAGGAAAATGTTTCCAGACATGGCATTGACAGAAGTAAAGTAAAGCGGGGAATTATGAAGCCCAGGGGGGGATGGGTGAGCTCTAGTTGATGAGGGATATAGAAAAGGCCACTTTTCACACTGACTACTTCACATCACTCTGCACAGTGGAGGATGAGAAAGGGGTGGACTACAAAAGCAAGGAAAGGGTGGGCAGGGAGATGCACTACAAACCCTTCACTGAGGACAGGATATTAAAAGCAGTATGGAAAGTAAACACAGATAAGGCAATGGGCCCCTATACCATTTATCAAAGGGTGCTGAAAGATTTAAAATATAAACTGTTGGCACTGATCTTGACATAATTGAACCTGACACTGGTCAAGGAAAGTATTCACGGGACTGGTACATGGTTGAGGTTGGAAAAGCCGGGAAAACACCGCCCTGTGTCGTACTGCCATTGAGAGATAGCTAATAGAGGCAGTTCTTGAGAAAGGCTGATAACATGTTTTGAGGATGAGGGAATCCTGGATGATAGCCACCATGGATTATCAGTAGGTGGGTCCTGCAAGACCAGCTGGATTAAATTGTTTGATGGACTTATGGGGATATGGCACCATGCTGTGGTCGTGGATGTAACATATGGGTTTCAGGAAGGCGTCTGACACCATCCCCCACCGGAGCCAGGTAGGCAAAATGTGTGGCCTATGAGTGTGGAGAAAGCTAAGAAACTGTGTATTCCATTGCTTAGAGTGGAGGGCAGAAAGGGTGGGGGCAAATGGAGTGCACAGAACATGAGACAGGGTGACGAGTGTGTTTCCCAAGAGAGCCCTGCTAGGACACGTACTATGCTATACACTGATGAAATTATAGAGGGTGTACATGGGAAGCTGTGTCTGTTTTCAAATGACAGGAACATCTGTAATGCAATTCACACAAGGGTGAAGGGGAGAGAGTGTGACACAGCATATGTTAAGGCTTTGGGGTGGTCCAGAAGGTGGGAGCTACACTGCCATACAAAGAAATTTAAAATATATGTACTGTGGGGAAAAAGAGATGGAATAATTGGGACGGGGGGGGGTGGAGGTACTGCTGGTGACACATCAGGAAAGATACTTGTGGATTCAATAGTTCTGACAGCTGGAAACTTTGGAGTGCATGTATTACAGTAGCGGGGAAAACACTTTGAATGCTGTCATGCATTGGGAGGGGCTTTACAAGCAGGAGTAGGGAGCTGATTATGCTGCACAAAACCATGGTCACAGCAAACCTGCAACATGCTGTCCACTTATGAATATATGAACGATTAAGAAAGCAGCAGAAGAGGCCATTTGGTCTATCAAATCTGCTCATATTGCAGGGTCCATAGCTTGAGCTAATGTCCCTGCCCTCCTCCTCCCCACTTCTTCCATCCTCCCACCCATGATATTTACCTTACTCCATGCCCATCCCAGCTTCTATTAAAGCTTCCCACTGTCTTCAATGAGATGACCTCTTCCAGCAGCACATTCCAAGTGTCCACCACCCTCTCTGTGAAGAAGTGCTTTCTAACCGCTCTCCTAAACTTCCCACCCTCCAGCTTAAAACTGCTCCCTCATGTTATGGTTGCCACTTAGCTTAAAGAGACTCTACTTATCAACCTTATTTATGCCTTTCAAGTACTTGAAGGTCCCACTCATGTACCCTCTCTCTCCCCTGTCTTCCAGAGAGTACATGTTCACTGCCCTCAACCTCTCCTCGTATGCCTTACCTCACTAAACAGCTAACATCTTAGTAGCCCTCCTGTGGACCTTCTCCAGCAGGTTAATGTCCTTTTTGAGGTGTGGGCACCAGTACTAAATTTCATACTCTAGATGCGGGCTTACCAGTGACTTGGTCAAGGACAGTGCAACCTCCTCTCTCCTACTACTGATCCCCCTAGATATGCATCCCAGCATCTTGTTTGCCTTAGCTGCTGCTTTCTTGCACTGCATGGAGTGCTTCAGGTCACTAGTGATCATAACCCCCAAGTGCTTCTGCAACTGTGATGCAGATACTCGGACTCCACTCAAGCAGTACTCTGTCCTGGGACTACTGTCTCCAATATGCATAACTTTGTATTTCTTGGCATTGAAACCAAGCTGTCAGATCATGGACCACCTCCCCAGCTTTAACAGATCTTCCTGTAGGTCTTGTATCCTTCAGCTGTGTCCAGTCTCCCACACAGAGCTTTGTTTCATCCATGAATAGGCACATGTTGCCCTTAATGCCATCTCCAGTGTCATTGATGAAGACATTGAACAACACCGCCATAGCACAGAGCTCTGCGGGACACCACTGGTTACCTCTCTGTTGCCAGATAACTCTCCCCCCACAACCACCCTCTGCGTTCTGTCGCTCAGCCAGTTTTCCACCCATCTTTTCCCCAACCGTGAGATCCACTAACTTCCTGATCAACCTTTTGTGGTGCACAGACTCAAAGGCCTTGCTGAAATCAAGATAGAGGATGTCTACCAATTGGCCCCTGTGTACTGTCTTACTGACAGTCAAATAAGTCAATCAGATTTGTTTGACACCATCTCCCCCCATGCACCCATGCTGCCTTGCATCCTGGAGACCATGCTCCTCTAGATATTCCAACAATCTTTCCTTTGGTATGGTCTCCATGACCTTGCCCACAATGGAGGTTTGACTGACTGGTCTGTAATTCCCTGGGTCGGCCTTCAGACCATTTTTGTGGAGGGATACTACATGTGCTGTTCTATAGTCCTGAAGTATTATGCCTGACTCTAGATTTCTGACTTCTGAAGGGTATAGTTATGGTATGACAAGGACTGGCTGCAGAAGGCACAGAGAAGGTAAAGCAAAATGGCGAAAGGGCTGCGTGACAACTCCTACAAGTGAAGAAGGTGGGAGGTGGTCCCCACCGCAATGGATGTGAAGACAGAGATAGTGGTTCTGGTGTAGACTTCAGAGTAATTGAAGGGCATAAACAGCATGACAGTTGGCATCATGTTCACAATAAGTGAGAAAAATACAGTATCGGCCATGTATTCAAACTGAGGGGCCACATTTGTAGTTGATATCATGGGTATGTTTTTACTATGTGGGTGGTGGTGCCATGGAATGGACTGCATGAATGGCAGGTGAGGGACATTCCTTTGAACCAATTTATAAAAACTAGGGATACGTACATGTGCCTACCCAACAGTGGAAGGAGGAGAAGGGAGGGTGAGGCCTCCTAGAGTGGCGAATTCTTGAACATTGTACGGTCCATCAGGTCCTTTCTGAAGACCATACAAACATGGAAATTGTTGGCAGATAAGGACCGTTAGGCCCATCCAGTATGCCACTAGGCCCTATACATTGTATGTGTCCACTCACCCTATGTGATCAATGGCTTTTCATCACTCCCTCCCCTCTCAAGCTTCCCTTGTACCTGTCACAGTCATGCTTAAACCATTCCACTGTGCTTGCCCTCACTACCTCCTGTGGCAAAGTATTCCAAGCATTGACTACCCTTTCTGTGTAGCAAAACTTCTTCGCATTACCTCTTAATCTACCCCTTTCAAATTTCAGATTGTGCTCCCTTGTTCTAGTACTTTTTCTACATCTGAAATGGTCCCCAACCTGCACCTTGTTTATGCCCTTGAGGTACTTGAAAGTTTCAATCATGTTCCCCTGCTGTCTCCTCTCCTCCACTGAGTACATATTCAGGTCCCTTACTCTCTCCTCATATGTTTTGTGGTGCAAGTCCTGCACAATCTGTGTTGCCCTTCTCTGGATAGTCTCCACCTTATCTATGTCCTTGCACTGGTGTGGTCTCCAGAACTGCACGCAGTACTCCAGGTGAGGCCTTACCAATGTTTTATAGAACAGCATCATCACCTCCCACCTCCTGCTAGTGATACCCCTGCCTATGCATCCCAGCATGCCACTGACACTCACTGTCATGCACTGTTTTGATAACCCCTAGGTCCCTTCCCTCTTTGGTGACAGTGAGCCCTTCCAACCCCCCCCCCAACCTGTAGCAGTCCTCAGGGTTCCCTCTACCCAGGTGCAGTATTTTGCACTTCTTTGCATTGAACCTCAGTTGCCACATCTCCGACCATCTTTCAAGCTTCTCCAGGTCCCTCTTCATTTTCTGCACCCCTTCTGGAGTATCCACCCTGTTGCAGATCTTGGTGTCATCTGCAAACCAGCAGACCTTTCCTTCCAGCCCCTCTGCAGTGTCACTAATGAAGACACTGAACAGGACTGGTCCTACTACTGACCCCTGTGGTACCACACTGGTCACACCCCCTCTCCCCAGATTGTACCCCATTTACCACCACACTCTGCCTCCTGTTAACCACTTCCTAACACAGTTCACCACCTTGTCTCCCATGCCCAGACTACCCATCTTGTTAATCAGCCTTCTATGTGGGACGGTGTTGAAAGCTTTGCTGAAATTTAGGTAAGTGACATCTACTGTCTCTCCATGATTTGCTTCCCTAGTCACCCAATCAAAAAAAATTTATTACATTCCTTTGACATGACCTTCCTGTTGTGAATACATGTTGCCTGAGATCCTGAGCACTGCTGGATTCCAGATGTGCCACTATCCTTTATTTCAGCAATGCCTCCATGATCTTTCACAATTCTTACATTTTTACGCTTATTTAATAACATCATGCTTCAAAGTAGGGGGGGGGTGGTGCCAAAGGCGAGGCACTTCACCATCACAGGGTGTCCCATGCACATACACTCACACTAACACATGGGAAATTTTCACATAGGAAGTTACAGGAAGGGGGAAGAGTGAAGGTGGACAGCAAACTACAGATACATGTAGCGTGGAACCACCCTATGCAACCAGCACAGGTAAGAAGATGGCAGATTTGTAGGTACTGATGGGGAAAGAGGAGGTGGACTCACATGCCATGACCCAGACATGTGAAAGTAATACCATGACTGTGACCTACCTATCACATCTTAAATGCAACAACAGAGGGATAGGGAAAAGTGGACAGGGGTGTCTTATCAGTGTATGTTAGGGAATGGATAAGGTGTCCTGAGGGGGGGGATAATGAGGGCATGATGACCGTCGGGTAGGAGTGGTGCACTATGCTTGTTTATGGGCAGAAGTGTGGCACTAGCAAAAGATGAGTAATAGCAAAGGGAACACTATACACAGAAGGAACAGGAACAAGCCGGCCATGCGGCACAGGAGGTTTTTTATTTATTTATTTTTTTTATTTTATTTAAACAGCAGTTTGGAAAACCTTTGAGCCATAGGCTCATTTACAAAGGTACCTTGTCACAGTAAGACAAACGAAAATACACAGTATAACAGTACAACACAGTATAACAGTAACTTAAGACATAGATACAAACAAGCTGGTACAGGTAGGATTGATGCAAACAATACCAGAGTTATGTTGTCCTTAGCAGCTTAGTAGTAAGCTTTGTCATAAGTATTGAGTACAGCTTTGACTAATGGCAATTACAGCATCGGGTGTTAATAAGGTGGTTACGTAAGGAAGTTTTGAAGCACGATATAGTTGGAGCTTCGGAGATGGAGGGGGGCAGTGTGTTGAACCAGGAGGGGGCCCTAAAGCTGAAGGCTCTTTGGCCGTGAGAGGTCCTAGCTCTAGGGATAACAAGAGAAGTTTTCCCAGAGGTCCGAGTATGAACTAGTGGGACAGAGCGGCGTATGGTGGTGGTCAATCCTGGCGGGGATAGCCCAAGAAGGGTCTTTTTTGTAAGGGTACAGGTCAGATATTTGAGGCGCTCATCAAGATCAAGTACCAGCACTTTAGCGTACAGTAGACAAGTGTGTGTCAGCCTAGGTGCCCCAGTAATTAACCTGCAGGCCTTATTCAGAGTAGTGCTAATTTTACGCTTGATACGTTGTTGGATAAACATTGCACCACAATGGCGACCAAGGTTGGTGAATGAGCATGGGTCACAGGGGTGATAGGGGGACATGGGACTCAGCATTTGGATGCCTGCTTTCCTCTCTCAGGGGAAGGGTCTGGTTGTCACACTCTGTAACTGCTCTGTGGCAATCGCTGGAGGGAAGTAAGAGTATGGAGGCATGTTTCTGACATCCCTATGTCGGCAGGGAGAGGTCACAGGTGAAAACAGCAGAAAAATTAGTCTGGCAGCCTCCCTGATGGTCCATGCATCCCTGAGTATCACACCGCATAATCTAGATTCTGCTCATAGGGGTGGAGGATAGCCGTCACCCTTCTCCCTGGCCCGCGTGGTAATCCATAAGTGACTAACGGGAGGTTGGTAATAGGGAGGTGTGGAGGACTGCAGAGCAGGTCCCCCCATGAGGAGGTCCACAGCCTGCCAGGGCTCCAGGAAGAGTAAGTACTTTGTGGGGGGGGGAAGGTGGTACATGAAAAACACAAGGTGGCCCTAGAGCTGGATGGTGGGAATACAGTCACTGAATGTCATGGTACAGGTGCCCCAGACAGTAAGTGACCATGGCATAGTGTGTTTGGCTATGCTGTGGTCATTGTAAGGACTAAGACATGCAGAAAACAGTCTTCAGATGTACACTGGGACACTGTTTCCAAGAAAAGGTAATGCAGTATGATAGCTATCATATTGAAATACTGTCTCATCAGGTCCCTTCTGAACCTGCCTCATTCGAGTTCAGATTGTGTGTTCTCTGTTTCCACTTCCCCCCATTAAGCATAAACATACACACGATTCCTACTTATTTCAAAACCCGTCACATACATGAATGTTTCAATCATATTCCCTTGCTCTCTTGTATCCTCATGAACATACATATTGACATCTGTCACTCTTTCATCACAACTTTTTGCCTCTACCACTGGTAATTTTGGTTGCCCTATGCTGTTCCCCCTACAGTACTTTCATGTCCCTTTTGTAAGTATTAGCACAAGAACTGCATGCGGTGCTGCAAGTGCATTCTCGCCAGGTCCCTGCACAGGGGTAACATGATATCCCCACTCCCACAAGTAATCCCCCTTGCTATGCACCCTATCATTCTGTTGGCATACTGTTCCCTTCAGGTGCTGTGCCAAGTTCATTATGTCCACATTTGACATAATCAAAACTTCCTTTTTCTCCCTGGCCATGGCTAGGGGGACACCCTACAGCCAGTAACTGTATCCTGGGTTTGTAGCTCCAAAATGCATCACATTTCACTTCTTGGTATTGACTCCAACCTGCCAAGTGTAGGACCATTGCACCTGTTTTCCCAAATCCCCATAGAGTACTTTGACACCCTCATCCTCATCTACCTCTACACTGATTGAAGCCTTGTCTGCTTCATGTCTGTTACCTCTCGCTGTCTCTGTTCTCTGTCCATTACCACTCTCCACAATGTATCACACCCTGAGTAATACTTTCCTGTAAGCTGCAAAGTGGCTGAACATATTCCACACCTTCCCACAGTGGCTGTAAAAATCACATGGCTGATGGCCGAACCAAAAAATGGCCAATAATGCAGTATGCTACTCAACTACATTTCATCACCCTGGGATACACGTGGTACCAACATCTGCCTTCTGTCCATGGACATCTCACAACACAGTGTACCATCTGGTTACCACATCCCACAGTAATTATGTAGTGACATGTGGAATGATTATGAGGGCTTTTCTGGCAGTAGGTGACCCTGGCAACATGTTGCTTCTCCCTCAATTCCACTTCATTCACACATGTGTGGAGCAGTGACTGACTGTTTTACAGACATGGCCATGGCAATGTCCAGTGTCAGAGGCTCAGCAGGTAGCACACTCACCTCTGAGGCTGGGAGATCAGAAGGTTGTGGGTTCTATCCCCACACCAGGCACTTAGGTTAATATCCCAATACTGACCCTGTAGTGCAGCATGGGGAGGGGGGTGCTGCTCTCCTGAGGTGTCATCCTTCAGATGAGATGTTAAACCCCTACCTGGTTAAACAACTAAATAAAAAAAAATAAAACGAGGTCCCATCTGCCTATTCTGATGGTAGTTCAGGTGGATGTTAGAGATCCCATGGCACTTCTCAAAATAAGTAGGGGAATGTTTTATTTGAAAAAAAAAAATTCAGTTACTGTACATACATTCAATTGAGAAAAAAAAGAAAGTCCAAAACAGAAAATACAGAGAATTACATCAATAATATATAAAATATAATCCGACCTAAAAAGGCCTTACAGTTATGGAAAGGCAGTTAGAAACCATATACAATTCATCCAGTTCTTTTGAAAAACAGAAGAAGATACAATTTTCTTTCCATGATTATAAACAGTGGTGCAAAGTGTTAGATGAGAAGTACAGGAAGTCAGACACTGGCAAATATGAAATGCAGAATGAAGATCTTAAACCGAGAGGGTAGCTGTGTCAAGACAGATCTATCTGTTTAGACACGGTGGATTCAGCTAGAGATATTGAGGTATTTCTAGGACAATAGAATTGCTGTACACGTCAAATGTTGTTATGGAAACCCTGATTTCAGACCACAGGCCCAGAAACTGTCATTATGTTGCTGGTTTAAGAATTCCAGTTTTAGTGTCAGTGGGAAGAAGTACAGGAACTCCGTTCCTGCTGCAAAAAAGGTACAGAAACTGAGTTCCTGTTCACTTTCATCACTGATTATAAATGGAGACCAGACCTTGCATTATTTGTGTTACAACATGTATAGCAGTATAAGACTTCTGTTGCAAGAGAAAGGCACATCTAGCCTGCCATAAATAAACATACATAATGCAAAAATCAAGCATAACATACTAGGGTGATAATGTTTCAGTACAGAAGGTTATATCCCATAAACCAAAATATATACGTGAGGGTTGTAAATGCCTTATCTTTCCATTTATGGAGGAAACAGTCCATACAGAGTTACTATGGGGCATTCAATGAAGAAGTGTTGAATAGTTTCCAATACATTAGAGTAAGTGTCCAGAGGACTCATCCATTTTTCTATCAATTTATGTTTTAAAGTATTCCGGACTCCTAACCGTCCATGGCATGCCAACCAAGATACATCCCACACCCGTATAGGGATCCTGGGATCTGTCAAGTGGGTAAAAAAACATAGCAAGATTCAAACTAACACCCTGTGCATTCACTAATGGGGGTCTGAAAAACGTGTACCTAAGATAGTGTGATACAACTGTCTCCTAGTCGAAGCTAATATAGTGGGAGGTGTTAGTCCGCATTGTCGAATTTTAAGGAAGAAATATGGGATCTTATATCTTCTGAAGTTTCTTGGGACCTCAAAGTGGGGTTGTTGCCAAATCTGGCACAGTGTCTGAGATAGAAAATGTATTACAGCATGCCAGAAATGAGGTTGAAGCTGGAGCAAATGTGGTATAGTTAATTGAATAAATAAACTATGAAAAAAAAACAATGGGGCTAAGCATCCTAACTCCTCCATAGCAATAATTTTGATATGTGTAGGATCATTTAATTGGATTTAGGCGGCTGGCCCAGAATCCTTGAAAAAAATTATCATTTACCGTCGTCTCCAATGAGAAAGGAATAGGAAAGACTGAAACCAAATGCAAGAAAAGAGGAAGTATCAATATTTTTAATAGCATTACTCACTTTCGCTTTGCTATCGTGTGATCTTTCCATGAAGAGACTATTTGTGATGCCTTATCTAAAATAATGTTCCAGTTATGGGAGACATCATCACTACTGCCAAAAACCAGTCTTAAAATGTTTATCGGTATAGTCGCTAAGGGAATGCCAGCTTTGAGAGTGGGTGAATCTGGAGTAATGAAGAGGGATTTGAACAGTGTTACTTTTATTGAGATTTAATTTGGATCCAGATACCATCTCAAAGGTCTTGAGAGTAAACATAAGATCCTCATCTTGGACAGCAGGAGTGGTGCAAATGCATACATCATCTGCATATGCACATACAGGAGGAAGTGTTAGGCCATTACTGAGTGTAACTCTCTGGGGAGTAGGGTGCTGAAGAAACTTTCTTAATAAGGGGTCCAATTGAAAGGTATATAGAAGTAGGCTGAGGGGCATCCTGTCGGACTCCTTCTGCCCCAGAAAGGAGGACTCAGTGAAACCATTAATGTGTGGCAGAATCCATGCGATGTTACATAATAATTTAATCCAGGAAATACATTTTCTAGGTATGTGATAATGTAATAAGGTCTGAAACAAATATTCGTGGTCCACCCGGTCAAAGGGCTTCTCTTGATCCAATTAAATTAACAAGGTAGGTGCACTTAGAGTGCTAAAAGTGGTGAGATCTCTAAGTAGGGTTAAGTTAAAGGTGATAGACCTGTGGGGAATACAAAACAAACTACAGATAGAGCACACACCAACTTTAATAAAAGCAAGGACACAGGTCTCAATGTCAAAAATATTCATTACACAAAATAAGAACTCCAGTAGCCTGATGCGTTTAGGACAGTTCACATCCTTTATAAAAGGCTAAAATACAAAGTAAAGGCCTAGCAGTTAAATACAGAATTCTAATTGCATCACCCATGATGTCAAACCCTATTAAAAACATTGATTGGTTACCCAATTAGTACATCAGACCAGGAACTGAAACAGGTCCTGATTAACATATTTAAAGTGCAAGCTCCCAAATAAACATGAATAGATGTAAAGCATATGAAGGGAAGGATTGGGGGGGGGGGAGACAGGGAAACAGTGTAAATGCATTCTCAAAGTGACAGGTTGAGAATTAGCCAATACAAGCAGCTATATACAATTTAACTAAACCGCAAACTATTAACTTAACATAATGGGCCCGATTCTAGAAGGGTGGCGCAAGTCACCGCCAAACGCAACTTGCACCACCCCCAACTGCGACATTGACCCTGCACCCTATTCTAGAAAGGGCAGGGTCTCTCGCTAAGTCCTGTGACTTGCAACATGTGGCCGTCACGCAAACTGTGGGCGCACCTGGCGGTATGTCGCAAGCCGCAACGTAGATCACCAGTGCCCCCCCATGCCCAGCTTGCCACAATGCACATCCTGCAGGGCTGCCCACATCAACTGCCCCTGAATCCTGTATAAGAACAGCCCTGCAGGGCTTCCCACACCCCCAGCCCCCTGAAGTGTTCATACAGAGCCCTGCAGGGCTGCCCACACCCCCAGCCCACTGAATCCCTCGTTGTAAAATGTCCCTCAGGGCAGCACTGTCATCCCCACCCATTCCCCAACCCCCAAGTTGCCAACCCTAAATGCAGCAAATAACTTGATAAGCCCTGGTAGTCTAGTGGCCCCCACCCAGCCATGCCAGCTCACCCAGCACCCCCCTACCCGTCCCCAGCCAGTGACTGGCACAGCCCACCTCTCACCTCCACGGCCAGCCACAGACTGAGTTATGTAGGAGCGCTACTGGAAAGACACACTCAGAAATTAATATCTGAGCGCGTCTTTCCAGTACCGCTCTACATAACTCAATCGGCGGCTGGCCACGAAAAAGAGCAGTGCTGGGTACCCGACTGAGGATGAAGTGAGAATGCTGGATGGACTGGCATGGCTGAGTGAACACCACTGAACCTGAGGCATATCAGGGGCCATTTGTGCATTCGACTAACGACTCGGGGGTGAGACGCAGTGGGGGATGACACGTGCCCTGTGGGGCATTTTACAATGGGGTCGGGGGCTGAGGGTGTGGGCTGCTGCGTCGGGGCATGGAATTCACAGGAGTCAGGGGCAGGGGTGGGCAGCCCTGGGGCTGTTACTGTGTGGGGGGGTATGGGGGCATGTACTGAACGGGGGATGGGGTAGAGGGTGTGTGATGCCCATTGGGGCAACAATGAAGGAGGTCTTGGTATGGGGGTAGGGCACATGGACTGGGTTCTACAGGACCCTCAGAAGATGGATGTAAGTTACATCAGCTTAATGCAGGCATAACTTACATTGCTGGTTCTCCTCCAGGGATTCTTGTAGAATCCCAACATTGGGGACTTTTTTGCTGCCCCTCTGCAATGGGGCTTAACTGTTACTGTAAACCCCCTAGCGCCATATCGCAGGGGGTTTATGGTGCATCTCTGACAGGCAAAACACACCACCATGGATTTGCTAAGCCAAGTATTGACTCCATTTCTACCATCCGCAAAATGACTATGGGTAAGTTTATCTCCCAATGTCTGTGCTCTCCTAAACACCATTGTATTTTTTTTTTCCGTTAGTTGTTTAACCAGGACTAGCACACTAAGCTGAAAGCATTTTTACAGGTGCGACCTGGGAGCACAGGAAAGTTAAGTGACTTGCTTAGGGTCACACGGTATGCAAGTGGAAGCTGTGGGATTCAAACCCAGGTCTGATCTGTTGGATGTCACCAGATTTGCAGCTCAGCACCTTAAACCACTGTGCTATACTGCATTCTTTAGGTGGAACTAGCGCAATATCTTTTAGTGCTGGGTCACTGCTCAAGACTCCCCAGTGGTTTCTATTTTTTCTACTTTCCCAGCATGTATGGAATAGGTTGTGACAAAATTAAGATGTTTTTCATCATTGTTCACATCCCTCTCCCTGGCTTGTGTTCTAAGGAGTTCATTTCTATCTTGTTGTACCGCATGGTCCCATCCTGCTCTAATATCAACCATTCTTTAACCCCTCTCTATCAACCTAGTACTTAGTTCTCTGGCACCCTTTTCAAAATTAGGTTGCTTACCATAGTTTCTATTTATTCTTAAAGACTGCCCCTTTGGGTATTTTGTATTGTATGTTTAGGGTGACAACTAGTGGCTTTAAGCAGTGCATTCCCATCAGTTTTTTTCTATGAAGGTCTGTCTCAATGTTTTCCCCTTCCCCTCTGTAGATTTTGAGATCCAGAAAGTTAATTTCATTCTTTGATGCCTTATAAGTAAATTTCAGATTCCTGTCTGTTCCTTTTAGATACTGGACAAACAATTGTAACTCTGCAATTCTCTCTCCAGATGAAAATAAATCATCAGTGTATCTTTTCCAATTAGACAGCTGTTCAAAAAATGGCTTAATGTGTTTGTCCAGTACAAATTTGTTCTTTCACTCCCCCATGTAAATATTCGCAGTCAAGGGGGCACATGTGGCTCCCCATTGCAGTCCCTTTAACCTGTAAATAAAATTTATTTTCAAACAAAAAAGTACTATATTTTAAAACAAACTCCAAGAGTTTAAGCGAAAAACTAGCGGAAGGATTAACATTTTTGCCCCTCATGTACCAAACATTAGCTGCTGCATCTAAAGCCCCCTCATGTGGTATGTTTGAATATAATGCTTCTACATCCATTGTAACCAAAAAATTGTCTTCTTCAAGTTTCAACCCATCCAGCATTCTTGGTACGTCATTTGTATCCTGCAAGTATGATTCCAATTTATTAACAAATAGGCACAAATAGAAATCCACAAACTGTGAGATACTTTCAGTGAGGGATCCTATACCACTCACAGTGGGGTACCCAGGTGGATTACATAATGATGTGTGCACCTTCAGCAGCATGTAAAAGGTAGCTCTGATTGGTGTCTCATTAAGGAGAAAGTCACTCTCTTTTTTTGGTAATTGCCCCCTTTCCAAAGGCTTCTTGTATACATTCATCCACTGCAAACTTAAAGTCCACTGTTGGGTCATTCCCCAGTTTCTGATAAAATGTCCCATTATCCAGTTGTCTCGACTTCCTGTAAATAGTCACTTTTATTCATTACGACCACACTGCCTTCCTTGTCCACCTTTTTAATAATCAAGTCAGTTCTCCCCTGTAAGGTTTCAATTGCAGATCTCTCTTCTCTCGAAAGTTTATTAAACTTAGGTCTTGGGAGATCATGAAACAACTTTTCCAAATCATATTCCACTAGTTGTTGAAAAACCCCAATTGCAGGACTTGGGGCAGGGTTTGAACGTGGATGAAGGTCTACATTTAAAAATTTCAATGTTTATTTCTGGTTCAGTACTGGCCCCCACATTACAGTCATTCTCATTATCTTTTTTATGAAAAAAAAATACATTAAGCTGAGGTTCCTACAAGCCATACTGAGGTTGAATATTGTTTGAAATTTATCAACACATGCAGTTGGGGCAAAATTTAATCCCTTACTTAAGGCTTGTATTTCAGCTGAAGAAAGTTCAGTGTTAGAGAGATTTATTACCTGTGAGTTGGTCAGTTCAGGGGTTACCACCTCTTGTTCTGCCTCGGTAGTTCCTCCAGTTCTGATCATATTGGTAATGTCCCCTTCCTCAAAATCCTGTTCCTTCTCTGACCTCTCCGTGTCCTCTTATGTCTTGCATATGGTAATCTCTCTCTCTCTCTGCTCTGCAGCCTCAGACTTCTCTGTGGTGTATATGGGGGGTCCATGTCCCATTGTCCCCATGAAAATAGCATTGTTTTTTTTTTTCCTTCCCCTCTGATTCACTCGCACTGCTGAATGCAAATGAGAAATGTCTATTATGATTCAGGATTCCCCTAGGGTTCTTCTTTCAGTTAGATACCAGATCCAGTTCAAAATCATTTTTGTCTCATATAAATTTTACTTGCTTCACTTCCTTCAGCTCACTGTCTAATTTACATATAGATTCTTTCACTTTTTGATTGAAAGTGTCAAAATCAGTGTTTGTTTGGTACTTTATAAACTATTTTTCTTGTTTCTTGATTTATAATTTTAAAACCTCTTCCCTTTCTTTACTATACTTAATAATGAGATTAATCAGTTTAAAGCTTGCTTCTGTTAAAATTTCATACCAGGCCTGAATAAATGCTTCATTCTCCTGACCACATGCAGGATTGTTATTCAGTCTCAGCCCTCTAGGTATGCATTTTACTGCCACATAGGCTTCCACATTGGTACGGTTCCAGTAAACTCTCCTCCACTGAAGTGTAAGGCATTCAAGTTCTTGGAAAGCTGCCAGCAGATTCTGTTCCCCAGGTGTCCGATTACATGGCTCTGTATTGTCATTACGGAAAGGATCACTCGCTGCAGCTGCATCAAGGAGCCCACTCATGAATCCATGTGGTCCCTGGTTCTCCTCCACGAACACCAAATCAGGGGTATTTTCAAGTGGCATCTTTATCTAAAATAGTTTAAATAAATAAATAAACTCAGGATAGGAACTTAGGATAGGATCCCTCACTGAAAGTATCTCACAGTTTGTGGACATCTATTTGCACCTGTTTGTTAATAAATTCCCATCATACTTGCAGGACACAAATGCTGTACTAAGAATGCTGAATGGGGTGAAACTTGAGGAAGACAATTTTTTGGTTGCAATGGATGTAGAAGCATTATATTCAAACATACCATGAGGGGCTTCAGATGCAGCAGCTAATGTTTGGTACATGGTGGGGGTTGTGAATTCTTCCACTAGTTTTTGCTTAAACTCTTGGAGTTTGTTTTAAAATACAATACTTTTGTTTGACAAATTTTATTTACAGGTTAAAGGGATCACATAGATACATGTGCCTCTCTCAATTGTGAATATTTACATGGGGAGTGGGAGAACAAATTTGTATGAGACAAATGCATTAATCCATTTTTTGGACAGCTGTCTAATTGGAAAAGATACATTGATGATTTATTTTTCATCTGGAGAGGAGTATTGCAGAGTTACAATTGTTTGTCCAGTATCTAGAAGGAACAGACAGGAATCTGAAATTTACTTATAAGGCATCAAAGGATGAAATTAACTTTCTAGATCTCTAACTCTACAGAGGTGATGGGAAACATTGAGACAGACCTTATAGGAAAGAAATTGATGGAATACATTGCTGAGAGCCACTAGTTGTCACCCTTAACATACAATACAAAAATATCCCAAAGGGGCAGTTTTAAGAACAAAAAGAAACTGTGGTAATCAACCTAATTTTGAAAAGGGTGCCAGAGAACTAAGTACTAGGCTTATAGAGAGGAGGTTACAGAATGGATGATATTAGAGCAGGATGGGACCATGAGGTACAACAAGATACAAATGAACTCCTTAGAACACAAGCCAGAGAGAGGGATGTGAACAATGATGAAAAACATCTTAATTTTGTCACAACCTATTCCATACATGCTGGGGAAGTAGAAAAGATAGTCAGAAACCACTGGGGAGCCTCGAACAGTGACCCAGCACTAAAAGATATTGTGCTGGTTCCACCTAGAATGGCATTTAGGAGAGTACAGACATTGGGAGATAAACTTACTCACAGTCATTTTGCGGATGGTAGAAATGGAGTCAATACCTGGCTTAGCAAATCCATGGTGAGGTGTTTTGCCTGTAAGAGATGTAGTATGTGTAGCCATACTGAAAAAGGCAAACAATTTTATAATGCAGGCACAGAGAGAAACTATGATATAAGGCAACTCATCACATGTGACAGTGAAGGAATTAACTATAGAGCAGTTTGTAACTGTGGCTTCTTCTATATTGGCAAACAAAAAAGCTCAAAGTGCGAGTAAGTGAACATGTTAGAGCAATTACGAGAAGAGATATTACATATGCCACAGCTGCACATATAGAAAGATCCGCAGTTAAAACAGCACATATTTTCACATTTCAGGGTATTGATAAAGTTTCTGTCAGGCCCAGGGGAGGTAATTTTAATTATCTGTTGTTAATAAGAGAGGCCTTCTGGATTATCAGCCTGAATGCCCCTAGGGCACCTGGTCTCAACCATGGATTTGAGTTAAAGCCATTTTTAAGGCAAAAAAGAAACAAATAAATGATCAGTTCTGTTTTTTGATTATGTAATACACAAGTAACGATCTGATGTACTGTGCTGTACCTAAAGGAATAGGTCCTTTCCCTTAGGAGATATGTGCCTTCTGTACTTTGTCTACTTTTACAGTGGTTGTGATTGTTGTGCACTTTAGTAAGCAGTGTATATAGCAATGTAATTGTTAGATGATTTGAATCTTATTCTTTCTTGTGATTAATGTATTAGATGTATTTATTTAGTGATGCCTTACTTCTCTACTTGATAGTATATAGATCCTAATTCTGATTAGAAACTATTGATTCTTTGCCTTTGATATATTAACATATTATGCTAAGTTATTAGTTTATGGTTTAGTTAAATTGTATATAGCTGCTTGTATTGGCTAATTCTCAGCCTGTCACTTTGAGAATGCATTTACACTGTTTCCGTGTCTTTTTTCCTTTCTCCCCCTTCAAAATCCTTCCCTTCATATACTTTACATCTATTCATGTTTATTTGGGAGCTTGCACTTTAAGTAAGGTCAATCAGGACCTGTTTTAGTTCCTGGTCTGATGTACTAATTGGGTAACCAATCAATGTTTTTAATAGGGTTTGACATCATGGGTGATGCAATCAGAATTCTGTATTTAACTGCTAGGCCTTCACTTTGTGTTTTAGCCTTTTATAAAGGATGTGAACTATCCGAAACGCATCAGGCTACTGGTGTTCTTATTTTGTGTAATAAGTATTTTTGATGTGGAGACCTGTGCCTTTGCTTTTATTAAGTTTGGTGTGTGCTCTGTCTTTAGTTTGTTTTGTATTTGAGTTTTTTGATATGATGCACCACTATCCTAGTGCGTACTCCTTTTGTGTTTTGATCTGTGGGGAGTAGCACAGGTCTGTACGTCCAAGATTACCTGTGTTGCTATTGGAATAAGCCTATTAAGTAGGATAGTTGCAAAAATCTTATACTCGACATTCAGGAGGCTGAGAGGGCTCCAGTTTTGAATGTCTGTCCTGTTCCCTTTTTTGAAAAGGAGGATCATAATTGCGTCAGAAAAATTTTGCAGTATGAAACTGGGAGTTATGATACTGTTATATACTATAGTCAAAAAAAGGAGCAAAGAAGTCTATGAATTGTTGATATAATTCAGCAGTAAGTCCATCCTTCCCAGGGGACGTGCACTTTTTCTAATGGCCTATAGCTCGTTGGGTTTCTTCTAAAGATATCGGTGTAATAAGAGAAGTCAACTGGTCATCAGGGAGTAGGGGAATAGGGATATCTGAGAAAAAAATCAGTATTTATAGAGGTGGAAGAATCAGAGCCAAACATATTCTCTAAGTATGTTTGTGCTTTTTGTTTAATGTTAGGCAAAGTATTATAAATAATCGAGGTCACGTTCTATAAGTTGCTCTATACTGTATGTGTTGCTGATACTTTGTCAGTGCAGCTAGCTTTTGTAAATATCAGTGATGGTTTGGAACTTTGTGTGCCGCACTGTGCCTCCATTTTTAGAGAAAGTGCCCTATTATATTAGTATGTTTCCATCTCTTCTTTTAACATTTTTAATTGCTGTGAACAATCAGAATGAGACTCAAATGCTCTAGAAATAGTGTCTAAGAGTTTTTGCCTTAATTTTGAGATATTTCATATAGGAATCCAAAGTTCTCTCCTTTGCTTTACACATAAAAAGGACTTTTATCTTTTTTGAATGTCCCCTCCAGTTTAGGGGGGAATTATAAGCCTCCATGACAGAAAGCCGGGCCCTCAAAAGTTCCTGGCAATCTTCTACAATACCAGGAATACCTAACAAGGAACTATTTAATTTCCACAGGGAATAAGGCCTGTTGGGGAAAGAGCCCCTGGACGGTAAACATACTAAGGACACTGCTAAATGATCTGAGGTTTCACATGGGATAACCTCTGCTTTAGTTACTGAAATATTTTGAGACACAAAAATATAGTCTATGCGACTGGCATGTGAACCTCTGTGATAGGTCTTAGCCCCAATGTTATGTGCCTTGCAATACCAATCTACAAGTGCGGCCGTCCTGATAATGTGATTTAAGGCTCATGTGTCACCAAATAATTTTTGAGTGTAGCTTCCTCTATCTGCAAGAGTTAGCCCACAATTAAAGCCCTCTCTCAAATAAATGTGTCTGTGTGTGAGTAGGTATGGCTGTAAGATTCTGAATAATTCTATCCTAGATGCAATACTCTGCAGGGCGTACACATTTATGATGCTGAGTTTCAACGGTCTATATGTGCAGTCTAATAAAACAACCCGACCAGGGAATATATCCACTAGTCTGGAAATATGAAAGTCAAACCCTGAAAATTAGATCCCTAACCCAGCACATCTGTCTTCCCAAAGCACCAAAAGAGCTCCTTTTGTCCATCTGGATGTGACCTGGGAAATCTCAAGCCTTGTCTTCAATCTAGTGTCCTGAAGCATATGCAGTATATATCGTGATGTAAATCAGACAAATATTGCATGGTGGTTATTTGCTTTTAAAGATTTAATGCTGCACATATTGAGCGTGAGACAGCACAAACCTAGACAACATTCATATTCAAAAGGCAAAAAATTAACAATAGTATCATATTGAAGTCACTGCTGATTTCTTTTTGTTTTACCTTTTGAAGGACAGGGGTTATGCTGGGATACACAGATACACAGAAATGTGACAACAGAAAAGGCCACACACCACCTATCCAGTCTGCCCAATACCTTTTTATACATCAGCCTTAATGCCCAAGCCCTTATGTCTGTCCCTTGCCTCTTGATCCTACACCATTTCAGCTCCACTACCTCTTCCAGTAGCTTGTTCCAGGCCTCCACCACCCTCTCTGTGAAGAACTGACCCCTGATGTTACCTCTGTATTTCCCTCCTTCCAGTTTGAGCCTATGTCCTCTTGTATTCACTCCCCTCTTTATTTTGAATGAGCTCCCACCCTCCACCCTATTTATTACTTTCAAATACTTCTACGTCTCACTCATGTCTCCCCCCTCTCCCTTCTAGTCTCCAGAGGGTACAGATTTAGCTTTCTCCATCTTTGCTCATAAGGTACCTCACGCATCCCCCACACCATTTTGGTTGCCCTTCTCTGGACCCTCTCCATCATCTCAATATCCCTGTGCAGGTGAGGCCTCCAGAAGTGCACCCCATACTCCAGATGAGGCCTTAGCATGGTTCTGTACAATGGCAGCATCAACACCTCCCTCTTCCTGCTAGTAAAGCCCCTCACAATACAGGCCAGCACACCATTTGCTTTGCCCACTGCCTTACTGCACTGGTTCCCCACCTTAAGATCGCTTGATACCATAATCCCTAGGTCCCTTTCTGTTTCCTTTTCCTTGATCACCCCACCCAAGGGAGTAAGTTTCCCTCTTGTTTTTCCTCCCCAGGTGCATCACCGAGCACTTTTGTGCATTACATTTTAGTTGCCTCATGGCCTCCACTCCCCCTTGAGAATCCACCCAATTGCAGACCTTTGTATCATCTGCGAATAGACACAGCCATCCTTCCAGACCCTCTGCTAGGTCACTAACATAGATGTTAAAAAGTAGTGGTCCTAGCACTGACCTCTGTGGCACCCCACTTGTCACTGCCCATTCCCTGGAATGTGTCCCATTTACCACCACCACTTGACTCCTTTCCTTCAGCCAATTTCTACCCACCTGGTGATCCTCTGGCCCACCCCCAGTCTGTCCAGCTTATACACCAGCCTCCAATGTGGAACGGTGTCCAAGGCCTTACTGAAATCTGGATAGGCCATGTCCACCACTCCCCCCGGTCCACTATCTGCATCACCCCATCGATAAAAGCTATCAGGTTAGTCTGGCAGGACTTACCTTTGGTGAAGTCATGCTGCCTTTTGTCCTACATGCCATTTATCTCCAAGTATTCCACCAGTCTAGTCTTCAGTAACATTTCCATTACCTTCCCCACCAAAGGTGAGACTGACAGGGCAGTGTTTTTGACCGCGTCCTACCTTCCTCCCTTGTATACAGCAACCACCTCTGCCCTCTTCTAGTCCATTGGCATGATGCCTGAGTCTAAGGACAAGTTAAATAGTCTTGCCAGATGTGGTGCCAGCTCCTCTCTCAGCTCCTTGAGTACCCTTTGGTGCATACCATCGGGCCCCATTGCCTTGTTGACCCTAAGTCTACCCAGTTCTTCCCTTACACTGTCAGCTGTGAATTCCATTGAATCCAACTGCCTGTGAATTTCTCCCTTCCCTTCCCATTCTGGCCTTTTGCCTTCACCCTCCTTCGTGACGATTGACCCAAAGTAGTCATTTAAAGTCTCCGCTTTTTCATAATTCTCTTCCAGTATTGTTCCACTTCCCCCCCTTAACCTTCCAATTCCCTCCTTCTGTCACCCACATACCTAAAGAAAGTTTTATCCCCCCTCCTTGCCTTCTTGGCTATCCTGTACTCAGTGTCCTCCTTCACCCTCCTTATCTTTTGTGCTGCCTCCCGCCCTCCTCTTAATCCTATAGGACTCCCCATCCTCAGCCTTTTTTGTCATCCTGCCTCCCTAGAAGGCCTGGTTTCCTCCCTGACCCCCCTTCCCCACCTCCTTAGTGAACCATAGCGGTCTTCTCCATCTTCTGTTCTTACTTATCCTTCTAATACATGTGTTCATGTTTTTTGTACCCTCTCTTAATCGCTGCCCATAATTTCTCCACCACCTGTATATCTCATCTTTGTGATTTCTTCACTGATCACCCTCCTCATTTGCTAAAGTCAGCCTTTCTAAAATCCATTACCCTGTTTTTTTTCCTATGTCTCTTCCCGCTCTCACCCTGAACCTGATAGCCCTGTGGTCACTGGTACCTAGCTCTTCCCCCACTACCACCTCCTCCACACTGTCCCCATTTGTGAGGATTATATCCAACACCCCTAGTGGGCTCAGTGACCCACTGCTGCAGGAACATGCCCTGTATAGCCTCTAAGATGCCCCTACTCCTTGAGGAGACTGCTGTCTGGGCTTCCCAGTCGATGTCAGGGAGGTTCAGGTCCCCCTCTTGCAAAATGACCCCCTTTGCACCATTTTCGCTACTGATTCTACAGAGTGCATATCCCCTTCCTCCCCTTGCATAGAAGGTCTGTAAACAACCCCAACACTCAGATTTTCCCCCTTCCTCTTATCTAGGGTGACCCATATTATCTCCGTTTCTCCCCTCCTCCTCCTCCTGCCTTTCCATGGCCATGATTTCTTCTTTGACATATAGTGCCATCCCTCCTCCCCTTTTCCCCTCCCAATCTTCCCTGAACAATCTGTAATCACTGTCTCCCATGCATGGTGCTCATTCCACTATGTCTCGCACCTGCTACAATGTCAAGATTCTCCTCCACCATGGTGGCTTCCAGCTCACCCAGTTTATTCCCTAGGCTCCTGGCATTTGCAACCAAAGCTCTCCACCATCCAGCCCCATAGCCCCTTCTCACTGTCTAACACTTCCTTGCTGCTGTTTCTTTTATAACTGCCTCATCATGGGGAGGCTGGTAGCCTCTCCATTCTTCCTCCCTTAAGGATGACCTGTCAGCATCCCCACCACGCTCGTTTAAATTGATCTTCTGTACTATGAAGTCCTCCAGTTATTTCTTTAGTAAAGCTGCCCTGCAGTGCTCAGGTGGAGTCTGTCGGTATACAGCCCCTCCTCTTCCTACGTAGAGCCCCAGTCACCTATCCATCCAAACCCCATCTGACTGCACCACTCTTGTAGCCATTTATTGAAATTCCCTATTTTCTCTTTCCTGGGTGTGCTCACCCTTGGTACTGGCAGTACCTCTGAGAAGGAAATGGAAGGAAATGCCATGTTTCTACAGAATCTGCAAGCTCCTCGAATCTTGCCTGTACCTCCACTTGACTGTTTCCCTCATAGTCATTTGTGCCCAGGTGAAACACCTGATGTGTCCTCTCATCTTGCTGCTTGCCCCAGAAGGAATGGTGCCTCATCTCCAGCGTTGTCATCCCTTGCATAGACTGCACCCATACTGCATTGCCTTTCACTCCATTTCTCCCCCATCTGATTCCCTTGATTATTGAGCCCCCCAAGAGTGCCACCCTAGTGCTTCCTGAGTGTCCCTTAGACCTCCAAGTTTGGTTACCCCCCGACAGTGACATTTCGCCAGCGAGATCCCCCACAGCGACTACAGCACCATGCTGCTGTGGGAAACCTGCTGGCACCAGGTGCTGTCTGTCAGGGGTCCTGCACCCCCCAATCAGCTCCGACTCCAGGTTGATAATCCTTAAAGGTGTGGGGCCCTAAGGGGGTGTGGGCGCAGCCCCTAGGGAGGTTTGAGGGGCAACGCCCCCTAAAGAAAACACAGTCAGCCTGTGGGAACTGGCAGCCAACTGCAGAATGCGGTCAACCTGCCGGTGTTGCTTACGTGGCGTTCGACAAAAATTTTGTCGCGCACCCGTCGTGGATCCCTCCAAGTCTATGTCCTGGGGCCTGGCTTCCCTTGGCCTCCCTATTCTCCCCCTCTAACCTGTCTTGGTTTTGGCCCTTGCTCAGCATTTTCTCTCCATCCTCCAACCTGTCCTGATGTTTGTCTTCACCCAACATTTTTCCCACTTCACCCTCTCCCATCGGCCTTCCCACAGACCCCCCCATACCCCTTCTTCCCTTTTACTGTCTCTTGATTTGCTGTGGCTCTGCATTCACCAACCTCCAACAGCCCCTCATTTGATCTCCCTCTACCTGCTCCTGGTTTACCCCCTATTGCAGAAAATTCTGAACACCATATCCCCCTCGAGGAAGTCCTTCTCACCACCTGCCCTATCTGCAGATCTCCCTTCCTGCACTCTGCCTGCCACATCACCTTACTGCTTACTACTGCTCCTCCTACTGGATACCCCCATGTTGATTTGGGGCCTTCAGAGCTCCTGCCTCAATTCTGCCAATGCCTCTTTCTTCGCTTCTTTATCCTGTGCCTTGGTCCTCTCGTGTTCCCACTGATGTCTCCCATTTTGGTCTGGCTCTACCCCAGCCAGTTCCCTGCACTCAAGATCATACCCCTTTCATCATCAACCAACCGTCCTGACCCCATTCGACCACTGAGCTCCTCTCGGTCATTTCTCTCCACAAGGAGTCACCACGAATAATCCATTCCAGATGAGGAAGCAAGAGAGGAATCTGAACGCCCTTCCTCCCCTACCATATCCCCCACTGTCTCCTTTTGCCAAAGCCTGAAATTTATTTCTGGTAAGAATGTGTTTTTTGAGATCGACCATCTGCCTTTCTTTTCCCTTTCCCGTTCCCTCATTTAGAAGGGTGGGACTGTCATAAAGGGGTCCACATCCCAAGGAGGGGGAGGTGACATGTCTTCCTGAAATTGTGCTCCTGTCATATCCTTGGATGTAATCAGAGAAACTGGGGTGGAAGTTTCCAAAATGTTGAGTCGGTGAGGGGTCCTGGGCAATTTTGAAGCAGTACTAAGATGAGCAGAGGAAGGCTGAGCAACAATAGAAGAAGAGGTTTCTCTTAGGTGAAGGGCCTGAACCTGGGAATCTGTGATTAGGGCAACTTGATCCTGAGGGGGGCGATCTACCCTATTGTTATCTGCCCATGGACATTGATTGTAGGAATGCCCGGCTTCATCACATAAATTACCTTTTAGGGGGTTAGGACATCCCAGACTGACATGCTCATAACTTAAACAGAGGTTACATCTGGGCTTATCACACATACTACTTAAATGTGTTCTGGCCCCACATTTGTGACAAGTGCAAGGTTGGCCAGATAAAAACATAAACCTTGGTCCCTGCCTCTATAGAAGTTTCCTGGAAGGTGTAGAATACCCCTATCTGTTTGCTTTAGCAGAACTTTGACTTTCCATCCCCCGTCCAGATTAGATCCTCATCCAAAATAGGTTGAGGGGCTTCTAGTATGTTGCAGCGCTGCTTTAGCCAGTATTGGACATCCACACTATTCACCCCCTCCTCCTAAAAAGCAAGGTAATAGTTTTAATCATAGGTTTAGTAAGGGGGATGACTAAAAAGGAGGTCCAAAGAAGCTGTGTTCTTACTTGCTTGAATTTAATCCAGAACCTTTCCAAAGTGTGTACATTCTTATAACTCAAATCATAAATATATTCACCATGTATATGGATGAAAGCAAACAATTCAGAAGCTCCTATTCCTAAAGAATCCCATAACATATTATGAAGGACCTTTCTCCTATCTGGAGCCTCGTTAATATCCCCAGAAATTTCAATCGTTACAGCATTTCTGCACTGTGCAGGTTAAGCACTAAGTTTGTAAATAAGTCACTGAGTTTAAAGTTCGTATCGATGCAGGCTCACCTTCAGGCTGGGGAAGAGAAGGTCTAGAGTCATTTGGGCATGCATGCTCGTTGTCTGAGGAAGAGGAGTCCATTTGTTGAATTTCAGCATTGGGGCCCATTTTACTGTCAGTTCCCATAGTGACGGTCGGTGACCGGCCAGTGTTGGGGATTTTCACTGGAGGATTCTGAGCCGATATATTATGCAATCCTGTGCTATCCGCCATGTTTTGGTGAATTGTGTTAAGTCCCAGGTTTAAATTCTTACTGTGCTCAGCAGCTAAAATTATTTCCTGTGCACTGATAGGACCTGGTGAAGTCCATGGCGCTCCTGCACTTGCTTGCCGCCATCCTGCTGCACGGAGCAGCTTCTGAGGACCAAGTACGTCGTCGAGAGATTAATCCAATGAGTGTCCCTTGAGATGCAATGAAGACACAGGAGCTGCAGGGTTGACTGTAGAGGTAACATTCAAAGCACTTGATATAATGGAGGGAGCTGTGTAAGTGGCTGATGTGGGATAAGTAGGCTCTGGAATGTCATGTAAACCCCTAGGTTCTTCCTGCATGAGTCGCTGTAGACATATACGATGTTGCTGAAAAAACAATCTCAATTGTTCTTCAGAGATTGTATTGGTAGCTATTAAGTACGCTGTTTGAACTTGTGGGTCTGGGTTCAAATCTACCCTCTGGTCAGTCGGGGAATGCAGGTGTAATCCTTGTGATTTAGTAGTCTTCGCAAGTCTCAGCCTTTCATTTTCTATACCTGTAACCATGGGTTCATTCTGATGTACTGTAGGCACATGGGTAGAAGCCTCAGAAGCTAAAGGTGTCTCACCATCTCCTCCTTCTCCTGCATCCTGGACATCGTCCATCTTGGAGTCTAACTGACGAGGGTTCCCCCTACTGTTGAGTAGGAATTTCCCAATGTCCTGGCCAAATTTCCACCATTCACTAAAATACCACTAACAGCTTAATCTGGTTCAAGGTCAGTTGGCATTCATCTGTATTCCCTCCCTAGGTCATGCCGAAAATAGGCAGAATTTGTGTAGTGCACTTACCTGGTCAACAAAAAAAAAAAAAAAAGAAATGAGTATAGGTATATGTGTTGATGGATGAAAACACTGTTTTCATCCATTGTCATTCATTTTTCCTGCTCATTACTCTTATGCGATTAACTTAGACACAATGTCATGCACTGCATGCCAGTGCATACCTGTACAGGTACTTGTATTTGTCACACATGTATAATTACTTTACCATCTTGAAAATGATGTCATGTTGCTACGCACACCCCTACCAGTGCCATGCAGCACTGTGCGTAGCTCTGTTGGACTTCAGTGAGGTGACTTACTACTTATTCAGTAATTCATGTAATGTTCCTGGATGACTTACCCTGTGATTGTAGGAAAAAGGCTATTCCAAGTATGACTAACTTTTCTGCTTGTCACATTTGCTAGATGTTCACAGACGCCATGGAAAGTCACAGCCAGGAAATGTCCAGTGATGTTTACTGTGCTTTTGATTCAGGTATTAACACCAATCTCAGCACTGCCGAGGGGGTAAGCTTTGTGGAGAACTTAGCATCCCTGTCAAGTGAAGACGATGGTCTCCGAGTGGCTGCAAAAGACAGCATGCCGGAAATGTCAGCATCAGCATCAACTACCATGGAAACAGGAACAATGATGCTGCACCTAATTCATGTGTCCAGATCTACACATATTCACCGCTTCTTGATTAGTCACAAAAAAGGTAGGCAGATATTATGTCGTGCTTGAGATTTCGGGAATCTAGTATGTCAATAGACTCAACATTCACGTTACCATCTCTCCCAGGCACACAGACCACGTCTCCAAAGACAGCTGATGCCGCAGTGCAGTGCAGTGCGACCTGCTCGCAGACACTATGTTGACTCACAAGTAATCAACACCACTCCATTCACCTGCTCCATCAAGTGCCATGTCTTCCTTTAACGATCGTGATGCTTCTGACTCTGAATAAATCTCCTGTGATGAATCAGTGGTACAAGCAGAACGGGAGTTGAGAGAAGACCTAGGGTTAATGAACTAAGAACCTATACCACTCAATTGATTTCTGTCATCAGTGCATGTTTTCTTACAATTAAAGGATACAGTTAATTGAAATCTTTTCTTTCCATTTTCAAGTTGAAGCAGACATCAAAGTACTAGGCTCATGACGAGCCAAAGTACACTGTTTATTGTTCCAGCCTGGATGAACTATTTCAATACTGCTTTGCTTGTGGCTCCCCAACATCAGCCTTATTTTCCACAGATGACACATCCAGAAGGCATGGAACCTTGCTGGTTGTTGATATCAAATGTCAAAACTGTTCCTTAAAAAAGACTTGGCGCAATCAACCAGACCACGGCAAAAATGTTCATGGCAATGATGTATGTCGGACACCATCTTAACATCTGGATCTTTCCAATCTTTGAGTTTATGAACATTGCGGGCATCTCACGGAGCACTTATGACAAACACCAGAGAGAGCTGTTACTGCCATGTATAGAAAACATATGGGTAACACATCAAGCACTCCTGCTGGAAATTCTACAAGAAACGCAGGGTGGTTTGGTCTTAGGTGGTGATGGCAGGGCCGACAGCCCTGGCCACAGCACAAAATTTGGCTCTTATACACTGCTGGAATACCATATTTGGAAGGTCATAAGCATTGCTCTTGTTCAGGTGAGACACCTAACGTACATATGCCACAATGTGGATGTCATAAACTGATGCCATTATGAAATAACTATCAAGATATGTTTTCCATTAGAGCACTGAAGTCAAAAACTACAACTGAATGGAGCTTGAGGGACTGAAGCGGACCCTGTCAATGCCCGTGGAAGAAAACCATCTGTCCATTGATGGGCTTATTACAGATTGTCACAAGCAAATATATGCCTGGCTTTCCAACTCCCCCCTCATGTCTAGTGCCAGCCATTACTATGATGTCTGGCATGTGGCCAAAGGTATGATGTGAAAGAGACAATTGATCTGTGTTTGGTAACTGTAACCACACAGTCACTTCTGGTGGTGACCAGGAGGCCAGCAGTGTTACTAAAAAGCAGGTGTCCAAGGCAGCTGGCAACAAGCTGGTTAAATGACGCTTTCACCGCTACCATCTTTACTTAGCTCACCTGGATATCAGGCTGACTCAGTCATTACAAGGCTTGCTGCAGCATTACACTTGCGTCACCTGCTGATGATGAACTTACAATGTTCAGATGGATTGTTGTGCTGCGGTGGGAGGCAGACATGTATGTGGTCTGTCTTTTGGCTGTGTTCATCAAGCCATTCTATTTCTCACCCTTCTATTGATAATCCCCAACTTACCAGTTCTGTAGAACCTTTCGCAGCGTAATCGCTTGATGTTTCACTCCAGGAGGAGAAGGTCCACAGCTGTGGTTGATCCATGGAGCAATCACCTGTGCTGTCCGGGAAGTTAACAGCTGTCTGAAAAATGACAATGTGCGCACATCTGGCAGCTAACATGGTGAAAAAGATACTTCACTTCTTATCAATGTGTACTTCAAGGTACAAGATATCCAGATGTACAAATGTTTCAGACTGTTTACTGAGGGTATGATAATGTTTATCTCAACATAACACTACATCACAGCACTTTTGTTGTGTTCTGCTTCAGATACAGTGAAGTACATCTGGCGTTAATTTCTGGTTCCGCTTCGCAACTGTAGACAGATTGAAGACTCAATTGTGTAATACAGAAAGAAATGCAGTGGCTGCAGCTGGGGCAAAGTGTGGGATGAATGCCGTCTGCAGTTTAAATGCATGGCTAACTGGTTTGGTGGGTGGGCACCAGCCTCCATTAAAGTCTAAAGTAATGTTTAAGACACAAGACTTATTGCTTCAGGTGTGGACGTGCTGGTGCTACACAGCAGTCAGGTCTGGAATATGCCTACCATTCTCTCCACTGGAACTGGTTGTAAATATCAAGTTTCATTTTACTTCCTCCCTCAACCCCAGGGTCTCTACATAATGACCCTGGTATTCATTCAATGGGTAGGTGTGGTACCATTTCTAGGTCTGTAAATCTTTATGTCATCCCAAGTATGGGTACCACTTTTATTTGGTGTCCTAATTGTGTATATCTGGTGTTGGGGTAACATTAGCAGTGAATCCTGATGTTCGTGTCTATTCACTGTGGGTTATGGAATGGTAAGATGTGCAGACTATGGAGGTTTTGTAATATGATTACCTCTTTTATTGCCTCACTGACTACTGCAGTTAATGTGTTATGGCAACTATCATGGACATAACATTGTGCGATGCCTTCTAGGTGTTGAAATAAAGTGTATAGCCTATGTAAGCAGAGTGGGATGGAAGACATATTGCCTTGGAAGAAAAGCATTAACAACCACGTGTATTGAGTGGCATCTTCATCCCCACATGGCAATGCTGAATTGATAAAGGCGAAGTGGGAGTCAATGACATGCCATCTTCAAAACCAGTATGCTTATCCAAGCCATCTGTTTCCTGCATGCCAGCATGGGCCTCTCACAGGCTGTGAGAGGAAGAAAAAGTGGCTCAAGCAAGGTAGTTGTTTTCAATGAGCATTTCATGGTCACCTTTACAGTAAAGGCATGTGACACAGCACTGCTACCATAGTAGTGCAATGCAATACTGGACTGATACTGGATGTGAACTGTTGAGTTATGCGCAACAATGCACCACTGAAAGGTTGTGCTGTAGAACACATGCAAGAACTGCCATCACAGTGCCTCTGTCTACCTCCCCCAACACTGACTTTCACCACAAGTGTATGTCTCAATGGTGGTACGCAATCAACGGTACCATCAGGAAACATTTTATATAATGCCAACAGCCCATGATGATGGGTGGTCTATTAGCATGACAGGGAATCATACAATGCTGTACAAGAAGATGGACACACCCAGCACATTATCCATATCCCTCAGTACCAAGACATGTTTGTGATGGTGGTTACAACGCAGCATGTCTTGATATGACAATGCCGTATGCTCGCACATTTCTACTTGTACTATGCAGTCAGTGTTTCGGTATTGTGGTGTTCTTTTCAGTATGCACATGACATGCATCATAGTAACATTGTTCATGTTTTTGCTAGTGATCCAGTCACTGAGAAGTTTCTTGCCATTCTTGAAAAACCTACGCTCATAAAGGACATTTGCAGGCTATCCCCAATTCAGCAAACTTCAGCTTTCGAAGCTTTCCACAGAACAATCCTGCAATTTGCTCCCAAACACACTGCCTACTCTTTCCATGGCATTCAGTGCAGGTATAACAGTCATAGTTGCATATGGCAACACAGAAGTGCCATACCATTGTTATTGCAGTTAGCAACATTAAACTAGTTTTTTTTACTCCAAGTTGCTTTCGCTTGTGTGTGTGTGTGTGTGGTGAGGGGGTGGGGTGGGCTGGAGAGACTACACGTAACAACTATTATCCCCATACTGTGACTTTCCATTTCCATGGTGCCACCACCTGGAGAACCAATCATTTTCCTTTGTAAGTTCTGAAATGCATCCTGCGAAGCATGATTGCTTCCCATAACAATTCCTACTATGACCATGGACAAGCACACTTGTTTCCATGGTATGAATCAAGATAAATAACATTGTTACTTATAGGACTGGTAGTTCAACTTCAAAAACGTGCGCCATCCACCGAGAGCCTTAAGCAATAATGGCTGTTTTTCCTCTGTCGATGTTGTACAATTGCTTATATTCTCTATTCATCTATGCATGATTACACCTGGCCACACACATTATAACAAAACTATGGGAATGACTTATTGAGAGAAAGACAAGAAATCCATGTTTGTCGGTCTGCTTGACCAAGGCCAAGAAAGGGGAGCCATTAGTGCCTCGCTTAAAGTGTGCCTTAACATATGGTGAGCCACTCAAGATGAAAATTCTGAGTTTATTGACATCAACATACAGATAGACTACACACACAGGATGTTGTTACTGTTGTGCTGCATTTTGCATCCACGGTGTTCACACATGCCCATGACAATAAATGGAGTTAGATGGTGGTAGCTGTTTCTATCAAGTGCAGTTAACACATGGCAGTAAGCAAGCACAGTTCATCATCATTTTGATAATAAGTAGATGAAGCATTCCATCACCTTTTGCAGATAAAGGTTGACAAGATGGAGAAGTATATATGATGCTGCCATATGTATTTTGTTGTGGAACAGTTACAGTATACAAGCGAATATAGTGGCCGTGCGCTGATATGCGTTTCTGCAAATGGTTTTCATTACCCACTGTTCATGGTTGTAGTTAGATGTGGCAAACCACCCATTTCATTCACTGCACTGTAAAGAATAGACAGTGGTGTACCATGTGTTAGTAAATCCAGTAATGCAATTTGTTGAAACCCACTATGGGAACGTTCATTAGTCGTTGCAACTGAGCTGTCGAGATGAGCATTCACAGTGGATGAGTTTGTGTGCAGCGGACGGACTTGTTAACTGTAAAAGGAGAAAGTGGCTGTTGTGACAGCTACAGAAATCCTCACCAAGTGAGAGGAAGCGTACCTGCATGATATGCTATTATGAGTGTCCCCTGGACTCCATCACACCCATGCAGTGGTAACAGATATGCTTCTCACTCTGAATGTGTGATGTGAGGTGCACTGTGCGACACCAACCCAGCGGCAACATTGGCACCCACCTGCCTCCATGTACTCATGTCTATGATGGTGTGGATGGAAAGGGTGGATGTGAATTAAGGTGCATGGATCCTAGCTGACCACATTCGATGCCCAGAAGAGGTTGTGTTCAGTGATTACATAAGGATGTGACATGTGAGGACAGTACAAAATCACACATGCCCACACAATGCAAAGCATCATGGGCTGCATATGCAAATCACCACAGAATGTTATGCTGGTTCAACTTTAAGCAGAACTGCATGGTGCCGAAAGGCCTCTCACACAGTTTGCAAAGGGCGCTAACAGATGACACAGACACGTGTTTCGTCCTACCAGGACTCATCAGTATGCCTCGTCTGTTTGACACCCCAGTGGAATGGACCAGCTACCCTAAGACGGTCTGTCTGGGTTATGTTGTGGTGAACCCATTAAAATAAAAACTTTTAAAAGACAAAGAACCTCTGCGCAAACACTGGGAAGGGACAACGTAGTACCGTGGTGTCTCTGTACATCAATCCACAGGAATCCAAACTACAAATAATAACTGCTGTGCCAGGAGACAACCTGACAGATGTCAGTGATGAGACAGCAGAGTAATGGAGGGATGTGATGGCTTATAGCATCTCCCCAGTAGAAGCTAGGTGTTAAGCACCTATAAGCTGGTTGTGGATATGACAGGAGACACACCTACTGAGATAGAACTTGATAGGCAGAGTCAGAAATGACAGAAAAACCATGAAAACCAAAAATTTAACTCACTGCATGAATTGCATTACAGAT
Organism: Neoceratodus forsteri; assembly: GCA_016271365.2. Classification (NCBI taxonomy): domain Eukaryota; kingdom Metazoa; phylum Chordata; order Ceratodontiformes; family Ceratodontidae; genus Neoceratodus; species Neoceratodus forsteri. The sequence continues at coordinate 1,465,847,151 of CM057459.1, forward strand.
GACTATCAACTAAACTTGGCGGCAAAGCCATAATTATCAGTCATTTCTACCATACTACTTTTACAGATTACGCACATGAAGTCATGGAGAAAGTATAGAGGGCCTTTGCCTTGCAGGAAAAGAAGGAGAAACTACTTCACCAACAGGGGCGTCACCAGAGGTGTAAAGTTGGGAGGGCTAATGCCCTTTAGTAAAAATCCCAACGAAGCTAGGGGGGTCCAGAGGCATACCCCCCCCCCCCAGAAAATTTTGAACATTTTACCTTCAAATGGTGGCTTTTCCTGCGATTTAATGGTGAATTATGTGTTTGAAAAGCCTGGTTATCATGACATCTATTTAATGTTACATGTGGAAAAATGTGGTTACTGGACCACCAAGGACAATGGAAAGAATTACACCATTATCCCAGCAGATCTGCTGGGAAGGTTACAGGACCCCAGAGCAAGTAATAGACCAGCCTGACACCATTATCCCAACAGAATTGCTGGGAAGGTTACAGGACCCCATAGCAAGTGAGAGACCAGCCAGACACCATTATTCCAGCAGATCTGCTGGGAAGGTTACAGGACCCCAGAGCAAGAAAGAGACCAGCCAGACACAATGATCCCAGCAGATTATCCCTGAACTAGTGGCCTTGATGGAAGAGGGTTGCCTGAATATTGTGGCAGTCACAGAAACATGGTACACAGAGAACCATGACTGGGATGTCAACATACCAGGATACATAATCTACAGGAGGGATAGACCTCTAGGCCTTTATCTGCTGGCAAATTTCGTATGTTCGTAACTAAAGAGTAAACAGGGAGCATAAGAGGCACTCTGGGTCACCCTGGAGACAGGAAATGGCACCACAATCCGCATGGGGGTTGTATACAGACCCCCATCTCAGGGGGAGGGAATGGACAAGGAAATGATAGAAGGCATCCTTAGAATGACAGAAAAAGGTTAGATATTGTTGATGGGGACCTGAATATGCCAGATGTTAATTGCAGCACCTTTGCCTCAGGCACATCCAAGAGCAGGGTCATTCCTGATGCCCTACAAGGGGCATGCCTCAGACAGCTAGTATTGGAACCCACTCGGGTGGGAGCAATCTTAGACCTGGTACTCTCAAATGGGGATGGAGAAAGAATCTCAGATTTAGAAGTGGGTAGCCATCTGGGAACAAGAGACCACCAAACAGTGTGGTTCACGATAAACACAGCCATACAATCATGCCATACAAAAGCAAGAGTATTGGACTTTAGGAGGGCTGACTTTGGGAAAATGAGAGAATGCCTCAGAAAAGCACTAGCAAACAAGCAAGAAGGAGGGGTGGAGAAACAATGGGGAGTAATTAAAACAGCCATCACAGAGGCAACAAGCCTTTGTGTAAAGCAAATCAACAAAACACAACGAAGGAAAAAATGCTATGGTTCACAAAAGAGGTGGCAGGGAAGGTTAAGGAGAAAAGGATAGCATTCAGGAAATATAAGGAAACACAGAAGGAGTAGGACAGAGAACTTTATCAGTTAAAGCAGAAAGAGGCAGGGAAGGCAGTCAGAATAGAAACATAGAAACATACATATAATTTGATGGCAGATAAGGACCGCTTGGCCCACCCAGTCTGCCCATTTCCCTACCTACTGGATAAGCTGCAGATCCTAGTTAACCAGCAGCCTACTTCTTCCTACCCCCACCCCCCAGAATTGCCTTATGACTATCCCATGCATGCTTGAATTCCACCCCTGATTTTGACTCCACAACCTCCTCCGGAAGGCCATTCCATGCATCCACAACCCTCTCTGTGAAAAAATACTTCCTTAAATTACCTCTGAGCTGCCCTCCCTATCTTCAAATTGTGCCCTCTTGTTCTTGCACACCTCTTTTTTTGAAAGATACTACCCTCTTGGACTTTGTTGATTCCCTTGAGGTACTTGAAAGTTTCTATCATGTCCCCCCTCTCCCTCCTTTCCTCGAGGCTATACATATTAAGCTCCTTAAGTCTCTCTTCATATGTCTTCCGGTGCAGACTCTGCACCATTTTAGTTGCCCTCCTCTGGACAGCTTCCATCCTGTCTATGTCTTTGCGGAGATTGGGTCTCCAGAACTGCACACAGTACTCCAGATGGGGTCTCACCAGCTGTCTGTACAGAGGGATAATAACTTCCTGTTTTCTACTGGTGATGCCTCTCCCTATGCATCCCAGTATCCCCCAGCCCTCCTTGCTGCCCTCTCACATTGCTTGCCCATCTTTAGGTCATCTGATATGACTACCCCAGGTCCCTTTCCATTTTTGTTGTTGTTAGTATCTCACCCCCATTGTACTCTTCCCTGGGTTTTGTTTCCAGGTGCATTACCTTGCACTTCCTAGCATTGAATCTAAGCTGCCATACATTTGACCATTCCTCTAACCTTGCCAAGTCCCTTCTCATCCTTTCCACCCCACCCTGTGCATCAACTCTGTTGCAGATCTTAGTGTCATCTGCAAAGAGACATACTTTTCCTTCCAGTCCTTCTGCAATGTAAACATAAAGACATTGAAGGGACAGTCCTATCACTGAACCCTCGCGGTGCCCACTAAGTAACCTCCTTTCTTCTGAGTGGACTCCATTTACTATTACTCTCTGTGTCCTATTCTCAGCCAATTCTTTACCCAGGCTGTCATCTTGGGACCTACTCCCAGGCTGGCTAACTTGTATATTAATCTTTGTGTGGGACTGTGTCAAATGCCTTGCTAAAGTCTAGGTAGGCCATGTCCACAACCTCCCTGATCTACTACTTTGGTCACCCAGTCAAAGAAATCTATCAGATTCATCTGGCATGACCTTTCCACTGTGAATCCATGCTGCCTAGGGTCCTGTGCCCTCTGGCCTCTAGATACTCGACAATTCTTTCCTTAGAAGTGATTCCATCATTTTCCCTATCACTGAGGTTAAACTAACAGGTCTATAGTTTCCTGCTTCTGCCTTGCTCCCACTTTTGTGAAGGGAATCACATCTGCCCTCCTCCAGTCCTCGGGTACCACCCCATCCTCCCATGATTTGTTAAAAGGGTAGTCAGTGGTGTCACTAGTTCTACCCTTAGTTCTTTTAAATTCTGGGATGAATCCCATCAGGCCCCATTGCTTTGTCCACCTTCAGTTTTAAGAGTTCTTTCAGAACCCTTTCTTCTGTAAATGGGCTGGTATCAACTTCTGTATCCAGAGTGTTACTACTGTTGTTTTAGGTACCTCCCTCTTCCTTTGTAAATACTGAGCAAAAATATTTGTTTAGTATCTCTGCCTTTTCACAGTCTCCTCTGCCCACCCTCCTCCCCTTTATTAAGCCTCACTATCCCTCCCTTGGTCTTCCTTCGCTCCCTGATGTACCTATAAAAGGTTTTATCCCCCTTCTTAACTGAGTTGGCTATCTTTTCCTCGGTTTGGGCCTTTGCTATTCTGACTGCCTTCCCAGCCTCCTTTTGCTTTAACTGATACAGTTCTCTGTCCTGCTCCTTCTGCAATTCCTTGTACTTCCTAAATGCCTTCTTTTTCTCTTGAACCTTCACTGCCACTTCCTTTGAGAACCATACTGGTTTCTTACATCGTCTTGTTTTGTTTATTTGCTTCACACAAAGGCTCGTTACCTCTGTGATGGCAGTTTTTTTTATTCCCATTGTTCTTCCACCCTCCTTCCTGCCCATTTGCTAGTGCATTCCTTAGGCACTTACCATTTTGCAAAGTCAGCCCTCCTAAAGTCCAGTACTTTTGTCTTTGTATGGCTTGACTCTATTGCTGTGTTTATTGTGAACCATACTGTTCGATGGTCGCTAGTTCCCAGATGGCTACCCACTTCTACATCTGTGATCTCTCTCCATCTCCATTTGAGAGTATCAAGTCTAATATTGCTCCCTCTCGAGTGGGCTCCAGTACTAGTTGTCTAAGGCATGCCCCTGTAGGGCATCTAGAATAACTGCACTCTTCAAGTGGCAGCTGCAACTGCACTCCAGTTAACATCTGGCATATTCAGATCAGCCATCAGCAATATCTCCCTTTTTCTGCCATTCTAAGTATACTTTCTATCATTTCCTTGTCCATTTCCTCCCCTGAGAAGAGGTCTGTATACAACCCCTGTGCGGATTGTGGTGCCATTGCCTCTCCAAATTTACCCACAGTGCTTCTTCTCCTCCTGTTTACCCTTTTGTTCTGTTGCTTTTATTCCTTCCCTTATGTAAAGAACTACTCCTCCTCCTCTTTTACCCTCCTGTCCCTCCTGTAGATAGTGTATCCTGGTATGTTTACGTCCCAGTCATGGTTTTGTGTGTACCATGTTTCTGTGACTGCCACAATATCCAGATGTTCCTCCTCCATCAAGGCCACTAATTCAGGAAGCTTGTTACCTAGACTACGGGCATTGGTACTCATTGCTCTCCATTTTTTGATTACTTTACCTTCTGTTGCAGCAACCCCCACTGACCGTTCTACCTTGGTCTTTTTCTCATTTAGTACCCTGTTTTGTAGGGAAAGGCTGGGATTTTTCTGCTGCTTGTCAGTGCCTCCCCCTTTGACTAGTTTAAAAGCTTGCCAATGAAGCATTTAAACTGATTGCTCAAAAGACTTGTTCCCTTCCTGGACAGATGCAGACCATCCTACCAGTATAGGCTGGTGTCCCTCAGGTGGAACCCCAGTCCCCAATGAAGCCAAACCCCTGTGCTCCGCACCATTTTTTCAACCATTCATTAAACTGCATGGTGCCAATTACCCTCGCCTCCCCCATGCCTTTGACAGGCAGCACCTCTGAGAAGGATACTGTGTGTACTACTTGTGTGCAAAGGCCAAACCGAGGAAAGGATAGCCAATTCTGTTAAGAAGGGGGATAAGACTTTTTATAGGTACATAAGGGAGCAAAGAAAGACCAAAGGAGGGATCATGAGGCTTAATAAAGGGGAGAGAATGTGGGCAGAGGGTGACAGTGAAAAAGCAGGGATACTGAATGAATATTTCTGCTCAGTATTCACAAAGGAAAAGGAGGGAGAGGTGCCTAAACCAAACAAGAGAAACACTCTGAAGACAGGGGTCGATACCAGTCCATTTAAAAAAGAAAAGGTTCTGAAAGAACTAATAAAATTGAAGGTGGACAAAGCAATGGGGCCTGATGGGATTCACCCAAGAATTCTAAAAGAACTAAGGGTAGAACTAGTGACACCACTGACTATTCTCTTTAACAAATCATGGGAGGATGGTATAGTGCCTGAGGACTGGAGGAGGGTGGATATGATTCTTCTTCACAAAAGTGGGAGCAGGGTAGAGGCAGGAAACTACAGACCAGTTAGTTTGACCTCAGTAGTAGGGAAAATGATAGAATCACTTCTGAAGGAAAGAATTGTTGAGTACCTAGAGGCCAGTGAGGCACAGGACCCAATGCAGCATGGATTCATGATGGGAAGGTGTGTCAGATGAATCTAATAGATTTCTTTGACTGGGTGACCAAAGTAGTAGACCAGGGAGAGGCTGTGGACATGGCCTACCTAGATTTTAGCAAGGCATTTGATACAGTCCCACACAAAAGATTAATACACAAGTTAGCCAGCCTTGGAGTGGGTCCCAAGGTGGTAGCCTGGATAAAAAATTGGCTAAACAACAGGATGCAAAGGGTAGTAGTAAACAGAGTCCACAGTGAAGAAAGGAGGGTTACTAGTGGAGTACCACAGGGTTCAGTACTGGGACCGGTCCTTTTTAATGTCTTTATACAGTAAGTGACATTGTAGAGGAACTGGAAGGAAAAGTATGTCTCTTTGCAGACGACACAAAGATCTGCAGCAGGGTTGATACACAAGATGGAGTGGAAAGGATGAGAAGGGGCTTGGCAAGGTTGGAGGAATTGTCAAATGTATGGCAGCTCAGATTCAATGCAAAGAAGTGCAAGGTAATGCACCTGGAAACAAAAACCCAGAGGAAGAGTACACAGTGGGGGGTGAGACACTGACAACAGTAAAAATGGAAAGGGACCTGGGGTAATTATATCAGATGACCTAAAGGTGGGCAAGCAATGTGAGAAGGCAGTAAGGAAGGCTGGGGAGATACTGGGATGCATAGGGAGAGGCATCAATAGTAGAAAACAGGAAGTTGTTATCCCTCTGTACAGACAGTTGGTGAGACCCCATCTGAAGTACTGTGTGCAGTTCTGGAGACTCCATCTCCGCAAAGACATAGACAGAGTAGAGGCTGTCCAGAGGAGGGCAACCAAAATGGTGCAGGGTCTGCACCAGAAGACATATGAAGAAAGACTAAAGGAGCTTAATATGTATAGCCTCGAGGAAAGAAGGAAAGAGGGGACATGATAGAAACTTTCAATTACCTCAAGGGACTCAACAAAGTCCAAGAGGGTAGCATCTTTCAGAAAAAGAGATGTGCAAGAACAAGGGGCACAATTTGAAGATGGGGGACGGCTCAGAGGTAATGTGAGGGAGTATTTTTTCATGGAGAGGGTTGTGGGTGCATGGAACAGCCTCCCTGAGGAGGTTGTGGAGTCAAGAACAGTGGGGGAATTCAAGAATGCATGGGAGAGACATAAGGCAGTCCTAGTGGGGGGGGGCGGAAGTAAGTTGTTGGTTAACTAGGACCTGCAGCTTATCTGTTAGGTAGGAAAATGGGCAGACTAGGTGGCCAAGTGGTCCTTATCTGCCTTCAAATTCTATGTTTCTATGTTTTGGATCTGCTGAGAAGGTTACAGGACCCCAGAGTAAGAAAGTCACCGGCCAGACACCATTATCCCAGCAGATCTGCAGGGAAGGTTACAGGACCCCAGAGCAAGAAAGGGACCAGCCAGACACTATTATCCCAGCAGATCTGCTGTGTAGGTTACAGGACCCCAGAGTAAGTAAGAGACCAGCCTGACACCATTATCCCAGCAGATCTACTGTGTAGGTTACAGGACCCCAGAGCAAGTAAGAGACCAGCCTGACACCATTATCCCAGCAGATCTGCTGTGTAGGCTACAGGACCCCAGAGCAAGTAAGAGACCAGCCTGACACCATTATCCCAGCAGATCTGCAGGGAAGGTTACAGGACCCCAGAGCAAGAAAGGGACCAGCCAGACACTATTATCCCAGCAGATCTACTGGGAAGGTTACAGAAGCCCAAAGTAAGAGACCAGCCTGACACCATTATCCCAGCAGATCTGCTGTGTAGGTTACAGGACCCCAGAGTAAGTAAGAGACCAGCCAGCCACCATTATCCCAGCAGATCTGCTGGGAAGGTTACAGGACCCCAGAGCAAGTGAGAGACCAGCCAGACACCATTATCCCAGCAGTTCTGCTGGGAAGGTTACAGGACCCCAGAGCAAGTGAGAGACCAGTCAGACACCATTCCCAGCAGATCTGCTGGGAAGGTTACAGGACCTCATAGCAAGTAAGAGACCAGCCTGACACCATTATCCCAGCAGATCTGCTCGGAAGGTTACAGGACCCCAGAGCAAGTAAGAGACCAGTCAGCCACCATTATCCCAGCAGATCTGCTGGGAAGGTTACAGGACCCCAGAGCAAGTGAGAGACCAGTCAGACACCATTATCCCAGCAGATCTGCTGGGAAGGTTACAGGACCCCAGAGCAAGTAAGAGACCAGTCAGCCACCATTATCCCAGCAGATCTGCAGGGAAGGTTACAGGACCCCAAAGTAAGTAAGACACCAGCCTGACACCATTATCCCAGCAGATCTGCTGGGGAGGTTACAGGACCCCAGAACAAGTGAGAGACCAGCCAGACACCATTATTCTTGCAGATCTGCTGGAAAGGCTACAGGATTCTATAGGAAAATAGTAAGACTCCATTATCTAAGAAATGTGCTGGGATCCTTATGTATCCTGCCTTTTGAACTTAAAACACTTGAAGCAAAATATCAGAGTGTCATACAGGTTGCCCTTGTTTATTATCTTGCTGATCTTGGGAGAAGCAGCTCAACCATCCTACTTGTCATGGACGCAAATTTGTCAATCACGTCATCAGTATCAAGTTGTCTGTTTTCTTCACTCTGAATGTTGAGAATTCCAAGTGAACTCAATCTGTCATTTTCAGTCTTGTTTCTCAGATGTCTTAATACGACTCATGGCACTGAAGGAGCGCTCACATACATATGTTGTAACTGGGATTGTTAGAGCAATCTGCAGTGATTTATGCAACGTCGGATACATAATTTCTAGAAGTACATTGTAAAGACTGGTCATATCTTGTGGACGTTCATTTTCTGGCAGCCTTCTAATGAAGTTTCTTGCCACTACTAGGTCCTTTTCCAGAACTGGACAGTCATACATCTCTCCAAGTGGCCTCAGTTTTTGGGGTCCAAAATGTGTCAGACTGTGGTCTGGGGCATTGATAGCAACCATTAATGTTTGGCTATGCTTGGAAAACCTTCTGTCAATCTCTCCAATCATTTTGTCAATCACAGGGTAAAATACACCTATTCTCAAATGCACCGCAGTTCTCGGGTCATGTGATGCTGATGCTGATACACTTTGTTTGGTACCAGTTCGTGAAGTTGGAACAAATTCTTCCCAATTACGAGGTAGCTTCTTTTGCCTCTATGAAATGTTTTTGGGTGTGTGTGCCCCATATTTTCTGCCATATTTTGAGCTTCCCTGTAGAGAACTAAAAATTTCTCTTCAGTACAAAATTCTGCAATTATATCTCTCAGAACAGATACAGCAGTCACAGTGCATCCAAAGTCCAATGCCTAAGTCTGAAGTAAGTTGTTTGTTCCATCAGCCACTGACAATAGTTTGTCAAACATTTTAAGGAGAAAGATATTGCTGAATTCTAGAAGCTTGCTGTGGAGTCCTCTGGCCTTTGAAGTTTCTCTTTCTTCACATTGTGATAGATATTTTAGAAGAGCTGGATAAGTTTCTGTTACTGCCTTTGTTGCTCACTTTTGACAAGCCCACCTGGTAGAACTTAACCCTGGTATCTCACGAATTCTATTTAACCCAAGCTCCTTTTGAACATTTAAGAAATCCTGGTGAGTCAGAACAGATTTTGAAAAGAACAGGTGTATCTCTTGAAGCATGTCAAAGAATTTCCTTACAGGAAGAAGTAAAGAACAGGCATCTACAAGGACCAAATTCAGAATATGCGCATAGCGATGAACATAAATAGCATGTGGATGCTTATGACGAAATAGTTCCTGGACTCCATTTAAGTTGCCACTCATAACAGATGCACCGTCATAAGTTTGAGCTACGCACGTCACAGAATTCTCATGGAGGTCCCAGTTAGTCAGCGTTGAACACAGTTCACTTGTCAGACTCTGGGCATCTAATGCTGTTACTTGATGGAGCACAAACATTTCTCTACAAGGGAACCATAGGTGGCATATAAGGCAAATATTCATTTGTTCTCTGCAAATGAGATCTCTAGATTCATCAGCAAGTATTGCAGAATACTTTGCTTCTTTTACCGCATTTAAAATGTTCTCTCTTATTAATTTTGCACAACATTCTATCATCTGATTTTGTCTGAGAGGTGAGAGATAGATGGCAGTTCCTGGCATTTTGAGTCTGCAAATTTTCCAATTCAGGATCAAACTTTTTTAGAAGATCAAAAGTCTCTAAAAGGTTACCCCTGTTTGAGCTCCCTTCACACTCCCTATGGCCTCGAAAGGCAGTTCCCTGTCTGCCAAACAACAACACAATCTCAACTATTCTTCTCAGGTACTCCCTTCGCTTTTTAATATCTGCAATCATTGCTGAATCCATTATCTGTATAATATTGCCTTGTTCTTTAGATTTCACATAAGTAGACCAGGCCTCCATTGCTCCGGTATGTATTGTTGTTTGTTGGTGTTCCCTCAGCTTCTCTATTGCCTTCTTCCAGTTGTTAAACCCTCTGCGTGTGAAAGCAGTGTCCGCTCGACCAGTGCAACTTGAAAACATTCTGCAGGCAAAACAAAATATGGCATCATTGCTTGCACTACATTCAAGCCATGTAAATGATGCATACCAGCTGCTCAAAAATGAACGCTTCTGCTTTCCAAAATCCCTTTGTGGAAAACTAGACAGCTCTGGCTGCACAGAACCAGCTTCTTTGGTTCCTAGGTCACTGGGTACAACAGCAGCAGCAGGCATAAACCTCGCTACTGATTCAAGTGCATCACGAGATGTTCCGGGAGCTGATAATGTGCTTGCTACATCTTCTGGTACTTCCTATCTTAATGGCTGCTCTGGTTGCAGCTGTTGATCAGCACTGGAGTCTGGGCACTTACTTTCTTTATTCTGATTTTGGACGGCAAAAGTCACGGATACTCATTTTTAACAAGATTGATGAGTGTGTGCCAAGAACTAAGTAGGTTATAAGAAAAGTACCCTTTTATTGGGGAAAATGGGTCTAGCATGTAGGGATGAAACGGTTTATCTTACAGACATAGTCTAAGTTGACACACAGGGCTCACAGTATGCAAAGTAATGAGTATGCTACTAGAAAACTGCTATTTAATGCAATAGAGCTAACACACAGGGCTCACAGTATGCAAAAGTAATGAGTATGCTACTAGAAAACTGCTATTTAATGCAATAGACAGAGGCTAACACACAGGGCTCACAGTATGCGAAGTAATGAGTATGCTACTGGAAAACTGCTTTTTTATAAAACAGATGGTCCCCCTTGTCCATGAAAAAAAGTGTCTGAAATTGAACTGGCTAACCCCTTGCTTGTGATGTTAAGCTTGCCACAATACAAACCTGAGGCAGGGTCAGGGTATAAGGCAATTTAGGAAAAGACAAGTTCTGCTATTTTTATTCTAAATTTGTGAGCCTAAAAACGTAAACCACCAAAGTGATGTAGCTGTCAGCTCTTCACTAGTAAGTCTAGTACTCCATTTACTCAGTAAAATAGTAAATGTGGAAATAAGTTAAAAGTAAGAAAAACCAATGAAGTTAGTAATGCTGCTGTACGGCAACATTCACAGCAGGTTGTCTATGTCTGAGGCTGAGCTTTTCAATTTAACCCAAGACTCACAAACACAACAACCCCCTCTTGTATTTTCACTCAGACAGAGAAAAATAAAAAAATATACACTACACTATTTATTTTGCTCTCAAGCCTCTCAGCTCAACAAGTGTGAGAGATTTGATTTTTTTTTCAATCAAATGAACTGAGTATATTCAATGTTTGATAATGAAACTTTCAATAAATAGATTAAATTCTAATTTGAATCTCCCAAATAGTCCCTCTGCTCTGTTGCTCGCTCTGCCTCTACCAACTACAACTGTGTCACTAGTTTTTCTTACTGCACACAGCGTCAGTACTAGTGTGTACCATGTGTGTGTTGGAGAAGCACACCAGGTGTTTGTGCACTGATTGGCTCACAGTAAAAGCAAGCTGCTGTGCTGTTGGTAGGTAGAGAATGAGGCGGGTGCCAGCCACAGAGTACAGAATATACCCCTCCCTGCTCTCCTCCTCCTGTTCATCACCCCCCGTCTTCTATTCAACTGATGCCATTTCCTTAAATCTCTCAATCAATGCTGGCGCTGCCCCGGGTCCCCCTGCCCACACACCAGACAACTAGCACTGATGACTCCAGTCCTTGCTCAATGCAACATGCAAGCCAGGAGCCTCCTCCACGCTGCTAGTAAGTGCTGCAGCAGCTGCTGCTGTCTGAGTGCTCAGTGCTGACTAGTTGACTAACTGAGCCAGATACCAGTGAACCTACTGATCATGCTTGCCAGCTCGTGCCACTGCCACTGAAACCGAAAGTTCCCCATAGCTCACACGTAGCTGAGGTGGTCCCTCCCCTCCCGCCTCTCTCCCTGAGTCTCCACATTGAGTCTGCATTCACTGATCCTCTTCTTCCTTCTTCACTGTAACCCGCACCGTCCCCAAATCCCCAGCAAATTTATTTATAGAGCACTGAGCACCCCGTCCCCTTAGTAAACTCTTTGTCACACACTTCCTTACTTGCACTTCAAAGTTCGGGATAAGCGATTCAGTTTGTGACTGTCTGATCTGACTGAGCGTGAATGATTCCCTCCCATCACTCAGCTGAGCTCTTTAAAGTTCTCTCTTTGTCCGCTCTGCACTGATGCACTCCGCACCACAGCAGACTGTAACTTACTAATTGTATTAGACGTTAACTTATCTCGGGGACTCACGTGACCTCGACTCAACTCTATTAACTGTACCTGAGTCTGAGTGAGTAGTTGACTCTTACTAACTAGTATAATAACTTCAGTGACAACCAACAACTAATTATTATATGAAAAAAAAACATTAGAGGACTCGGCTCATGCTGCTGGCTGCATTGCTCGCTCGCTACTAGCAGGTGGCTGCCTGGCTCACTCACTAACACTCAGTCAGTCTCTCTCGGACTCTCGTTGGACCAGGACAATGCCAGATGGTCACAGATTCAAATTAGAATATTTATTTCATTTAAAAAAAGACTACTCCTCTCTCTGACTAGTCTTAGCGTGTAAGTTATTAAAACTGCAGTCTGCAGCAGAAACAATTAGTGCCGGCGATTGTCCGTTCTTAACTTTTAAATTCTGCAGCCGCATCAGATGCGGCTGGAGAATTTAAACAGTTAAGAAACGGTATTAATTTAATTTTATGTGAAATGATTGGGGAGGGCTGTAGCCTCCCCAAAATCAACGTGGTGATGCCGCTGTTCACCAAGCAAAAAGTTTGCATGATCCACCCTCTCTTGCATTGTGCTTTTCAGATATAGACAGACACGTTGCCGTCCAGGCTTACAGAAGTAGATTTTTAAGTTCAGCTAGATCTCCAGAGAGGCCGACAGAAGTTCAGCCTAGATGGAATTCTGCCACTTCAACCTTGCAGATTAATGTAATGGACATTCATATCACTGTCAATGTGTACACTGCCACATCAGTAATGACATTGTACACGTTAGCGATGTCAACGTCTGTAGCTGGCATGAGTTACTGTTTATTAGTACACTGCTGTGTACATATTTTTTTATTGCACTTCTCCATTGGACATTGTATGCATGTCATGCTTTTCCACTTTGATAACTTGCAACGCTATTTTTTCCTATTAATGCCTGAGGCGTGGCGGGATACAAACCTGACACAGCAGGCAGAGCTCAGGTGCATAAAGACACCGGAAGGCATCTATCATTTTATTAAAAGTCCAGAATATTTACAGAAAGGAAAAACAGAATTTGTAGTTCAATAACCCAAAGAATCCAGGTCTCTGCTTCCCTTGCAGAGCCTGTGGCTTAACTCAACCAATTTGGTGTAATAAACCACTCACACCCGATACAAGAACTGTGTGAATTGATCAGCACACAAATAGGTCCTTCTCCTTCACTATCAGCACTTCAACTACTCAGTCTACTCTTCTCCCTAGTGGTGAGCCATATTTATAGTCTAGGATTATATCACTCTGTGGGGGAGTTCCCATAGGCCGTGACATTAATTAATGGGGAGTTTCCATATTATCTCATGCCTTGACATGTAGGGGCTTTTTATTTGGCCTCTTTACCCAAATATGCTTTATTTTACAGGCAGCCCCAGTTATAACCTCTCTGGGACTGTCACAACACTGTTTTAATTCTTTTAAATATTGGCAACACTATGGAACTGTCATTCTCTTGCCCATAGTGTCAGATTCAGGAAGTTCTTTATATACCTGCCACACTGCACGGTGGTTTCATTCATTACTTAGGGGTACCAGAGCTCTTTAAATAAAGCCAGCGACCTGTGCAAACACAATGCCTTTTGTTTCAGCATTTTCCTCAATGCAATATGTGCTTTTATTCTTTATACTCCCACTCAGGAGCTTTGCTAATAATGTGCCTCGTGCACAAGTATCTCAATTCAAAGATTAAACAAATGTTTCCTGCACTCGGTGCACAGCAAGGGGGTCTTTTGAAAAGAGGACAGCAAAGAAAATGCTAGGTTTTATCAGGTTGGCCACCCGACAAAGAAACAAGGAAAAAAAAGAAGGAAAAATGAGAGGATAGAAAAGGGTGAGAGAAATAGCACAAGGGGACAAGAACTAGCACATATAAATCAATCGATCAAAATCTTTATTTAACCAGGCGAACACCTTTGAGCAATGCTCATTTTCAAGATAGACCTGGACACATAATCATAATTTACACAAGGATTACACAACCAACAATATAAGATGTAATTGTGCAGAAACAGATGCCATGAATCTGATAACAGTAGCATGGCATATACAATAATAATTACAAACATATAAGAAGTCACAGCGATTCAATAATATGAACACAATGGCCTGAAGGAAACCAGAGCAAGGAGGAAGGGGTCAAGGTGTTGTATATGGTTATTAAGAAGATTTTGACAGGGGGTGGGAGGAGGAGGAGGAGGAGGTAGCAGGAAGGAAGTAGAGGAGATGAAGCAGGGGGGCCCCAAGGGTAATCCGCGGGATACCAGGGACCGTTGTCATAGCTAAGTGGATTTCGTACAGACTCCATGTTGGGGTTGGTGGGGGGTCGTTCTCAGCTTAAGGGTACGACCGTTGGATATGGTTACAATAACATATAACAGTGGCAACTGAAGGGAAGGAATTGGAGGGAATGTGAAATGTAGGAGGAGATGGGAGGGGGAAGAGTATGTTTATGGGACAGCATGTAGCTGCCGCTAGATCCACTCCTAAGGATAAGACAATGATCATAGGGAGCAATTACAGGATTCTTCAAAGGAACGAGCATATAGTGTTTTGAAAGCTATTAAAGTAATGGGGTGGACCAATTTCTATGTTTTTTGCAGCTTATTCCATAATAGAGGTAGCATGTAACTTATAGAAGCCCTGCCAAATCGCGATTTGACCTTGGGTACCATCAGAGAAATGTAGGAGGCACTTCTCAGCACGTACTTGCCTATTGTACTGAGTGGAAAGCAGTCCAAAATATAGTGGGGCAATTTCATTGTAGTTGCTCTGAAGGTCCAGAAGGTGGCGTTTCTCTGTCACCTGTACATCAGGGAAGACCATCCCACAGCCAAGTATAGGGTACAGTGGTACACTGAATATGGAAGGCCAGTAATAAACCTTAGAGCTCTGTGGTAGAGTGTGTCTTACAACTCTTTATTTCCAGGGTCAGTATACTAATAACAGGTAGCACCCTGTTACAATGCCCTGGTGGCGTAGGCCAGCAACTTGTGTGACAGTGAAATACGGACATCTAACATACTAGAAAACCAGCAGAATAGGCACAATGGTCTAGCAAGTCTGCCCGTGGATCAGTGCCTTCACAAAGCACCTTCATTGCTCTCTCCCTCTCCCCACAAGGTTCCCCTCTCCCACAAACACAAAAGAGGCTCTGGGATGCACCCTCTTCATATACCTATTCCAGCCTCTCTTGAACCCCTACACTCTTGCAACAGCCACCAGGTCCATGGACAGCGCATTCCAGTAGTCCACCACCCTCTTGGTGAATTAACATCTGCTCCCCTTCATAATCTCCTGCCATCCAGCCTCATTCAGTGCACCCTGGTGAGCCCTACCTGTCTTAGCTGCAGCACACCATCAAGGCTGACCCTGTTTTTTCTCTTGAGATATCTGAAGACCTCGATCATATCCCCCCGTCCCTCCTCTCCTCCAGTGAGTACAGGTTGAGCTCTTCTAGTGGCTCCCACAAAGCTTTCCCTCAACCCTGTATCATCCTGGTCTCCCTCCTCTGAACCCTCTCCAGCAATGTAATATCCCTTTTTCAAGTAAGGACGGTAAAACTGCATGCAGTTTTCAAGGTGTATAAGCAGACAATTATACATCAGCAGGAGCACCTCTCTGCTCCTTCAGGTTTTACCACCTGGCTATGTATCACAGCATTTTATTCCCAGGCCCACCCTTGTACACTGCTCACAGTTATTCAGTTTGGCATACACCACCACCCAAGTACTTCTCCCAAAAAACTTCAGTGTCTCCCTCCCAGGGTGTACTTGTGAGCCATGTTTTTGTCCCCAAGTGAAGAACCCTGCATTTCCCAGTGTTAAACTGTAGTTACCAGGCACGTGACCTCTTCCATAGAGTCTCCAGGTCCTCCTAGAGAGCCAGCTTCCCATACTCCCCATCTACTACCGCCCCCAGCTTTGAGTTTTCAGAAAAGATGCTCATCTAGCTCCGACACTGTCCCTAATGTCTGAGATATAAGCATTAAACAGGGTGGGCCCAGCACTGAACTCTGTGGGACCCCCACTAATGACTGTCCTGTGAGTTGAGCCCTCCCCACCACCATCACCTTCTATACATGCCCCGCTAGCTAATTTCCTATCCACCTGACCAACTGCCCCCACCATCATATCCTCCAGCTTCAGCAACAACCCATGATGAACTATCGAGTCAGAAGCCATGCTGAAGTCTTGAAGGAGGAAATCCAGTGGCCGACCATGATCCAGAGCTCTTGTCACCCCTTTGTAGAATTCCAACAGGTTGTTCTGACATGATATGCCCTTAAGAAAGCCATGTTGGCATTCATCTAGGAGTACCTGTGCCTTCATAAACCCCTCCACCCTCTACTTCAAGTTAACCTCCATCACTTTGCCCACTACCGACATCGGGCTAACGGGCCTATAATTACCTGTCTCCTCTCATGAGCTGCCCTTATGTATAGGCACAATATGAGCATCCTCCAGTGGTGAGGTACCCTCCCATACTGAAGGGAGGAGTTAAAAAGGCCGGCCAGTAGTGCGGCCAGGGTATCAGCCAGTTCCTTAAGCACCCTTGGGTGTATCCTATCAGGGCATCTACATGCATACTGTTACCACGTAGAGGGAATAATCTGCCATACTGTGAAGTGATGCACCGCTGGTCTTCAGCAGGCAACTGCCCGGTACATGTGTGGTACCCAATCTGTGGCAGTAGTCAAACTTTTTGATAGGAGTCAAGTAATGCTTTTTTACCATACAGTTGATTATTCATATGATAACTGACAGGCCATGATTCACTTGGTTGATAAGTGTGTACCTCCTATGTGGCTCTATCAGCGACAACACCAGCTGCAGAAGAGTGTATCTGCTTTCAGTTGTGTCTGCAATTCTCCTACCCTTACTTCCACCTCTTCAAGGTACCTTACTATATATTTTGGGTCATCACAAGGTCCAAGGTCCAAGATGACTTCCATACGACTGAAGAATACCTTCTGCTATGTACCCTACCATCCTGTTAACATTTGCCACTGACTTTCTGCTCGAGATAACTGGTTATTAGTCACAGTTAGCAGAACCCCATAGGTTCTCCTCATCAATCTTGGCTTGATGAGTCATCACAAAGCAGTAACTGTGTTCATGGTTCCTGTTCCTAAATGCATCATTTTGCCTTTATTGGCATGGACTGTAAACAATTAAGTTTGACAGCATTCTCAGTCCAGCCAAACAATCCGTGATCCGCTCCCCCAACCCACCACCACACCTGTAGTACATTAGTGTCATCCTCAAATAGAATGTCCAAGCTTTCATCAGAAATGACATGACATTAATGGAAATGGTCCACTGAAGCGGTTCCAGCAGTAACCACCAGAAGATACTGCTTGTTACTGTACCACGTTGTGACTAGTCACACTCAACTACTACTTTATTCTTCTAAGTATCCTGCAAACCAGTCTCCAACCATTTCAGCATTTCCCTCCATACTCCAAAAATGCACAGTTTTTTCCCCCAATTGTTTAACCAGGAGTAGCACACTAAGCTGAAAGCTTGTTTACAGGTGCGACCTGAGAGCACAGGGAAGTTAAGTGACTTGTTCAGGGTCACACAGTATACAAGTGGGAGCTGTGGGATTCAAACCCAGGTCTCCAGATTTGCAGCTCAGAGCCTTAAACCACTGTGCTATACTGCCTCCAGCCTGATGGTGAAAGTCACATGTGGCACTGACTGAAGAGGCTGTGTGGAAATGTATGTACAGGAAGTCCTCAGCCGGACCAGTGCCCAGTCCTGCAGTCACCCATTGCAAAAACTGAACCAAAGTAGTTTGCTAGGTTCAGCCAGACATATACCCATACAGTTAGCTGTCCATGACTTGATTATCGTACCGATATCTTACAGGACTATCCCTGAGGTTTGTCTCCCTCAGTTTGTACCTAATTGCTGTAACAGTCACCGGTGTCTAGTTCCGCGGTGTATCCTTGGGCCCCCATCATGGACATGCAGCACATTTACCGCCCCACAGTTCCTGTGCATGCACGGTTTACAAGGAGGTGTCGAGCATGTCCACCAAGGCAATTGCATTTACTGTGGCCTACCTCTCTAACAAGTCTTTGATGAAACCAGTCAGGCAACATTATGTTGCTCAGCCTCTGGACCATGAGTACCTCCATCACTGTTTCACCCATGTCTTCCCCACCCGTTATTTCCTTCCCACCCCCTGACACACCACCATTTCACTGCGGTAAACACCATAGGCTCGAATCTGAAAGTGGTATGCCTGGTGCCACTGACTTGCACCAAAGAAAATGTTGAAAGTAGCAAGTTATGCCAGTAGATGCAACATTCCGTATTCTGGAAAGCAGCCTGTGACATTTATCAGGCAGCTTGCTCAAAATGGACTTAGGCCTTCAGTTACGCTTAAAACTCCTGCGACATGGCGCTAGGGGTTTATGGAAGCAGTTGCATCCTATTCTGTGATGGCAGCAACAAAGTCCCCCAGAGCGCTATTCTACAGCAACCCCAGGGAGAACGCGTCGATGTAACTTACACCACCGGGGTTGCCTGCAGGTGCCGACCACCCACCCTTCCCATGGTGCCAACTATTCCCCCAACACTGCTCCATCCCCAGCACACTATTGCCCCGCAGGTGACCTCTGTACCTCCATACCTCAATGCCCTGTGGGTTGCCCCATACTCCCAAACCTCTGTACATGTTTATTAGCCCTGCAAGTGCCCCATGCCTCTGAACCTCATACAAGTTAAATAGCCCCACAGGGCTGGCACATACCCCCAACCCCTATACATGGTTAAAAGCCCAGCAAGACTGCTGCATGCCCTGACTCAAGTGTCCTGTAAGATACCCACAACCTGAAATAATGCCCCTGATCCCCGATCCCCTACATGTCGCCCATACACCCAGGCATCCCTGGTAGTCTAGTGGCCCACCCCTCCCTCCCAGCAGCACCTGACTACCCACTCCTTTTTCCCCCAAGACCCATCTGAGGCCAGCGACTGGTACAGCCCACCTCTCACCACCACAGCCAGCCGCAAAACAAACACTGCAGGAGCACGTACTGTACATAGCACGCATAGCTACAGTACGCGCTCCAGTAGTGTTCAGTCTGCGGCTGGCCACAGTGGTGAGAGGTGGGCTGTGACAGTCAATGGACTCAGATGGGTCTTGGGGGGAGGAAATGGGTGATCAGGTGCTGCTGGGTGGAGGGGTGTGCCACTAGACTACCAGAGATGCCCGGTGTGTGGGCAACATGTAGGGGATTGGAAATCGGGGGCATTATTTGGTTTGTGAGTATCTTACAGGACACTTGGGCTCAGGGAATGCAGCAGCTCTGTGTGGCTTTCTGGACACAGTGGATCTGGGCCTGGATTGCACTTGCATCCTTCACACCCAGAGTTGCAGCTTACTGCAAACCATTCAGGTACGCCCTTTTTTGGGTGTGCCAGATTGTTTGTCGCATGTCACAGGACTTAGCCACTGGGACCATGCCCCTTTTAGAATCAGGTGCAGGTTCCTCTGTGCAAGTGCACCCCTCACGTGTTGCAACTTGCGACATTTGTAGGGGTGCTTATAGAATCGGGCACCATGTGTTTGTCTGGCGAATAGCGAACCCAAGTAGTTGTGTATTACTTCAGCTTTCTCAGCTCCTTCTGTACCCAGTCATTGAATTTTTAATCATAACAACTACATCCTTTCTGTTCCTCTTACCCCTCATACAGTTTAGGAAATCATTTTCCCCTTCTTTGATCACCTCTTGCTAGTCTTGGTCATATGGCAGCCTTGGCTGTCTTAGCCATTATGCACTGTACCCTGCATTTCCTCAGATATTGTTCCATGTCCTGTGCCCTGTTACATGTCTTGTATATTCTCAGAGCAGTCCTCTTCTCCCTCACCTTCCTCAGTTCCTCCACAGTCATACAGCTTGGTATCGTGTTCCTGTATTTCTACCCTTGACTCCTGATACAAGTGTTACTTAACCATGTCAGTCATACTTTGACGTCTGATCATTTCTGTTTGGCAGCCATGTCCAAGTGAGTGCTAGTTATGTGTCTTCATAATATGGTACACATCCTTCCGAAGCATGTCCTTTTACAGTCAATGAGCTTTCTTTTTGTAGTGGCTACATTCTTCCCTGATTGATACAGAAACACAGCGTGTGGTGATCAGTACACACCACTGGTTACCACACCACTACATCCCTTACATGATCCTTGTCCGCCACCACCTGCACAGGAGCATTCCGTCCACTCATTGGGTTGCTTATCATCTGGATCAGGAAGATGTCCCAGAAAACTTGCATTTTGATGTGGTCACTTGCAAATGAGGTACAGGTGATTCTGCAATCCACCGTGGCAGATACAAGTCCACCACCATTACCGTGTTGCCTTTGCCAGTAATCTTCCTTACGTGCTCCACCTGCTGTTTACCAATGCCTTCTTTCTCTGCTGGTGGCTCGTGCCCAGCCATAAATCTTGCCTAAGCCCCTGTCATGTTGTGTAGTTGCAGATGTATGACTTGTGAACTGCCTTCCTACCCCTCCTCCCCATTACATCTGATCCCTTCCTAGAACTGACTGCCCATCCACCTTTCCTTTTGGCAGTGGCCCTTGAAAAAGTAATGTAAAACCTTGACTTGGTTGGTACCAATCATGTCGTTCAGTCGTCCACATCTTGGTAATGGCAGGTACCATCCACCTCCCAGTGTGGCATCAATACCTGAAACCCCAGCATCTTCTTCAGTAGTATACCCGAATTTACTACTGCTATCCTCCACCACAATCCTACCCATGGTGCTCCATGCCCCCACCACCAAAATCCATCCTCAGTCATACTTATCTGTGGCTGTAGCCCTGCCATGGTTGCTTGTCCAATGCATCCACTGTCATAGGGAGTTCTAACCACAGTGCTTGATTACTGTCTTAGAAGCACGGTTATGCATAGGAAAATGAGCAGCTCATGCACTCTACAGTCCGTTGTAATGACAGCAACAGTGTAAACTTTATTCAGCAACTCACAAAACCAATATACAGTGCCAAGGTGCTTAAACCCAAATCCGGGCCTTGAGTAACAGGCGCCTTGTAAAGAAGACCTACATTTTGTAGGAACCAGAGGGGACCAGTTTCTTACTTGGGCAAACTGGTAAATATAGTTTGCAGTGGTGCAGTGTTTTCAGCAAACACTGGAGTGCATTGTTCTTTGATACTTAAATTTTAGCAACCATCCTGGGCTCCAGAAAAGCAAGCTGCAGCATGTTTCACACTTCATGTATACCGTCATGCATTACACAGTGCTGTAGGCGTCAAGAAACTCCTGCTGTCCATGTGCACACGGTGCAGAAGGACAGCCAACATAGCAAGTAATTACCACAGGTTGTTCATTGAGATACTTCTGTTTTCTCGATAAAGTTTGTCTTGTCTTCTTCAAGTTCTGAAGCTTTGCATGGATTGAACCATGTCATACAGCACATTATAGCATTCAAGGCAGCGTTACTGCTTTTCCTGTCTTTTTTTTGTAAAGAATATGATATAAACTTCAGAATGCGGTACTGTGTAACAATGCAGTGTGACACTAAATCCAAAATCATGACAGATGTCGTCCCCCTTTTCAGTGACAACACTAGGAACATGGACTGCACATTCAAACCCTGACTTTAATGTGTTTGTAATGCTGTTTTCAATGTTAACATTCTTGCAAAGTCATTAAAACAGAACAAACAAGGTAACTCAGTCTTATATTTTGTGATAACTACACATTCCATAATGTGCATTAATGTGAAGTATTTCAAAGAATCTCAAGTGATCTTGCTGTTGAGGTGACAACGTCTACGTGCAGTCTTGGAGGATTAAGTCTCTCAGGCTTAAAATGTGTGTATGCTCCAGCTTCATTTGGGAATGTTTCATGAATAGTGGAGATGTAGCAAGGTGGCAGTGGGACTCTGACATCCTTTCCTGAATAACCCAAACAGGGCCGACTAGCTGCCGATAGGCAGAGTACCTGTACCTCCTGTAACAGAAATGAAAAAACAGTTTCAGTGCATGCAGGATAATGTCCATGTTACAGTCTGGCATATTGCAACCTGTAGACAGCTGTTATGAATGTGTGACACTCATGTTGTCGTGTCCACAACACAATGCAACTGCAACTTAATTCATGCCCCATGTGGCACATGACTCCTTACCCCCATGATTCATGCACCCACGCTGATGTATCAAAGTGTAACATCAATGCCATTGCGTACTCCCCTAATACTTCACTTCAGTTCTGAGGATGGGTTGGGCAGGTAATGATGCAATGTCCACTGGACAGTCACTCCATACATGGGTCACAATCAATGCTGTATGCCATGCATTTCTCCCCAAAGTCACCCACACCAAGACCCATCACCCAACATCTATATCAAGAAAGTACGCCTTTCCTGATTTCCACATTATGACTATCCAATTTGTCTTCTCTCCATGACTGCATACCCATGTAAAGAGTCTTGCACGCGGTGTCCTCACCATAACTGTCAGCAAGGCATATGGAAGCAGTATGACATTTAGGTGTTGCCTTGAGACACGCTTGCATAGCAAATGCAGCTATGCATGCATGCAAGCACTAATGCATAACATATTGAAATGCATACAGTCACACACATAACATGTGTCCACCAAGAAGAAATGGGGAATGGTTCATGTCTATGCCCAGGCCCATCAATGACATAATGCATAATGTTGTGGTAGTTCCTTACTGTTCGACTGCATGATCACAATGCACATTGGTAGTTAACTCAGCAATGGGCCACTGTGACATTTGCATCAGTAGAGTGCAATGAAGTAATGGGTAGACAGCGCACATGTGGAGGTTAGTGATTACAAAACCACAGAACTAAACAAGTAACATGTCATATTACCTGAAATTGCATGCACTGTCACACAAGCATGACATAATGTGATTTCTGAAAGTGATGGAATATGTGCCCCAAATTAAGCACTAATAAAAGCAACTTTTCAGTCACGCCATGTCATTCCTGGTCAGTGGCACCATAACGTTGAAAGTCGCATAATGCCACGCTGATGAGCATAGCATGTGTGCTATGGAGGCAGTATGGCGCAGTGGTTTAAGGCTCTGAGCTGCAAATCTGAAGACCTGGGTTTGAATCCCACAGTCCCCACTTGCATACTGTGTGACCCTGAGCAAGTCACTTAACTTCCTCGTGCTCCCAGGTTGCACCTACAAACAAGCTTTCAGCTTAGTGTGTCTCACCTGGTAAAATAATTGGTAAAAAAAAAATGTGTGCAATGTATAGCAGAGTACAAGAAGTCAGAAAGACTTGTTTCAATGACGTGAACCTATGTCACAGAACAATGTATATGGAAGCACTTAGAGGTGATAGTAGTGTCATATTACCAGCGGGGTGTGAGAGTGCCAGACATAGATGTTCAATGGATGAGAACACATACATGTTCCATTGTATCCAGAACACAGTTGTCCTCAAACAGCTAGTGTCTGTCAGCAGAAACAGTGGGTAGACACACAATTGTATGATCACTGTTTTACATGGATGTGTGAAAGTACAAAAGAAAAGTGCTGTAATACTTTATATCAGTGATGGAGCAATTTGGGACATCAGAACAACAGCATAGTAACCCCAGAATATGTGCTTACTCATATATCCCTAGAGGCATTACCACCATGGTAATGTTGGTTGTAGCCATAGTATGCTGTTTGAAGAATGTGCAGATTCAGAACTATGGGATGGAAGTCACTATGGCTGGTTATGCAGCTCACATTTCATCTTCAAGTCTCCAAGTCATTTGTTCTATTTCGTTGCAGCAAAGGCATTCCAGTGGATCTTCCATGTTCTTACATGCTCCACATTGACACCTGCATATGAATTGAAAAGAGTCACTACAGACTGAAAGTGATGAAGAAATGAATTTCACATTGCAGCATGCAATAGCAGACCCTATCACTGTCTGAGAGACATTTTCATATATGAAGTTTTCACCCTGATATGTTGTCATTTTTTCCATTCTATGACATATGAGTACATACGTTATGTGTGTCCTTGTGGTATCATCCATGAATGTTCAAACACTATGCTGTTTGGTCTCATATCAAAACATAGGTTTGGTGGATCAGAGTGAGGGTGAGTGCAGTAATGTTGTGGATAGGATTAACACATCCAGCAATAATAGAAGGGGCCAGGTACTGCTGGAAGCTTTCAAGGACAGCTTTGTGATATAGATGGTCAGCAAACCATCCAGGGGAGGAGGAAACCCTTGACCTCATGCTGGCTGACACAGCAGAGCAGACCCCTGGAAAACACCACTGCCCACTCTAGGTTGCAACCCATCATGCACGCAACCTGGCTCGATCACCTGTGCATCTATCTTGTACATGTTTATTCTCTAACAGCTGGAAGGCATGCAATTATTGATTTTAGCCTGGGGCAACTTAAACATGTTGATTGCGCCACATGATCTAGGGGAAAATAGCAATAGCAGATGGCTGTCATCAGCATAGAATTGAAACTCCATGCTGTACTGTAGAATGATCTCACCCTGGGGCAGCATGTACACTGCGCTCAGCATCAGCGAGAAGATCATGGCCTGTGGACTTGTTCATGAGAAAATGCATTGGGGATGAGGATAGGTTACCCATCGGTACCTACTGCATCCTATCAGAAAGACAGGACTGACACCACCTGATGACAGCGCCGCCTAGTCCACAGAAATCACAGGGCTGGTCAAGAAGCACAATGTGGTCCATGGTGTAAAATGCTGATGAGAGATGGAGAAGCACAAGTGTCATGTCTTCTGTATTTCTAACCTAGATAAGGTCAATATTCAGCAGAGATACAGCTGTTTCTGAGCTGTGCCTAGCCAAAAAGCAAACTGAGATGGCTCATACAATGAAATGACACTAGCGATCCTTCAGCCAATGTGCCACCTATATCTCAACAGCCTTGATCAAAAGGATAGTTGGAGATTGTGTGGTAATTGTCAAGGACTGTTTCAAAACCACTGCACCTCCCCCCCCCATACACACATGTCATAGGACTCTTTGTAATGCTGGTGAACACAGGTCAATCAGCCACAGCACATCAAATAAAAAATGTCATTGCTGGTTGCACTTCGCAAAATGTGTGCTTTCAGTGTAACATCAGCACAGTCACTTGGGACACCTCCTGTGCCATGAACTTCTCCCAGACAGGCACAGTGCCTCTGCTCCTAGTAGTCCATCCACCAAGAGGCATTAGCCTTCCTGCAACTGGCCAGATGACACTGTGTCACAGAAGAACAGAGAAAACTCTTCATAGAAGGTGGATGAAGAAGTCTTGTCTGTCTGTGGACAGGTATAGTGGAGAAGCCCATCCATAATCCAAGAATACTGAGCATAACTGTGTTTCCATGTCACAAGGCACAATGGACAAGAATTGCGGCTTCTTATGGGACATTGCTTCCAGATAATCCCCATAGTTGGAACACAGGACAACTTTGTCAGTTGATTGCTATGTCTTTCATCAGCAATGCTACAACTTCCATACCTTGATCTTCAGTACCGTGAGATCTCCATCAAACCAGGGGGATCTCAAGTGAGAAGATCTGGGATGTATACAAACTGGAGCAATGGCATACTGTGCTTCAGAAGAAACCTTATAATATGTGGCCACTAAGTCACCAGTGCCAGTTGCAGAAGCTGCATGAACTCTAGATAGGTAAGTCAACACCAAAGTACTCCTGGGTGCAGTCACTTTAAAAGTCAGTACCTGACCATCTCCACAGGACAATTGTTATCATTGGGGTACCACAAAAGCAACAAACAATGGTGCAGTGATTGGAACAAGACACCAATCAATCTTGTGATTGTCCAGCACAGGACACAGGCAGAACACCACATCCATGATGGTGTGTCTTAGAAGCATCTACTTACGTCAGGCCCAGTAACAGCATTAACTAGATGAGGTCCTAACAAAAATGTGAATATTCATTGTTGCCCCTAGTGTTGAAATTACCTGATCAACACACACTTGGGGAAGTGCAAGACCTGTCCAATGACGAAGTCCACTAGCTCCAGCAGGAATTGTAGTCCTGCCACCAGAGACCAGTATACATGAGGAGAATACTGCAAGCTGCACCTTGCCATCCATGCACAGCACTCACTGACAACACCTGTTATTAAGAACTGAATGCACCTTGAAGACCAGGTTGCATTTATAAAGGTACCCTCACACCACCATGCTCTCCTTCCTCATGCAGTGCACCAGGGAGTACCAGTGTTATCAGCATCCTGTAGAAGTGGACCATTATCGTTGCACAGACAGGTGTCCATTATGCAATCCTTGTCAACAGAAGAATCAAGTACAGGAAAATTGTAGTCTTGTTCCTTACTGACATGGCATTCCACTCGGACTGGTGTGATCCCTGGTTACATGAATGAAACACGTCTGTTATCTCCCTCAGCCATGTTCAAACACAGGGCATCACCTGTCCCTTGTAACTGCAATGCTCTGCACAACTCACTCCTCAAATGCCTACCGCACACAATGACCTACATGCCTCCTTGTAATCCCAGCCTCCCTACATCACCTGGCAACAGTAGATGGAGCCCATGTAGCGGCATGAGGCATTGGTAGATGAGCAGGTAGTCATGCAAAAGGTAAGGCAGAAAAGAGATTGTGACAGGGTAGAATAGGACCTTGTCCCATTTGTTATGGAAAATCTGTTTAAATGCAAGGATCTGTCCTTTTCTGTCTCTTCTCTGTCTGGTTGCACAACCCAATATTCCTGTGAGACTTCGGATTTGATCACCCTGACATTCTTACAGTTCTTTGCCTCTCACTGTCTCTCAATTTTCTCTTGCTGTCTATTTTTCTCCCTTGCATATCTAGATCTGCTAATATAAAAATATGTGCAAATCATTATATGAAAATATAACCGATAATGGGATCACTTTTGTTTGGAAAATATATAGTATTACTGTTGAAATATATATATATATATATATATATATATATATATATATAATTTGAGATGATTGTAAACTCTGGAGGTTACTTGAGTGCAGCCCTCCAGATAACTCTATTTTGGATGTATTGCACATCCATAAATTAGCACAGAACATCCAAAAATGTAGTCTGTGGAGTCATTGACATCCACTAACATTCCCCTTGTTTAAGGCTGATGTCCGTTTTTCATGGTGTGGATGTCATGTCTTATTTTTTTGTATGCCACACTGGGAGCCCACCCCAGCATGGCAAAAATCTCATTTTGCCGACAGGGGTGCCCAATCCCCTGTTGGCTTTGCCAACCCCCCTCAAAATAAATCCAGATGCCACACATTGCCAACGAGGGTGCCCAATCCCCGTCCAGCTTCACTAGCCCCCAAACTGCCTGGTGCCATGCTGAGAGCCCACCCCAGCATGGCAAAAGTCCCCATTTTCTTTAAAAGACCTGAAGAAAAAAACTATCCCTCACTGATTCTCTTGCCCCCTCCCCAACCTGCGCCCACCCTCTGCCACCCCACCTCCCCACACCCCGACCCCACCCCATACTTACTTCCAGAGCCCAGTGCAATGATCTTCAGTGGACCAGAAACACGACTGCACTCTTCAAAGCTGACCACGAACTGAAGAAATGCCGGTAAGCTGTATAATGGCATAAATTGATTTTTTCAACTTTGGTGCATATCTCAGCCATTTTTAGGAATTCTTTCACTAAATGTTCAACATGGGGTTTTGGGGCCCGCCTCATGAACTGTGACACTGTCATTTTGTTATTCAGTCCCGAAAGGTGATTTCGTGGTCACTGCGGAACCACCTTTTGGGATCAATTAATGAAACAACAGTGTCACAGTTCATGAGGTAGGCTCCCAAAAACCCTATGTTGAAAATTTGGTGAAAAATTCCCCAAAATGACTGTTTTACGACTGTGCATTGTGCAGTTCCTACGCACGCTCGTAACTTTGAGCATTTTTAATATTTTCACTCCAGATTTTCAGCATTGCCATTTTACCACACCTTCGTATGAACAGTACAACCTACATTTTTCACATCTCACCCGAAATGTGTTTTTGCACATGTAGCGCACAGTGGCGTGGTCGGTGTGCAAAATCAATGTTCAGGACAGATTAAGAAAATCACAGTGACACTGTTCATGAGCAGAGGTCTTAAACTGGCTATGTTGAAAATTTGGTGACAAAATTCCATTAAATGACTGTGTTCTGAGCGTACATTGTGTCAGATATGGAAAAAAAGGGTAAAATTAAGGGTAACTGCTTCCCAGGGATGTCCACAGAGTACTGCGTCCCTCACAAAGTACAATTACGTCTTTAGTGATATCCTCTAAACTAATTCTAAAGGGTGCCATTAAAAAGTTCCTGACAGTGCCGGGGGGGTTAGTGATTAGAAGAAGCACATGTGGCTGCATGGAGGAATAGGGCTAGGGATGGGAATCCTCTGACACCAAGGACCTTTAACTGGCTGAAGGTAGGGAGTAGGCCATTGGACACCTGGCAGGGCCAGGGACCTTTACTTGGGCTGTGGTTAGGGAGGGGGCCAGTGGAGACCTGGTGCCTTTACCCGGACTTGGGCTAGGGATTGTATTCACTGGACACCATATATCAAGGGAGAGCAATGGATTTGGCCTTTCTGGACTTCAGTAAGGCTTTCAACCCAATACCACACAGGAGGCTAATTAAGAAAGTAAGCAGCTAGCATGGGTGTGTGGTAGAAAGTGGTAAGCTGGGTAACTAATTGGATAAACGATATGAGTTAGAGGGTGGTGGTAAATCACAGTGCACTCAGGGTACAGGAAAGTAGTGTGGTACCAAATAGATCAGTGGTCCTCCTCAATGTCTTCATACGTAACATTGCTGAGGAGCTGGAGAGGAAGATGTGTTTGTTTGCAGATGATACAAAAATCTGCAACAGGATGGACACTCAGGAAGGCGTGGAACTTACCCACAGGAAATGTAAATGGTCATCAGGATAGGAGACAAGGGCAAGACAGGATTATTTCTAAAAGAAGCAGCAGAGTCCAATTAGAGCAAGGGGCAGGAACCTGAAAGGAAATACTGCACATTGTATACAGTGTGTACGTACAAAGGCTACAAATGTTAGTGTAGCATGGATTACAGTGAGGTATTCAGAAGGCCAATGAGTTGACTTCAAAAACTATAGGGCTTGGAGTATTGTGACTGCCAAAATTTGTCGATTGGAATTATTTTGACTTCCAAAAAATTGACAGCTGGAGTATTTTGACTCCAGTAAAACTGAAATGACTTCCAAATTTCAACCCATGGAAGTATTTGACTTCCACTCCAAAAAAATTATCTGAAGCCCTGCTTGAGTGCAAATGTTGAGCCCTTTGCAAAAGCTGTAGGGGCCTCAAGAAGACACTGTGTTCTAGCAGCTCCTGAAACTTACAAAGACAGGATGTTTGCTAAGGATGGGGGTTGAAAAGACTTATAAAAGGGTTACGCTGCTACTGCAAGATATATTACAAGAAAAAGGGACACAGAGACTGAAGGAAGATTTTATTTTTTATTTCTCCTCTGTACATAGTTATTCTGAATAAGTTTATTTTTTTTTGTTACTGCTACTGCAAATAAAATTTGTTGGTGATTTCTACAACTGCTTCTGGTTTTCCTAATGCTTCCTGACCTGTTCCTCGATGACAGATGTGTCAGCCTAAGTGGGATTTACATGCATACCCTAAGACAGGCATTTTGTGCATAGATACTGGACCTAGTACCAGGAAGCACAGAGGAAGGTATGGATTCTGCAGCAGCAAGTCAGGAGTGTTGCCAGGAGAACTGCAGCCAAACTAGCAGTGACAGAAGTCCAGTTTGAGAGTGTACAGCCAGCACAAGTTATGGAAAAAGAACAGGCAGTGACAGAACCTGAAAGCCTGATGGACTTTTTCAAATGGTGGGCTATACAACAAAAGAGACTGAGAAGCAGAGAGAAAAGAGATTCAGTGTTTAGAAGCATAGAGAGAGATGCAGTGACAAGAGCAGCAGATGAGAGAAGACATGCAGTGATGGCTGGATGCCTTGCAAGCTATCAAAGACAGAGGATCCAGCACAGATTCAAACAAGCAACAAAATGCAAGCAACTTAAAGCCATTAAACTTACAAAGTTGTGTTCCTCAGATGATATTGAGGCATACCTGACAACCTTTGAAAGAGTTGCCACAGCCTGCCAGTGGTCAAATCAGCAATGGACAATCAGACTGGTACCCTACCTGACAGGGGAAGCCCAACTTGCCTACAGCAGTATGGACACTGCACAGTCAGGAAACTATGACCTAGTGAAAAGCAAAATCCTGAAAAGGTATGACATCTCTGGAGAGACATACAGGCAGAGATCTTTGAGGTACAACTTTATTGACAATCCTCAAGAAGCCTTCACCCGACTGAAAGAACTCCTGATAAAATGGATCCAACTAGAGAGCAAAACAGTCCCACAGATCATCGATACATTTGCCACGGAGCAAATCATCAACATCCTGCCTACAGATGTGCAGCTGTGGGTAAAGGAACACTGACCAGAGAGTGGGGAAAAGGTTGTTTCTTTGGCCGAGGACTACGAAATGGCCAGACAGATGCCACAGCAGTGAGGTAACAGACAAGCACCGGTAAGACACTCTTTTTCCCCTTTAAACTCCAAGCCTGATAAGAACTCTGGTGGGGGTAACAAATCTGTGCCAGAAGACGTTATCTGCTATAACTGTAATAAGCCAGGCCATTTTGCAAGAAAATGCCGTAGTAAGGAGTGTGACACTGGAGCAGATAAGTCCTTGGCAAATTGGGGCAAATACTTAACAGATGAGAAGGTAGGGAATAAGACTGTGAAGGGACTCATTGATTCGGGAAGCAGACAGACCCTAGTGCATATTAAAGTTCTGGGAAAACACTGTGCAAAGGGACCAGGTGCTGGTGTCATCTGCATCCACTGGGACACTTGATACTATCCCACCACCCAAGTGACCCTGAACATTAAGGGTGTGTCACACCAAATGAAAGTGGGTGTAGTACCTAAGATACCTGTACCTGTGATTATTGGAAATGACCTCCCAGGATTTACTGAGCTAATCAAAGAGGGAGTAAATCCTGATGTTTCAGCAGCAGTGGTGACAAGAGCTCAGGCAAAGAAAATTTCAGATGGTGGGGACACTTTTCCTTTCAAAGATTTTGATTCAGACTTGTTTGAGCATAGCTCCAAGATCCGGAAATCCAGGAAAGAAAGACAAAGCCTGAAGAAACTGTGGCAGCAAATGACTGATGGACATAAAATATAAAAATGCTGAAACAAAATTGTTAATGGATTGTGATTTTCTTTCAGAACAAGCTAACAATGTTTCTCTCCAGGATTATTTAAAGCAGCTGGGGGTATAACCAAAACAGGGTGGACCAATGTTTAAAAAATGTAATGGGTTACTGTACAGAGTTTGGGTTAAACCTCAGACACAGGAGCAGACAGAACGATTGGTTATACCACAGAAGTATAGAACAGAGTTATTATAGATAGCACATGACAGTCCTATGGCTGGTCACTCAGGGAGGGATCACACCCTTGCCAGATTGCTGTATAGATTTTACTGGCCTGGAATTCATGAAGATGTTGCTACCTATTTTAATTCCTGTGCTGAGTGTTGGAAAGTAGCCCTAGTCACTAGAAAAGACTAGGTGCCCCTGATGCCCCTACCCTTGATAGCTGTGCCTTTTGAGAGAATTGCAATGGATGTCATTGGTCCCTTAGACAAAAGTAGTAAGGGTAATAGATTTATCCTGGTAGTATGTGACTGTGCTACTTGATACCCAGAAGCAGTTCCAATGCGTACTGTTACAGCCCCAAAAGTTGCAGCAGAGCTTGTCAAAATTTTCAGCAGAGTGGCATACCTAAAGAAATTATTACTGATCAGGGTAGTAATTTAGGTGTTGCATTGCTTAGGAGCTGTACAGACTGCTAGGTATCACTGCCATAAGAACCTCCCCCTATCACCCTCAGAAAAAAAACGGTCTTGTTGAGCGTTTTAACCAAACCCTAAAACACATGCTAAAAAGGTTTGGGAAAGGGAAAGACTGGGACTAATACTTGCCTTACATACCTTTTGCCTACAGAGAAGTGCTACAGACATCAACAGGATTTTCACCATTTGAAATGCTGTATGGTAGGCAGCCAAAAGGGTCACTGGATGTTATAAAAGAAACGTGGGAAGATAACCCCACTCAGAAACATAACCCCACTCAGAAACAATCTGTAACATCTTACATGTGTGCCCTAAGAAAGAAGCTGGCAAAATATGTTGAAATTGTCCATAGTAATCAGGAAGAGGCCCCAAATCAGCAGAAGGTATATTATGACCATTGGGTAAAAGAAAAAGTTTTTGAGCCAGGTGAAAAGGTTTTGCTACAGTTACCCATAACAGAAAATAAGCTGTTAATGAAGTGGCAAGGGCCATATAAGGTTCTTAGATGTACTGGCACTGTTAACTATGAGATTGAGACCCCTGGCAAGAAAAATCCTATCAATATATATCATGCTAACCTCCTCAAGAAATGGGTCGAAAAAATGCCTAAAGCTGCTTTCCTAGTTTTACCAGAAACTGATAAAG
The DNA here is from genome assembly GCA_016271365.2 of Neoceratodus forsteri. Lineage (NCBI taxonomy): Eukaryota > Metazoa > Chordata > Ceratodontiformes > Ceratodontidae > Neoceratodus > Neoceratodus forsteri. The sequence goes on from CM057459.1 coordinate 1,465,879,843, forward strand.
AAAATATTGATGTAGTTTATGATAGAATGCAACAAAGTCTAAATGCTGATGCTGTAAAGGTGAATGTTTCCTTAACTTCAGAACAAACTGCAAACATTCGTAATGTGCCAAAGACATTTAACAGTACTTTTGCCATGGTACCAGGCCGAGCAAAAGGGGTTGAGCATGCAATAATGACAAATAATGCTTGTCCTATTAGGCAAAAGACATACGGGTTGCCAGAGCAGTTAAGAGCTGATGTGGTTAAGGAAATACAAAAAATGAAAGAATCGAGTATCATAGAGGAGTTGAGGAGTGCTTGGTCATCTCCCATGGTAATTGTAAACAAAAAAGAAGGCGGTGTTAGAATATGCCTTAATTTTAGGAAACTTAATCAAGTGTCAGAATTTGACGGTTATCCTATGCCCAGAATAGATGATTTGGTGGACAGCTTGGGAGTGCAAAGTATATCAGTACCCTTGATCTCACCAAGGGTTATTGGCAAATATCTTTAGCTAAAGAATCCAGAGATACAACTGAATTTGCCACCCTATAAGATTCTGTCAATTCACCACCATGCCAATTGGTTTACACGGTGTGCCAGCTACATTCCAGCGGTACATGGATGTCATTTATTCCCTCACACTGGTTATTGTGCTACATACCTGGATGATGTCATGGTATACAGTCCAGACTGGAAATGCCACCTAGAACACCTACAAGCAGTTATCCAAGCTATCAAAAATGCAGGTTTGACTATTAATCCTACCACATGTGCACTGGGCATGCAGAAAACCAGATATTTGGGCTATGTGTTGGGAAATGTAGAAGTCAAACCAGAGGTCTCTAAAATAGATGTTGTAGCTAACAGCCCTGTTACTAAAACAAAGAAACATATCGGATAATTTTTAGGGCTGACTGGTTATTATCGGAGATTTGTTTCCAACTTTGCTGAATTAGCTACTCCCCTCTTTGAACTCACAAGAAAACGGTACCCAAATAATGTGAATTGGACCCCAAAGTGTGCTGAAGCTTTTCAAGCCATAAAGGCTGCATTATGTTCAGCACCTGTTTTAAGAAGCCCAGACTTTGAAAAAACATTTCTGCTACAAACAGATGCATCTGAGGTAGGCCTAGGTGCAGTACTGAGTCAAAATGTAGATGGAAAGGAACATCCTATTCTGTACATAAGTAGGAAATTGCACAACAGAGAGAAAAGGTACTCCACTATCGAAAAGGAGTGTTTAGCAGCAAAGTGAGCCTTGGAGTCTCTTAAGTTTAATTTGCTAGGAACTGATTTTGTTCTTGTACCTGATCACAATCCTTCTGCTGGCTTAACCAGATGAAAGATAAAATTCCAGAATCACAAGGTAGTACCTGGCACTACAGCCATTTAAATTCACGGTGATTCACAAATCTGGTAAAGAGAATAGGGATAATGATTTTCTGTCAAGATATGGATCAGGAATTGAGGGTTCTGAAGGTTGAAAAAACGTAGGAGTTTGAACTGTACTGTTTGCTGTACTGTTACAAAAAACTGAACGCACATGTGCTTAATTGTCTGAAAGCAGCAAATGTTATGAGAGAATAAAAGGTTTTGGAAACCTGTGTAATAAAACAGGTTCCCTCTCAAGGAGGGGGTGTATATGACAGGGTAGAATAGGACCCTGTCCCATTTGTTATGGAAAATGTGTTTAAATGCAATGATCTATCCTTTTCTGTCTCTTTTCTGTCTAGCTGCGCAACCCAATATTCCTGTGAGACTTCGAATTTGATCACCCCGACAATCTTGCAGTTCTTTGCCTCTCACTGTCTGTCAGTTTTCTCTTGCTGTCTGTTTTTACTCCCTTGCATATCTAGATCTGCTAATATAAAAATATGTGCAAATCATTGCATGAAAATGTAACCTATAATGGGATCACTTTTGTTTGGAAAATATATAGTACTACTGTTGAAATATGCATATTTATAACTTGAGATGATTGTAAACTCTAGAGGTTACTTGAGTGCAAATGTTGAGCCTTTTGCAGAAGCTGTAGGGGCCTCAAGAAGGACACTGTGTTCTAGCAGCTCCTGAAACTTACAAGGACAGGATGTTTGCTAAGGATGGGGGTTGAAAGACTTATAAAAGGGCTAAGCTGATACTGCAAGATAGATCACAAGAAAACGGGACACAGAGACTGAAGGAAGATTTTATTTTTTATTTCTCCTCTGTACATAGTTATTCTGAACAAGTTTATTTTTTGTGTTACTGTTACTGTAAATAACATTTTTTGGTGAATTCCACAACTGCTGCTGGTTTTCCCTATGCTTTCTGACCTATGCCTTGATGACAGAGATGCATTTTGGGGATACTAGAAAACAGTGATAGTGGCTAATGGTGAGGAGTACCAGGCAGAAGTGAGGGATGTGACAAGGGCAGTAAGAGCAGCAAAGGAGATCATGTTGTTGTAGGGTGTCAAGGAATGGAAGAAGGACCGGTTTGATTTCATCATGAAGAAAATGACCTGCACAGAGCGGATTGTAGGGATTAGAGATGAGCGGTGGAACATTCAATTCCGCCCGCCAAGTGGAACCAAAGAGAGTGAAAGTGAATTTTGCGGGTGGTTATTGAGTAACGCGAAGTCCATTGAAAACAATGATTTCACATTACTCCGCCTTCCCAAACCACTACTCCACTAATTCTTAGGTGAAGTACATTGAAAACAATATACTTCGCCTTGTTTTTAAGCTCCAAAGGTGAATTTTGCAGTGATTCATTGGATTTCAGGTCACATGGGCTCTAGATTGTTCTGCACAGCCTCAGTTTGGGGTAGTGTGTGTAGGAACTGTAGGAGACAATCTGCTCTGAGAGCTCTCTGTGATTCAAACCTTCTAAAAGCTGTTAAATAAGCCTTTTTGAGTCATTTTTTTTTGCTGAAACTTTAGTTCATCGATTATAGGAAAACCTCCTGTGCTCATATCATCGAGCGTTTATTGTTTGCGTGTGTATTTTGTATGTTAATGTACAACATTCAGTCTGTGTACTGAGAGACAGTAGAAGTGTGCTTTGGGGGAGGGGGCGTATCTGTGGTGTAGGTAGATTAACTTGGAGAAAAAGACAATGCTTTCTATTTTGGTGATATTTCTTGTATAACTATGTTAATGTACACACAGTAATATTTTCAATAATTCTTGCCATTTTTTTGTTGATTGTTGTGGTGCAGCAGTGCATAATTTTAGTTTGTTTAAAATATGTGGTTATATTACTGAAGTTTTCAATTTGCTATGCATTACTTGGTGTGTGTGTGAGTATGTGTGATGTGTGTCATCAAATCAGACACCTTTTATTGTGCCACATAATTTCAGCAATGTGAACCTGCTATCCACTGCAGCTGTATAATGTTTTGTACTTCTTTGTGGTATCTTTACTGGTACTCATACTAGTGACTCTTACTGCAGCAGTGCAGTATACTGCCCCCCCCCGCGGCCTGCCCTAACCTACAAAGATATTCTTTTTCCAGATTTGAATTTCTGATGCTGAGCACTGGTTAAGTGTTGTGCCTTTGCATCTGCATCTCTTCAGTGCACAGCACAATCTTAATCTGTCTGTACATTTGCATCTCTTTAGGGCCCAATCTCCATCTCTAACTTAAGTCACAGTTGTTTCTTTGGCTTCCCTTCAGAGTACTGGACAGGTGTGGTGCATAATTCAGCATGAATATTGTACTCGTTAATATGTGTTTTTAAGTCAGGACCATCATCAGGAGTCACTTGTGATACAAATCACATTCTTCATCATCATGGTCACAAATGCAGTCACAAATTACGATTTACGATCACATCACGAATCACGTTCATTTTTTTACTAGTTACTTGGATGTATTGTAAGCCTGTTTTGCAGTATCTCTTCATGCTTCACCACCCCACCATTGTACTCATTGATGAGTGTTTTTAAGTCGGGGAGCTTTGTGCTACACTCATCGGGCCCAGGGAAGTACAGCCGTAGGCATTTGCATTTCTTTATCGACACGGTCACAAATGCAGTCACAAATTACGATTTACAATTACATCACAAATCACAACATTAATATTTTTGCTAGTTACTTGGATTTTGTAAGCCTGTTTTGTAGTATCTCTCCAGGATTCACCACCCCACCATTGTACTCATTAATAAGTGTTTTTAAGTCAGGGAGTTGGACAGTGTCTGCAGTACATACTCAGACTGGAAAGAAAACTGCACTCATGTAGTTTAGCACAGTATACTTCCACTGCTCAGAATACATATGGAAGACACCAAAAAAAGGGCATAATTACATACAAGGGTTGGGAATGGTGGAGGAATACATTTTATAACACAGCAAGGAAGGTGTGGGGGGCACATGGTGTGAGGAAAAAAACACTAATGTGGGATCCCATGGTGATCCAGCAGCAGTTCCAGCATGGACATAATTTGCAACTGATGTCCCTCTATGTAAGAAAAATGAAATTTACAGAAAGAACAAAGTAAGTAAAAAAGAGTACAGACAGAAAAGACAAAAAAAGTAGCTTAAAAAGCTGTTGGGTCTAAATCAAAGTTTAAATCTCCTCCTCGTTCTGATCTCAAAGTATCAGCAGTCACAAAACACACTCCTTTCTCTCTCCCGTCTGCACAGGAGAAAGTAAAATTATCTGCTTGTATGATTCACTTTCTTCCCCTAGCTAAAAGCATGTGACTTACAGTACTGTAAGCCATGTGTGATGTGTGGGGCTGCCAAATCTGAAACACCAAGTGGATCACTTAGAATCATAATGAGGAACGTGAAGTCCATTAAAAACAATGACTTCGTCTTACTTCACATTGCCATTCCACCTTAACGTGAAGTGGTAATGACAAGGCAGAGTGAGCACTTTGCATTGCCCACTCTGCGTAGCGGAGTGGCAACACAAAGTGCCCAGTTTGCGTTCACTTCACCGACGGAATTTAAATTCACTACATCTCTAGTAAGGATTTGCAGAGAAGTGGTACACCTGGAATAGGGGTGTGAGAAGGCAGAAGTGTTGAAGGAATACTCGTCCATATTCATATAGAAAGGGTGGTAGAAGGGATAAGCAAAGGTTGTTGATGGTGGGTACAAAGGTAGTGGGTATGACAGATGGAGTTATTACAGTACACAGGGGACTGGAGGGCTTCAGAGCATTGAGGGTGGGCAATGCACCAGGTCCAGATTGTGATCATCACAGGGTAGTGAAAGAACATGCCAAAGTCATACCAGAGTGTTTAACAGACCTATTGAATGCCTCACCATAGTTGGTTGTGTGCCTAACGATTGGAAGATCTCTGATGTGATGCCCCACCAGCAGAGTGGACCCCAGGATGAACCAGGGAAGTGTGAGCCACTGGCACTCACATCCATCATGGGTAGAAAGATGAAGAAAATACTGAAGGAGAGGCTGGTGTGTCTTGTGCACTACAATGTGTTGATGAACATTGTACAGCATGGCTTTGTCACTGTGAAATCCTGCCATAACAACCAGGTGTAGTGCTGTGATTGGGTAACAGGACAATAGGACATTGTTAATGTAGTGGATGTCACGTATGTGAATTTCAGCAAGTCATTCCACTCAGTTTCACATGTGAGGCTACTAAGTAAGCTAGAAGGCACGTGGGTGGTACACACTTGGTTTGATGGGTGTTGAACTGGTTACAGAGAAGGCAACAGAGATTAGTGGTGGGGAAGTGTCAGCATCAGGAGCACTGAAGAGTGGTGCTCCACAGGGCTCTGGGTCAGCGCCTATGTTATTTTGGATGTTCATTGCAGACATTACGATGGATATCAATAGCAAGATTGCTCTGTTTGCTGATTATACCAAGATGGGAGCGGTTGTGTAGGAGCTAGGGTGATTAAGGTGGTAGCAGTATGGTTTCACAAAGCCGAAGAGCTGATAGGACATATGGCAAATGGAGTTCAATTACAAAAAATGCAAGGGGATGCATTTTGGACAAAGAACATCAAATGGAGGTACGAGTGGGGGGGATGATAATAGATGAGATACATATGAGGAGATGGATCTGGAGGTGTTCATAACGGAATCAATGAAGAACTCAGCACCATGTACAACAGCACCTTCAAGTGTCAATAACATGCTGTGTTGTATTGCATGGGGCATATCCTCAAGGATGGGGAAGGTGAATCTGCACCTGTAGAGGTTGCTAGTTAGACCACAGATGGAGTATTACGTCCATTGCTGGCACCCATACATAAAAGAGACATGAAGTTAGTAGAGCAGGTGCATCACAGGGAGACTAAGATGATCCATGCTGGGGGAGTTGCCCACATGAGGAATGTACTCACGTGAGGACAGGAGAGAAAGTGGACATATGATGGAGAAATTCAAGTACATGAAGGTCAGAATATGGACTGTTGGGAGGAGGTCTTTGAAAAGTAAGGGAATGGAGGCACAGCTTCGGTCATGGTATGATATTGCAGGGTGGTACTTTTAACATAGAAACATAGAAACATAGAATCTGACAGCAGATAAGGACTGCTAGGCCCACCTAGTCTGCCCATTTCCTTACCCTTTAGGATTGAGATGAGAACACATGACTTTACACAGTATTGTTGCTGTGTGCAATGCATTATCAGAGAAAAAGATATCCTGTAGAACACTGAGCTGCTTCCAAAGAGGGTGGGAGAGTGACAGAACAAAAGTGATGGTGACGGGAGGGGCACATATAGAATATGGCTGGAAGATGCACAAGTCAGCATAGTTGATGGACCATAATGCCTTTATGTGGTGGCAATCTTCATATGTTGATAGTATGTATCTGTGTCACGGTGACCCACTGTACAGCTTCTACCAGGACACATTTAGGAATGTTTGGAGTGAATCTTGTCAGTTCAGCAGTGGGTCTCCATCACAATGAAGGAGTCACAGTGACTCGTGTCTTCCACTATGTGCAGTGACTGTGTGATAGGCCTGTGGTCATGTTTCACATGTCAATGATTGGGAAAATATCAGTGGCACATTATGAGGTACAGACATGTGATTGTAGGAATACATGTTGTCATTTTCAGACATGCAAGTGTAAATGGGCTTCATTTCAATGGGTCAGAGGTGTAATCCCATGAGATGCCCAGCCAGTGTAGACGCACAGCTAAGAAGAAGAAGTGACTGATAGTCTACAGCATAACACTTGAAACTATTGAAACCATTTACAGTTACAAGGATCCTTGTGTAACCCCCAAGGTATTGTAGAAGCTGACTGCTGCCACAGTTGGCTGACCCGCAAGTGACTTACCCAGTGAATGCCTAACAAGTCAGTGAAGTGCAGTACTTTACAATGCAGCTGTTAACAATGCACCTCACGTCAGGAGGATGTTTTTACACTGTACGTTACCCTCCTATCAACAGACAGTCAGGGAATAGGAAATGTCCATGTTAAACACAAACAGAAGGATAGCATGGAAAAATTATGGGACATGTAATGTCATTGTGCACTGTAATAGTCAAGCAGGGTTTTATTTAACTCTAAAATTGATTAGCGTTTGCTCATAAAGTGCTAAAACATTGTAAAATGCATAGCACTTGCCTCACTGTGTTTAACAAACATAACACTTCCAGAAAACCTATATAAATAATTTCTGTACAGTTAGTATTGTCCCAGGAAAAACTGCTAATCAATTATTTAAAACCCTGTAGTGGCATACCAACATATGACAATGCCAGCAGAAACAGAACTCACGTTATATCAAGTCTGCTCGATTGTGCAGATACCCATCAGCTTGCAGTTGCCACACTTTCCCTCCCATTGTCATGATTCTCCCCACCTCACTCTGTCTCATCCCCTCTTAAAGCCACACACCCCCTCTTAAGATGGACATCATTGTGAAGGAAACCACCTCCTCGGGCAGGTTATTCCACTTGATTACCACTCATTGTTTGGAAAAATGCCTCATAATCTCTATCCTGAATTTCCTAAACTCTGATCTCAGCTGATGCCCTCTTGAGTCCTTCTCTTCTGAAATCTACAAAATCACTTCTGTATTACTCTTGTTTATTACATTGAAATATGTGAAGGTTTCAATCTATCCTCTATCCCTCCTTCCCTCCAGGAAATACATGTTCCGGTCCTCAGCCTTTCTTTAAGATTTACCCTGTACTACCTGGATAATGTAAGTTACCAGATGCTGTACTATACAACAATCTGATGTCATTCTTCATGAATGGGCAACCGTATTGCACACAGTATTCCAGGTGTGGTCTGAACAGTGAAATGTACACTGGTAGGAATAACTCTCCATTTCTGGAGGAGATGCCACCAATACACACCAGCATCTTCTTGGCTTTACCTTCTGCATGCCTGCACTGAGCCAAGTTGTTCATACTCCATGTTACAAGCACCCCAAGAACTTTTTCCTCCTCCATGCTATCCAACTGTACCTCTACCAGCTGAAAGCTCCTCCCCTGGTTTCTACCTCTGAAGTGCACTACCTTGCTATTCTGGGAGGTGAACCCCAACTGCCATGTTTCCAACCACTCCAGTACTGTGGTCAGTTCTTCCTGCAGCCCTCTCCACCCTTTGATGTCATCAACCACAGCTCCCATGTTTGTATCATCCATGAAGACACGGTTCTCAGTTCAGATCCCTTGTGAGAGATCAGCTATAAAAATCACAAACAGCAACAGTATCGATCCCTGTGGTACCCACCTTGTCACATCCCTCAGTAATGAGTTACCCACCACCAAAAACCACCCTCTGCTGTGTTCCCTTCAGCCAATTGGTGATCCATTTGACCATCTTTATTCTCAACCCTTTTATTTCCCGGCTTCACCCCTCACACCCAGCCTCCCATGCAGTACAGAATCAAAGACCGTCCTGAAATCCAAATACAGGACATCCAGAGTATGGCCCTTGTACAGTTACATGATCACCCAGTCATAGTTATGTACCAGTTTTATCTGGCATGACACAAACCCGTGCTGTCATATGTCCTGGAGTCCACTGACCTCCACAAAGGTCACCACACTGTCTTTTAGGAATGTCTCCACGACCTTTGACGCAATTTATGCATGGATCACTAGTCTGTAGGTGGCGGGCTCATTGTTAGGGTCACTGTAGTAAATGGGCACCACCTGGGCCATACTCCAGTGTTGCAGTACCCACCCTATGTCCATGGAGGTATTGAGCATGTCAGACATTGTTCCTGCCAGGATCTCTGCCAGTCCCTGAAGTAGCCTATGGGGAATGCCATCTGGTCCCAGTGCACTGTCCACCCTCAGTGTCTTCAATCCTTCCACAACCCTGTCTTCTGTAATTCCTATATCAGTCACCCCATCAACCCCTGCCCACTCCACCCCTCCTTCTCTTTTGCAAACACAGAATGGAACTGTTCATTAAGAGCCTCTGCCTGCTCCTCCCCCATCTTGACCTACCATCCATCCTTCTGAATCCTCACTATCTGGTCTTTGTTTTTTGTCCTTAATGTAATGTATCTGAAGCAATACTTTTCTCCGTTCTTAATACCCTGTGCCAGTCTCAGGTCACTAGAGGCCTTGGTTGCTGTGACTAGCCTGGTAATCTCCCTGGACATCTTCGTATAGTCATCCTTGTCAGCTACCTCTCCTGGTTTCCTGAGCCTCTGAAATGCTTTTCTATTGGCCCCCACACCTTCCAGGACCTTCTGAGTCAAGGAACTGTGCTGCTTCGCCATTCCCTTTTTACTCCGTGTTGTAGCATGTCTCACTGTAGCCCATGCCAGCATTTGCTTGCTACTATCCCATGTTGGAGTACCATCCAGAAGTGTGTGTGTGAATTCACATCAGATGCAATCTCAGAATTTCCCCCATCCTTTTAAGGTATGACACCCTAAATTAAATCACCCTGGTGCCTTACCTCCCGTGCCCCGAACCATATTGAGTGGGAAGCATACTGAGTGCTGGTCACTCCCAGCCAGAGGGTCTTCCACCACCAGATCCCTAATAGCATCCTAATTTGATAGTACAAGGTCCAGAGTCCTTCCCTTAGTCAGCTTATGGCCAGTGCACAAGGAAGATGTCAAGAAAAGCCTGTAGTATGACCTGTTTATTTGCACTTGTGCTGTTCTGGGAGCCCAGACCACCTGAGATAGGGCTGAAGTCCCACAGAACTGTGTTCTCTTTCTTGCACACACTTGAAATTTGCTCACCTAACTCTCTAACCAGGTTATCCACTTCATCTGGTTGCCTATACACTACCCCAGGCCTTAGTGGCCTACCTTTCGAGTCCTAAAACTGTATCCACAGTGCCTCTGCCCTGCCTTCCTTCCTTCCCCTCCACCCTTATACACCTTATCCCCTCCGTTACATAGATTGCAAGGCCACGCCCCCTTTCCCCTCATCCTTATCCTTCCTGAATATGCTATAACCAGGGAGCATCAAATCACAGTCCTGGCACTGGATGACCCATGTTTCTGTGGTGGTCTGAAATATCCCCTGCCACTGCAAGAGAGCCTATAAGTCAGGAAATGTATTGCGTAGGCTTCTCCAATTCAATAAGACCACCTTCCTACATTTTCCTTTCCTTTCTACTAACTTGTTTTCTCCCCCCTTCATAATCACCCCCTGTGCCCCAACCACGATTCCCTGCACGATACCTTGGGGGGGTATGCTTGTTTGGCTCACCTCTCTTTGATCCCTGCCTACCATCTGTCCTTTTGCCATTCTCCCACCTACTTTAAATCAACCTTTGTTTCTATGTACCCCTATATCCTATGCTTTAACACTCCCTTCACCTCCCTGCTGAAGTGGAGAATGTCCCCTGCATATAGATCATTATAGTCTCCAGCTGTGCTACCATTCTCCCAGCCAAGTGTTGAACTCACCGATTACCCCAGCTACTTACACAACCTTCAAATACATCTGACCTATACTAACTACTGCTACCATGTACCCAGCAGGTAGTTTGTAACCACGTGCACCGCCACATGTGATTCTTCTACCTCCTTGACTGACCCACCCTACCCACCATTAACTAGGGTATGGTGTTTACCCATATGCAATTATGTCTTTATCCCTTGATACCCAATGCGATCCCTCTTACTATGGAATCCTCCAACAACATTACACTCCCCTCTTCAGTCCTCATCTCTGCCCCCATCCTTTTAACTAGCTACCTATTTCAGTCACATTTATAAGGGTACCCTTCCACCCCTGCCTCTCCCACACCTCCATCCCTTGTCGCACACCCCATCCTCAATGCTCTGTCAGTATCATCCACACCCCTCCCATCCAGCCCATCCCCACCCCCTCTGCCATGTACCTCCTTTACTCCCTATCGGAATAGCTCCTCTCACCTTCAGCAGTGCTCCCCTCATCAGCCCTTCCATCTATGCCCCTTCCTATTTTATCACAGAATTTTCTGAATGATTGCTGTCCCTCGTGCATTCACCTCCTCCTTGCAGGAAAGTAATGTACCCTTACTGATCCCCTTGCATCATGCTGCACCCCCAAGCTATTGCAGCACACTATTGTACCCTTACAGACCCCCTTGCATCCTGCTGCCCCATTTACCACCAACTTAGCACTGTCCCCATTCACCACCCACCCCTAGTGTATCATTCCCCATCACACTCCATTATCCAACTACAATGGCAACACAAGTTGCTACAGGTGCTGAATATGAACGTCACCCCTGACACTTTATGACAACAGCTAAAACAGTATAACGTAGTGCGGCAATGTCAGCATCAAAGAAGCAATATCACAGTACTGTGACATCAGATGGTGCACCTAGTGTTGGTAGTGGAGGGCTTCACGCATAGCAATAAATTCCAATCATGCACATGATGGAAATGTTTGACTGTGCAGGTCATGTATGGTAATCTGTGTAGATCTGAAATCAATGATCTCCACCATCAAGACATTGGCACACCCCTTATGGTGAATGCCTAATACCATCATGGCAGATCATGGAAGTGGTGAAAACAACACAGTGCAAGATGTTGTCACCACCATGGTTTTGGGCGTACACCTTTGCAGTACACCCTGACAGTCAACGTCACCTGTTGTAGCACGTGATGGTGTAAAAGTCACAACAGCACTGGATTTTTACGTGAAGCACAATGGCAAGCACTATGTAAGCTCTGTGTTTTCAAGGTTGTCCTGTCCATCAATGTCACAGTCTTTGGTTGCCACCATTGGATTGGTAAATATGGTACAATGTACCCTGTTATCACATTACCATTGTATGTGTATCCCCTGTGAAGTACATTAAGCGCTAAACATCACTATCAACACACAAAGAGCGCTGCTCAGTGGTGTTTGAAACTGAGAATTTCTGATAATAACCCAGTCTATTACACATGTTGTTCTCATGGATAATATGTAGTACGCATCTAGGCATTGTCCTGCTATTTACCTATGTCTGTACTTTCTAACACATCACATCATACTACATGTGGTTTCAAGTGGGTACAAGAATGTCAGATCATGCACTGCACCAAAAAAAAATAACACTGTCCTGGCAAACTATACCATTACATGTGTGCCCCATTTCACACATGAAGGCTATATGCACACAGGACGTGGCAGTTGCTGTTCACAATGGAAATCAATTCACCACCGTCAGCCAAAAGAAAAATAAATCACAATGCAAAACACAAGTGGAAGACATGTCTGAACTAACTAGCAAATGCCCCTGATGATACCACTATACCCAGTGAAAAACACGTAAGCAAGAATACCTGACAGGGTGGGCATTATTGGAAAATACCGGACCGCCCAGGGGTGTAATGAGGCCCGACGCCGCAGGTGGAGGGCCTTATAGCCCCAGGAAGGTCTGGTATTTCAATAATGCCCACCCTGGAGGGTATTATTGCACTTAGAAATGGGCTTATTTGTTTTTATAATAATGATTTCATATAAAAGTGTAAAATATTATTAAAAGTAACAAAAGGTCATATTATGTAAAATAGTGCCTTTACTAGTCTATGCCATTAGAGGTGCTGCCTTTACCAGTCTTTGCCATTAGAGGGCTGCTGCTGGGGGAGTCCTTTTTTGAATTACATCACAGTGCCTGTTTCTTCCTAGCTTGTTAGTGTTACTGCGCACCCCCGCCAGTCCCACAAGTTTTTCATACTGCTATCAATATCGTTTTGTCTGGTAAATTAAAAAAAATGGCTGAGCAGCTTAACAGTTGAGCGATTGCGTCAGCGGTATCTTGTCTCGGCGCAATGATGCAGGGAACAGGAAGTCAATGGGAAGTTGACTGATGTCTGAACTGTGGAGAAAAAGTAGGCACTTTCATTTTCTGCAACAGAATGAACAGAACTGTTATTGGCAATTTATGTGTGTCGGTTGAAGGAACTGACAGTTGATTTTATATCTCACTGAGGTGCTCATGACAGTGGCTGGGAGAAATGATGAAGTGTCTTACTGCCCGACCGCAAACAAATAAATACTGGACTGTTTTTAAAAACTTTTGCCAGCTCTGACAGGATGTAGAACTGTAAGATAAGTGAAGTTTTTTTTTTTTTGTAAACAGGGAGTGGCTGCAAGTAAATACTGTTTGGGTTTGCTTTGGGTTGGGGAGACCACTACTTCTCGCTAAGCGAGAGGAAAAGATGGTGGGGATTTCAAATTTTCTTCAGGGCATTCAGCCAATTAAAAAGCAGGCTGGACACCACTATGGAATGCTACGCAGTGAGGTGCCACTTGGACTGGCACTTATTTTTTACTGGGCATCTACTGAAAAATAGATGCCCAGGTTGAAGGTACTTTCAGCCAGTCAGGATCTAGAATCCATTCTGGCCATTTTCTAAGGTCAGTAATAGAGCACAGTAAGACAGTGAAGGATTGAGGCAGCATATTTGTCAAAATGCAGAAGATGTGTCACTGTAAGTGTTCGTGGACAACATGACATTACTTGGGTCAGATTCCATACAGTGACAGAAATACATACTGTAATCAGGTCATTACCATCCTGGAGGTTGTGGTGGGGGGACAGTTCACGCATGGAACTGCTGCAATTTTTGATGGACTTGCATATGTTTCTGGGCTACAATGGTGAGGGGATTGTTTACTTCCCCAACATGGATAGAACAGGGCACACAGCAAAAAATAGCATGGAGAAAACACAACTGCACAGAAAGGACTAAAAACAATGCATAGCCATGCTGCTGGGAAAAGTCAGCATGATGCAATCGGGATCACAAAGAAAAAAAATATAATTATCAGTCACTACTTTGTAGTCCTGGGAAAGACAACTGGCACACTGGGGGAATACAATTTGAAAACTGGCAGGATTTCCGAAGTGAGCTGTGCTCCACCAGCACAAAAGATTAAAAAATATGAATAATGAACAGGGACAGAGTACACAGAGGGTGCAAAAATGAAAAGCTGGTGATACAGAAATGTGTTCAGGTTGCGGATGCGTGGGGAGGGGGGGAGCAGTGTAGGGAATCGATGCACAAAGATTTCTCAAATAACACTAACAGGGAAGGGTATGATCAGTAGAAATGAAGTAACAAGCAATTTACTAATATTTCCAACACAGCAGATACTGCTATAGAGGTGGCCAAACAGTGTCATCCTCGATCTCAAGAGTCGCTAGATCCACTGGTACTGTCAGTGACATAAGGCTCATCATGGTACAGATCAATAACGTTCACTGTTTCAAATTCCACCACTTCTGATAAATCAGATTAACTGATAGCCTCAGAAGGGCTATGTGAAGACACAGAGGATTCAGATCTGCCTTCCACCATCTTTGTTTCCCTGTGATGACATGTTAGGCTCACAGCTAGAACTGATTAAAACATTTAGGGGCAGGGCTACCAGTCACACATTGAAATCATTAAAAAAACAACTTTTCAGTAAACTTTTCAGCAATTTCACTCACATAGTAGTACTTAGGACCACAGAAAGGTTTAAAATATGACTTGTGTACCCCTTTCATCATAAAATCACTTAAAAAAGTGTTGGATGGCAGTCCATTTGATCCTTTACCAATAAACTGAAATGTACGAGGTTGAAGAATGTAGAGGTTTAAGGTACGGAAGATCTGCTCACAACCACAGTAACCTATTAATAGTTACAGAAAAGTTGCTTCCATGTATGGTTATCAGGATAGTCAATCAAATCGGACTCTGTAAAAGCAGTCTATTACTTGGAAATTGCCCAATAAATATATTGCAGAGAAAGAAAGGATAGTCTCCTATGCAAATTGAGACCTACTGTATTTAAAGAAAAAGTATGGAAGGTTGTAACTGGAACAACCAGTGAAAATCTGAGAAATATATAGAAGTTGAAATGCAGTATATGTTTTTAGTTGCATCATCATTTATGGATTATACACCACTCATGTTATAATTTTTTAATCCCTCATACTTTTCTGCATGCTGGGATTGCTAGCACTCACCCATGGAGCCTAAACATTCCTCCTAGCCCCATTCCTTCTGCATACCGATACATGTGGTCCCCAGCGGTATGCAAATAAAATGATGCGCTGGTTAAAATACTGCCTACTCAAATTAATTTTGCCTGGTATTCAACACTTCTGTTGTCGTTTAGTCTTCAAGGACTTCAATGGGTTGGCATTAAACAGAATAGAGCGCTATGCCAAGTACATCTCACCTAATCTAGCAGCATATACTGTCTTTATTTTGCAGAATTTATGTGGTTGCTGTTAGAATAAACAGAATGACTTAATTCTAATTGCAGCAGCATAGATTCTGCAAAAGAAATATTTGCCACTAGATTGGGGAGAAGTGTAACATAGTCTTCTGAGGCTCCATTCTAGACCTGTGCAAAGTAGTTTGACATCACGTGACAGCACCTATAAAATGAAACTGTGACCCCCCTCAATAAAACAGGTCCATGAACATGCAGAACAATAGGGTCCATGACTCCCAATCAACACAAGAAGATGGACCGCAAACTGCCTCCCGAACACACACACACACTATATAATGTATATGGCACACTTGGAAATGAGCTGTCACAACTGAATGTGTTTTTCCTGGTCACAATTATTAATACATAAAATAACCCCTCTTTGAAGGGGCACAGAGCCTAACATGCTAATGGCAATGTTTGAAATGTATCCTCTCCTGAGATGGGCCAGAAGATTGTCTTGAAAGTGGCAACATTTGAGATGTCGCCCTCTCCTAAGGGGCACTGGATGCGACCCACCACTACAGTTGCAAGGTTTTAATTTATCCTCCTCTCCAGGGGGAACAAGGAGGTACTGTAGCTGCTGCAGTTGCAGCAATGCTTAAGAGGCCACCCTTACCTGAGAGAAACCAGGACACGGCTGCTGTTGGGTCTGTCTCCACTCCCAACCCAGCAGTGAATAATGCACTGTAGCACAAGCTGCCACCTACTACTACAGTCGTGCCAATGCATCTCAAGTGAATGAAACCACACGGCACAGTTTCCTATGATGAACAGGACTGTAGAATCCCCCTGTTAGTTGACAGCTGCTTTTCAGTTTGGCAAAGGAACCCACACTGTGTAACAGTTTTATTTATTTTTTCATTTTATATGTTTTTACTCTTCAGACCTCATAGAGTTTGGTTTGGAGCAGGGGTAGGAGTGGAGAAGCAGGATCAAACTTGGCAGCTGGGAGGGTTGGGGAGGGATCTCTCATAACTCAGCATGATGGCAGCAGGATCTGGAGTTCTTACTCTTGCTTTTTCCACCCCGGTGTCTGACAGTAGTTTCCTGTTTCGACAGCGCATCCTTGGAGATTGCATATGTAACCCCCCCCCTACAAATGGGGGTTCCTAAAATGTCTTCCTGGGCCTTGCTTAATGCCCACTGACAGGTTGGTGTTCTGTGTTTAAACAGTTTGAATGTGCTTGCATGTGAGTGCCCTGTTAGCCTCCATGCCTGTCTCTTTAAGAGATATCTATCTCGTAGGTTATAATTAATCTAGGTGGGGGCCGAATGGTTTCAGTCTCGAGTCCCGCCCAGGCTGCGATACAGCTGCTTCATTCTGCCATCACTAAGTGTGCAGAGGAAGCCCTAATAAGATCTGTGATTGTTTACTGCTTATTTGCTTTAGTAATAATAATAATACAGTAATTTGTCTAACCTGCCTTACTTTGCAGCATGGACTTTCTCCTTAGAACCACTGTTTTGGTTCTGGACTTCCAGTTTGGACCAATTGGTACCTTGGGGGATCTTTAAATGCAGACTGTTCCCAGAGGTCTTGTGGGAGTGAATTTCTGTAGGAATTGTAGTTTTTACTGTTTGCGCTAAATGGGCCTGGAGGGGGAGCCCTTTCTGTGACAGAGAGATGGATCAACCAATCAAACCTTTTGGATCACTGGGAAATCCCAGAGCTGCCTGCAGCAGTGTGTCAGTGTAAAGTTGGAGTTTGGAGCGTGAACAGCTCAAGTGATTCGAGCAGCTGCTCCTGCATGGTAGCGCGGGGATTCAGTGGGAAGGCTGTGTCTGGCCTGCCTGCTACCATCTTCCAGTGTGAAGAAGTCTCAATCTAATATCGGACTATATCCAAAATTGTTGTTATTGTGACCAGAATCCTGAATTGTGAGAGAGTGAATTTCACCTGGTGTGGACCGAAGACTTGCTCCAAGAGTGATCGGCCTGTCAGGAATTGGAGAGAATCGCAGAGCGTACGGTTTGCGCAGAAACACTGCCTAATTGCAACTGGACTGTCATCTGAACTGTGGTATCTGGCTATTTTTACCATAATTGTGCTAACTATGTGGTGTGGGTAGCAATTTGGTTCCCCACACCTCTGAATGTGTTGGGCTAGCTGGAAGCTGCATCCAGCACCTAAACAGACTGCAATCTGAACTGTTCACCTGGTCTGGGCCTCACCATCTTGGCCTAGATTGTCACTCATGCCACAGAGATTCATCCAACAAAAGACCCACTCGGATTTGACTCCTGCTCAACACCATCAAACAGGATAGACCACCACGGTGCGGCGTGTGGCCCTGCTTCCCTGGCAAAAGCATACCATCCTGAGATCTTCATCTCATCAATCCTGCCTCCTGGTCTGGGTAGCATGAGTAGCCATCAGGGTAGCTCCCTGCAACACAGCTCAAATCATTGTGTGTCATCTAATTTAATTGTTTTGGTTGATCATTACGAACTGAGCCATCTGGCTCCAGAATACAAATTGTGGGTTAAAGTGCATGTTTTTTTTTTTTATTTCTTAAGGGCCCTAACAACAGCTGCAATGCCGGCCTACCCCAAGCAATGCTTCAGGCTGGGTACCCAGTGTGTGTGACTGTGCTAGAGGACTCTTAGTTCATGCATGTTTAACCTGACTAAATCAGATCTGAAATCAAATGGTAAATTGCTACCCCACCCTTGTTTATGTCCCCAGAGTAAACCAGATTCTATTCTTTCTGTATTTAACTTGGTCAGTGTGTACCTTTGTGGAGGGGTACTGCATTGCCATTAAATTGTTATATTACAGGCCTTGTTTTACAGGGGGTCTCCAGGCATTTACGCTGATCTTGCCCTGGTGGTAAGTGCATTGAGTGTGGGTTCAATAATGATGTCATATGGTACATGTGATTGTGTTCCTGCTCACCTGTTTAGGCCACTAGAAGTATTGGTTGTGGGTGATGGTGTCCCAGAGGACTATACCCACAACAGTTACGCTACCCCAAAACCATTCCTCCCAGCGGAGGCACCCGTTCACAGGACTCAGGCCCCTCAACCTGTGCCAAGTCACGCAGGCAGGATAGTAGCCCTTGAGATAGCACCACCTAGGGGTTACACATATATTGTAAGACCTTCTTTAACCATATGCATTCTCTGTGGGATTTCATCCATCAGGAAGGTGTAACTGTCCAGGCTAGCCCATACTACTGTGATCCCCAGAAGCCCACTTCACTAAAAACCATGCCGCCTTTAAAAAAGTGCTATTGTTTACACCCAGGCTGAATTTGAAAATGTACTTCAAACGAATGAATATTTTACTGTCACAATGAAGAGTTTTACTAATTCACTTGTTAGCACACTCAATCAGTGCACAGCTTGTTTTGAATAAATGACTTTCAACAATCCATAAATAATTAAAAATCATTTAATTTATTCAAACATAGGTAATGCATTCATTAAGTTTCCCGCACAGTACCTTTATAAGTCACACAGTAGCAAGACTGCTTTGATAGCACCCTAACACACTAACTGCTGACTGATCTGATGTATACGGATGTTTCCCTGCAGTTTGGTTAAAAATGCTTTGAACTAGTGCCATTTATAGCTGAACACCCCGAACAAGGTGACATTGTTCGTGTTTGATTTTATTTTAAACATTTGGACGTGGCTTCTTGGGTATAATAATAATAAGGGCATAGATGGGGCCTTTAGTAAGTTCATACCAGTATACTCATTGTATTGTGCTTTATATCACAGAAAATATAAGTATTAAAGTTACAGGATTACTCACATGATTTATTGCATTTGATATGTGTTTTGAGAATTAATTCTGTAATAAGACTGTTTTTAGATTTTTCTCCAGTTCCCTTTCTAGTCCTGTCCCTTCCTGTTCAACCAGTTACAAAAATGAATGGGTAATGGTCCACCAGTAATGACATCTTTTAGGTCTCCTGAGGTCGCTGATTCAATGTGATACATTTTGATAGGAGGAGACTCAGTTCTCTTTAAAAGAACCACGCTTCTTATATTCAGTTCAAAGTTCACTTTATTGTATTCCCTACGTTTAGCTCCTTCAGGAGCTTGCTCACGGGACATTTCATCTGTTTTTAAAAACACATGTACAGCTTTAGTGTATGTCCTTCTGTGGACTTAATGAGACACTTGAAAATTAACACTTATGTGTGTATTTACCACCGCACTGAAAAACTTAATCCTATTCCTTTAGGGCTCACTAGCCTGCAAATAAGCTACCATACGACATACAAAAAAATACAGCAAGCTTCCTTAGTTGTCCTGTAGCTATAGAAAACATAAAGCAACATTTTCTGCCACCAGGCACCACGTGAGAACCCGCACCGAACTGAAAGTGTCTGCTGTTTTAAACCTGCACCACTGTTTCACCACACAACATACCTGAATTGCCAGCACAATCTTATAACTTAATCTGCTGCTTTTAAACTGGTTTGAAGGTTTGTTGCCAAAATGGCTAAAGCATATATTTAAAATTACACATAATCAATCCATCATGCACTGATATAAATTCTGTGTCTCTATTAGTTTACACTGATTTCTCTATATGATATTACAAGTGCTGGTTTTCGTACCTTATTGTCGTTTTGTTGCCAGTTTGCAGTAATATTCTATGACACTTGTAATGGCGCCCGAATACCAAACACTGTTACCGCTGAACTCAGGCTGGAGTGTTAGTTTCCTCTTGGGCTCTCCTGTGTGTGGCCTAGTGCTGATGTCATATCACTGCATGAACCCTCGTGAGAACCCAGCGGTGGTGTGCTGTGCTTTACTCGAAAGCTTTGCACAGGAGAGCCCATACTTCAGTGGATTTCCACAGAGCCTGCAGGCTGAAACGTTGAATTTAATAAAACAACTGCCTCTAAACCAAGATAGTGCAGGGAGTTTCTTAGTACACATATTGCAATCTTTCAAAAATTGCAGTTACTTCTATATTCAGTAATGTGTTAACAACAATAAGGTATGAAAATCAGCACTTGGAATATCGTATAGATAAATCAGTGTATTCCTTGTCTCAAGTTTTCACTAGCTAAATGTTGGATTTCCTCAGTCCCAGCTGGAAAAAAAAATCCTCCACAGGAGCCCCACAGCTCTTCTGTGCTCATCTGTTATGGATTGTGATCCCTAACAATGAAGTGTTTGCCACCTCGGCCACCCCCTGCCCAGTCCTTGAACAATAAGTTAACCCCACTTCCTTCTTTCTGTCTATTGTGTACACCCACCCTCTTCCCCAAAGCCCCAAACTCCAGTGCCAGAGCAAATATTAATGTGGAACAAGAAAACTGCCCAGTGTTGCAGAGAGATGCCTCTCTTATCCATAAGTATTGGGTGGTTGAATGAATGAATAAATGAATGACAGTTTTGCTTATAGTAAAACCTGATTGGATGGGCCTTAGCTAGTCAGGTTTTATGATAGGCAAAATGCCATTCATTCATTTATTTGTTTGTTCATTCATTAATTCATTCATTCTGAAATGAGAGACACTGCAGAAGAACTAAGATTTTCTTCCCTTCCCACTGAGTCACATATCATGTGCTGCGGGTTACTGTGGGGAACCACAACACACAGTAGCTGGAGCTTGGCTCCAGTGACATCACTATATCATGTGCTGCTGGTTGCTGTATGGAAACACAACACACAGCAGTTGGAGCTTGGCTTCAGTGACATCACTGTATTGTGCTGTGGGTTACTGTGTGGAAACACAACACACAGCAGCAGGAGCTTGGCTCCAGTGACATCACTGTATCATGTGCTGTGGGTTACTGTGTGGAAACACAACACACAGCAGCTGGAGCTTGGCTCCAGTGACATCACTGTATCTTGTGCTGTGGGTTACTGTGGGGAAATGTAACATACAGCAGCTGAATCTTGGCTCTAGTGACACATTTGTCACAGCATCAGACCCATTTGCTATGAAAATTACATACTGTGACTAGAAGACCTCTTAATTGAAACACAGCTTACAGTACTTCAAATACAAACAATGCAGAGAGGGTGGGATTTGAACCTATAACCTACTTTTAATAGTACTTGAAATTGACAACAGAATATAAGCTGAATCAAGATAGAATAAAAAGACAGAAATTAGAAAAAAGCTGTCCCTTCTACCTAAGTGATGGAATTGGGTATGATGAGTATAATGTCCAGTCACAGATTTATGTAATGTGTAGAGCCAAGAAGGGATGTTTAACCATACGTATTATAGCTATAGTACTGTCTAGGAAAATTCATGTGAACATGGGTAAGATAAAGTTGTCTTTTTTTCAGGTGCAACCAAGGAAATTACAAAATAATGGAATACAAACATGTTTTACAGAGTTCAACAAACTATGGGCCAGATATTCAAAGCTTTGCGCGGTGCTCAAACTGTTTGCACGGGTTTAGTACAGGATTAACGTGGGCCTGCCATATTCAAAGGGCCACATAGTGCGGGCAAAGTGCATTAGCGCTGGGCAACCCATAATTATATGCAAGGGGCAAAGTGAACATGAATACAGGCGCTATGAGATATTCAGCGACTAGCGCTCCGCTAAGGTGTTTAGCGCGACATAGCGCGACCCTTAGTGTAGTATAAATTACCGACCAGGGAAAGCTGGTCTTAACCCTGGGCAAACAGCTTTTCATGTCATTGGTGCATTGCATGGTGTTAGCGTGGGATTAGCGTGGCTTGCACGACCCTAACATAAGAGCATGACACTTAGAAACTGCCAGACATGGAGGACACATGCTGCTCATTGATGGCACTACCATGATGCCAACAGCTGCCACCAGTCCCAGCCAAGCACAGACAGTGAGGGGTGATCCAACCCACAGGGAACACCATGGTAGTGTGGCCATACAGCACACACCTGCAGACCATACGTCTGTGGTGACCAACACATGCCAGCACACACATGCAGCACTGTGGGCATGGTGGCAGTTTAGGGGAAGGGAGGGTGTATGGGTGGCCAAACCTCACCACAGCCCAGGTGTGGCCACAAGGCTGAGACACATCATGCAGTGCACATGGGCCAGTAGTGGGAATATCCCACCACCAGTGTGCCTGTCGGATCTTACATGCCCCCAGCCACATACCACACGACTGTACATATGCCACAGCACACACAGACAGCCATGTATATGTCACTGTGAGCATCCCATGCCACAGGTGCATCATCTGTGGAGCACACAACAGCGAAACAGTACTGTCCACTGTCAGTACTCACCTGCAAGCTGGGCCTGTCACTGTGTACAGTGCAGTGGTCATCACTGCCCTACATACCATAGGCATTGCTGTGTCCCTCACACTACTGGACCCATCACTACTGTAGTGTCTGCTGTGTACTGTAGCATGACCTACAGTGTGACGGTTGCATGCAGCACCACCACCGCCTGTGCCTATGCTCTGTTGTCCCCTGGGGCACACAATGCTATGCTGTACTACATACATGTAGACTGCAGCAACCATCATGCACTGTCAGACTGACCTACAGGTGGAGCTGTGGCCAGACCTGGCCAGCCCCTGTACTTCCAGACTGACCTACAGGTGGAGCTGTGGAACCCTGCAGTAACGCTGGGCTAACTGCATGCAAATCAGGGAATAATGGAATGCTAATTTGGCTGTTTGCCCAGACACTACCTAAGTAGGCTCATTTGCATGTCACTTTTGAATATAGCAAATCTGCTTCTGAGTTAGCGTGTTTGCACCGGGCAAACAGCTTAGCTCCACGCCAAAGCCGCACTAACTTGCTAGCATGGCGCTAATGGTTCAGGGAATATTATACAGTTTTGATCACTGTTCTTTCACATCTGCTGCTCCCTGCAGCTGCACTGGGTCCACGCATTTGCTGGCACACACATTGGCCACATAGTTCATCTCTACCTACCCTCACGTCGCTGTGCACTGTGTTGTTGTTGTGGTTTGCACTTCCTGGTTGCTATATTCAGTGCTGTCTTATTCCAGGGCTATGTTTGACCTGCACTCCCAGCCCAGTTTGCACTGCCTCATTCCCATGCTATATTCAGCAGCTGTTTGCCTCGGGCTATTCCTTTTGAATATAGCTTGCTTTGTGCTCCAGGCTAAGTTTGCCCGCCAGGCAGTGTTAACTTATCCCAAGGGCAAAGTTTTGAATATCTGGCTCTATATTGCTTACAGGAGTAAAAAAAGGCTAATGTACAGTATGTATGTGAAAAAAAGGTGTGCTGTTTTACAGGAAATTAGATCAGGTTTTGGGTTTGTTAGAGTAGACTAGTAGACTGTGTGAGGGTGGGACAGCTTACAGTATGTTAAGGTAATAGGTCTTAGAAGACATGTTACTTGATTAAAACAAGTCAGTATAAAGTGACAGCAAATTTTTGCTGCCATTTCTTGCAACAGATAATGTTTTATCCAACCCTGGACCAGTTATTTATAAAGTGTTGGACTTACCTTCTAAAAATTATTATGCATTAAAATTGGCACGTAACAGTCATACACCCTGTAAAAAACAAAGAACCTCTGTGCGTAAACACTGAGGCAAGGGTTACCCCAAAGGGCATTTGGCTGGGAAGCCAAGTTTCAAGAAAATACAAAATCACACATGCCCCCACAATGCAAAGCATCATGGGCTGCATATGCAAATCACCACAGAATGTTATGCTGGTCCAACTTTACACCCTGTAGCTTAACATCTAAATGTAATGAGTTATTTGGGCAAGTAATGCATTTAATGTTTTGACTGTCAAACTTGGCTGTCCTAAAACATTCTGATAATGATATAGATCTCCGCATTACAATCGTTTTAGTAAATATAGGGTAGGAAAAGGAGTGGGGATGTTTTGGTTTATGTTAAATCAACTCTGATGGTGATATTAGATCATTTTAAACATGAGTCTGAATTTGCAGTTTTCTTATCTCCTTAATTGGTATCAGGAGGGCAAAACCAGCTTATAGTGCTTATTTTTATTTTCCACCAGGCAGTGCTGAGAATGGTATTTCATCGTTACAGGCTTACTGTGGATCTAAAAACAAATATAAGTAGATTATAATTCTGGGTGATGTTAACATAAACTGATTCTGTGATTCCTCGGTAAAAATTTCAGATAGGGTGGAGGCACTGGATTTGACTCAACTTATAATGAAAACTACATGGCTCAATTACAAAGCAAGCACAGAAACCTTTTTAGACTTCAGGTGTGATTTTCAGAGCTCTTTGAGTTATGCAAGGTGCTTGCATCAAGAAGAAATAACAGTGTGATAATCTCATGTTAATGTGTGCATAAACCAGCCCCTTTTGACTATGCAGTCTTAGTGGCCATGTGGCTACATTAGGTCCTGGATTAGGATGCCTGTCCCACAGAGCACTAAAGAAAATTAAACCCCAGCTTCCTAAGCCAATTATTCCCTCCGCAAAAAAAAAAAAAAAAATTCCCCAAGACAGAGTTTGCCGGTAGAAAGTTCTACCTTACCAGTCACGAAACAGGATATACAAAAGAGTACACTTTTACAATTTTTTTTTTAATTTCCAGCAGCACAGCTTAGTGTAATGCAGGTAAAGAGGATGAGCTCCAAGGAATATGACAGGCTTTCTTTGGTGCAGCTTCAGGAGAGGTGCCAAGAAAAGGGGGTGCAATGGAATGGCCAGACCAAAAAGGACCTCATAGGAGCCCTCCATGACTGAAGGCAGAGGACTCCTAGGGGTGAGCCAGGAGCTGGGATAACATACTCTCCAAATCAGCTTGAGATACTTAAACTGCAACGGTCTTAGCAAAACTGAAATTTGAGGTGCAAAGACTAGAGGCAGAGACAAAGAGACTGGAGGCTGAGACAAAAATGCTGGAGGCAGAGGAAAGAGGAAAGGTTCACCAGCAGGAGCTGAAACTGGAGGTGAAAAGACTGGAGGCAGAGAGGAGAGAAAAAGAACAGCAGCATGAGGAGATGATGACACTGCAACAGCAAGCTGTAAGTAATGGCAGAGGATGTCCACCCAATGAAGACAAAATTAATTCTGAATTGTTTCCTCAATAAGAAGGGAGGTGATCTTAATCTATTTTTAAAGTCATTTGAGAGGGTGTGTTTGCAGTTTCACTTGGACAGGGCTCATGGATGACCCACCTCATGCCCTTAATTACGGGGCATGCTTTGTATGCATTTGCCAGAATGTGTGATGAAGACTGTGTGGATTATGATAAGGTTAAAATAATGTTATTGAAATGTTTTGAGTTAACTCCTTAAGCACTACAGAAAGAAATTTAGGGAGTTAAGAAGAGCCGGAAGGCAGTAATGTAGAACTGCATGTTCAGTGTGCACCTATCTTGACCATTGGGCAGCTGGAGCAAAAGCAGACACTGTGGAACTAATAAGAGACGTGTTTATGAGGAAACAATTCCTTAAAATTGTACCTGAGAACCTGTGTGTATGGTTGCTCAATACAGCAAGTGGCTCCTCGAAGGAGGCAGCAGCAAGAGCTTACCTGTACATGGCCCGCAGACCATACACATGGCGTAAGCACAATGGGGGTGGGGCAGCACATTGTTCTAAGGGGTCCCAGGGAGGTAACCTAAATTTTAACTAGCATGCACCAAGCCCAAAGCAAAACCTCTGGGTCTAAAGGGAACCAAGTGCCAAGAAATGTCATATTTGTAACAAAGTGGGGAATTTAAGATGTGACTGCCCTCAGAAAATGGTCAAAGGGCAAACGTCTGGGAGAGGGGATTGATCAAAATAGCACTCAACAGTGGGTGGGCTGTATGCAGACTGTAGTACCATATGCCTCCTCTGAGTATATGTACCCTATTGTAGTTAGTGGGACAGTCACACAGGGATTGAGGGGCACAGGTGCTTCCTTCTCCCTGCTGAGGCAGGATCTAATCCAGGCAGAGCTGATCCTGCCAGGGCAGTACTCCATGATTCAGGAAGTCACAGACCCAACTGTCAAAATACTAATGGCTTGAGTCTTCCTGAGCTGGGAGGGTGGCCATAAAGAAAAGGAGGTTGGAGGGATATATTATGAAACACAAACTCGGTTCCGTGAGTTTCACAATTCAGATACCGGCTGCCTGAAACACTGGTGCCCAACATCGGGATTTTGCTCACAGCAAAATTTTGTTCATATTTCAGGGAGATTTGCCCCCTCCCCCTTTCTTTATACTGTAGAACAAATTCTGCCATGGGAAAATCACGATGTCAAGCAATCGCGTGCCGGATTGAGAAAATCAGGGAACTTAGGTTTTGTGTTTCATAGTGATACCAGTGGGGTCATACCTAGTATCCATATGAATGTGATCATGCAGAATGACTCTGACCGCAGGGAATCTCTGGTGTGTTACAACCTGCAGTCAGGCAAAGGGAAAGCTTTTGAGGGTGAGAAGGGGCTTCTGCCTGTGCCAGCCAATCCCTCAGCAGCTGAGGAGGTGGCTAGTACACATGAAGAGATGGCTAGAAGTAGCAGTCCCAATCCCAAACAGAGGCAAGCAATGTGAGAGGGCAGCAAGGAGGGCTGGGGGAATACTGGGATGCATAGGGAGAGGCATCACCAGTAGAAAACAGGAAGTTATTATCCCTCTGTACAGACAGCTGGTCAGACCACATCTGGAGTACTGCGTGCAGTTCTGGAGACCCAATCTCCGCAAAGACATAGACAGGATGGAAGCTGTCCAGAGGAGGGAAACTAAAATGGTGCAAGGTCTGCACGGAAGACATATGAAAAGAAACTAAGGAGCTAATATGTATAGCCTCGAGGAAAGGAGGAGAGGACATGATAGAAACTTTCAAGTACCTCAAGGGAATCAACAAAGTACAAGAGGGTAGCATCTTTCAAAAAGAGGTGTGCAAGAACAAGGGGCACAATTTGAAGATAGAAGGGCGCTCAGAGGTAATTTAAGGAAGTATTTTTCACAGAGAGGGTTGTGGATGTATGGAACAGCCTTCCAGAGGAGGTTGTGGAGTCAAAAACAGTGGTGGAACTCAAGCATGCATGGGACAGTCATAAGGCAATTCTAGGGGGTGGGGGTAAGAAGAAGTAGGCTGCTGGTTAACTAGGATCTGCAACTTATCCATCAGGTAGGGAAATGGGCAGACTGGGTGGGCCAAGCGGTCCTTATCTGCCATCAAATTCTATGTTTCTATGTTTCAGAGAATGTCTCAGGACTTCCTTCTTAAGGTCAGCTGGGAAGGGTCAGATGAGGGGAGCTGGACACTGTGCAGCTGACTGATCCTACCCTGCAGAAACAGAGAGACAGACAATAGGGCTGTGGGCTCTCAAGGGAATAAAGAGTCATTCGGCTGGGAAAATTGGCTTTTTTATTTTGTTTTAGTTGTTTTCAAGTTCCAAAAGTTAACAACCAACAAAAAGGTATAACAAGAGAAGACAATGGGCCAGATATTCAGACTGCACCAGGCAGGGGCGCAAGCCTGGGTGCAGTGCAACTGGGATGCACCAGGGCGTGGCCTGTGTGATATTCACGGTGCTGCACCATGGCTGAGCACCACTGAATATGACACTGTGGCCATCCGCATTGCACATGGCGTAGTGGCACTGCACCAGCACAAGTGGCAAGAGAGGAGCAGGGGGATGCGCCAGTGCAAGTGCAGTTGCGCTAGGCACAGGAACCACGATATTCAGTGGTGTGAATGCAAATGGGGCCATTATGCATGCAAGGTGCAAATGGGGCCATTTAAATGTCATTATGGCCCCATTTGCATGCAGGTGTGCTGATCCCCAGCGACTTGCGCCTGGCGTTCTGCCAGGCTGCAGCTGTCGGGGAACAACACCCCCTGCCCCTCGGTGGCAACGCGCCCCAATGCCCGATTGTGGGCTTTGTACAAGTGTAAACTCCCTGGTGGTCCAGTGGACCTGCTCCTCTGCCCGATCACAGGCGTAGTAAAAATAATCTTAACCCTGGTGGTCCAGTGGACCTGCTACTCAGCCCGATCATGGGCATAGTAAAAATGATGTTAACCCTGGTGGTCCAGTGGACTGAATCCAGCCCGATCGAAAGCTTTGTATAAGAAAATGTATCCCTGGTGGTCCAGTGGACCGATTCCAGCCCAATCGTGGGCTTTGTAACAGAAGAAATCCCTGATGGTCCAGCAGTACCCCCCTCCCCACCCGCTCATGCAGACCCACCACCCCGCTCCCCCCGGTCAGCGGCGGGTGGCAGCTCCCCACCCACAAGCCGCCTGGCCACCTGCCGACTGACAGCGTACAGTACAGCTGTGCCCATTGGTCCCTGGCGTGGGCCAATGGGCATGCAGACTATACTGTACAACACAATCCAGATGTGTGAATGGAATTCATTCACATATCGGGACACAATATGTACAAATACAGTCTGTACACCCATTGGCCCATGCTGTGGACCAATGGGCGTACAACTATGCTATGCGCTATCGGTCGATGGGTGGTGGGTAAGCTGGTGAGGGCTATGGCCACCTGCTCTCCTGGTGGCTGTTCTGGTGTCCGGCAGTCAAGGAGTCACCAAGAGCATCACTTCACTGCCTCATTATCCCTTTACCATTCGCTATCTTGTGTCCACCCATCCTGCTACATTAGCCTGTTGTCTCCTCCACCCTCCCTCCTGCCCAAACCATGTCCATCCCCCATGCTCGAACCCATATCCTCATTTATCCTGACCTCCTTGGTTCCATTATATCCTGCAGGATCACTGTGGACAATGACAGTTTGTACTGCCAGAGCAAGGCCCCACCCCACCGTCCTGTCTATAGAGCTTCCTCCTCACTGAGCTGCCACCTGGAGTCTCCTTTCTTTTGCCAGTGATGCTTAGGGGCAACCTAGTATCTCCTACAGGAGCATTGGCCCCCACCGCCCCCAGCTCATTTCCCCTCCATCTTGACCAATGCCACCACTTTTCTCACTTTACTTGTGTCTCCTCCAGGTGCCCCCTCAAAAAAATGTCTTTCTTGTTTGGGGGAAATTTTAAAGCTCCCAAGAGAAGTTCCCCCATGTCTCCCAGATTGTGTGCCTGGAACCCTGCTCCGAGGGAGTGTCTCTTTCTTCCTTGCTCCTGATCGTCCCCCAAATGGTTACTATCAGTTGCTTCCTTCCCTGTCATGTGACAAAGGGTGCATAACTGTTTTCATGCTGGACACCCAGGCTTGTCCTTCTCATGTTTGTTGTGCCCACATCTGAATGTAGGCCCACAATATCCAGCTTCTTCCTTCATTTTCCTGAACCTACTGTCTTCCAACACTCCTGAGCCATATTTGCCTCAATGCCTCCCGATCTCCTTGATGTGTCCTCTTCTGTGTTACTTCACCCTGCCTGGTTTGTACCTACACAGCTGTAATAGTTCTTGTCTTAACATCAATGATATCTCATCATTTGCATCCTCCCATCCCCTCACCTCTTACCAATGGTGTAGCAGGTTTACATGACTGAAGAGACTTAGCACGCCAACCAATGCCCACCCCCCTTGGGCCCCCTGGACACCTCTGGTCACTTTGCTAATTCTGTGGAAATGTCCACCTGCCATAGTTGCTCGCTTCCTGTTGGATGAAAGTTGCAACAGTCTCGCAACAACAATTCCCACTTATACATGATTTCACCTCCCATTGTCTCTCATCACCCGCACCAAAGGCCACGGTTGCATGCCAAGCCAGTTTCTCTCCTCACTACTGTCTAATTGTGTGTCAAACATTGAAATTGATGCTATTGTGCATCTCAGCAAGAGGGGGTATCAATAGTATAACAGTGCGAACAAAACCATTGCTGATTGACTGAGAACATACAACATTGTGTTTATACTTATGGCATTAATTTGAGGTTTTGAAAAAATGAGTTACAACTATCACCTTAGTCATTTCTTGCCCATTTACTATATCTAGCTCCTTACATAACGCACTTGTCACAGTTTGGCCTCTGGCCCACCACTCTACAGCACCTGACAATGCCACCTTCCTGGCAGCTTCACCCCACCTCTCCTCTCTTCTCTTCTCATTTTTCTTACCTGCCCTTGCCCTCCCATTCTTTCTACCACCCCCATTGTCCCTCTTCCTTTCCACTTTACCCTCTCCTGTCTGTTCAAATTAATTTGATATTATTTACCCTCATTTGTGTAACAATTTTGTCTATTGTCATGTGATACTATGTCTTGATGTGGAACCTTTGTAAAGAACCCTGGGCTCAAAGGTAATTGTAATCCTAGAATTGAAATAAATAAAATTTGTCAACTTCTTGCAGTCACCACCCAAGCAACCTACCCCACAAAAAAAATATTAACCAGGCATTGTCAAGATGCTTCAAACAGCAGCTGATCCACAACTATCAGTTGCTTATGTATCCCATGTGGCGCTATCCCAAGAGATCTTAGGTCCAGCAGGTTCAGTTCAGGTGGCCAGTGGAGCAGCCAGACCAAACTTGCACTCAATAGAACAGCTGACAGGGAGCTACCCTGATTTAGTACTCACGACTCCTGTAGAAGGATTCCTCTCACACCACTTGCAGGACACAGGCCTGTGATCCAAACACTTCTCCACACATGTATATGTAGGACAGAGGGGTACCATAACAGGTAGCTGCTTTAAACTCCAGAACGTTTTCACTGCATGAACCGGGTAATGCAACGCAGCTTCACTTTTGCTGACAGATCGAGCGTGATTGAAGCAGATTCTCCAGTCCTCTACAGGGTGAGTTTGGTAGGTAGCTGTCACATATACAGCCTCCTCTGCCTGCATGCCACAGCGGATCTTGGCCGGCTCCTTCTGGCGATACTGTCGCCCAACTGTCTGGCCTTCCACGCGCATCCACGTGAAGACTATACACGCAGTCTGTGAGCCCTTCTCTCCCTCATGGCCACAATGACTCTGCCCCTCAGCCATTAAGCAGGGGGTCCTCATTCAGGTGTGACACAATGCTATTGAAGGGCTCACACTGCCAATCCCCTCTGCCTCCTTCTATTGGTGCAAAAAAGGAGCCACCTTCTGGACTTCAGTTCCTAGATCATGGGCCATACCTCCCATTGGCCACCAGCTCCCAAAAGAGTCCCAGCCCTGATTGGCTGCACAATGCTCCATTTTAAGTGCACCTAGATCCTCATTGGACCCCATAGACAGTCCGGGTCCAAAATGGAGGGGCAAAATGCACAAAGTCCCCGCTGCAAGGGAAAACAGGTTAGACAAACTACATTCCTTAATACTCAGGGAACATATAATAGATAAATACCACAGCCCAATAAGGGGCCTGCTTTGCATATGTAGCAATGGCAACAATAGAGCACCTACCACACAGCTCAGGTGGGACTCAAGCAAGAGAACCCACAGTCCCTCCTTCTTAGTAAACTGACTAGGTCAGCAAGCTGTCAGCTCTTAAAGAGACCACTAGAGGCATTCTAGTAAACTCCCATTTATAAGGGGGTTACACTTAGGAAAATGAGAATATGCACCAAGCAGCAGACATAGTTTAATTTTTGAATCTCATTCTCACCATGCTGTCTCAGAGGTGGTAGAACATGTTGAAATGCATTGCCTGTAAATAAAGGAGATAAGTGAGGCACCACTATTCAGCACATCTTTACATTGCACAGATAGTTGAATTTAGGTAATGTTATTCACAAACTGGTATGGAAATTATTCATGTTCCTGTGCCCCCCACCACCCAAAACAAAATGTATACAGTAATACAAATTCTCCACACAACAAGTTAATAGTGATCTAGTGCAACCATCCTCACACCACTCACAACACTTACTACAACCGAACCCTGAAGGAGGTGCAACTGTATATCATCCTCTTCTCACTACCACCACAAGCTGATGACTGACTGTCAATGAGTGGGAATGTACACTCCATTAACCATATAGTGAACTTCAACAGTACACATGCAGTGCAGTCACCAAACAGAGGTGTTGGTGATAGGGGCAATATGTCAAGGTGATGGCATGGGGTTTCGTGGAAGGTGGTGGGTACATCATGCATGATAGCAGGTGGTTCAGTCAAGTAGACCACTGAGCATGTGCTTTTGGGGGGTATATATGGATGAACTGGCAGCCTGGATGTAAAAGAAACGGTGATCTCAAAGAAGTAAAAGTCAGCATCGTGGAAAGGGAACATTGATTTATAATAAACATCTGTATTACAAACATCAGCAAGGAGCAGAACACTACAGTGTAGATGGAGACACCGACATTGAGGAGAGTGATTAGTATCAATATTAATAAGCACTAAATCAGGGTGATGAAATGTGGGATTTATTACATCAAGGAAACAATTAAGACTCTGAGGAGGCAGATAGCATACATACAAAATTTATTAAGTGCTGCATTAGGGAACATGACATAGGAGTGCATTACAAAAAGTATAAATAAGCTGTGTTACAAGGCAATGTTACAACAAATGTGTGTCTCATCATCAGTTACTTGTAGACACCTAAAGCTCATGGGGTGCTCACTGACACACTGATAACTAATAAATACGATGTGTGAAAAGTGCAGCAGGCTACAGTACAACAGAAATGATAGATAAATAAAGCTATAAATAATAGGTTTCATTGTGCATTAGATCATTTGTAATTACCAATTTTCTAGCCATTCTGAGGTGAAATTGCAAGACTTTGGGAAGCTTATAGGCAGGATGACACTAGCTGTCATGCACAAGGAGAATGGGACAGAAATGGGGAAGTAAATATAAAAGGACTGTAGGAGGAAGGAAGTAGGATCAAATTACTGATAGTGGCTGCACACCTCCCCCACCTGCTTTAGGCATTGTTAGAAGTGCAGGCAGAGCCAAGGGCAGGTTCTTATCAAACCAAAGACGGGGTCTTACACAGCACAGAATAGCAAAGTTATATTTAGATTTCTTACAAAAGTACAAGGAAGAAAAACAAACAAATGCTTGTGTCTTGATGGATGAAATCTGGAGCACCACTGAGCCTAAATACAGAATGGTGAGTGAGATTACAGATTCTTAGAAAAATCTGACAGTGCAGCTTTAATAAACACTGCCCTTCAGGGGCTTCTCAGTTAAAATCATACTGGTGTTAATTGGCTTTTCTGACATAATCTTCTGTTATATTTCAAATGTATATGTTAAACTAATGAGAATTATTTCTATTTTTATGCATCATCTGGGTGTTAGTAGTATGGGATTTTCTGAATAACTGTCATAAAGCTTCTGAAGAAGGACCTGATTGGTCTGAAAGCTAGAGCACTTTGTTCTTTTGTTGTAACATCTATGTTGGTCCAATAAAAGGTATCAAATCATTTGCTTCTGGATCTGTTCAGCTCTTCAGAGGAAGTACAGTAAATCATTGCTACACACACACACACACATTGGGAGAGATGACCAAGCGTGTAATTTGAGACTGCTCTGCAGTTAGGTGCTGTTATCTGTCTTGCTGTAGCTATGCAAATGGTGCTTACCAAGTTGATTAAAAAGTGTTTTTGTACTCACTGAAACACTACAAGGCTGCTGAAAGAACTAGAATAAATCTATTTGACTGAGTTCTGGACAGATGTTCAGTCTGCAGTCTTGCAGTAGCTCTACAAGTGCTGTTTACCAAGTTGGATTCAAAAGAAAGTGTTTCTTGTACTCACTGAAGCACTACAAGGCTGCCAAAAGGACTAGAATGAATCTATTTGACTGAGCTCTGCACAGATGTTTAATATGCAGCACTGCAAGGGTTAAATTGAAGAGCTGCAAAGAGTGGAAGAATCATTGGAAAACTCCAAAGGAAGTGTTCCACGGTCCGAATCTAGTAGCTCATTTTAGAGCTGATGCAAGTGGGTTGCAGGCTCTGCCTACCTGCAGCCCTAAAAATGTGTAAACTGAAGATGGCATTGAAACTGCCTCACCACAGATCTGCATTGTGCAAATTCCTTAGACATAAAGGGTAAAAGCATCCCAAAGCTCTCCACAGCCATATCAGCTCTGACCAGAGTTTGTTATTTTGTGCCATTGCCTAGGAATTTTGTAAGCAATAATACCCAACAGGGTGGGTGGTATTGTGCTATACCGGACTGCCCAGGGGTGTAATGAGGCCCAACGCCGCAGGTGGAGGGTCTTATAGTCCCTGGAACTGCATGCCCATACCGCCCGCCTCCTGAGGGTATACATTAAGCTTTAGAAAATGGGCACTGTAAAAAAATATATAAAATCAAATAAATTGTTAATGAAGTTAGTTTATTATTAGTTTTGTAATAAAATAGTTCCTCCGCCTGCATAAGCCATGAAATTTTGTACTACTGGACACTCCAGAGTGTAGTTGTCTTAAATTCCCCCCCAAATCTGTTTTCTGTACTTCAAGAAGACGAAATACTGCAAGCTCTATTTTATCATTTTTACCTTCCCTCAAGCCCAGCTCTCTGTTTACTGATTTACCGATAAGCTGTCTCAGTGGTCCATTTACCATTTTTGAAACTGCAGTTTCAGCCATCACTCAGTTCAAGCCCCTCTACCTCTATGGTAGTTTACATCCCTTTACATTTGAAGGACAGTACCGTGATCGGGTAGGGTCTTATGGGTGAGTGAAACAATGTCCACCCTGTTTAAATTACTGTCAGCAGTGAACTGGGGAAAGTGATGTAGAGCGGGTGGGTGTGCAGTCCATCAGCAGCTTAGATTGTGCGGACAGCTTGACATCGGGAACGAGAGACGTTAAGTAATGGCAGTAATCTCAGCAATCTATTCAGGTACAACTTTTTTTTATTTATTTTTTTTCGTCCTGAATAACAGGAGAGATGGGGATAGTGACTGGAGTGGGGGTTGAGGCAGGGTGAGGAAGACGGGAAAGTTGTCTACAGTAGCGCTGCCCACTGAGCAATACAGTAACAAGCTGCTCCCGTGAATCAGAGATTGGAAAGAGCTGTGGGAGCTGTAATCTGCTGTACAGTGTAGAGATAGAGCAGAAGCAGTTTGAATTATGAGAAAAAAAATATCGAGACTGTTCTTTTCATTGTGTTTAACTGCCTTATTGGGTTGCTCACCGAGTCCCCGATAGTCCCTTTAGTTTTATGTTAAATTGCTACCAGGGGGAGCTGTTGCTTATGAGACCAGTTTCTTGATGTGTCACTTGTTTTATTATACTTTTTAGTTAACCTCCTCCCCCCTCTACACACACAGACACACGATTTACTGATATTTTGTTTTTTTTTAATTAATGTAATGGGTTTTGTTGCATAGAAAAGACAGAGTAGCAATCGAGTGAGTGGTGCTGGCGAAGAAACGCTCCCCCCCCCCGCAGCACGATGTAGTGTGTTTTCAAATTTCCACCGACAGCATTTTTTTATCATTTTGTTGTTTAAAATAACTGTTTCCTGTTGTTCCTAAGTTTTTTGGGGGTTTAGAAGAGTGTTTGTTAGGCACGCGATCTTGCATGCATGTGGTACTTGAAACACGGAAGTGGAGAGGAAGTAGTGTGATCCAATACAGTAACGGTAGCACTTTGAAGGTGATAGCAATGAAGTCCATCTATATTTTAAAAGAAAAAAATGATTCACATTTTATCAGGGAATGAGCCAGTGAGCACCTGTGAAGAAACGATGTGGCCTGCTTTACATGTGGTCAGATAGCAGCAACACTGTGAAGAGTGACAAGTTCTGATTTTTAAAAACAAGAAAATGGTACTTGGGGTTCTGCATGCGTGAGTGATGTGGGGCCGGGCTCACTCATTATTTCACTGGGTAACAGAAAAAAAATGTGGGGGCTTTCCGTTTTAAAACTGCTTGTCTGTGGCAAGGGCTGACTAGCTGTGGGCAGTTTGTCTGCTAAGCAGGGCAAAAACATGGCGGCAATTTGAAATTCATATTAGGTGGCTTTAGCCAATTACTAAGCAGGAGGGCACTAGGATACTGGTGATGGGGCAGGCTAGACTGGCACTTTTAATAGCTGGGCATCTGTTGTCTGATAGATGCCCAGTTAGAAAAGTGTCTCAGCCAATCGGAAGCCTCAAATTATTTTACCCATTTTCTAAGATGCTGCAATGGAATGCTGCACTCATTTGCAGACTGACACTTTGCCTCTCACAGAACACACCCAGGCAGCTCCCCTGCATTCCTTTCTGTCATGCTGCATTGACTTTCCCCAGCCAGCTGCTGACTGTGCTAAAAACAATGATGTCATTAGACAGCACTGGGAACTCAGCAGTACAACCTTCAGTGCAATGCCAGCAGCATTCAGGAACAGAGGTAGGCTCCAGATATAAATAATGAACGAATGAATGAAAATGGAGCCTGTTGTCACTGTATACATGCACACATCATATTATCACAAACAGAAAGAAATTTAGAAACAACTCACAGAGGCTGAATCTGCCCTCTTTAAAGAGCAACACTGGGTTTGTTAATTAGTTTATTTTTGGGCCAGACTCTGCAATAATAATTTGTGGGGATTAAATGGGACAGCATGGGCTTTGATGCTACCATGTACAATGACAGGGGACAAATCTGGGATGTGAACACCACCCCAAACCGTCAAACACAAACATCGGTCAATTCCTCATCATACACTATCTCAGTGTGTGTATGTTAAAAACATACTTGGTTTGTTATTCAGTGGCACATGCACCCCAGTGACCAGGATTACGCATTTTGTTCTCCTGCCTATCACAGCTACACTTGGCTTGACATGATTCTTGCACTGGCTATTCTAGTAGCTCACCTGGTCTCTTCTTTTCTGGATTTAATAGTTATCACTGAACATGTCCCTTTCCACCTCAGCCTGGAGACTGGGTAGTGCCAGACTCAATTCAGGGCCTAGAGGCTCAATCTAGTCCTCCAACAAACTAAGTTTTACCATCTTCTTGGCTGGTTCTATATGGTAATGGTGATCGCCGTTAGAATGCGTGTACATAGCCAAAAATAAAAATTAAAGGATTTTAGTTTCCCTGGGCATGGGGTAGTGGGAATTGCACACCCTTGCACATGTTGTGCTGACAATCACAGTTGAGCTGTTGTCATACCAGGGTGTGGCCTGTAAAGGAAGAACAGGACAGGAAAAACAAGTGTACAGGTTGGCCTGCATGTACTACAGGTGATTTGTCCAATGGTGATGGGGGTGACAGTGGAAACACAGAGACTTTGGTCTCATTCACCAAAATGTAGGGGATAGTGAGTATAGAGGTGGTCTACAGATCAGCAAATCAGGGGCAGGAAGTGGATGGTGAAATCTTTTGGGAAATACAGGCAATAGTCAGCAACTGGAAACCATTGTGGTGTCCAATGTAAATGTACTGAAACTGGATATGGAAATGATGGCAGCTTCCACACAAAGGAGTAGATAGCTGTTGTAAGCCATGCAGGAAGTGTTCCTTCACCAGCTGGTCACAGGATGTACTTGGGTTTGGGGGAACTATTTTTGGTGTTGACAAATGGGGACGGGAGTACAGGACTTGTATGAGGTGGAAAGTTTGTGCAAGACTAACCATAGGCTAGTCAGTTTTACAATTAGAAAGGGGTCGGCTAGCAGCACTTCCAACAGTAGGATGATATACTGTAGAAAAGCAGATCTTTGTAAGATGATAGAAATTGTATGGCA
This sequence comes from Neoceratodus forsteri, assembly GCA_016271365.2. Lineage (NCBI taxonomy): Eukaryota > Metazoa > Chordata > Ceratodontiformes > Ceratodontidae > Neoceratodus > Neoceratodus forsteri. Next base: position 1,465,917,882 of record CM057459.1, read on the forward strand.
GTAGCTAGAAGGGAAGAAGGACTAAAATGATGTAGAGGAGCTGCGTGTTGACGTTAGCAGAGGAATAATGAAGGTGACAGAACTACGCATTATGAAGAAGAGTAAGAATCACGAGGTTAAGGAAACCCTTTGGTCTATATTAGAAGTCAAGGAAGCAGTTTTGGAGAAAAGGAGGGTGATCTGGAAAGGTAAAGCCTGTCATTGTGAGACAGACAGGGAGGTATATAAGGAAAACTGGAGGGAAACGCAGAACAAAATCAGTACTGCAAAGATGGCAACGGAGGACACTACAATGAGGGAGGCAAAGAGGGATTAGGAAAATGTTTCCAGACATGGCATTGACAGAAGTAAAGTAAAGCGGGGAATTATGAAGCCCAGGGGGGGATGGGTGAGCTCTAGTTGATGAGGGATATAGAAAAGGCCACTTTTCACACTGACTACTTCACATCACTCTGCACAGTGGAGGATGAGAAAGGGGTGGACTACAAAAGCAAGGAAAGGGTGGGCAGGGAGATGCACTACAAACCCTTCACTGAGGACAGGATATTAAAAGCAGTATGGAAAGTAAACACAGATAAGGCAATGGGCCCCTATACCATTTATCAAAGGGTGCTGAAAGATTTAAAATATAAACTGTTGGCACTGATCTTGACATAATTGAACCTGACACTGGTCAAGGAAAGTATTCACGGGGACTGGTACATGGTTGAGGTTGGAAAAAGCTGGGAAAACACCGCCCCCTGTGTCGTACTGCCATTGAGAGATAGCTAATAGAGGCAGTTCTTGAGGAAAGGCTGATAACATGTTTTGAGGATGAGGGAATCCTGGATGATAGCCACCATGGATTATCAGTAGGTGGGTCCTGCAAGACCAGCTGGATTAAATTGTTTGATGGACTTATGGGGATATGGCACCATGCTGTGGTCGTGGATGTGGCTTATATGGGTTTCAGGAAGGCGTCTGACACCATCCCCCACCGGAGCCAGGTAGGCAAAATGTGTGGCCTATGAGTGTGGAGAAAGCTAAGAAACTGTGTATTCCATTGCTTAGAGTGGAGGGCAGAAAGGGTGGGGGCAAATGGAGTGCACAGAACATGAGACAGGGTGACGAGTGTGTTTCCCAAGAGAGCCCTGCTAGGACACGTACTATGCTATACACTGATGAAATTATAGAGGGTGTACATGGGAAGCTGTGTCTGTTTTCAAATGACAGGAACATCTGTAATGCAATTCACACAAGGGTGAAGGGGAGAGAGTGTGACACAGCATATGTTAAGGCTTTGGGGTGGTCCAGAAGGTGGGAGCTACACTGCCATACAAAGAAATTTAAAATATATGTACTGTGGGGAAAAAGAGATGGAATAATTGGGACGGGGGGGGGTGGAGGTACTGCTGGTGACACATCAGGAAAGATACTTGTGGATTCAATAGTTCTGACAGCTGGAAACTTTGGAGTGCATGTATTACAGTAGCGGGGAAAACACTTTGAATGCTGTCATGCATTGGGAGGGGCTTTACAAGCAGGAGTAGGGAGCTGATTATGCTACTGCACAAAACCATGGTCACAGCAAACCTGCAACATGCTGTCCACTTATGAATATATGAACGTACGAAGAAAGCAGCAGAAGAAGGCCATTTGGTCTATCAAATCTGCTCATATTGCAGGGTCCATAGCTTGAGCTAATGTCCCTGCCCTTCCTCCCTCCCCACTTCTTCCATCCTCCCCACCCATGATATTTACCTTACTCCATGCCCATCCCAGCTTCTATTAAAGCTTCCCACTGTCTTCAATGAGATGACCTCTTCCAGCAGCACATTCCAAGTGTCCACCACCCTCTCTGTGAAGAAGTGCTTTCTAACCGCTCTCCTAAACTTCCCACCCTCCAGCTTAAAACTGCTCCCTCATGTTATGGTTGCCACTTAGCTTAAAGAGACTCTCTTTATCAACCTTATTTATGCCTTTCAAGTATCTGAAGGTCCCACCATGTCCCCTCTCCCCTGTCTTCCAGAGAGTACATGTTCACTGCCCTCAACCTCTCCTCGTATGCCTTACCTCACTAAACAGCTAACATCTTAGTAGCCCTCCTGTGGACCTTCTCCAGCAGGTTAATGTCCTTTTTGAGGTGTGGGCACCAGTACTAAATTTCATACTCTAGATGCGGGCTTACCAGTGACTTGGTCAAGGACAGTGCAACCTCCTCTCTCCTACTACTGATCCCCCTAGATATGCATCCCAGCATCTTGTTTGCCTTGCTGCTGCTTTCTTGCACTGCATGGAGTGCTTCAGGTCACTAGTGATCATAACCCCCAAGTGCTTCTGCAACTGTGATGCAGATACTCGGACTCCACTCAAGCAGTACTCTGTCCTGGGACTACTGTCTCCAATATGCATAACTTTGTATTTCTTGGCATTGAAACCAAGCTGTCAGATCATGGACCACCTCCCCAGCTTTAACAGATCTTCCTGTAGGTCTTGTATCCCTTCAGCTGTGTCCAGTCTCCCATTAAGGAGCTTTGTGTCATCCATGAGTAGGCACAGTTTGGCCTTACTGCCATCCACAATGTCATTGATGAAGACATTGAACAACACGAGCCATAGCACAGAGCCCTGCGGGACACCACTGGTTACCTCTCTGTTGCCAGATAACTCTCCCCCCACAACCACCCTCTGCGTTCTGTCGCTCAGCCAGTTTTCCACCCATCTTTTCCCCAACCGTGAGATCCACTAACTTCCTGATCAACCTTTTGTGGTGCACAGACTCAAAGGCCTTGCTGAAATCAAGATAGAGGATGTCTACCAATTGGCCCTGTGTACTGTCTTACTGACAGTCAAATAAGTCAATCAGATTTGTTTGACACCATCTCCCCATGCACCCATGTTGCCTTGCATCCTGGAGACCATGCTCCTCTAGATATTCCAACAATCTTTCCTTTGGTATGGTCTCCATGACCTTGCCCACAATGGAGGTTGACTGACTGGTCTGTAATTCCTGGATCGGCCTTCAGACCATTTTTTTGGGAGGATACTACATGTGCTGTTCTATAGTCCTGAAGTATTATGCCTGACTCTAGATTTCTGACTTCTGAAGGGTAGAGTTATGGTATGACAAGGACTGGCTGCAGAAGGCACAGAGAAGGTAAAGCAAAATGGCGAAAGGGCTGCGTGACAACTCCTACAAGTGAAGAAGGTGGGAGGTGGTCCTGCACGCAATGGATGTGAAGACAGAGATAGTGGTTCTGGTGTAGACTTCAGAGTAATTGAAGGGCATAAACAGCATGACAGTTGGCATCATGTTCACAATAAGTGAGAAGAAATACAGTATCGGCCATGTATTCAAACTGAAGGGGGCCACATTTGTAGTTGATATCATGGGTATGTTTTTTACTATGTGGGTGGTGGTGCCATGGAATGGACTGCATGAATGGCAGGTGAGGGGACATTCCTTTGAACCAATTTATAAAAACTAGGGATACGTACATGTGCCTACCCAACAGTGGGAAGGAGGAGAAGGGAGGGGTGAGGCCTTCCTAGAGTGGCGAATTCTTGAACATTGTACGGTCCATCAGGTCCTTTTCTGAAGACCATACAAACATGGAAATTGTTGGCAGATAAGGACCGTTAGGCCCATCCAGTATGCCACTAGGCCCTATACATTGTATGTGTCCACTCACCCTATGTGATCAATGGCTTTTCATCACTCCCTCCCCTCTCAAGCTTCCCTTGTACCTGTCACAGTCATGCTTAAACCATTCCACTGTGCTTGCCCTCACTACCTCCTGTGGCAAAGTATTCCAAGCATTGACTACCCTTTCTGTGTAGCAAAACTTCTTCGCATTACCTCTTAATCTACCCCTTTCAAATTTCAGATTGTGCTCCCTTGTTCTAGTACTTTTTCTACATCTGAAATGGTCCCCAACCTGCACCTTGTTTATGCCCTTGAGGTACTTGAAAGTTTCAATCATGTTCCCCTGCTGTCTCCTCTCCTCCACTGAGTACATATTCAGGTCCCTTACTCTCTCCTCATATGTTTTGTGGTGCAAGTCCTGCACAATCTGTGTTGCCCTTCTCTGGATAGTCTCCACCTTATCTATGTCCTTGCACTGGTGTGGTCTCCAGAACTGCACGCAGTACTCCAGGTGAGGCCTTACCAATGTTTTATAGAACAGCATCATCACCTCCCACCTCCTGCTAGTGATACCCCTGCCTATGCATCCCAGCATGCCACTGACACTCACTGTCATGCACTGTTTTGATAACCCCTAGGTCCCTTCCTCTTGGTGACAGTGAGCCCTTCCAACCCCCAACCTGTAGCAGTCCTCAGGGTTCCCTCACCCAGGTGCAGTTTTTGCACTTCTTGCATTGAACCTCAGTTGCCACATCTCCGACCATCTTTCAAGCTTCTCCAGGTCCCTCTTCATTTTCTGCACCCCTTCTGGAGTATCCACCCTGTTGCAGATCTTGGTGTCATCTGCAAACCAGCAGACCTTTCCTTCCAGCCCCTCTGCAGTGTCACTAATGAAGACACTGAACAGGACTGGTCCTACTACTGACCCCTGTGGTACCACACTGGTCACACCCCCTCTCCCCAGATTGTACCCCATTTACCACCACACTCTGCCTCCTGTTAACCACTTCCTAACACAGTTCACCACCTTGTCTCCCATGCCCAGACTACCCATCTTGTTAATCAGCCTTCTATGTGGGGCCGTGTTGAAAGCTTTGCTGAAATTTAGGTAAGTGACATCTACTGCTCTCCATGATTTGCTTCCCTAGTCACCCAATCAAAAAATTTATTACATTCCTTTGACATGACCTTCCTGTTGTGAATACATGTTGCCTGAGATCCTGAGCACTGCTGGATTCCAGATGTGCCACTATCCTTTATTTCAGCAATGCCTCCATGATCTTTCACAATTCTTACATTTTTACGCTTATTTAATAACATCATGCTTCAAAGTAGGGGGTGGTGCCAAAGGCGAGGCACTTCACCATCACAGGGTGTCCCATGCACATACACTCACACTAACACATGGGAAATTTTCACATAGGAAGTTACAGGAAGGGGAAGAGTGAAGGTGGACAGCAAACCACAGATACATGTAGCGTGGAACCACCCTATGCAACCAGCACAGGTAAGAAGATGGCAGATTTGTAGGTACTGATGGGGAAAGAGGAGGTGGACTCACATGCCATGACCCAGACATGTGAAAGTAATACCATGACTGTGACCTACCTATCACATCTTAAATGCAACAACAGAGGGATAGGGAAAAGTGGACAGGGGTGTCTTATCAGTGTATGTTAGGGAATGGATAAGGTGTCCTGAGGGGGATAATGAGGGCATGATGACCGGCTGGGTAGGAGTGGTGCACTATGCTTGTTTATGGGCAGAAGTGTGGCACTAGCAAAAGATGAGTAATAGCAAAGGGAACACTATACAGAAGGAATAGGAACAAGCCGCCATGCACAGGAGGTTTTTTATTTATTTATTTTTTATTTTATTTAAACAGCAGTTTGAAAACCTTGAGCCATAGGCTCATTTACAAAGGTACCTTGTCACAGTAAGACAAACGAAAATACACAGTATAACAGTACAACACAGTATAACAGTAACTTAAGACATAGATACAAACAAGCTGGTACAGGTAGGATTGATGCAAACAATACCAGAGTTATGTTGTCCTTAGCAGCTTAGTAGTAAGCTTGGTCATAAGTATTGAGTACAGCTTTGACTAATGGCAATTACAGCATCGGGTGTTAATAAGGTGGTTACGTAAGGAAGTTTTGAAGCACGATATAGTTGGAGCTTCGGAGATGGAGGGGGGCAGTGTGTTGAACCAGGAGGGGGCCCTAAAGCTGAAGGCTCTTTGGCCGTGAGAGGTCCTAGCTCTAGGGATAACAAGAGAAGTTTTCCCAGAGGTCCGAGTATGAACTAGTGGGACAGAGCGGCGTATGGTGGTGGTCAATCCTGGCGGGGATAGCCCAAGAAGGGTCTTTTTTGTAAGGGTACAGGTCAGATATTTGAGGCGCTCATCAAGATCAAGTACCAGCACTTTAGCGTACAGTAGACAAGTGTGTGTCAGCCTAGGTGCCCCAGTAATTAACCTGCAGGCCTTATTCAGAGTAGTGCGAATTTTACGCTTGATACGCTGTTGGATAAACATTGCACCACAATGGCGACCAAGGTTGGTGAATGAGCATGGGTCACAGGGGTGATAGGGGGACATGGGACTCAGCATTTGGATGCCTGCTTTCCTCTCTCAGGGAAGGGGTCTGGTTGTCACACTCTGTAACTGCTCTGTGGCAATCGCTGGAGGGAAGTAAGAGTATGGAGGCATGTTTCTGACATCCCTATGTCGGCAGGGAGAGGTCACAGGTGAAAACAGCAGAAAAATTAGTCTGGCAGCCTCCCTGATGGTCCATGCATCCCTGAGTATCACACCGCATAATCTAGATTCTGCTCATAGGGGTGGAGGATAGCCACACCCTTCTCCCTGGCCCGCGTGGTAATCCATAAGTGACTAACGGAGGTTGGTAATAGGGAGGTGTGGAGGACTGCAGAGCAGGTCCCCATGAGGAGGTCCACAGCCTGCCAGGGCTCCAGGAAGAGTAAGTACTTTGTGGGGGAAGGTGGTACATGAAAAACACAAGGTGGCCCTAGAGCTGGATGGTGGAATACAGTCACTGAATGTCATGGTACAGGTGCCCCAGACAGTAAGTGACCATGGCATAGTGTGTTTGGCTATGCTGTGGTCATTGTAAGGACTAAGACATGCAGAAAACAGTCTTCAGATGTACACTGGGACACTGTTTCCAAGAAAAGGTAATGCAGTATGATAGCTATCATATTGAAATACTGTCTCATCAGGTCCCTTCTGAACCTGCCTCATTCGAGTTCAGATTGTGTGTTCTCTGTTTCCACTTCCCCCCATTAAGCATAAACATACACACGATTCCTACTTATTTCAAAACCCGTCACATACATGAATGTTTCAATCATATTCCTTGCTCTCTTGTATCCTCATGAACATACATATTGACATCTGTCACTCTTTCATCACAACTTTTTGCCTCTACCACTGGTAATTTTGGTTGCCCTATGCTGTTCCCCCTACAGTACTTTCATGTCCCTTTTGTAAGTATTAGCACAAGAACTGCATGCGGTGCTGCAAGTGCATTCTCGCCAGGTCCCTGCACAGGGGTAACATGATATCCCCACTCCCACAAGTAATCCCCCTTGCTATGCACCCTATCATTCTGTTGGCATACTGTTCCCTTCAGGTGCTGTGCCAAGTTCATTATGTCCACATTTGACATAATCAAAACTTCCTTTTTCTCCCTGGCCATGGCTAGGGGACACCCTACAGCCAGTAACTGTATCCTGGGTTTGTAGCTCCAAAAGCATCACATTTCACTTCTTGGTATTGACTCCAACCTGCCAAGTGTAGGACCATTGCACCTGTTTTCCCAAATCCCCATAGAGTACTTTTGACACCCTCATCCTCATCTACCTCTACACTGATTGAAGCCTTGTCTGCTTCATGTCTGTTACCTCTCGCTGTCTCTGTTCTCTGTCCATTACCACTTTCCACAATGTATCACACCCTGAGTAATACTTTCCTGTAAGCTGCAAAGTGGCTGAACATATTCCACACCTTCCCACAGTGGCTGTAAAAATCACATGGCTGATGGCCGAACCAAAAAATGGCCAATAATGCAGTATGCTACTCAACTACATTTCATCACCCTGGGATACACGTGGTACCAACATCTGCCTTCTGTCCCATGGACATCTCACAACACAGTGTACCATCTGGTTACCACATCCCACAGTAATTATGTAGTGACATGTGGAATGATTATGAGGGCTTTTCTGGCAGTAGGTGACCCTGGCAACATGTTGCTTCTCCCTCAATTCCACTTCATTCACACATGTGTGGAGCAGTGACTGACTGTTTTACAGACATGGCCATGGCAATGTCCAGTGTCAGAGGCTCAGCAGGTAGCACACTCACCTCTGAGGCTGGGAGATCAGAAGGTTGTGGGTTCTATCCCCACACCAGGCACTTAGGTTAATATCCCAATACTGACCCTGTAGTGCAGCATGGGGAGGGGGGTGCTGCACTCCTGAGGTGTCATCCTTCAGATGAGATGTTAAACCCCTACCTGGTTAAACAACTAAATAAAAAAAAATAAAACGAGGTCCCATCTGCCTATTCTGATGGTAGTTCAGGTGGATGTTAGAGATCCCATGGCACTTCTCAAAATAAGTAGGGGAATGTTTTATTTGAAAAAAAATTCAGTTACTGTACATACATTCAATTGAGAAAAAGAAAGTCCAAAACAGAAAATACAGAGAATTACATCAATAATATATAAAATATAATCCGACCTAAAAAGGCCTTACAGTTATGGAAAGGCAGTTAGAAACCATATACAATTCATCCAGTTCTTTTGAAAAACAGAAGAAGATACAATTTTCTTTCCATGATTATAAACAGTGGTGCAAAGTGTTAGATGAGAAGTACAGGAAGTCAGACACTGGCAAATATGAAATGCAGAATGAAGATCTTAAATCCGAAGGGTAGCTGTGTCAAGACAGATCTATCTGTTTAGACACGAGTGGATTCAGCTAGAGATATTGAGGTATTTCTAGGACAATAGAATTGCTGTACACGTCAAATGTTGTTATGGAAACCCTGATTTCAGACCACAGGCCCAGAAACTGTCATTATGTTGCTGGTTTAAGAATTCCAGTTTTAGTGTCAGTGGGAAGAAGTACAGGAACTCCGTTCCTGCTGCAAAAAAGGTACAGAAACTGAGTTCCTGTTCACTTTCATCACTGATTATAAATGGAGACCAGACCTTGCATTATTTGTGTTACAACATGTATAGCAGTATAAGACTTCTGTTGCAAGAGAAAGGCACATCTAGCCTGCCATAAATAAACATACATAATGCAAAAATCAAGCATAACATACTAGGGTGATAATGTTTCAGTACAGAAGGTTATATCCCATAAACCAAAATAGCATACGTGAGGGTTGTAAATGCCTTATCTTTCCATTTATGGAGGAAAACGGTCCATACAGAGTTACTATGGGGGCATTCAATGAAGAAGTGTTGAATAGTTTCCAATACATTAGAGTAAGTGTCCAGAGGACTCATCCATTTTTCTATCAATTTATGTTTTAAAGTATTCCGGACTCCTAACCGTCCATGGCATGCCAACCAAGATACATCCCACACCCGTATAGGGATCCTGGGATCTGTCAAGTGGGTAAAAAAACATAGCAAGATTCAAACTAACACCCTGTGCATTCACTAATGGGGTCTGAAAACGTGTACCTAAGATAGTGTGATACAACTGTCTCCTAGTCGGAAGCTAATATAGTGGGAGGTGTTAGTCCGCATTGTCGAATTTAAGGAAGAAATATGGATCTTATATCTTCTGAAGTTTCTTGGGACCTCAAAGTGGGGTTGTTGCCAAATCTGGCACAGTGTCTGAGATAGAAAATGTATTACAGCATGCCAGAAATGAGGTTGAAGCTGGAGCAAATGTGGTATAGTTAATTGAATAAATAAACTATGAAAAAAAAACAATGGGGCTAAGCATCCTACTCCTCCATAGCAATAATTTGATATGTGTAGGATCATTTAATTGGATTTAGGCGGCTGGCCCAGAATCTTGAAAAAATTATCATTTCATCATGCTCAATGAGAAAGGAATAGGAAAGACTGAAACCAAATGCAAGAAAAGAGGAAGTATCAATATTTTTAATAGCATTACTCACTTTCGCTTTGCTATCGTGTGATCTTTCCATGAAGAGACTATTTGTGATGCCTTATCTAAAATAATGTTCCAGTTATGGGAGACATCATCACTACTGCCAAAAACCAGTCTTAAAATGTTTATCGGTATAGTCGCTAAGGGAATGCCAGCTTTGAGAGTGGGTGAATCTGGAGTAGTCGAAAGAGGGATTTGAACAGTGTTACTTTTATTGAGATTTAATTTGGATCCAGATACCATCTCAAAGGTCTTGAGAGTAGACATAAGATCCTCATCTTGGACAGCAGGAGTGGTGCAAATGCATACATCATCTGCATATGCACATACAGGAGGAAGTGTTAGGCCATTACTGAGTGTAACTCTCTGGGGAGTAGGGTGCTGAAGAAACTTTCTTAATAAGGGGTCCAATTGAAAGGTATATAGAAGTAGGCTGAGGGGGCATCCCTGTCGGACTCCCTTCTGCCCCAGAAAGGAGGACTCAGTGAAACCATTAATGTGTGGCAGAATCCATGCGATGTTACATAATAATTTAATCCAGGAAATACATTTTCTAGGTATGTGATAATGTAATAAGGTCTGAAACAAATATTCGTGGTCCACCCGGTCAAAGGGCTTCTCTTGATCCAATTAAATTAACAAGGTAGGTGCACTTAGAGTGCTAAAAGTGGTGAGATCTCTAAGTAGGGTTAAGTTAAAGGTGATAGACCTGTGGGGAATACAAAACAAACTACAGATAGAGCACACCAACTTTAATAAAAGCAAGGACACAGGTCTCAATGTCAAAATATTCATTACACAAAATAAGAACTCCAGTAGCCTGATGCGTTTAGGACAGTTCACATCCTTTATAAAGGCTAAAATACAAAGTAAAGGCCTAGCAGTTAAATACAGAATTCTAATTGCATCACCCATGATGTCAAACCCTATTAAAAACATTGATTGGTTACCCAATTAGTACATCAGACCAGGAACTGAAACAGGTCCTGATTAACCTTATTTAAAGTGCAAGCTCCCAAATAAACATGAATAGATGTAAAGTATATGAAGGAAGGATTGGAGACAGGGAAACAGTGTAAATGCATTCTCAAAGTGACAGGTTGAGAATTAGCCAATACAAGCAGCTATATACAATTTAACTAAACCGCAAACTATTAACTTAACATAATGGGCCCGATTCTAGAAGGGTGGCGCAAGTCACCGCCAAACGCAACTTGCACCACCCCCAACTGCGACATTGACCCTGCACCCTATTCTAGAAGGGGCAGGGTCTCTGCAGCTAAGTCCTGTGACTTGCAACATGTGGCCAGGTACGCCAAACTGTGGGCGCACCTGGCGAGTATGTCGCAAGCCGCAACGTAGATCACCAGTGCCCCCCCATGCCCAGCTTGCCACAATGCACATCCTGCAGGGCTGCCCACATCAACTGCCCCTGAATCCTGTATAAGAACAGCCCTGCAGGGCTTCCCACACCCCCAGCCCCCTGAAGTGTTCATACAGAGCCCTGAGCTTTGCCGTCACGACTCACCTGCAAGATGTCCCTCAGGGCAGCATCAGTCATCCCCCACTCATTCCTCAACCCCTGTTACAATCAAGAATGCAGCAACTACTGATAAGTTTCAGGTTTCACTCATGCCAGTTACTCAGCACTCCCCAGCTCGCCCCAGCCAGTGACAGCCCACCTTCGTTTTCACTGCCAGCCACAGATCGAGTTAGGAGGGCACTGGAAAGATACACTCAGAAATTAATATCTGAGCCGCCTTTTCCAGCACCGCCTCCTACATAACTCCGTCGGCGGCTGGCCGTGGAGGAGAGAGGTGGGCAGTGCAGTGCCGGCTGGGGATGGGTGGGGAAGTGCTGGATGGGCTGGCATGGCTGGAGGGCCACTCAGACTACTAGGGTATATCAGTGTTGTTGTGCATACGGCGATGGCGTACTCAGGGTTGGGGTATTTATGGGGATGACACGTTGCCCTGTGGGGTATTTTACAAATGGGGATTCAGGGGCTGGGGGTGTGGGCTGCTGCGTGGGGCATGGAATCACAGGGAGTCAGGGGCAGGTGGGCAGCCTTGGGGGCTGTTACTGTGTGGGGGTATGGGGCAGTGTACTGAACGGGGATGGGGTAGAGGGTGTGTGATGCCCATTGGGGCAACAATGAAGGAGGTCTTGGTATGGGGTAGGGCACATGGACTGGGTTCCATGAGGACCCTCAGAAGATGGATGTAGGTTACATCAGCTTAATGCAGGCATAACTTACATTGCTGGTTCTCCTCCAGGGATTCTTGTAGAATCCCAACATTGGGACTTTTTGCTGCCCTCTGCAATGGGGCTTAACTGTTACTGTAAACCCCCTAGCCATATCTAGGGGTTTATGGTGCATCTCTGAGAAGTAAAAACAACACACCACCATGGGATTTGCTAAGCCAAGTATTGACTCCATTTCTACCATCCGCAAAATGACTATGGGTAAGTTTATCTCCCAATGTCTGTGCTCTCCTAAACACCATTGTATTTTTTTTCCGTTAGTTGTTTAACCAGGACTAGCACACTAAGCTGAAAGCATTTTTACAGGTGCGACCTGGGAGCACAGGAAAGTTAGGACTTGCTTTAGGTCACACGGTATGCAAGTGGAAGCTGTGGGATTCAAACCCAGGTCTGATCTGTTGGATGTCACCAGATTTGCAGCTCAGCACCTAAACCACTGTGCTATACTGCATTCTTTAGGTGGAACTAGCGCAATATCTTTTAGTGCTGGGTCACTGCTCAAGACTCCCCAGTGGTTTCTATTTTTCTACTTTCCCAGCATGTATGGAATAGGTTGTGACAAAATTAAGATGTTTTTCATCATTGTTCACATCCTCTCCCTGGCTTGTGTTCTAAGGAGTTCATTTCTATCTTGTTGTACCGCGATGGTCCCATCCTGCTCTAATATCAACCATTCTTAACCTCTCTCTATCAACCTAGTACTTAGTTCTCTGGCACCCTTTTCAAAATTAGGTTGCTTACCATAGTTTCTATTTATTCTTAAAGACTGCCCCTTTGGGTATTTTGTATTGTATGTTTAGGGTGACAACTAGTGGCTTTAAGCAGTGCATTCCCATCAGTTTTTTTCTATGAAGGTCTGTCTCAATGTTTTCCCCTTCCCCTCTGTAGATTTTGAGATCCAGAAAGTTAATTTCATTCTTTGATGCCTTATAAGTAAATTTCAGATTCCTGTCTGTTCCTTTTAGATACTGGACAAACAATTGTAACTCTGCAATACTCTCTCTCCAGATGAAAAATAAATCATCAGTGTATCTTTTCCAATTAGACAGCTGTTCAAAAAATGGCTTAATGTGTTTGTCCAGTACAAATTTGTTCTTTCACTCCCCCATGTAAATATTCGCAGTCAAGGGGGCACATGTGGCTCCCCATTGCAGTCCCTTTAACCTGTAAATAAAATTTATTTTCAAACAAAAAGTACTATATTTTAAAAACAAACTCCAAGAGTTTGGGTTAAAAACTAGCGGAAGGATTAACATTTTTCCTCATGTACCAAACATTAGCTGCTGCATCTAAAGCCCCTCATGTGGTATGTTTGAATATAATGCTTCTACATCCATTGTAACCAAAAATTGTCTTCTTCAAGTTTCAACCCATCCAGCATTCTTGGTACGTCATTTGTATCCTGCAAGTATGATTCCAATTTATTAACAAATAGGCACAAATAGAAATCCACAAACTGTGAGATACTTTCAGTGAGGGATCCTATACCACTCACAGTGGGGTACCCAGGTGGATTACATAATGATGTGTGCACCTTCAGCAGCATGTAAAAGGTAGCTCTGATTGGTGTCTCATTAAGGAGAAAGTCACTCTCTTTTTTTGGTAATTGCCCCCTTTCCAAAGGCTTCTTGTATACATTCATCCACTGCAAACTTAAAGTCCACTGTTGGGTCATTCCCCAGTTTCTGATAAAATGTCCCATTATCCAGTTGTCTCGACTTCCTGTAAATAGTCACTTTTATTCATTACGACCACACTGCCTTCCTTGTCCACCTTTTAATAATCAAGTCAGTTCTCCCTGTAAGGTTTCAATTGCAGATCTCTCTCTCGAAAGTTTATTAAACTTAGGTCTTGGGAGATCATGAAACAACTTTTCCAAATCATATTCCACTAGTTGTTGAAAACCAATTGCAGGACTTGGGGCAGGGTTTGAACGTGGATGAAGGTCTACATTTAAAATTTCAATGTTTATTTCTGGTTCAGTACTGGCCCCACATTACAGTCATTCTCATTATCTTTTTATGAAAAAATACATTAAGTTGAGGTTCCACAAGCCATACTGAGGTTGAATATTGTTTGAAATTTATCAACACATGCAGTTGGGGCAAAATTTAATCCCTTACTTAAGGCTTGTATTTCAGCTGAAGAAAGTTCAGTGTTAGAGAGATTTATTACCTGTGAGTTGGTCAGTTCAGGGGTTACCACCTCTTGTTCTGCCTCGGTAGTTCCTCCAGTTCTGATCATATTGGTAATGTCCCCTTCCTCAAAATCCTGTTCCTTCTCTGACCTCTCCGTGTCCTCTTATGTCTTGCATATGGTAATCTCTCTCTCTCTCTGTTCTGCAGCCTCAGACTTCTCTGTGGTGTATATGGGGGGGTCCATGTCCCATTGTTCCCCATGAAAATAGCATTGTTTTTTTTTTTCCTTCCCCTCTGATTCACTCGCACTGCTGAATGCAAATGAGAAATGTCTATTATGATTCAGGATTCCCCTAGGGTTCTTCTTTCAGTTAGATACCAGATCCAGTTCAAAATCATTTTTGTCTCATATAAATTTTACTTGCTTCACTTCCTTCAGCTCACTGTCTAATTTACATATAGATTCTTTCACTTTTTGATTGAAAGTGTCAAAATCAGTGTTTGTTTGGTACTTTATAAACTATTTTTCTTGTTTCTTGATTTATAATTTTAAAACCTCTTCCCTTTCTTTACTATACTTAATAATGAGATTAATCAGTTTAAAGCTTGCTTCTGTTAAAATTTCATACCAGGCCTGAATAAATGCTTCATTCTCCTGACCACATGCAGGATTGTTATTCAGTCTCAGCCCTCTAGGTATGCATTTACTGCACATAGGCTTCCACATTGGTACGGTTCCAGTAAACTCTCCTCCACTGAAGTGTAAGGCATTCAAGTTCTTGGAAAGCTGCCAGCAGATTCTGTTCCCCAGGTGTCCGATTACATGGCTCTGTATTGTCATTACGGAAAGGATCACTCGCTGCAGCTGCATCAAGGAGCCCACTCATGAATCCATGTGGTCCCTGGTTCTCCTCCACGAACACCAAATCAGGGGTATTTTCAAGTGGCATCTTTATCTAAAATAGTTTAAATAAATAAATAAACTCAGGATAGGAACTTAGGATAGGATCCCTCACTGAAAGTATCTCACAGTTTGTGGACATCTATTTGCACCTGTTTGTTAATAAATTCCCATCATACTTGCAGGACACAAATGCTGTACTAAGAATGCTGAATGGGGTGAAACTTGAGGAAGACAATTTTTTTGGTTGCAATGGATGTAGAAGCATTATATTTAAACATACCACATGAGGACTTCAGATGCAGCAGCTAATGTTTGGTACATGGTGGGGGGGGGGGGGTTGTGAATTCTTCCACTAGTTTTTTGCTTAAACTCTTGGAGTTTGTTTTAAAATACAATACTTTTTTGTTTGACAAATTTTATTTACAGGTTAAAGGGACTGCGATGGGGGCCACATGTGCCCTCTCAATTGTGAATATTTACATGGGGGAGTGGGAGAACAAATTTGTATGAGACAAATGCATTAATCCATTTTTTGGACAGCTGTCTAATTGGAAAAGATACATTGATGATTTATTTTTCATCTGGAGAGGGAGTATTGCAGAGTTACAATTGTTTGTCCAGTATCTAGAAGGAACAGACAGGAATCTGAAATTTACTTATAAGGCATCAAAGGATGAAATTAACTTTCTAGATCTCTAACTCTACAGAGGTGATGGGGGAAACATTGAGACAGACCTTTATAGGAAAGAAATTGATGGGAATACATTGCTGAGAGCCACTAGTTGTCACCCTTAACATACAATACAAAATATCCCAAAGGGGCAGTTTTAAGAACAAAAAGAAACTGTGGTAATCAACCTAATTTTGAAAAGGGTGCCAGAGAACTAAGTACTAGGCTTATAGAGAGGAGGGTTACAGAATGGATGATATTAGAGCAGGATGGGACCATGAGGTACAACAAGATACAAATGAACTCCTTAGAACACAAGCCAGAGAGAGGGATGTGAACAATGATGAAAAACATCTTAATTTTGTCACAACCTATTCCATACATGCTGGGGAAGTAGAAAAGATAGTCAGAAACCACTGGGGAGCCTCGAACAGTGACCCAGCACTAAAAGATATTGTGCTGGTTCCACCTAGAATGGCATTTAGGAGAGTACAGACATTGGGAGATAAACTTACTCACAGTCATTTTGCGGATGGTAGAAATGGAGTCAATACCTGGCTTAGCAAATCCATGGTGAGGTGTTTTGCCTGTAAGAGATGTAGTATGTGTAGCCATACTGAAAAAGGCAAACAATTTTATAATGCAGGCACAGAGAGAAACTATGATATAAGGCAACTCATCACATGTGACAGTGAAGGAATTAACTATAGAGCAGTTTGTAACTGTGGCTTCTTCTATATTGGCAAAACAAAAAGAAGCCTTAAAGTGCGAGTAAGTGAACATGTTAGAGCAATTACGAGAAGAGATATTACATATGCCACAGCTGCACATATAGAAAGATCCGCAGTTAAAACAGCACATATTTTCACATTTCAGGGTATTGATAAAGTTTCTGTCAGGCCCAGGGGAGGTAATTTTAATTATCTGTTGTTAATAAGAGAGGCCTTCTGGATTATCAGCCTGAATGCCCCTAGGCACCTGGTCTCAACCATGGATTTGAGTTAAAGCCATTTTAAGGCAAAAAGAAACAAATAAATGATCAGTTCTGTTTTTGATTATGTAATACACAAGTAACGATCTGATGTACTGTGCTGTACCTAAAGGAATAGGTCCTTTCCCTTAGGAGATATGTGCCTTCTGTACTTTGTCTACTTTTACAGTGGTTGTGATTGTTGTGCACTTTAGTAAGCAGTGTATATAGCAATGTAATTGTTAGATGATTTGAATCTTATTCTTTCTTGTGATTAATGTATTAGATGTATTTATTTAGTGATGCCTTACTTCTCTACTTGATAGTATATAGATCCTAATTTGATTAGAAACTATTGATTCTTTGCCTTTGATATATTAACATATTATGCTAAGTTATTAGTTTATGGTTTAGTTAAATTGTATATAGCTGCTTGTATTGCTAATTCTCAGCCTGTCACTTTGAGAATGCATTTACACTGTTTCCGTGTCTTTTTCCTTTCTCCCCTCAAAATCCTTCCCTTCATATACTTTACATCTATTCATGTTTATTTGGGAGCTTGCACTTTAAGTAAGGTCAATCAGGACCTGTTTTAGTTCCTGGTCTGATGTACTAATTGGGTAACCAATCAATGTTTTTAATAGGGTTTGACATCATGGGTGATGCAATCAGAATTCTGTATTTAACTGCTAGGCCTTCACTTTGTGTTTTAGCCTTTTATAAAGGATGTGAACTATCCGAAACGCATCAGGCTACTGGTGTTCTTATTTTGTGTAATAAGTATTTTTGATGTGGAGACCTGTGCCTTTGCTTTTATTAAGTTTGGTGTGTGCTCTGTCTTTAGTTTGTTTTGTATTTGAGGTTTTGATATGATGCACCACTATCCTAGTCATTACTCCTTTTGTGTTTTGATCTGTGGGAGTAGCACAGGTCTATGCGATCAAAGATTACCTGTGTTGCTATTGGAATAAGCCTATTAAGTAGGATAGTTGCAAAAATCTTATACTCGACATTCAGGAGGCTGAGAGGGCTCCAGTTTTGAATGTCTGTCCTGTTCCCTTTTTTGAAAAGGAGGATCATAATTAAGTCAGAAAAATTTTGCAGTATGAAACTGGGAGTTATGATACTGTTATATACTATAGTCAAAAAGGAGCAAAGAAGTCTATGAATTGTTGATATAATTCAGCAGTAAGTCCATCCTTCCCAGGGGACGTGCACTTTTTCTAATGGCCTATAGCTCGTTGGGTTTCTTCTAAAGATATCGGTGTAATAAGAGAAGTCAACTGGTCATCAGGGAGTAGGGGAATAGGGATATCTGAGAAAAAAATCAGTATTTATAGAGGTGGAAGAATCAGAGCCAAACATATTCTCTAAGTATGTTTGTGCTTTTTGTTTAATGTTAGGCAAAGTATTATAAATAATCGAGTCACGTTCTATAAGTTGCTCTATACTGTATGTGTTGCTGATACTTTGTCAGTGCAGCTAGCTTTTGTAAATATCAGTGATGGTTTGGAACTTTGTGTGCCGCACTGTGCCTCCATTTTTAGAGAAAGTGCCCTATTATATTAGTATGTTTCCATCTCTTCTTTTAACATTTTTATTTGCTGTGAACAATCAGAATGAGACTCAAATGCTCTAGAAATAGTGTCTAAGAGTTTTTGCCTTAATTTTGAGATATTTCATATAGGAATCCAAAGTTCTCTCCTTTGCTTTACACATAAAAAGGACTTTTATCTTTTTTGAATGTCCCCTCCAGTTTAGGGGGGAATTATAAGCCTCCATGACAGAAAGCCGGGCCCTCAAAAGTTCCTGGCAATCTTCTACAATACCAGGAATACCTAACAAGGAACTATTTAATTTCCACAGGGAATAAGGCCTGTTGGGGAAAGAGCCCCTGGACGGTAAACATACTAAGGACACTGCTAAATGATCTGAGGTTTCACATGGGATAACCTCTGCTTTAGTTACTGAAATATTTTGAGACACAAAAATATAGTCTATGCGACTGGCATGTGAACCTCTGTGATAGGTCTTAGCCCCAATGTTATGTGCCTTGCAATACCAATCTACAAGTGCGGCCGTCCTGATAATGTGATTTAAGGCTCATGTGTCGTCAAATAATTTTTGAGTGTAGCTTCCTCTATCTGCAAGAGTTAGCCCACAATTAAAGCCCTCTCTCAAATAAATGTGTCTGTGTGTGAGTAGGTATGGCTGTAAGATTCTGAATAATTCTATCCTAGATGCAATACTCTGCAGGGCGTACACATTTATGATGCTGAGTTTCAACGGTCTATATGTGCAGTCTAATAAAACAACCCGACCAGGGAATATATCCACTAGTCTGGAAATATGAAAGTCAAACCCTGAAAATTAGATCCCTAACCCAGCACATCTGTCTTCCCCAAAGCACCAAAAAGAGGCTCCTTTTGTCCATCTGGATGTGACCTGGGAAATCTCAAGCCTTGTCTTCAATCTAGTGTCCTGAAGCATATGCAGTATATATCGTGATGTAAATCAGACAAATATTGCATGGTGGTTATTTGCTTTTTAAAGGATTTAATGCTGCACATATTGAGCGTGAGACAGCACAAACCTAGACCAACATTCATATTCAAAAAGGCAAAAAAATTAACAATAGTATCATATTGAAGTCACTGCTGATTTCTTTTTGTTTTTACCTTTTGAAGGACAGGGGTTATGCTGGGATACACAGATACACAGAAATGTGACAACAGAAAAAGGCCACACACCACCTATCCAGTCTGCCCAATACCTTTTTATACATCAGCCTTAATGCCCAAGCCCTTATGTCTGTCCCTTGCCCTCTTGAATCCCTACACCATTTCAGCTCCCACTACCTCTTCCAGTAGCTTGTTCCAGGCCTCCACCACCCTCTCTGTGAAGAACTGACCCCTGATGTTACCTCTGTATTTCCCTCCTTCCAGTTTGAGCCTATGTCCTCTTGTATTCACTCCCTCTTTATTTTGAATGAGCTCCACCCTCCACCCTATTTATTACTTTCAACTTATTCCTCCTCCTCATGTCTCCCCCTCTCCCTTCTAGTCTCCAGAGGGTACAGATTTAGCTTTCTCCATCTTTGCTCATAAG
Organism: Neoceratodus forsteri; assembly: GCA_016271365.2. NCBI lineage: Eukaryota > Metazoa > Chordata > Ceratodontiformes > Ceratodontidae > Neoceratodus > Neoceratodus forsteri. The sequence continues at coordinate 1,465,937,724 of CM057459.1, forward strand.
GTACCTCACGCATCCCCCACACCATTTTGGTTGCCCTTCTCTGGACCCTCTCCATCATCTCAATATCCCTGTGCAGGTGAGGCCTCCAGGATTGCACCCCATACTCCAGATGTGGCCTTAGCATGGTTCTGTACAATGGCAGCATCAACACCTCCCTCTTCCTGCTAGTAAAGCCCCTCACAATACAGGCCAGCACACCATTTGCTTTGCCCACTGCCTTACTGCACTGGTTCCCCACCTTAAGATCGCTTGATACCATAATCCCTAGGTCCCTTTCTGTTTCCTTTCCTTGATCACCCCACCCAAGGAGTAAGTTTCCTCTTGTTTTCCTCCCAGGTGCATCACCAGCACTTTTGTGCATTACATTTTAGTTGCCTCATGGCCTCCACTCCCCTTGAGAATCCACCCAATTGCAGACCTTTGTATCATCTGCGAATAGACACAGCCATCCTTCCAGACCCTCTGCTAGGTCACTAACATAGATGTTAAAAGTAGTGGTCCTAGGCACTGACCTCTGTGGCCCCCACTTGTCACTGCCCATTCCCTGGAATGTCCCATTTACCACCACCACTTGACTCCTTTCCTTCAGCCATTTCCTACCCACCTGGTGATCCTCTGGCCCACCCCCAGTCTGTCCAGCTTATACACCAGCCTCCAATGTGGAACGGTGTCCAAGGCCTTACTGAAATCTGGATAGGCCATGTCCACCACTCCCCCCGGTCCACTATCTGCATCACCCCATCGATAAAAGCTATCAGGTTAGTCTGGCAGGACTTACCTTTGGTGAAGTCATGCTGCCTTTTGTCCTACATGCCATTTATCTCCAAGTATTCCACCAGTCTAGTCTTCAGTAACATTTCCATTACCTTCCCCACCACCAAGGTGAGACTGACAGGGCAGTAGTTTTTGACCGCGTCCTACCTTCCTCCCTTGTATACAGCAACCACCTCTGCCCTCTTCTAGTCCATTGGCATGATGCCTGAGTCTAAGGACAAGTTAAATAGTCTTGCCAGATGTGGTGCCAGCTCCTCTCTCAGCTCCTTGAGTACCCTTTGGTGCATACCATCGGGCCCCATTGCCTTGTTGACCCTAAGTCTACCCAGTTCTTCCCTTACACTGTCAGCTGTGAATTCCATTGAATCCAACTGCCTGTGAATTTCTCCCTTCCCTTCCCATTCTGGCCTTTTGCCTTCACCCTCCTTAGTGACGATTGACCCAAAGTAGTCATTTAAAGTCTCAGCTTTTCATAATTCTCTTCCAGTATTGTTCCACTTCCCCCCTTAACCTTGAATTCCTCCTTCTGTCACCCACATACCTAAGAAAGTTTTATCCCCCTCTTGCCTTCTTGGCTATCCTGTACTCAGTGTCCTCCTTCACCCTCCTTATCTTTTGTGCTGCCTCCCGCCCTCCTCTTAATCCTATAGGACTCCCCATCCTCAGCCTTTTTTGTCATCCTGTACCTCCTGAAGGCCCTGGTTTTCTCCCTGACCCCCTTCCCCACCTCCTTAGTGAACCATAGCGGTCTTCTCCATCTTCTGTTCTTACTTATCCTTCTAATACATGTGTTCATGACTTTTTGTACCCCTCTCTTAATCGCTGCCCATAATTTCTCCACCACCTGTGTATCCCTCATCTTTGTGATTTCTTCACTGATCACCCTCCTCATTTTGCTAAAGTCAGCCTTTCTAAAATCCATTACCCTGTTTTTTTTCCTATGTCTCTTCCCGCTCTCACCCTGAACCTGATAGCCCTGTGGTCACTGGTACCTAGCTCTTCCCCCACTACCACCTCCTCCACACTGTCCCCATTTGTGAGGATTATATCCAACACCCCTAGTGGGCTCAGTGACCCACTGCTGCAGGAACATGCCCTGTATAGCCTCTAAGATGCCCCTACTCCTTGAGGAGACTGCTGTCTGGGCTTCCCAGTCGATGTCAGGGAGGTTCAGGTCCCCCTCTTGCAAATGACCCTTTGCACCATTTCGCTACTGATTCTACAGAGTGCTATCCCTTCCTCCTTGCATAGAAGGTCTGTAAACAACCCCAACACTCAGATTTTCCCTTCCTCTTATCTAGGGTGACCCATATTATCTCCGTTTCTCCTCCTCCTCCTCCTGCCTTTCCATGGCCATGATTTCTTCTTTGACATAGTGCCATCCTCCTCCCTTTCCCTCCCAATCTTCCCTGAACAATCTGTAATCACTGTCTCCCATGCATGGTGCTCATTCCACTATGTCTCGCACCTGCTACAATGTCAAGATTCTCCTCCACCATGGTGGCTTCCAGCTCACCCAGTTTATTCCCTAGGCTCCTGGCATTTGCAACCAAAGCTCTCCACCATCTAGCCCCATCGCCCCCCTTCTCACTGTCTAACACTTCCTTGCTGCTGTTTCTTTTATAACTGCCTCATCATGGGGGGGAGGCTGGTAGCCTCTCCATTCTTCCTCCCTTAAGGATGACCTGTCAGCATCCCCACCCACGCTTCGTTTAAATTGATCTTCTGTACTATGAAGTCCTCCAGTTATTTCTTTAGTAAAGCTGCCCCTGCAGTGCTCAGGTGGAGTCTGTCGGAGGTATACAGCCCCTCCTCTTCCTACGTAGAGCCCCAGTCACCTATCCATCCAAACCCCATCTGACTGCACCACTCTTGTAGCCATTTATTGAAATTCCCTATTTTCTCTTTCCTGGGTGTGCTCACCCTTGGTACTGGCAGTACCTCTGAGAAGGAAATGGAAGGAAATGCCATGTTTCTACAGAATCTGGCAAGCTCCTCGAATCTTGCCTGTACCTCCACTTGACTGTTTCCCTCATAGTCATTTGTGCCCAGGTGAAACACCTGATGTGTCCTCTCATCTTGCTGCTTGCCCCAGAAGGAATATGGTGCCTCATCTCCAGCGTTGTCATCCCTTGCATAGACTGCACCCATACTGCATTGCCTTTCACTCCATTTCTCCCCCATCTGATTCCCTTGATTATTGAGCCCCCCAAGAGTGCCACCCTAGTGCTTCCTGAGTGTCCCTTAGACCTCCAAGTTTGGTTACCCCCGACGGTGACATTGTGGCGAGATCCCCACAGCGACTACAGCACCATGCTGCTGTGGAAACCACCTGGCACCAGGTGCTGTCTGTCAGGGGTCCTGCACCCCAATCAGCTCCGACTCCAGGTTGATAATCCTTAAAGGTGTGGGGCCCTAAGGGGGTGTGGGCGCAGCCCCTAGGGAGGTTTGAGGGCAACGCCCTAAAAACACAGTCAGCCTGTGAACTGGCAGCCAACTGCAGAATGCGGTCAACCTGCCGGTGTTGCTTACGTGATGCTCGACAAAAATTTTGTCGCGCACCTGCCGTGGATCCCTCCAAGTCTATGTCCTGGGGCCTGGCTTCCTTGGCCTCCTATTCTCCCCTCTAACCTGTCTTGGTTTTGGCCCTTGCTCAGCATTTTCTCTCCATCCTCCAACCTGTCCTGATGTTTGTCTTCACCCAACATTTTTCCCACTTCACCCTCTCCCATCGGCCTTCCCACAGACCCCATACCCCTTCTTCCCTTTTACTGTCTCTTGATTTGCTGTGGCTCTGCATTCACCAACCTCCAACAGCCCCTCATTTGATCTCCCTCTACCTGCTCCTGGTTTACCCCCTATTGCAGAAAATTCTGAACACCATATCCCCCTCGAGGAAGTCCTTCTCACCACCTGCCCTATCTGCAGATCTCCCCTTCCTGCACTCTGCCTGACACATCACCTTACTGCTTACTACTGCTCCTTTCCTACTGGATACCCCCATGTTGATTTGAGGCCTTCAAGGAGCTCGCCCCCAATTCTGCCAATGCCTCTTTTCTGCTTCTTATCCTGTGCCTTTGGTCCTCTCGTGTCTCCCACTGATGTGTCCCCATTTGGTCTGGCTCTACCCCAGCCAGTTCCCCTGCACTCAAGATCATACCCCTTTCATCATCAACCAACCGTCCTGACCCCATTCCGGCCACTGACAGCTCCTCTCGGTCATTTCTCTCCACAAGGAGTCACACGAATAATCCATTCCAGATGAGGAAGCAAGAGAGGAATCTGAATGCCCTTCCTCCCCTACCATATCCCCCCCCCCACTGTCTCCTTTTTGCCAAAGCCTGAAATTTATTTCTGGTAAGAATGTGTTTTTTGGAGTACGACCATCTGCCTTTCTTTTCCCTTTCCCTCCCTCATTTAGAAGGGTGGGACTGTCATAAAGGGGTCCACATCCCAAGGAGGGGGAGGTGACATGTCTTCCTGAAATTGTGCTCCTGTCATATCCTTGGATGTAATCAGAGAAACTGGGGTGGAAGTTTCCAAAATGTTCGAGTCGGCGGGGGGGGGGGTCCCTGGGCAATTTTTGAAGCAGTACTAAGATGAGCAGAGGAAGGCTGAGCAACAATAGAAGAAGAGGTTTCTCTTAGGCGAAGGGCCTGAACCTGGGAATCTGTGATTAGGGCAACTTGATCCTGAGGGGGGCGATCTACCCTATTGTTATCTGCCCATGGACATTGATTGTAGGAATGCCCGGCTTCATCACATAAATTACCTTTTAGGGGGTTAGGACATCCCAGACTGACATGCTCATAACTTAAACAGAGGTTACATCTGGGCTTATCACACATACTACTTAAATGTGTTCTGGCCCCACATTTGTGACAAGTGCAAGGTTGGCCAGATAAAAACATAAACCTTGGTCCCTGCCTATATAGAAGTTTCCTGGAAGGTGTAGAATACCCCTATCTGTTTGCTTTAGCAGAACTTTGACTTTCCATCCCCCGTCCAGATTAGATCCTCATCCAAAATAGGTTGAGGGGCTTCTAGTATGTTGCAGCGCTGCTTTAGCCAGTATTGGACATCCACACTATTCACCCCCTCCTCCTAAAAAGCAAGGTAATAGTTTTAATCATAGGTTTAGTAAGGGGGATGACTAAAGGAGGTCCAAAGCTGTGTTCTTACTTGCTTGAATTTAATCCAGAACCTTTCCAAAGTGTGTACATTCTTATAACTCAAATCATAAATATATTCACCATGTATATGGATGAAAGCAAACATTCAGAAGCTCCTATTCCTAAAGAATCCCATAACATATTATGAAGGACCTTTCTCCTATCTGGAGCCTCGTTAATATCCCCCCAGAAATTTCAATCGTACAGCATTTCTGCACTGTGCAGGTTCGCCTAAGTTTGTAAATAAGTCACTGAGTTTAAAGTTCGTATCGGTCGCAGGCTCACCTTCAGGCTGGGGAAGAGAAGGTCTAGAGTCATTTGGGCATGCATGCTCGTTGTCTGAGGAAGAGGAGTCCATTTGTTGAATTTCAGCATTGGGGCCCATTTTGCTGTCAGTTCCCAGTGACGGTGGGTGACCGCCAGTGTTGGGATTTTCACTGGAGGATTCTGAGCTTATATATTATGCAATCCTGTGCTATCCGCCATGTTTTGGTGAATTGTGTTAAGTCCCAGGTTTAAATTCTTACTGTGCTCAGCAGCTAAAATTATTTCCTGTGCACTGATAGGACCTGGTGAAGTCCATGGCGCTCCTGCACTTGCTTGCCGCCATCCTGCTGCACGGAGAGCAGCTTCTGAGGACCAAGTACGTTCGGTCGAGAGATTAATCCAATGAGTGTCCCTGAGATGCAATGAAGACACAGGAGCTGCAGGGTTGACTGTAGAGGTAACATTCAAAGCACTTGATATAATGGAGGGAGCTGTGTAAGTGGCTGATGTGGGATAAGTAGGCTCTGGAATGTCATGTAAACCCCTAGGTTCTTCCTGCATGAGTCGCTGTAGACATATACGATGTTGCTGAAAAACAATCTCAATTGTTCTTCAGAGTTGTATTGGTAGCTATTAAGTGCGGCTGTTTGAACTTGTGGGTCTGGGTTCAAATCTACCCTCTGGTCAGTCGGGGAATGCAGGTGTAATCCTTGTGATTTAGTAGTCTTCGCAAGTCTCAGCCTTTCATTTTCTATACCTGTAACCATGGGTTCATTCTGATGTACTGTAGGCACATGGGTAGAAGCCTCAGAAGCTAAAGGTGTCTCACCATCTCCTCCTTCTCCTGCATCCTGGACATCGTCCATCTTGGGTCTAACTGACAAGGGTTCCCCCTACTGTTGAGTAGGGGAATTTCCACGGTGTCCTGGCCAAATTTCCACCATTCACTAAAAATACCACTAACAGCTTAATCTGGTTCAAGGTCAGTTGGCATTCATCTGTATTCCCTTCCCCTGGGTCGTACTTGAAAATAGGCAGAATTTGTGTAGTGCACTTACCTGGTCAACAAAAAAAAAAAAAGAAATGATGAGTATAGGTATATGTGTTGATGGATGAAAACACTGTTTTTCATCCATTGTGTGTCATTTTTTCCTGCTCATTACTCTGCTGTACGTTAACCAAGACACAATGTCATGCACTGCATGTGCCAGTGCATACCTGTACAGGTACTTGTATTTGTCACACATGTATAATTACTTTACCATCTTGAAAATGATGTCATGTTGCTAACGCACTATGTAACCCCTACCAGTGCCATGCAGCACTGTGCGTTAGCTCTTGTTGGACTTCAGTGAGGTGACTTACTACTTATTCAGTAATTCATGTAATGTTCCTGGATGACTTACCCTGTGATTGTAGGAAAAAGGCTATTCCAAGTATGACTAACTTTTCTGCTTGTCACATTTGCTAGATGTTCACAGACGCCATGGAAAGTCACAGCCAGGAAATGTCCAGTGATGTTTACTGTGCTTTGATTCAGGTATTAACACCAATCTCAGCACTGCCGAGGGGTAAGCTTTGTGGAGAACTTAGCATCCCTGTCAAGTGAAGACGATGGTCTCCGAGTGGCTGCAAAAGACAGCATGCCGGAAATGTCAGCATCAGCATCAACTACCATGGAAACAGGAACAACAATGATGCTGCACCTAATTCATGTGTCCAGATCTACACATATTCATCGCTTCTTGATTAGTCACAAAAAAGGTAGGCAGATATTATGTCGTGCTTGAGATTTCGGGAATCTAGTATGTCAATAGACTCAACATTCACGTTACCATCTCTCCCAGGCACACAGACCACGTCTCCAAAGACAGCTGATGCCGCAGTGCAGTGCAGTGCGACCTGCTCGCAGACACTATGTTGACTCACAAGTAATCAACACCACTCCATTCACCTGCTCCATCAAGTGCCATGTCTTCCTTTAACGATCGTGATGCTTCTGACTCTGAATAAATCTCCTGTGATGAATCAGTGGTACAAGCAGAACGGGAGTTGAGAGAAGACCTGGGGTTAATGAACTAAGAACCTATACCACTCAATTGATTTCTGTCATCAGTGCATGTTTTCTTACAATTAAAGGATACAGTTAATTGAAATCTTTTCTTTCCATTTTCAAGTTGAAGCAGACATCAAAGTACTAGGCTCATGACAGGCAAAGTTCACTGTTTATTGTTCCAGCCTGGATGAACTATTTCAATACTGCTTTGCTTGTGGCTCCCCAACATCAGCCTTATTTTCCACAGATGACACATCCAGAAGGCATGGAACCTTGCTGGTTGTTGATATCAAATGTCAAAACTGTTCCTTAAAAGACTTGGCGCAATCAACAGACCACGGCAAAAATGTTCATGGCAATGATGTATGTCGGACACCATCTTAACATCTGGATCTTTCCAATCTTTGAGTTTATGAACATTGCGGGCATCTCACGGAGCACTTATGACAAACACCAGAGAGAGCTGTTACTGCCATGTATAGAAAACATATGGGTAACACATCAAGCACTCCTGCTGGAAATTCTACAAGAAACGCAGGGTGGTTTGGTCTTAGGTGGTGATGGCAGGGCCGACAGCCCTGGCCACAGCACAAAATTTGGCTCTTATACACTGCTGGAATACCATATTTGGAAGGTCATAAGCATTGCTCTTGTTCAGGTGAGACACCTAACGTACACATGTGCCACAATGTGGATGTCATAAACTGATGCCATTATGAAATAACTATCAAGATATGTTTTCCATTAGAGCACTGAAGTCAAAAACTACAACTGAATGGAGCTTGAGGGACTGAAGCGGACCCTGTCAATGCCCGTGGAAGAAAACCATCTGTCCATTGATGGGCTTATTACAGATTGTCACAAGCAAATATATGCCTGGCTTTCCAACTCCCCCCTCATGTCTAGTGCCAGCCATTACTATGATGTCTGGCATGTGGCCAAAGGTATGATGTGAAAGAGACAATTGATCTGTGTTTGGTAACTGTAACCACACAGTCACTTCTGGTGGTGACCAGGAGGCCAGCAGTGTTACTAAAAAGCAGGTGTCCAAGGCAGCTGGCAACAAGCTGGTTAAATGGCCTTTCACACGCTACCATCTTTACTTAGCTCACCTGGATATCAGGCTGACTCAGTCATTTACAAGGCTTGCTGCAGCATTACACTTGCGTCACCTGCTGATGATGAACTTACAATGTTCAGATGGATTGTTGTGCTGCGGTGGGAGGCAGACATGTATGTGGTCTGTCTTTTGGCTGTGTTCATCAAGCCATTCTATTTCTCACCTTCTATTGATAATCCCCAACTTACCAGTTCTGTAGAACCTTTCGCACGTAATCGCTGATGTTTCACTCCAGGAGGAGAAGGTCCACAGCTGTGGTTGATCCATGGAGCAATCACCTGTGCTGTCCGGGAAGTTAACAGCTGTCTGAAAAATGACAATGTGCGCACATCTGGCAGCTAACATGGTGAAAAAGATACTTCACTTCTTATCAATGTGTACTTCAAGGTACAAGATATCCAGATGTACAAATGTTTCAGACTGTTTACTGAGGGAGTATGATAATGTTTATCTCAACATAACACTACATCACAGCACTTTTGTTGTGTTCTGCGCCAGATACAGTGAAGTACATCTGAGCGTTAATTTCTGGTTCCGCTTCGCAACTGTAGACAGATTGAAGACTCAATTGTGTAATACAGAAAGAAATGCAGTGGCTGCAGCTGGGGCAAAGTGTGGGATGAATGCCGTCTGCAGTTTAAATGCATGGCTAACTGGTTTGGTGGGTGGGCACCAGCCTCCCATTAAAGTCTAAAGTAATGTTTAAGACACAAGACTTATTGCTTCAGGTGTGGACGTGCTGGTGCTACACAGCAGTCAGGTCTGGAATATGCCTACCATTCTCTCCACTGGAACTGGTTGTAAATATCAAGTTTCATTTTACTTCACTCCCTCAACCCCAGGGTCTCTACATAATGACCCTGGTATTCATTCCAATGGGTAGGTGTGGTACCATTTCTAGGTCTGTAAATCTTTATGTCATCCCAAGTATGGGCGGTACCACTTTTATTTGGTGTCCTAATTGTGTATATCTGGTGTTGGGGTAACATTAGCAGTGAATCCTGATGTTCGTGTCTATTCACTGTGGGTTATGGGAATGGTAAGATGTGCAGACTATGAGGTTTTGTAATATGATTACCTCTTTTATTGCCTCACTGACTACTGCAGTTAATGTGTTATGGCAACTATCATGGACATAACATTGTGCGATGCCTTCTAGGTGTTCGAAATAAAGTGTATAGCCTATGTAAGCAGAGTGGGATGGAAGACATATTGCCTTGGAAGAAAAGCATTAACAACCACGTGTATTGAGTGGCATCTTCATCCCCACATGGCAATGCTGAATTGATAAAGGCGAAGTGGGAGTCAATGACATGCCATCTTCAAAACCAGTATGCTTATCCAGGCCATCTGTTTCCTGCATGCCAGCATGGGCCTCTCACAGGCTGTGAGAGGAAGAAAAAGTGGCTCAAGCAAGGTAGTTGTTTTCAATGAGCATTTCATGGTCACCTTTACAGTAAAGGCATGTGACACAGCACTGCTACCATAGTAGTGCAATGCAATACTGGACTGATACTGGATGTGAACTGTTGAGTTATGCGCTAACAATGCACCACTGAAAGGTTGTGCTGTAGAACACATGCAAGAACTGCCATCACAGTGCCTCTGTCTACCTCCCCAACACTGACTTTTCACCACAAGTGTATGTCTCAATGGTGGTACGCAATCAACGGTACCATCAGGAAACATTTTATATAATGCCAACAGCCCATGATGATGGGTGGTCTATTAGCATGACAGGGAATCATACAATGCTGTACAAGAAGATGGACACACCCAGCACATTATCCATATCCCTCAGTACCAAGACATGTTTGTGATGGTGGTTACAACGCAGCATGTCTTGATATGACAATGCTGATGCTCGCACATTTCTACTTGTACTATGCAGTCAGTGTTTCGGTATTGTGGTGTTCTTTTCAGTATGCACATGACATGCATCATAGTAACATTGTTCATGTTTTTGCTAGTGATCCAGTCACTGAGAAGTTTCTTGCCATTCTTGAAAAACCTCGCTCATAAAGGACATTTTGAGCTATCCCCAATTCAGCAAACTTCAGCTTTCGAAGCTTTCCACAGAACAATCCTGCAATTTGCTCCCAAACACACTGCCTACTCTTTCCATGGCATTCAGTGCAGGTATAATAGTCATAGTTGCATATGGCAACACAGAAGTGCCATACCATTGTTATTGCAGTTAGCAACATTAAACTTTTTTACTCCAAGTTGCTTTCGCTTGTGTGTGTGTGTGTGGTGAGGGGTGGGTGGACTGGAGAGACTACACGTAACAAACTATTATCCCCATACTGTGACTTTCCATTTCCATGGTGCCACCACCTGGAGAACCAATCATTTTCCTTTGTAAGTTCTGAAATGCATCCTGCGAAGCATGATTGCTTCCCATAACAATTCCTACTATGACCATGGACAAGCACACTTGTTTCCATGGTATGAATCAAGATAAATAACATTGTTACTTATAGGACTGGTAGTTCAACTTCAAAAACGTGCGCCATCCACCGAGAGCCTTAAGCAATAATGGCTGTTTTTCCTCTGTCGATGTTGTACAATTGCTTATATTCTCTATTCATCTATGCGCAGATTACACCTGGCCACACTACATTATAACAAAACTATGGGAATGACTTATTGAGAGAAAGACAAGGAAATCCATGTTTGTCGGTCTGCTTGACCAAGGCCAAGAAAGGGGAGCCATTAGTGCCTCGCTTAAAGTGTGCCTTAACATATGGTGAGCCACTCAAGATGAAAATTCTGAGTTTATTGACATCAACATACAGATAGACTACACACACAGGATGTTGTTACTGTTGTGCTGCATTTTGCATCCACGGTGTTCACACATGCCCATGACAATAAATGGAGTTAGATGGTGGTAGCTGTTCTATCAAGTGCAGTTAACTACATGGCAGTAAGCAAGCACAGTTCATCATCATTTTGATAATAAGTAGATGAAGCATTCCATCACCTTTGCAGATAAAGGTTGACAAGATGGAGAAGTATATATGATGCTGCCATATGTATTTTGTTGTGGAACAGTTACAGTATACAAGCTTAATATAGTGGCCGGCGCTTGATATGCTTGCAAATGGTTTTCATTACCCACTGTTCATGGTTGTAGTTAGATGTGGCAAACCACCCATTTCATTCACTGCACTGTAAAGAATAGACAGTGGTGTACCATGTGTTAGTAAATCCAGTAATGCAATTTGTTGAAACCCACTATGGGAACGCTCATTAGTCGCTGCAACTGAGCTGTCGAGATGAGCATTCACAGTGGATGAGTTTGTGGCAGCGGACGGACTTGTTAACTGTAAAAGGAGAAAGTGGCTGTTGTGACAGCTACAGAAACTTCACCAAGTGAGAGAAGCTGCACCTGCATGATATGCTATTATGAGTGTCCCCTGACTCCATCACACCCATGCAGTGGTAACAGATATGCTTCTCACTCTGAATGTGTGATGTGAGGTGCACTGTGCGACACCAACCCAGCGGCAACATTGGCACCCACCTGCCTCCATGTACTCATGTCTATGATGGTGTGGATGGAAAGGGTGGATGTGAATTAAGGTGCATGGATCCTAGCTGACCACATTCGATGCCCAGAAGAGGTTGTGTTCAGTGATTACATAAGGATGTGACATGTGAGGACAGTACAAAATCACACATGCCCACACAATGCAAAGCATCATGGGCTGCATATATGCAAATCACCACAGAATGTTATGCTGGTTCAACTTAAGCAGAACTGCATGGTGCCGAAAACTCTCACACAGTTTGCAAAGGCTAACAGATGGCACAGACCGTGTTTGTCCTACCAGGACTCATCAGTATGCCTCGTCTGTTTGACACCCCAGTGGAATGGACCAGCTACCCTAAGACGGTCTGTCTGGGTTATGTTGTGGTGAACCCATTAAAATAAAAAACTTTTTAAAAGACAAAGAACCTCTGTGCGCAAACACTGAGGCAAGGGACAATGCAGTACCGTGGTGTCTCTGTACATCAATCCACAGGAATCCAAACTACAAATAATAACTGCTGTGCCAGAGACAACCTGACAGATGTCAGTGATGAGACAGCAGAGTAATGGAGGGATGTGATGGCTTATAGCATCTCCCCCCCCCAGTAGAAGCTAGGTGTTAAAGCACCTATCGCTGGTTTGTGGATATGACAGGAGACACACCTACTAGATAGAACTTGATAGGCAGAGTCAGAAATGACAGAAAAACCATGAAAACCAAAAAATTTAACTCACTGCATGAATTGCATTACAGATGACTGTCAACTAAACTTGGCGGCAAAGCCATAATTGTCAGTCATTTCTACCATACTACTTTTACAGATTACGCACATGAAGTCATGGAGAAAGTATAGAGGGCCTTTGCCTTGCAGGAAAAGAAGGAGAAACTACTTCACCAACAGGGGCGTCACCAGAGGTGTAAAGTTGGGAGGGCTAATGCCCTTTAGTAAAAATCCCAACGAAGCTAGGGGGGTCCAGAGGCATACCCCCAGAAAATTTTGAACATTTTACCTTCAAATGGTGGCTTTTCCTGATTTAATGGTGAATTATGTGTTTGAAAAGCCTGGTTATCATGACATCTATTTAATGTTACATGTGGAAAATGTGGTTACTGGACCACCAAGGACAATGGAAAGAATTACACCATTATCCCTGCAGATCTGCTGGGAAGGTTACAAGACCCCAGAGCAAGTAATAGACCAGCCTGACACCATTATCCCAACAGAATTGCTGGGAAGGTTACAGGACCCCATAGCAAGTGAGAGACCAGCCAGACACCATTATTCCAGCAGATCTGCTGGGAAGGTTACAGGACCCCAGAGCAAGAAAGAGACCAGCCAGACACAATGATCCCAGCAGATTATCCCTGAACTAGTGGCCTTGATGGAAGAGGGTTGCCTGAATATTGTGGCAGTCACAGAAACATGGTACACAGAGAACCATGACTGGGATGTCAACATACCAGGATACATAATCTACAGGAGGGATAGACCTCTAGGCCTTTATCTGCTGGCAAATTTCGTATGTTCGTAACTAAAGAGTAAACAGGGAGCAGATGAGGCACTCTGGGTCACCCTGGAGACAGGAAATGGCACCACAACTGCATGGGGTTGTATACAGACCCCCATCTCAGGGGGAGGGAATGGACAAGGAAATGATAGAAGGCATCCTTAGAATGACAGAAAAAGGTTAGATATTGTTGATGGGGACCTGAATATGCCAGATGTTAATTGCAGCACCTTTGCCTCAGGCACATCCAAGAGCAGGGTCATTCCTGATGCCCTACAAGGGGCATGCCTCAGACAGCTAGTATTGGAACCCACTCGGGTGGGAGCAATCTTAGACCTGGTACTCTCAAATGGGGATGGAGAAAGAATCTCAGATTTAGAAGTGGTAGCCATCTGGGAACAAGAGACCACCAAACAGTGTGGTTCACGATAAACACAGCCATACAATCATGCCATACAAAGCAAGAGTATTGGACTTTAGGAGGGCTGACTTTGGGAAAATGAGAGAATGCCTCAGAAAAGCACTAGCAAACAAGCAAGAAGGAGGTGGAGAAACAATGGGGAGTAATTAAAACAGCCATCACAGAGGCAACAAGCCTTTGTGTAAAGCAAATCAACAAAACACAACGAAGGAAAAATGCTATGGTTCACAAAGAGGTGGCAGGAAGGTTAAGGAGAAAGGATAGCATTCAGGAAATATAAGGAAACACAGAAGGAGTAGGACAGAGAACTTTATCAGTTAAAGCAGAAAGAGGCAGGAAGGCAGTCAGAATAGAAACATAGAAACATACATATAATTTGATGGCAGATATAGGACGCTTGCCCACCCAGTCTGCCCATTTCCTACTCTACTGGATAAGCTGCAGATCCTAGTTAACCAGCAGCCTACTTCTTCCTACCCCCACCCCCAGAATTGCCTTTATGACTATCCCATGCATGCTTGAATTCCACCCTGATTTTGACTCCACAACCTTCCTCCGGAAGGCCATTCCATGCATCCACAACCCTCTCTGTGAAAAATACTTCCTTAAATTACCTCTGAGCTGCCCTCCCTATCTTCAAATTGTGCCCTCTTGTTCTTGCACACCTCTTTTTTTGAAAGATGCTACCCTCTTGGACTTTGTTGATTCCCTTGAGGTACTTGAAAGTTTCTATCATGTCCCCCCTCTCCCTCCTTTCCTCGAGGCTATACATATTAAGCTCCTTAAGTCTCTCTTCATATGTCTTCCGGTGCAGACTCTGCACCATTTTAGTTGCCCTCCTCTGGACAGCTTCCATCCTGTCTATGTCTTTTGGAGATTGGGTCTCCAGAACTGCACACAGTACTCCAGATGGGGTCTCACCAGCTGTCTGTACAGAGGGATAATAACTTCCTGTTTTCTACTGGTGATGCCTCTCCCTATGCATCCCAGTATCCCCCAGCCCTCCTTGCTGCCCTCTCACATTGCTTGCCCATCTTTAGGTCATCTGATATGACTACCCCAGGTCCCTTTCCATTTTGTTGTTGTTAGTATCTCACCCCCATTGTGTACTCTTCCCTGGGTTTTGTTTCCAGGTGCATTACCTTGCACTTCCTAGCATTGAATCTAAGCTGCCATACATTTGACCATTCCTCTAACCTTGCCAAGTCCCTTCTCATCCTTTCCACCCCACCCTGTGCATCAACTCTGTTGCAGATCTTAGTGTCATCTGCAAAGAGACATACTTTTCCTTCCAGTCCTTCTGCAATGTAAACATAAAGACATTGAGAGGACGATCCTAATACTGAACCTCGCGGTGCCCTACTAGTAACCTCCCTTCTTCTGAGTGGACTCCATTTACTATTACTTCTGTGTCCTATTCTCCAGCCAATTCTTTTACCCAGGCTGTCATCTTGGGACCTACTCCCAGGCTGGCTAACTTGTATATTAATCTTTGTGTGGGACTGTGTCAAATGCCTTGCTAAAGTCTAGGTAGGCCATGTCCACAACCCTCCCTGATCTACTACTTTGGTCACCCAGTCAAAGAAATCTATCAGATTCATCTGGCATGACCTTTCCACTGTGAATCCATGCTGCCTAGGGTCCTGTGCCCCTCTGGCCTCTAGATACTCGACAATTCTTTCCTTTAGAAGTGATTCCATCATTTTCCCTATCACTGAGGTTAAACTAACAGGTCTATAGTTTCCTGCTTCTGCCTTGCTCCCACTTTTGTGAAGGGGAATCACATCTGCCCTCCTCCAGTCCTCGGGTACCACCCCATCCTCCCATGATTTGTTAAAAAGGGTGTCACTAGTTCTACCCTTAGTTCTTTTAGAATTCTGGGATGAATCCCATCAGGCCCCATTGCTTTGTCCACCTTCAGTTTTAAGAGTTCTTTCAGAACCCTTTCTTCTGTAAATGGGCTGGTATCAACTTCTGTATCCAGAGTGTTACTACTGTTTGTTTTAGGTACCTCCCCCTCTTCCTTTGTAAATACTGAGCAAAAATATTTGTTTAGTATCTCTGCCTTTTCACAGTCTCCTCTGCCCACCCTCCCTCCCTTTATTAAGCCTCACTATCCCTCCCTTGGTCTTCCTTCGCTCCCCTGATGTACCTATAAAAGGTTTTATCCCCTTCTTAACTGAGTTGGCTATCTTTTCCTCGGTTTGGGCCTTTGCTATTCTGACTGCCTTCCCAGCCTCCTTTGCTTTAACTGATACAGTTCTCTGTCCTGCTCCTTCTGCAATTCCTTGTACTTCCTAAATGCCTTCTTTTCTTTGAACCTTCACTGCCACTTCCTTTGAGAACCATACTGGTTTCTTACATCGTCTTGTTTTGTTTATTTGCTTCACACAAAGGCTCTGCTACCTCTGTGATGGCAGTTTTTTTATTCCCATTGTTCTTCCACCCTCCTTCCTGCCCATTTGCTAGTGCATTCCTTAGGCACTTACCATTTTGGCAAAGTCAGCCTCCTAAAGTCCAGTACTTTTGTCTTTGTATGGCTTGACTCTATTGCTGTGTTTATTGTGAACCATACTGTTCGATGGTCGCTAGTTCCTCAGATGGCTACCCACTTCTACATCTGTGATCCCTCTCCATCTCCATTTGAGAGAGTATCAAGTCTAATATTGTTCTCTCGAGTGGGCTCCAGTACTAGTTGTTAAGGCATGCCCCTGTAGGGCATCTAGAATAACTGCACTCTTCAGTGGCAGCTGCAACTGCACTCCAGTTAACATCTGGCATATTCAGATCAGCCATCAGCAATATCTCCCCTTTTTCTGCCATTCTAAGTATACTTTCTATCATTTCCTTGTCCATTTCCTCCCCCTGAGAAGGGGGTCTGTATACAACCCCTGTGCGGATTGTGGTGCCATTGCCTGTCTCCAAATTTACCCACAGTGCTTCTTCTCCTCCCTGTTTACCCTTTTGTTCTGTTGCTTTTATTCCTTCCCTTATGTAAAGAACTACTCCTCCTCCTCTTTACCCTCCCTGTCCCTCCTGTAGATAGTGTATCCTGGTTTACGTCCCAGTCATGGTTTTGTGTGTACCATGTTTCTGTGACTGCCACAATATCCAGATGTTCCTCCTCCATCAAGGCCACTAATTCAGGAAGCTTGTTACCTAGACTACGGGCATTGGTACTCATTGCTCTCCATTTTTGATTACTTTACCTTCTGTTGCAGCAACCCCCACTGACCGTTCTACCTTGGTCTTTTTCTCATTTAGTACCCTGTTTTGTAGGGAAAGGCTGGGATTTTTCTGCTGCTTGTCAGTGCCTCCCCCTTTGACTAGTTTAAAAGCTTGCCAATGAAGCATTTAAACTGATTGCTCAAAAGACTTGTTCCCTTCCTGGACAGATGCAGACCATCCTACCAGTATAGGCTGGTGTCCCTCCAGGTGGAACCCCAGTCCCCAATGAAGCCAAACCCCTGTGCTCCGCACCATTTTTCAACCATTCATTAAACTGCATGGTGCCAATTACCCTCGCCTCCCCATGCCTTTGACAGGCAGCACCTCTGAGAAGGATACTGTGTGTACTACTTGTGCAAAGGCCAAACCGAGGAAAGGATAGCCAATTCTGTTAAGAAGGGGGATAAGACTTTTTATAGGTACATAAGGGAGCAAAGAAAGACCAAAGGAGGGATCATGAGGCTTAATAAAGGGGAGAGAATGTGGGCAGAGGGTGACAGTGAAAAAGCAGGGATACTGAATGAATATTTCTGCTCAGTATTCACAAAGGAAAAGGAGGGAGAGTGCCTAAACCAAACAAGAGAAACACTCTGAAGACAGGGGTCGATACCAGTCCATTTAAAAGAAAAGGTTCTGAAAGAACTAATAAAATTGAAGGTGGACAAAGCAATGGGGCCTGATGGGATTCACCCAAGAATTCTAAAAGAACTAAGGGTAGAACTAGTGACACCACTGACTATTCTCTTTAACAAATCATGGGAGGATGGTATAGTGCCTGAGGACTGGAGGAGGGTGGATATGATTCTTCTTCACAAAAGTGGGAGCAGGGTAGAGGCAGGAACTACAGACCAGTTAGTTTGACCTCAGTAGTAGGGAAATGATAGAATCACTTCTGAAGGAAAGAATTGTTGAGTACCTAGAGGCCAGTGAGGCACAGGACCCAATGCAGCATGGATTCATGATGGGAAGGTGTGTCAGATGAATCTAATAGATTTCTTTGACTGGGTGACCAAAGTAGTAGACCAGGGAGAGGCTGTGGACATGGCCTACCTAGATTTTAGCAAGGCATTTGATACAGTCCCACACAAAAGATTAATACACAAGTTAGCCAGCCTTGGAGTGGGTCCCAAGGTGGTAGCCTGGATAAAAAATTGGCTAAACAACAGGATGCAAAGGGTAGTAGTAAACAGAGTCCACAGTGAAGAAAGGAGGGTTACTAGTGGAGTACCACAGGGTTCAGTACTGGGACCGGTCCTTTTAATGTCTTTATACAGTGACATTGTAGAGGAACTGAAGGAAAAGTATGTCTCTTTGCAGACGACACAAAGATCTGCAGCAGGGTTGATACACAAGATGGAGTGGAAAGGATGAGAAGGGGCTTGGCAAGGTTGGAGGAATTGTCAAATGTATGGCAGCTCAGATTCAATGCAAAGAAGTGCAAGGTAATGCACCTGGAAACAAAACCCAGAGGAAGAGTACAGTGGGGGTGAGACACTGACAACAGTAAAAATGGAAAGGGACCTGGGGTAATTATATCAGATGACCTAAAGGTGGGCAAGCAATGTGAGAAGGCAGTAAGGAAGGCTGGGGAGATACTGGGATGCATAGGGAGAGGCATCAATAGTAGAAAACAGGAAGTTGTTATCCTCTGTACAGACAGTTGGTGAGACCCCATCTGAAGTACTGTGTGCAGTTCTGGAGACTCCATCTCCATAAAGACATAGACAGGTAGAGGCTGTCCAGAGGAGGGCAACCAAAATGGTGCAGGGTCTGCACCAGAAGACATATGAAGAAAGACTAAAGGAGCTTAATATGTATAGCCTCGAGGAAAGAAGGAAGAGGGACATGATAGAAACTTTCAATTACCTCAAGGGACTCAACAAAGTCCAAGAGGGTAGCATCTTTCAGAAAAAGAGATGTGCAAGAACAAGGGGCACAATTTGAAGATAGAGGGGGGACGGCTCAGAGGTAATGTGAGGGAGTATTTTTTCATGGAGAGGGTTGTGGATGCATGGAACAGCCTCCTGAGGAGGTTGTGGAGTCAAGAACAGTGGGGGAATTCAAGAATGCATGGGAGAGACATAAGGCAGTCCTAGTGGGGGGGGGCGGAAGTAAGTTGTTGGTTAACTAGGACCTGCAGCTTATCTGTTAGGTAGGAAAATGGGCAGACTAGGTGGCCAAGTGGTCCTTATCTGCCTTCAAATTCTATGTTTCTATGTTTTGGATCTGCTGAGAAGGTTACAGGACCCCAGAGTAAGAAAGTCACCGGCCAGACACCATTATCCCAGCAGATCTGCAGGGAAGGTTACAGGACCCCAGAGCAAGAAAGGGACCAGCCAGACACTATTATCCCAGCAGATCTGCTGTGTAGGTTACAGGACCCCAGAGTAAGTAAGAGACCAGCCTGACACCATTATCCCAGCAGATCTACTGTGTAGGTTACAGGACCCCAGAGCAAGTAAGAGACCAGCCTGACACCATTATCCCAGCAGATCTGCTGTGTAGGCTACAGGACCCCAGAGCAAGTAAGAGACCAGCCTGACACCATTATCCCAGCAGATCTGCAGGGAAGGTTACAGGACCCCAGAGCAAGAAAGGGACCAGCCAGACACTATTATCCCAGCAGATCTACTGGGAAGGTACAGAAGCCCAAAGTAAGAGACCAGCCTGACACCATTATCCCAGCAGATCTGCTGTGTAGGTTACAGGACCCCAGAGTAAGTAAGAGACCAGCCAGCCACCATTATCCCAGCAGATCTGCTGGGAAGGTTACAGGACCCCAGAGCAAGTGAGAGACCAGCCAGACACCATTATCCCAGCAGTTCTGCTGGGAAGGTTACAGGACCCCAGAGCAAGTGAGAGACCAGTCAGACACCATTATCCCAGCAGATCTGCTGGGAAGGTTACAGGACCTCATAGCAAGTAAGAGACCAGCCTGACACCATTATCCCAGCAGATCTGCTCGGAAGGTTACAGGACCCCAGAGCAAGTAAGAGACCAGTCAGCCACCATTATCCCAGCAGATCTGCTGGGAAGGTTACAGGACCCCAGAGCAAGTGAGAGACCAGTCAGACACCATTATCCCAGCAGATCTGCTGGGAAGGTTACAGGACCCCAAGAGTAAAGAGACCAGTCAGCCACCATTATCCCAGCAGATCTGCAGGAAGGTTACAGGACCCCAAAGTAAGTAAGACACCAGCCTGACACCATTATCCCAGCAGATCTGCTGGGAGGTTACAGGACCCCAGAACAAGTGAGAGACCAGCCAGACACCATTATTCTTGCAGATCTGCTGGAAAGGCTACAGGATTCTATAGGAAAATAGTAAGACTCCATTATCTAAGAAATGTGCTGGGATCCTTATGTATCCTGCCTTTTGAACTTAAAACACTTGAAGCAAAATATCAGAGTGTCATACAGGTTGCCCTTGTTTATTATCTTGCTGATCTTGGGAGAAGCAGCTCAACCATCCTACTTGTCATGGGACGAAATTTGTCAATCACGTCATCAGTATCAAGTTGTCTTCACTCTGAATGTTGAGAATTCCAAGTGAACTCAATCTGTCATTTTCAGTCTTGTTTCTCAGATGTCTTATGACTCATGGCACTGAAGGCGCTCACATACATATGTTGTAACTGGGATTGTTAGAGCAATCTGCAGTGATTTATGCAACGTCGGATACATAATTTCTAGAAGTACATTGTAAAGACTGGTCATATCTTGTGGACGTTCATTTTCTGGCAGCCTTCTAATGAAGTTTCTTGCCACTACTAGGTCCTTTTCCAGAACTGGACAGTCATACATCTCTCCAAGTGGCCTCAGTTTTTTGGGGTCCAAAAATGTGTCAGACTGTGGTCTGGGAGCATTGATAGCAACCATTAATGTTTGGCTATGCTTGGAAAACCTTCTGTCAATCTCTCCAATCATTTTGTCAATCACAGGGTAAAATACACCTATTCTCAAATGCACCGCAGTTCTCGGGTCATGTGATGCTGATGCTGATACACTTTGTTTGGTACCAGTTCGTGAAGTTGGAACAAATTCTTCCCAATTACGAGGTAGCTTCTTTTGCCTCTATGAAATGTTTTTGGTGTGTGTGCCCATATTTTCTGCCATATTTTGAGCTTCCTGTAGAGAACTAAAAATTTCTCTTCAGTACAAAATTCTGCAATTATATCTCTCAGAACAGATACAGCAGTCACAGTGCATCCAAAGTCCAATGCCTAAGTCTGAAGTAAGTTGTTTGTTCCATCAGCCACTGACAATAGTTTGTCAAACATTTTAAGGAGAAAGATATTGCTGAATTCTAGAAGCTTGCTGTGGAGTCCTCTGGCCTTTGAAGTTTCTCTTTCTTCACATTGTGATAGATATTTTAGAAGAGCTGGATAAGTTTCTGTTACTGCCTTTGTTGCTCACTTTTGACAAGCCCACCTGGTAGAACTTAACCCTGGTATCTCACGAATTCTATTTAACCCAAGCTCCTTTTGAACATTTAAGAAATCCTGGTGAGTCAGAACAGATTTTGAAAAGAACAGGTGTATCTCTTGAAGCATGTCAAAAATTTCCTTACAGGAAGAAGTAAAGAACAGGCATCTACAAGGACCAAATTCAGAATATGCGCATAGCGATGAACATAAATAGCATGTGGATGCTTATGACGAAATAGTTCCTGGACTCCATTTAAGTTGCCACTCATAACAGATGCACCGTCATAAGTTTGAGCTACGCACGTCACAGAATTCTCATGGAGGTCCCAGTTAGTCAGCGTTGAACACAGTTCACTTGTCAGACTCTGGGCATCTAATGCTGTTACTTGATGGAAGCACAAACATTTCTCTACAAGGGAACCATGGTGAACGTAACGAAGGCAAATATTCATTTGTTCTCTGCAAATGAGATCTCTAGATTCATCAGCAAGTATTGCAGAATACTTTGCTTCTTTTACCGCATTTAAAATGTTCTCTCTTATTAATTTTGCACAACATTCTATCATCTGATTTTGTCTGAGAGGTGAGAGATAGATGGCAGTTCCTGGCATTTTGAGTCTGCAAATTTTCCAATTCAGGATCAAACTTTTTTAGAAGATCAAAAGTCTCTAAAAGGTTACCCCTGTTTGAGCTCCCTTCACACTCCCTATGGCCTCGAAAGGCAGTTCCCTGTCTGCCAAACAACAACACAATCTCAACTATTCTTCTCAGGTACTCCCTGCGCTTTTTAATATCTGCAATCATTGCTGAATCCATTATCTGTATAATATTGCCTTGTTCTTTAGATTTCACATAAGTAGACCAGGCCTCCATTGCTCCGGTATGTATTGTTGTTTGTTGGTGTTCCCTCAGCTTCTCTATTGCCTTCTTCCAGTTGTTAAACCCTCTGCGTGTGAAAGCAGTGTCCGCTCGACCAGTGCAACTTGAAAACATTCTGCAGGCAAAACAAAATATGGCATCATTGCTTGCACTACATTCAAGCCATGTAAATGATGCATACCAGTTGCTCAAAATGAACGCTTTGCTTTCCAAAATCCTTTGTGGAAAACTAGACAGCTCTGGCTGCACAGAACCAGCTTCTTTGGTTCCTAGGTCACTGGGTACAACAGCAGCAGGCATAAACCTCGCTACTGATTCAAGTGCATCACGAGATGTTCCGGGAGCTGATAATGTGCTTGCTACATCTTCTTTGGTACTTCCTATCTTAATGGCTGCTCTGGTTGCAGCTGTTGATCAGCACTGGAGTCTGGGCACTTACTTTCTTTATTCTGATTTTGGACGGCAAAAGTCACGGATACTCATTTTTAACAAGATTGATGAGTGTGTGCCAAGAACTAAGTAGGTTATAAGAAAAGTACCCTTTTATTGGGGAAAATGGGTCTAGCATGTAGGGATGAAACGGTTTATCTTACAGACATAGTCTAAGTTGACACACAGGGCTCACAGTATGCAAAGTAATGAGTATGCTACTAGAAAACTGCTATTTAATGCAATAGACAGAGGCTAACACACAGGGCTCACAGTATGCAAAGTAATGAGTATGCTACTAGAAAACTGCTATTTAATGCAATAGACAGAGGCTAACACACAGGGCTCACAGTATGCGAAGTAATGAGTATGCTACTGGAAAACTGCTTTTTTATAAAACAGATGGTCCCCCTTGTCCATGAAAAAAAGTGTCTGAAATTGAACTGGCTAACCCCTTGCTTGTGATGTTAAGCTTGCCACAATACAAACCTGAGGCAGGGTCAGGGTATAAGGCAATTTAGGAAAAGACAAGTTCTGCTATTTTTATTCTAAATTTGTGAGCCTAAAAACGTAAACCACCAAAGTGATGTAGCTGTCAGCTCTTCACTAGTAAGTCTAGTACTCCATTTACTCAGTAAAATAGTAAATGTGGAAATAAGTTAAAAGTAAGAAAACCAAATGAAGTTAGTAATGCTGCTGTACGGCAACATTCACAGCAGGTTGTCTATGTCTGAGGCTGAGCTTTTCAATTTAACCCAAGACTCACACAAACACAACAACCCCCCTCTTGTATTTTTCACTCAGACAGAGAAAAAATAAAAAAAAATATACACTACACTATTTATTTTGCTCTCAAGCCTCTCAGCTCAACAAGTGTGAGAGATTTGATTTTTTTTTCAATCAAATGAACTGAGTATATTCAATGTTTGATAATGAAACTTTCAATAAATAGATTAAATTCTAATTTGAATCTCCCAAATAGTCCCTCTGCTCTGTTGCTCGCTCTGCCTCTACCAACTACAACTGTGTCACTAGTTTTTCTTACTGCACACAGCGTCAGTACTTGTGTACCATGTGTGTGTTGAGAAGCACACCAGGTGTTTGTGCACTGATTGGCTCACAGTAAAAGCAAGCTGCTGTGCTGTTGGTAGGTAGAGAATGAGGCGGGTGCCAGCCACAGAGTACAGAATATACCCCTCCCTGCTCTCCTCCTCCTGTTCATCACCCCCCGTCTTCTATTCAACTGATGCCATTTCCTTAAATCTCTCAATCAATGCTGGCGCTGCCCCGGGTCCCCTGCCCACACCCAGACAACTTGCACTGATGACTCCAGTCCTTGCTCAATGCAACATGCAAGCCAGGAGCCTCCACGCTGCTAGTAGGTGCTGCAGCAGCTGCTGCTGTCTGAGTGCTCAGTGCTGACTAGTTGACTAACTGAGCCAGATACCAGTGAACCTACTGATCATGCTTGCCAGCTCGTGCCACTGCCACTGAAACCGAAAGTTCCCCATAGCTCACACGTAGCTGAGGTGGTCCCTCCCCTCCCGTCTCTCTCCCCTGAGTCTCCACATTGAGTCTGCATTCACTGATCCTCTTCTTCCTTCTTCACTGTAACCCGCACCGTCCCCAAATCCCCAGCAAATTTATTTATAGAGCACTGAGCACCCCCGTCCCCCTTAGTAAACTCTTTGTCACACACTTCACTTACTTGCACTTCAAAGTTCGGGGATAAGCGATTCAGTTTGTGACTGTCTGATCTGACTGAGCGTGAATGATTCCCTCCCATCACTCAGCTGAGCTCTTTAAAGTTCTCTCTTTGTCCGCTCTGCACTGATGCACTCCGCACCACAGCAGACTGTAACTTACTAATTGTATTAGACGTTAACTTATCTCGGGACTCACGTGACTCACTCAACTCTATTAACTGTACCTGAGTCTGAGTGGAGTAGTTGACTCTTACTAACTAGTATAATAACTTCAGTGACAACCAACAACTAATTATTATATGAAAAACATTAGAGGACTCGGCTCATGCTGCTGGCTGCATTGCTCGCTCAGCACTAGCAGGTGGCTGCCTGGCTCACTCACTAACACTCAGTCAGTCTCTCTCGGACTCGTTGGACCAGGACAATGCCAGATGGTCACAGATTCAAATTAGAATATTTATTTCATTTAAAAAAGACTACCCTCTCTGACTAGTCTTAGCGTGTGTTATTAAAACTGCAGTCTGCAGCAGAAACAATTAGTGCGGTGATTATACGTTCTTAACTTTTAAATTCTGCAGCGCATCCAGATCGGCTGGAGGAATTCTAAACAGTTAAGAAACGTACATTAATTTTATGTGAATGATTGGGGAGGCTGTAGCCTCCCAAAATCAACGTGGTGATGCCGCTTGTTCACCAAGCAAAAAGTTTGCAGTGATCCACCCTCTCTTGCATTGTGCTTTTCAGATATAGACAGACACGTTGTCGTCCAGGCTTACAGAAGTAGATTTTTAAGTTCAGCTAGATCTCCAGAGAGGCCGACAGAAGTTCAGCCTAGATGGAATTCCTGCCACTTCAACCTTGCAGATTAATGTAATGGACATTCATATCACTCATCAATGTGTACACTGCCACATCAGTAATGACATTGTACACGTTAGCGATGTCAACGTCTGTAGCTGGCATGAGTTACTGTTTATTAGTACACTGCTGTGTACATATTTTTTTATTGCACTTCTCCATTGGACATTGTATGCATGTCATGCTTTTCCACTTTGATAACTTGCAACGCTATTTTTCCCTGTTAATGCCTGAGAGCGTGGCGGGATACAAACCTGACACAGCAGGCAGAGCTCAGGTGCATAAAAGACACCGGAAGGCATCTATCATTTTATTAAAAGTCCAGAATATTTACAGAAAGGAAAAACAGAATTTGTTAGTTCAATAACCCAAAGAAAATCCCAGGTCTCTGCTTCCCTTGCAGAGCCTGTGGCTTAGCTCCAGCCAATTTGGTGTAATAAACCACTCACACCGATACAAAGAACTGTGTGAATTGATCAGCACACAAATAGGTCCTTCTCCTTCACTATCAGCACTTCAACTTACTCAGTCTACTCTTCTCCCCTAGTGGTGAGCCATATTTATAGCCCTAGGGATTATATCACTCTCTGTGGGGGAGTTCCCATAGGCCGTGACATTAATTAATGGGGGGAGTTTCCATATTATCTCATGCCTTGACATGTAGGGGCTTTTTATTTGGCCCTTTTTACCCAAATATGCTTTATTTTACAGGCAGCCCCAGTTATAACCTCTCTGGGACTGTCACAACACTGTTTTAATTCTTTTAAATATTGGCAACACTATGGAACTGTCATTCTCTTGCCCATAGTGTCAGATTCAGGAAGTTCTTTATATACCTGCCACACTGCACGGTGGTTTCATTCATTACTTAGGGGTACCAGAGCTCTTTAAATTAAAGCACGACCTGTGCAAACACAATGCCTTTTGTTTCAGCATTTTCCTCAATGCAATATGTGCTTTTATTCTTTATACTCCCACTCAGGAGCTTTGCTAATAATGTGCCTCGTACTGCGAAAGTATCTCCAATTCAAAGATTAAAACAAGTGTTTCCAGCACTCTGGTGCACAGCAAGGGGGGTCTTTTTGAAAAGAGGACAGCAAAGAAAATGCTAGGGTTTTATCAGGTTGGCCACCCCGACAAAGAAACAAGGAAAAAAAAAAGAAGGAAAAATGAGAGGATAGAAAAGGGTGAGAGAAATAGCACAAGGGGGACAAGAACTAGCACATATAAATCAATCGATCAAAATCTTTATTTAACCAGGCGAACACCTTTGAGCAATGCTCATTTTCAAGATAGACCTGGACAATACATAATCATAATTTACACAAGGATTACACAACCAACAATATAAGATGTAATTGTGCAGAAACAGATGCCATGAATCTGATAACAGTAGCATGGCATATACAATAGTAATTACAAACATATAAGAAGTCACAGCGATTCAATAATATGAACACAATGGCCTGAAGGAAACCAGAGCAAGGAGGAAGGGGTCAAGGGTGTTGTATATGGTTATTAAGAAGATTTTGACAGGGGGGTGGGAGGAGGAGGAGGAGGAGGTAGCAGGAAGGAAGTAGAGGAGATGAAGCAGGGGGCCCCAAAGGGTAATCCAGCCGGATACCAGGGACCGTTGTCATAGCCTAAGTGGATTCATTACAGACTCCATGTTTGGGGTTGGTGGGGGGTCGTTCTGCTTAAGGGTACGACCGTTGGATATGGTTACAATAACATATAACAGTGGCAACTGAAGGGAAGGAATTGGAGGGAATGTGAAATGTAGGAGGAGATGGGAGGGGGAAGAGTATGTTTATGGGACAGCATGTAGCTGCCGCTAGATCCACTCCTAAGGATAAGACAATGATCATAGGGAGCAATTACAGGATTCTTCAAAGGAACGAGCATATAGTGTTTTGAAAGCTATTAAAGTAATGGGGTGGACCAATTTCTATGTTTTTTGCAGCTTATTCCATAATAGAGGTAGCATGTAACTTATAGAAGCCCTGCCGTCGCGATTTGACCTTGGTACCATCAGAGAAATGTAGGAGGCACTTCTCAGCACGTACTTGCCTATTGTACTGAGTGGAAAGCAGTCCAAAATATAGTGGGGCAATTTCATTGTAGTTGCTCTGAAGGTCCAGAAGGTGGCGTTTCTCTGTCACCTGTACATCAGGGAAGACCATCCCACAGCCAAGTATAGGGTACAGTGGTACACTGAATATGGAAGGCCAGTAATAAACCTTAGAGCTCTGTGGTAGAGTGTGTCTTACAACTCTTTATTTCCAGGGTCAGTATACTAATAACAGGTAGCACCCTGTTACAATGCCCTGGTGGCGAGGCCAGCAACTTGTGTGAAATACGGACATCTAACATACTAGAAAACCAGCAGAATAGGCACAATGGTCTAGCAAGTCTGCCCGTGGATCAGTGCCTTCACAAAGCACCTTCATTGCTCTCCCTCTCCCCAAGGTTCCCTCTCCCACAAACACAAAGAGGCTCTGGGATCACCCTCTTCATATACCTATTCAGCCTCTCTTGAACCCCTACACTCTTGCAACAGCCACCAGGTCCATGGACAGCGATTCCAGTAGTCCACCACCCTCTTGGTGAATTAACATCTGCTCCCCTTCATAATCTCCTGCCATCCAGCCTCATTCAGTGCACCCTGGTGAGCCCTACCTGTCTTAGCTGCAGCACACCATCAAGGCTGACCCTGTTTTTTCTCTTGAGATATCTGAAGACCTCGATCATATCCCCCCGTCCCTCCTCTCCTCCAGTGAGTACAGGTTGAGCTCTTCTAGTGGCTCCCCATAAAGCTTTTCCCCTCAACCCTGTATCATCCTGGTCTCCCTCCTCTGAACCCTCTCCAGCAATGTAATATCCCTTTTCAAGTAAGGACGGTAAAACTGCATGCAGTTTTCAAGGTGTGGCATAAGCAGACAATTATACATCAGCAGGAGCACCTCTCTGCTCCTTCAGGTTTTACCACCTGGCTATGTATCACAGCATTTTATTCGCTTGGGCCACCACCCTTGTACACTGCTCACAGTTATTCAGTTTGGCATACACCACCACCCCGAAGTACTTCTCCCCAAAAAAAACTTCCAGTGTCTCCCCTCCCAGGGTGTACTTGTGAGCCATGTTTTTGTCCCCCAAGTGAAGAACCCTGCATTTCCCAGTGTTAAACTGTAGTTACCAGGCACGTGACCTCTTCCATAGAGTCTCCAGGTCCTCCTAGAGAGCCAGCTTCCCATACTCCCCATCTACTACCGCCCCCAGCTTTGAGTTTTCAGAAAAGATGCTCATCTCGCTCCCGACACTGTCCCTAATGTCTGAGATATAAGCATTAAACAGGAGTGGGCCCAGCACTGAACTCTGTGGGACCCCCACTAATGACTGTCCTGTGAGTTGAGCCCTCCCCACCACCATCACCTTCTATACATGCCCCGCTAGCTAATTTCCTATCCACCTGACCAACTGCCCCCACCATCATATCCTCCAGCTTCAGCAACAACCCATGATGAACTATCGAGTCAGAAGCCATGCTGAAGTCTTGAAGGAGGAAATCCAGTGGCCGACCATGATCCAGAGCTCTTGTCACCCCTTTGTAGAATTCCAACAGGTTGTTCTGACATGATATGCCCTTAAGAAAGCCATGTTGGCATTCATCTAGGAGTACCTGTGCCTTCATAAACCCCTCCACCCTCTACTTCAAGTTAACCTCCATCACTTTGCCCACTACCGACATCGGGCTAACGGGCCTATAATTACCTGTCTCCTCTCATGAGCTGCCCTTATGTATAGGCACAATATGGGCCATCCTCCAGTGTTGAGGTACCCTCCCATACTGAAGGGAGGAGTTAAAAAGGCCGGCCAGTAGTGCGGCCAGGGTATCAGCCAGTTCCTTAAGCACCCTGGGGTGTATCCTATCAGGGCATCTACATGCATACTGTTACCACGTAGAGGGAATAATCTGCCATACTGTGAAGTGATGCACCGCTGGTCTTCAGCAGGCAACTGCCGGTACATGTGTGGTACCCAATCTGTGGCAGTAGTCAAACTTTTTGATAGGAGTCAAGTAATGCTTTTTTACCATACAGTTGATTATTCATATGATAACTGACAGGCCATGATTCACTTGGTTGATAAGTGTGTACCTCCTATGTGGCTCTATCAGCGACAACACCCAGCTGCAGAAGAGTGTATCTGCTTTCAGTTGTGTCTGCAATTCTCCTACCCTTACTTCCACCTCTTCAAGGTACCTCTTACTATATATTTTGGGTCATCACAAGGTCCAAGGTCCAAGATGACTTCCATACGACTGGAAGTAATACCTTCTGCTATGTACCCTACCATCCTGTTAACATTTGCCACTGACTTTCTGCTCGGAGATAACTGGTTATTAGTCACAGTTAGCAGAACCCCCATATGGTTCTCCTCATCAATCTTGGCTTGATGAGTCATCACAAAGCAGTAACTGTGTTCATGGTTCCCTGTTCCTAAATGCATCATTTTGCCTTTATTGGCATGGACTGTAAACAATTAAGTTTGACAGCATTCTTCCAGTCCAGCCAAACAATCCGTGATCCCGCTCCCCCAACCCACCACCACACCTGTAGTACATTAGTGTCATCCTCAAATAGAATGTCCAAGCTTTCATCAGAAATGACATGACATTAATGGAAATGGTCCACTGAAGCGGTTCCAGCAGTAACCACCAGAAGATACTGCTTGTTACTGTACCACGTTGTGACTAGTCACACTCAACTACTACTTTATTCTAAGTATCCTGCAAACCAGTCTCCAACCATTTCAGCATTTCCTCCATACTCCAAAATGCACAGTTTTCTCCCCAATTGTTTAACCAGGAGTAGCACACTAAGCTGAAAGCTTGTTTACAGGTGCGACCAGAGCACTAGGGAAGTTAAGTGACTTGTTCAGGGTCACACAGTATACAAGTGGGAGCTGTGGATTCAAACCCAGGTCTCAGATTTGCAGCTCAGAGCCTTAAACCACTGTGCTATACTGCCTCCAGCCTGATGGTGAAAGTCACATGTGGCACTGACTGAAGAGGCTGTGTGGAAATGTATGTACAGGAAGTCCTCAGCCGGACCAGTGCCCAGTCCTGCAGTCACCCATTGCAAAAACTGAACCAAAGTAGTTTGCTAGGTTCAGCCAGACATATACCCATACAGTTAGCTGTCCATGACTTGATTATCGTACCGATATCTTACAGGACTATCCCTGAGGTTTGTCTCCCTCAGTTTGTACCTAATTGCTGTAACAGTCACCGGTGTCTAGTTCCGCGGTGTATCCTTGGGCCCCCATCATGGACATGCAGCACATTTACCGCCCCACAGTTCCTGTGCATGCACGGTTTACAAGGAGGTGTCGAGCATGTCCACCAAGGCAATTGCATTTACTGTGGCCTACCTCTCTAACAAGTCTTTGATGAAACCAGTCAGGCAACATTATGTTGCTCAGCCTCTGGACCATGAGTACCTCCATCACTGTTTCACCCATGTCTTCCCCACCCGTTATTTCCTTCCCACCCCCTGACACACCACCATTTCACTGCGGTAAACACCATAGGCTCGAATCTGAAAGTGGTATGCCTGGTGCCACTTGACTTGCACCAAAGAAAATGTTGAAAGTAGCAAGTTATGCCAGTAGATGCAACATTCCGTATTCTGGAAAGCAGCCTGTGACATTTATCAGGCAGCTTGCTCAAAAATGGACTTAGGCCTTCAGTTACGCCTTAAAACTCCTGCGACATGGCGCTAGGGGTTTATGGAAGCAGTTGCATCCTATTCTGTGATGGCAGCAACAAAGTCCCCCAGAGCGCTATTCTACAGCAACCCCAAGGGGAGAACCGTCGATGTAACTTACACCACCGGGGGTTGCCTGCAGGTGCCGACCACCCACCCTTCCCATGGTATGCCAACTATTCCCCCAACACTGCTCCATCCCCAGCACACTATTGCCCCGCAGAGTGACCTCTGTACCTCCATACCTCAATGCCCTGTGGAGTTGCCCCATACTCCCAAACCTCTGTACATGTTTATTAGCCCTGCAGGGCTGCCCCATGCCTCTGAACCTCATACAAGTTAAATAGCCCCACAGGGCTGGCACATGCCCCCAACCCCTATACATGTTGAAAGCCCAGCAAGACTGCTGCATGCCCCTGACTCAAGTGTCCTGTAAGATACCCACAACCTGAAATAATGCCCTGGTCCCGATCCCTACATGTCGCCCATACACCCAGGCATCCCTGGTGGTCTAGTGGCCCACCCTTCCCTCCCAGCAGCACGCTATCCCCTCCTTTTCCCCAAGACCCATCTGAGGCCAGCGACTGGTACAGCCCACCTCTCACCACCACAGCCAGCCGCAAAACAAACACTGCAGGAGCACGTACTGTACATAGCACGCATAGCTACAGTACGCGCTCCAGTAGTGTTCAGTCTGCGGCTGGCCACAGTGGTGAGAGGTGGGCTGTGACAGTCAATGGACTCAGATGGGTCTTGGGGGGAGGAAATGGGTGATCAGGTGCTGCTGGGTGGGAGGGGTGTGCCACTAGACTACCAGAGATGCCCGGGTGTGTGGGCAACATGTAGGGGATTGGAAATCGGGGGGCATTATTTCGGTTTGTGAGTATCTTACAGGACACTTGGGTCAGGGAATGCAGCAGCTCTGTGTGGCTTTCTGGACACAGTGGATCTGGGCCTGGGATTGCACTTGCATCCTTCACACCCAGAGTTGCAGCTTACTGCAAACCATTCAGGTACGCCCTTTTTTGGGTGTGCCAGATTGTTTGTCGCATGTCACAGGACTTAGCCACTGGGACCATGCCCCTTTTAGAATCAGGTGCAGGTTCCTCTGTGCAAGTGCACCCCTCACGTGTTGCAACTTGCGACATTTGTAGGGGTGCTTATAGAATCGGGCACCATGTGTTTGTCTGGCGAATAGCGAACCCAAGTAGTTGTGTATTACTTCAGCTTTCTCAGCTCCTTCTGTACCCAGTCATTGAATTTTTAATCATAACAACTACATCCTTTCTGTTCCTCTTACCCCTCATACAGTTTAGGAAATCATTTTCCCCTTCTTTGATCACCTCTTGCTAGTCTTGGTCATATGGCAGCCTTGGCTGTCTTAGCCATTATGCACTGTACCCTGCATTTCCTCAGATATTGTTCCATGTCCTGTGCCCTGTTACATGTCTTGTATATTCTCAGAGCAGTCCTCTTCTCCCTCACCTTCCTCAGTTCCTCCACAGTCATACAGCTTGGTATCGTGTTCCTGTATTTCTACCCTTGACTCCTGATACAAGTGTTACTTAACCATGTCAGTCATACTTTGGCGTCTGATCATTTCTGTTTGGCAGCCATGTCCAAGTGAGTGCTAGTTATGTGTCTTCATAATATGACACATCCTTCCGAAGCATGTCCTTTTACAGTCAATGAGCTTTCTTTTTGTAGTGGCTACATTCTTCCCTGATTGATACAGAAACACAGCGTGTGGTGATCAGTACACACCACTGGTTACCACACCACTACATCCCTTACATGATCCTTGTCCGCCACCACCTGCACAGGAGCATTCCCGTCACTCATTGGGTTGCTTATCATCTGGATCAGGAAGATGTCCCAGAAAGCTTGCATTTTGATGTGGTCACTTGCAAATGAGGTACAGGTGATTCTGCAATCCACCGTGGCAGATACAAGTCCACCACCATTACCGTGTTGCCTTTGCCAGTAATCTTCCTTACGTGCTCCACCTGCTGTTTACCAATGCCTTCTTTCTCTGCTGGTGGCTCGTGCCCAGCCATAAATCTTGCCTAAGCCCCTGTCATGTTGTGTAGTTGCAGATGTATGACTTGTGAACTGCCTTCCTACCCTCCTCCCCATTACATCTGATCCCTTCCTAGAACTGACTGCCCATCCACCTTTCCTTTTGGCAGTGGCCCTTGAGAAAAGTAATGTAAAACCTTGACTTGGTTGGTACCAATCATGTCGTTCAGTAAATCCACATCTTGGTAATGGCAGGTACCATCCACCTCCCAGTGTGGCATCAATACCTGAAACCCCAGCATCTTCTAGTAGTATACCCAGATTTACTACTGCTATCCTCCACCACAATCCTACCCATGGTGCTCCATGCCCCCACCACCAAAATCCATCCTCAGTCATACTTATCTGTGGCTGTAGCCCTGCCATGGTTGCTTGTCCAATGCATCCACTGTCATAGGGAGTTCTAACCACAGTGCTTGATTACTGTCTTAGAAGCACGGTTATGCATAGGAAAATGAGCAGCTCATGCACTCTACAGTCCGTTGTAATGACAGCAACAGTGTAAACTTTATTCAGCAACTCACAAAACCAATATACAGTGCCAAGGTGCTTAAACCCAAATCCGGGCCTTGAGTAACAGGCGCCTTGTAAAGAAGACCTACATTTTGTAGGAACCAGAGGGGACCAGTTTCTTACTTGGGCAAACTGGTAAATATAGTTTGCAGTGGTGCAGTGTTTTCAGCAAACACTGGAGTGCATTGTTCTTTGATACTTAAATTTTAGCAACCATCCTGGGCTCCAGAAAAGCAAGCTGCAGCATGTTTCACACTTCATGTATACCGTCATGCATTACACAGTGCTGTGGCGTCAAGAAACTCCTGCTGTCCATGTGCACACGGTGCAGAAGGACAGCCAACATACAAGTAATTACCACAGGTTGTTCATTGAGATACTTCTGTTTTCTCGATAAAGTTTGTCTTGTCTTCTTCAAGTTCTGAAGCTTTGCATGGATTGAACCATGTCATACAGCACATTAGCATTCAAGGCAGCGTTACTGCTTTTCCTGTCTTTTTTTTGTAAAGAATATGATATAAACTTCAGAATGCGGTACTGTGTAACAATGCAGTGTGACACTAAATCCAAAATCATGACAGATGTCGTCCCCCTTTTCAGTGACAACACTAGGAACATGGACTGCACATTCAAACCCTGACTTTAATGTGTTTGTAATGCTGTTTTCTCAATGTTAACATTCTTGCAAAGTCATTAAAACAGAACAAACAAGGTAACTCAGTCTTATATTTTGTGATAACTACACATTCCATAATGTGCATTAATGTGAAGTATTTCAAAGAATCTCAAGTGATCTTGCTGTTGAGGTGACAACGTTCTACGTGCAGTCTTGGAGGATTAAGTCTCTCAGGCTTAAAATGTGTGTATGCTCCAGCTTCATTTGGGAATGTTTCATGAATAGTGGAGATGTAGCAAGGTGGCAGTGGGACTCTGACATCCTTTCCTGAATAACCCAAACAGGGCCGTACTAGCTGCCGATAGGCAGAGTACCTGTACCTCCTGTAACAGAAATGAAAAACAGTTTCAGTGCATGCAGGATAATGTCCATGTTACAGTCTGGCATATTGCAACCTGTAGACAGCTGTTATGAATGTGTGACACTCATGTTGTCGTCCACAACACAATGCAACTGCAACTTAATTCATGCCCCATGTGGCACATGACTCACTCCCCATGATTCATGCACCCACGCTGATGTATCAAAGTGTAACATCAATGCCATTGCGTACTCCCCTAATACTTCACTTCAGTTCTGAGGATGGGTTGGGCAGGTAATGATGCAATGTCCACTGGACAGTCACTCCAAACATGGGTCACAATCAATGCTGTATGCCATGCATTTCTCCCCAAAGTCACCCACACCAAGACCCATCACCCAACATCTATATCAAGAAAGTACGCCTTCCTGATTTCCACATTATGACTATCCAATTTGTCTTCCATGACTGCATACCCATGTAAAGAGTCTTGCAGCTGTGTCCTCACCATAACTGTCAGCAAGGCATATGGAAGCAGTATGACATTTAGGTGTTGCCTTGAGACACGCTTGCATAGCAAATGCAGCTATGCATGCATGCAACACTAATGCATAACATATTGAAATGCATACAGTCACACACATAACATGTGTCCACCAAGAAGAAATGGGGAATGGTTCATGTCTATGCCCAGGCCCATCAATGACATAATGCATAATGTTGTGGTAGTTCCTTACTGTTCGACTGCATGATCACAATGCACATTGGTAGTTAACTCAGCAATGGGCCACTGTGACATTTGCATCAGTAGAGTGCAATGAAGTAATGGGTAGACGGCGCACATGTGGAGGTTAGTGATTACAAAACCACAGAACTAAACAAGTAACATGTCATATTACCTGAAATTGCATGCACTGTCACACAAGCATGACATAATGTGATTTCTGAAAGTGATGGAATATGTGCCCCAAATTAAGCACTAATAAAAGCAACTTTTCAGTCACGCCATGTCATTCCTGGTCAGTGGCACCATAACGTTGAAAGTCGCATAATGCCACGCTGATGAGCATAGCATGTGTGCTATGGAGGCAGTATGGCGCAGTGGTTTAAGGCTCTGAGCTGCAAATCTGAAGACCTGGGTTTGAATCCCACAGTCCCCACTTGCATACTGTGTGACCCTGAGCAAGTCACTTAACTTCCTCGTGCTCCCAGGTTGCACCTACAAACAAGCTTTCAGCTTAGTGTGTCTCACCTGGTAAAATAATTGGTAAAAAAAATGTGTGCAATGTATAGCAGAGTACAAGAAGTCAAAAGACTTGTTTCAATGACGTGAACCTATGTCACAGAACAATGTATATGGAAGCACTTAGAGGTGATAGTAGTGTCATATTACCAGCGGGGTGTGAGAGTGCCAGACATAGATGTTCAATGGATGAGAACACATACATGTTCCATTGTATCCAGAACACAGTTGTCCTCAAACAGCTAGTGTCTGTCAGCAGAAACAGTGGGTAGACACACAATTGTATGATCACTGTTTTACATGGATGTGTGAAAGTACAAAAGAAAAGTGCTGTAATACTTTATATCAGTGATGGAGCAATTTGGGACATCAGAACAACAGCATAGTAACCCCAGAATATGTGCTTACTCATATATCCCTAGAGAGGCATTACCACCATGGTAATGTTGGTTGTAGCCATAGTATGCTGTTTGAAGAATGTGCAGATTCAGAACTATGGGATGGAAGTCACTATGGCTGGTTATGCAGCTCACATTTTCATCTTCAAGTCTCCAAGTCATTTGTTCTATTTCGTTGCAGCAAAGGCATTCCAGTGGATCTTCCATGTTCTTACATGCTCCACATTGACACCTGCATATGAATTGAAAAGAGTCACTACAGACTGAAAGTGATGAAGAAATGAATTTCACATTGCAGCATGCAATAGCAGACCCTATCACTGTCTGAGAGACATTTTCATATATGAAGTTTTCACCCTGATATGTTGTCATTTTTTCCATTCTATGACATATGAGTACATACGTTATGTGTGTCCTTGTGGTATCATCCATGAATGTTCAAACACTATGCTGTTTGGTCTCATATCAAAACATAGGTTTGGTGGATCAGAGTGAGGGTGAGTGCAGTAATGTTGTGGATAGGATTAACACATCCAGCAATAATAGAAGGGGCCAGGTACTGCTGGAAGCTTTCAAGGACAGCTTTGTGATATAGATGGTCAGCAAACCATCCAGGAGGAGGAAACCCTTGACCTCATGCTGGCTGACACAGCAGAGCAGACCCTGGAAAACACCACTGCCCACTCTAGGTTGCAACCCATCATGCACGCAACCTGGCTCGATCACCTGTGCATCTATCTTGTACATGTTTATTCTCTAACAGCTGGAAGGCATGCAATTATTGATTTTAGCCTGGGGCAACTTAAACATGTTGATTGCCACATGATCTAGGGAAAATAGCAATAGCAGATGGCTGTCATCAGCATAGAATTGAAACTCCATGCTGTACTGTAGAATGATCTCACCCTGGGGCAGCATGTACACTGCGCTCAGCATCAGCGAGAAGATCATGGCCTGTGGACTTGTTCATGAAATGCATTGGGGATGAGGATAGGTTACCCATCGGTACCTACTGCATCCTATCAGAAAGACAGGACTGACACCACCTGATGACAGCCGCCTAGTCCACAGAAATCACAGGGCTGGTCAAGAAGCACAATGTGGTCCATGGTGTAAAATGCTGATGAGAGATGGAGAAGCACAAGTGTCATGTCTTCTGTATTTCTAACCTAGATAAGGTCAATATTCAGCAGAGATACAGCTGTTTCTGAGCTGTGCCTAGCCCAAAAAAGCAAACTGAGATGGCTCATACAATGAAATGACACTAGGCGATCCTTCAGCCAATGTGCCACCTATATCTCAACAGCCTTGATCAAAAAAGGATAGTTGGAGATTGTGTGGTAATTGTCAAGGACTGTTTCAAAACCACTGCACCTCCCCCCCCCATACACACATGTCATAGGACTCTTTGTAATGCTGGTGAACACAGGTCAATCAGCCACAGCACATCAATTAAAAAATGTCATTGCTGGTTGCACTTCGCAAAATGTGCTTTCAGTGTAACATCAGCACAGTCACTTGGGACACCTCCTGTGCCATGAACTTCTCCCAGACAGGCACAGTGCCTCTGCTCCTAGTAGTCCATCCACCAAGAGGCATTAGCCTTCCTGCAACTGGCCAGATGACACTGTGTCACAGAAGAACAGAAAAACTCTTCATAGAAGGTGGATGAAGAAGTCTTGTCTGTCTGTGGACAGGTATAGTGGAGAAGCCCATCCATAATCCAAGAATACTGAGCATAACTGTGTTTCCATGTCACAAGGCACAATGGACAAAAATTGCGGCTTCTTATGGGACATTGCTTCCAGATAATCCCCATAGTTGGAACACAGGACAACTTTGTCAGTTGATTGCTATGTCTTTCATCAGCAATGCTACAACTTCCATACCTTGATCTTCAGTACCGTGAGATCTCCATCAAACCAGGGGGATCTCAAGTGAGAAGATCTGGGATGTATACAAACTGGAGCAATGGCATACTGTGCTTCAGAAGAAACCTTATAATATGTGGCCACTAAGTCACCAGTGCCAGTTGCAGAAGCTGCATGAACTCTAGATAGGTAAGTCAACACCAAAAGTACTCCTGGGTGCAGTCACCTTAAAAGTCAGTACCTGACCATCTCCACAGGACAATTGTTATCATTGGGGTACCACAAAAGCAACAAACAATGGTGCAGTGATTGGAACAAGACACCCAATCAATCTTGTGATTGTCCAGCACAGGACACAGGCAGAACACCACATCCATGATGGTGTGTCTTAGAAGCATCTACTTACGTCAGGCCCAGTAACAGCATTAACTAGATGAGGTCCTAACAAAAATGTGAATATTCATTGTTGCCCCTAGTGTTGAAATTACCTGATCAACACACACTTGGGGAAGTGCAAGACCTGTCCAATGACGAAGTCCACTAGCTCCAGCAGGAATTGTAGTCCTGCCACCAGAGACCAGTATACATGAGGAGAATACTGCAAGCTGCACCTTGCCATCCATGCACAGCACTCACTGACAACACCTGTTATTAAGAACTGAATGCACCTTGAAGACCAGGTTGCATTTAAAAAGGTACCCTCACACCACCATGCTCTCCTTCCTCATGCAGTGCACCAGGAGTACCAGTGTTATCAGCATCCTGTAGAAGTGGACCATTATCGTTGCACAGACAGGTGTCCATTATGCAATCCTTGTCAACAGAAGAATCAAGTACAGGAAAATTGTAGTCTTGTTCCTTACTGACATGGCATTCCACTCGGACTGGTGTGATCCCTGGTTACATGAATGAAACACGTCTGTTATCTCCCTCAGCCATGTTCAAACACAGGGCATCACCTGTCCCTTGTAACTGCAATGCTCTGCACAACTCACTCCTCAAATGCCTACAGCACACAATGACCTACATGCCTCCTTGTAATCCCAGCCTCCCTACATCACCTGGCAACAGTAGATGGAGCCCATGTAGCGGCATGAGGCATTGGTAGATGAGCAGGTGAGTCATGCAAAGGTAAGGCAGAAAAGAGATTGTGACAGGGTAGAATAGGACCTTGTCCCATTTGTTATGGAAAATCTGTTTAAATGCAAGGATCTGTCCTTTTCTGTCTCTTCTCTGTCTGGTTGCACAACCCAATATTCCTGTGAGACTTGGTTTGATCACCTGACATTCTTACAGTTCTTTGCCTCTCACTGTCTCTCAATTTCTCTTGCTGTCTATTTTTCTCCTTGCATATCTAGATCTGCTAATATAAAATATGTGCAAATCATTATATGAAAATATAACCGATAATGGGATCACTTTTGTTTGGAAAATATATAGTATTACTGTTGAAATATATATATATATATATATATATATATATATATATATATATATAATTTGAGATGATTGTAAACTCTGGAGGTTACTTGAGTGCAGCCCTCCAGATAACTCTATTTTGGATGTGTGCACATCCATAAATTAACACAGAACATCCAAAATGTAGTCTGTGGAGTCATTGACATCCACTAACATTCCCCTTGTTTAAGGCTGATGTCCGTTTTCATGGTGTGGATGTCATGTCTTATTTTTTTGTATACCACTGAGGCCCACCCCAGCATGGCAAAATCTCATTTGAGCAGGGGTGCCCCAATCCCCTATTGGCTTTGCCAACCCCTCAAAATAAATCCAGATGCCACA
Source organism: Neoceratodus forsteri (assembly GCA_016271365.2). Lineage (NCBI taxonomy): Eukaryota > Metazoa > Chordata > Ceratodontiformes > Ceratodontidae > Neoceratodus > Neoceratodus forsteri. The sequence goes on from CM057459.1 coordinate 1,465,977,757, forward strand.
TTGCCAGCAGGGTGCCCAATCCCCGTCCAGCTTCACTGCCCCCAAACTGCCTGGTGCCATGCTGAGAGCCCACCCCAGCATGGCAAAAGTCCCCATTTTCTTTAAAAAGACCTGAAAGAAAAAACTATCCCTCACTGATTCTCTTGCCCCCCCTCCCAACCTGCGCCCACCTCTGCATGCCACCCCACCTCCCCACACCCCGACCCCACCCCATACTTACTTCCAGAGCCCAGTGCAATGATCTTCAGTGGACCAGAAACACGACTGCACTCTTCAAAGCTGACCACGAACTGAAGAAATGCCGGTAAGCTGTATAATGGCATAAATTGATTTTTTCAACTTTGGTGCATATCTCAGCCATTTTTGGGAATTCTTTCACTAAATGTTCAACATGGGGGTTTTGGGGCCCCGCCTCATGAACTGTGACACTGTCATTTTGTTATTCAGTCCCGAAAGGTGATTTCGTGGTCACTGCACGGAACCACCTTTTGGGATCAATTAATGAAACAACAGTGTCACAGTTCATGAGGTAGGCTCCCAAAAACCCTATGTTGAAAATTTGGTGAAAAAATTCCCCAAAATGACTGTTTTACGACTGTGCATTGTGCAGTTCCTACGCACGCTCGTAACTTTGAGCATTTTTAATATTTTCACTCCAGATTTTCAGCATTGCCATTTTACCACACCTTCGTATGAACAGTACAACCTACATTTTTCACATCTCACCCGAAATGTGTTTTTGCACATGTAGCGCACAGTGGCGTGGTCGGTGTGCAAAATCAATGTTCAGGACAGATTAAGAAAATCACAGTGACACTGTTCATGAGCAGAGGTCTTAAACTGGCTATGTTGAAAATTTGGTGACAAAATTCCATTAAATGACTGTGTTACGAGCGTACATTGTGTCAGATATGGAAAAAAAAGGGTAAAATTAAGGGTAACTGCTTCCCAGGGATGTCCACAGAGTACTGCGTCCCTCACAAAGTACAATTACGTCTTTAGTGATATCCTCTAAACTAATTCTAAAGGGTGCCATTAAAAAGTTCCTGACAGTGCCGGGGGGGTTAGTGATTAGAAGAAGCACATGTGGCTGCATGGAGGAATAGGGCTAGGGATGGGAATCCTCTGACACCAAGGACCTTTAACTGGCTGAAGGTAGGAGTGAGCCCATTGGACACCTGGCAGGGCCAGGGACCTTTACTGGGCTGTGGTTGGGAGAGGGCCAGTGGAGACCTGGTGCCTTTACCGGACTTGGGCTAGAGATTGTATTCACTGGACACCATATATCAAGGAGAGCAATGGATTTGGCCTTTCTGGACTTCAGTAAGGCTTTCAACCCAATACCACACAGGAGGCTAATTAAGAAAGTAAGCAGCTAGCATGGGTGTGTGGTAAAGTGGTAAGCTGGGTAACTAATTGGATAAACGATATGAGTTAGAGGGTGGTGGTAAATCACAGTGCACTCAGGGTACAGGAAAGTAGTGTGGTACCAAATAGATCAGTGGTCCTCCTCAATGTCTTCATACGTAACATTGCTGAGGAGCTGGAGAGGAAGATGTGTTTGTTTGCAGATGATACAAAAATCTGCAACAGGATGGACACTCAGGAAGGCGTGGAACTTACCCACAGGAAATGTAAATGGTCATCAGGATAGGAGACAAGGGCAAGACAGGATTATTTCTAAAAGAAGCAGCAGAGTCCAATTAGAGCAAGGGGCAGGAACCTGAAAGGAAATACTGCACATTGTATACAGTGTGTACGTACAAAGGCTACAAATGTTAGTGTAGCATGGATTACAGTGAGGATTCAGAAGGCCAATGAGTTGACTTCAAAAACTATAGGGCTTGGAGTATTGTGACTGCCAAAATTTGTCGATTGGAATTATTTTGACTTCCAAAAATTGACAGCTGGAGATATTTGACCCAGTAAAACTGAAATGACTTCCAAATTTCAACCCATGGAAGTATTTGACTTCCTCCAAAAATTATCTGAAGCCCTGCTTGAGTGCAAATGTTGAGCCCTTTGCAAAAGCTGTAGGGCCTCAAGAAGACACTGTGTTCTAGCAGCTCCTGAAACTTACAAAGACAGGATGTTTGCTAAGGATGGGGGTTGAAAAGACTTATAAAAGGGTTACGCTGCTACTGCAAGATATATTACAAGAAAAAGGGACACAGAGACTGAAGGAAGATTTTATTTTTTATTTCTCCTCTGTACATAGTTATTCTGAATAAGTTTATTTTTTTTTGTTACTGCTACTGCAAATAAAATTTGTTGGTGATTTCTACAACTGCTTCTGGTTTTCCTAATGCTTCCTGACCTGTTCCTCGATGACAGATGTGTCAGCCTAAGTGGGATTTACACCATGCATACCCTAAGACAGGCATTTTGTGCATAGATACTGGACCTAGTACCAGGGAAGCACAGAGGAAGGTATGGATTCTGCAGCAGCAAGTCAGGGAGTGGTTGCCAGGAGAACTGCAGCCAAACTAGCAGTGACAGAAGTCCAGTTTGAGAGTGTACAGCCAGCACAAGTTATGGAAAAAGAACAGGCAGTGACAGAACCTGAAAGCCTGATGGACTTTTTCAAATGGTGGGCTATACAACAAAAAGAGACTGAGAAGCAGAGAGAAAAAGAGATTCAGTGTTTAGAAGCATAGAGAAGAGATGCAGTGACAAGAGCAGCAGATGAGAGAAGACATGCAGTGATGGCTGGATGCCTTGCAAGCTATCAAAGACAGAGGATCCAGCACAGATTCAAACAAGCAACAAAATGCAAGCAACTTAAAAGCCATTAAACTTACAAAGTTGTGTTCCTCAGATGATATTGAGGCATACCTGACAACCTTTGAAAGAGTTGCCACAGCCTGCCAGTGGTCAAATCAGCAATGGACAATCAGACTGGTACCCTACCTGACAGGGGAAGCCCAACTTGCCTACAGCAGTATGGACACTGCACAGTCAGGAAACTATGACCTAGTGAAAAGCAAAATCCTGAAAAGGTATGACATCTCTGGAGAGACATACAGGCAGAGATCTTTGAGGTACAACTTTATTGACAATCCTCAAGAAGCCTTCACCCGACTGAAAGAACTCCTGATAAAATGGATCCAACTAGAGAGCAAAACAGTCCACAGATCATCGATACATTTGCACGGAGCAAATCATCAACATCCTGCCTACAGATGTGCAGCTGTGGGAAAGGAACACTGACCAGAGAGTGGGGAAAAGGTTGTTTCTTTGGCCGAGGACTGAAATGGCCAGACAGATGCCACAGCAGTGAGGTAACAGCCAAGCACCGGTAAGACACTCTTTTTCCCCTTTAAACTCCAAGCCTGATAAGAACTCTGGTGGGGGTAACAAATCTGTGCCAGAAGACGTTATCTGCTATAACTGTAATAAGCCAGGCCATTTTGCAAGAAAATGCCGTAGTAAGGAGTGTGACACTGGAGCAGATAAGTCCTTGGCAAATTGGGGCAAATACTTAACAGATGAGAAGGTAGGGAATAAGACTGTGAAGGGACTCATTGATTCGGGAAGCAGACAGACCCTAGTGCATATTAAAGTTCTGGGAAAACACTGTGCAAAGGGACCAGGTGCTGGTGTCATCTGCATCCACTGGGACACTTGATACTATCCCACCACCCAAGTGACCCTGACCATTAAGGGTGTGTCACACCAAATGAAAGTGGGTGTAGTACCTAAGTTACCTGTACCTGTGATTATTGGAAATGACTTTCCAGGATTTACTGAGTTAATCAAAGAGGAGTAAATCCTGATGTTTCAGCAGCAGTGGTGACAAGAGCTCAGGCAAAGAAAATTTCAGATGGTGGGGACACTTTTCCTTTCAAAGATTTTGATTCAGACTTGTTTGAGCATAGCTCCAAGATCCGGAAATCCAGGAAAGAAAGACAAAGCCTGAAGAAACTGTGGCAGCAAATGACTGATGGACATAAAATATAAAAATGCTGAAACAAAATTGTTAATGGATTGTGATTTTCTTTCAGAACAAGCTAACAATGTTTCTCTCCAGGATTATTTAAAGCAGCTGGGGGTATAACCAAAACAGGGTGGACCAATGTTTAAAAAATGTAATGGGTTACTGTACAGAGTTTGGGTTAAACCTCAGACACAGGAGCAGACAGAACGATTGGTTATACCACAGAAGTATAGAACAGAGTTATTATAGATAGCACATGACAGTCCTATGGCTGGTCACTCAGGGAGGGATCACACCCTTGCCAGATTGCTGTATAGATTTTACTGGCCTGGAATTCATGAAGATGTTGCTACCTATTTTAATTCCTGTGCTGAGTGTTGGAAAGTAGCCCTAGTCACTAGAAAAGACTAGGTGCCCCTGATGCCCCTACCCTTGATAGCTGTGCCTTTTGAGAGAATTGCAATGGATGTCATTGGTCCCTTAGACAAAAGTAGTAAGGGTAATAGATTTATCCTGGTAGTATGTGACTGTGCTACTTGATACCCAGAAGCAGTTCCAATGCGTACTGTTACAGCCCCAAAAGTTGCAGCAGAGCTTGTCAAAATTTTCAGCAGAGTGGGCATACCTAAAGAAATTATTACTGATCAGGGTAGTAATTTAGGTGTTGCATTGCTTAAGGAGCTGTACAGACTGCTAGGTATCACTGCCATAAGAACCTCCCCCTATCACCCTCAGAAAAAAAACGGTCTTGTTGAGCGTTTTAACCAAACCCTAAAACACATGCTAAAAAGGTTTGGGAAAGGGAAAGACTGGGACTAATACTTGCCTTACATACCTTTTGCCTACAGAGAAGTGCTACAGACATCAACAGGATTTTCACCATTTGAAATGCTGTATGGTAGGCAGCAAAAGGGTCACTGGATGTTATAAAAAAACGTGGGAAGATAACCCCACTCAGAAACATAACCCCACTCAGAAACAATCTGTAACATCTTACATGTGTGCCCTAAGAAAGAAGCTGGCAAAATATGTTGAAATTGTCCATAGTAATCAGGAAGAGGCCCCAAATCAGCAGAAGGTATATTATGACCATTGGGTAAAAGAAAAAGTTTTTGAGCCAGGTGAAAAGGTTTTGCTACAGTTACCCATAACAGAAAATAAGCTGTTAATGAAGTGGCAAGGGCCATATAAGGTTCTTAGATGTACTGGCACTGTTAACTATGAGATTGAGACCCCTGGCAAGAAAAATCCTATCAATATATATCATGCTAACCTCCTCAAGAAATGGGTCGAAAAAATGCCTAAAGCTGCTTTCCTAGTTTTACCAGAAACTGATAAAGAAAATATTGATGTAGTTTATGATAGAATGCAACAAAGTCTAAATGCTGATGCTGTAAAGGTGAATGTTTCATAACTCAGAACAAACTGCAAACATTCGTAATGTGCCAAAGACATTTAACAGTACTTTTGCCATGGTACCAGGCCACGAGCAAAAGGTTGAGCATAATAATGACAAATAATGCTTGTCCTATTAGGCAAAAGACATACGGGTTGCCAGAGCAGTTAAGAGCTGATGTGGTTAAGGAAATACAAAAAATGAAAGAATCGAGTATCATAGAGGAGTTGAGGAGTGCTTGGTCATCTCCCATGGTAATTGTAAACAAAAAAGAAGGCGGTGTTAGAATATGCCTTAATTTTAGGAAACTTAATCAAGTGTCAGAATTTGACGGTTATCCTATGCCCAGAATAGATGATTTGGTGGACAGCTTGGGGAGTGCAAAGTATATCAGTACCCTTGATCTCACCAAGGGTTATTGGCAAATATCTTTAGCTAAAGAATCCAGAGATACAACTGAATTTGCCACCCCTATAAGATTCTGTCAATTCACCACCATGCCAATTGGTTTACACGGTGTGCCAGCTACATTCCAGCGGTACATGGATGTCATTTTATTCCCTCACACTGGTTATTGTGCTACATACCTGGATGATGTCATGGTATACAGTCCAGACTGGAAATGCCACCTAGAACACCTACAAGCAGTTATCCAAGCTATCAAAAATGCAGGTTTGACTATTAATCCTACCACATGTGCACTGGGCATGCAGAAAACCAGATATTTGGGCTATGTGTTGGGAAATGTAGAAGTCAAACCAGAGGTCTCTAAAATAGATGTTGTAGCTAACAGCCCTGTTACTAAAACAAAGAAACATATCGGATAATTTTAGGGCTGACTGGTTATTATCGGAGATTTTTTCCAACTTTGCTGAATTAGCTACTCCCCTCTGAACTCACAAGAAACGGGTACCCAAATAATGTGAATTGGACCCCAAAGTGTGCTGAAGCTTTTCAAGCCATAAAGGCTGCATTATGTTCAGCACCTGTTTTAAAAGCAGACTTAAAAAACATTTCTGCTACAAACAGATGCATCTGAGGTAGGCCTAGGTGCAGTACTGAGTCAAAATGTAGATGGAAAGGAACATCCTATTCTGTACATAAGTAGGAAATTGCACAACAGAGAGAAAAGGTACTCCACTATCGAAAAGGAGTGTTTAGCAGCAAAGTGAGCCTTGGAGTCTCTTAAGTTTAATTTGCTAGGAACTGATTTTGTTCTTGTACCTGATCACAATCCTCTCTGCTGGCTTAACCAGATGAAAGATAAAAATTCCAGAATCACAAGGTAGTACCTGGCACTACAGCCATTTAAATTCACGGTGATTCACAAATCTGGTAAAGAGAATAGGGATAATGATTTTCTGTCAAGATATGGATCAGGAATTGAGGGTTCTGAAGGTTGAAAAAAACGTAGGAGTTTGAACTGTACTGTTTGCTGTACTGTTACAAAAAACTGAACGCACATGTGCTTAATTGTCTGAAAGCAGCAAATGTTATGAGAGAATAAAAGGTTTTGGAAACCTGTGTAATAAAACAGGTTCCCTCTCAAGGAGGGGGTGTATATGACAGGGTAGAATAGGACCCTGTCCCATTTGTTATGGAAAATGTGTTTAAATGCAATGATCTATCCTTTTCTGTCTCTTTTTCGTCTAGCTGCGCAACCCAATATTCCTGTGAGACTTCAATTTGATCACCCTGACAATCTTGCAGTTCTTTGCCTCTCACTGTCTGTCAGTTTCTCTTGCTGTCTGTTTTTACTCCCTTGCATATCTAGATCTGCTAATATAAAAATATGTGCAAATCATTGCATGAAAATGTAACCTATAATGGGATCACTTTTGTTTGGAAAATATATAGTACTACTGTTGAAATATGCATATTTATAACTTGAGATGATTGTAAACTCTAGAGGTTACTTGAGTGCAAATGTTGAGCCTTTTGCAGAAGCTGTAGGGGCCTCAAGAAGGACACTGTGTTCTAGCAGCTCCTGAAACTTACAAGGACAGGATGTTTGCTAAGGATGGGGGTTGAAAGACTTATAAAAGGGCTAAGCTGATACTGCAAGATAGATCACAAGAAAACGGGACACAGAGACTGAAGGAAGATTTTATTTTTTATTTCTCCTCTGTACATAGTTATTCTGAACAAGTTTATTTTTTGTGTTACTGTTACTGTAAATAACATTTTTTGGTGAATTCCACAACTGCTGCTGGTTTTCCCTATGCTTTCTGACCTATGCCTTGATGACAGAGATGCATTTTGGGGATACTAGAAAACAGTGATAGTGGCTAATGGTGAGGAGTACCAGGCAGAAGTGAGGGATGTGACAAGGGCAGTAAGAGCAGCAAAGGAGATCATGTTGTTGTAGGGTGTCAAGGAATGGAAGAAGGACCGGTTTGATTTCATCATGAAGAAAATGACCTGCACAGAGCGGATTGTAGGGATTAGAGATGAGCGAAGTGGCACCAATTCGCTCCGCGAAGTGGAACGCAGAGTGAAAGTGAATTTGCGGGGTATTATTGAGTAACGCGAAGTCCATTGAAAACAATGATTTCACATTACTCCGCCTTCCCAAACCACTACTCCACTAATTCTTAAGGTGAAGTACATTGAAAACAATATACTTCGCCTTGTTTTTAAGCTCCAAAGGTGAATTTTGCAGTGATTCATTGGATTTCAGGTCACATGGGCTCTAGATTGTTCTGCACAGCCTCAGTTTGGGGTAGTGTGTGTAGGAAGCTGTAGGAGACAATCTGCTCTGAGAGCTCTCTGTGATTCAAACCTTCTAAAAGCTGTTAAATAAGCCTTTTTGAGTCATTTTTCTGAAACTTTAGTTCATCGATTATAGGAAAACCTCCTGTGCTCATATCATCGAGCGTTTATTGTTTGCGTGTGTATTTTGAATGTTAATGTACAACATTCAGTCTGTGTACTGAGAGACAGTAGAAGTGTGCTTTGGGGGAGGCGTATCTGTGGTGTAGGTAGATTAACTTGGAGAAAAAGACAATGCTTTCTATTTTGGTGATATTTCTTGTATAACTATGTTAATGTACACACAGTAATATTTTCAATAATTCTTGCCATTTTTTTGTTGATTGTTGTGGTGCAGCAGTGCATAATTTTAGTTTGTTTAAAATATGTGGTTATATTACTGAAGTTTTCAATTTGCTATGCATTACTTGGTGTGTGTGTGAGTATGTGTGATGTGTGTCATCAAATCAGACACCTTTTATTGTGCCACATAATTTCAGCAATGTGAACCTGCTATCCACTGCAGCTGTATAATGTTTTGTACTTCTTTGTGGTATCTTTACTGGTACTCATACTAGTGACTCTTACTGCAGCAGTGCAGTATACCCCCCCCGCGGCCTGCCCTAACCTACAAAGATATTCTTTTCAGATTTGAATTTCTGATGCTGAGCACTGGTTAAGTGTTGTGCCTTTGCATCTGCATCTCTTCAGTGCACAGCACAATCTTAATCTGTCTGTACATTTGCATCTCTTTAGGGCCCAATCTCCATCTCTAACTTAAGTCACAGTTGTTTCTTTGGCTTCCTTCAGAGTACTGGACAGGTGTGGTGCATAATTCAGCATGAATATTGTACTCGTTAATATGTGTTTTAAGTCAGGACCATCATCAGGAGTCACTTGTGATACAAATCACATTCTTCATCATCATGGTCACAAATGCAGTCACAAATTACGATTTACGATCACATCACGAATCACGTTCATTTTTTTACTAGTTACTTGGATGTATTGTAAGCCTGTTTTGCAGTATCTCTTCATGCTTCACCACCCCACCATTGTACTCATTGATGAGTGTTTTTAAGTCGGGGAGCTTTGTGCTACACCTCATCGGGGCCCAGGGAAGTACAGCCGTAGGCATTTGCATTTCTTTATCGTCACGGTCACAAATGCAGTCACAAATTACGATTTACAATTACATCACAAATCACAACATTAATATTTTTGCTAGTTACTTGGATTTTGTAAGCCTGTTTTGTAGTATCTCTCCAGGATTCACCACCCCACCATTGTACTCATTAATAAGTGTTTTTAAGTCAGGGAGTTGGACAGTGTCTGCAGTACATACTCAGACTGGAAAGAAAACTGCACTCATGTAGTTTAGCACAGTATACTTCCACTGCTCAGAATACATATGGAAGACACCAAAAAAAGGGCATAATTACATACAAGGGTTGGGAATGGTGGAGGAATACATTTTATAACACAGCAAGGAAGGTGTGGGGGGCACATGGTGTGAGGAAAAAAACACTAATGTGGGATCCCATGGTGATCCAGCAGCAGTTCCAGCATGGACATAATTTGCAACTGATGTCCCTCTATGTAAGAAAAATGAAATTTACAGAAAGAACAAAGTAAGTAAAAAAGAGTACAGACAGAAAAGACAAAAAAAGTAGCTTAAAAAAGCTGTTGGGTCTAAATCAAAGTTTAAATCTCCTCCTCGTTCTGATCTCAAAGTATCAGCAGTCACAAAACACACTCCTTTCTCTCTCTCCGTCTGCACAGGAGAAAGTAAAATTATCTGCTTGTATGATTCACTTTCTTCCTGCCTAGCTAAAGAGCATGTGACTTACAGTACTGTAAGCCATGTGATGTGTGGGGGGGGGGGCTGCCAAATCTGAAACACCAAGTGGATCACTTAGAATCATAATGAGGACGTGAGAGTCCATTAAAACAATGACTTCGTCTTACTTACATTGCCATTCCACCTTAACGTGAAGTGGTAATGACAAGGCAGAGTGAGCACTTTGCATTGCCCACTCTGCGTAGCGGAGTGGCAACACAAAGTGCCCAGTTTGCGTTCACTTCACCGACGGAATTTAAATTCACTACATCTCTAGTAAGGATTTGCAGAGAAGTGGTACACCTGGAATAGGGGTGTGAGAAGGCAGAAGTGTTGAAGGAATACTCGTCCATATTCATATAGAAAGGGTGGTAGAAGGGATAAGCAAAGGTTGTTGATGGTGGGTACAAAGGTAGTGGGTATGACAGATGGAGTTATTACAGTACACAGGGGACTGGAGGCTTCAGAGCATTGAGGGTGGGCAATGCACCAGGTCCAGATTGTGATCATCACAGGGTAGTGAAAGAACATGCCAAAGTCATACCAGAGTGTTTAACAGACCTATTGAATGCCTCACCATAGTTGGTTGTGTGCCTAACGATTGGAAGATCTCTGATGTGATGCCCCACCAGCAGAGTGGACCCCAGGATGAACCAGGGAAGTGTGAGCCACTGGCACTCACATCCATCATGGGTAGAAAATGATGAAAATACTGAAGGAGAGGCTGGTGTGTCTTGTGCACTACAATGTGTTGATGAACATTGTACAGCATGGCTTTGTCACTGTGAAATCCTGCCATAACAACCAGGTGTAGTGCTGTGATTGGGTAACAGGACAATAGGACATTGTTAATGTAGTGGATGTCACGTATGTGAATTTCAGCAAGTCATTCCACTCAGTTTCACATGTGAGGCTACTAAGTAAGCTAGAAGGCACCGTGGGTGGTACACACTTGGTTTGATGGGTGTTGAACTGGTTACAGAGAAGGCAACAGAGATTAGTGGTGGGGGGGGGAGTGTCAGCATCAGGAGCACTGAAGAGTGGTGCTCCACAGGGCTCTGGGTCAGCGCCTATGTTATTTTGGATGTTCATTGCAGACATTGCGATGGATATCAATAGCAAGATTGCTCTGTTTGCTGATTATACCAAGATGGGAGCGGTTGTGTAGGAGCTAGGGTGATTAAGGTGGTAGCAGTATGGTTTCACAAAGCCGAAGAGCTGATAGGACATATGGCAAATGGAGTTCAATTACAAAAAATGCAAGGGGATGCATTTTGGACAAAGAACATCAAATGGAGGTACGAGTGGGGGGGATGATAATAGATGAGATACATATGAGGAGATGGATCTGGAGGTGTTCATAACGGAATCAATGAAGAACTCAGCACCATGTACAACAGCACCTTCAAGTGTCAATAACATGCTGTGTTGTATTGCATGGGGCATATCCTCAAGGATGGGGAAGGTGAATCTGCACCTGTAGAGGTTGCTAGTTAGACCACAGATGGAGTATTACGTCCATTGCTGGCACCCATACATAAAAAGAGACATGAAGTTAGTAGAGCAGGTGCATCACAGGGAGACTAAGATGATCCATGCTGGGGGGGAGTTGCCCACATGAGGGAATGTACTCACGTGAGGACAGGAGAGAAAGTGGACATATGATGGAGAAATTCAAGTACATGAAGGTCAGAATATGGACTGTTGGGAGGAGGTCTTTGAAAAGTAAGGGAATGGAGGCACAGCTTCGGTCATGGTATGATATTGCAGGGTGGTACTTTTAACATAGAAACATAGAAACATAGAATCTGACAGCAGATAAGGACTGCTAGGCCCACCTAGTCTGCCCATTTCCTTACCCTTTAGGATTGAGATGAGAACACATGACTTTACACAGTATTGTTGCTGTGTGCAATGCATTATCAGAGAAAAAGATATCCTGTAGAACACTGAGCTGCTTCCAAAGAGGGTGGGAGTAGTGACAGAACAAAAGTGATGGTGACGGGAGGGGCACATATAGAATATGGCTGGAAGATGCACAAGTCAGCATAGTTGATGGACCATAATGCCTTTATGTGGTGGCAATCTTCATATGTTGATAGTATGTATCTGTGTCACGGTGACCCACTGTACAGCTTCCTACCAGGACACATTTAGGAATGTTTGGAGTGAATCTTGTCAGTTCAGCAGTGGGTCTCCATCACAATGAAGGAGTCACAGTGACTCGTGTCTTCCACTATGTGCAGTGACTGTGTGATAGGCCTGTGGTCATGTTTCACATGTCAATGATTGGGAAAATATCAGTGGCACATTATGAGGTACAGACATGTGATTGTAGGAATACATGTTGTCATTTTCAGACATGCAAGTGTAAATGGGCTTCATTTCAATGGGTCAGAGGTGTAATCCCATGAGATGCCCAGCCAGTGTGAGACGCACAGCTAAGAATGAAGAAGTGACTGATAGTCTACAGCATAACACTTGAAACTATTGAAACCATTTACAGTTACAAGGATCCCTTGTGTAACCCCCAAGGTATTGTAGAAGCTGACTGCTGCCACAGTTGGCTGACCCGCAGGTGACTTCGCAGTGAATGCTAACAAGTCAGTCGAAGTGCAGTACTTTACAATGCAGCTGTTAACAATGCACCTCACGTCAGGAGGATGTTTTTACACTGTACGTTACCCCTCCTATCAACAGACAGTCAGGGAATAGGAAATGTCCATGTTAAACACAAACAGAAGGATAGCATGGAAAAAATTATGGGACATGTAATGTCATTGTGCACTGTAATAGTCAAGCAGGGTTTTATTTAACTCTAAAAATTGATTAGCGTTTTGCTCATAAAAGTGCTAAAACATTGTAAAAATGCATAGCACTTGCCTCACTGTGTTTAACAAACATAACACTTCCAGAAAACCTATATAAATAATTTCTGTACAGTTAGTATTGTCCCAGGGAAAAAACTGCTAATCAATTATTTAAAACCCTGTAGTGGCATACCAACATATGACAATGCCAGCAGAAACAGAACTCACGTTATATCAAGTCTGCTCGATTGTGCAGATACCCCATCAGCTTGCAGTTGCCACACTTTCCCTCCCATTGTCATGATTCTCCCCCACCTCACTCTGTCTCATCCCCTCTTAAAGCCACACACCCCCTCTTAAGATGGACATCATTGTGAAGGAAACCACCTCCTCGGGCAGGTTATTCCACTTGATTACCACTCATTGTTTGGAAAAATGCCTCATAATCTCTATCCTGAATTTCCTAAACTCTGATCTCAGCTGATGCCCTCTTGAGTCCTTCTCTTCTGAAATCTACAAAATCACTTCTGTATTACTCTTGTTTATTACATTGAAATATGTGAAGGTTTCAATCATATGCCCCCATCCCTCCTTCCCTCCAGGAAATACATGTTCCGGTCACTCAGCCTTTCTTTTAAGAATTTACCCTGTACTACCTGGATAATGTAAGTTACCAGATGCTGTACCCCATACAACAATCTGATGTCATTCTTCATGAATGGGCAACCGTATTGCACACAGTATTCCAGGTGTGGTCTGAACAGTGAAATGTACACTGGTAGGAATAACTCTCCATTTCTGGAGGAGATGCCACTCACAATACACACCAGCATCTTCTTGGCTTTACCTTCTGCATGCCTGCACTGAGCCAAGTTGTTCATACTCCATGTTACAAGCACCCCAAGAACTTTTTCCTCCTCCATGCTATCCAACTGTACCTCTACCAGCTGAAAGCTCCTCCCCTGGTTTCTACCTCTGAAGTGCACTACCTTGCTATTCTGGGAGGTGAACCCCAACTGCCATGTTTCCAACCACTCCAGTACTGTGGTCAGTTCTTCCTGCAGCCCTCTCCACCCTTTGATGTCATCAACCACAGCTCCATGTTTGTATCATCCATGAAGACACGGTTCTCAGTTCAGATCCCTTGTGAGAGATCAGCTATAAAAATCACAAACAGCAACAGTATCGATCCCTGTGGTACCCACCTTGTCACATCCCTCAGTAATGAGTTACCCACCACCAAAAACCACCCTCTGCTGTGTTCCCTTCAGCCAATTGGTGATCCATTTGACCATCTTTATTCTCAACCCTTTTATTTCCCGGCTTCACCCCTCACACCCAGCCTCCCATGCAGTACAGAATCAAAGACCGTCCTGAAATCCAAATACAGGACATCCAGAGTATGGCCCTTGTACAGTTACATGATCACCCAGTCATAGTTATGTACCAGTTTTATCTGGCATGACACAAACCCGTGCTGTCATATGTCCTGGAGTCCACTGACCTCCACAAAGGTCACCACACTGTCTTTTAGGAATGTCTCCACGACCTTTGACGCAATTTATGCATGGATCACTAGTCTGTAGGTGGCGGGCTCATTGTTAGGGTCACTGTAGTAAATGGGCACCACCTGGGCCATACTCCAGTGTTGCAGTACCCACCCTATGTCCATGGAGGTATTGAGCATGTCAGACATTGTTCCTGCCAGGATCTCTGCCAGTCCCTGAAGTAGCCTATGGGGAATGCCATCTGGTCCCAGTGCACTGTCCACCCTCAGTGTCTTCAATCCTTCCACAACCCTGTCTTCTGTAATTCCTATATCAGTCACCCCATCAACCCCTGCCCACTCCACCCCTCCTTCTCTTTTGCAAACACAGAATGGAACTGTTCATTAAGAGCCTCTGCCTGCTCCTCCCCCATCTTGACCTACCATCCATCCTTCTGAATCCTCACTATCTGGTCTTTGTTTTTGTCCTTAATGTAATGTATCTGAAGCAATACTTTTCTCCGTTCTTAATACCCTGTGCCAGTCTCAGGTCACTAGAGGCCTTGGTTGCTGTGACTAGCCTGGTAATCTCCCTGGACATCTTCGTATAGTCATCCTTGTCAGCTACCTCTCCTGGTTTCCTGAGCCTCTGAAATGCTTTTCTATTGGCCCCCACACCTTCCAGGACCTTCTGAGTCAAGGAACTGTGCTGCTTCGCCATTCCCTTTTTACTCCGTGTTGTAGCATGTCTCACTGTAGCCCATGCCAGCATTTGCTTGCTACTATCCCATGTTGGAGTACCATCCAGAAGTGTGTGTGTGAATTCACATCAGATGCAATCTCAGAATTTCCCCCATCCTTTTAAGGTATGACACCCTAAATTAAATCACCCTGGTGCCTTACCTCCCGTGCCCCGAACCATATTGAGTGGGAAGCATACTGAGTGCTGGTCACTCCCAGCCAGAGGGTCTTCCACCACCAGATCCCTAATAGCATCCCAATTTGATAGTACAAGGTCCAGAGTCCCTTCCCCCTTAGTCAGCTTGTGGGCCAAGTGCACAAGGAAGATGTCAAGAAAAGCCTGTAGTATGACCTGTTTATTTGCACTTGTGCTGTTCTGGGAGCTCCAGACCACCCGAGATAGGCTGAAGTCCCACAGAACTGTGTTCTCTTTCTTGCACACACTTGAAATTTGCTCACCTAACTCTCTAACCAGGTTATCCACTTCATCTGGTTGCCTATACACTACCCCAGGCCTTAGTGGCCTACCTTTCGAGTCCTAAAACTGTATCCACAGTGCCTCTGCCCTGCCTTCCTTCCTTCCCCTCCACCCTTATACACCTTATCCCCTCCGTTACATAGATTGCAAGGCCACGCCCCCTTTCCCCTCATCCTTATCCTTCCTGAATATGCTATAACCAGGGAGCATCAAATCACAGTCCTGGCACTGGATGACCCATGTTTCTGTGGTGGTCTGAAATATCCCCCTGCCACTGCAAAGAGAGCCTATAAGTCAGGAAATGTATTGCGTAGGCTTCTCCAATTCAATAAGACCACCTTCCTACATTTTCCTTTCCTTTCTACTAACTTGTTTTCTCCCCCCTTCATAATCACCCCCTGTGCCCCAACCACGATTCCCTGCACGATACCTTGGGGGGGTAAGCTTGTTTGGCTCACCTCTCTTTGATCCCTGCCTACCATCTGTCCTTTTGCCATTCTCCCACCTACTTTAAATCACCTTTGTTTCTATGTACCCCTATATCCTATGCTTTAACACTCCCTTCACCTCCCTGCTGAAGTGGAGAATGTCCCCTGCATATAGATCATTATAGTCTCCAGCTGTGCTACCATTCTCCCAGCCAAGTGTTGAACTCACCGATTACCCCAGCTACTTACACAACCTTCACAATACATCTGACCTATACTAACTACTGCTACCATGTACCCAGCAGGTAGTTTGTAACCACGTGCACCGCCACATGTGGATTCTTCTTACCCCTCCTTGACTGACCCACCCTACCCACCATTAACTAGGGTATGGTGTTTACCCATATGCAATTATGTCTTTATCCCTTGATACCCAATGCGATCCCTCTTACTATGGAATCCTCCAACAACATTACACTCCCCTCTTCAGTCCTCATCTCTGCCCCCATCCTTTTAACTAGCTACCTATTTCAGTCACATTTATAAGGTTACCCTTCCACCCTGCCTCTCCACACCTCCATCCCTTGTCGTTCACCCCATCCTCAATGCTCTGTCAGTATCATCCACACCCTCCCATCCAGCCCATCCCACCCCTCTGCCATGTACCTCCTTTACTCCCTATCGGAATAGCTCCTCTCACCTTCAGCAGTGCTCCCCTCATCAGCCCTTCCATCTATGCCCTTCCCTATTTTATCACAGAATTTTCTGAATGATTGCTGTCCCTCGTGCATTCACCTCCTCCTTGCAGGAAAGTAATGTACCCTTACTGACCCCCTTGCATCATGCTGCACCCCCAAGCTATTGCAGCACACTATTGTACCCTTACAGACCCCCTTGCATCCTGCTGCCCCATTTACCACCAACTTCAGCACTGTCCCCATTCACCACTCCACCCCCTAGTGTATCATTCCCCATCACACTCCATTATCCAACTACAATGGCAACACAAGTTGCTACAGGTGCTGAATATGAACGTCACCCCTGACACTTTATGACAACAGCTAAAACAGTATAACGTAGTGCGGCAATGTCAGCATCAAAGAAGCAATATCACAGTACTGTGACATCAGATGGTGCACCTAGTGTTGGTAGTGGAGGGCTTCACGGCATAGCAATAAATTCCAATCATGCACATGATGGAAATGTTTGACTGTGCAGGTCATGTATGGTAATCTGTGTAGATCTGAAATCAATGATCTCCACCATCAAGACATTGGCACACCCCTTATGGTGAATGCCTAATACCATCATGGCAGATCATGGAAGTGGTGAAAACAACACAGTGCAAGATGTTGTCACCACCATGGTTTTGAGCGTACACCTTTGCAGTACACCCTGACAGTCAACGTCACCTGTTGTAGCACGTGATGGTGTAAAAGTCACAACAGCACTGGATTTTTACGTGAAGCACAATGGCAAGCACTATGTAAGCTCTGTGTTTTCAAGGTTGTCCTGTCCATCAATGTCACAGTCTTTGGTTGCCACCATTGGATTGGTAAATATGGTACAATGTACCCTGTTATCACATTACCATTGTATGTGTATCCCCTGTGAAGTACATTAAGCGTCAAACATCACTATCAACACACAAAGAAGCGCTGCTCAGTGGTGTTTGAAACTGAGAATTTCTGATAATAACCCAGTCTATTACACATGTTGTTCTCATGGATAATATGTAGCACGCATCTAGGCATTGTCCTGCTATTTACCTATGTCTGTACTTTCTAACACATCACATCATACTACATGTGGTTTCAAGTGGGTACAAGAATGTCAGATCATGCACTGCACCAAAAAAAAATAACACTGTCCTGGCAAACTATACCATTACATGTGTGCCCCATTTCACACATGAAGGCTATATGCACACAGGACGTGGCAGTTCTGTATTCACAATGAAATCAATTCACCACCGTCAGCCAAAAGAAAAATAAATCACAATGCAAAACACAAGTGGAAGACATGTCTGAACTAACTAGCAAATGCCCTGATGATACCACTATACCCAGTGAAAAACACGTAAGCAAGAATACCTGACAGGGTGGGCATTATTGGAAAATACCCGGACCGCGAAGGGTGTAATGAGGGCCCGACGCCACAGGTGGAGGGCCTTATAGCCCAGGAAGGTCTGGTATTTCCAATAATGCCCACCCTGGAGGGTATTACACTTAGAAAATGGGCTTATTTGTTTTTATAATAATGATTTCATATAAAAGTGTAAAATATTATTAAAAAGTAACAAAAAGGTCATATTATGTAAAATAGTGCCTTTACTAGTCTATGCCATTAGAGGGTGCTGCCTTTACCAGTCTTTGCCATTAGAGGGGGCTGCTGCTTGGGGGAGTCCTTTTTTGAATTACATCACAGTGCCTGTTTCTTCTAGCTTGTTAGTGTTACTGCGCACCCCCGCCAGTCCCACAAGTTTTTTTCATACTGCTATCAATATACGTTTTGTCTGGTAAATTAAAAAAAAATGGCTGAGCAGCTTAACAGTTGAGCGATTGCGTCGCGGTATCTTGTCTCGGCGCAATGATGCAGGGAACAGGGAAGTCAATCGGGAAGTTGACTGATGTCTGAACTGTGGAGAAAAAAGTAGGCACTTTCATTTTCTGCAACAGAATGAACAGAACTGTTATTGGCAATTTGTATGTGTGTCCGGTTGAAGGGAACTGACAGTTGATTTTTATATCTCACTGAGGTGCTCATGACAGTGGCTGGGAGAAATGATGAAGTGTCTTACTGCCCGACCGCAAACAAATAAATACTGGACTGTTTTTAAAAACTTTTGCCAGCTCTGACAGGATGTAGAACTGTAAGATAAGTGAAGTTTTTTTTTTTTTGTAAACAGGGAGTGGCTGCAAGTAAATACTGTTTGGGTTTGCTTTGGGTGGAGACCACTACTTCTCGCTAAGCGAGAGGAAAAGATGAGTGGGGATTTCAAATTTTCTTCAGGGCATTCAGCCAGTCAAAAGCAGGCTGGACACCACTATGGAATGCTACGCGGTGAGGTGCCACTTGGACTGGCACTTATTTTTACTGGGCATCTACTGAAAATAGATGCCCAGGTTGAAAGTACTTTCAGCCAGTCAGGATCTAGAATCCATTCTGGCCATTTTCTAAGGTCAGTAATAGAGCACAGTAAGACAGTGAAGGATTGAGGCAGCATATTTGTCAAATGCAGAAGATGTGTCACTGTAAGTGTTCGTGGACAACATGACATTACTTGGGTCAGATTCCATACAGTGACAGAAATACATACTGTAATCAGGTCATTACCATCCTGGAGGTTGTGGTGGGGGGACAGTTCACGCATGGAACTGCTGCAATTTTTGATGGACTTGCATATGTTTCTGGGCTACAATGGTGAGGGGATTGTTTACTTCCCCAACATGGATAGAACAGGGCACACAGCAAAAAAATAGCATGGAGAAAACACAACTGCACAGAAAGGACTAAAAACAATGCATAGCCATGCTGCTGGGAAAAGTCAGCATGATGCAATCGGGATCACAAAGAAAAAAAATATAATTATCAGTCACTACTTTGTAGTCCTGGGAAAGACAACTGGCACACTGGGGGAATACAATTTGAAAACTGGCAGGATTTCCGAAGTGAGCTGTGCTCCACCAGCACAAAAGATTAAAAAATATGAATAATGAACAGGGACAGAGTACACAGAGGGTGCAAAAATGAAAAGCTGGTGATACAGAAATGTGTTCAGGTTGCCGGATGCGTGGGGAGAGGGGGGCGGGAGCAGTGTAGGGAATCGATGCACAAAGATTTCTCAAATAACACTAACAGGGAAGGGTATGATCAGTAGAAATGAAGTAACAAGCAATTTACTAATCTGTATTTCCAACACAGCAGATACTGCTATATAGAGGTGGCCAAACAGTGTCATCCTCGATCTCCGAAGAGTCGCTAGATCCACTGGTACTGTCAGTGACATAAGGCTCATCATGGTACAGATCAATAACGTTCACTGTTTCAAATTCCACCACTTCTGATAAATCAGATTAACTGATAGCCTCAGAAGGGCTATGTGAAGACACAGAGGATTCAGATCTGCCTTCCACCATCTTTGTTTCCCTGTGATGACATGTTAGGCTCACAGCTAGAACTGATTAAAACATTTAGGGCAGGCTACCAGTCACACATTGAAATCATTAAAAAAACAACTTTTCAGTAAACTTTTCAGCAATTTCACTCACATAGTAGTACTTAGGACCACAGAAAGGTTTAAAATATGACTTGTGTACCCCTTTCATCATAAAATCACTTAAAAAAGTGTTGGATGGCAGTCCATTTGATCCTTTACCAATAAACTGAAATGTACGAGGTTGAAGAATGTAGAGGTTTAAGGTACGGAAGATCTGCCGCACAACCACAGTAACCTATTAATAGTTACAGAAAAGTTGCTTCCATGTATGGTTATCAGGATAGTCAATCAAATCGGACTCTGTAAAAGCAGTCTATTACTTGGAAATTGCCCAATAAATATATTGCAGAGAAAGAAAGGATAGTCTCCTATGCAAATTGAGACCTACTGTATTTAAAGAAAAAGTATGGAAGGTTGTAACTGGAACAACCAGTGAAAATCTGAGAAATATATAGAAGTTGAAATGCAGTATATGTTTTTAGTTGCATCATCATTTATGGATTATACACCACTCATGTTATAATTTTTTAATCCCTCATACTTTTCTGCATGCTGGGATTGCTAGCACTCACCCCATGGAGCCTAAACATTCCTCCTAGCCCCATTCCTTCTGCATACCCCGATGGCCAGCAGTCCCCACCCCCGCCCCGAGGGGTATGCAAATAAAATGGTGCGCTGGTTAAAATACTGCCTACTCAAATTAATTTTGCCTGGTATTCAACACTTCTGTTGTCCGTTTAGTCTTCAAGGACTTCAATGGGTTGGCATTAAACAGAATAGAGCGCTATGCCAAGTACATCTCACCTAATCTAGCAGCATATACTGTCTTTATTTTGCAGAATTTATGTGGTTGCTGTTAGAATAAACAGAATGACTTAATTCTAATTGCAGCAGCATAGATTCTGCAAAAGAAATATTTGCCACTAGATTGGGGAGGGGTACTTAGCATAGTGCTCTGTTATGAACCAGGGCTCCATTCTAGACCTGTGCAAAGTAGTTTGACATCACGTGACAGCACCTATAAAATGAAACTGTGACCCCCCTCAATAAAACAGGTCCATGAACATGCAGAACAATAGGGTCCATGACTCCCAATCAACACAAGAAGATGGACCGCAAACTGCCTCCCGAACACACACACACTATATAATGTATATGGCACACTTGGAAATGAGCTGTCACAACTGAATGTGTTTTTCCTGGTCACAATTATTAATACATAAAATAACCCCTCTTTGAAGGGGCACAGAGCCTAACATGCTAATGGCAATGTTTGAAATGTATCCTCTCCTGAGATGGGCCAGAAGATTGTCTTGAAAGTGGCAACATTTGAGATGTCGCCCTCTCCTAAGGGGCACTGGATGCGACCCACCACTACAGTTGCAAGGTTTTAATTTATCCTCCTCTCCAGGGGGAACAAGGAGGTACTGTAGCTGCTGCAGTTGCAGCAATGCTTAAGAGGCCACCCTTACCTGAGAGAAACCAGGACACGGCTGCTGTTGGGTCTGTCTCCACTCCCAACCCAGCAGTGAATAATGCACTGTAGCACAAGCTGCCACCTACTACTACAGTCGTGCCAATGCATCTCAAGTGAATGAAACCACACGGCACAGTTTCATATGATGAGGACTGTAGAATCCCTGTTAGTTGACAGCTGCTTTTCAGTTTGGCAAAGGAACCCACACTGTGTAACAGTTTTATTTATTTTTTCATTTTATATGTTTTTACTCTTCAGACCTCATAGAGTTTGGTTTGGAGCAGGGGTAGGAGTGGAGAAGCAGGATCAAACTTGGCAGCTGGGAGGGTTGGGGAGGGATCTCTCATAACTCAGCATGATGGCAGCAGGATCTGGAGTTCTTACTCTTGCTTTTTCCACCCCGGTGTCTGACAGTAGTTTCCTGTTTCGACAGCGCATCCTTGGAGATTGCATATGTAACCCCCCCCCTACAATTGGGGGTTCCTAAAATGTCTTCCTGGGCTTGCTTAATGCCCACTGACAGGTTGGTGTTCTGTGTTTAAACAGTTTGAATGTGCTTGCATGTGAGTGCCCTGTTAGCCTCCATGCCTGTCTCTTTAAGAGATATCTATCTCGTAGGTTATAATTAATCTAGGTGGGGGCCGAATGGTTTCAGTCTCGAGTCCCCCAGGCTGCGATACAGCTGCTTCATTCTGCCATCACTAAGTGTGCAGAGGAAGCCCTAATAAGATCTGTGATTGTTTACTGCTTATTTGCTTTAGTAATAATAATAATACAGTAATTTGTCTAACCTGCCTTACTTTGCAGCATGGACTTTCTCCTTAGAACCACTGTTTTGGTTCTGGACTTCCAGTTTGGACCAATTGGTACCTTGGGGGATCTTTAAATGCAGACTGTTCCCAGAGGTCTTGTGGGAGTGAATTTCTGTAGGAATTGTAGTTTTTACTGTTTGACGCCTAAATGGGCCTGGAGGGGGAGCCCTTTCTGTGACAGAGAGATGGATCAACCAATCAAACCTTTTGGATCACTGGGAAATCCCAGAGCTGCCTGCAGCAGTGTGTCAGTGTAAAGTTGGAGTTTGGAGCGTGAACAGCTCAAGTGATTCGAGCAGCTGCTCCTGCATGGTAACGCGGGGATTCAGTGGGAAGGCTGTGTCTGGCCTGCCTGCTACCATCTTCCAGTGTGAAGAAGTCTCAATCTAATATCGGACTATATCCAAAATTGTTGTTATTGTGACCAGAATCCTGAATTGTGAGAGAGTGAATTTCACCTGGTGTGGACCGAAGACTTGCTCCAAGAGTGATCGGCCTGTCAGGAATTGGAGAGAATCGCAGAGCGTACGGTTTTCGCAGAAACACTGCCTAATTGCAACTGGACTGTCATCTGAACTGTGGTATCTGGCTATTTTTACCATAATTGTGCTAACTATGTGGTGTGGGTAGCAATTTGGTTCCCCACACCTCTGAATGTGTTGGGCTAGCTGGAAGCTGCATCCAGCACCTAAACAGACTGCAATCTGAACTGTTCACCTGGTCTGGGCCTCACCATCTTGGCCTAGATTGTCACTCATGCCACAGAGATTCATCCAACAAAAGACCCACTCGGGATTTGACTCCCTGCTCAACACCATCAAACAGGATAGACCACCACGGTGCGGCGTGTGGGCCCTGCTTCCCCTGGCAAAAAGCATACCATCCTGAGATCTTCATCTCATCAATCCTGCCTCCTGGTCTGGGTAGCATGAGTAGCCATCAGGGTAGCTCCCTGCAACACAGCTCAAATCATTGTGTGTCATCTAATTTAATTGTTTTGGTTGATCATTACGAACTGAGCCATCTGGCTCCAGAATACAAATTGTGGGTTAAAGTGCATGTTTTTTTTTTTTATTTCTTAAGGGCCCCAACAACAGCTGCAATGCCGGCCTACCCCAAGCAATGCTTCAGGCTGGGTACCCAGAGTGTGTGTGACTGTGCTAGAGGGACTCTTAGTTCATGCATGTTTAACCTGACTAAATCAGATCTGAAATCAAATGGTAAATTGCTACCCCACCCTTGTTTATGTCCCCAGAGTAAACCAGATTCTATTCTTTCTGTATTTAACTTGGTCAGTGTGTACCTTTGTGGAGGGGGTACTGCATTGCCATTAAATTGTTATATTGCAGGCCTTGTTTTACAGGGGGGTCTCCAGGGCATTTGCCGCTGATCTTGCCCTGGTGGTAAGTGCATTGAGTGTGGGTTCAATAATGATGTCATATGGTACATGTGATTGTGTTCCTGCTCACCTGTTTAGGCCACTAGAAGTATTGGTTGTGGGTGATGGTGTCCCAGAGGACTATACCCACAACAGTTACGCTACCCCAAAACCATTCCTCCCAGCGGAGGCACCCGTTCACAGGACTCAGGCCCCTCAACCTGTGCCAAGTCACGCAGGCAGGATAGTAGCCCTTGAGATAGCACCACCTAGGGGTTACACATATATTGTAAGACCTTCTTTAACCATATGCATTCTCTGTGGGGATTTCATCCATCAGGGAAGGTGTAACTGTCCAGGCTAGCCCCATACTACTGTGATCCCCAGAAGCCCACTTCACTAAAACCATGCCGCCTTTAAAAAAGTGCTATTGTTTACACCAGGCTGAATTTGAAAATGTACTTCAAACGAATGAATATTTTACTGTCACAATGAAGAGTTTTACTAATTCACTTGTTAGCACACTCAATCAGTGCACAGCTTGTTTTGAATAAATGACTTTCAACAATCCATAAATAATTAAAAATCATTTAATTTATTCAAACATAGGTAATGCATTCATTAAGTTTCCCGCACAGTACCTTTATAAGTCACACAGTAGCAAGACTGCTTTGATAGCACCCTAACACACTAACTGCTGACTGATCTGATGTATACGGGATGTTTCCCTGCAGTTTGGTTAAAAATGCTTTGAACTAGTGCCATTTATAGCTGAACACCCCGAACAAGGTGACATTGTTCGTGTTTGATTTTATTTTAAACATTTGGACGTGGCTTCTTGGGTATAATAATAATAAGGGCATAGATGGGGCCTTTAGTAAGTTCATACCAGTATACTCATTGTATTGTGCTTTATATCACAGAAAATATAAGTATTAAAGTTACAGGATTACTCACATGATTTATTGCATTTGATATGTGTTTTGAGAATTAATTCTGTAATAAGACTGTTTTTAGATTTTTCTCCAGTTCCCTTTCTAGTCCTGTCCCTTCCTGTTCAACCAGTTACAAAAATGAATGGGTAATGGTCCACCAGTAATGACATCTTTTAGGTCTCCTGAGGTCGCTGATTCAATGTGATACATTTTTGATAGGAGGGAGACTCAGTTCTCTTTAAAAGAACCACGCTTCTTATATTCAGTTCAAAGTTCACTTTATTGTATTCCCCTACGTTTAGCTCCTTCGGAGCTTGCTCACGGGGACATTTCATCTGTTTTTTAAAAAACACATGTACAGCTTTAGTGTATGTCCTTCTGTGGACTTAATGAGACACTTGAAAATTAACACTTATGTGTGTATTTACCACCGCACTGAAAAACTTAATCCTATTCCTTTAGGGCTCACTAGCCTGCAAATAAGCTACCATACGACATACAAAAAAATACAGCAAGCTTCCTTAGTTGTCCTGTAGCTATAGAAAACATAAAGCAACATTTTCTGCCACCAGGCACCACGTGAGAACTCGCACCGAACTGAAAGTGTCTGCTGTTTTAAAACCTGCACCACTGTTTCACCACACAACATACCTGAATTGCCAGCACAATCTTATAACTTAATCTGCTGCTTTTAAACTGGTTTGGAAGGTTTGTTGCCAAAAATGGCTAAAGCATATATTTAAAATTACACATAATCAATCCATCATGCACTGATATAAATTCTGTGTCTCTATTAGTTTACACTGATTTCTCTATATGATATTACAAGTGCTGGTTTTCGTACCTTATTGTCGTTTTGTTGCCAGTTTGCAGTAATATTCTATGACACTTGTAATGGCGCCCGAATACCAAACACTGTTACCGCTGAA
The DNA here is from genome assembly GCA_016271365.2 of Neoceratodus forsteri. Taxonomy (NCBI): domain Eukaryota; kingdom Metazoa; phylum Chordata; order Ceratodontiformes; family Ceratodontidae; genus Neoceratodus; species Neoceratodus forsteri. Next base: position 1,466,003,374 of record CM057459.1, read on the forward strand.
CTCAGGCTGGAGTGTTAGTTTCCTCTTGGGCTCTCCTGTGTGTGGCCTAGTGCTGATGTCATATCACTGCATGAACCCTCGTGAGAACCCCGCGGTGGTGTGCTGTGCTTTACTCGCAGAAAGCTTTGCACAGGAGAGCCCATACTTCAGTGGATTTCCCACAGAGCCTGCAGGCTGAAACGTTGAATTTAATAAAACAACTGCCTCTAAACCAAGATAGTGCAGGGAGTTTCTTAGTACACATATTGCAATCTTTCAAAAATTGCAGTTACTTCTATATTCAGTAATGTGTTAACAACAATAAGGTATGAAAATCAGCACTTGGAATATCGTATAGATAAATCAGTGTATTCCTTGTCTCAAGTTTTCACTAGCTAAATGTTGGATTTCCTCAGTCCCAGCTGGAAAAAAAAATCCTCCACAGGAGCCCCACAGCTCTTCTGTGCTCATCTGTTATGGATTGTGATCCCTAACAATGAAGTGTTTGCCACCTCGGCCACCCCACGCCCAGTCCCCTTGAACAATAAGTTAACCCCACTTCCTTCTTTTCTGTCTATTGTGTACACCCACCCTCTTCCCCAAAGCCCCAAACTCCAGTGCCAGAGCAAATATTAATGTGGAACAAGAAAACTGCCCAGTGTTGCAGAGAGATGCCCTCTCTTATCCATAAGTATTGGGTGGTTGAATGAATGAATAAATGAATGACAGTTTTGCTTATAGTAAAACCTGATTGGATGGGCCTTAGCTAGTCAGGTTTTATGATAGGCAAAATGCCATTCATTCATTTATTTGTTTGTTCATTCATTAATTCATTCATTCTGAAATGAGAGACACTGCAGAAGAACTAAGATTTTCTTCCCTTCCCACTGAGTCACATATCATGTGCTGCGGGTTACTGTGGGGAACCACAACACACAGTAGCTGGAGCTTGGCTCCAGTGACATCACTATATCATGTGCTGCTGGTTGCTGTGTGGAAACACAACACACAGCAGTTGGAGCTTGGCTTCAGTGACATCACTGTATTGTGCTGTGGGTTGCTGTGTGGAAACACAACACACAGCAGCAGGAGCTTGGCTCAGTGACATCACTGTATCATGTGCTGTGGGTTGCTGTGTGGAAACACAACACAGCAGCTGAGCTTGGCTCCAGTGACATCACTGTATCTTGTGCTGTGGGTTACTGTGGGGAAATGTAACATACAGCAGCTGAATCTTGGCTCTAGTGACACATTTGTCACAGCATCAGACCCATTTGCTATGAAAATTACATACTGTGACTAGAAGACCTCTTAATTGAAACACAGCTTACAGTACTTCAAATACAAACAATGCAGAGAGGGTGGGATTTGAACCTATAACCTACTTTTAATAGTACTTGAAATTGACAACAGAATATAAGCTGAATCAAGATAGAATAAAAAAGACAGAAATTAGAAAAGAAAGCTGTCCCTTCTACCTAAGTGATGGAATTGGGTATGATGAGTATAATGTCCAGTCACAGATTTATGTAATGTGTAGAGCCAAGAAGGGATGTTTAACCATACGTATTATAGCTATAGTACTGTCTAGGAAAATTCATGTGAACATGGGTAAGATAAAGTTGTCTTTTTTTCAGGTGCAACCAAGGAAATTACAAAATAATGGAATACAAACATGTTTTACAGAGTTCAACAAACTATGGGCCAGATATTCAAAGCTTTGCGCGTGCTCAAACTGTTTGCACGGGTTTAGTACAGGATTAGCGTGCTGCCATATTCAAAGGGCCACATAGTGCGGGCAAAGTGCATTGCGCTGGGCAACCCATAATTATATGCAAGGGGCAAAGTGAACATGAATACAGGCGCTATGAGATATTCAGCGACTAGCGCTCCGCTAAGGTGTTTAGCGCGATATAAGCGCGACCCTTAGTGTAGTATAAATTACCGACCAGGAAAGCTGGTCTTAACCCTGGGCAAACAAGCTTTTCATGTCATTGGTGCATTGCATGGTGTTAGCGTGGGATTAGCGTGGCTTGCACGACCCTAACATAAGAGCATGACGCTAGAAACTGCAGACATGGAGGACACATGCTGCTCATTGATGGCACTACCATGATGCCAACAGCTGCCACCAGTCCCAGCCAAGCACAGACGGTGAGGGTGATCCAACCCACAGGAACACCATGGTAGTGTGGCCATACAGCACACACCTGCAGACCATACGTCTGTGGTGACCAACACATGCCAGCACACACATGCAGCACTGTGGGCATGGTGGCGGTTAGAGGAGGGTGTATGGGTGGCCAAACCTCACCACAGCCCAGGTGTGGCCACAAGGCTGAGACACATCATGCAGTGCACATGGGCCAGTAGTGGGAATATCCCACCACCAGTGTGCCTGTCGGATCTTACATGCCCCCCAGCCACATACCACACGACTGTACATATGCCACAGCACACACAGACGGCCATGTATATGTCACTGTGAGCATCCCATGCCACAGGTGCATCATCTGTGGAGCACACAACAGCGAAACAGTACTGTCCACTGTCAGTACTCACCTGCAAGCTGGGCCTGTCACTGTGTACAGTGCAGTGGTCATCACTGCCCTACATACCATAGGCATTGCTGTGTCCCTCACACTACTGGACCCATCACTACTGTAGTGTCTGCTGTGTACTGTAGCATGACCTACAGTGTGAGATTGCTGCATGCAGCACCACCACCGCCTGTGCCTATGCCATGTTGTCCCCTGGGGCACACACAATGCCATGCTGTACCTACATACATGTAGACTGCAGCAACCATCATGCACTGTCAGACTGACCTACAGGTGGAGCTGTGGCCAGACCTGGCCAGCCCTGTACTTCCAGACTGACCTACAGGTGGAGCTGGAACCCTGCAGTAACGCTGGGCTAACTGCATGCAAATCAGGGAATAATGGAATGCTAATTTGGCTGTTTGCCCAGACACTACCTAAGTAGGCTCATTTGCATGTCACTTTGAATATAGCAAATCTGCTTTTGAGTTAGCGATGTTTGCACGGAGCAAACAACAACTCCGCAGCAAAGCACTTTTTAACTTGCTAACGCAGCGCTAATGGTTCAGGGAATATTATACAGTTTGATCACTGTTCTTTCACATCTGCTGCTCCTGCAGCTGCACTGGGTCCACGCATTTGCTGGCACACACATTGGCCACATAATTCATCTCTACCTACCCTCACGTCGCTGTGCACTGTGTTGTTGTTGTGGTTTGCACTTCCTGGTTGCTATATTCAGTGCTGTCTTATTCCAGGGCTATGTTGACCTGCACTCCCAGCCCAGTTTGCACTGCCTCATTCCCATGCTATATTCAGCAGCTGTTTGCCTCGGGCTATTCCTTTTGAATATAGCTTGCTTTGTGCTCCAGGCTAAGTTTGCCCGCCAGGCAGTGTTAACTTATCCCAGGGGCAAAGTTTTGAATATCTGGCTCTATATTGCTTACAGGAGTAAAAAAAGGCTAATGTACAGTATGTATGTGAAAAAAAGGTGTGCTGTTTTACAGGAAATTAGATCAGGTTTTGGGTTTGTTAGAGTAGACTAGTAGACTGTGTGAGGGTGGGACAGCTTACAGTATGTTAAGGTAATAGGTCTTAGAAGACATGTTGCTTGATTAAAACAAGTCAGTATAAAGTGACAGCAAATTTTGCTGCCATTTCTTACAACAGATAATGTTTTATCCAACCCTGGACCAGTTATTTATAAAGTGTTGGACTTACCTTCTAAAAATTATTATGCATTAAAATTGTCACGTAACAGTCATACACCCTGTAAAAAACAAAGAACCTCTGTGCGTAAACACTGAGGCAAGGGTTACCCCAAAGGGCATTTGGCTGGGAAGCCAAGTTTCAAGAAAATACAAAATCACACATGCCCCCACAATGCAAAGCATCATGGGCTGCATATGCAAATCACCACAGAATGTTATGCTGGTCCAACTTTACACCCTGTAGCTTAACATCTAAATGTAATGAGTTATTTGGGCAAGAAGTAATGCATTTAATGTTTTGACTGTCAGAAACTTGGCTGTCCTAAAAACATTCTGATAATGATATAGATCTCCCGCATTACAATCGTTTTAGTAAATATAGGGTAGGAAAAGGAGTGGGGATGTTTTGGTTTATGTTAAATCAACTCTGATGGTGATATTAGATCATTTTAAACATGAGTCTGAATTTGCAGTTTTCTTATCTCCTTAATTGGTATCAGGAGGGCAAAACCAGCTTATAGTGCTTATTTTTATTTTCCACCAGGCAGTGCTGAGAATGGTATTTCATCGTTACAGGCTTACTGTGGATCTAAAACAAATATAAGTAGATTATAATTCTGGGTGATGTTAACATAAACTGATTCTGTGATTCCTCGGTAAAAATTTCAGATAGGGTGGAGGCACTGGATTTGACTCAACTTATAATGAAAACTACATGGCTCAATTACAAAGCAAGCACAGAAACCTTTTTAGACTTCAGGTGTGATTTTCAGAGCTCTTTGAGTTATGCAAGGTGCTTGCATCAAGAAGAAATAACAGTGTGATAATCTCATGTTAATGTGTGCATAAACCAGCCCCTTTTGACTATGCAGTCTTAGTGGCCATGTGGCTACATTAGGTCCTGGATTAGGATGCCTGTCCCACAGAGCACTAAAGAAAATTAAACCCCACTTCCTAAGCCAATTATTCCCCAAAAAAAAAAAAAAAAATTCCCCAAGACAGAGTTTGCCGGTAGAAAGTTCTACCTTACCAGTCACGAAACAGGATATACAAAAGAGTACACTTTTACAATTTTTTTTTAATTTCCAGCAGCACAACTTAGTGTAATGCAGGTAAGAGGATGAGCTCCAAGGAATATGACAGGCTTTCTTTGGTGCAGCTTCAGGAGAGGTGCCAAGAAAAGGGGGTGCAATGGAATGGCCAGACCAAAAAGGACCTCATAGGAGCCCTCCATGACTGAAGGCAGAGGACTCCTAGGGGTGAGCCAGGAGCTGGGATAACATACTCTCCAAATCAGCTTGAGATACTTAAACTGCAACGGTCTTAGCAAAAACTGAAATTTGAGGTGCAAAGACTAGAGGCAGAGACAAAGAGACTGGAGGCTGAGACAAAAATGCTGGAGGCAGAGGAAAGAGGAAAGGTTCACCAGCAGGAGCTGAAACTGGAGGTGAAAAGACTGGAGGCAGAGAGGAGAGAAAAGAACAGCAGCATGAGGAGATGATGACACTGCAACAGCAAGCTGTAAGTAATGGCAGAGGATGTCCACCAATGAAGACAAAATTAATTCTGAATTGTTTCCTCAATAAGAAGGAGGTGATCTTAATCTATTTTTAAAGTCATTTGAGAGGTGTGTTTGCAGTTTCACTTGGACAGGGCTCATGGATGACCCACCTCATGCCCTTAATTACGGGGCATGCTTTGTATGCATTTGCCAGAATGTGTGATGAAGACTGTGTGGATTATGATAAGGTTAAAATAATGTTATTGAAATGTTTTGAGTTAACTCCTTAGGCTTACAGAAAGAAATTTAGGGAGTTAAGAAAGAGCCCGGAAGGCAGTAATGTAGAACTGCATGTTCAGTGTGCACCTATCTTGACCATTGGGCAGCTGGAGCAAAAGCAGACACTGTGGAACTAATAAGAGACGTGTTTATGAGGAAACAATTCCTTAAAATTGTACCTGAGAACCTGTGTGTATGGTTGCTCAATACAGCAAGTGGCTCCTCGAAGGAGGCAGCAGCAAGAGCTTACCTGTACATGGCCCGCAGACCATACACATGGCGTAAGCACAATGGGGTGGGGCAGCACATTGTTCTAAGGGTCCCAGGAGGTAACCTAAATTTTAACTAGCATGCACAAGCCCAAAGCAAAACCTCTGGGTCTAAAAGGGAACCAAGTGCCAAGAAATGTCATATTTGTAACAAAGTGGGGAATTTAAGATGTGACTGCCCTCAGAAAATGGTCAAAGGGCAAACGTCTGGGAGAGGGGATTGATCAAAATAGCACTCAACAGTGGGTGGGCTGTATGCAGACTGTAGTACCATATGCCTCCTCTGAGTATATGTACCCTATTGTAGTTAGTGGGACAGTCACACAGGGATTGAGGGGCACAGGTGCTTCCTTCTCCCTGCTGAGGCAGGATCTAATCCAGGCAGAGCTGATCCTGCCAGGGCAGTACTCCATGATTCAGGAAGTCACAGACCCAACTGTCAAAATACTAATGGCTTGAGTCTTCCTGAGCTGGGAGGTGGCCATAAAGAAAAGGAGGTTGGAGGGATATATTATGAAACACAAACTCGGTTCCGTGAGTTTCACAATTCAGATACCGGCTGCCTGAAACACTGGTGCCCAACATCGGGATTTTGCTCACAGCAAAATTTTGTTCATATTTCAGGGAGATTTGCCCCCTCCACCCCCTTTCTTTATACTGTAGAACAAATTCTGCCATGGGAAAAATCACGATGTCAAGCAATCGGCGTCGGGATTGAGAAAATCAGGGAACTTAGTTTTTGTGTTTCATAGTGATACCAGTGGGGGTCATACCTAGTATCCATATGAATGTGATCATGCAGAATGACTCTGACCGCAGGGAATCTCTGGTGTGTGTTACAACCTGCAGTCAGGCAAAGGGGAAGCTTTTGAGGGTGAGAAGGGGGCTTCCCAGCCTGTGCCAGCCAATCCCTCAGCAGCTGAGGAGGTGGCTAGTACACATGAAGAGATGGCTAGAAGTAGCAGTCCCAATCCCAAACAGAGGCAAGCAATGTGAGAGGGCAGCAAGGAGGGCTGGGGGAATACTGGGATGCATAGGGAGAGGCATCACCAGTAGAAAACAGGAAGTTATTATCCCTCTGTACAGACAGCTGGTCAGACCACATCTGGAGTACTGCGTGCAGTTCTGGAGACCCAATCTCCATAAAGACATAGACAGGATGGAAGCTGTCCAGAGGAGGAAACTAAAATGGTGCAAGGTCTGCACCGGAAGACATATGAAAAGAAACTTAAGGAGCTAATATGTATAGCCTCGAGGAAAGGAGGAGGGGGACATGATAGAAACTTTCAAGTACCTCAAGGGAATCAACAAAGTACAAGAGGGTAGCATCTTTCAAAAAGAGGTGTGCAAGAACAAGGGCACAATTTGAAGATAGAAGGGCGGCTCAGAGGTAATTTAAGGAAGTATTTTTTCACAGAGAGGGTTGTGGATGTATGGAACAGCCTTCCAGAGGAGGTTGTGGAGTCAAAAACAGTGGTGGAACTCAAGCATGCATGGGACAGTCATAAAGCAATTCTAGGGGTGGGGTAAGAAGAAGTAGGCTGCTGGTTAACTAGGATCTGCAACTTATCCATCAGGTAGGAAATGGGCAGACTGGGTGGGCCAGCGGTCATATCTGCCATCAAATTCTATGTTTCTATGTTTCAGAGAATGTCTCAGGACTTCCTTCTTAAGGTCAGCTGGGAAGGGTCAGATGAGGAGCTGGACACTGTGCAGCTGACTGATCCTACCCTGCAGAAACAGAGACAGACAATAGGGCTGTGGGCTCTCAAGGGAATAAAGAGTCATTCGGCTGGGAAAATTGGCTTTTTATTTTGTTTTAGTTGTTTTCAAGTTCCAAAGTTAACAACCAACAAAAGGTATAACAAGAGAGACAATGGGCCAGATATTCAGACTACCAGGCGGGCGCAAGCCTGGGTGCAGTACAACTGGGATGCACCAGGCGTGGCCTGTGATATTCAGGTGCTGCACCATGGCTGAGCACCACTGAATATGACACTGTGGCCATCCGCATTGCACATGGCGTAGTGGCACTGCACCAGCACAAGTGGCAAGAGAGGAGCAGGGGGATGCGCCAGTGCAAGTGCAGTTGCGCTAGGCACAGGAACCACGATATTCAGTGGTGTGAATGCAAATGGGGCCATTATGCATGCAAGGTGCAAATGGGGCCATTTAAATGTCATTATGGCCCCATTTGCATGCAGGTGTGCTGATCCCCAGCGACTTGCGCCTGGCGTTCTGCCAGGCTGCAGCTGTCGGGGAACAACACCCCCTGCCCCTCGGTGGCAACGCGCCCCAATGCCGATTGTGGGCTTTGTACAGTGTAAACTCCCTGGTGGTCAGTGGACCTGCTCCTCTGCCGATCACAGGCGTAGTAAAATAATCTTAACCCTGGTGGTCAGTGGACCTGCTACTCAGCCCGATCATGGGCATAGTAAAAATGATGTTAACCCTGGTGGTCCAGTGGACTGAATCCAGCCCGATCATAGCTTTGTATAAGAAAATGTATCCCTGGTGGTCCAGTGGACCGATTCCACCAATGGTGGGCTTTGTAACAGAAGAAATCCCTGATGGTCCAGCAGTACCCCCCTCCCCACGCTCATGCAGACCCACCACCCGCTCCCCGGTCAGCGGCGGTGGCAACTCCCCACCACAAGCCGCCTGGCACCTGCCGACTGACAGCGTACAGTACAGCTGTGCCCATTGGTCCCAGGCGTGGGCCAATGGGCATGCAGACTATACTGTACAACACAATCCAGATGTGTGAATGGAATTCATTCACATATCGGGACACAATATGTACAAATACAGTCTGTACACCCATTGGCCCATGCTGTGGACCAATGGGCGTACAACTATACTATGCGCTGTCGATCGATGGGTGGTAGGGTAACTGAGTGGGGAGCTGCCACCCACCACTGACTGGGGGGGTGCTGGGTGGTGAGTCTGCATGGGCAGGTGAGAAGGGGGGAACCCCTGGACCACCAGGGATTTCTTCCATTACAAAGCCCGCGATCGTGCTGGAGTCAATCCACTGGACCACGATGGATACATTTTCTCATACAAAGCGTGCGATAGGGCTAGAGTCAGTCCACTGGACCACCAGGGATATATTTTCTTATACCAAGCCCATGATTGGGCTGGATTCAGTCCACTGGACCACCAGGGTTAAGTAATTTTACTACGCCCGTGATCAGGCTGGGGAGCATGTCGACTGGACCACCAGGGTTAAGATCATTTTACTACACCCACGATCGGGCTGGGGAGCAGGTCCACCAGACCACCAGGTTTAGGATTATTTTTACTATGCCCATGATCAAGCGGAGGAGCAGGTCAACTGGACCACCAGGGTTAAGATTATTTTGACTACACCAGTGACTGGGCGGGAGTGTAGGTCCACTGGACCTCCAGGGTTTCTTTAGGGGTTACAACACCCGCGAGCGGGTGGGGGGTGCAACAACAATGGACCATGGCTCTGGAGGTCGGGTGGCCACCCAGAGCTGGTGGCTCCCGTGTTGCACCCTGCAATACGGCAGCTCACCTGTGGGTGGCCAGGCCTTACTCCTTTTTTTCCCGGTGGATCTTTGCGCCCCCCTGTGTGGCACAAGGCAGGTGTGTGTGCACTGCATATGCAGCACACATCCTGGCTGAATATGGGGATGTGTCAATATGCATGGGCACACCCCCACACTTGCGCCCAGCATATACCATTGTGCGCCCCACACATTGGGATTTATGCAGTGCAACATCCCCTTTTGAAGATCTCGCCAGAGCACATCAATGGGTTGCGCATGATGCAACACTGTTGTGCCATGTGTAACCCCTTTGAATATCCCGGCCAATAAGTACAACAGTAATTAAATTATTTACAAGTTAACCCAGTGAGTGCAACCCAACACAGTACAATCAGGAACACTGCTAAAGTGGATGCATAACCTAGAAAAAAGGAAAAAGGTAGAAAATGTGGGCTTTACTTAAAAGGTGGCAAACTGACATGGGAAATAATAACACTGAGCAAAATGAAAAATACCAGAAAAAGAATAACTATAAATATAAACAAATGGAGTCCAAACCATTAAATAAATTCAATGCTAGGAAGCATTAGAAAGCGTGTTTAGTGTATATAACTCAGTCCATTTCTTTTCATATGCCTGTACATTGTTACAGGAGCAGGCTATCATTCTTTCCAGGTGAAGATTATTCAAATGTTTGTTAATCCACTCCAAGTAAGAATCTTGTACTTGATCCTTCCAGTGACAAAGGATCAGTCTTTTGACCGACATGGAGATCATTGTCATATGGTACCTCTGCGTTTTTAGAAGGAATAACATGCAGGTCTCTGACAATACAAATCTCTGGGGTAAAACAGTCCTTTAAGCCCAACAGGGGGTCCATCCTATCTCTAACATCCCTCCATAGGTGACTAATAGATGTACCTTCCCACAAAATGTGTAACAAGTTAACCTCCGCATTCCGCACCTGGTGCACATTGAAGAAAGAGACTTCCTATTTTAGAATGCTTTTGGGGAGTGTAGTAAAGGTTGTAAAGAATAAAAAATTGAGTCAAGCACAATTTATCTTGTGTATTGTACTGAAAAAAGTGCTGAAAAAATATCTTGGGCCAATTAAACAAAGTGGTTGAGAAAGCATTGTGCCAGTAACAACAGGAACCATTTTGCTGTAGGAGAGCCCAGTATATTTTAGAGATGGTGTTGGAAAGAAGTGACATTTTCTTAACAGAAGAAAAAAAGGGGCACAAGTCATTGTCTGTGGAGGGGTGCCCATATAAGAAGCTATGGCATGCTGCAATTGGAAAAATATAAATGCCATAGTGTTGGTGACCCTACGGAGATCCATGGCTTAAGCGAATGACCCAAACTGTCCCTTCTGAAGTAAGACTGCCAGGGAAAGGTTATCCAAGGTGGTAACCAGCGAGAAGAAATAGCTTTACCTGTTAACTCAAAATTGTTATTTCCTATTATAGGTTGTCCAACGTCTCTAGTAAAGTTTAGGGACAAGGCTAAAGACATTTGTTTGTGCACCAAAAGTGATGTTCCCACTACTAATTGCCAGATCAGAGATGGGAGTGCAGGATATTATATATATAAAACTGAAGTAGGTGTAAGACCAGCTGAGTAAATAAGATATTGTTCAATCTTAAGCCTTAGGGGGTGTAAGGTAGGGGTTGTCTACTACTACTCAGCAGAGTCATTAGCAGTATGCATGTATGGAGGACTAATAATAAAGTTGAAGGTCCGGGAATTGTAACCCACCTAAAGCTTCACGGTAAATCAGCTTATAGTAAGCTCGACAAGTTGTTTTCCCAGCCCAGATGAATGTGGAAATTATAGACTGAACCATCTTAAACCAAGACAGAGGGATGTAGGTGTGCAGCATATGCAAGGAGTAAAAGATCCTGGGAAAAGTATTCATTTTAATATGTTAATTCTGCCCCACAATGTGAAAAGCAAAATAGTCCACCATTCAAGGTCAGCTTTAACTAACACTATGGTGGCATTTAAAATAGATTTTTTTGAGCTTTGATGATCTGCTGTTAAATTTGTCCCTTGGGATTGATGAGTATTGGGGAACCAGGCGCAGCTAAAATGAGAGACATCAGCTTATGTGAGATGAATGTTTAATGGCATTACTAGGGGTTTGTCAGTATTTGGTTTATAATTTGATAAGGAACTAAACTGTCTAATAGGATCAATAATGGCTGGGATGGCTATAACAAGATGGGTGATATAGAATAAAATATCATCCGCGTAAGCAGAAAGTTGATATTGAGATTTGCCTAAGGGGAAACCTGTGATAAGTGGGTTAATTTTTAATTTCCAAAGTAAAGTTTCTAGGTATAGATTACACAAAAGAAGGGATAAAGGGCATCCTTGCCGGGTCCCACAATACAAAGTAAATAAGGGAGAGAAAACTCTGTTACAGTATATTTTAACTCCAGGGCATGCTTACAAGGTTTGAATCCATTTTGGAAATCATGGGAGGAACCAAACTTTTCCAAAACTGCAGATAAAGATCACCATGAAACCATGTCAAATTTTTTTTGGCATCTAGGGAGACTAGAGTCACTGGTCTCCCCAGATCCCAAGACACTGAAAGTATGTGTGCAAGTTTGCATAAGTGGTCCTCTGCAGATCTAAATGTTGTTATCCATGGACCAACACCCCGATTGGCCTCCCTACCTCATAGACAGTACTGCATACATATATATATATATATATATATATATATATATATATATATATCTAACCTTAGGGCATAAGCACTTATCGTATGAACATAAGTGTCAGGACCTGAGTTCTACTGTATTTTATTTTACTGAGAATTATGTGTTTGCTATTATTCTGATTGTAACACTTGAGAGATACTTCTATTTATACCATTATATAATGATTAGTTAGGCAAGACTGCCATCTTTAGTGTTAGTGCAGAACTGTAACTGTTTATGTAACCTCAAGTGTCCTTCATGATATACAAGCTATCTGTTACTTTTGCTAGCTCAGCATGCTTTCCTGGGCTAGTGAGGAGTCAGGCTATTTGCCACTGACCAGTTATAATGTTTTTATATATCTTTTTAGCTGCTGCTATGATGATTATCAGGAGTATAAGACCCTTTGCATAGCACCTACTCTCTGAGAAGAAATCTACTGCTACCTATAGGTAAAAAAGATTGGAAGTATTCTCCCAGTGATCACACTGTTTTGGTTGTAAGCCTGCTTAATATACCAGAAATAAATCACTTTTTGTGCTGGACGCCACTTGTCTGTCATTTCTTCCCTTTAGTGCAGTTCCAACCAGAACCTGAGAAGGTGATGGTTTTACCATCCTGTTACATTTGGTGACAGTGTGCAGGTTGGAATGTACAAAGTGAGGATTCCATCTGAGTTCCTTGAACTGAATGTTGAGTAGTGTAGTGCATTTTTGCCTACTTGGACCTGCTCATACTTACAATGATTGTTCTTTTTACGAACTTGTTACATCTTGGTTTTGGGTGTGGCAGACTCACACTGGACCACTGGTATACTCCCTCTGTAAGTAGCAGCATACCGCCCTGGCTCCACCATTTTCCAACGGGGGACCGGAAAGCTGTTGGGTGATGGTGCCAATGATTTGAGTTCAGTCTTTCGATTGCTTTCTTTGTTTGTGTGTCTACCCCTTTGATTCACATGCCTGAATTGTGCACAGAACTGAGACTCGATGTCTCAAATTATCTTACTTCCCATGGAGGTTGGACTGATTTCACGCTGGATGCAAAATCGGTAGAAGACCCCTTGCTTACGATCTCTGATCAATATCTAGAGTCAAAGCAAAAAGCCAAGAAATACCACACCAGAGGTCTTTTGGTTGCAGCTCTACATACAGCTGTAGAAACACTAGCACGATGTGCCTCCTTTGACGTGCAAAATGCTTCTCTAAAAAAGAGATGGGCTTGCAGGCATCGGAGTTACTGAAAAAGGAACAGAAACTCGCAGAAGAGACACAGTCTTTCCATGATTACAATAACAGGCTGTTGCACTGTACTGCTCAAGACTCTGAGCGTGAATTGTGTATATTGAGAGATGACGATGAAGGGCTGAAATGTGATAAGAAACACCTATCTTATTTGAATGACATTTTAAGTGATACGAATGAAAGTTTGAGAGAGGATACAGTTGAACTGAAGGAAGAGAATGCAAGGTTGATGCATGAGCTAGACAAAGAGCTCAGGGAGAATGTTGACTTGGGCGCCGCATACAGAGTATTGCAGTGTGAGGTTGAGAAGGGTATTGAGCAGGGCACTGCAATCGTTTGTCATAAGAAATGTAGAGAAAAGATGTCGAGAATGCACCATCAGTGAGAGGTTCTCACTGGCCATGTTAAAGCCATGAATGGTTCTCAGTACACACCCATTGACATTACGTCATTGGGCGATGACGATTCTGATTACAAGGACATAGGCCGCCTCATCTCATCTAAACCCCTATCCCACTGGGAAGTGGCCTTCACTGGCCAGTCCCAAGATGACGGCAATGTCAGCCAACCCCCTTATCATGTTGGCATGCCTTCGACGCTGCCACGTCAACACAAGCATGGCGGCCCTCATGATACAGGAGGCTGACCACCTCCGAGTAGGAGCCCGCTTCTATTGGCACCCCTCTCCAGGGATGAAAATATGGAGGTGTGCGGCATTGTACAACATGTCTTAACCAGACTAGGAACAACGGATGGACAGTCATCCATGCAACAGCATATTGAACACATGTTTGAAAATGCTGTCACTCAGGAGCATGCATTCAAAGCAGTCGCTGATGCGGCAGCAGAGGCTGCCCTTCGCGGTGCTCTGGGCCATATGGAACTAACCACCACTCCCTGTATGCCCACATCCAATCCCTTACAAGTTGCTCATTCTGTTCAACAAATTGCTCAAGGCATCGGACAGCTGGGCCTGACCGACAACCTCAGCTGTCATTTGGAGAAGGTGAGCTACCTATCCGAGAAGCTTTCTCTCCAACCCGAGTACCAGGTTCAAATCCTGAGACAGACCATCGAGCCTACCCTTGTAGCCAAACTCCCAGAGGCCATGTGCAACTGTGAGACACTCGATTACAATGATATCTCACAGACTCTTCTTGCTGCCAATGCCCCAGGTATCATTGGAGCCCGCTTGACCTACAAGGTTAAGCAAAATGTGAAGGAAAGTCCAGCAGCTTACCATCAATGGTTGTGGCTCGCCTATGAGGCTGGCAAGGACCCAGCAGGTAAGAATGCCAACAAAAATCAAATTGAGTACAAGGATTTGTACATTTGGAGCATGACTCCGGCTATCCAGGAAAAGTTTAAATTTAACGTTTATGCGCAGACCAGTACCTTTGATGAGATCCTCACCAAGACAGAGAGTGCCTTCCAGGTTTACCTCCATAACCTAGCTTCCAGTAAGAACACCAACAAGGCCCAAGGCCACCACCCTTCAAACTCCGACAGTCCAGGGAGCCCCAGCCCAAGTTACCGCAGTGTACACTACCCACACCCACTATATAGTGGAAGATAACAATGATAAACAGGAAGCCCCTTCTGATGACAAGCAGCCTCACGGTTGGGGGAATAGAATTATAAAAATAATTGGAACTACAACAACAACAGGAATTGGAAAAATTCAAATTCCGATGACAAGTACCATAATGGGCCTAGCTATTGGGATTTAAAGGACGAGAACGAGACCCTCCAGAAACAACTGGAGGAGGCCTGCACTGAGAAAGGGGTCGACAACTAGACAAGCTTCTAGAAATAGGAGCAGCCAAGTCTGTTCTCCATGATGAGAACCCAGCTACGTCTGCCTGGTACTGGCTGGAAGACCAGCACACAGGGTGTAGATGGTACTCAGCTGCATACCTATTGATCTGTATCTCTGCCTGTGTAGGTACACCGTCTTAAGACTGATTTTGTATTTGATCTCATGATATTATGTCATCACCCCAGCATACTGGGAATTGATTTCCTTGCACAGCATGGCTGTGTTGTGGACCTAGCTAACAGGTTATTGCTACAGATCAAGGGACAATGTCACGCTGTCACCATACCAGAACCACACACAGTGACAGCCATCTCCCATAACAATAAGGGAGTATGACATCATGGCTCTATTTAAAAGTCATGACTTGTTTTCTGAGCTTTCACCTTTGTTACAGGAACACCTTGATGTGTTTGCTACTAACAAGCATGATTGTGGTAGGATGCACACCACCATTGAGGTTCTTGGGCCGAACCCTGCAGAGCAGAAGCAGTACCCATTTCCTGCTGAAGCCTTACCCTCATTGAGGGAGACCATCCAGTCACTGCTACAACAAGGAGTGATTAGGACTTGTGTCTCTACTGTCAATTCACCCATTTGGCCTGTGAAAAAGCCAAATGGAGCTTGGGAGACTCACAATTGACTGCAGGAAACTTAATCAAGTTACCCCCAGCTGTGTCCCAACTGTGGCATCAGCCCTTGATGTGCTTAAGCTGCTGACACCTGACAAAAAGTAGTTCTCAGCTCTTGACATTTCTAATGGGTTTTGGTCACTTCCATTAGCACAGGAAAGCCAATACAAATTTGCCTTTACCTTTGATGGATGCCAGTATACCTGGACCTGTCTGCCCCAGGGCTTCCATAACAGTCTTTCTCTCTTCCATCTACACAGGATGGATGCCCTGCAGTTATTCTCTACTCCCCAGTGTCTCCTGCAATATGTGTATGACTTGCTTTTAGCATCCGCTACAAAAGACGAACATTTGGCCCTTCTAAACGAATTACTGACTCTTCTCAAGACAGCAGACCTCAAGCGCAATCCCTCCAAAGGGCAATTGTGCAGAAAAGAGGTCAATTTTCTTTGCCTACATATTATAGACCAAGGAAGAAGCCCAGCTATCAAAAAGATCCAGGGCTTGCAAGATCAACCACTTCCTACAAGTGTGGCAACACTCAGACGCTTTCCAGGAATAGTAAACTATTCCAGGGACTTCATCCCTGATTTTGCCTTGAAGGCTGCTTGCTCCCTTGTATGAACTATCTGAAAAGGATGTCCCATGGACATGGGGCCCAACACACACTAAAGTTGTTAAACAACTTAAACAGGCCTTAGCCTCAGCCATAGCACTGATAAATCCTAACCCAAGATTACCTTTCCATTTGGAAACTGCCACCTCTGATGTGGCCATGTCTGCAGTGCTGGCACAAAAGTACGATGGGTATTACAGACCCATTGCCTATGCATCCCAGATGCTATCCACCATAGACAGAAAGTATAGTCTCTGTGAAAGGACACTCTTGATGACCTTTTGGGCTGTCAAGCACTTTTTGTAAATCATTGGGTATGTCCCTATTATCTTGCATACCTGCCACACCCCAACTAACTTTTTGCTTTCAGACAAAGTGAAAGATGGATCAGTCTCTAACACCAGGCTGACCCACTGGTCTTTGCTTTTGCAGGACAGGGACATCAAGGTACTGTCTGCTAAAATGCCCTCAATTCTGGCCTATGGCCTACTCTACACAGATACGCCTCATGACTGCACCCTCCAACCACCTGACCTGCCTGACCCAGGACAATGTTTGCCAGCCACACCTGAGATCCAGGAAGATACTATCATGTTTTATATCTTTACAGATGGCTCTGCCTCCTTTGTGAATGGAGAGCAGATGGCAGGATTTGGAGTGCTCATTCAGGATCAGGAAGGTGATTTCAGGTGCATTGCTAGGAAATGAGCTGTTATCTCCTTATAGTACGCTGAACAGGCTGCTGTGGCCTGTGCATTACAGATCATGCCACATGGTGACAGAGATGCCATCATTTTTACAGACTCCAACTGGGTTTGCTCATCGCTTACTGAGTTCTTTCCATTTTGGCAGAAGAACAATTTTACATCCTCTGATGGTACCCCTGTCAAATACAGGGAATTGTTTGTGTATATACACACCCTGACACAAATGTTTACTCATAAGCTGTACATTCACAAGGTAAGGGCTCATTGTAAATCTGACTCTCACTGTGAGTTCAATGACTGAGTAGATTCGTTTGCCAAAGCAGGCGCTCGAGGGGGGAGACATGGACAATACACAAGGTGTAGCAGCTATTGTGGCATCTATTTTAGCTGCTAGCAAAAAACCGGTACTAGAACCTCTACTAAACCTCTCTGCTGCACAAAAAGCAGACCCTGAAACAAGAGATGTGTTCAAATTCTGAGACAAACGGACTGAACAACCACTGCCTGTTTGCAGTCCATATAAGAGACACTTGGACAATATACACTTGTCCGGTGATCAGAAACTCATCTGGTATCACAAACAAGATACAGGTGACAAATTGTGGGTTGCACCACAATCTCTGCAGACCGAATTTATTTATATGATTCATGACACTCCCACTGATGGACACCAGGGGACAGAAAACACCCTACGGAGACATAAAACGGTCATCTGGTGGCCTGGTATGGCCAAATGATGTAGAATACCATGTGGACAACTGCATAGTGTGTGCTCAGAACAATCCAATATCAGTAAAAAGAAATGCCGAATTGCTGCCCCAAAGGCAATCTGGACCATGGAATGCGATACAGATCAATTTCATTGGCCCTCTTACCAGCTCCAGCAAGAACAAGTATGCACTTGTTGTTACAGATTTGTTCTCCAAGTGGGTGGAAGCATTCCCCTCTAAGAACAACACAGCAAAGACAACTGCCAAGCTCCTGGTAGATCAATTGTTCTCCAGGTGGGGTTTACTCTTAAAGGTATACTCAGACCAGGGAACTAGATTTATTGCTGAGCTGATGCAACAGACACTCCAACTTCTTGAAGTTGATCAAACATTTCACATCCCTTATCACCCTCAATCCTCAGGTCAGGTAGAAAGAGCTAACAGATGCATCAAACAGATGCTATGTAAATTCATTGATGATAATCCCAAGGACTGGGATTCCCTCTTGCCACTGTTACTAATGGCAATTAGGGGTACACCTGCAGCTACTACTCAGTGCACACCTTATGAGGTTATGACTGGTAGAGCTATAAGATTACCTGAGCACCTGCTGATTGATCTTCACACCCCACTGCAGATAGAGTATCTGTAGACAAATACATTGAAAAGCTTCATGATGACATCATGAAGACACACCTGTTCGCTGCCAAACAGATGGGCAAAGCTCAACAACAAGCTAAATCTTATTTTGACAGACACGTCAAAGAAGTTGACTGGCAAGTTGGAGCTCAAGTTGTGCTTCTCCAGTACAGACAACCTACATATTCATTTGCCAGTAAATTGGATGGACCCTATCCCATTGTCAACAAACTCTGCCCTGCTGTGTATCACGTCAGAATACAACAGCAGAAAAAGACCGCTGACAAGTAGTTCCACGCTAACCAACTTAAATAGTATAACAGTGACTAAATTTACTTTTCCTAGCCTCTTTTTGGGCAGAATATTACCCACACCTAACCAATCCTTTTTGTTTTCTTATAGGTATTGGCAAGATGGATATCTTGCACCCCTTTCTCCTACTGGTGGGACTACTGACTGTGACTGTGGCTGTACCCCCCACATAAAGCCCCACAGACTCATAAGGAACGTTTGCAACACTTCCTTAGTAAACTTGAACATTCAGCCCCTATTGGTGTTCAGATTAATTTTTCCCAACAAAATGATTAAAGTTACTCAAAGCACAGATGCCTTTCTTGATGCTGTAGTAGTTGCCCCAGAAAAATCTTCATTCTCCATACAATGGCAAACTGATGCTATGGGCTACACAATCCCTGTAGCTCACCTGTCCAAGGGTACATTCCATGGCTGGCCTAATACTGACATTTCTAAAAATGGTACTCTTTCTATCAGACAGACCACTCCTAGACATACTGGTCAGTACAATCTCACAGCTCTAATAGATCCTTCCTATTGTAACTGCCTCTCTCCAGAGGAGTCGCGTGCTTTCTGTCTTCAAAACTATGCAGCTTCTGAAGCTCTTTATCTTTCCGTAGTCCCACCAAGTCAGGAAGAACTGACTGCCTGCCCTCTTCAGGAGGACAGCCCTCCTAGTGGTTTGACCACCTCATCACTACCCGGAGCCCTGATTAATAATGTGCAATTCATGCATGTCCCAGTTATTTTCAGTCTCACACATTGGAATATGGCAGATTTTTGATTTCTGTAACACAACCAATACCTCCAAATTTTACAGTATGATGCTTACTGATTTTGTTGCTGCTTATCAAACATGCACAAATGATCCTATAGGTGGACCTCACACCACTGAACATGTTGGAGTTTTTAAACCTGCCCTAAAGATTATGTTAAACCCAAATCACGTGCAGGCACCAAGTGGGATGCAACTGACATAGGTGGTGTTGCCGGATCTGTCTCTGGCATAACTGGAGCAGCCGGTACCATAACTGGACTCTTTGGTTCAGGTATGTCCATTTGGAATACAACAGATATTGCTTCCATTAATGCTCAGACCCTTACATTTCAGCAGACTATTAATAATGATGTATTGCCCCCTATTTTACAAGGTGTATATGCTCTCAGTAATGAAGAACATTATACTGTGTACAACATGCAAGAGATTGCTCAAGGGCTCAATGATACCAAGTGTAAACTTAATCTCATTTTTCAGAATAACCGTGAGGCGGACAAGCAATATATTGGGCATGAAATTGTATGTTCTGCTTATGGCTCTTATGTTATATCCACTATTAACGCTCTCTTCAGGGATTTGGAATCAGGCAAAATTCCAGATATCATACATGATCTCAGATTAGGTAAATGGAATTGCCCACACTGCAAAACCACTGGTTGCATATCTATGTGTTTAAAGAATACTCTAAACATCTCTATGGCTACTGGTAGAAATATTGGTTATGTTTCTAGTTTTCCTAATCATGCACCTTGCTATTTCACTAAATCCTGTTCTATCAAAGAAAACACGTGTATGACCTTCACTGTGTCTTTACCATGTTTTGATCCTGCTACAGCTGTCTTTGACAAATTAGCCAGCATTCATTCCATAGGCCATCTTGAAAATAACATTTTTTGCGAAAGAACTGAATTACCTTCGATGCTGGTTTTTCATCAATTCCTCCAGGCCTGGGTGGCACCCTATACAAACTGTTGTGCAAAGAAAGGCTACTACTTCCTGTGCCGATGTGACATTTCCAATATTGTCAAACCTGTATGCGGATACGCTCCTAGACACCTTGACTGGGCACTGACGTTGGGTAAAGAATTGCTGTCCAATCTTATGGATGTTGATCTAGATGATGACATCCCTTCTGCTGCATCTTCAATGCAAGATGCCAAAACAGCTCCATCTCCAAGCTACCTTGAAGAGGTACATTGCTTCACTACGCAGCTCACCAACCAGTCCTTTTCCTGTCCAGTACATACACATCGATGGTGGGTACCCTCCCTGACAGTTACCTATACTTCTGACAGACAATGCTGCATCGTTACAAATTATCCCAGTTTTTCATATGGTGCTAAGACTTGTCAAGTTACTAAACCTAACTTTTGTTTTACTACACAGCAAAAAACTGTTATTGGTCACACTGTCATCATGCCTGTTCCTCTCCCTGAACCAGACGTTATTGATACTGATCCCCAATACTTGCTTGCCCTGTCTCAATATTTGCCTATCTTTAACGTACATATTGATCCCTTGACACTCTCTTCAGGGGTATAAGACCCTTTGCATAGCATCTGCTCTCTGAGAAGAGACATACTGCTACCTATAGGTAAGAAAGATAGGAAGTATTCTACTGGTGATCACACTGTTTGGTTGTAAGCCTGGTTTATATACCAGAATTAAATCACTTTTTGTGTTGGACACCACTTGTCTGTCATTTCTTCACTTTTGTGCAGTTCCAACAAGAACCTAAGAAGATTTTATAAAGCCCACTTGTTCCAGGTCATTTAGTGAACATCATATATTTTTAATTCGAGTAGCAAGAATTTTACAAATACTTTTTAGGTCTTGATTCATAACTGATATTGGGTAGTAGTTGAAGACTTGTTCCTGATCCTTGCCAGGTTTCAGTAGGAAGACAATCAGGGATTCCGTTAGTGTGGGATCTGATATCCCCCTTCCCACTTAAACTACTCCCTCTGCATACTTGATTAACATTTTACCTATCCCCACAGATCCCTCCCCACCTGACTCAGGCTTGTGGTTACACCTGGAGGTGGTCAGACTCATAGCCTGATCTGCCGGTCAATGCTTACTCCATAGCCTGGTGCTCTACCAAATAGGCCATCCCACCAACAAGTATTCAGGCTGAGACATCTTTTGTATCTCCAACAGCCTCACTCTCTTGTTTTCATTACACTGTCACCTAGTGTAATTACACTTCACAGACATATCCTCCCCTGCTCTAGGTACTTCCTCCTGCATCCTTTACTCACCATGACACAGTACTGCATTTACCTTCTACCCCTACTACTTACCATGTCTTCCTGCCCTCCCTCATTACTCCCATCTAACCCGCCCCAATTTGCTACTCCACCTTGAATTTAACATCATGCCCTGCCCACCCTCCTCCAATGCTCTACTCTGCTACTCGTCTGCTCCCCATTACCTATGGCCCTCCACTGCTTCTATTCTACTCCTTCATGCCCCCTGATAGCCCTAATCAGGCTCTCCCTACATCTCTCCCCCACTAGCACTTCCTGCCATCAACCCCATGGCAGTCCAAGAAATGTCTCTTCATATCTACCCAATACTTGGTTGCCCTTCTGCTGCTTCTCGCAGGTGACATTGAATCCAATTATGGACCTATCCCACCCTACTAACATGCCTCCCTTCCCAACTACCCCAAAGACTGAAAATTGTTCACATAAACATTAGGAGCATTTTACCCAAAATTTACCAACTCCACCCCCTAGTCCTTTCTCTGCAACCAGACATTCTCATTCTGTCTGAATCATGACTAAGCCCCAAAATTCCAGACAAAAGTGTCTCAATCCTTGGCTTCACCTTCATTCACCAGAGCCAAGCCAGGAGGGGAGGTGGGGTAGCCATGTACCTAAAGGCCTCCATACAGTTTTCTACTGTCCTGGCTTCCTCAACCCCTTATATGTACAGCTATTAGTGATCTCTCCCTTCTCCTCCTGCTATTTATAGCAGGGGTATACGACTGTTCTGGGCTACCTCCCTCCACCATCTCAGACCTAATGGCATCCCTTGCATCCCACGCTGCCACTGGTGAACTACTTATCCTAGGTGATATAACTTTGAATTGGCTGTCTACCCCACTTACTCACCTGCTCTGAAATTACCACACTAAATTTATCCCAGTTTATCACTGAACCCACATGCCTAAACCATAAAACCCTCAACCATTTCCTCCTTGATTGGGTACTGATATCTCACTCTCATTGGATCATTAAAGCAGGCATTCTGCCAGATGCACTAAGTGACCATCATATCACCTACTGCGAACAAAAAATTCAGCACCCTCGAGCACCACCCAAATTCTGACAACGTTGCATTGTGACCACCGTAGCACAGCATTGGGGAGTAAGGCTTGATTGTCTGGACCACAGAGCCCTCCCTGCAATTAATTAAATGGACTTTATTTGAACTGTGCCTGAATTAAAGCTTAAATTAATTTTAGCTCCATACAAGTTTCTGTTCCTCCTGTACCCAAGGTTGTGCAAGACTTTTCTCCTGCTGAAAATTCTTAATCAGGCAGTCAGGATTTTCAAACACAGAAAAGGCAGCAAGGTCTTTTCTCTGAACTGCTATTTAAACCCCTGCCAGTGTTTCAGCCTGCATTGCAACCACCATGGGACAGCATTGGGGAGTGAGGCTTGATTGTCTGGACTGTACAACTCTCCCTGCAATGAATTAAATGAGTTTTATTTGAACTGTGTCTGATTTTAAGCTTCAGTTAATTTTCACTCCATATAAATTCTGTTCTGCCTGTGCCCAAGGTTGTGCAAGACTTTTCCCCCGCTGAAAATTTGTCTCACCCACACGCTTCCTCCTCTTGCCTTAATTAGAAGGTTCCTAACCCCACCCTTTTAACTTAACTGGTTAGTTGGTTGTTTCTACTGCAGGAGGAGATGCTTTATATTAGTTTGCTGAGACAAGGCACTTTCTCTTTGGGTTCTATGCCATCTATAATTACACATATTGATGGTCACAATACCCGACCCCGCATTTCTCTCTGATCTGTACTATTGAGTTGCAGTCACAGGGTGTATTTCCACTTGTCCTCCACTTGTACTGCTGATTACAGGCTGCTCCACCATATTTTCTATGAGTTGACTACTGTCATAATCCTAGACACTGATACCTTTCTAGCTGGCTCCAATTTACCTCTAGTTGGCACCCTGATTTCTTCTACTGTTTTATGCTGAACCCTCAGCTTAATCTTAGGAATCAGTAGATGTGGTAAAGATACACTGCTTCTTGTCTGATCTGAATAATTTTAGCTAAATTTTGGTCCTGTACAAGTCAGAATTACTGTACTTAAAGACTCATGTATTACTTAGGGAATACCAAAAATGTTGATGCATGTACAGTACATCTGGTAGGTGTCTGCTGTGTGACTAGGGGCTATTTTCTCTGATCACCCTACTGCACCATCTTCAGAGTACACCCAACCCTGGTCACAATCTCCACTTTCATGATGGAAGATCCCTTTCCTTCTCTAACCTGTTGGTTGGGGGAACCTGCCCAACTGTAGTAATTGGTACATAAAGTTTATACATGCTGTAAAACTGGGACATAACCTCAGCTGCCTCTCCTTTCAAATGCCTCAAAATCACAGCTGTGGAATAAAGCTCTTCGCTGAGACCTGGATACATTTGATATGCCTATCCCTCTCTGGAGACATTGAATCAAACCTTGGACCCCAACTTGGTGTGAAGCCTATTACTCCTCAGTGGTTTTCGGTCAGGGGACTAAGGATTGCCCACATGAATATTCGGAGCCTCACTGCAAATTTGGCTGAGCTGGAAGCCTGGGTGTCTTACTACTCCACTGCCATTTTTGGCTTGGCAGAGACGTGGCTAAAGCCCTCCATCCATGACTCTTTATGTGCCATAAATGGCTACAAATTGCTCAGAGTTGATCACCCATCTCCAAAGACAGGTGGGGAGTCACCTTCTGCTTCAAAGAACATCTAAATAGCACTGTACACTGCTCTCCCGGGCTCTTATGAGGCCTTACACTCTGTCCTGGTGCTTGTGAATGTAAAGAAACTTCAGCTGATATGTGCAAATCACCCTCACAAGTGTGGTATTACCAGTCCAAACAGGATCGTTGACTGCATGGCAACTCTTAAGAGTAACAATGAAATCCTGTTACTTGGGGATCTAAACCTTGACATGCCTGGGACAAAAAAATGCCAGTACCTATAGCTCTGTACTAAGGAAACTACTCCTCTCCCAGCTCATTAACTGCCTAACAAGAGTCCCATCTAGCAGCATGGATTGATCTCCTTTGTATCACACCATTGATGTTGGGTGTGCCCTAAACTACCTTATAATCACTCTCCTGGCTCTTCGGGATAAGCATCTGCCCCTCAAATGAAGATGAGCATGGGATGCCAACACGAAATGGCTACACAGGGACCTACTGGCTGCAATGAGGGGAAGGGACAGAGCATGGACCAAAGCAAAGGAATCTTCACTTCAGGGGAATTGGGAAGAATACAGGTGATTAAAGAATGCCTGCAAGAGAACTGTCCGGGACACAAAGGGAACCTATTGTGAAAAGCTAATACCGAACTCCCTAAAAGACTCCTGTGGCTTCTGGTCTCACATAAAGTCCCTACAGAAGCAAAGAAAAAAAGATTGAAATCACTGAGATGACAATTAAGCAATAATGCACAACAGGCTGAGTGCATTCAATACCCAAGAAGTGATGTTATCCCAGTACAACACACACCCTGGAGTGCATTATTGTTATTATACAGTAGCTAGTGTTTGGAGAGAATTAAAAAGAAAGAAACATGTTTTAAATATTTTTTTTAATTTGCTTTTTGTATGTGGAAGAACATTTATATAAAAATAAGTTCCTTTTTCTAGTTATCCACTGGGGGAGCTGTTTGCATATTAGGAGCATTGTTGTTATTTGTTTGTTCCAGTTGTGGTTTTGATTCATTTATTCTGCAGCCCCCTCCCCCTTGTTGTGCTCACAGTTCTCCCAGTACACGCTGCTGTGATATTTTAAATGTACTGGGAGATTATCATACTGAGATATGGCATTTCTACTGAGTCCTGGTGTTTGCAGGTATCAAGAAGTTGCAGGTCTTGCTGCTGATCTGAGTTACATAGAAACAGAGAAACATAGAAGTTGACGGCAGATAAGGACTGCAAGGCCCATCCAGTCTGCCCATTTTTTTTTCTACCTTATGAATGTGCAATTGGCCTTTGCTCTGTCAATGGCCTATTTATTCATACTCATCTGTATTGCTCCCTTATGCCTATCCCATGCCTGTTTGAAACCCTGCACTGTATTCATATCCACCACTTCATGAGGTAGGCCGTTCCATGCATCCACCAACCTTTCTGTGAAAAAGAACTTCCTCACATTACCCCTTAATCGGCCTCCCTCTAATCTCATGCTGTGTCTTCTTGTCCTGCTATTTTTCTTATATTGAAACATGTTAGACTCTTTCACCTTGTTAACGCCCTCAAAGTGTTTGAATGTTTCAATCATATCACCTCTCTCCCTCCTTTGCTCTAGGGTATACATATTGAGCTCTGTTACTCTGTCCTCATATGTTTTCTGATGCAGTCCCTGCACCATTTTGGTTGCCCTTCTCTGGACTGCTTCACTTTGGTTAATGTCCTTGTGAAGCTGTGGCCTCCAGTACTGCACACAGTACTTCAGATGGGGCCTAACCAGTGTCTTGTAAAGAGGGATTATTGCCTCCCTCTTCTGACTTGTGATACCCCTACTAATACACCCCAACATCCCCCTAGCCTTACCTACTGCTTTAGTGCATCTGCTTGGATGATTTCAGGTCATCGGTGATGATGATGCCCAAGTCTCTTTCTTCCCTTGTGACTGCCAGCAACTCCCCTCCCAGCCTATAGGTGGCTTCAGGGTTTCTCCTCCCTATGTGCATGATCTTGCACTTCTTTGCATTAAACCCCAGTTGCCACTCTTTCGACCATTTTGCTAGTTTATCCAGATCTCTTCTCATTCTGCCCACCCCATCTGGATCATCTACTCTGTTGCAGATCTTGGTGTCATCTGCAAACAGACAAACCTTACCCTCCAGTCCATCTGCGATGTCACTGATGAAGATATTGAAGAGGACTGGCACCAGGACTGATCCCTGAGGTACCCCACTTGTGACTTGCATCTCTTCTGACTGTATACCGTTTACCACCGCTCTCTATTTTCTGCCCTTCAACCACTTTGCCACCCAGTTAACCAACTTCTGACCCACCCCAAGCCTACCCAGCTTATTAATCAATCTTCTATGTGGAACAGTATCGAAAGCTTTGCTGAAGTCAAAGTAGGCAACATCAGTTGCTCCCCCTTGGTCCACCACTCTGGTTACCCAGTCAAAGAAATTTATGAGATTAGTTTGACAGGACCTTCCTTTTGTAAACCCATACTGTCTTGGATCCTGTGCTCCTATGGATTCCAGGTGTTGCACCATCCTTTCCTTAAGGAGTGCCTCCATAATCTTGCCCACTACTGAGGTAAGACTGACTGGTCTGTAGTTCCCTGCCTCCTCTCTGCTACCACTCTTGTGGAGTGGGATCACATGAACCCTTCTCCAGTCTTCTGGGACCTCTCCTGTGCTCAGAGATTCACCAAACAGTTCTGATAATGACTCTGCTAGTTCCACCCTTAGGTCCTTTAGTACCCTGGGATGTATGCAATCAGGGCCCACTGCCTTGCCCACGCTGAGCTTATCGAGCTCTTGTAGGACCCTTTCTTTTGTGAAGGGACTAGTGCACACCTCCCCCCCCCGTGTCCATGGTGCTGAGCTGTGGGCCCTGCCCTACCTTCTCTTCAGTAAATACTGAGCAGAAGTATCTTTTTAGGATAGATGCTTTTACATGGTCCTCCTCCTTACACACACCCTTATCCCCTTTGATCTTAACAATACCCCCTCTGGACTTTCTTCTTTCACTAATGAAGTCACAGGATCAGGAATCGTACCCTGGTCACCTGTCTCCGCTTGCTGCTCATGGCTGTAACCTCTGTGCCACAGTTCTTGAGGAGGAGTGCTGAAAAAGATGATGGAGGTGCAATGTGCAGAGGAGAGAGGGAGAATTAGAGTTTAGTCTGTTGAGCTGTTTTTTTTATGTATTTACTGGCAAGCAGAGGAGTTGTACTGAAACAAAAAATAAATGAAAAGCGAGCGTTACTGGAAGAGCCGCCAGCTGACTGTTGAAAGAAGCAGGTGCTTAGCTCACTTTCTTGCTCATTCATTCAGTGAAGGTATAATTTAAAAAAAATATATATTTTGGATTATCAGTTATGCTGGTACAATTCCACAAATATTGCTGTGTTGGGGTTACTGGTGACTGGTGTATGGGGTGGTGGTAGAAAGCAGGGAATTTGATAGGGAAAGCTGTGAGGATCATAGCGGGTAGTCTAGATGGGGTGTACTGATTTTTTAAATGTATTCTGTGGTCGTGTTGCTGCTGGATCTTCATACAGTGATGTTATAACATCACTGGTGAAGGTAAGCAACAACCAATCAGAAATAAATACATGTTCTTGCCATTGTATAATAAATGGTATCAAGTGTAACAATTTACATACTATAATTAATGCCATGAATTCCAATTTCTCCAATCTTTCTGAATATACTAGGCTACTGAGGCAATTCCCTGATCTGACCATGGAAAGTATGAATAATAGATCAAGCATGTTCAATTTAAGGACTGCATCCACTGGGCAGGTTCAGCAACTACGAGAAATCTGTTCCTGCCTGTGGAATCACAAGGGTCAGAAGGATTACTGCTGCAATTCCTTAAAGCAGCGGCCTCCACCCTTGCTGCACCAGTATTGAGGGTCCTCAATATGTCAATCACCACTGGAGTGGTACTCATGATCTGGAAGACAGCAAGAGTCATACCCATTTTTAAGAAAGGGGACCTTATGAGTCTAAATAACTACTGCCCCATAGCTATCCTTTTGGTCTTGAACAAGCTACTGGAAAAGTTAGTGGCAGAGTAAGTGTCTGAATACCTGCATCAAAACAACCTGCTCTCCCCTGCCCAGCATGGGTTTAGGTATTTTCACAGTACTAATACGGCACTCATCCGGCTAACCAATGATATAAAGATAGCAATGGATAAAAGCCAGCTCACTGGGGCAGTCTTTGTTGAGCTGTAAAAAGCATTTGATCTGGTCTGTCACCTGTTACTGTTGGCTAAACTTTCATCACTAGGCTTCTCTCGAGATGCCACCTCCTGGTTTGCTTCCTATCTTATAGGCCGAACACACTTCATGGAAATTAATAAAATCAAGTCTGATCTTGCTCCTACCTGCCTTGGTGTCCCTCAAGGATCCATTCTTGGACATTTATTGTTCTCTCTATTTATAAACAAGCTGCCAAAACTCCCTAGTCTCTCCTCCATTATCCTCTATGCAGATGATATAGTTCCCTATACCAGTAACAAGGACCTTGTAACAATCAGTGCTACACTAAAGGTATACTTTGACTGTCTGAATACTTGGC
Organism: Neoceratodus forsteri; assembly: GCA_016271365.2. Lineage (NCBI taxonomy): Eukaryota > Metazoa > Chordata > Ceratodontiformes > Ceratodontidae > Neoceratodus > Neoceratodus forsteri. Next base: position 1,466,032,338 of record CM057459.1, read on the forward strand.
TGACCCAAAACAAACTTCTACTAAATGCAAAGAAAACGGTTGCCATGCTGTTTGACTCTGCCCCCAAAAATCAAGTCCTGTTCCATACTACTTGTGACACCTGGTCTGAATGCCTCTTTCCTGGACGTAGTTGATCATTTTAAGTATCTGAGAATCACCCTTGACCCTTGCTCAATTTCAGCCTTTGTTTTTGTTCACTGTCTTCATCAATAACATTGGGGATGGTGTTAAAGGCAAAATGTGCCTATTCGTGGATGACACCAAGCTCTGCGGGAGAATGGACACAGCTGAAGGGATATAGGACCTACAGGAATATCTGTAAAAACTGGGGAGGTGGTCCAGGATCTGGCAGCTTGGATTTCAATGCTAAAAAATGCAAAGTTATGCATATTAGAGCCAAGAATCCCAGGACAGAGTACTACCTGGGTGGAGTCCGAGTATCTGCATCAGAGGAGGAGAAGAACCTGGGAGTGATGATCACTAGTGACCTGAAGCACTCCATGCAGTGCAAGAAAGCAGCAGCAATGGAAAACAAGATTCTGGGATGCATATCTAGAGGGTTCAGTAGTAGGAGAGAGGAGGTTATACTGCACTTGTACAGGTCACTGGTAAGGCCGCATGCAGAGCATGGAGTTCAGTACTGGTGCCCACACTTCAAAAAGAACATTAACCTGCTGGATAAGGTCCAGAGGAGGGCTACAAAGATGATAGCCAGTCAGCAGGGCAAGGCTTACAAGGAGAGGTTGAGGGCACTGAACATGTACTCCCTGGAAGACAGGAGAGAGAGAGAGGGGACATGATTGGGACCTTCAAGCACTTGAAAGTGATAAATAAGGTTGATAAGGAAAGTCTCTTTAAGCTGAGTGGCAACCATAACACTAGGGGTCACAGTCTTAAGCTGGAGGGTGGGAGATTTAGGAGGGAGGTCAGGAAGCACTTCTTCACAGAGAGGGTGGACACTTGGAAAGTGCTGGTGGAGAGGTCATCTCATTGAAGACAGTGAGCAGCTTTAAGACAGGTTGGGATAGGCATAGGGAAGGTAAGTATCATGGGTAGGGAGGATGGGAGGAGTGGGGAGGGAGGGAGGGAGGAGGGCAGGGACATTAGCTCAAGCTGTGGACCCTGTAATATGAGCAGACTTGATAGACCAAATGACCTTCTTCTGCTGGCTTCTTTGTATGTTCGTATCTACTCTTTACCTAATGTCACAGTATATTATTCTTGTACATAATGTAGTGCCTGGCACTTACTGCTTCTGTACTTTTTGTAATGTTTTTTGCCTTGTTATGCCATGTTGTTCCCCATACTCTGTACCCTTTACCACTTCCTTCCCCCAAGGACACATCTGGAAACAAGCAATTTTTGCTCAGTATACAGTATATCTTTTTGATGAAACTTTTGAATAAATAAACAATAAATAAAAATGCCATAATCTAAAAATTTCCATATAAACGTGCTGTAAAATAGGGGCCAGTTCTTGAGCAAATATCTTGTAAAAGTTGGAAGTTAAGCCATCCAGGTCTGGAGCTTTATCTGGTGTTATTGAGGAGACAGCCATGCAGACTTCCTGCAAGGAAATGGGTTTGGTCAATTCCACTCGGTGGGCTTCAGACAAGGCTGGAAAGGGAACTGTGTCCAGATAGGCCCTAAGGGAAGCCAGGGATGCATAGAAAGAGATGGGTCCATATAGAGATTTGTAATGCATGAAAAACTCAAAGGCAGTATCGCTAGGGCATGTTTTAAGAGAATTATCAATTAAGAAATATACCAGTGGAATAAATCTAGAGGTTTCCTGTTTGTGTAACTGTAGGGCCATTAATTTCCTAGCTTTTCCCTTGATCTATGTACTTCTACTTGGTTTTGAAGGAACCATATTTTGCCCATTCCCTCAATAAGTCTGCATATTGGTCCCTTAATACAGTATTTCTAATCTGGAGGCTTCTGTGGAAGATTGGGTCAAAGATTTTTCAAGAAAGTCTAATCTTTCTGAGTAGTGACGACATTTTTTTCTAACAGAGCTTCTTATGTTTAGTGGCTAACCTAATAAATTCCCTCTGTAAAAAAAAAAAGAACCTTACAAGTGGTACCCTTCCATATCCCAGTGTTCAGTAGTACCCCAATTTTCCTGGAAAAAGTGACAGAAGTTGCTTGATGCGCTCAGCAATGAAGGTGTCTTTTAAAAGTTGGTTATTTTATTTGCAGGCAGAATCCCTGTCAACATTGGAATCAAAAGAATATAGCAACAAAACTAACGAGTGGTCTGACAGATCCTGGGGAGTAAGATTATCTTACGAATCTCCAGTGCAACAACTTATCTGACCCTAGACAGCCTCCTCAAAGGTGAAGCAGGTGCCTCACAGTGTCCAATAGTAGTCAATAATCAAACCATAAATGATCCACAGCTAGCTGCTGATGCCTTCAATCTCCAATTTCCTGACCTGGACAAATATAAGAATGCTTCTCTTACCCCTCCCCCAGCTGTCAACACTCCTTCACCACCTGCCCTCTTGCATCCCGAATCCCACCTCAAACTAGTGTCACAAATGGAGGTGCTAGCCCTCCTCAGAAAAATGAAACCGAGTGGATCGTCATGGTCAAACAAATTAGAACCTAGACTTCTGAGAGCTGTGGCCTCTGCCACTGTGACCCCTGTCTATGCTAATAAACAGGTCCTTCTGAGAAGGAGTGATCCCTGTAAAATGCAAGGAAGCAATAGTTGTCTCCATCCTCAAGGGAGGTCTCAGGGATGATGTAGGCAATGATAGGTCCATTTTCCTGCTCTGCACTCTGCCCAAAATACAAGAGAGGCTGGTATACAACCAACTGTGAGACTGCCTAGAGTTCCACCACCTACTACCTCCTCAGCAACATGGATTCAGGCGTAACCATGGGACATACACCACCTTAGTAAAATTCACTACTGATGCATGAGCTGGACAGCAGCATCCAAAACAAGGGGCCCTCTTCATCGACCTCATGAAGGCCTTTGGCTTGGCTTGGTCAATCGTAACCTGCTCCTAGAAAAACTAAAACAGATAGGCCTGGATTCCCATGTCACTAATTGGTTCTCTCATTACCTAACTAGTCGTACCCAGATGATCAGCTGGTTGGAGCCACATCGAGGCCCCTACCGGTAACAGATGGCATACCTCAAGGATCAATCGTAGGTCCACAGAAACATAGAAACATAGAAGTTGACAGCAGATAAGGACAGCAAGGCCCATCCAGTCTGCCCATTTCTTTTTCTACCTTATAAATGTGCCATCGGCCTTTGCTCTGTCAGTGACCTATCTATTCATAGTCATTTGTATTGCTCCCTTATGACTATCCCATGCCTGTTTGAAGCCCTGCACTGTATTCATAGCCACCACTTCTTGTGGTAAGCCATTCCATGCATCTACCACCCTTTCTGTGAAAAAATTTCCTCACATTCCCTTAATCGGCCTCCCTCTAATCTCATGCTGTGTCCTCTTGTCCTGCTATTTTCTTATATTTAAACATGTTAGACTCTTTCACCTTGTTTATGCCCTTAAGGTGTTTAAATGTCTCGATCATATCACCTCTCTCCTCCTTTGCTCAAGGGTATACATATTGAGCTCCATTAATCTGTCCTCATATGTCTTCTGATGCAGTCCCTGCACCATTTTGGTTGCCCTTCTCTGGACTGCCTCAATTTGGTTAATGTCCTTGTGAAGGTGTGGCCTCCAATACTGCACGCAGTACTCCAGATGGGGCCTAACCAATGTCTTGTACAGAGGGATTATTACCTCCCTCTTACGACTTGTGATACCCCTACTAATACACCCTAACACCCCCCTAGCCTTACCTACTGCTTTAGAGGTCTGCTTGGATGATTTTAGGTCATCAGTGATGATGATGCCCAAGTCTCTTTCTTCCTTTGTGACTGCTAGCAACTCCCCTCCCAGCCTATAAGTGGCTTCAGGGTTTCTCTTCCCTATGTGCATGATTTTGCACTTCTTTGCATTAAATCCAGTTGCCACTCTTCTGACCATTTTGCTAGTTTATCCAGATCTCTTCTCATTCTGCCACCGATCTGGATCATCTAATCTGTTGCAGATCTTGGTGTCATCTGCAAACAGACAAGCCTTACCCTCTAGTCCATCTCGAGGTCACTAATGAAGATGTTGAATAGGACTGGCCCCAGGACTGATCCCTGAGGTACCCCACTTGTGACTTGCATCTCTTCTGACTGTATACCATTTACCACCTCTCTGTTTTCTGCCAGTCAACCAGTTTGCCACCCAGTTGACCAACTTCTGACCCACCCAAGCCTACCTAGCTTATTTATCAATCTTCTATGTGGAACAGTGTCAAAGCTTTGCTGAAGTCAAGGTAGGTGACATCAACTGCTCCCCTTGGTCCACCACTCTGGTTACCCAGTCAAAGAAATCTATGAGATTAGTTTGACAGGACCTTCCTTTGTAAACCCATGCTATCTTGGATCCTGTGCTCCTATGGATTCCAGGTGTTGCACTATCCTTTCCTTAAGGAGTGCCTCCACTAATCTTGCCCACTACTGAGGTAAGACTGACTGGTCTGTAGTTCCCGCCTCCTCCCTGCTACCACTCTTGTGGAGCGGGATCACATGAGCCCTTCTCCAGTCTTCTGGGACCTCTCCTGTGATCAGAGACTCACTAAACAATTCTGCTAATGGCTCTGCTAGTTCCTCCTTTAGCTCCTTAAAGTACCCTGGGATGTATGCCATCAGGTCCCATTGCCTTATCCACCTGAGCTTAGCAAGCTCTTGTGGGACCCTTTCTTTTGTGGAGGGAGTAGTGCTCACCTCCCTCCCCTGTGTCCATGATGCTGAGCTGTGGGCCCCGCCTACCTTCTCTTCAGTAAATACTGAGCAAAAGTATCTATTTAGGATAGATGCCTTTACAGGGTCCTCTCCTCACATGCTCCCTTTTCTCCATTAAGCTTAGCAATACCCCTCTGGACTTTCTCCTTTCACTAATGTATCTATAGAAAGTCTTGTCACCTTCTTTTACTGTTCGTGCTAGTGTTTCCTCAGTTTGGGACTTTGCCTGCCTTACTGCCTTACCTGCTTCCCTTAGGGCATATTGGTATGCCTCCCTATCTTTATCCCGCTGTGTTCCCTTATATTTCCTGAAGGCCAGCCTTTTGGCTCTGACCTTTTCTGCTACTGTATTTGAGAACCAAAGTGGTTTCCTTCTTCTTTTGCACTTCCTTTTCTGTCTAACATAATGGGATGTTGCTTCAAGTATTGTATCCTTAATGCTTGCCCACTTTGCCTGTACCTCCTCACCTGTGTTTCTTTTTGCCAGGGCTAGCTTAACTCTGTTGGCCATCTTATCAAAGTCAGCTCCTCTGAAGTCCCATATTTTTGCCTTGGAATGGGATGATTTAGATGTAGTAGCCAAATTGAACCATACCATGTGATGGTCACTGGCCCCAGGTGACCTTCTACCTGGAGATCTGTGATCCCTTCTTTGTTAGTCAGTACTAGATCTAGGATAGCCCTGTCTCTTGTGGGTTGCTGTACCAGTTGTTTGAGGCCCTCCCTGCAGGAATCCACTATGAGTCTAGTTCTGGCAGATGTTCCTGCTGGTATTGACCAATCTGTATCTGGCATGTTGAAGTCTCCCATTATCAGAACCTCCCTTTAGCTGTCATGTTTTGTATATCTTCTAACAGTAATGTGTCTATGTCCTCCTCTGGTCTGGGGGCCTGTAGACAACCCCAGTTCTTATGGCTGTCCCATTTCCTGTTTCCAGGGTGACCCACAGTTCTTCTGGCTCCTTATGTGTATTCTGAATTTCTGTAGCTTTGATATTTTCATTAATATACAGTCTCCTCCCCCCTTTTGCACCTTGGTCTCTTCTAGAACAATACATAGCCAGGTACTGAAGTCTCCCAAGTGTGGTTACTGGTAAACCACGTCTCACTAATTGCTACTATGTCCAGTTTAGCCTCTGACATTATTGCCTGCAGGTCTGGGATCTTATTTCCCAGGCTGTGAGCATTTGTGTACATGATTTTCCATTGGCCAGATTTTGGTGTGTTAGTTGTTGGGTGAAGTTTGGCATTACCCTGTGCATCGTATGGGAGACAAACCTTTTTCTTACCTGGTGATGCAAATGAGCGGCAAACCCGCTGAATTCCTGTTTGACCACTAGCTGAGGGGAGGGTGTTCTTCCCATTCGGCGTATGGGTGCTGCACCCCTCTCCCATTGCTAGTTTAACTATTCTGCAAAGGCGTCAAACTTCTGCCCCAATGCACTGACTCCTCTTTAGTCAGATGCAGTCCATCAAATTTAAAGAACTTTCGCTCCCAGAACTGTTGCCAGTTCCTACAAATCTGTGTCCTTTTCCTGGCACCAGTCCTTGAGCCACGTGTTTAGCTCCCTATCTCCCTTCTCTGACCTTCCGTCCATCTGCTCCCTTCTCCCAGACTGGCAGGATCTCAGAGAAGGAGATGCGGACAAAATAGATGATAGTTTGTCACCCAGCTTAGTCAGGTGTTCCTTGGTCTCCACAACTGACCCGGCTAGCGAGATCATTAGTCCCTATGTGTACTAGGACATCAATGTTTTCTCCTGCTTTGTGAACAATTTTGTAATGCGGTCAGTGTCTCTCCATGCTGATGTACCTGGGGACATCTGACCATCACCCTGGCTGGAGATGGGTATCAACTCCCAGAATCATGGAGTCTCCTATGATCAGAAGTTTTTGGATTTCCTTTGTGCTTGTTTAGTTTTGGTTCCTGATTTGGGTGAGTATTGTTGTGCTAGCTCCTGTGCCACAGTGTCCTGCTCTGCAGTGTCTTCTGCCTCTTTATTTGATTTCAGAGATAGAGGCAGATACCTGTTTAAGTGTTTATATGGTTTTGGAGTAATGTGTTGGAGAGCAGAGAGTGATGGGGCACCTGATTTTCCTCCTAACCACCTGCCAACCTCTTGGACCAACTACCCTCTGCAGTCGAGGTTTTTCTGTTGAATGCTGGGGAAATGGCAGGTGATTCTTATAATGTATTTCCTCTTCAATATGAAATTTGAGGCGTCCAATCTCTGCCCATGCTGCCTGGAGCTGAGACCTAAGATCTCCAAAGGCCCAGCATGTAGGACAGTGTCCTAAATCCTGTAAGACTGTTTTCTGAAAATTGTTCCACAGTACCTGCAGTTAATGAAATCCATTCCAAATAAGTTGCTGGGTTTGTAACCTAGTCAGAGTAATTAGAAGAAAAAAAAAGGAAAAAATGCAAGTAATGGTTTAATTGTGCTTTGTTTAACTTGTTATAACAAGTTAAATTACTAGTGCCCTGTAAATGAGATCACCTTGTGGAGGCCCCACTGATCCGCCCCTTCCTGCTCTGCCACAGGAAATGTCACAACTGTGGTACCCTATAAAAGGAGTGTAGCGTGTGGTGGTTGGGGATGGGGGTGGGTGGCTGGGCCCTTCCCCTGCCTAAAAAGAAGAACCACGGATGAAAGAACAAGGAGGTAAGAGCAGAAACAATCAGTCAACAACAAATGCAGTAACCCTGAAAGCTTATCCTAATGTTAGATAAAACTGTAAAACCGTGAAGCACCACCTGTAATAATTTCAGAGAAGATATACCCTGTAAGAAACACTTTGCTCAGAGAAAATAAAGCAGTAACAGAAGATATGCCTTGCAAAGACAATTTGAATCAGAAGATTACAGCAGTAATCTGTTAGCACACACCTGTAGGCACACCTTGTAATAATGCAGAAGAAGGTATACCAGCAACAACAATTTGAATCAGAGAAAAATAAAGCAATGAAATGTTAGCAACAAACAGTAGCAATCCCTGTGTGTAAAAAATAAAAACACCACCACACAGTAAATCTGCTTAGCCAAACTAAGTCTTAATCCTTCTCCCTTGCTCTGGTAAGTTTCTCTACTCTGCCTTTCAAGCAGTCTTAGAAGGAAAGAGCTCAGGTGAAGCTAGGTGCCTTGGCCAGCAAACCAAGTCTTCTACCTCCAAGATATCAACTAACCTGACTTTTAACCCTTCTTTCTGTTGGAAATTACTGACAGTTTGCCAGCTCCACCCCACATACACACCTAATCCTTTGGAAGAGCTGTGGGAGGAAAAGCAATTAGCTCCTTCAATATGAGAAGGAGACTGAAACACCTCTGAGACGACAAACCTTTTCAACAAACAAGAATAAAATAAAACACAGTGTCAAACAGTAATTTTGCTTAGCCAATGATAAAAAGTCACAAAATGTAAGCTCCACCTGTAATACAGTAATTTCAGAGAAGATATACCCTGTAAGAAACACTTTGCTCCAGAGAAAATAAAGCAGTAACAGAAGATATACCTTGCAAAGACAATTTGAATCAGAAGATTACAGCAGTAATCTGTTAGCACACACCTGTAGGCACACCTTGTAATAATGCAGAAGAAGGTATACCAGCAACAACAATTTGAATCAGAGAAAAATAAAGCAATGAAATGTTAGCAACAAACAGTAGCAATCCTGTGAGTAAAAATAAAAACACCACCACACAGTAAATCTGCTTAGCCAAACTAAGTCTTAATCCTTCTCCCTTGCTCTGGTAAGTTTCTCTACTCTGCCTTTCAAGCAGTCTTAGAAGGAAAGAGCTCAGGTGAAGCTAGGTGCCTTGGCCAGCAAACCAAGTCTTCTACCTCCCTTTGTCCTTTGTTGTTTTCTCTGTTCATCAATGACGTGTGGAGCAACTGCGGAGACAGTCATCTTATCTTATAGGCAGATGATGCTGTTCTGTGCAGAAGCTCAAGAGATACTAAGGCTCTCAGTTCCCAGTTACAGACTTCTCTGCACTTGAGAACTGGACCCAAGAGAGGCATGTTGTGCTGAATGCCAAGAAAATGAAGGCAATACTGTTTGGCTCCAGAAGCTTAGGTCAGGACAGATCTCCCCTACTCCCTCTTGTAACTTCCACTGAGGTTGTCGCCACACTTAAAAACCTAGGACTCACCAATACCTTATATTTCAATCACATCTGGATCAGATCACCCAAATAATTCACCAGAAACTAAGAATACTATGTAGGTTAATTCACACCTCCTCCAGGAGTCTAGAGATTCTATAGTGAACAGCGTACTAATATCCAACCTCACTTACATGGCCCCCTGTGTTGCAATCCATAGGCAAATCTGAGAGGAACAGAGTGGAATCACTCTATCATAAAATAGAGTGCTTTGCTGCTGACCTCCCTAAACTGGCCTACAATACCACATATGCTACAGTACTCTTGAGGTGAGTGATGTTAATTTCATGTAAGTGTATCATGTTAACATGATGAAGCCCCACTACAATAGGAAGGAACTGGTGCTTGCTGTGTGCACTGCCCCAGAAGAGGGAGCTGAGGCTGATCCCCTGGTGGACCTCCTTGGGGAGTCCCAGAGTAAGATCCTCTGTGGACAACCTCAGCCTCTCAGATCAGCTGATGCCACCCCAGGTGCAGGAGGTCTGGGGTGTGTTGACAGAATTTGAGGACAAGTTCACAGCAAAACTGGGGTACACCATGCTGGCTGAGCACCATATGGATACTGAGACTCAGGTGCCACTAAGACAGGCCCCTACAGGGCAGCAGAGCATGTTAAGCAGACCAAGAAAGAGGAGCTTGAGAAGATGCTGGAGCTTGGAGTGATCCAGGAGTCCAGTAGCCCCCTGAGCCTTGCCTATGGTCCTGATCTCTAAAAAGATGGTACCACATGGTTGTGTGTTGACTACTGAAAGCTTAACAACTGCACAGAGACAGATGCCTACCCCATGTCCAGAACAGATGAGACCTTGGGTCAACTGAGAGGAGCCAAGTAACTGACCACAATAGACTTATCAAAGGGGTACTGGCAGGTACCCTCTGACCCTGCAGCCAGAGAAACGTCAGACTTCATCATCCCATTCAGTTTATATGAGTTCAAAGTGATGCCCTTTGGTATGAAGAACGCACCTGCAACTTTTCATAATCTTGTGGATCATGTTCTGTCTGGGGCAGGTAACTATGTACTGGTATACATGGAAGACATATCCATTTACAGCCAGATCTGGGAGAAGCACATCAGGTATGTGCAGGAGATGTTCCACTGGCTAAAAGATGCACAGTTGATTGTCAAGGTGGAAAAATGCCAGATAGGTATAGCAGAAGTGTCCTACCTTGGGCACTGGGTGGGCAGTGAATGCATCCATCCAGACCAGAGCTTGCCAAGGTCAGTGCCATCCTGGCCTGGCCTGGTCCACTCCTACCACTAAGAAACAGGTAAGGTAATTTCTGGGGACAGCTAGATACTACAGGAGGTTTGTCCCTCACTGCAGTGATATTACCAGGCCTCTGACAGATCTAACAAAAAGAATTGGCCTGAGAAGATTATTTGGACAGAGAGCTATGAGTCTGCCTTTCAAAAGCTAAAGAAGACCTTAAGTGAGCCAGCTGTGTTAGCTAACCCCAGGTACAGCCTGAAGTTTATTGTTCATATAGAGGCCTCAGACCCTTGTCTTGAAGCTGTGCTGATCCAGTTTACACAGCAGGGGGAAGGAGCACCTTGTAGTGTATCTGAGCAGAAGGTTGCTGCCCAGGAAGAAGGCATATGCCATGAGAGAAAAGGAGTGCTTGGAGATAGTGTGGGCCCTCCAGAAGCTTCAACTTTATCTCTATGGGTGACAAATTACTGTGGTCACAGATCATAATCCCCTCATCTGGCTTCATAGGTCAAGCAGGAAAAATAGGAAACTACTTCATTGGAGCTTGGTACCACAGACCTACAACATGACCTTGCAGCACCATAGTGATAAACAGAATGCCAATGTGGATGGGCTGTCTTGGCAGGTCTAACTGCATGAATGGATAAATTGGTAATTTCCCAGTCTCTGCATGAATGGCCGTGTTTTTTGGGGTGGCCCAATGGACATGTCTTCATTAACTGTGGGGAGAGTGGAGATGTGACAGAATGGAAACTGATTATTTAACTGTCACGTTAATGAAACCATTTTTCTGGTCTTCTGAGTCTCATCTGAGGCTTCAGATTATCATGCTAACAGAAAGGGGAAAAACATTGAGATTTTACATGACTAGTAGGCAAGGCCTGTGTACAAGGTGGTAAATCGCATAGTGTCTGGGATGGGTGGACACACATATGTGCGTACACACACATACACATGCATGCATACACATATTTTAAAGGGATTAGAAGATTTGAATGAAACAGCTGCAGAATTGAGCTGGTTGGACACCTATTGGTTTTAACACTGATTGATGCAAAGGAACACAAGCGTGTTACAGAATTTAAAATGTTCTGTGGATTTGAAAGAAAGACCTAATCACAGGATTTCAGCCTTAGGCTATAAACTTGGAGGTAATTACAATGAGAGACACTTTTTTTGCCTTGATAACATCCATGATAAGGGCAGGATCCTGCATTTTCAGCAAATGCTATGTGGGGGAGGTGAGAGCTAGAATAGGTCTCAAATCTCTCTCTCAGTTTAGTTGTAAGGCAAGATATCTTTACGGTAGACTAGATTAGTCTGCAGTGCTATTCCTTTCTGACACCTGTTATTCAACACAATTTGTTTTCCTCTAAAAGTGCATTTTCTATTTCATATTGTGTATATATCCTGTATGTTGAAACCTGACTTTTGTAGTAAAAGATTATTTACATAACAGTCGAGATTGGGGCTTATTTTGACAAAGCTTACTGTATTATTTTCACTGGCAAAGAGGGATCCCTGCTTGGCATCCATCAGCCGACGAGCACTCTACCAGATTTGACCTGTGGTGACCACCTAGCTCTGTGCAAGGGAAGGTGAATGTCCTGGAGGACCTATGTGGTAGCAGCTGAAAGAAAACACTCAGACAACTCTCGGAAGGCTGTTACAGCCCAGAAGGGAGAATTTGTAACTCCTAATTAAATCTGAACCTGAAACTCTCCCCAAGAACTATTGTCCAATAACCTGTTTGCCAACAACATATAAATTATACACTGGATTTGATGCAGATTCTACAACCATTTAGACTGCAACAAGCTCATGGTGCTAGAACAAAGGGGCAATGAAAGAAAATGATATGGTACAAAAAACAACTCCTGCTGAACAAAACCATACTGGAAAGCTGCAAAATTAAAAAATAAAAAATGCTGCAATCCTAGTGTAGTATGGATTGACTACAAAGAAGCATTTGACAGCATCCCACATTCGTTGATCATTAAAACTTTAGGGTACATACCACACTAAAAAACTTCATCACAACCACTATGAGAATATGGCAAACCACCCTGCAATTAAACCACAAGAAAGGCTGAATCACCATCCCAAGCATCAAGGGAAAGGGAAAGGGGAAACTGTTTAACCAGGAAAGGCACACTAAGCCGAAGCTTGTTTCCAGGTGCGACCAAGATCCACCAAGAGATTTTCCAAGGTGACTCGTCATCATTTCTGTTCTGCCTTGCCCTAATTCAGTTAAGCAGCCTGATTAATAATCTGGGCTATGAATCCATCTTGAATTGAAGAAACCAGAGCAATCAAGAAGTAACATCTCACATCTTCTTTGTAGATGATCTGAAGCTTTATAGCTCATCTGACAAACACCTGAAAGGACAACTACAAACTGTCAAGACTTTCTCCAATAATATATGGATGACAGTTGGCTTACACAAATGTGCCAAAGCATAATTTATAGCGCGAAAGTTAACTCATAAAGAAAACATCAACCTGGTGGAGGGTTGTAGTATAAATAAACTCGAGCAAGAGGGAGCGTACAAATATATGGGAATAAATGAAGGAGCAACAATATAACGTGAGCAAAACCCAGCAAAGAACATTTGAGAAGGCTGAAACTTGTACTGAAAACTGCTTTAGCAACAAGAAACAAGATAAAAGCTATTAATTAACTTGTCCCTCCTCTGATAGCACAGCATCAGTGGGTTGACTGGTCACAGAAAGTGCTGGACCAGCTAGATATAAAAACAGGAAAACTACTCCATGCCTACCAGTCAGTGCACAGAAACCAGTGCATGCCAAAATTATACATCACAAGGTCTAAGGGATGCACTGGCCTTCTCAAGATTGATTACATATACAGGCTCACAGTTGTGGGGCTACAGACATACCTAATGTTGTCCCTGGAGCCAAACATAGTCAAGGACTGGCATCATGAAGACAACAAGCCTGAGATGACTGATCATCAAGTTAGGAGAAGCCTTCAGGAGGGTAGCAGAGATGTTAAGCCACCAGAAGATAAGGAACAACCAGCAACAGACAGTGCAATGAAGCAGTAAAGAAGCATATAATGACAAAGATCAACTGAATAAAAGACAACTGAAAAGTCCATAATTACAGCAGAAAATACGGGGAGCTGCTGGAACAACCACAATTTGATCAAGAACTGACCCACGAGTGGTGAAAATGAGGTGAATTTAAGCCACAAGATGAGAGGTTAATAATTTCAGCCCAAAGATACTGGACTACGTAGAAGATGGTTCCCAAAATCCATAGAAAAAAAAGACAGGTGCAGTTTCTGTGGTAGAGTTAGAAACCCTTGCACATCTTGTGGCTGGATGTGAAGTACTCATGGCAGAAGGCCTGATTAATGAAAGATATAAAACATAGTGAGACTGATCCACTGGAAGCTGTGTGAACACTATAAAATACATGTAGCAGAGAAACACTGGAAACATGAACCACAAATAAACAGAGAGAACGAAAAGGTAATGATGACATGGAATCACCTGATACCAATTACCGAGAAAGTTGATTTAACCACACACTGTAACAGAAGAAAAAATCAACAAAAGTAGCATTGCTGACCGAAGTAACCACCCATAGTGACTACAGTGCCCTGCACACAGAGAGAAATAAAATAATGAAATACCTCATTATGCAAACAGAAACTAAACTGATGTGGAACAAAGAGATACAAATCATTCCAGTAGTGCTGTGAGCAAGGAGGCTAATCACAAAGATCTTTCAGGCACATCTAAATATGTTACAAATATCTGTGAAAACCTATAAGCTACAAAAGGAAGCCATCCTGGGGATGCTACACACGCTGAGAAGAGCACGCTCAGCAAACAGCAAATACTAATACAGCACTGAGTTCCTGATTTTTGAATATGATAAGAATGGGGTCCATTTCCATCATAGCACTAGAAATCTCTGAACATTTGGAGATACAGTGGCTGCTATAGATAAGTTGAGCAGTAACGAGGTAGATAGAGGCAGGGGAAGCAGCAGCAGTAGCAGTGTTGATTGACGTGGCAGTAAGGTGTTAATCATTGAGGTATGTGGCATGCGGTATGGCTTTGCAAGGTGTGGTATGGTTGTTCTGACATTGTCTTTAGCAGGTAACATGCACCAGGTGGCACTCTTACATACCTGTCACCTGCCACTTGCCAATTCTCCAGCAGGTGTCCTAGGAGTCCATATTAAGTTCCTGTGTCATTGTATCAGCTTGTGTGATTTTTTTCCATGTCCCGTTTTTACCATGTTCAGTGCATGAACAAAGGAAGTTTAACTGCATGTATTCAGACCTAATTATGGCTTGCAGGATTTTGTAAAATGAATTGACAGCCAGCACTGTTGCTGTTGGTAGTCAGTCTGCTGAATCGAGCTAATGCCATATGCAGACCAGCATAAACCATGTCTCATAACCACACAGTATACTATATTGGCAATCTGTCAGTTGCTGTCTTGTTTTTTTACATTTTAAAATATCGGGACATAGAATGGGATACGCGAGGTGTTTTGTAGTGTGCTTCATATTCATTTAAAAAATGAAGCCTCCTCATCTTTTTCATGTGTATGGCATTTATTACATTTCTGTGTGAAATTAAAAGAAAACAACATACCTCTCATGTCTGGGGGATTGCAGGGTGGCTATCACACTAACAAACAACAGCAAAGTGTGTAGCAGTCACCTATAGGGAGCAACCACGAATCAAGTGATTGAGTTTGCGGTGTTTGGTGGGGATGTCAGTGGGAAGAAACTAACATGTACAGTGTTGTGATGAAGCAGTTGTTGGCTGCCATTGACTGTATGTTAATGGAAACCGATGTAACATTATGTTTGGCTGTGGTGTGTAATGGGGTGGTTGGGTGCTAGAAGCTCAAAAGACCAGATCTGAATGGCACTGCAACTTGTGTTATTATTGGTGGGTATGTCATTAGACACAATGCCAAAAACTGTTTCATATTGAAAACGTTGGGAGGTAGGGTTGTAGCAGCCAAACAAACATGATCAATTATTTTATACATACCCAGATCGTGGTTGCAGTGTTACACTGTAATGCGAGTGAAAAGTTGGGAGCTGTGGTAGGTTCCTTTGTCTGTGTTTGAGTCATCCCTTGAACACATTGTAACTTCAGTCTTCCCTCTACCTTGACTGACTGTCCCATCTTGTGCTAGTTCCCTCTGTTAACACACAATCTCTCAGATTTATGCCTTCATGATGTGACAAAGTTTGCCTATGTGCTGTATAGTATGCCTGGTTACAATGGAAAAGCCTAGTACAATGTTACACACAGATCCATAAACTAGATGAAAAAAAGAGAGCGTTCTGTCATGTTAGAAGTTTTTATCATATTATACTTTTTATTTCTTTTATTTATTATTTTTGTTATATAACTGGAATGGTGAGCATTTGAGCTTTCCGTTCTCTCAGTAACACCCTTTCTTGTGAAATGCTAATGGGAAGGCAGTCTGATAAAAAAAAAGTAATCTGTATTTATTGGCATGTATTTGCTGATGATGTGACTAGCCTCTTATTTCTAGTCAAAATGGTCATTTGCAGTTCTGGCATAATACAGTAGGTTGTAACACAGTCCAAAATCCTATTATGAACAGAGTACAGGCTACACATCACATTCATGCTGCTTAATTGTCCACTCTAGTTTTCCTCTTATTTACTTCAGGGATCACTATGTAAATGACAGGGTGCATATGGTTTGTAACACTGCTTTTCACAAATTAGCAGACACGTGTTGATAAATTCAAAAAAATGACTGCTGTCTCTAGCTGCACTAACCACTCATTCAAAACATGTCAGTGGTAAAATTAAAAAAGGAGTACATCAAACTGCACATCATAAATGCAGAGGATAGAGTTAAAACACTGCCACACAATATCATTTCACCTAAATTTTATGGGTAGCAAAGTTAATTTTCTTTAAAACCATAGGGGTTGCAACATTCCCTAGAATCCACATGTTATATAAATAAATTATATGGCTAGTTTGTTTCAATGGTTTCTAGGGGTTGCAGTTGATATCATAGTGGTTGCAAAAAAATAAAAAATAAATTATAGGGGTCTCAACCTCAACTTCTGGCTACCCCTAAATGACACCCTTGCTTCCATTCTGCAAGCAGCAGAACAAAAACTAGACAAAAACATTGTGTTCCCTTCTTCACCTCCTCCCCCCAATTAGGGAGCACATACTGTAGTGGTTAAGGGCACTTCGTTGCAAACCTGGAGACCTGGGATTGATTGCTATCAGCCCCCACATGTATACTGAGGTCCATCTGTGGCCTGTCTAGTACAGTCCTCAGGTGGTTTAGATCTTCCCTCACAGGCAGAACACAGAGCGTGGTGTCAGGGATTAATTCCTCTGGACCAGTCTCTCTGACACGTGGGGTTTCTCAGGGATCGGTGTTGTCCCCCATGTTGTTCGCAGTGTACATGCTGCCCCTCAGAGACATTGTAAGAAGATATGGGCTGAGGTTTCACTGCTATACTGATGATACCCAGCTCTACCTATCTTTTGCACCCGACCAGGATAGAGCTCTCTCAGTACTAAACAACTGTCTCACTGAAATCCAGAACTGGATGAATTCGAGCTGGCTGAGGTTGAACTCGGAGAAGACGGAGGTGATGGTTGTGGACCCAGGTCACTGGATAGAGGGGAAGGGAGCTGGTTTTCCCTCAGGACTTTTTCTGGGTGGATCCCAGCTCCCTACCTCTGAATGGGTGCGGAACCTGGCGGTGATTTTTGACAATGGGCTGACACTGCGTTTGCAAGTGTTGGCAGTCATCAAATCATCATTTTACCATCTCAGGAACATCTCCAGGATTAAGCACCTAGTTCCGTCGGGTGACCTACCTACATTGATCCATGCCTTTGTGACCTCGCACCTTGATTAGTGCAACTCCCTGTATCTAGGGCTTCCAGGGGCTGATATCCACCACTTACAGCTTATGCAGAATGCTGTGGCCTGGTTATTGACGGGTACTCCCCATACCTGTCATATTTCTCTGGTGCTGTGAGAACTGCACTGGCTGTCAATACAGTGGTGGATCACCTTTAAAGTCAGTCTTCTGACTTATAAAGCCCTACATGGACTGGGCCCAGACTACATGAACGAGCTCCTGGTACCCTACTGCCCTAGGCAATCACTCCACTCAGTAGATGAGGGGTTGATAGAGATTCCGAGGGTTTCTTTAAAATCTTTGGGGGCCCGTGCTTTTATGTTCTCAGCCCCAACCCTTTTGAATTCTCTACTCCATACGTTTCGGGAGTGCGCGTCTCTGGAGAAATTTAAACAGGCCTTAAAGACCCATCTGTGGTTAATGGCATAGCCCTAATGATGATATTTTGTTGTATTTTATGAACTTAGAATTTATTGTATTTGTGTTTATTTTACTGTTTTAAGTGATGTTTATTGTTAAGGTGCCTTGGTTTTGGAAAGGCACTGTTCAAATAAAGTATTATTATTATTATACTATGTGACCCAGAGCAAGTCATTTAAATTCATTGTGCTCCCATGTCAAACCTGTAAACAAGATCTGTCTTAGTGGGCCTTCTCTGGTTAAACAACTGCTCCTTTCCCTTTCCCTTCCATCTTCCTTATATAGTAAATAATGTTTTTTATCTCCTTTTGTTGTTTTCAAGTAAATAATATACTAATGTGAAAGAGAAAATAAAAAAGTTTATGGTTGGGTGTAATTCAATCATAAAAGGTAATTTTTTGGCAGAGACAAATTTCTCTCCATAGCTCTGTATATGTGTTATGCTCAGTTTTTATTTAACACCATTCAATGATATTTACAGTAGTTGTGATTGCCACAACTACAGGAAATTCCACAATGTGGTAAAATTCTAATAGCAGCTCGGGTAATTTCATCAATGCTACTAAACATCGAGTCTCGCATTAGATACAAACTGGTTTTGTTAACTTCAGAACTATATAACAACCATGGTTCACTCTTGCCAAATATTTGAAAAAGGTATAAAATTCTGTACTACACCCATCATAGTTGAATTGTTAATGGGTGTGTTGTTTATGAGTACACTACACTTCATTTAGACATTTTTTGTTTTCATTATTTTTACATTTGCATGTCAGCATTTATTTTGCAGTCAATGTATATTATGTTTGTGAATAAATGAAACGTGGATTGTTTTTAATGTTTAACAAAAAAAGTTAGTAGTCCCAAACTTTAATCAATAGACTGCAGCATTGAGTTTTCACCACGATCATACTTGGGGGCATTAAACTGTACTAAGGAAGCCACCCTGTAAACCTGAAGCATAGTAATGTTGAGACTTTCTCATTTAATACCCCACACAAAAGCTAGAAGATTTTTTTGTATGACAGTGTGACATGGCAGTGGGGAGGAGAGGGAGGAGCAAGCGTTGGGTTCTGATAACATCAGCATTCAAAGATTCTTGTACTTGTAAATATGACCCTGCTCTTATAGTGAATATGAAACATACTGTTATGCAAAATCTAAGAAAAATTAATTCATCCTATGGGTAACTGCAGTAAGTACAAAAGAATGAATCAGCAAAATCTTATCAACTTACAGTCTACATTGGGAAGATGGCACATACTTTCAGCTTCTCATGGCACTATACTTTTGAACTGGGTGCAATAAAATGCAACTAGTCTGAGTGTAGCAGTTTATGTGTGTGTGTGTGTGTGTGTTTATGCGTGTGTGCACATGTGTGCATGTGCAGTCACCGTAGACCAAAAGCCTGAGCAGCCTTTTCATCAGACTTTGTTTCTGCTACTAATTATTTTGGTATCTCCTCAAAGGCTCACTGGCACGCAATCAGTGTCAGTCTGTACGCACTGAGGTGTTTAACTAAATAAAAAAAAGCAGCCCAAAAACATGTCATGGCCCCCATGCTGTGTTCTCTGCCTAGCTGCACGGCCAGGGTGAGGGAAAAGATATGCAGCACTTCAAGACAAACTTAATGAGAGTACTTTTCAGAAATGTGCCATGTGAAAAAGATGTTAAAAAAGACTGACAGTTTGTTTTCACACTCTTTCTATTCACCTGGACACCTAGCTTTGCCTGAGCTATTTTCTTCTAGGTTGCTTGAAACGACAGAGCAAAGAACCTTACCAGAGCAAGGAAAATGATTAAGGCTTCTTTTGCCTAGACAGATTTACTGTGTGTTGTTATTTTTATTTTGTACTAAGGGATTGTTACTGTTTGTTGTTAACATTTTATTGCTTTATTTTTCTCTGATTCAAATTGCTGTTGCTGGGTATACCTTCTGCTGCATTATTACAGGGTGTGTCTACAGGTGTGTGCTTGCAGATTACTGCTGCCATCTTCGAATTCAAATTGTCTTTTGCAACGTATATCTTCTGTTGCTGCTTTATTTTTCTCTGTAGCAAAGTGTTTCTTACAAAGTATATCTTCTGTGAAATTATTACAGGTGGTGCTTTCCAGGTTTTACAGTTTTATCTATCTTTAGGAAAGGCTTTCAGAGCTACTGCATTTGTTGCTGGCTGGTTGTTTCTGCTCTTACCTTCTTGTTTCTTTCATCCGTGGTTCTTCATTTTCGGCAGGGGAAGGGCCCAACCACCCCACACTACACTCCTTTTATAGGATAGCACAGTCGTGACATTTCCTGTAGCAAAGCAGGAAGGGGTGGCTCAGAGGGGTATCCATACAGTGGCCTCATTCACAGAGGCACTAATAATGTAACTTGTTATAACAAGTTATACAAAAACAAACAAACACAATACAAAATCAAACTTTTGCTTTCATTTTCTTCCTTCTAATTACTCTGACCAGGTTATAAACCCAGCAACTTATCTGGAATGGATATCATTAACTGCAGGTGCTGCAGAACACTTTTCAGAAGGTCAGTTTTACAGGATTTAGGACACTGTCCTACATGCTGGGCAATTGGAGATCTAAGGGCTCAGCTCCAGGCAGCATGGGCAGAGACTGCACACCTCAAATTGCATATTCAAGAGGAAATATATTATAAGAACCACCCACCATTTATACAACATCCAACAGAAGCACCTCGACCGCAGAGGGTAGTTGATATGAGAGGTTGGCAGGTGGTTAGGAGGGTTAAATCGGGTGCCCCATCACTCGGTGCTCTCCAACATATCACCTCCACAAACCATATAAAAACTACAAACAGGTATCTGCCTCTATCTCTGAAATCAAACAAAGGGGCAGAGGACACTGCAGAGCAGGACACTGCAGCACAGGAGCTAGCACAGCAAAACTCACCCCAAACAGGAACCAAAACAAAAAAAGCAAAAAGGAAATCCAAAAAACTTCTGATTATAGGAGACTCCATGATTCAGGGAGTTGATACCTGTCTCCAGCCAGGGGTAATGGTCAGATGTCTCCCAGGTACATCAGCGTGGAGAGACACTGAATGCATTGCTAAAATTGTTCAGGAAGTAGGAGAAAACATTGACATCCTGGTACACATAGGGACTAACGATCTCACCAGCTGGTCAGTTGTGGAGACCAAGGAACACCTAACCAGGCTGGGTGACAAACTATCATCCATTTCATCCGGCATCTCCTTTTCTGAGATCCTGCCAGTCTGGGGTGGGCAGATGGATGGAAGGTCAGAGAAGGGGAGATGGGGAGCTAAACATGTGGCTCAAGGGCTGGTGCCAGGAAAAAGGACACAAATTTGTAGTAACTGGGAACAGTTTTGGGAGTGAAAGTTCTTTAAATTTGATGGACTGCATCTGACTAAGGAGGGAGTCAGTGCATTGGGGCAGAAGTTTGACATCTTTGCAGAATATTTAAACTAGCAAATGGGGAGAGGGGTGCAGCACCCCATATATCAAATGGGAAGAACACCCTTCCCCCCTCAGCTAGTGGTCAAACAGGAGTTCAGCATGTTGCACTTCATTTGCATCACCATAGGTTCATAGGTTCATAGGTAATTACAGGCTAAATTAGACTTGCATTGATAGTGCTTGCCATTGTTATATATATTGATATTCTGACATTATTTAGTTGCCCAGAAGAAACTTATCAAGTTTATTTTTAAAGGAATCCACACTTGTACTGGTTACCACTTCTGGTGGCAGAGAGTTCCATCCAGATACCACTCTCTGCCTAAACCAATGTCTATGTGGTAGAGTTTGCCATTTTTGAAATTCTAGTTGGAATGGATGTCCCCTAGGTTCATAATTAGAGTTCCTCAATCTTAATCCTAAATCTGCTCTCAGTGCAGTATCATGTAAACATCTAAATAATAAACAGTAATCCCCCTGGTTCCCCTATATTCCAGTGTATACAGATTTAGCTCTTGCAACCTATCTGGATATGACATCTCTCTAAGCCCTATAACGGACTTTGTTGCCCTTTTCTGTATTCGTTCCAGGCTGTGAATATCTGATTTTTTAGGTAAGGAAAAAGGTCCGGCTCCCCATATGATGCACAGGGGAAACGCCAGACCTCACCCAACAACTAACACACCAAAATCTGGCCAATGGAAAATCATGTACACAAATGCTCGCAGTCTGGGAAACAAGATCCCAGACCTGCAGGCAATAATGACAAAGGCTAATCTGGACATAGTAACCATTAGCAACACATGGTTTACAAGTAACCACACTTGGGAGACTTCAGTACCTGGCTATGTACTGTTCAGAAGAGACCGATGTGCAAAAAGGGGTGGGGGTGGAGTGGCCCTTTATGTCAATGAAAATATCAAAGCTACAGAAATTCAGAATACACATAAGGAGCCAGAAGAACTGTGGGTCACCCTGGAAACAGGAAATGGGACAGCCATATGAACTGGGGTTGTGTACAGGTCTCCAGACCAGGGGGAGGACATAGACACCATAGACACATTACTGTTAGAAGATACACAAAACATGACAGCTAAAGGGGAGGTTCTGATAATGGGAGACTTCAACATGCCAGATACAAATTGATCAATACCAGCAGGAACATCTGCAAGAACTAGACACATGGTGATTCCCTGCAGGGGGGAGGGCCTCAAACAACTGGTACAACAACCCACAAGAGACAGGGCTATCCTAGATCTAGTACTGACTAACAGGGAAAGGATCACAGTTCTCCAGGTAGAAGGTCACCTGGGGGCCAGGGACCATCACATGGTATGGTTTAATTTGGCCACTAGAACTAAATCATCCCATTTAAAGGCAAAAATATGGGACTTCAGAGGAGCTGACTTTGATAAGATAGCCAACAGAGTTAAGGTAGCCCTGGCAAAAAGAAATACAGGTGAGGGGGTACAGGCAAAGTGGGCAGACATTAAGGATGCAATACTTGAAGCAACATCCCATTGTGTTAGAGAGAAAAGGAAGTGCAAAAGAAGAAGGAAACCACTTTGGTTCTCAATAACAGTAGTAGAAACGGTCAGAGTCAAAAGGCTGGCCTTCAGGAAATATAAGGGAACGCAGCAGGATGAAGATAGGGAGGCATATCAAACTTCCCTAAGGGAAGCAGGGAAGGCAGTAAGGCAGGCAAAGGCCCAAACCAAGAAAACACTAGCACAAACAGTAAAAGAAGGTGACAAAACTTTCTATAGAAACATTAGTGAAAGGAGAAAGTCCAGAGGGGGTATTACTAAGATCAAAGGGGATAAGGGGGCATGTGAGGAGGAGGACAATGTAAAAGCATCTATCCTAAATAGATACTTCTGCTCAGTATTTGCTGAAGAGAAGGTAGGGTAGGGCCCACAGCTCAGCACCATGGACACGGGGGAAGGAGGTGTGCACTAGGCCCTTCACAAAAGAGATGATCCTACAAGAGCTTGCTAAGCTCAGGGTGGACAAGGCAATGGGACCTGATGGCATACATCCCAGGTTACTAAAGGAGCTAAGGGTGGAACTAGCAGAGCCATTAGCAGAACTGTTTAGTGAGTCTCTGAGCACAGGAGAGGTCCCAGAAGACTAGAGAAGGGCTCATGTGATCCAGCTCTACAAGAGTGGTAGCAGGGAGGAGGCAGGGAACTACAGACCAGTCAGTATTACATCAGTAGTGGGCAAGATTATGGAGGCACTCCTTAAGGAAAGGATAGTGCAACACCTGGAATCCATAGGAGCACAGGATCCAAAACAGCATGGGTTTTCAAAAGGAAGGTCCTGTCAAACTAATCTCATAGATTTCTTTAACATAGAAACATAGACTTCGATGGCAGATAAGGATCGCTTGGCCCACTTAGTCTGCCCATTTCCCTACCTACAGGATAAACTGTAGATCCTAGTTAACCAACAGCTGATTTCTTCTTAACCCCCACAAGAATTATCATATGTCTGTCCCATGTATTCTTGAATTCTCCCACAATTTTAGACCCCACAACCTCCTCAGGAAGGCTGTTCCATGCGTCCACCACCCTCTCTGTGAAAAAAATACTTCCTCACATTGCCCCTGAACTGCCCCCCCATCTTTAAATTGTGTACCCTTGTTCTTGCACCTCTCTTTTTCTGAAAGATGCTACTTTCTTGGACTTTGTTGATTTCACTGAGGTACTTAAAAGTTTCTATCATGTCCTCCCTCTCCCTCCTTTCCTCAAGGGTATACATATTAAGCTCATTTAGTCTCTCCTTGTATGGCTTCTCTTGCAGATCCTGCAGCATTTTAGTTGCCCTCCTCTGGACTGCCTCTATCCTGTCCATGTCCTTGCAGAGACGGAGTCTCCAGAACTAGATGCAGTACTCCAGATGGGGTCTCACCAACTGTCTGTACAGAGGGATAATAACTTTCTGTTTCCTGCTGGTGATGCCTCTCCCTATACATCCCAGTATACCCCCAGCCCTCCCTACTGCCTTCTCACATTGCTTGCTAAACTTAAGGTCATCTGATATGATTACCCCCAGGTCCCTTTCCATTTTTGTTGTTGTTACTACCTCCCCCCATGTGTAATCTTCCCCTGGGTTTTTGTTTCCCAGGTGCATTATTTTGCACTTCTTTGCATTGAATCCAAGCTGCCATACTTCTGACCATTCCTCCAACCTTGCCAAGTCTCTTGGCATCCTTTTCACACCTCCTTGTTTATCAACCATGTTGCAGATCTTTGTGTCATCTACAAAGAGACATACTTTTCCTTCTAGTCCCTCTGCAGTGTCACTTATAAAGACATTAAAAAGGACTGGACCCGGTACTGAACCCTGCAGTGCCCCACTAGTAACCCCTCTTTCTTCAGAGTGGACTCCATTTACAATTACCTTCTGTGTCCTGTTGTCCAGCCAATGCTTTACCCAGGCTACCACCCTGGGACCCACTCCCAGGCTAGGTAATTTAACAATTAATATTTTGTGTGGGACTGTGTCAAATGTTTTGCTAAAGTCTAGGTAGGCCATGTCCATGGCCCTTCCCTGGTCTACTACTTTGGTTACCCAGTCAAAGAAATCAATTAGATTCATCTGACGTGACCGTCCCACTGTGAACCCATGCTGCCTTGGGTCCTGTGCACCACTGGCTTTTAGGTACTCAACAATTCTTTCCTTCAGAAGTGATTCCATCACCTTCCCTACCACAGAGGTCAAACTGACAGGTCTGTAGTTTCCTGCCTCTGTCTTGCTCCCACTTTCGTGAAGGGGAATCACATCCGCCTTCCTCCAGTCCTCAGATACCACACCATCCTGCCATGATTTGTTAAAAAGGGTAGTCAGTGGTTTCACTAGTTCTTCCCTTAAATATTTTAGAATTCTGGGATGAATTCCATCAGGCACCATTGCTTTGTCCAGCTTCAGTTTTAGGAGTTCTTTCAGAACCCTTTCTTCTGTGAAAGGACTGGGATCGACCCCCCTATCAAGAGTGCTTCTGTTAATTGGATTAGGCACCTACCCTTCCTCCTCTTTTGTGAATACTGAGCAGAAATATTTGTTCAGTATCCCTGCTTTTTAACTGTCCCTCTCTGCCCACCCACTGTCCATTCTTTTCAGCCGCACTATCCCTCCCTTTGTCTTTCTACGCTCCCTGATGTACCTATAAAAGGTTTTGTCCCCCTTCTTAACTGAGTTGGTTATCTTTTCCTCAGTTTGGGCCTTCGATATTCTGACTTCCCTCCCTGCTTCCTTCTGCCTTAACTGGTAGAGCTATCTGTCCTGCTCCTTCTGTGTTTCTTTATACTTCCTGAATGCTCTTTTTCTCCCTGACTTTCCCCGCCACCTCTTTTGGCTTTTTCTTTCATTTTGATTTGTTTATTTGCTTCACACAAAGGCTTGTTGCCTCTGTGATGGCAGTTTTGATGTTTCCCCATTGTTGTTCCACCCCTCCTTCTAGCCTGTTTGCTAGTGCTTTTCTAAGGCACTCTCCAATCTTGCCAAAGTCAGCCCTCCTGAAGTCCAGTACCCTCACTTTTGTATGGCTTGACTCTGTAGCTGAGTTTATCATAAATCACACTGTTTGATGGTCACTTGTTCCCATATGGCAACCCACTTCTAGATCTGAGATCCTCTCACTGTCCCCATTTGAGAGTATGAGGTCTAAGATTGCTCCCTCATGAATGGGTTCCGAAACTAGCTGTCTGAGGCATGCCACCTGTAGGGCATCGAGAATGGCCCTGCTCTTGGATGTGGCTGCAGCAAATGTGCTCCAGTTAACATCTGGCATATTCAGGTCTCCCATCAACAGTATCTCCCCTTTTTCTGCCATCCTAAGAATGCCTTCTATAATATCCTTGTCCATTCCTTCCCCCTAACATGGTGGTCTGTCTACAACCCCTGTGTGGATTGTGGTGCCATTTCCAGTCTCTAAGGTGACCCACAGTGCCTCCTCTCCTCCCTCTTTACTCTTTTGTTCAGTTGCTTTTATCCCTTCCTTTACATAGAGAACTACTTCTCCCCCTCTTCTCCACTCTCTGTCTCTCCTGTAGGTGATGTACCCTGATATGTTAACATCCCAGTCATAGTTGTCTGTGTACCATGTTTTCGTGACTGCTATGATATCTAGGCATCCATCTTCCATCAAGGCCACCAGTTCAGGGAGCTTGTTGCCCAGACTATGGCCATTGGTACTCATTACCCTCCATTTCCTGATGGCCTTGCTCCTTTTTGTCCCATCTCTGTCCTTAATGCCTTTGTCACTTTCTCCATTTACCCCTGCCCTTCTCCCTATCAACATCTCTATCTTGGTGTTTACTCACTTACTACTCTGACTTTTTTGGGGGGGCTAGGATTTCCCCTGCTCTTTTCCAGTGCCCCCCCCATGGCTAGTTTAAGTAACTGCCAATGAACATTTAAACCTATCACCCTAGGATCCTGGTTCCCTCCCGGACAGATGCAGCCCATCATGCCAGTATAGGCCTGCATCACTCCAGGTGGACCCCAAGTCCCCAATGAAGCCAAATCCTGGCTCTGCATCAGTTTTTACCACTGATTGAATCCCATGGTGTGAGCACCTAGCCTCACCCTCGCCATCGACGAGATAGCACCTCAAAGAAGGTTATCATGCGTGCTACTTGTAAGACCCTCTCCAACTCACAGACTCTTCCTGCACTGCTCTGGTCCTTTCTTAGCCAGGTCATTTGTCCCTAGGTGGACAATAACATCCAGCTCCCTCCCCTATGCAGCTGCTCCGGCGATCCTGAGGATTCACTCCCTGTTCCTCCAAGCCACGGCACCAGGCAGGCACCTTACCTCCCTCTCCCTTTCCTCCTCCAGTTCTACCTTCCTAACAATAGAGTCTCCCACCAGGAGTTGTTTCCTTCCCCTGTGGGGTCCCATGCCACCCTCCTGTGGATCTCCCTTGTGGAGGTTCCCAGCATCCTCCTTGGACTCCATTGTGGGTGCCTCCATAGAGGAACCACACTTTGCCAGAATGGCATAGGAATTGTGGAGAGGTACAACTGGAGGGATGCACCTCTGTTCCACCACCCTCACCCTCCCTGAGCCCACTGTGGTCAAACCACACCTCTTTCTTGGCAACCTCTGAGGCAGCGGCAGTGACCCTGGTGGTCCCTGGATGGAAGAAGAGGTCCCACAAATCCTGGCCAACTCAGCCTGGAGATGAGCAACCTCCTCCCTCAGCCCAGAGAGGTGCCTGCAGATGGGACAACACTGCATCCTCCAGAATGTCCCCCGTCTGGGTAACCAGAGTGGTGGACCAAGGGGGAGCAGTTGATGTCACCTACCTTGACTTCAGCAAAGCTTTCGATACTGTTCCACATAAAAGATTGATTAATAAGCTGGGTAGGCTTGGGGTAGGTCAGAAGTTGGTCAACTGGGTGACAAACTGGTTGACGGGCAGAAAACAGAGTGGTGGTAAACGGTATACAGTCAGAAGAGATACAAGTCACAAGTGGGGTACCTCAGGGATCAGTCCTGGGGCCAGTCCTCTTCAATATCTTCATCAGTGACATTGCATGTGGACTGGAGGGTAAGATTTGTCTGTTTGCAGATGACACCAAGATCTGCAATAGAGTAGATGATCCAGATGGGTGGGCAGAATGAGAAGAGATCTGAGTAAATTAGCAAAATGGTTGGAAGAGTGGCCACTGGGGTTTAATGCAAAGAAGTGCAAGATCATGCATATAGGGAAGAGAAACCCTGAAGCCACCTATAGGCTGGGAAGGGAGTTGCTGGCACTCACTAGGGAAGAAAGAGACTTGGGCATCATCATCTCCGATGACCAGAAATCATCCAAGCAGACCACTAAAGCCGTAGGTAAGGCTAGGGGGATGTTGGGGTGTATTAGTAGGGGTATCACAAGTTGTAAGAGGGAGGTCATAATCCCTCTTTACAAGACACTGGTTAGGCCTCATCTGGAGTTCTGCATGCTGTACTGGAGGCCACACCTTCTCAAGGACTTTAACCAAATTGAGGCAGTCCAGAGAAGGGCGACCAAAATGGTGCAGGGACTGCATCAGAAAACATATGAGGACAGATTAATGGAGCTCAATATGTATACCCTAGAGCAAAGGAGGGAGAGAGGTAATATGATTGAAACATTCAAACACCTTAAGGGCATTAACAAGGGTGAAAGAGTCTAACATGTTTCAATATAAGAAAACAGCAGGACAAGAGGAAACAGCATGAGGTTAGAGGGAGGCTGATTAAGGGGTAATGTGAGGAAGTTCTTTTTCACAGAAAGGGTGGTGGATGCATGGAATGGCCTACCTCAGGAAGCGGTGGATATGAATACAGTGCAGGGCTTCAAACAGGCATGGGATAGGCATAAGGGAGCAATACAGATGAGTTTGAATAGATAGGCCATTGACCGAGCAAAGGCCGATGACACATTCATAAGGTAGAAAAAGAAATGGACAGACTGGATGGGCCTTGTGGTCCTTATCTGCCATCAACTTCTATGTTTTGTATGTAATACCCTTGCATTTCATATTCAGCTAAATGCAGAAACACACAGAAAACAGACACAACAGCTATATTCTCCAGGTGGAAGCTACCTTGAACTGAAAGCTGGAAAGGTGAAATACTGAACTTAGAATCAGCAGGAAAGACAGTCTTGCTCACAGCAGAGGGAGATGTACCTTACTTTACATTTTACAATTGTTATTGTACTTTTCAGAGAAGGGGCTTGCAATACTGCAGTGGAGATTGGGAGTTTAAACCCAGAGGGATTGGAATACTGTTTACTGTGTCTTTCCGTTTGCACAGCTGACTTGTTTGGAATTGTTGTATGGTGATTTTTGCATTGCAGTATTTGTGATACTGTACGTTATTCACTGGGCTAAGGATCTGACATAAGTCCTGTAGTGAGTGCAGGTTAGAGAGCTGTGCATTTGATCCAGACAGTGCCCCAGGGGTTGGAAACTGTTTTTTTGTTTTTCTCCATGTGCCTTCAAAGGCTAGACCAGGCTGTGTCAGGAAGTGCTTACATACTAACATACTAAAATTCCAGCAGAATAGGCCTAACGGTCTTTTGTGTCTGCTCGTTTGGACAGTCCCCAACCTGGGTGCTGACCTTGCTGTCCCCCTCGCCTTCTCTGGCTTCTCCCTTCCCTGTTCCGGATATTCTTGCTGCATTGGATTTTGCTTCCAGAACCCTTCCCCTGTACCTGTCCCACCCCCTCTTGAACCCCTCCACTGTCTCTGCCTCCACCAGCCCCCTAGGCAGTGCATTCCATGGCTCCACCACCCTCTCAGTGAAGTAGCAAACCTCCTTTCTCCCCTGAATCTTCCCCCCTCCAGCTTCCAGCCATGCCCTCTAGTGGCCCCTTCCTCCTTCCTTCGAAGCACCCTGACTGTTCCTCCCCTATTTACCCTCTTCATGTACCTAAAGACCTCTATCATGTCCCCCCGGTCCCTTCTCTCTTCCAATGTGTACATATTTAGCTCTTCGAGCCTCTCCTCCTAGGTCCTGTCCCCAAGCCCCAAATCATTTTGGTTGCCCTCCTGGACCCTCTCCAGGAGGTTAATGTCCCGTTTTAAGTGTGGCCCAAAACTGCACACAGTACTCAAGGTGCGGCCTCACCAAGTAGTTATACAGAGGAGTATCACTTCCTCCTCTGGAGGTGATCCCCTAGTGATGCATCCCAGCATCCTGTTGGCCTTGGCTGCTGCCCTCCTATAAGTCTCAGAGTTGTTCATCTTGACATCCACCACCACCCCAGGTCCCTCTCAGCCATCGAGGACTTGTAGCATTTCCCCAGGTACACACTTGGCCTGGGTTTCTGGCCCCAGTGGTACATTTCCCTGCATTGAACCTCAGCTTCCACTTTCTAGACCATCTTTCCAGAGCCTCCAGGTCCCCCTGGAGCCACCCTCCCTCCTCCCCATCCACCACCGCCTCCAGTTTTGAGTCTTCTGCAAAGAGACTCATCTCCTCCTGATTCCTGCTCCTTATGTCAGATACGTAGGCGTTGAACAGGAAGGGGCCCAAGGACTGATCCTGTGGACCCACTATTGGCCGTCCTTGGGATGAGACTATCCCACCAACTACAACTCACGACCCTCTGGGTCTGGTCCTGGAGCCAGTTGCCTATCCATCTGATCATCTGGTTCCCCACCCCATTTCTCCCAGCTTATCCAACAGGCCCACGTGAGGAACAGAGTCAAATGCCTTGCTGAAGTCTAGAAGAGGACATCCACTGGTCTACCCAGGTCCAAGGCACTTGTCACCCAGTCATAGAACTCCACCAGGTTTGTCGACACGATTTCCCGGGATGAATCCATGCTGTCTGTCGTCCAGGCACCCTGACTTATCCAGGTCTCCCCTAGCCTCTCCTTGACAATGCCTCCATCATCTGCCCACCACGAGGTCAGGCTGACAGGCCTGTAGTTCTCTGCCACCTCCCTTGCTGCCCCTTGTGGATGGGCACTATATCGCCACCTTCCAGTCTTGGGACACCACCCCATCCTCAGAGGATGGTGAAAAGCTCTGCCAGGGGTTTTGCCAGGACATCTGCAAGTTCCTTCAGCACTCTGGGATGATTTTATCCAGCCCTGGTGCTTTCTCCGTCTTAAGGGAGCTGAGGGCTTCCCTCACTCTCTCTGCTATGATTTCCACTTCCGGTACCCCTTCTCCCTGCTTAGCCTCCCCCATCTGCCAGTGATGCCTCCCCCTCTCCCCAGACCTGCCGATCGGTAAGGGTCCCCCCCTCCTCAGTATCTCTGTCTCCTCCCATGTATGATGCAGCACCCCCATTTTCCTGGTGAAAACTGGGGTGAAGTACTCATTTAGTACCTCAGCCTGCTCCCGGTCTTGTGCCCATCTCTCCCGATTTAATCCTGCTAATCTGCCCCTTCACACTTCATTTTTCCCCAATGTATCTAAAGAACCCCTTGTTCCCTCTCCTAATTTCCCTGGCCAGGTTCTGCTCCTTCCTTGCCTTAGCCGCCCTCACCACTCTAGTGGCCCTTCTAGCCATCAGCTTGTACTCCGCTCGATCCCTTTCACTCCTTGAGCACTTGAACTGCTTATAGGCTGCTTTCTTTCCCCGCACCACCTCCTGGACCTCCCTGGTCCACCAACAGGGTTTTTGGGCCCTACTGCATTTTCATCTTACTCTTGCACAGGTGCTGGTAGCATCCTGCACCCCTCTCCTGATGATTTCCCACCTATTATCAGCGTCCATGTCTGACCCAATCCCATCAAATGCTCACTAAGGATCCTTCCCATTTCTTAACATCCACCCCTGAAGTCAGTTACTTCCATCTTTGTGCAGCCTTCCACCCTCCTAGGTCCAGGCAGAACCAGACTGTGGCATGGTCACTCCCGCCAATGGGTCCCTTACCTCCAGGCCCCAATCTGGCCACTGTCTGCCAGGACCACATCCAGTACCCATGCCTCCTGGTGGGTTCCCTCACCTGCTGAGTTAGGAATGCATCTTGAAAGACATCCAACAACCTCTGTTCCTGGTCACAGAGGATGTCATTAGTCTCCCAGTCTGTTCCTGGCATGTTTAAGTCCCCAACACCACCACTGTTCCTCTGCCCAGTCTGCAGTGTCTCCTAACATCTGCCACCAGACTGTCCTCAGCTCCTCCATGGGAGCAGGGGTCTAACACCACTCTTATTTTTATTCTCTTGCCCCCCTTGTTATCAAGGTGACCCAAATCGCTCCATGGTTCCCTCCGCCTCCTCTACTCCCCTATGCCAATGCAGTTTTGACTATCATTGCTACCCTCCTCCCTTCCCTCCCCTGTCCTTCCTGAACATAGTGTATCCCTCCAGGTTCAGGTCCAGTCATGTTCTTGCAGTGGCCCAAGTCTCAGTGACGCGCCACATCCACTGCTCCCTCAGTTAGCATCACCTGGAGCTCAGGCATTTTGTTGCCCAAGCTCCTGGCATTTAGCAGGACTACCTTCCACCCTTTCCTATAGTTCCATTTCCCTGCTGGTGTTCCCATGGGATTCTGTTTTTCCCTGGTCTGCACTTTGCCAGTTGGCCTTTTCCTGCAATCCTCCTGGTCCCCAGGGGTGGAGACAAAAGTCCCTCCTTTATCGGCACCCCCTTGACAGCCTTTTCTCCCTTCCCTCCCCCTTCACAAGTTTAAACCCACTTTTCACCAATGAACCTCTATTTTCAACTTAAGGATTCCTCCCTCCAAATTGAGATGTAGTCTATCTCTAGCATACAGCTCCTTATCCTCCCAGGTCTCCCCAATCCCCATCAACCCATACCTCTGGCCTCACACCACCCCCTGAGCCACTGGTTTATCTCCTAATTTTCCTTTGTGTTCCCCACTAGCCCTTGGCACTGGCAGGATTTCTGAGAAGGAAACTGCATCCCATGTCATGACAGACCCTGGTGAGCTCCTGAATCTTGCCTGTATCTCTGGCTCGCATTCCCTCAATGTCATTTATACCCAGGTGGACCAGTATGTCTGGGAACCCCACAATCCTTTGCCAGCTGATATACCTTGTGCTTAGCCCTGTGCACCATTAGTCCAGGGAAGCATCTTGTTCTAACTGGCCAGGCTTCCCTCCCATCCCATTTGATACCCGATCATAGAACCTCCAGCAGGAGCACTCTGACCACTCCTTTCCTCCATTCCCCCTTCCATGTCCTCATCCTTCTACAGGCCTCCACCCAGCTGGCTCTGTGTTCCTCCCTTTCTGGGTGCCACATGCCACCCTCCTTATTTACCATGGCCACCCTCCCCCAATCCTATGCCTCCTCCTCGTGAGTATCCTTCTGTTCCTTGCTAATTCCCCTCACTGCTTGCAACTGGTCCTTCTCCCCATCTCTAAACTAGCCTGGCTCATCCTCCTCCTTCCTTTCTGTCTCCATTTAGTTCCTCCTTGCTCATCGTGCTCCCCTGGCCTAAACCCTCAGCTCCCTTTACTGAATCCTCCTTGTACTTCTGGTCCTTCTCCTTTACCTTTCCTCCCAACTGGTCCTTCTCCTTCGCTTTCCTCTTCTCCCCTGCCCCTCCTGCTCTGATTCACTGCTCCCCATTCTCCTGCATTCCAGGTTCCCCTGTTCTTCCTGCTATCTGGCCCTGCCTCCTGCCTCCCACTCCCACCCCTTTCCATCTCTAACTACCCTGTCATGGCTACATCACCCCCTCATCCTTGAGCAGAAGAGAGAATTGAAGCAGTTACTGAGTGTAGAGTCTGATCCACCTCCCCGCCTTGCTTCCTTCTGTCCAGCCCTGGCCATCTGCCTACTTCCCTGAGAATGTTGTCCCTCCGTCCCCCTTTGTGAGGGCCCCAGTTACCTGCCTGCTTCCTTGGTAGTATCCTTTTTGGACGCCTCTGCCAGGTTCCTATATGACCCCTGAGTATTCTCCTGCACTCCTTTCCTATGCCCCCACCCCCAGTGCTTGGTGCAACCCTGTGGGAATTCCAGCCCTTCCCCAACCATACCACCCCTTCCCCAGCTTTCTCCTAATCCCACAACCTCCTCCCTAAGCTGTGCTAGCTTGCAGCACACTGGGCAACCACCGAACTTCAAGCCCAGTCCAGTATCATGGCTGCTCCACACCCTGTGCACCCCACCCCTCCCAAAGATGCCGCCCTAATGATGTGTGGTTCCATCCCCTTCAAATAGGTTTCCTTGGGTGAGCCACCAGTTCCCAGTCCAAGATACCCCTACTGCTAATCAGGTCACCCACTAATCTTACAGACAGTCCACTGTACACCAGTAACCTGTTACTAGGTGCAGTACAACACATTAAACTTATAAGGAAATGAACAACTCCCAAAGCTCCTCTCTCCCAGCCTTTAATCCTACCCCAGTGGCTAGAACTACATGAGCTGCACCTGCAGCCTTTCCTCCAAATGCAGGCAGGTGTTCCCTATAAATTCGCAGACTTCTGGGGAGGAGGGGTGGGGAGGTGGGTATTGGGCAGACACCTGACTCGAGAGAGAGTGTATCAGTCCTGTGTCTCCTCAAGCCCTGCAGCCAAAGAACCAGGCACAAGCAAATCCCACCAAATAGGTTTTAAATCAGAAGAAATAGGCCTCTACCAGCGCAGCCTGTTACACAGTGAAACATCCACAAATGAGCCCCACCAGCCACCAAATCAGTTTACAAACATCCAGCAGCACCCAAAACAATACCCTGCTAGCCCTTAGAAGTAAGAAAGAAAGAACTAACCTACCAGTAAAATCCACAAGAACCCTGTGAAAACAACAGCAGCAGCTACTGTCCTGGAACACAACTGATCCTGTCCCCTTCCAGTTCTTTCTGAGAAGACAAAGCAGCTAACACCTCAATCTGATTCAGCTCTGCCTCCAGTCAATTGGCTGAGTGAGACCTGGCCAGACCATTAACACCCCTCCCCCACTATGCAGTAACCTTTACAGCTAATGGAGTCAGCACAAGGAATCAAAATTCAAGTCAAAGCCCCCAAAATATGTTTGCTGCCAAAGGAAACAGGACTTCAATTTAATCAGCTTCACTAACAACACATCAAAATAGGCTTGAAATTAACAGATATATGTCTCCAATTCAAATAACCATCTCCAAGCAAATCCCACCAAATAGGTTTTAAATCAGAAGAAATAGGCCTCTACCAGCGCAGCCTGTTACACAGTGAAACATCCACAAAATGAGCCCCACTTACAGCCACCAAATCAGTTTACAAACATCCAGCAGCACCCAAAACAATACCCTGCTAGCCCCTTAGAAGTAAGAAAGAAGAGAACTAACCTACCAAGTAAAATCCACAAGAACCCTGTGAAAACAACAGCAGCAGCTACTGTCCTGGAACACAACTCATCAACTACATCACAGCCACTTATCAGCCAATAGCTTTTGGAAGAGTCTTACAGACCTGATCAGATTACTATAGGCAAGTGGTTTATAGCAGATTCATCAGAAAAGCTAATATTCTTCATGTTGAAGCTACCACGAATTGATAGCTGGAAAGGTGAAATATTGAACTTAGAATCAGCAGGAAAGACAGCCTTGCTCACAGCAGAGGGAGGTGTACCTTACTTTACATTTTACAATTGTTATTGTTCTTTTCAGTGAAGGGGCTTGCAATACTGTTTTGGAGACTGGGAGTTTAAACCCAGAGGTATTGAAATACTGTTTACTGTGCCTTTCCTTGTGCACAGCTGACTTGTTTTGGGGCTGATTGCTTTCAGAGCACAAATCACCAGGCTGTAGTGGGGTTGGGGTGGTTTACCTGTGTTTGACTCAGCTGTTTGTTTTTTTCTCTGTTTGTTTAGCAGGGTATTTTCTCTGTTAAATTGTGTGCAGGTTGTCTTGCTGACAGGAAGGTCAACACTCATCGTAGTGGTGGGTCAGAGCTTTTAGCTAATTGTTTTGAGAGGGCACAGTTTCCTTCATACCAGTGGTTCTGGCATAATTTCCTCAATAGGGCAAGGTGCATACCACTGTCATATCCTTTCCAGCACACAGCACTGACAATATAAGCATACATTATATTATATATATATATATATATATATATATATATATATATAAAAAAACAATAACTGGGAAAAAATGTACACAGGATAAACAGTAAGGTAGACAGACATGTGGGGAGTAGTGCAATGTACTGGCTGTGGGGCAGCAGTCTTCTGGGAGTCTTTCTGGAGGCTGAGATGCTGCCCTATTTGCAGGCAACTTTCTGCCCTGAGGGAGGAGGTTGCCCATCTTCAGGCCACACTGGACAGTAGTAAAAGAACCACCCCCACACAGGGAGCACCAGGGCCACCACCACTACCTCAGAGATTGCCAAGAAAGTGCAGTAGTTGGACCACAGTGGGCTCAGGGAGGGTGAGGGTGGTGGAACAGAGGCACACCCAGTCAGCTGTACCACTCCACAATCCATTCACCATTCTGGTGGAGCATAGTTCCCCTATGGATGCACCCACAGAGGAGACTAAGGAGGTTGCGGACAACTGTCACAAGGGAAGCCCACAGGAAGGAGGCAGAGGACACTACAGGGAAAGGAAGCAGCTCCTGGTGGGGGACTGAATTATTAGGGGGATAGAACTGGGGGAGCAGGCAAAACTGAAGTAAGGTGCCTGCTTGGCGCCATGACTTGGATGGACAGGAAGTGCATCCCCAGGATCATGAGAACAGCTGCATGGGAGACTGAGCTGGACATCATTGTCCACCAAGGGACGAATGACTTGGCTCAATATGAGATTACAGCAGTGCAGGAGGAGTTTGTGGAGTTGTGGAGGGGCCTAAGGCAAGTAGCACACACAGTATCCTTCTCAGAGGTGCTGCCTGTCTATGGCAAGGGTGAGGTGAGGGCACTTCACACCATGTAATTCAATGAATGGTTGAAAAAATGGTGCAGAGCACATGGGTTTGGCTTCATTGTGGACTGGGATTCCACCTGGAGGGATACCAGCCTATACTGGCAGGATGGTCTGCATCTGTCCAGGAAGAGAACAAGTCTTCTGGGTGATCAGTTTAAATGCTTCATTGGCAAGCTTTTAAACTAGTCAAGAGGGGAGGCACTGATAAGCAATAGGGAATTCCCAGCCTCCCCCTACAAAACAGGGTACTAAATGAGGTAAAGACAAAGTAAGAAAGGTCAGTAGGGAGCAGGACAGGGGTAAATGGAGAAAGCAAAGTCAATGAAGACAGGGATGGTGCTACAAGAGTTAAAGCCATCAAAAAATGGAGAGCAATGAGTACCCATGCCTGTAGTCTGGGTAACAAGCTTCCTGAATTAGTGGCCTTGATGGAGGAAGAACATCTGGATATCGTGGCAGTCACAGAAACATGGTACACACAGAACCATGACTGGGACATAAACATACCAGGATACACTATCTACAGGAGGGACAGAGAGGGTAAAAGAGGTGGAGGAGAAGCTCTCTACATAAGGGAAGGAATCAACGCAAAAGAACAAAAGGGTAAACAGGGAGGAGAGGAAGCACTGTGGGTCAATTTGGAGACAAACAATGGCACCTCAATCTGCACAGGGGTTGTATACAGACCCCAATCTCAGAGGGAGGAAATGGACAAGGAAATGATAGAAACTACCCTCAGAATGGCAGAAGAAGGGGAGATATTGCTGATGGTGGATCTGAATATGCCAGATGTTAACTGGAGTGCATTTGCAGCAGCCACTTCGAAGAGTGAGGTCATTCTAGATGCCCTACAGGGGGCATGCCTTAGACAACTAGTATTGGAACCCACTCGAGGGGGAGCAATCTTAGGCCTGGTACTCTCAAATGGAGATGGAGAGAGGATCACAGATGTAGAAGTGGGTAGCCATCTGGGAACTAGTGACCATCAAACAGTATGGTTCACAATAAACACAGCAATAGAGTCAAGCCATACAAAGGCAAAGGTACTGGACCTTAGGAGGGCTGACTTTGCCAAAATGGGTGAGTGCCTAAGGAATGCACAAGCAAATGGGCAGGAAAGAGGGGTGGAAGAACAATGGGGAATAATCAAAACTGCCATCACAGAGGCAACAAGCCTTTGTGTGAAGCAAATAAACAAAACAAAACGACATAAGAAACCATTATGGTTCTCAAAGGAGGTGGCAGGGAAGGTTAGGGAGAAAAAGAAAGCATTCAGGAAGTATAAGGAATCACAGAAGGAGCAGGACAGAGAATTGTATCAGTTAAAGCAAAAGGAAGCAGGAAAGGCAGTCAAAACAACAAAGGCCCAAACCAAAGAAAAGATAGCCAACTCAGTTAAGAAGGGTGATAAAACCTTTTACAGGTACATCTGGGAGCGAAGGAAGACCAAGGGAAGGATAGTGAGGCTTAATAAGGGGGGGGGAGGTCAGCAGAGGGTGACTGTGAAAAGGCAGAGATGATACTAAACAAATATTTTTGCTCAGTATTCACAAATGAAGAGGGGGAGGTACCTAAACCAAACAATAGAAACACTCTGGATACGGGGGTTGATACCAGACCATTCACAGAAGAAAGGGTTCTGAAAGAACTCTTAAAACTGAAGGTGGACAAAGCAATGGGGCCTGATGGGATTCATCCCAGAATTCTAAAAGAACTAAGGGTAGAACTAGTGACACCACTGACTACCCTCTTTAACAAATCATGGGAGGATGGGGGGGTACCTGAGGACTGGAGAAGAGCAGATGTTATTCCACTTCACAAAAGTGGGAGCAGGGCAGAAGCAGGAAACTACAGACCTGTTAGTTTAATCTCAGTGATAGGAAAAATGATGGAATCACTTCTGAAGGAAAGAATTGTTGAGTACCTACAGGCCAAAGGGGCACAGGACTCAAGGCAGCATGGATTCACAGTGGGAAGATCATGTCAGATGAATCTAATAGATTTCTTTGGCTGGGTGACCAAAGTAGTAGATCAGGGAGGGACTGTAGATGTGGCCTACCTAGACTTAACAAGGCATTTGACACAGTCCCACACAAAAGATTAATATACAAGTTGG
Source organism: Neoceratodus forsteri (assembly GCA_016271365.2). Taxonomy (NCBI): domain Eukaryota; kingdom Metazoa; phylum Chordata; order Ceratodontiformes; family Ceratodontidae; genus Neoceratodus; species Neoceratodus forsteri. The sequence goes on from CM057459.1 coordinate 1,466,070,761, forward strand.
CCAGCCTGGGAGTGGGTCCCAAGATGGTAGCCTGGGTAAAGGATTGGCTGGAGAACAGGACATAGAGGGTAATAGTAAACAGAGTTCACTCTGAAGAAAGGGGGGTTACTAGTGGGGTACTACAGGGTTCAGTACTAGGACCGGTCCTCTTTAATGTCTTTATAAGTGACATTGCAGAGGGACTGGCAGGAAAAGTATGTCTCTTTGCAGATGACACAAAGATCTGCAACAGAGTTGATACACAAGGTTGGGTGGAAAGGATGAGAAGGGACTTGGCAAGGTTGGAGGAATGGTCAAATGTATGGCAGCTTAGATTCAATGCTAAGAAGTGCAAAGTAATGCACCCGGGAAACAAAAACCCAGGGGAAGAGTACACAATGGGGGGTGAGACACTACCACCAACAAAAATGGAAAGGGACCTGGGGTAGTCATATCAGGTGACCTAAAGGTGGGCAAACAATGTGAGGGGGCAGTAAGGAGGGCTGGGGGGATACTGGGATGCATAGGGAGAGGCATCACCAGTAGAAAACAGGAAGTTGTTATCCCTCTGTACAGACAGCTGGTGAGACCCTGGAGTACTGCATGCAGTTCTGGAGACCCAATCTCAGCAAAGACATAGACAGGATGGAGGCAGTCCAGAGGAGGGCAGCTAAAATGGTGCAGGGTCTGCATCTTCATCAGAAGACATTTGAAGAGAGACTTAAGGAGCTTAATATGTATAGCCTCGAGGAAAGGAGGGAGAGGAGGGACACGACAGAAACTTTCAAGTACCTCAAGGGAATCAACAAAGTCCAAGAGAGTGGCATCTTTCAGAAAAAGAGGTGTGCAAGAACAAGGGGGCACAATTTGAAGATAATGGGGGGAGGGGGGGAGACAGCTCAGAGGTAATGTGAGGTAATATTTTTTCATGGAGAGGGTTGTGGATGCTTGGAACAGCCTTCATGAGGAGGTTGTGGTGTCAAAAACAGTGGTGGAATTCAAGAATGCATGGGGCAGTCATAAGGCAATTCTAGGGGGCAGGGGTAGGAAGAAGTAGGCTGTTGGTTAACTAGGATCTGCAGCTTATCCATTTGGTAGGGAAATGGGCAGACTGGGTGGGCCAAGCAGTCCTTATCTGCCGTCAAATTCTATGTTTCTATGTCTATAACACAAGAAAGTGATGAAGCCTCTAAGCTGTTTGCTGTCTGGCTTCATGGGTTTGAATTTTATGTAATGCTTGATATTATTTACAAAGGTTGAAAACTTTGGTTGAATTTGAGTAGTTTATGGTAGTGCCAGTGTTTTTGCTACCACATTCCTGGGCTGAAAGCCCCACAGACTGCTAAAGTATCTACTTTCTTACCCAGACTGCCAGCAAGGCTGCCCAACTTGCATTACTCCAATTTCAAATGTGTGCATTTTTTACGAAACTTGTCATTTTCAGATTGTTCTGTGCTCTATTCATTTAGCATAAGTGGAGTTAGCACAGGGCATGGCTCAGTCAATCCATGTATTAATAGTTTTATAGCTTAATTACATTAAATTAATATAAACCACTGTATTTTATGACAGGTAAAGAAATCTACATAAGATTGTATAAAACAGCATCTAGTTAATACAGTGAAAAAAATAATTTATGGAGTGATTTCAGTCACTATTACAAGCATCAACTAATGCCACAAGCAAGACAGCAGGCATACCTTGCCCCCCCCCCCAAAAAAAATCTTCAAAAGTGATATTTTGTTATTCATTTTATAATAAACTATTTCAAATTAGTGTGTGTGTGTCTGTGTGTGTGTGTGTGTGTGTAAGACTGAAATTAAATATGAGATATTTCTTTTCATCACCGGGCATTTGTTATTCCACCAGCACCTAGGCAGCAAACCAAGTCAGTGTTTTGCAGGGTTGGACTAATCTTGTCACACCTACAGTTCTGTTATGAAGAGCAGTGAGTAAGAGCTATCATTTACCATGACAAAAGGCACTACTGCCAGGATTCCAGTCAGTTGGGGGAGGGGAGGGGTTGGGATAAGATAACCTCAATCATTAACACCTGCCACTATTCAGAAGACAAAGAACCTCTGTGCGTAAACACTGAGGCAAGGGTTACCCCAAAGGGCATTTGGCTGGGAAGCCAAGTTTCAAGAAAATACAAAATCACACATGCCCCCACAATGCAAAGCATCATGGGCTGCATATGCAAATCACCACAGAATGTTATGCTGGTCCAACTTTAAGCAGAATTGCATGGTGCCGAAAGGCCTCTCACACAGTTTGCAAAGGGTGCTAACAGAAGACATAGACACGTGTTTCGTCCTACCAGGACTCGTCAGTATGCCTCGTCTGTTTAACACCCCAGTGGAATGGACCAGCTACCCCTAAGGCAGTGTGCCTGGGATATATTGTGGTGAACCCATTAAAATAAAAAAACATTTAAAAGACAAAGAACCTCTGTGCGTAAACACTGAGGCAAGGGTTACCCCAAAGGGCATTTGGCTGGGAAGCCAAGTTTCAAGAAAATACAAAATCACACATGCCACTATTCAGGTCATGTTGTCTATTGGAAAAACAGTAGCCTGACTAGCAGGAGTAGTGACATACAGAAAAAAACAAGTTCCGATGAAACAATGACAGCTAGCGGAGAGTAATGTACACATAAACAAATATATAAACAGCTTATTTAAATTACTAGTAACCACTTTATTTTATTACAGGTAAAGCGGTCATTGTCTATGTGTGAATGAAAATTCATGAAAACATACATGGAATATGTTACATACTGATATAACTTTACCAATACACATTTTTAACAGAACAGCTGACCATGAAAGGAGAACAACCACACAGACACAGTCTGCAAACTAAAGGAGTTACTTGTTCTGTCAACCGCAACAGTCTATACCTTAGGGAAACCTCAGCAATTGCTTTAGAGTGTGACAGTCTCAAGCACATACAATTTCAACCTCTGTTGATAGAAGACTTCATACCTACAAAAGCTTTATAACTAAAAGGAAAAAACAATAGCAATATTGGGTTCAGCACAACCTTCTGAAGTGTATAACACCCCATTGCCCTCTACAGTCACTACAGGAGGATCTGAAGTAAAAAGAATAGAAAGCCGAAGCATTCCATTAGTGCAATAAATTAAGTAGCAGTAGGTTTTCTTTTACTAATAAATTGATATAGAGTAACAAAACACAATTAGAAACGCTACAGAAAAAAAAAAGAAGTTTTGAAAATAGCTCCAACAGAAATGTTTGACTTCTGGTAAAAGTAAAGAGCAGTGTTGATGAGACAGGGAAAAGCACTTGAAAATGAAAGGTAAAGATGCATATTATTTTAAGCAACTGGTGAATCTCCTGTAAATATGCTAAAATGTGATTCTCACAGGCATTCTTGCAGGTTTTATATTCAATTTATCCATCTTATGTTAATCATAGTTTGTGCCAAAGTTGATCCCTTTTTTTTAACTCAGCTGTGTCATTTCAGTGCTAAAAAGAAAGGGGAAGCTCAGTTAAGTAACAGAATATGAAATAGTGATAAATCAAGAAACATAGAAACATAGACTTTGACGGCAGATGAGGACCGCTTGGCCCATCTAGTCTGCCCATTTCCCTACCTACAGGATAGGCCGCATATACTAGTTAACCAACAGCCTATTTCTTCCTACCCCCCACAAGAATTGCCTTATGTCTGTCCCATGCATTCTTGAATTCTCCCACAGTTTTAGACCCCACAACCTCCTCAGGAAGGCTGTTCCATGCATCCACTACCCTCTCTGTGAAATAATACTTCCTCACATTGCCCTGAACTGCCCCCCATCTTTAAATTGTGTCCCCTTGTTCTTGCTCGTCTTTTTCTGAAAGATGCTACCCTCTTGGACTTTGTTGATTCCACTGAGGTACTTAAAAGTTTCTATCATGTCCCCCCTCTCCCTTCTTTCCTCAAGGGTATACATATTAAGCTCCTTTAGTCTCTCCTCATACGGCTTCTCTTGCAGACCCTGCACCATTTTAGTTGCCTTCCCCTGGACTGCCTCTATCCTGTCTATGTCCTTGTGGAGATGGGGTCTCCAGAACTGGACGCAATACTCCAGATGGGGTCTCACCAACTGTCTGTACAGAGGGATAACAACTTCCTGTTTTCTGCTGCTGATGCCTCTCCCTATGCATCCCAGAATTTCTACATGGAGCTGTGGTGTACTGCATTTCACTTACTGGTTACATGATTGTATTCCGATCTGTATAGTATCTTTTATTCTTACTGTTCTTGTTTTCCAATCAGGAGACCTTTGGGTGTTTTATTTATTTATTTTATTTATTTTTGAAAGTCGGATTTACAACCTGTAAGCTGAGGGAGACCAGTAAGAAAAGAAGATTACAACTTGGTATAAAAGAAATGCTTGATTCATCACCAGCTCATTTACTTAAATGTGCTTCACCTTCTTTCTTTAAACAGTTAGTGAACGGGAGTTTAGTTTTGATGCTGTGTAAAATCATAAGTTGTTACTGTTGTAATATGTTACATTGTACCAAAGACTTCACTTTGTAACATTGTATTGACTGTATACTATCTACAAATGTTTCACAGTTTCAAAGACATTTGCAACACTGAATCACAAGGTTCCTGATAGCTACATTTGTGCTTAACTTGTAGCAAACTTATGTTTACTGTCTGGATAGGTCAGTGATGTAGTTGAATGTAATCAAATATATATTGTACATTGTTTTATTGTCCCTACTATCTTCCTATTATCTGCCTAATATCTCTACTGTCTCTAGTTAGCGTTGTTGTTCTTTTATTCTGTATCTCCCTCCACAAAAAAAAAATAACCCAAGCCCCTGTCTGAGCCTGGTATTCTATGACAATAGTCTTTCCTGGTTACTCAATTTCCCCTTCCCTCTTAACAAGAAAAGGTGCCTGTAAAAAAAAAAAAATGACCATCAACCTTTTCAGTTACTATCAGCATTATTGGTAACAGCAGTATTTCATACTGCAGTAAAAGAAAAATAGTAGAGCAAAAAGGGTTATGTGCAGCAGCTGGTGGTACACTGATACCGAGCATTCAGTAATATCAATTGCCTATGCAGCCAAACACATAGAACCCCTTGCTAGGAGACATTAGAATAACATTTTTTTTCAGTTGTAGCTTAAAATATAATATAAGAAATAACTGTTCTAAAAGTGTTTGTTCTTAAAGAATTGGTCTACAATTAAAGTTAAGTGTTCACACTGCTATGGGCTTTTCCTTTGTCCCTGGAGTGTGCTTAATTACTGCCTCTTGGCAACCATTCAACGTCTGTGCTGCTAGCCTCCCTTCCCCCCTTCATTTGTCTGTGAAGTGTGCTTAATTACTGCCTCTTGTCAATGGAGCAACTTTGGTGCTGCTAGCATCCCCTCCCCCACATTGCCTACAATGGTATCACTCTGTCAAATGTTTGCACTGTACTGCATCCAGTCCCAGAGCAGCCAGGATTAGACTATCACAGGGTGCGGGAATAATGACAATACAGAACACCAAAGTTTGAGATTTACACACACAAACTTTGTGTGGCCATTTTATTTAAAAAGCAAGTATAAATTCTTCTTGCTTCTCACAAAACAAAAAAAATAATTAACTTAAACCAAAAATAAACAGTTCTTCATCTAAACTTCAGTACACCCACATGGAGTACTGCCACAGAGTGGTGCCTGCAATAGGACCACTATCCTCTGTGCAAATCTGCCTAACTGCCTGGTTTTACAATTTTATCCCTTTTATAACTCTAGCAGGATGATACCACAGGTCACATGATCTGCCCCCACCACTAATACACAAAACAATCGTACAATAATACATAAATGTGGGGCATCACACAGACATAAACATTTATTTTTAAATTAGTAACAATTAACTTTAAGCAGTATACCAATAAAAGAAACATAATAAAGACTATTCAGATATGAATATGGAAGGGTCACTTAAGGGAGGCAGTATAGCACAGTGGTCTAAGGCTCTGAGCTGCAAATCTGGTGACATCCAGCAGACCAGACCAGACCTGGGTTTGAATCCCACAGCTTCCACTTGCATACTGTGTGACCCTGAGCAAGTCACTTAACCTCCTTGTGCTCCCAGGTCACTCCTGTGAAAAAGCTTTCAGCTTAGTGTGCTATACCTGGTTAAACAACTAAAAAAAAAAAAAAAACTTAAGACATTTGTCCCCTCCTACTAATTATGACCTCATCCTAAGTTTGGACTATAAATCTAGCCCACTAGAGGGCTGCTGGCCCTAAGGAGATGTCCTAACAATCTCAAGTGGTGAGGAGCAAATTCCCTGGTATGTTTCTCTTCAAATACATGTTGAATGGTAACACACTCTGGCAAAAATGCCTTTATCTGGATTTTATTACTTTTGTTCCTTAATAAAATAAATGAAATCTAAATGGAGCTCTGTTTTCACGGTTATCATCTGGGTGTCTTAAAAAATTATGGGATATCACTTATATTATGGGCTGTTCATGTTTTTAAAAGCTAAAAATAGTAACACTTCACTAAACATTTCATTTTTGAGAGAATATTCCCCCCCCCCCCAAAAGTAATATTAGAAACCCGGGCCCTGATATTCAGACTGCTCCAGGCTGTGGTGCAAGCCTGGGTGCAGCGCAACTTGACTGCGCAGGGGCGTTGACTGGGTGATATTCAATGGAGCGGCGCCATGGCACATCATCATTGAATATCGCACCCTGGCCACCCGCAGTGCGCATGGTGCAGTGGCACTGTGCCAGCGCAAGTGGTCAGAGTGGAGCAGGGGGTTGCGCTAGTGCAAGTTCCATTGCGCTATGCGCAACAACTGTGATATTCAAAAGTACACATGCAAATGGTGCCATAATGTATGCAAGGTGCAAATGGGGCCATTTGCATATCATTATGGCCCATTTGCATGCAGGTGCGCTTGATCCTGGCAACTTGTGCCTGGCGCTCTGCCAGCAGCAGCCGTCAGACCGACGCCTGCACAGTGCGGTAATGTGCCCCTTCGCCCAATCGCTGGCATATGTAGATTTAAAATGTCCATTATCCTTCAGGGTCCAATGGACCGCCTGCAGCCTGATCAGTAGCATCTGTGTAAATATATAAGTCAATATCCCTGGTGGTCAGTGGTACCCCCTCCCCACCCGCCACTGGGCCCCTGCCCGTTCCCCGGTCAGTGGCGGGCAGCACTACCCACCTGCTGCCCCACCGCCGCCCGGCTGACAGTGTACAGTAGGGCTGTACACCCATTGGTCCACAGCGTGAGCCAATGGGCATGCAGCCCATACTGTACTACACAGTACAGATATGTGAATGGATTCACCATACTCAACCCTTCTGAATATCCGGGCCCTGGTATAATATATACCCTTTTGTATAAAAAAAACCCCAAAAAACAGTCCATTTATTAAATAACACGGAGTCCCAACAGAGATAGGGCTAGTCCAAACTACTGCCTAGCTTACTTTTTATTTAGGATTTCCAACCTACCCCTGAGCCTTCCTTAAATCAACTACCTTCCCACTACATGGACACAGAAGGACTTTAAGGAAATTAGAAAAGAAGGAGACATCACGATGGGAGGCCACCCCAGCAAGATAGGAAAAGAAATTTAAGAACAGCATAATAGAATCTAAAAAAAAACATCACTACTGCAGTAGATTTAATTCTATGAAAGGAAAAGAGAATATAAAGAATGTCCAGTAGTGGGGTGGGGGTAGACTTATACTATTACATACCTCCAAGGATAAGAAATAAAAACATCTATCAATATGTTTTTTTCCTAAGACAACCTACCCAACTAAAATGGGTAGGATGGACCTTCCGCCCACCCTCTCTTGGAAGCTCCACCCCAGGGCACCCTTTTTAATTACAAAAATGAAAGTACCAACTACCTCATCCCATGCTTTCTTTTATCTAAACACTTTTGCCCTGTGGTGTCTTTAATTTATCTACTTGCTCCATATCTGAAGAGGAAATCTACATTAATATGTACTTTTCCAGCCCTATGCTTTACCTCTAACCTATAGGGTTGTAGGGCTAGATACCACTTCATCGCCCTGTTATTTTTATCTTTCATCTGGGATAGGAAACACAGGGCACTCCCTACAAATAAAACCTGAGAGATTCTATGGCCCATTTTGCGGCAAGATACTCCTGTTATATTGTGGAGTATTTTTACTCCCTATCATGTAATTTGAGCAAGACAGACATTATCGGGTGTTCTTCCCCATTAATGGTCTGGCTTAATACGGCACCTATACTGGTACTAGATGCATCAGTATATACCTCAAAAGGCTGTGAGAAATCAGGGCTCCGTAATACCAGAGCAGAGCATAGAGTGGCTTTAATATGAATAAAAGCTTGCTCACACTCGGGCGTCCAATGAACTTGATTTCCACATTTCTTTTTCGTTAGCTCTGTAAGAGGTGCTGCGATTGTTGCAAAATTGGGGATAAACCTCTGGTAATATCCTGCAAGACCTAGGAATGAATGTACCTGTTTCTTGGTTTGGGGAACTGGACATTTTGCAACAGCTTCTACTTTGGTGACCTCGGGTTTTATTAGGCCATTTCCTAAAATAAAACTGAGGTAGCAAGTTTCCTGCATGGCCAGTGTACACTTTGAAGGATTTATTGTCATCCCTGATTGCTGGAGGGAATTAACCACTGCTCATAAGTGCTTTAAATGTAGTTCCAAGTTTAAACTAAATACAACTATATTGTCCAGTTAGGCTGCACTGAACTCAGTTTCGGGGTGCCAATACCTGGTCCATAAACCTTTGAAAAGTGGCTGGGGCTCCATGGCCCAAAAGGCATAGTCTTGAATTGGTAGAGTCCCATAGATGTGCAAAATGTGATCTTCTCTTTGGCATCTTTTGCTAGTGGGATCTGCCAGTATCCCTTAGTTAAGTCCAGTGTGGAGCTATATTTTGCATTTCCAGTTCTATCAATTATATCAACCACACAGGGCATTGGATAGGCATCAAACTGAGCCACCTGATTAAGTCCTCTAAAGTCCAGACATAACCTTATACCTCCCTCCTTTTTAGGGGCTACTACCACAGGAGAACCCCAAGGACTTTGGGAGGGTTCAATTATTTTAAGGTCTTTCATTTTCTGAATTTCTTTTTGTACTTCTCCTCTACTTCTTTCTGGGAGCCTATATGGCTTCTTTTGTATAGGGCCAGCTGTGGTTACAATTTGGTGTTCTACTCCTTTAGCCACACCTGGCTTACTGGTGAAGGAAGCTCTATATTCTTTCACTAGGGCCTGTATTTCCTCTTTTTGTTTGTCTGTCAGGTCAGGATTTATCTTTATCTCATCTATCCCCTTATTTTCATCCAGACATTGGTATGCCAAATCTATATCTGTCAGATCTGAATTGGGTATTACCATCATCTGTACTTTAGTCTCAGTTCACTCGTGCCACTTTTTCAACAGATTGGTGTGGTAAATTTTTTTCTTTTCTCGTCAGTCTGGGGTGGCAATCTCATAAGTTACTGGGCCTGTTTGCCTGAGTTTCCTATAAGGACCTTGCCATTTCATGAGTAGTTTATGGGCTGAAGTAGGGAGTAGCAGTAATACTTGTTCCCCTGGATGAAAACATTTATTACTGTCCGTTCCTTTGTCATAGTGGATCTTTTGCCCTTCTTGAGCCTCAATTCCTAATTCATGAGCTTTACTGGTATAAGAAACCAACCTCTGTCTTAGTTGTTTCATATAATGGGCTATCTCTGGAGATTTCAGATCTTTCCCTTCTTCCCAACATTCTTTTACTACATCAAGGATCCCACGAGGTGTTCTCCCATACAGAAGTGAGAATGAAGCATACCCTGTGGATGCCTTCTCGATATGCAAACAACAAACAGGGAAGGTACCTATCCCACTCCTTTCCCTCTTCGTGTATGAACTTTTTAATCATCCTTTTTAAAGTTTGATTAAAATGTTTAACTAACCCATCTGTCTGTGGATGATAAGGTGAAGTCCTTAATGCCACTATTCCCAGGAGACAATATCATTATTTTAATAATTCTGCATTAAAATTAGTCCCTCTATCAGTTACAATCTCTCTGGGAATTCATACCCAGCTGAACAATTTAACCAATTCTTCCGCTATGTGTGGTGTAGTAACCGAGCGCATCGGGATAGCTTCAGCTGGCAACAGTTTTGGGAGCGAAAGTTCTCTAAATTTGATGGACTGCATCTGACTAAGGAGGGAGTCAGTGCATTGGGGCAGAAGTTTGATGTCTTTGCAGAATATTTAAACTAGCAAATGGGGAGGGGGTGCAACACTCCATACGTCGAATGGGAAGAACACCCTTCCCCCCCAGCTAGTGGTCAAACAGGAGTTCAGCCTGTTTGTAGTTCATTTGAATCACCAGGTAAGGAAAAAGGTCCAGCTCCCCATACAATGCACAGGGGAAACGCCGGACCTTGCCCAACAACTAACACACCAAAATCTGGCCAATGGAAAATCATGTACTCAAGTGCTCGCAGTCTGGGAAACAAGATCCCAGATCTGCAGACAATAATGACAGAGGCTAAACTGGACATAGTAGCCATTAGCGAGACATGGTTTACCAGTAACCACACCTGGGAGACTTCAATACCTGGCTATGTACTGTCCACAAGAGATTGAGGTGCAAAAAGGGGGGGTGGAGTGGCCCTTTATGTCAATGAAAATATCAAAGCTACAGAAATTCAGAATACACATAAGGAGCCAGAAGAACTGTGGGTCACCCTGGAAACAAGAAATAGGACAGCCATACGAACTGGGGTTGTGTACAGGCCTCCAGACTCGGGGGGGGGGGACACAGACACGTTACTATTAGAAGATATACAAAACATGACAGCTAAAGGGGAGGTTCTGATAATGGGAGACTTCAACATGCCAGATACAGATTGGACAATACCAGCAGGGACACCTGCCAGAATTAGACACGTGGTGGATGTCCTGCAGGGGGAGGGCCTCAAACAACTGGTACAACAACCCACAAGGGACAGGGCTATCCTAGATCTAGTACTGACTAACAGGGAAAGGATCACAGATCTCCAGGTAGAAGGTCACCTGGGTACCAGTGACCATCACATGGTATGGTTCAATTTGGCCACTAGAACAAAATCATCCCATTCCAAGTCAAAAATATGGGACTTCAGGGGAGCTGACTTTGATAAGATGGCCAACAGAGTTAAACTAGCCCTGGCAAAAAGAAATACAGGTGAGGGGGTACAGGAAAAGTGGGCAAGTATTAAAGATGCAATACTTGAAGCAACATCCCATTGTGTTAGTGAGAAAAGGAAGTGCAAAAGAAGAAGGAAACCACTTTGGTTCTCAAACACAGTAGCAGAAAAGGTCAGAGCCAAAAGGCTGGCCTTCAGGAAATATAAGGGAACGCAGCAGGATGAAGATAGGGAGGCATAGCAAACTTCCCTAAGGGAAGCAGGGAAGGCAATAAGGCAGGCAAAGGCCCAAACTGAGCAAACACTATCACGAACAGTAAAAGAAGGTGACAAGACTTTCTATAGTTACATTAGTGAAAGGAGAAAGTCCAGAGCGGGCATTGCTAAGATCAAAGGGGATAAGGGTGTGTGTGAGGAGGAGGACCATGTCAAAGCATCTATCCTAAATAGATACTTCTGCTCAGTATTTACTGAAGAGAAGGTAGGACAGATCCCACAGCTCAGCACCATAGACACAGGGGGAAGGGAGGTGTGCACTAGTCCCTTCACAAAAGAAAGGGTCCTGCAAGAGCTTGCTAAGCTCAGGGTGGACAAGGCAATGGGACTTGATGGCATACATTCCAGGGTACTAAAGAAGCGAAGGGTGGAACTAGCAGAGCCATTATCAGAACTATGTAGTGAGTCTCTGAGCACAGCAGAGGTCCCAGAAGACTGGAGAAGGGCTCATGTGATCCCGCTCCACAACAGTGGTAGCAGGGAGAAGGCAGGGAACTACAGACCAGTCAGTCTTACCTCAGTAAGGAAAGGATACTGCAACACCTGGAATCTGTAGGACCACAGGATCCAAGACAGCATGGGTTTACAAAAGAAAGATCCTGTCAAACTAATCTCACAGATTTCTTTGACTGGGTAACCAGAGTGGTGGACCAAGGGGGAGCAGTTGATGTTGCCTACCTTGACTTCAGCAAAGCTTTCTATACTGTTCCACATAGAAGATTGATTAATAAGTTGGGTAGGCTTGGGGTGGGTCAGACGTTGGTCAATTGGGTGGCAAACTGGTTGATGGGCACAAAACAGAGAGTGGTGGTAAATGGTATACAGTCAGAAGAGATGCAAGTCACAAGTGGGGTACCTCAGGGATCAGTCCTGGGGCCAGTCCTCTTCAATATCTTCATCGGTGGCATTACAGATGAACTGGAGGGTAAGGTTTGTCTGTTTGCAGATGACACGAAGATCTGCAACAAAGTAGATGATCCAGATGGGGTGGGCAGAATGAGAAGAGATCTGGATAAACTAGCAAAATGGTCAGAAGAGTGGCAACTGGGGTTTAATGCAAAGATGTGCAAGATCATGCACACAGGGAAGAGAAACCATGAAGCCACCTGTAGGCTGGGAGGGGAGTTGCTGGCAGTCACAAGGGAAGAAACAGACTTGGGCGCCATCATCATGGTATCACAAGTCAGAAGAGGGAGGTAATAATCCCTCTTTACAAGACACTGGTTATGCCCCATCTGGAGTACTGTGTGCAGTACTGGAGGCCACACCTTCACAAGGACATTAACCAAATTGAGGCAGTCCAGAGAAGGGCAACCAAAATGGTGCAGGGACTGCATCAGAAAACATATGAGGACAGATTAATGGAGCTCAATATGTATACCCTAGAGCAAAGGAAGGAGAGAGGTGATATGATTGAAACATCCAAACACCTTAAGGGCATTAACAAGGTGAAAGAGTCTAACATGTTTCAATATAAGAAAAATAGCAGGACAAGAGGACACAGCATGAGATTAGAGGGAGGCCGATTAAGGGGTAATGTGAGGAGGTTCTTTTTCACAGAAAAGGTGGTGGATACATGGAACGGCTTACCTCAGGAAGTGGTGGATATGAATACAGTGTAGGGCTTCAAACAGGCATGGGATAGGCATAAGGGAGCAATACAAATGAGTATGAATAGATAGGCCATTGACAGAGTAAAGGCCAAAGGCACATTCACAAGGTAGAAAAAGAAATGGGCAGACTGGATGAGCCTTGCGGTCCTTATCTGCCATCAACTTCTATGTTTCTAATCACAAATGACCAGAATGAATCTATTTCTCTTACTATTCTTATCTAAGGGTCCCACAATATCCATTCCTATCCTTTCAAAGGGAGTTGTTACTAAGGGTAGAGGGTGTAAAGGAACCATATCCTTCTTCTTTTTTTGAGTTATCAATTGGCATTCAGGGCAGGCTTGACAATATCGAGCTACATCTTCATGAATCCCAGGCTGAAAAAACCTGTGTAGAATTCTAGCTGCCATTCTACCCCTCCCAGTATGGCCTGCCCAAGGGATATCGTGGCCTAATGCCAAAATATCTTGTCTGTAACATTGTGGTAGCAGGAGTTGTTCCACTTTCTCTCCTGTCTTTGGAATTTCATATATTCTGTACAGTAACTCATCTAATACTTGTACAGTGGGTATACCTGATGATTTTACCTGGCCTACTTGTTGGAAGAAAGGTTTAAGTGTGACATCATTTTGTTGTTCCCTTGTATCACTTTTAACAAACATCTTAGAAACTTTATTGGTTAACCCATATTTTATCTGTTTCTACTGATCTTGTGCTCTCTTCTTTTCATTTCCATTTTTTCTGGTCTTCCCTTGTGCCCCAAAAACTTCTCCACCAAAAGGAAACACCTCTCCCAGCAACAGTTCCCTCTTACTTTGTGCTCTTGTAGTCACAGCTGTGATATCAGTTTTAGTGTTACTTATCAATGAGGAAAACCCAGGGAAGTCATGTCCCAAAACAGCCGGGACTGGTAAAGAGGGTACTAGCCCTGCTGATACTAAGGAAGTGACCCCATTAACCTGTAAGGGTAGCTTCACTGTAGGGTACTGGTGACTATCTCCACAGACACAAATTACTTTAATAGAAGGTCCCCTAGTCCCCTCCTCTGATAATAACTCTCTTCTTATCAGGGTATTTTTACTTCCTGTATCAACTAACCCCAACACTTTCTGCCCTTGTACCTGAACTATAGCAGTAGGGTATGTAGAATTTAACAAAACTAAAGGGGCCCCATCACTTTTCTGTGATGGACAAAACCTAGAAATGTGTCCTTTTCCTTTACAGGTATGACAAATTATATCAGGGAAAATGTTCTTTTTCCTTTACCAGGTTCAAATGTCCTTAACTGAACAGTCTCAGGGGTTCTTACCTCTGTAGGTCTGGATGATATATCATAGGGTCGGTTACCTCCTTTTCTGTAGGGCTGATGAACAGCAAAAAAGTCCTCAGCCAAAGTTACCGCCACTTCTGCAGATTCTGGATTATGTTCTCTTATCCATATCTGAACATCCGTTGGTAGTATCTGTAAAAATTGTTCCATCACAAACATTTCTAGAATATCCATTCTTGACTTTCCTTCTGGAACAATCCATCTCAAGCATAATTCATGTAATCTAATGTAAGTCTCTCTTGGAGGAACTTGTGGGTGATGCTTCAATGTTCGAAACCTCTGCCGATATGTCTTGGAATATATATCATATCATTTTAATATTTCCTGTTTTACCAGTTCATAGTCATCTGCTAGTCAAGGGTCCATATTACCATATGCTAGTTGTGCTTTACCAGAGAGACATGGGGCCAGTTTCACTACCCACTGGGTTGTGGGCCAATCACAAGCCTTGGCCACTCGTTCAAAAGTGGTCAAGCACGCCTCAATGTCATCAATAGGTAACATACGTGACAGTTTTATGTCTTTAGGATTATTGGTGGTTTGATTACCCCAGTTCCATGGCCTATGCCCATAGTCTGCAATAAATGTAAAGTCTCTGCCCACCTTGCATCCTGGCATTTCCAATCTCTTTCCCTCTCTTGTGCATCAGCATCCCTCTGTCGTTCTATTTCCATCTGTCGAATGGCCAGCTAATGTAGTAAGTCACTGAGGTTTTCTGGTGGAAGGTCACCAACCCCTGAGCATTTTTCTTGCTGTACGTCTTTATCCTCACTCTCTACTGGTGCCTCCTTAGTAATTTTCCTCTGTACATCTGGAAGGCCAGCATAAAGTGGCTCACCGGTCTTATCCATCTGGGAGCGGGTAACTGCTCCTTGTTTCTCAGAAGTTCCAGTTGCCATTGTTGCCACTCGTACCAATGCTGGTACAATCTGTTCTCCCCCACTATCCATTGGATGACCAGTATCCCACCACTGCCACCAAAATTTGCCATAGTGTGTGGGAATAGTGACAACACAGAACACCAAAGTTTGAGATTTTCACACACAAACTTCATGTGGCCATTTTATTTATAAAACAAGTATACATTTTTCTTGCTTCTCTCAAGAAAACAAAAAAAATAATTAACTTAAAACAAAAATAAATAGTTTTTCATCTAAACTTCAGTACACCCACATGGAGTACTGCCACAGAGTGGTGCCTGCAATAGGACCACTATCCTCTGTGCAAATCTGCCTAACTGCCTGGTTTTACAATTTTACCCCTTTTATAACACTAGCAGGATGATATCACAGGTCACATGATCTGCCCCCACCACTAATGCACAAAATAATCGTACAATAATACATAAATGTGGGGCATCACACAGACATAAACATTTATTTTTAAATTATTAACAGTTAACTTTAAGCATTATAACAATAAAAGAAACATAATAAAGACTATTCAGATATGAATATGGAAGGGTCACTTAAGACATTTGTCCCCTCCTACTAATTGTGACCTCACCCTAAGTTTGGACTATAAATCTAGCCCACTAGAGGGCTGCTGGCCCTAAGGAGATTTCCTGACAATCTCAAGTAGTGAGGAGCGAATTCCCTGGTATGTTTCTCACACACTGGCAAAACCCCCCAAAAAATTCCCTTGTCTGGATTTTATTACTTTTGTTCCTTAATAAAAGAAATGAAATCTAAACTAAGCTCTGTTTTCACGGTTATCATCTGGGTGTCTTAAACAATTATGGGATATCACTTACATTATGTGCTGTTCATGTTTTTAAATGCTAAAAATAGTAACACTTCGCTAAACATTTAATTTTTGAGAGAATACTCCCCACCCCAAAGTAATATTAGAAACCTGGTATAATATATACCCTTTTCGATTTGAACAACAGCTTGTTTAGAAAAAAAAACAGACCATGTGGCAAAATTTTGTCTTGCACCAGAACACACGGCATTCTGACGCAAAACTAGACCCTCTTACTTTTCCTTCTTTTATATCCCCTGTTCCACTATTACTGGACAGCACCCTAACAGGGCAGAAAGGAGAGTAAAACTAAGAAATAAGCTCTAAGCACTGTAACGCTTGTGGTTCAGGTACAAACCGGGGAATCTTTCTGTTAACTGCGTCTATGGAGGATAAGAGACCTTGGCTCTCCTCCAAACAACCACCGTTCCCAGAGGAAGTGAATAAAATTATGTAAACAATTCTCGCTACAGTGAAACAGAAGGAGGGGGTGTAATGCTGGGAAAGTGCACAGCGCTCACAGATAAGGGGAAAAGCAATGTAAGGGAACACTGGCAAAGGCTGCCATCACTTATTTTACCAGCGACAAACCTGTTTATGGGGAACCAAACAAAAAAACACTCCATTTATTAAATAATACGGAGTCCCAACAGAGATAGGGCTAGTCCAAACTACTGCCTATCTTACTTTTTATTTAGGATTTTCAACCTACCCCCGAGGCTTCATTAAATCAACTACCTTCCCACTACATGGACACAGAAGGACTTTAAGGAAATTAGAAAAGAAGGAGACATCACGATGGGAGGCCACCCCAGCATGATAGGAAAAAAAATTTAAGAACAGCGTAATAGAATAATAAAAAAAAATCACTACTGCAGTAGATTTAATTCTATGAAAGGAAAAGAGAATATAAAGAATGTCCAGTAGTGGGGGGTTGACTTATACTATTACATAGACACCTGATAAATAATAGACGACTTACTAAATTACTTGCTATAGATGTGGTAAATTCCTTTGTTATTCCTTTAAATGTCCACTTGTATAACTTTTAGTACATATTTCACATTTAGCATTTTTCTGCCATTTGTCTGCTTCTGCGGCCTTTTAATGCTATGTTCTTATGTTATTACTTTAAATGTCCATGTCTGAGAGTAGCATACTACTCTGCGGAAGACCTCATCAGTGATATTAACTTTAGTGCATGGCTACCACAGTTCATGGGTTCAGCAGTTATGTATTTATTTAAAACATGAGCAGCAATACAAAAAAATATATAATGATTAGCTACTTTTTTCAAACCTGCCTAACTGTTGTGGTTGACAATACACTGGCTTTGATTCAGGATCTAAATCACACTGCTCTGCGACCGATTTATCTGCAGAGTTTGCATGCTCAAGTGTTTGTAGTGACTGTTCTCATGTGTGCCTGCCCTGTTGGGGGGAGGGCAATCTCATAAAACAAAAAGAAGCCTAGTGCAGGATAGTACTAATACAAGGGAAATTTGGCCAGTCTTATAAGGTAATGCAAAGAAGTGCAAGATCATGCACATAGGGAAGAGAAACCCTGAAGCCACCTATAGGCTGGGAGGGGAGTTGCTGGCAGTCACAAAGGAAGAAAGAGACTTGGGCATCATCATCACTGATGACCTGAAATCATCCAAGCAGACCTCTAAAGCAGTAGGTAAGGCTAGGAGGATGTTAGGGTGTATTAGTAGGGGTATCACAAGTCGTAAGATGGAGGTAATAATCCCTCTTTGCAAGACACTGGTTAGGCCCCATCTGGAGTACTGCATGCAGTACTGGAGGCCACACCTTCACAAGGAGATTAACCAAATTGAGGCAGTCCAGAGAAGGGCAACCAACATGGTGCAGGGACTGCATCAGATGACATATGAGGACAGATTAACGGAGCTCAAGATGTACGTATACCCTTGAGCAAAGGAGGGAGAGAGGTGATATGATCGAGACATTCAAACAACTTAAAGAGCATTAACAAGGTGAAAGAGTCTAACGTTTAAATATAAGAAAAATAGCAGGATAAGAGGACACAGCATGAGATTAGAGGGAGGCCGATTAAGGGGGAATGTGAGGAAATTCTTTTTCACAGAAAGGGTGGTGGATGCATGGAATGGCCTACCTCAGGAAATGGTGGCTATGAATACAGTGCAGGGTTTCAAACAGGCAAGAGATAGGCATAAGGGAGCAATACAGATGTGTATGAATACATAGGCCACTGACAGAGCAAACGCTGATGGCACATTTATAAGGTAGAAAAAGAAATGGGCAGACTGGATGGGCCTTGCGGTCCTTATCTGCCATCAACTTCTATGCTTCTATGTAATGTTTCCGCTATGGCAAGTTCAATGATCCCAGTATGATGGACAAAAGAATGTTAGATAAATACAGCCTGTGTGGCACTTCACTTGCCATCATCAACATCTCAAAAACTGTCTGCCCTCGTGGATACTGTGCCAACCCACTATCTCATGCAGTCAACCCTTACATGGTTGCAAAAGTGTGTTATTCATCTAATGGACAGCAGGGTTTTTTTTTTGTTGTTCTTTGTTTTGTTACATGCACTGGCAAAAACTGCTATCATCGTTATCACACTGGGAGCACAAAGGCACTTACAGTAGGTACACAGGTGTCTCTTCCACTGCTTGCATTGCAAACATTATAGTCTGTCATGCATCACAACCTTTTATTCCTACTGTACTGTACAATATTAATTTCCTCTTTAACACAACCACTGGAGTGCATTGTGCCAAAAATACTATAAAATGAATAATGGTGTTTGTTGCCATATTCTGCATTTTTTTTGTGTGTGTGCATCACCCTATGAATTGTGGTGTATTGTTATGTATTAGTTGTATCCTTGCTGGTATAACAAGTAGGTGACACCCTTTCCCAGTATTATCCCTCTAATATTTGCTGAGAAGCCACTCTTCTTCTATTGTATTTTCCCTACTGCACATCAGTTTGGGAGCAATGGATGCAATGCATACAGTGTTTGTTGACCATAGATCATGTACTTCCAATGATGCACTATTCTATGTGAAGAAGGAGTCATTTTATTCACTACTGAACCGTTTCTACATGAGTCAACACCCAAAATGAGTACTTACGGTGTCCCATGTGTGCTAACTCTGCAGGTTCTCTTAGTAGTAGTGACACTGCCAGTGCCACTAGTGTGTGAAGTGAGTGTGTGTGTGTTTGGGGGTGTGGGTATGTCATACTATAAAAAATGGCGTGCTCTAATGGAAAAATTAAATGTTGCACTGCTGCTTGTCATAATTTCAGGATTTTAATTAATGCTTTTCAAAGGTATAATGAATAACTATAGGACCACCAGTGATAACTTTTCTTGAGGCAGTATTGTGGACATGCACATTGAACAGTGCCAGTTCATAGGTATTCTGTCTTCATTGATGGTGGGAGCTGAAAAAAATGCTGGTTGATTACAAAGTGATAGGGATTTGTAAATAATAATTATAATAAGTATGCTGGGGTTGGGGGGGTTTAAGTAAAATCAGAAGTTCTAATACATGGAATGATGTCCCATGGACTCGTACACAGATAACACGAGTGGCAATATGGTGTTTTCCCTCTTAAGCTAATTTTTTATTTGTACAGTTTTATTCTATTTTTTTTTATTTATTTACTTTATTACATCATAACCTGATATTCTGACCCATCCTACAAAAGCCCCCTATAAGTCCTCTGCTTCCCTCCCAGCCATCTCATGGTCTCACTTCCCCCCTCCTCTTCTGCCTATTCCTTTGGTTGCCTACTGGCCTCTCTCTCCCTCTCCTGTTCCCTTTCCCTCCACTCTGCCCGTCCTAGCACCTCCACCAACCTGCGTAGGACTAAACCCCTGTCCCTCCACGCTCTATGCTGCCACCTAACTATTGCCCTATTTCTTCTGGCAGCAGGGGATATTCACCCTAACCCAGGCCCTACCCTGTCCTCAAGCTCCAACCAACACACACCAAACCCCTCAGCCAGGACCTCCACCAACTCTCACTCTGGCTATCTTCCCCGCGGCCTCCGCCTTCTCCATTTAAATATTAGTAGTCTAGCCCCTAAGCTCGATCAGCTCCAGGTCCTAGCCACCCACCATGTCCCTGACATAATCATCCTATCCGAGACCTGGCTAAACCCCAGCCTCCCAGACAATACCATCATTATTCCAGGGTACACCATCACACGGCAAGACCGGCCCTCCAGAGGTGGTGGTGTGGCTATGTACATCAAATCAACCCTACACTTCACTGTCTCCTTCACTAAAGCCGAACCCAAAGCCTTCGAGCTACTAATGGTAAAACTGTCCCCCCCCCCACTACCTATCTATGTAGCTGGAGTCTATGGCTGCCCAGGCACTTCAACCACTATAGTCACCAACCTCCTAGGCCAGCGCTCATCTCTCACACAGTCAGGTGAACTATATGTCCTGGGAGATTTCAACCACAACTGGCTAGCACCCACTTTTAACAAAATCTAAACTGAAATAACCACCCTAAACCTTAGTCAAACCATCTTAGAACTCACTCACTCTAATCATAAGTCCGGTAATCACTCCCTACTTGACTGGGCGCCTACTTCCCACCCACACCGCGTCATCAGTTCAGGCCTCCTCCCTGATTCCATCGGCGACCACCATCTAATCTACTTGGTCCGCAAGATCCACAGAACCAAAACCCCTCCCAAATTCATATTCCAACGGTCTTACAAATCCCACTCCTTCCTACTGGCTGACTTAGCCCACTCAAATTGGGTCCCAAGCCCTACCTGCTCTAACATGGATATGGCCCTCTCTCACTTTCGCAACACCTTCCTCACCATCTGGGACAAACACGCCCCCCTGCGCCGGACTAGAGTCCGGGGATCTCACCTACCCTGGATCTCCCCTGAGCTGTTAGCTTGCCAACAAGCCCATGATAAGGCCTGGCGAAACTACAAATCCTCATCCCTCCCAGATAACTACATAACCTACTGCATGCTCCTCAACAAATGCACAAAGGCCACCCATTTAGCTAAGGCTGACTACTTCAACAATACCCTAAATGAAAACCTCGAGTGCCCCTCTAAATTCTGGAAGGTCATTAACTCCCTCTTCACCCCCCAAACAATAAGCCCCCCTCCTCTCCTCCTCTCCCATGGGACTCTCCTCTCAGACCCCCTGTTGGTCACCTCCGAGTTTAATACCTATTTTACTACCTGCACACAGGCCCTCCTAAAATCCCTTCCTCCAGCAACCTCACCCGCTCCCCAGTCACCTATCCACCTTCTGTCTGGTAGTAACACTTTTTCCTTCAGACCTATCTCCCCAGCCAAAACCCTTGCTGCCCTTCAATCCCTGAACCCCTCCAAAGGCAAATCCCCTGATGGTCTGGATAACAAACTCCTCTTCTACCCTCACCATTGCTACTCCCCTCGCGGCCCTATTAAACCTCTCTTTCTCTGCCGAGGAACTCCCCTCCGATTGGAAGCATGCCACTGTCATACCCCTCCCAAATGGCGGTGATCCTACCTCCACTACTAACTACCACCCCATCTCCCTCCTCCCCACCCTCGCCAAACTCCAGGAACACCTTGTGCTTTCCCAACTCTCCAACTTTCTCTCTGATACTAACTTCTTCACCCCTTTTCAGTCTGGTTTCTGAAAACACCACTCGACTACCTCCTCCCTGCTACGACTCAGGGATTCCATCCTCACTGGGATGGATAATGGACTAATCACTGCTGCTATCTTCATTGATCTTGCAAAAGCTTTCAACACAGTTTCTCACCCTCTCCTCCTATCCCACCTATCTGGAGCTGGGTTAACAGAATCTGCCACTGACTGGTTCAGGACCTACCTTATAAATAGAACCCAATCCACTAAAATTGCCGGCCTTACCCCCCCCCCCATCACTACTGGCATCCCCCAAGGTTCAGTTCTTGGCCCCATCCTTTTCTCCATTCTTCTAAATGACCTGCCTAACTCTTGTTCCTCTACCACAATCCATATGTACGCGGACGACACAGTCTTCTTTACCTCCGGTCGGACCCACAAAGAAGTCTCCTCCAAACTCCAAACTGATTTCAACAAAATCCAACACTGGTTCAATACCAACCAGCTATCCCTAAATCCCCAAAAAACTGTCTCCATGACTTTCGGCACTAGACAGCGTCTATCCAAACTCACCTGCCCCCTCAGCTTCCATACCCTAAATAACTCCATCCTTGAGGATGTGCTCTCCTTCAGATATCTAGGGGTTTGGCTAGATTGACACCTCACCTTCTCCACACACGTGGATGCCATCATTTCTAAACTGCATCCAAAGCTTGGTGCCCTCTATCGCAATCGCTCTAGTCTCCCTCTACCGGTCAGAAGGGAATTAGTCCAGAAAATGATTTTGCCCTCCTTTGACTGCTGTGATGTTTATAACTCTGCTCCCAAGACCACCCTAACCAAACTTGACCCCCTCTTTAAATGCCGTCTGCCATTTCGCCCTCGATGCTCCCCCCCGCTCTCATCACTGTGAGCTCTATCGATCCCTGGCCCTACCTTCCCTGAGCAACCGGCGCCTAATACACTGTGCTAAATTCACTTCCAACTGTTGGCTCAGCTCCCTCCCTCCCTACCTCGCATCCTCCTTATCTGGTACCACAGAGGTAACCAGTGGGGTCCCACAGGGCTCGGTGCTGTTGCTGGTGTTGTTCAATGTCTTCATCAATGACACTGGGGATGGCATCAAGTGCAAAATGTGCCTATTCATGGATGACAACAAAGCACCAGCGGCTCGGCCTTCACCAAATTGCCTGGCTTATACACTGCCCTACGCACTGCATCACCCCCTTCTATTTTTTCCCTCCTAATCTCTCCCTACCTTCCCCTCTCCTTCCCTCTCTCCTCAGTTACCCACGCTTCTCAACCTCACGCACTACTACTGCTCACTTCCTCCCCCCACCCTCATCATCCCCCACACTCCTCTCCTACTCCTGCTGTCAACTTGATGCAACTTGCTTCAACTCTTGTCATGCTATCGCCACTCATCCATTGCTACTGGCACTTATTTAAACATGTATTAACCGGAAGTGTTCCATGATATGTATACCCTGTCCTTCATGTTCTGATCTCTGTACTGTTTCACCTATTGTTTAAATGCGCTATAGTTCTCCTATATTGTTCCATCTATTGTAAACAATGTGCTCACGTTATCCCTCCCAGCTATGTACATCATCTGTATTACGCAATTCAATATTTTTTTGTCTGTACATGATCTGCCTCCACTGTAACCCTTCCCCCAGGTCGCACCGTGAGACGAGCATCTTTTTGCTCAGTGTGCTTTCCTGGTGAAAAAATTTCAATAAATAAATAAATATATCAGATGTACTGTACATTGTGTTATCTGACCCAGGATAGCTCACGCACCACACCCACAATGAAACATGTAACAACTTACTGCAAGTCATAAAGAGACAGTGTAAAAAAAAAGCCACCACCAGAGTCAACACCAGCTTCTACAACACACTGCTACCAGGATGTGTCCATGCAGGCAGAGTATCTTCTATTGTAGGCATCAATGCGTCCAGACAGGGTTATCCAGTACACACAGACACTTCATAGGTAACATTGCTTTGGTGCTCAGACAACTGCATTAATGTATTTTAACCCCAAATAAGAACATGTACTATGATGTCTTGTCATTATCCTCAAAACATGCTTAGCCCATGTCAATGTCATGTGGTCCATTCGTGCCACTGAAAATCATCCAGTCAGCTTCCATTCATACTGAACTAATGTTATCTATTGTGTATTTAACCAAGACAAGTGTATCTGAAAATAAATTTTTTTCATGTAATGTGATATTACAATTACATTCAGCAGTACCTAAACTAAGAGTACCTGTTTCTGTTTATTACTTTTTTTCATTTTTAAAGAGACACAATTTTTAGGGGAATCTGGCACATCCACCAGACCTGTGTTTGGTTCCCATAACCTGCACTTGAATGCTGTGTGTCTTTGAGCACATAACTGAAAAGCTCTCTTGAAGTCTGTTTGACCCTGAAATTAGGCACTAATACATGGAGGGCATTACTTGGTTAGTAGAAACTTAAATAAAATATGTCAGATCTCAACATGCAAAAAAAAAACCAAAACCCAAATAAATATTAAATATTCCAAACAGAAAAAAAAAACAACTTAATTTTACTGTGCTCAAAACCCTCCAGTGATTTTTAGACAAGATAGATCCACACTGCATCTCGACCTATCACCCTGTTATCCCATGCAATGTTCCTTACATAAAACAAAAACTTTTATAGTAATCCATCTCTCAGCTTAAGTATGCCTGTTCTTTGTCTAGTCATATAAACAATGAATACTGTTGGTGGTGTGTGTGTGTGTGCATGGGGGGGTGAATCACATAGCACAGGACTGAATTTAAGACTTTTTTCATTTTTAAAGAGACATAATTTTTAGGGGAAACTGGCACATCCACCAGACCTGTGTTTGGTTCCCATAACCTGCGCTTGAATGCTGCGTGTCTCTGAGCACATCATTTAAAAGCCTACTTGAAGACTGTTCAACCCTGAAATTAGGCACTAATACATTAAGGGCATTACTTGGTTAGTAGATACTTAAAATATGTCAAATCTCAACATGCAAAAAAATAAAAAAATGAATGAATATTAAATATTCCAAACAGAAAAAAAACCTTAATTTTACTGTGCTCAAAACCCTTCAGCACTTTTTAGACAGGACAGACCCACATTGCATCTTTACCTATTGCCCTGTTATCCCATGCAATGTTTCTTATATAAAACAAAAACTTTTATAGTAACCCATCCCTCAGCTTAAGTATGCTTGTTCTTTGTCCAGTCATATAACCAATGAATACCATTGGAGGACTTGTGCATCCGGGAAGGGGAGAGATAGTGGTGGGTGTGCATGTCTGTGTGTATGCCATGGGGGGGTGAACCACATACTGTAGGACTGAATTTTTTTAACACTTGTTACATTCAATAGTCTTGATGATGGGAGTCACACATCAATTTTCTTCACAACCACATGATGGCCACACAAAACTGCTCTCATTCTTCAGAGATCACCACCATTTACTGTAGCTTTATAAAATAAACTGGTAACCGAGCAGCAGCATTCAATTGTCTGTAACCCCAATATAGCAAGAGTGCTGTTGTTTCTTTGGTCATCTCACAAATTGCTGTTAGGTAAAAGTAACTGCATGGGTAATTTCAAACATTTCCAGATTGTGCTGCTGAGTAATCCAGCTGATCAAAATGTACCCAGAGAGAGAGACCATATAAATATAGTATATGGTGGAATGCAGTTGTGTACAGAAAGTCATACACCTCAAAAAGTAATTCTGCTGCAGTAGTGATGTCCTCACTAATGCAGAATGACTTTTCATTCTGCGTTAGTGAGGACATCATAATATAACTGCCCCAATCAGTGCTGTTCATAGGACAGGGGCGGTTGACCCATCGTGTGCACGAGCTGGTCAGTGCTCAGACGGAACAGAAGAGCCAGTTCCCTAAGGCAAATTAGGATAACATGTAAAAAGTAAGTGGTCTGGTAATTTGGGTCACCATGCTCTATAAAGAAAAGTATATGGGAGCCCAAATACATTACTACGCTATCCTCTTACCTCGTGGTTTCCATGAAGAGTGGGACCTCTCGAACTTCACTCTCGAGGTCCTCTTCATCATGGAAACCACTCAGTGAGAGGATAGCATAGTTGTCTATGGGGTCCCATACACTATCCTATATGTGTTGAATGTAGCAAGAGATTTAAATCAGAGTAAACTCAGACCTTTAAACACATCTGCCGATTTACTTTGGAGAGAGACCATATCAATGTGCTGAATGCAAAGGAGTTTGTACCATAATAATTGATTAAACATCAAAAAATTAAAATGGGGGAAGGCAATATAAATATGTTGAATAAGACAAGAGTTTTATAAGACGTAACCTAACAAAACATCAGCAAACTCACTGTAGAGACGGACCATATAAATGAGCTTTAATGCAGAGAAAAAACTCATACCACATCAGCCATGTCACACAAGAGAGGAGTCATTGAAATGTACTGAATGTAAGCAGAGTTCAAAATCACAGAAAATGCCCCTTAACACAGCAGCAATTTCACATGGGGTAGAGGTCACATAAGTATTCTGAATGTCACAACTGTTTAAACAAAAACAGAGAAGCCTCATAAAAAATCAGGAAAGTCACATGGGGGAGCGGCCATATCACTGACTAGTAACTACAATGTCTTGCTCGTGGAAAGGCACCAAATGAATGTGGAACAAAAACATAGAAATAGTTCTAGTTGTCCTTGAAGCTACAGGACTAATTAAAAAGAAATAGGCATCCAAATGTGCTACCAATATCTGCAACACCATATCAATTACCAGAAGGACGTAATAAGAGAACTGTTGCATACATCAAGAAGAATACTCTAAACAAATACTGTATTAGACTTATACAGTTCTAATTTCCTGATTCCTTTGACTGTACCATGACTTAAGAATGCTGTTCTTTCTTGACATGGTATTAGAAAACATATGAACGCACATACAAACATATGAAGAAGCCAGCAGTAGAAGGCCATTTGGTCTATCAAGTCTGGTCATATTGCAGGGTCCACAGCTTGAGCTAATGTCCCTGCCCTCCCTCCCCACTCCACCCATCCTCCCTACCCATGATCCTTACTTTCCCCATTCCATCCTCTCTTAAAGCTGCCCACAGTCTTCAATGAGATGACCTCTTCCAGCAGTGCATTCCAAGTGTCCACCACCCTCTCTGTGAAGAAGTGCTTCCTGACCTCCCTCCTAAACCTCCCACCCTCCAGCTTAAGACAGTGCCCCCTTGTGTTATGGTTGCCACTCAGCTTAAAGAGACTTTATCAACCTTATTTATTCCCTTCAAGTACTTGAAGGTACCAATCATGTCCCCCCCCCTCTCTCTCTCTCCCGTCTTCTAGGGAGTACATGTTCAGTGCCCTCAACCTCTCCTCGTATGCCTTACCTTGCTCCCCACTATCATTTTTGTAGCCCTCCTCTGGACCTTCTCCAGCAGGTTAATGTCCTTTTTGAGGTGTGAGCACCAGTACTGAACTCTATACTCTACATGCGGACTTACGAGTGACAAGTGCAAGGGCTGTATAACCTCCTCTCTCCTACTACTGATCCCCTAGATATGCATCCCAGCATCTTGTTTGCCTTTGCTGCTGCTTTCTTGCACTGCATAGAGTGCTTCAGGTGACCAGTGATCATCACTCCCAGGTCCTTCTCCTCCTCTGATGCAGATACTCAGACTCCACCCAGGTAGTACTCTGTCCTGGGATTCTTGGCTTCAATATGCATAACTTTGCATTTCTTGGCATTGAAGCGAAGCTGCCAGATCCTGGACCTCCTCCCCAGCTTTTCCAGATGTTCCTGTATCCCTTCAGCTGTGTCCACTCTCCCGAGGAGCTTGGTGTCATCCATGAATAGGCACATTTTGCACTTGATGCCATCCCCAATGTCATTGATGAAGACATTGAACAACACCAGCAACAGCACAGAGACCTGTGGGACCCCACTGGTTACCTCTCTGGTACCAGATAACTCTCCCCCACAACCACTCTCTGGGTTTTGTCCCTCAGACAGTTTTCCACCCATCTGGTCACTTTTCTCCAACCCCAAGATCCACCAACTTCCTGATCAATGTTCTGTGGGGCACAGAGTCAAAGGCCTTACTGAAATCAAGATAGAGGATGTCTGCCACTTGGCCCTGTCTGCTGTCTTAGTGATACAGTCAAAGAAGTCAATCAGATTTGTTTGATACAACCCCCCCCCCCCATCAACCCATGCTACCTCACATCCTGGAGACCATGTTCCTCTAGATATTCCACCAACCTTTCCTTTAGTATGGTCTCCATGAGCTTGCCCACAATGGAGGTCAGACTGACTGGTCTGCAATTCCCATGGTCATCCTTAGGACCACTTTTGTGGAGGGGCACTACATATGCTGACTCTAGTAAACTATCAAATAGGTTTGCCAGTGGCCCTGCCAGCTCCTCAGCTAGTTCCTTTAGTACTCTTGGATGTACTCTATCCGGGTCTGGTAATTTGTCCACCTTCAATGCCAGCAGCCCCTCCCTCACTCTATCCTTCTCTATCACATCTGTGTTCCCCTCCCTCCCTGCTCCTCTTTTCCCTCCAGAAGGCACTGGTCCATCCTCCCTGGTGAGGATGGAACAGAAGTATTCATTTAGTATCTCTGCTTTTCCCCTATTATCCTCCACCCACTCCACCCCTTTCTTAAGCCTAACAATACCTTCCTTCTTGTCCCTTTTCTTGCTTATATAGCAAAAGAAAGCCTTCTTCCCCTTCTTAATTCCTTCAGCTAGCTGCAGCTCCTTCTGTGCCTTTGCTCAATGGACTTCCTTACTTGCCTCACTAGCCAACCTTATGTAATTGTCCATATCAACCTCTGTTATGGTCTTCCTGAATTTTCTATAGGCCAACCTCTTTTGCCTTACTGCCTGGGCAACCCCAGAACTGAACCAGCAGGGCACTTTGGCCCTTGTGTTCTTACCTCTGAACCTAATGCACTCCTCTGTGACAACCAGCATCCCTTCCTTGATGATGGACTGCCTTGAACTTTGGGAACACTACCCAAAAGGGAGAGACCATAAAAATTTGCTGAACGTGAAAAGAGTTTTAGGGTACAGAACTGATTCCTTCTACATTTGTGAATTCACATTGGAGAGCCATAATGTAAATGTGCTGAATGTGACAAGATTTTTTTAATCAGAATAGATACCTGATAAAATCAGACATGAGTGAGTTCACACCGAGCATTTGTTGTATTCCACATTCTTGCATTCTTAAAAGAAAGAGCATCTATATAATAAGCCTTATTCTGATGAATTTAAGTCTATATCACAATAGAAAATTGGCAAACTACCTTGTAGCTGAACCATGATAAAAGCTAAAGCATTATCTCCAACAGCAGGATATGGCATAGGATAGTTCAAGGAGATTCCTTGTCACCAGTACTGTTTTGCCTTGCTCTAAACCCACTGAGCAGCCACTTAAACATGTAAGTCATATGATAACAGCCAGCAGAAAAAGGGCATATGTTATCTCTAGTCTGCCCAATTGTGGATCTCCTTCAGCAACTACTGTGTGCTCTGTCCCTCTCCCACCTGCCCTGACCTTTAACCTCTTCTATCCCATTCTGAATCCATCCACTGTCTTATGAGAGACAACATGTGCTGGGAGTTCATTCCACCCCCATCATCACCAGTTCCATGAAGAAGTGTCTTCTGAACTCCTTGAACCTTCCCCTGCCTGCCTATAGCAATGCCCCCTTGTGATCCTGTTCCCATTGAGACAAAAGAGCTCCTTTGTATTTGAATTGTTGATATATTTCAGGAAGAATGCATCCTTAACATTAGCTAGTGTATGATGTGATGTAATTGATAACATCACATACTGAGCAGAGAGGGGATTGGGCTATGAAAGGAGAGAAAGTAACCAGATGCTATGATGAAACTAAATGTTAATGAAGAATCACCAAGAGCAGTTAATTCTGCAGCTTGGCAGATGTTCTGTGGTAGGTTGCAAGGTTTGCACACAATTCTGCGGATGCAGAATTCTAGGATCCTTTCTTCATATTACAGTGTGAGCAGTGAATTGGATCTTGATTTCTTTAGATTTGTGGACCTGGTGCTAGGTTTGCAATAGGTGCTGTATTATTGGGTTCTTTTGAATGCACTTTGTGTCTCTACAGCATGAACTGTATAATAAATCAAGTGGTTGGTTTCTGTCCATTCTGTTACTAGGAGAATGCCCCCCATTACGGCTCTATGGATTGTACTACTCCATAATGGATGCAGTTTGAGCTGCCCAATAATAAAATGTGGCACACTAATGTCTCCCCTTATTAGGCATGTGCATCAGTTGTTTGTATTTAATTCAGAGTGTCTTACTTTGCTAGTGTCATGTGGTACTGCATGCCCCTAGTTGTTTAGAAAATGTCACTAGAATGTGCATACTAAGGCAAGTAGGAGCAGAGAAGGCTGTAAGTTCATAAGTGCTCCAAAATACCTATTATCTATAATAAGATGGGTTATTGCCCCCTAACATATAGGGGTTCAGTTTATTTTTGAATTTAGATTTGTCCTTACTGATGATTACATCCATGGGTAGCTTATTCCAGGGGTTTACAATTTGTTGCTTGAAAAACACATTTCTTTTGTTATAACTTCCATGGCCTTAATTGCAGGGGGTGGCCTCTAGTATCCAGGGTGTAACTGCTGAATTTGAATCCCAGTTCTTTCATCAAGTAGTTGTAAACCTGAGTGACCTGTAGCCCCTAATATGGACTACCATGTTTCTATGATACAACATAAGGGATACTAGTATTTACTCATGCTTGCTTTGATGTATTATTCAGTATAATTCTATTTGTGGTCTCAGCACACCACCTACAGCTATTAGCCATAATGCTATGATCAGCACATTCTATGAATTATTCTATTATAATGTATGGTAGAACGCTGTAATGGGCCAAAAATCATCCTTTTACAGCATTGTTACACTATCGATCTGACGTCACGCTCTCGTTACACTATTGCCGCGACGTCACATTGGTAGTGTGACAACATGGAACCACAAAGCTTTGTTGTTGCCTTGACACTCATCACGTCAACCTAGAACATGTTTAAACATAAAAATAAACTGAAAGAAAAACTCGCCAAAGTAGCGCAAGTAGATTTCTTGGTTTTGAAAATATGAACGAATATGTGATCCTTCACCACAAGGTAATAACATTATCTCAAATATTGTCATCTTTTATGTTTTCTCCACTGACCATACGTTTGACCATACACTATAAAAGACAGCGTATGGTCAGCAGTGTGTAACAACGCTTGGTTTGCCTTCTCGTGGTTCTCTTGGCGATGCTGTAAAACCTCTTGAGCTTCACTCTCGAGGTTTAACAGAGTTGCCAAGGAAACCACTCGAAGGTAAACATAGCGTTGTTACACACCGCTGACCATACGTTATCCTATATGTAAACCAAAAGTAGTTTTAATCAGCATAACACTTATCACTGTGTACATGTAAAACCGAATGTCCTTGGGTGCAAGCTGCCCACCTTACCCACCAATAGAAATGCCTTGTTTAGCTTTTCTACTATGCAGATGAGCATATTACAAGGTAATGGTCCCTCTTATTTCTAAGAGTTTGCGTAATCCTGTTTTTCACTGGGTTTTTCTATGATGACACGGTGTTCAGAGTTCCAGACTCCCAGATGTATTAAGCTGTCCTTTTTACATGTGTTTAAGAATAAACCTTTACTCTGTATCACCTGTCTTTTGTGTCTTGTTTTGCCATCAGGTTTATATCCTGCCAAAACCAGTCATAGTCTTCCTTCATTATGTCATGACATAACAATATCACCCCTCAACCTTCTGGTCTCAAGGAACATTAGCTTTATATGTTCATTGTAAGCCAAGTGCTTATGGTGGGATGTGGATCGGTAACACCTAGAAAATAAATTTTGGGTGGATTACCATTTTCAACACATTTGCTCAACCTAAAAGAGACAAGAGTAACTTGCACCATTTTAAGCAGAGATCCTGGACCTTTTTCAACACTGGTGGGTAGTTAGTACCTATATATTCTTTCTTTGTTGCTTAAATTGCACTGCTAGATAGTGAAAGCTGAACTCTAGCCATTTAAAAAGCTGAACGTTTTTAAGTTCTTGTGTTCACATTCACACAGTGGTAATGCTATAGTTTTACACATATTAATCATGTACTCTAAAGGAGCTCAAAGTCATGTAACACCTCAACCAGGCATGGTAGGGGTGTTTCCGGTTTCATAACACAAACCAGATCATCTGCATATAGACACTTTGGCCAAGGTCCTTCCCAAATGTACCCCACTTATATAATAATTTTGTCTTAATGCCTCGGTCAGGGGTTTCAGAACCTGATCTAACAAAAATGAAGAGATGGGACACCCTGCCTGGTTCCTCTATAAAGTGGAGCTGGGTCAAAAAGCCATGCGTTGATCTGCACTGTTGCTGATGGACTGTGGTTTATTGCCTGGACCCAGGATATAAATTTATGTCAAAAGCCCATTTTCCTCATTGTGCACCAGAGGTGATCCCATTCAATACTACTGAATGCTTTTCCTGCATCAAGTGAGACCAACCCTGGGCAGTCACTTGAGTCTATCTGTCCTTCGGCTATAATCTTTAATAGGATTCTCAAATTCAAAGTGGCTCCTCTACTCCTCTCGAAGGCAACTTGGTCCTCATGAACTATTTTAGGCAAAACTCTTTAAAGCCTTCCTGCCAAAATGTTTGAGTAAATTTTGAAATCAGAATTCAGCAGGTAGATAGGTCTGTATGACACTGTCTTATCTCTTGGTTTGTTGGTTTAGGGATAACTGTTAATCTAGCCTTGGAGAATGAGGGGAGGTATCCTTCTTTTGAAAGCGAACCTTAATGTCACATACAGTAGCCCAATATTGATGCTGCTAAACTTTTACATAGATGAACATGGATCCCATTGGGGTCAGGAGTCTTTCTGGCAGTAAGTTAATCTGTTGCTCACAAAACCCTCTGTTTCAAGACCTCTGCCTCCAGTTGTATTTTGTACTCCTCCCCAGCCTGCTCCAGGCCTTCATAAAACACATCCCTATCAATGTTTGGATGAATGGCTGGATTATCCTCCCCTATAGTGTCACAAGCCCACTCCTGTGTGGCTGGGAGTCCCTGAACTACAGTGTATCCCCTTGTGATCAGGGTCAGGGATACCCCTCCTCTGTCCTTTTAGTATGCTCATTATTTTTTAGCCGAACATACACAAGAGGATCCTGAGGTCTCCCTCTCTCCATGACAGGGGGTGCAAATACAGTTTTGAGTCAGTGTGCCTGGGAAAGAACCCTTGTGGCCACTGCACAACAAACCAGAAAAACCACAGGCGTGTATAAGCCTTTGGGGATTGCCCTATACACCTTATATGCGTCTTTCCCCAGAAATGCAGAGACTGATTCAAACCCCAACAGACCCCTTCTTGAGACCTTTTGTATTTCTCCCCATCTTTCATCCACAGCATCCCCTGTGGTACTTTGGTAGTGTTTAGCCCTTAAAGCAGTCACAAAGGCATAGTATAGTTTGAAAAAACCCTTCCCAAACAGCACGCACAAAAGACAGTGACAGAATTACCTTTCAGGTAAGCCAAATACTTTACTAATTAATTTCTAAATACAGTAAATAACTTAAAGACAGAACAATTTAGACACTGGTTATATGACATGAAAAAGAAAATGGAAAATATACAATAAAAACCTACACTTTAAAATTCTGAGTTTAAAATTCTATCTCAGCAAGTCCTTGATTTCTGAATTTGAAATGCAAAGTGTTCTTAGCAATGGTAGCTGAAATCTTTGGTTCTAGTGGTCCAGGAGAAATTCTTTGAAAAGAAATGTCTCTGCTCCCGAGCAGGAAAGGGCCCCAAGTATAGTTTATTTCACCAAAGGCAACAGGCAAAATCATCAAAGCATCTGATACAGTCCTGCACCCTGTTTTATGGGGTTCTCAAATGGCAGATCCAGTGGATACTGGCTTGCCCTGTGATTGACTAACATGCCATCTCCATGGCTATGCAACCTATCAGGTTTTAATAATTTATTACAAAAAAACAAATGTTCATTTCTGAATAGGACAGCAAAAAGGCTTGGAGGCAAACCAGTTTCATCCTGAATTTTAGGAGTAGATCCAGCCTCCCTCCCCCATACATGGATGTAATCAAGCTAAACGCAGTACAGCAATTTACCTGAATGCTAGTCAATTTAGCTGTACTTAGAGTAACTCAGATTAGACCCGCAGGGTCAAAAGGGACCCAGATGGCATGGCATCCTTGAGGTTGTGGCTATTAATACACAAATGGAGGTGCCTGGCTTCCAGCCCTGCTTAATTAGCCCATTTTGTTTCCTTTTAAATGGACTAATCAAACTCTAGTCCCAGACTAGCAGCTAAAGGTTTCTCTCCAGCAAACAAGAGTTGCATCATTCCAGTGCCCATGTATTTCTTTGTACCCATGATCCCTTACAAGGTAGACTGAGCCACCATGGGCACCCCCATTATTATGCACATCAAGTAACATGAAATATGATTAGAACAATAAGGTATGGCTTTATCTCACCACATGTCTAGTATATAATTTACAAGGGTGTACCACAAACTACTTATTAATTCCTTCATGGCTAGTGATCAACTGGCCTAGTTTTGGTGAGATGCCCTCAATATATCATTGACCCAGTTCCTGTTTTATCTGGAATGCAAGAAGCATCCCACACTTATTACCAGTAAAAGTTTGCTTTCTGATATGTTAATGCACCTCCTATCGCTTTAGAATGCAGTTCACTGTATTCTTCCATCAGCCTCACTGACCTATATATTTCTGAGTCTCTGGTAGCATTGTGCTTCTTTTCTGTCTCTTATTATTTTCCTGTGCTGTTTGCCTAGTTGCTTTTTGCTATCTTTTTTAAGTTTGCTAATATAGGTTATAGCCCATCCCCAGATGAAGGTTTTCAAGGAATCCCATATCATACCCACATCTTCTATCATACCATTATCAGTTGACCAGAATTCCTTAATTTTATCATCTAATTTATCCAAAAAGCCATGTTAACAACTCATTATACCCTGGGTGGCCATTCTGTATCACGAGAATCAATGGATGGTTCAGACTTCATACAAAGCTATTGGGTACATTGAGTTAAGCAGTATAGGACCTAGTCTTCACATCCTAGCATTATGAGCCTACAACAAATCTGGGTTCCAGGATACCTTCTACGGGGCATGGTCTGATATAAGAATAGGGAGGTAATCAGCCGTCTCCATGGTTTTCATTGTGCCCAATGAGACCAACAGCATATCTTTATGAGTGTGAGATTGATGGACAAGTGAATAGTACAAGTAGTCCAAGAAGTTTGGATGAAGTGCCATCTATGCATCCACTATTCCCAAGTCCCCCATCTACCTGTAAAGTAGTTTGGATGCCTTCTGGAGTTGACAGAATCATGTTGAGGATCTGTCTAAGAATACCTCTAATATAAAGTTGAAATCACCCCCACCTCCCAATATCTCTCCATGTAGGGGATTCAGATTAAATATCTGATGCTGAATAAAATTACAGTTATCAAAACTGGGTCCATAAACAGTTAACAATATCATTTGTTTTCCATATAACTTACTCTGCAATAACACAATGACCTTATGGGTCTGCCTGTGAATAGGTCATTTTAAATGGTAGATTTTTATTAATTGAAATAGCTACACCCAGTGTTGGGTAAGTTACTTTTTCTATTACTTTCTATTACTTTTGAAAACTTGTTCCAGAAAGCTCTGTGCAGTCACTAGCAAGGATGGAGAAGTACTGGAAGATGTAATACGCCTTACAGTTACATTGACTTATTTCTTTTTATACAAAAGAAATACGTAACTGTAACTGATTATTTATTTGAAAGTAACTAGTAACTAATCTATTACTTTCAAAAAATGTAATCTGTTATAGTTATTTATTATTTTTGTATTGTTTTTGTATTAAAGGAAATAAGTAACTATAATTGTAAGGTGTATTACGTTTTCTAGTACTTCTCCTTTCTTGGTAGTGAGTGCACAGAGCTTCCTGGAACAAGTTTCCAAACGTAATAGAAAGTAATAGAAAAAGTAACTTACCCAACACTGGCTACACCTCTAGCATGGGATGTAAAGGAACGATATACCTGACCCACTCAGTCCCATTTTAATTTTTGATTCTCCAGGTCATTTAAGTGCATCTCTTGAAAATAACCTATGGCAGTATAGTGTTTGTTAAGGTACCCCAACACCTTCCTCCATTTGATGGAATGGTTAATGTCCTTTATATTCCAAGTTGTGATACTGACAGTATTAACTATGGGGGTGCATCACTATAGTTAGTGGGGGGCTTCTCTTTAATACAGGCCCTATAATTCTGCCCATACAACACTGAATGAACCATACTGATGAAATCTGTTAAAGAACAACGGTTATTACTCTGACCATTAGAATGTGATTTAAAGTGATACAGTTGGAACCTGATGCTAGCAACAGCTAACATTAACCCTTCGGTGGAGCTACAATAATAAAGAAAAATATTCCAAACAGTGCTGCAACCAGTGACTGTTCAAAAAGTAAAAGATGATGTGGGGGGTGGAAGCAGCAAAAGGAGACATGTGTGTCTGCTAACCACCCCACCCCTTTGAAAAACTAGCATCCTTTCAATTCTTGAGGCTGAGAAAAACACTCTAGTTGCAACATTCACGCTTTCTAAAGTATACACCTAACTTCAAGAGCAGCCATTTTAATAACTGAGGGAATGGGTATTGCCTGAACTAAAGAAATAAAAAAAGATTGTCAAATGACATTTCATCTTCTGTTTACAGATAACTTATAGCTTCATAGCTCATGTGACAAACACCTGAAAAATCAGTTGCAAACTGTTAAGTCCTTGTTCAGTGACTTCAGGATAACATTTGTATTAGACAAATGTGCTAAAGCAATAATCATTAAAGGAACGGCCACCATAGAAATATGGAATTTTACAGCAGATAAGGACTGTTTGGCCAACCCCGTGTGCCTATTTTTTCTTACCTGCTTTATCACTGCAGACCTACCTGATCACCAGTTCTCTCTCCCTCCCCCTTGTTTTCCACTATTATTATTTTATGCCTACTACATGCATTCTTGAACCCAACCACTGTTTTTACCCCAGCACCACTACTGCTGGAAGGCTGTTCTAGGAATCCACCACTCCTTCTGAGAAGTAGTTCCTCATATGTCTCCTGAACTACCCTCCTCTAGTTTCATAACATGTCCCCTTGTTATTGAGCACATTTTGTTTCTGAAAAATACTCCCCTCTTGTACCTTATTCACTCCTGTGAGGTTTTTAACGGTCTATATAATATCTCCCCATCTCTTTTCCAGGGTTTACATAACAAGGCTGTATAGTATCTCCTCAAAGCATTTCTGATACAGACCCTCTACCATTTTAGTTGCCCTCCTCTAGACCTTCTCCACTCTGTCTATATCTTTCTAGATATGTGGGCCACAGAACTGGACCCAGTACTCTAGGTGGAGTCTTACCAGTGATCTTTAAAGAGGTAACACTATCTACCTCATTTTGCTGGTGACACCCCTTTCCTGTGCATCCCAGCAACCCGCTAGGCCTCCCAACTGCCTTGACACACTGCCTGGCCACCTTTAGGTTATGAAATATGATTCCCACCAGTCTCTTTCCTGCTTGGTGGTTATCATCACCACTCCCCCACTCCCCCCCCCATTTGGTTTGGTTTGTACACCTGCTGCAGCCATAAAAAATCAGGAAACAAGTACTGCATTAGTCTTTGATGTTTGTGGAAAGCACTCTTTTCAGCATGTGCAGCATCCCCAAGAGGGCTTCCTTCTGCAGTTCATAAGGTGTCACAGGTATTGGTATCATAATTAGATGTGCTGAAAGTTCTTTTTGATTAGCTTTGTTGCTCTGAGCACTACTGGAATGATTGGTGTGTTCTTATTCCATATCAGGTAAGCTTCTGTTTGCATATATTGGTATTTCATGATTTTGTCTCTCTGTGAGTAGGACTCTGTAGTCACTAGGGGTTGCTATTTTGATCAACAATACTACCAATGTTCTTTTTGCATCTATTACAATGTCTGGTTTTCTCAATCAACTTTCTTGGCAGTTGGTATCTGGTGATCCCATGTGTTCACTACTTCTTCATTCTCTGTAGCTCACTGCAGCTCATTGTTCCAGTATATCTCTGCTACCTGTATTTTACAGTGTTTGCATAGATTCCAGTGGATCAATCTTGCTACATTGTTGTGTCTTTCAGTATGCATATCTTCTGCCATGAGTACTTCACATCCAGCCACAAGATGTGCAACTATTTCTATACTATGTAACCTGCTCCAGTCTGTTTTTCCCATTTTTTCTATGGATTTTGTGAACCATATTGTGCATAGTCTACTATCTTGGGCTGTCATTATCAATCTCTCATCTCGTGGCTTAAATATTCCTCTTTTTAACCACTTGTGAGTCAGGTCTTGATCGATCAGTGGTGGTACCAGCAACTCCCTTTATTTTCTTACTGTAGTTATGGGTTTTCCAGTTGTTCCCTCTTTTCGGTTGATCTTTGTCCTTATACAGTATTACTTTCTGATTCTTTTCACTTTCTGTTGCTGGCTGTTCCTTATCTACTAGTAGCTTAATATCCACCTTTGCAACCCTCCTGAAGGCTACTCCTAATATGATGATGGAAGTCATCCTATACTTGTTTTTTTCATGATGCAGGACCATGGCTATGTTTGGGTCCAAGGATGTCAATAGGTACGTTTGTATCTAGCCCCACTACTGTGGACCTGTATATGTAATCAATTTCGAGGAGGCCCATGTCTCCCTCAGTTTTTGGAATATATAATCTTGGCATGCACTGGTTTTTGTGAATTAACTGGTGAGAATAGAGTAATTTCTTGTTTTTATATCTAGCTCATTCAACACATTCTATGACCAATCACACCAAAGGTGTCACAGGATGATATTACAGGAAGGAGGAGTCAATTTATAGCTTGCACTTTGTTTGGTGTTGTCAGAACAGTTTTCAGCATAAGCTTCAACTTTCTAAAATATTCCATGCTAATTTTTGTTCTCATTTGTTCAAGTCATGTTGTTGCTCCTTCATCTATTCCCAGGTAGCTATACACTCCCTCTTGCTAGAGTTATTTTATGTCACAACCCTCCACCAGATTGATGTGGTCTTTGTGAGTTAACCTTCCTGCTATAAATGTTGCTTTGGCACATTTATCTAGGCCCAAATATCATCCATATATCATTAGAAAAGGTCTTAATTTGTAGTTGTGTTTACATGTATTTGTTGTATGAACTATAAAGTTTCAGGTCCTCTACAAAGAGGAGGCGAGATGTTAGATGTTGATCATTTTGGTTGTTGGGGTTCAAGTTGTATCCATAGCCTAGGTTATTGATTAGACTACTTAGTTTGAGGCCAAGGCAAAACAGGACTTTCACTTAGTTTAATTGCAGGGTGGTTTGCCACTTTCTCATAGTTGTAATGAAGTGTATCAGTGTGGGATGTATCCTATAGACCTGTAAATGCTCAATAATCCAAGAGAATGGGATGCTGTCAAATGCTTTTTTTGTAGTCAATCCATGCTACAATAAGGTTTCAGCATTTTTTTGCAGCTATTATGACTTTGTTCAGCAAGAGATGGTCCTTTAAACGATACGATTTTCTTTTATTGCCTTTTTGTTATATTTCCATGAACTTGTTGCAGTCTAAATGACAGTAGACTCTATTTGCATCAGTTTCAGTGTATAGTTGATATGTTGTTGCAAACAGGTTTTTTGTGAGATAGTTCTTGGGGAGACTGGTAGGCTCGAGTTTGATAAGAAGTATGGTATTCCCTGTTGTTAGCCAAATGGGTGTCAACTCAGGATGTGCAAATACACAGTTTTTACAGGTGGCTAAATCATGATGTAGGGATGTTAGTACTTTTAGCCAGACACTGGGCACAGCATCTCGACCTGGGGTTTTCCAGTTCGGGGTCTTCTTTAATTTCACTTCTATTTCCTTATCAAGACACTCCATATTCCTTGTAATGACATTTCTTATGCTTTTACATCCTGTACCAACTCTGCATCCCTGTTGAACAGGGTCTTCATAGATGCTTCTCCAAAATTTCTCAATTTCTTTCTTTTCCAGTGGTAGGGTTAATTCGGTTGTTTTCTTTCCCAAGCTCACTGTAAAACTTTGTTGGGTCTTCTCTAACCCATCTGTTTTGTATTATTTCTTTGTTCTTTTCCATATATCTCCTAAGCTCATTGGACTGAACAGAGATCTTGAGTTTGTTATTTTGAGATTGTAATATTTAGGTCCTAATCTGTTTTAATGCAGTATTTTTCTTTGATTTCATCTACTTTTCTGTGAACTTTCATGGATTGATTTCCCTTTCTAAACTTCTCCAGCAGGGATACTTCTGATCTTTTTTTTTCCAAACTGAGTACACTTTATTGAAAAAAAAAACAGAGGTATAATATCCTACAGAAGAAACTGCCATATCCTGGATATACAGTCAAAGGAAAAAAAGACAGAAACATAACCAGGAATTATAGTTTTTAATACATAACACCAATACCCCCCACATTCCCCATCCCCCATACCTCATACCCACCACCACCACCCCCCCACCGGAGGATAACAGAGTATTACTACAAAGAAGGCACATGTTTAGGATGCCAGACGAAAGTTGCACCAGTCTGCCTGAGGGGGTCTGCAGGGAACACTAATGGAGATATTCGTGTTGTTACTAGAACATGTAAGGGTTTCCAAATCCTATTAAACTTAGACAACCTGCCAGTCATACTGGCAATACAGTACTCAGCCTGCAGGGCAAACAGTATTTCCCAATACCATTCAAGAAAGTGGGGTGTAGACTGGTCAAGCCAGTGTTGGAGAATAACCTTTTTTGCACATGCTGAAGTCAAGGCTATGTGCATTTTCTGGTTGCCAATGAGGTGTAATCTCCTAGAATGCAGATTTCAGGAAGAAAAGCATCTAATAATCCCAACAGAGGATTTAGATGGACTTGAATTGAAGTCCAAAATGGGACCACCATCTCACAGGACCACAAAATATGAAGTAAAGTGCCAAGTTCCTTACCACATCTGGAGCAGGAGTTTGCAGAACATTTACTCATTCTATGTGATTTAACCAGAGTGTAATAAAGATTACATATAATTTGAAATTGCATAAAATGGTATCTACTTAATAAAGGTATTTGTTTCCAGATAACAGGCCAATTTCTAGTGGTAGTAGTAGCTGGGAGAGACTGGTCCCAACAATAAAACCGAGAG
Source organism: Neoceratodus forsteri (assembly GCA_016271365.2). Classification (NCBI taxonomy): domain Eukaryota; kingdom Metazoa; phylum Chordata; order Ceratodontiformes; family Ceratodontidae; genus Neoceratodus; species Neoceratodus forsteri. The sequence goes on from CM057459.1 coordinate 1,466,111,860, forward strand.
CCCTCATTGGCAGCCAGGAATTCTTGTAGCAACTGATAATAAAAGAAAATCTGATGAGAGGTGGGAGCCTTTCTGATAAGATGGAGAACATGATTATCAAGGGAATTAAGCTACAGATCATTACTGGAGAATTGCAAAAGCATACTGACAGCAGGTAAGCAAGAGGAGGTAGGCCAATGATATTTATTTATTGAATTTTGTTGACTGGGTAAGCCTACTGAGATTAGAAGTCCCTTTTCAGGGGTGACCTTGGGGTGGGGATACAGATGGTAACCAGCTGAAACTGAACCAGATTAAGCTGTTGGTGGTATTTCTTGTGACTGGAGGAAATTTGGCCAGGACACCGTGGAAATTTCCCCAACTCTTTTCAAGAAGTGCCATGGGATCTTTAATGTCCACCTGAACAACCACCAGAATAGGCAGACGGTACCTCGGTTTAACATCTCATCTGAAAGACAACACCTCAGGAGTGCAGCACCCCCCTTATATTTGACACTAGCATCTTGAAAAGATAGTCATTTAGGAATAAGGATGAGGTCTTCAACTGTGCTTACATCGATACCTGGTCAGAACTACTAGAAAGTGGTAGCCCAGAGATTTAAAAATTAGGAATACCAAACAGGGGCTGAGATATGTCTTTATATGGGCAAATTTTAAGCAGGGAACAGAATTGTGAATGAATCCAAAGAGAGACTCACAGAGCAGGGATATACTTCTGATTTTAATTCAACTGCTCTCTCCAACCACTTTTTCCATGGTGGCATGCTGTGTTTCTCTTTGATTTTGTTCTTAAGTCTTCGCTTTTCTGGCAGTGCTCTGTTATTAATCTGCTTGCACAATAGTGTAGTAGGTTAATCTCAGTGATGTCATATGGATCTCTCTGAATGGTTCCATTAATCTTATTTGTCTGTTTTATTAGTTTCCTAACCACTTGTGTCCTGTGCAATTTTTGCTGCTTCTCTTTTATATGTTTTAATATATTTGTCAATTTCAATTAAATCCATCAGATCTTCTCTCATGTTTTCTTCCTCTTGCTTGAGGGTTGTTCCTATATTTGGCAGTTCCTGTTCTTTTCTTTCCCCTCTCTGTATGGGTTGAGGTGGGACTTCAGTTGCTTCACTGAAACACAGCACTTAGTGTTCACTGTGCTGAATGTCTTTAATGAGTGTACCGTTTTGTTTCTCATAACTGCATTTGTTGAGCAATTGTTTCTCTCTCTATTATGAATTTGCTGATGTATTATCAGGTGACCCTTCCGGTTGTAACACTTGTCACATTCAACACATTTATATGGTTTCTCTCCAGAGTGAATTTGCTTATGTTTTGTCAGGTTACCCTTCTGGACAAAACTCTTGTTGCATTCAGTACATTTATATGGTCTGTCTCCAGAGTGAATTCGCTGATGTACTATCAGGTCCCTCTTCTGGCCAAAACTCTTACTGCATTCAACACATTTATACGGTCTATTTCCAGAGTGAATTTGTTGATGTATTATGAGGTAACCCTTCCGGCAAAAGCCCTTGTTGCATTCAGCACATTTATATGGTTTCTCTCCAGAGTGAATTTGCTGATGCATTATAAGGCTACCCTTCCGGCCAAAACTATTGTTGCATTCACCACATTTATATGGTCTCTCTCCAGAGTGAATTTGCTGATGTGTTGTCAGGTGACCCTTCTGGTTAAAACTCTTGCCACATTCAACACATTTATATGGTCTCTCCCCAGAGTGAATTCTGTGATGGTTTATTAGATCGCACTTCTGGCCAAAACTCCTATTGCATTCAACACATTTATATGGTCCATTTCTAGAGTGTATTTGTTGATGCATTATCAGATGACTCTTCCGACCAAAACCCTTATCACATTCAGCACATATATAGGGTCTCTCTCCAGAGTGAATTCGCTGATGTATTAGCATGTGATTCTTCTGGTTAAAACTCTTGTCACATTCAGTACATTTATATGGTCTGTCTCCAGAGTGAATTCGCTGATGTATTGTTAGGTGACCCTTCTGGCCAAAATGCTTGTTGCATTTAGCACATTTATATAGTTTGTCTCCAGAATGAATTCGCTGATGTTCTAGCAAGTTATACTTCTGGCCAAAACTCTTGTCACACTGATCACATTTATATGGTTTCTCATGAATTTGGCGTGTTATGGTTTTACACTGTGCTTTAAACCTTTTGCCAGTGCATTTAACTAGATTTAACTTGCTTAAACTCCTCTGATATTTGGTGCATTTAAATTGCTCATCTCCTTCATGAATCTGTTGTACAGAGAGAAGATGTAGGTCATGGAAACCCTTCCTGCTTTGAGGATACTTATGGGATTTCTCTGTTGTGCGACTCAGCTGGCAATTCTCAAGTGATGATTGCTGGCTCCCAGTCTCACTGCATTCAAACTTTCTGCTGACTAAAACAGATATTTAATTAGTATTTTTTTTTGCAATATGTCAGATCTGTCAATTGATTTTCCTTAATCATTTTCAGAGCTTCATCAGCTTTCACAAGATTTAACCTCAGGCATGTGTTTTTGCAAACATTCCCATTTTAAAATAGTTTGGATTAGCCCATCAGTGCAGCAGTTGGATTTCCACTTGCGACACCAGCGACCCGGGTTCAGGAATGGACCCAGGTCATTGGAGGGCTGCCCGGGGGGGAAAGGATTAAGCATCCTTGGACTGCTCTCCTTCACCAGGGGAAGGGTGTGAGTGTTCAGTGTCGAGCGACACCCAGTGGAGGCTGGGTTGCTGCATGCACACCAATGCCTGTATCTCTCAGGGGCGGGGCAGACGCTGGTTGTCACTGCACATCCCGGCCCCTGCCTACAGAAACAATAACACTGGGGCCTGCCTTGTCTCCATGATGCCCTGCTCCAGACCTCTCTCAGCCTCTGATGCTGGCTCTGCCTGAACAGATAATGGATTTGCGGCATTAGGACCGGTGCCGCAACCCCGCCCCATAGCGGGAAAGCCAGGGTTCACTGGGGGAAGCGCAGGCTATGATTGGGGGTTGAGGTCTGTGTGTCCGTGACCAGGGCAGACAATACCAATGGCAAATGGCACCACCAAAAAGCATAATAAATAAAAAAACAGTTTGGATTAAAATATTCTTTCTGTTTCATTTCAATTTATTATTTTTCTGATAATATTTACAGAACTGATCTAGCCAATTCTGGTTTCTGATTCTGAAAACCTGGTTACAAGAGAGTATTTTAACAGATACTAAAACATTGTAGGAGGAGTATACTAACCAAAAACAGTAAAATTGAGGGCAACAGATGGGAGTATCAGGAGAACATGGGAGGGGAAATAAATCAGTCACATTACAGTGTAAGCACAGTATCTGGGGGGTTGAATGCATTACAGGGAGAGCTGGTCTGGATCATAGCTTTTAGGTTAACACATGCAAACAAAAGTTGGGGCCCTGTAAATCTAAGCTATGGCAGCACTTCCTAGCAAGTAGCTCCTGCAATTGCACTTAACCTTGCCTGCGTTCCCAGCCCCTCATGTCTCTGATGACTATGTCTGCTTAGACTGTTATCTGCTATTTTGGTGCATTTGTTGTTAGCATTTACTACTGTGTATTTGTCTTGCCTGCATTCCCAGCCTCCCCCATGTCTCTGATGTCCATGTCTGATAAGACTGTTACTTGCTATTTTGGTGCATTTGTTGTTTGTACTTACTAATGTGCATTTGCCTTGCCTGTGTTCTCACCCTCCCCATGTCTCTGATGTCTATGTCTGATTAGACTATTACCTGCTATTTTGGTGCATTTGTTGTTTGCATTTACTACTGTGCATTTACTTCTCCTGTTTTGTATTCTCCTACCATTGTACCTCACTCTATGTCAGCATGGTTAGCTAGCATTCATACAGTATTGTATTTTGATCATCAGTGTTACTGTTGATGTAACTGCACTTATTGCACCAAGCATTCACTCTGTATTGTGTCTGATTCTCAATATTTACTCTCGTTGTTGTTGCAATTATTGTACCAAGCAGTTTTTTTATTCCTCTCTCTATAGTTGTAACTTGCACACTTTTTGTGGAGTGTTTGTAAATGAGTCTCAGACTCAAAGGTTATGTAATTCTGAGACATAAATAAATACATTTGCAACATATAAGGCCCACTTATGAGACTATGGGTGAATTTAACTTGCACACCTGGAATGTTAAGGGCCTTAATACCTCCATTAAGTGTAAGCAGGTAATTTCATGACTGAAGAAGCTAAAAACTGACCTAGCTTTTCTGCAAGAAACTAAGTTACATAGTGATGATCATATGAAACTGAAGAGGGAATGGGTATATCAGATGTTACGTTCATCAGCCTCCACTTGGAAAGGGGGGGGTAGCGATTTTAATGCACAAATGGGAAATAGCCAAGTCAGCTAATGACATACAAGGTAGATGGATGCTAGCACTGATGAATAGTGCCAGTGGACAAATCCTCATTGGGAATGTCTATGGTCCTAAGGAAGATGACCCAACCTTCTTCCAAGCCATAGCCTGAGAAATTGGACCCCTGACTCAAGAAGGTACCCCTATCCTGCTAGAAGGTGATTTTAACCTCACTCTAGTACCAGCAGTAGACAGAACAAGCGTGGGTAGTGAATCCCACACTAGAGGCCTCAGGGCCTTGAAGCAACTGATGAGAGACTCAGAAGTGGAAGATGTATGGAGGCTGCTACATACCCCAGCTAGGGACTAACTCCTTCTATTCACCAGTCCATGGCATGCATAGCAGGCTGGATGTCTGGTTGACATCTCCCACAATCACATAAGCTGCTATAGAGGCCATAATACTCCCAGTGATAATCTCTGATCATGCCCCAGTCCAACTGCTCATCTCATGGGGGCCCCCCAAGTCTCAAAATCTAAATCATGGAGGTTAGACTCCCTCCTACTAAGGGACACTGAATTGATATCATCAGCTAAAAAAGAAGCCTCTCTCTTCTTTAAAGAGAACCCCTAAAGCAGACCACACCAGAGAACACTTGGGAGGTGTTTAAAACCACATTGTGAGGGTGGGATCACAGGGTATGTGACAGCACGTAGAAAAAAAGGGAACAGCATCTCTCCCAACTGGAAGACAAACTCCAAAAAGCAGAGACTAAGTTTAAGACCCTTCATCATGCTAGCCACCACTCCCCCTTAGGCTGCATCATCCTTGGTCTCTACATGGGAATAAATGAGCTCCCATCAAGAAAAGCAGGAATGTCCATTCTTAGGCTCAAACACAAGTGCTGGGAGGAAGGGGAAAGGAGGTAAGGTCTTGGCCTACAGATTACGAGAGCAGCAGGCAGAAAAAAAAAACATTTCAGTCCTAATGAACGAAAAAGGACAAGTCTGAACTAAGTCAAAGGAGATAAATAGCATTATGACTAAATTCTATGCCACACTATTCACTTCCTCAAGAACACTAGACGCCAAGACCCTGGAAAACTTCCTAAAATCCATCAAAATCCCATGCCTTACAGAACAGCAGGCCACAGCATTAGACTCCCCAGTTTCAGAGGAGGAAGTTAAGGAAGTCATACATGACCAAAACAAAGGTAGATCTCCAGGAGGGGATGAATACCCTACAGAACTACGACAAGCCCTGGCCTCAGAAATCTCACCAGAACTCTGTTCAGTATATGAAGAAGCTCTGGCAAATGGCAGGTTCCCTCCCTTAGAGAGGCAGTGATCATTGTGCTGCCCAAAAAAAGGGAAGGGCCCCACCAAGGTGGGTAGATATAGGCCCATCTCCCTCATAAATACTGACAGCAAAGTGTTTGCAGCAAGACTCAACCCCCTACTGCCACACCTAATCCACTCATCTCAAGATGGGCTTGTCTAGAGGAGGTGTGGGGCAGATCATATTAAATCCCTAGTAAATTTAATCTATGTAGCCTAAGGCCTACATTCCCTCATAGCAGTGATGGCTGTGGACTTTGAAGAGACCTCTGATTCCACTGAATGGGACTAATTACAAGGGGTACTCCGCCACATTGGATTCAGGTCCACATTTCAAAAATAGGAGGCACTATACAATTAACTGACTGCACGAGTCTTCATAACTTCTCTCCTATCAGACCCCTTAAAGTTACAGAGAGGCACCCGACATAGATGCCCACTCTCCCCACTACTACTGTACTAACAGTAGAGCCTCATGCAAAAATCAGACAGCACACCCAACTAAAAGGTATGGGGTGGGTAAAAAATGATAATCGATGCTCATGTATGCAGATGACCTGCTAGTCCCACTGGAGGACATAGACATATCTCTTAAACCCCTCCTTGACCTAGTCACACAGTTCACAATACTGTCAGGTTTAAAATTAAATCATACAAAAGCAGAGATTCTCCCCTTAAATCCCAAATGCACCCCAGGTGTAGTCAACCAGAAACAATGCAAAATTTCGAGCGCTTGTACCTTTTCCAACAAAGTTGCTGCATCATAGAGCAAAGGACAGCAAAAAGGTGTACAAAAACAAAACCAGTACTCACGAATGCAGCTCAGCTGGTTTTAATGTGTCAAACTCCACAAAACAAGTGCGGCAGACATGGGTTTCTGTCTGCTGCACTTGTTTTGTGGGTTGGCACATTAAAACCTCTGAGCTGCATTCAGAGAGAACTGGTTTTGTTTCTGCTGTCGCTTTCTCCATGCAAGTCAACCAGCTAGGCCCGAAATGGGTGCCAAAGTCCATTAAATACCTTAGCATTACTATAGCCTCCTGTTTACCCACTCTGTGGAAACTAAACCTGGACCCCATATTGACTGAAATACAGACTGAATTTGAAAGGTGGAAAAAGCTAAATCTCATCTATTAAGATGATCATGGTGCCCAAACTCTTCTATATACCACCCCTCATCCCCTTAGAACCAAGTACAAGGTGGATTACCAAAACTGACAAGGACATCGGGAACTTCTTGTAGAAAAAAAAAAACAGATATAGCAGGAACAAACTGAGGTACAGTTGGGTGGGGTTTTCCTCCTTTGGTGGGAAAAATACAAATGGGCATTTCAAGCAACCCAAACCCTGAAATGGTTCACAGACCAAGCACCTAAAGCACCTCAATGGTGGGGCATGGAGGAAGCCCAAAGCAATGTGCAGCAAATAGCAGTACTTCTATACACAACCCAACCAAAATCCCTACCAGCTCACCCCACAATAGGCCCCTTGCTTAAGTTTTAAGGTACTGTGAGCTCCATAGAAGAATAAAGACAGACTCTAGTCCCACCAGCCTAGCTCCACTACGGGAAAATCCAAACATAACTATGGACAGGAAACCCATAACCTGGAAAGGATGGAGGACTTGAGGAATAGGTCAGCGGACAGGCATATTAGAAGAAAACACCACACAGATAGCCACGTTCTCAGAACTTCAGAGGCAATGGTAAATCCCCAAAGCTGACTTCTGGAGATACCTCCAAATTAGAGATGCAGTGCAAGCACAATTAGAAAAACAACACTATCCCCCCAACCCAGGTGCCCCTAATTCAACAGTGGCTAGCCATACCTCAAGGCATAGCCAGCAAGATATACTCTAAAATCAAGGAAACAATCCCTTCACAATCAGATGACTCAAGAACTAGATGGGGAAAAAGCACTGGGCCAAGATATAGCTGATCAGCAGTGGAAGGCAAGTTGTAAGCTGGTACACCAGTCCATCACAGATGGTAGAAGCAGGGTCATACAGAACAAATTCATGCACTCCTGAAACAAAACCCTAACTGTTTTGTATAAAACCAAATTATTAAGCATCAACCTTTGCTGGAGATGTCAGATGCAAAAGGGAGACCTGTACCATATCCTTTGGGGATGCCCCAACATTCAGCCCTTATGGCAACAAATACAGACATTGAGCACTGATGTCCTCCACAAAGACATACCACTATTGCCAACACTGATACTCCTAGGGGTGACAATAGAAGTGCCTCATCTTACTTCCATGGAAGTGAGATGGTTAACATAGCTAAGTATTCAGGCCAAAAGGATTATCCTGAGCAAATGGCACACACCTGAACCCCCACCATTCCAGAAATACTTAACTTCCTACTTAGGGTTGCTACACTGGACTGGATAAAGAACAGTTATGTAAGAACTTACCGTAACAGCAGATCTTCGAGGGGATCTCAGTCACCAGGTAACACTGTAGGAACCATCGCTGTCGGACAAAGAGAATCCACATGGACATTTTTCAGCAGTACAACCGGGGCTGCCCATGCCGTTGACGTCACCAATCCTATGCAGGTGTGGATGGTTCCACTCCCTTCTCAGTTCTTTCCCCAAAGACTAAGAAGCATATAACAAACCAAGGGAAACTGAGGAAAGAGGTATCCAGCTCTGAAAGTTGAAAAACAAAGAACTGTATCCAACAGAAAGCCAGCTCCTAGGCAGGAACCCCAAGAAGGGAGGTGGTGGGAGGGAAGGTACCTGGTGTCTGAGATCCCCTCGAAGATAATACAGTTATATAAGAACTTACCATAATAGTAAATCTTCGAGAAGAGTTCTTGCAGCATATAATAACCAATAGAACTATTCCGCCAAGCACTAAGACCCCAAGGAAAACTTCTAGCTAGCAATCCAAGGCCGGGGGACCACCCCTGATGTCAGCTCTGCCCATGACATCAGCCACTGTATAAAGGTAGTGGTCCCCCGGCACCACCTCAGTTCACCCACCGGAGATCTGGCTAGCTTAAAGGATTGGACAACCCAAAGAGTCTTTGTCATCCTGAAAGGGACAACCAGAGAAAAGCACTGGAGGAAGGAGGGAGGGAGGGAGGGAAAGCATACCTGCTGCAAGAGCCCTTCTCGAAGATCTACTGTTACGCTAAGTTCTTACGTAGCTGAACTATCTCGCTTCAAGACAGAGCTCTTGCAGCAGGTAATAAACAATAGGACTGAGTCCCAAGCAGTACTAAGATGTCACCAGGTCAGAAGGGTGTTGGAAAGTAGGCAATATCCTTGGGCTATTGAGAGGAGCCCTTGAAACTGCCAGGCCAAAGCCTACCCTCCGTCTGGAAGTAATGTCTAAATTGTAGTGCAAGATAAAGGTGTGTACCGAACTCCAGGTTTCTGTGGCACAGAGGTCTGCTGCAGACATGTTCATGAGTGAAGCAAATGATGAAGAGATCCCTCTTGTTAGGTGACCTCTTACTGGCTGTAACAGGGGTTATCCATGCTTCTCATGGCAGAAAACAATACAGCTTACCAGCCATTTTGGCAAGGTCTGCTTAGTGATTGGGGCTCCCAACATCCATTGAGCAAAAGAAATGAGCAGCTGATCAGATTTCCTGCTGGACCAGGTGCGGTCAATAAAGCACCTAAGGACTTAATGTACATCTAAGTTATGCAACAATGCTTCCCCACTGTTGGAGTACTCCAGGTAATAAACTGGTAGGTTGATGTCCTGGTCAAGAGTCAGCTCAGACATCACTTTTGGAAGAAACTTAGGATTTGTGCGAAGGGACACCCTGTTCCTGTGAAAGACCAAATATTTCTCTTTACACATGAGAGCCAGAAGCTTGGAATCCTCCGGGCTGAAGTAACCACAACTAAAAACAAAGCTTTTCAAGAGAGAAAGCAAAGCTTGCAACTCGTGGCTGGTTCAAAGGGGGGCAAAGTAAACTTTTCTAACATAAATAACAAATATTTTGGAGAGACAGGGGTCCTGGATGGGAGACTTAATGTGCAGGATACCTCGCAGGAAGGTGCATGACAGATCAAGCTGCGCCAAGGTCTTGCCATCCACTGGTATGTGATAGGCTGACATAGCCAAAAGATACACCATTATGGAGGAATAGCTTAGACTTGAGTCTGACAGGGATAACAGATACTCCAGGAACCATTTAACCTCACACAAGAATGGGTCCAGGTCACAAGCAGCAGCCCAGAGGCTGAACTGGTTTCACTTCATGGCATACATGGCCCTGGTAGATGGTAGTTTCCTAGAGGGCGCTAATACTTCTGCCACCCCCTCGGACACCCTGAACATGCTCCTGACTAAGTCTGCAGGAGCCATGTGTGAAGAAGCAGAGACTTGAGGTTGAGGGTGAACTACAGAACCTTGACCTTGGAGCAGCAAGTGAGAGGATAAAGCAAGTAGAATGGGGGGGGGGTTCTACCACCATCTGATGCAGAAGCAGGAATCAGATCTGTCTGGGCAAGAATGGTGCTACCAGTATCAAGGTTGCTGGCTCCACCTGTAGTTTGAGCAGAACTCACTGCAGAAGAGGGAAGGGCATGAAAGCATAGAGAAATTTCCCAGTCCAGGAGAGGGACAACGTGTCTCACCAAAAAACAACACGCCCTGGCTCCAGCGAGCAAAAACTTAGCAGTTTGGAATTCAGTAGTGATGCAAAGAGGTCCAACTCTGGAGTGCGCCATCTGGCAAAAAAGATCATCTGCTATGTCTTGTAGTAACTGCCATTCATGGGCTTGGGATTGTAAGTGACTGAGGTTGTCCACAAACGAGTGTGTTTTGAAGACCTGGGACGTGTATTGCAAGCGGCTCCTGGTTGTGGTCTATCACCCAGTACCAAACCCTCATGCCTTCTCTGCAAAAGGGGTAAGAACGTGCCCCCCACTTGCTGATGTAGAACACCATGGACATGTTGTCCATCTGGACCAAAGTGGGGCCTGGGGTGAGGTCGCTCTAAGACGCCTGTAAGGCATAAAGTACGTCTCTCATCTCCAGAACATTTATGTGAAGAGAGCATTCTGTATGGTCTGGTGGTCCTTAAAAAGGGCACCCCATCCCATGTCTGACCCATTCATGGTGATTAACTGCTGAAGAGTGGGATTGCTGAATGGCTGTCTTTGGCTGGAATTTTTTGCCACTTACGCACTTAGCCTTCTGCTGCGGTGTAGATGTAGAAGACTTATAGACATATAGGAGACAATCAAAATACTCAAGAAACTGAACTGCATCAAGCGTCAAAAATATGGCGGTTGATGGGAAGCAGGAGGTGTCCGTGGAGCCGAGATGCTGGGTCGACAGCAGGAAAAGAACTTAGGTGGCCCTGGGGGACCACCCCCTTTATTAATGGTTGATGTCATGGGTGAAGCCAATGTCGGGGGCGGTCCCCTGCCTTGGACTGCTAGATAGAAGTTTTCCATGGGGTGCTATTGTCTGGTGGCATAGTCCTATTGGTTATTACCTGCTGCAAGAGCTCTATCTCAAAGTGAGATCTACTGTTACTGTAAGTTCTTATGTCATTGTTCTATCTCTTTCAAGGGTTTCTCAGTCACCAGGTAAAACTGTAGGAATGAGTACCAAGCAGTGACCACAGGGAATAGACAGTCCGGGAAGCTGGGACTCCATAAAACTTAAGAGAGGAGTCCATTCAGCACAGCCCTGCCAAATCCTGCATGGACCCTAGAGACAATGTATTGACTGTAGTGCTTGGTAAAAGTGTGGACTGTACTCTAGGTAGCCGTCGCACACATCTCAGTGGCTGAGACTCATCTGAAACAAGCCACAGAGGTAGCCAAGCCCCTTCATGGAATGAGCTTTGACAGCACCAGGCAACTCCTTGCCTTACTTGTAACAAAACCATTTAGATAAACATTGCTTAGAAACTTGAGCACCCTCGCTAACTGGGGAGAAAGAAACAAACAGCTGCTTACACTTTCCAGACTCCTTGGTCCTAAGCAGGTAATACTTCAAAGTTCTGCGCACATGTAACGTATGGAGCAGTGCTTCCCCTGAATTGGCACACCTAGGAAAATAAACAGGAAGGTGGTTAGACTGAGTAAGTGTGAACTTAGAAACCACCTTTGGTAAAAACTTAGAATTTGTGTGCAGAGACCCTGTCCTTGTGCATAACCAAATAAGGCTCTTCACAACAGAGAGCGTGAAGCTCTGAAATTCTTTGAGCAGAAGTAATTGCAATTATAAACAGTACTTTCCAAGAAAGGTAGTGCAAATCGCAAGTCACAAAGGGCTCAAAAGGTGACAGGGTTAATTTGTCAAAAATAAAATTCAAGCTGGGATAGGAAAACAGATTGGGGTTTCAGATACAGAATACCCTGCAGAAAGGTGCAGGAAACCTCCAGTTGTGCAACCATATGGTCACCCATCGACTCATGAAAAGCCAAAATAGCAGAGAGGTGGACCTTGAGTGAGGAATACTTCAGGCCTGACTCTGACTGAGACAGCAGGTAGTTCAGTATATGATTCACTGGGAAGGTGAGGGGATCCAGACCATGGTTTACTGCCCAGACAGCAAACTGCTTCCATTTCATGGCTTAAGCAGCCAGAGTGGAAGGTTTCAGGACTGCTACAAGAATATCCGCAACCTTGCTAGAGACCCCAAACCTGGCAATGGCTATGTTCTCAGGAGCCATGCATGCAGATGAAGGGATCTGAGACTGGGATGGATCAGGGTCCCCTTGGCCTGGGTCAGCAGATTCCTGCAGAGAGGGACCAGAGGTTCCTCCGCCAGCTGTTGCAACAGAGGGAACCAAATTTTCTGGGGCCAGAATGGAGCCACCAGGATCAAGCTGGCTCCTTCCATTTGCAACTTTCAGCACTCTCTGTATGAGAGGAAATGAAGGGAAGGCATACAGAAATCTCCTGTTCCAAGAGAAGGACAATGCATCTCACCAGAAAACTCCAGGCCCCAGATCTAGTGAGCAGAAACTGGACAGTTTTGTGTTGTGTCCAACTATGGATGACCCCATCTGTTGAAAAGATCTTCTGCAATGGATGAGAGAAGTTACCAGTTGTGCATGCTAGACTGAGTCCTGCTGAGACTGTCCACAAAGGTGTTTAGAATGCCTAGCATATTGACCACGAAGAGCATCAGACTGTGATGTAGAGCTCAGTACCTCACTCTCATGGCCTCCCTGCACAGGGAATAGGAGTGAGTCCCGTCTTGCTTGTTGATATAGCAGACTACACCCAGATTGCCCAACTGCACCAGCAGTTGGCGCAGATACAGGTGCACCCAAAAGGCCTACATGGCATATAGCACCGCCCTCATTTTCAGTACATATATATGCAGGGAGGCTTCCCACTGGGACCACGGTTCTTGGGTCTGATAGGAGCCCAGGAGGGATTCCCAATCCAGCCCTGAAGCATCCGTGGTTAGGATCTGGCCAAGGGATGAGATCTGAAAGCGGATACCTTGCAGCAAGTCTGAGGGTACCATCCCCCACTACAGCACCTTGTATGCTGGAGAGGAGACCGTGATCAGATGGTCCAGGTCATCCATCTGCTGATACTATTGAACCCTGCGGGTCCATTTATTTATTTAGTTTTTGTTAACTGGGTAAGTGAACTAGCCATAAAATGACTATTTTCAGGCACGACCCACTGCAGTATGCACATATGAAGCCAAGCCAGTGGGACGGTTGGGATTGCTGCTGCCTTAAGGCCTAACAGCTGGATATACATCCTTGCAGACACTGTACATATCGACTCTGAGTGACCTCTTGAGCTTGGACAACAAGGCACTCTGCCCTGTTCTGGGACAGGAAGGCCTTCCCCTGAGTGGAATCCAGAACTGTCCCTATATACCGGAGTCATTGAGATGGCACTAGGATGGACTTGGGCAGGTTGACTGTAATGCCCAAAGAGTGGAAGAACTGTAGGGTGTGGGAAGGAGTCAGCACGCATTGTTTCCTGGATGAGCCCTTTAGGAGCCAGTCATCCAGATAAGGGAAGATGTAAAGTCCCTCTCTTCTAAGAGCTGCTGCGACTGCTGCCAAGCATTTGATAAAGACTTGCGATGCAGAGGACAAACCAAAGGACAGCACCTTGAACTGACAGTGCTCACCCTGAAAGGCAAAGCGAAGGAACCTCGTGTGAGAAGGGAAGATCAAAATATGCAGATAGGCATCCTGCATGTCCAGAGAGCAAAGCCAATCTCCTGTTTTGAGGAGGGGCAGAAGGCCAGGCAAAGTTACCATCCAGAACATTTTGTACTGAACAAAGAGATTGAGCTCCTTTAGATCTAGTATGGTCCTCAAATCTCTGGTCTTCTTAGGAACAAGAAAGAACTGGAATAAAATCCTCAGTTCCTCTGGTGCCTGGGTATGGCTCTATGGCCTATTTTGCTAAGAGAAACTGAACTTCTTCCAGAGGACAGGTAGATGAGTCAGGGGATAGCTGGCTGGAGGGGGAGGGGTATCTGGAGGTTGCTGAATTGGTTCCAGAGTATGCCCATGCTCTATAATCTGCTGGATCCATGTATTCAAAGTTATGGTTCTCCACTGAGGCAGATGGAGGGAGAACAGGCCTCTGACCAGCACCTCCTGGAATTGAATTGGAGGAGGGTGGTCTGGCAAGGAGTCAGGCTGAGGAGGACCCAGCTGCAAGGGCTGGTCCTTCAGTCCTGGGGTGCCTGACCACTGCTCCAGAGGAAGAGGGGCAGGCAAGGGAGTCCGGACCCTGCGCTTTGTCTGGGTATGGGGGCAGAACCAGATCTGGAGTGCTGCCTACAAAAAGTAGGATGCCCTCTGCCCTTTGACTGAGTGTGGTAAAGGGAGTGAACAGACTTGAGGGCTGTCCCAGTGGCCTGCAGATCATTAATGATGTCCTGGACATCAGGGTCAAACAACTTGGTGCCTCTGAAGGGAGCATTAGGCACTTTGTTTTGCACATCAGCTGCAAACCCAGAGAGCCTCAACCAAGAATGGTGCCAGAGACGCACTCCAGTGGCAGCAGTGGCAATGGAGTCAGCTAGGTCAAACAGAGCCCTGAGGAGATGTTTAGTAATATCCTCCACAACTTGCAGGAATTGAAACCGTTCCTGCTTCTAAGAGTTCTCTGGAAGGGCCTGGGTAGCAGTCTTGCCTTTTCTCCAGTTGGCATTCTGATATATGACCATATGGAACAAACAGTTGGCAATCCTCAGGCTTATGGTGGAGGAGGCAAAGACCCTCTTGCCCCAGAAATCAATCCTGTGGGATTCTTTGTCTGGGTGGAGGGAGCTAAGGTGCTTGAGCACCTTAGACCTGTCATGAGCTGCTTTTAATTACCACCAAATCAGTTTCGACTTGGGCAGCAAGGTGGGGACAGCATTGAGTTACACTGTACAGCTAATCCACCCTCCATGGCATAGATGGCACCATGTCCTGTCTGTGCCAGCCTGCCGTGGTAGCATTATTTAGTGCAGGGAGCACAGGAGGAATAATTCTAGGTGATTCAGGAACCTCCACGAAATCCATCATGTCCTTCCTGGTGACATCCTCTTCCTCAGTCTGGAAGCCCATGGTGGCAGACAACTGCTTCATCACACAAAAAGTTGGCATCCTCTAGAGGAGACCTGGGAGTATGCTTCACAGAATCCTCACTAACTAGAAGATTCCTAACCCTGTGAATGGGCTTCAATGACAGATCCATCAGTGATTGTGCCAGCGATGGGGCCCAGTTAAGGAAGCCCAACTGCTGAACTAGTACGTTAGTGAATCTGACAAGTATTCCGTTCAAGTCTATAGTGGTCAACAATGGAGGAGTGCTCGATGGAACATCCGTCGATGGCCCTGTCATGACCTGAGTGGTCAACAAGTCTGAAGCCAATGTAGTACAAGGGGCAGATCTCGTTGAAATTGTCATGACAAGTTCATCATAGTCGGAGGAGCTGAGGACCCTGAGGCTGATGGCTCAGTCCAACACATCAGGCAGAGCAGCTGTCAGCACGGGTCTGTGGGAAGAGACCTGGACAGCTGGTTTCTTTACCGTGACAGCTGTCGATGATGAAGAGCCCCCC
This sequence comes from Neoceratodus forsteri, assembly GCA_016271365.2. NCBI lineage: Eukaryota > Metazoa > Chordata > Ceratodontiformes > Ceratodontidae > Neoceratodus > Neoceratodus forsteri. The sequence continues at coordinate 1,466,127,565 of CM057459.1, forward strand.
GAAGGAGGAGAGTCCGAGGGTGAACAGGATGGCTGCCGGGGTGGGGGTGAGCGGTTGCAATCCTGTTTTTTTTTTATGACTTTTCATCGAGGACCTGTCTCAGTGCTTGGAGGTCTGGGAGTGAGATAAGCCAGCTGTCAATGGGGAAGGGGCTGGGCCTCGGAAGACACTCACCCAGAGCTTGCTGCCTGTTGTTCCACGAAGGCTTTCAGAGCTTTCTTGCATCCCCTGAGGGTGGCTTGAGTAAACTTCTGTAAAGCTTACAGTCCGAGGCATGGTGGTCAGCCCTGAGATAAAGCACTGAGGAAAGAGCAGGGCTGCCCATGCCTATATAGAATTGCTGATGTTGGCTGAGGTCGATGACATGGGCAGTCCCAGTTGTACTGCTGAAAATCTTCTGTGTGTATTCCTCTTCTCCAACGGCGAAGGTTCCCGCTAAGATCTAATGTTACAGCCAACACCCTCCCCACCTACTAGATGCTGGAACCCTTTCCTAACTTTTACTAAGCCCAGAACAGGTATCGGGTGAACCCTTCCCTCCCCATCCACCCAAGGACAGATATTCACAACTGCCCCAATTCTCTGATGAGAAAGGAAGGGTGCCCCCAATGTATATGAATGTCTCGTACTGCTGATACACTTTTAGGTCTGCATACAGTTACTTTAATTCTACACTGTTATATTGTTGTGTTCTATGGCTCTTTATGGATATATATATATAGAGAGAGAGAGAGAGGGAGAGAGAGAGAGAATAATAGATAGGCAAGTGTGTGATATGGATTTTTGTTACACACCCAAGGTGTGTGATGGCCCATAAACCTCAAGAATGAAGCCTGAAAGGTTTATAAGGACATCACACACCCAAGGGGGTGTAAAGAAAGCCCATAAAAACACATTTGCCTGTTATTTTTTATAATTGCTGGTGTAGGGAGTGACTGTTGACCAGGCAGAAACATGGATTGTGACTGTGGAGGTCATGCTTGGTCGAGCCAAAGCCCTGACCAAAGCATGACAATAGCAGGATAAACCAGATAGATTTTATTTTTTTTTGTGCTGGAATGGCAGGATCAACCAGATAATTAATGAAAAAATATGACTTACACAGCAGGATGGTGGCAGACAAACTATTCATCCGGTCGGGCTGGGAAACAGTGCAGCTCCTTGGAAACACAGATGCCATGTTTTTTGAACTGTGGAGACCACCCAGACGGACACTATGTGTCAATCAGATGTCACGCTACATAAGATTGGCAGTGATAGGTTTTTCAGAACCACCTGAAAAAGCTGTATCAACTTGGTCTGATGCCATATTAACTGGTGTGACATCAGACCGGGTTGATACGGCTTTTGAAAACTTTCTAAAACAGGCTGATGTCAGGGTCAACAGTAATTGTGTTTTATTTCTGCCTAGGGCAAAGACATTTCCACCTAAAACATTAACAACTATGATACAAGGAAGTCAACCCTTAGACCTGGTGAACTCCAATCCTAGAATGGGAAGGTGGAAATCCATGCTGTTGGACGTGGAGACACTTATACCTTTTCAAGTCGTGTCTGTACATATGTATTTGTTATTTGTCCTGCTGATTATTATCTTTTGTGCGATTGTAAAACTCAAAACCAATGAAATGAGCAAAAAAAAAAAACAGTAATGAAACAGGATAAAAGATTATTAAGCAAATCACACAGAACCACATAGAAAATTTCCAGCAAAGAAAAAAAATGTAAATTTTCAAAATGCAACCAGATTCAGAGGGTACTGCGTCATAACAATGCACCAAGAAGAGTGCTGCTACAACCATGCTGTGCAAAGCACAAAAAGCTTTAAAGCTCAAAGAAATAATAGTGGTAGGGAATTACCACTTCCCCTGTCTCTCTATGCTTCAGCTGCGAGGGATCAAGTTGCCGTGTGTTGGGGTGTCTGGCTGAACTGTTCCTGCGGTGAAGTGGCTAGGACACCAGCACACAGTGAGGCAGGAGACATAGGACTGTGGTTTAAATCTGGCTAGTGTGACAGGGTAGAAAAGGACTCTGTCCCATTTGTTATGGAAGAAAGTGTTTAAATGCAAGGTTCTTTCCTTCTCTGTCCGGTGGCGCAACCAAATTTTCCTGTGAGACCTCAGACTTGATTAACCCGAACAATCTTGCAGTTCACTGCCTTTCACTGTCGCTCAGTTTTCTCTTGCTGTCTGTTTTTCACCCTTGCATATCTGTATTAGTGAATATAACAAATATGTGCAAATCAATGTATGGAATGAAACTGATATTGGGATCACTTTTGTTTAGAAAATTGCTTTATTGTTGAAATGTACATATTTATAATTTGAGATAACTGTAAAAAGATAGAGGTTACTTGGGTGCAAATGCCTTAGCCTTTTGCAGTTGCTGTGGGGACCTCAGGAAGTTCTCAATGTTCTAGCAGCTCTTGACATTTACAAAGGACAGGATGCTTGCTAAGGATGGGGGTTGGAAAAGACTTATAAAACAGCTAAGCTGAGTTGCAATGGGAGATTTTACAAGAAAAAGGGACACAGACTGAAGAAGATTTTATTTTTATTCCTCTATACATAGTTATTCTGAACAGGTTTATTTTGTTTATGCTACTGCAACTACAAACAAACAGTTTTGTGGAATTTTACAACTGCTCCTGGATTTTCCCTATGCTTCCTGACATGTGCATTGATAACAGCTAGGTCTCCTGCTGAACCTTTTTTTTTTATAATGAAAAGTAACTTTTCCTCCCTCCTGATTTTCTCCCCATCCCCAAAGTCCAAGACCCCCCGGAGCTGATTATTTTAATTCCTGGGGGTGGGAGGGGAAGTCACCTGCAAAAACAAAGCAGTCCCATAGTTTACTATGAAGCCGCTGCGCTCTTGTTGTCGGGTCGCTATAGTACCCGACACTGTAGTGCAAGCCACTGTTTTCCATGCAGCATTTATTGCTGTGGAGTTTTCTCTTCCACGGTTATGACCCTGTGCCGAGTCAGAGTAAGATTGAGTAAAATATCAATCTGCAGCTACCAACCTTCCGGAGTACAAAAAGCAAGATCACATTTTGTAAATGCAGACAGCCTCCAATGTCAGACAGACTACGATACAACTGCAGCTACCACCTTCCTCTTAGTCAAACATCAAGTCATCAGAGAGAGAATATACAGCAACTGCAGCTACCCACCAAATAAAAAAAAAAAAATTGTAAATGCAGTCATCAAAATCAGACAGATTACAACTGCACCTATCTCCTCCTCTTAGTAAAAAAATCCAAAATCACATTTTTGTAATGTTTATTTATTTAAAATTTGGTAACCAGGAAAGGTGCACTGAGCCAAGGCTCGTTTCCAAGTGCGACCAGGGGGGGGAGGGCAGAGGTTATTACACATACAAACAGAGGGATGATATGTACAAATACAGGGAAAGGCAAGATGCACGTAATAATTACATTAAGATAAAAAAGTTGCTGTGTCATATTTACAATATGAATAGAGGAAAAAAGAACAGGTAACCTTGCAATTGTTGAAATATATATACATGTTAAATGATATAGTGAGTAGACAGTTGTAATGCAGATAGCTAGCAGAGCCAGTCAGAATACAATGCAACTGTAGCTACCCCTCCTCTTCTTAGAAAAATCAAAAATCACATTTCTGTAATGTAAATAGTCAGCAGAGCCAGTCAAAATACAATGCAACTGCAGTTACTCCTCCTCCAAGTAATACACAGTGCAATTGTATTCTGACTGACTCAGAGGACTATTTGTGCTATAAACATGTGATTCTCTGAAGCAAAAAAAAATATATATATTTTATAATGCAGACAGTCACCAGAGCCAGTCACAATACAGTACAATTGTATTCTGAATGGCTGGCACTGGTGACTATCGGCATTATAAAAAAGTTTGAATAAAAAACAAATCACATGTTTAAAATGCGGACAGTTATCAAAGTCAGGGTAAAAGAAAAAATCATATCTTTATTCTTTATTTGAAATTTCTCCAAATGGGATAACTCCATGAGATACAGCATCTCATTTTCATGGTGGTCCCAAGGAAGATAGCAGCAGTCAGTAGGTTCACATAATCCAGCAGGAATAGTTACATAGAAGGTAAAGTATACGCAGGAATCACAAGCGCTAAATGTAAGCACATCTGAACAATAATCAAAACAAGTGCACAATGTGGACTCACTACTTTTTTAAATACAGGTAACAAGTCACTAAAGCCAGATAGTACAATACAGCATAGGCAATGGCAGCATAGCTTAGAGGTTAAAGTAATGAGCTATGAATGAGCTCGATACATCCAGCAGGCAGACCTGGGTTTGATTCCCACAATCTCCACTTGCATACTGTGTGACTCTGAGCAAGCCACTTAACCTCTTCAGTGCTGCTGGGTCACCCCCGAAAACAGGCACTTGTGCCTAGTGGGCCTTACCCAGTTAACAAAAAATTAAATAAAAAACTGCAAATATCCCATCTAATTAGCCAAGCCATGTGCACTGTGCTGACAGGAGTACTGTGCAGCAACTAGTGCAATGCTAGCTGAGTGAAAGATTCAGACAGCTGGTACACTCCAATCAGAGCACGCTAACTGTTTGACTATGCTATGGGGCCATGTTGGCACAGCGCTGAGACAGCCCCAAGCTGAATACACCACACGGGAGCCCGATGAGGATAGCACAGCCCAAACAGGATAGCACCAGGGCTCTTGTGGGAAATATTCAGCTCTAATATGCTAATAAGACCACTGGACGTGCAAGGCTGTGTGAGTGATTTGCATACCCATTATGAGTTTATTAGCATGCATGCACAGCTCTCCATGAGTGCTAGTTCTGTAACTATCTTGAATACTGAATATAAGGTGCTAGCAGGTGCCTGCAGATTGGCCACAGTCTGCAAGAGGTTCTACTGGAGAGCCACAAGAACAGGTAGGATAAAAACACAGTACTGTGTACACTTATCCTATAAGGAAAGGGTAAATAACAAAAGGTAGTAAGTTAACTGGTAGTATAAAACACAGTACTGCCTACACTTATCCTATAAGGAGTGGGGTAAATAACAAAAGGTAGTGGGTTAACAGGTATTATACAATGACAAAAAACAATGTTGGCCTCTGATTGGTCAAGCTGATACTGGAGACGTGATGTTATCCTGGCATAACATCACAGCTTTAGTCCCAGCAAACTAATGACCGCACTAAAAGGAAAAAAAAGCATCCATCCACTGTCTACGAGCACCTTCAGTGCTCCCCACATAGCAGCTCTACCGAGTGCTGACAGTCCCCATTCCCCGCCCCTCTCGCAGTCGATATCAATTTGAAAAAAAAAGATTTGTCACAGTAAAATGCAAACCTACCAGATCACTTTACAAGTTACTATTCACACTGCCACTTCTCTCTCCAGACACTTCGCAGCCAAATGTAAAAAAACGAGAATACGATGGCTTCACAACCATTTACATAGAAATATAGAAACATAGACTTTGTCGGCAGATAAGGACCGCTAGGCCCATCTAGTCTGCCCATTTCCCTACCTACAGGATAGGCCGCAGATCCTATTTAACCAACAGCCTATATCTTCCTGCCCCCCACAAGATTTACCTTATGTCTGTCCCATGCATTCTTGAATTCTCCCACAGTTTTAGACTCCACAACTTCCTCAGGAAGGCTGTTCCATGCATCCACTACCCTCTCTGTGAAATAATACTTCCTCACATTGCCCCGAACCGCCCTCCTTCTATCTTTTAAATTGTGTCCCCTTGTTCTTGCAAGTCTCTTTTCTGAAAGATGCTACCCTCTTGGACTTTGTTGATTCCTTGAGGTACTTGAAAGTTTCTATCATGTCCCCCTCTCCCTTCTTTCCTCAAGGGTATACATATTAAGCTCCTTTAGTCTCTCCTCATACGGCTTCTCTTGCAGACCCTGCACCATTTTAGTTGCCCTCCTCTGGACTGCCTCTATCCTGTCTATGTCCTTGCGGAGATGGGGTCTCCAGAACTGGACACAGTATTCCAGATGGGGTCTCACCAACTGTCTGTACAGAGGGATAACAACTTCCTGTTTGTTACTTCCCGCCAGCACGTGCTTCAGTACAAAAGCCGTTTTTTCAGCATCATATAAAGAGCAGCTTGTACTTTCATTTTGCCGCGGTCTATCGGTACAAACAATACAAGAGATGGCACCAGGGGACATTTCAAAATGTTAATAAAACCTCTGGAAGCATCCGCTTTGTACTCACTGATCAGCTCGCTCATACATGGTTGGTGGGCAGATAAATTCACTATTAAACTTTATGGTCCCACAACCAACATTTCTGTTACTTCAGTCTCCTGGAAGAAAACCACAATTAAAACAGATGGTGGGGGGCATATGACGATGATAATGTCTCAAAGGCAAGGATAGCACAGAGACGGCTTAGTGTGCAGACTGCAGAGCTACAGTAACAGCAGCTCCACCTACTGGCAGGCAATCAGCACTACTTTTTTTTTAAAGTATACTTCCCCATTGATAAAAACAGGCAAAAATATACCTTAAAATGCACTTTTTTTTAATCTTTTTTTTTTTTTATATATATATACAGGAGACATTGTATAATAGGAATAATGCACTCCAGGGTGTGTGTCGTGCTGGGATAATGTCACTTCTGGGGTGATTAGTCACACTCGGCCTGCGGCCTCGTGCCTAATCACCCCAGGTGTAACGTTATCCCAGCACGACACACACCCTGTCGTGCATTATTCCTTTAGTATAAAACACAGCACTGCCTACACTTATCCTATAAGGAGTGGGGTAAATAACAAAAGGTAGTGGGTTAACAAACAGATAGTATAAAACACAGTACTGTGTACACTTATCCTATAAGGAGTGCAGTAAATAACAAAAGGTAGTGGGTTAACAGGTAGTATAAAACACAGTGCTGTGTACACTTATCCTATAATGAGTGGGATAAATAACAAAAGGTACTGGGTTAACAGGCAGTATAACACACAGTACTACATACACTTATCCTATAAGGAGTGTGATAAATAACAAAAGGTAGTGGGTTAACATGTACTATAAAACACAGTACTGTGTACACCTATGCTAAAAGGGGTGTGGTAAATGACAAAAGATAGTGGGTTAACAGGTAATATTAAACACAGTACTGTGTACACTTATCCTATAAGGAGTGGGGTAATGAGACCCAAGTTGGAATCCCACAGCCCCCTCTTGCATATTGTGTGATCCTGAGCAAGTTACTTAACTTCCCTGTGCTCCCAGGTTGCACTTGTAAACAAGCTTTCAGCTTAATGCGTCTTTCCTGGTAAAACAAAGGTAAAAAAACAAAACAAAGGTAAATAACAAAAGGTAATGGGTTAACAGGTAGTATAAAACACAGTAATAAAAAAATCACACAAGCCCCCACAATGCAAAGCATTATGAGCTGCATATGCAAATCACCACAAAATATTATGCCGGTTCAACTTTAAGCAGAAATGCATGGTGCTGAAAAGCCTCTCACACAGTTTGCAAAGGGTGCCAACAGAAGACATAGACAGGTGTTTCATCCTACCAGGACTCATCAGTATACCTCGTCTGTTTGACACCCCAGTGGAATGAACCAGCTACTCTAAGATGGTCTATCTGGGTTATGTTGTGGTGAACCCAATTAAAACAAAAAACAATTTAAAAGACAAAGAACCTCTGTGCGCAAGCACTGAGGCAATGGTTACCCCAAAGGGCATTTGGCCGGGAAGCCAAGTTTCAAAGAAATACAAAATCACACATGCCCCCACAATGCAAAGCATCATGGGCTAGATATGCAAATCACCACAAAATATTATGCTGGTTTAACTTTAAGCAGAAATGCATGGTGCCGAAAGACCTCTCACCCTCTCTACCCTGCTCTCCCTGATGCTCCACTGCCATAGCTGCTCCTGCTCTCAGCCTCCTACACCAAGGGAGCAGCTCAGCAAGGCACCACCCACTTTACTCCTTTCTCCTCTCTTCAGATGTGATGACAGCTACCGGATTAGCGGTACCTTACATGTGCTACCTTAATCCTTTAGCTGTTATCACTTTCACTATTTTGACCTCGTTCTTTATCACCATGCTATTCCAACAGCACTATATTAACTGAATACCACCAGATTCTATATTTCTATATTTCAGCAGGGTCTCCATTAACTTACCCACCATGGATATTAAGTTGACTAGCCTATAGTTGCCAGCGTCCTCCCTGCTACCACCTTTGTAAAGCGAGACTATTGTCCTCTTCCAATCCTATGGCTCCACCACCGTTTCTAGTGAGCTGTTAAATAAGTGTCCAGAGGTACAGCCAATACCTCTCGGAGCACCCTCAAAACCCTTGGATGTAACTAGTCTGGCCCCATCATCTTGTCCACTTTCTTATTTGTGAGTCCTCTCAGGATTCTCTCCTGTGAAAAAGGACTGGTGTCTTCCTCCCTCCCTCCTCTCCAGTGCTCCTGATGCCTTTATGTGTCCCCTCCCATTCTCCTTCCTCTTTTAACACCAAACAAAAGTATTTGTTCAGGATATCTGCCTTTTGTGGTCCCCCTCTGCATAATCCCCCTCACATTCTTAAAGAGGACCTTCCCTGATGATCAAAATAAATTATTCTTACAGTCATTTGATGCAGTAATGTACCTCGAATGTTGTGTGCATGTGTTAGTTTTGTCGAAGGTTTACTCTTCTTTGCATATTTTGAATTTTTGTTTAGCCCTGTTGCACTTATCTTTGCTGTTCAGCTGCTGGCTCTTGCTGATGTCACTGTATGGAGCAGGAGTGAATCACAATGTGCTGTACAATGATGTACCAGCAATTTCACTAAGAAAAATGTCCATAACTTGGTGTGCATACTACAGCAGTAGTGCCAAATTAGTTAAGGGACTTGTAAGGATATTTAAAAAGCCCTACTGAGAATTGTGAAAGCTTTTGTTAGGAATTATTTTGTTGTTGTTTGGTAGTGTATTCACTGCTACCAGGAGAGGCAGGGGTCGATTTTAACATTATTTTACTAGCCCAAGACCTAGTGCAAATTGATAAGGGCTAGTGCAGCTTACTCTCTACTTGTCCATCTTAAATAGCATAGGTTTTTCTTGTCTGAAAATGGAGTTAAAATGTCCCTATAGTAGTACTAACATACTATTTGCCAGCAGATTAGGCCTTACGGTCTATCGAGTCTGCTCGAACCTTAGATCTTTAGCACTAGTAGTCTCCAGTCCTTATGCTACTCGCTCTGAATATTCCAGATGACCTGGTGTGATTGATAGATCATTAAGAGCTGCAGTTATCTGGCACTTCAAGGACAAAATCATCAAAGGGAACTATCACAAGCAATCCTGTTAGGTTATTCAGATAATGTGTAGGATGTGATCAAGGGTAACTGCCAGTTTTCTGAATGTGTCTCTGTCTGACAATTTTCCCCATGTTATTAAGACCAGTGCGTCTCATTTCTCTACATGTTGTGTCTGTATCCAACATTTCAGTGACAGAATGCAATGAGATACAGTATATAGGGAGGCATTACTTAGTACAGATTACAAAGGCATTAAACATAGATGAAAAATCTGACAATGAGTTGTCTCAGTTTACAGCAACTCTCTCTAATTCACTGTGCTTTGCTATCAAGGCATGAAATAAATCCACTTTATAAAATGAGATACAAGGCATGCATTAGCTACTGAAGTTGGCATATTGCATTGATAATGGGGTGTCTTGGGAAAGGGGGAACAATGCTGAACAAAGTACATACACAAAGTTATGGAAGTTTTCCCTAGTGAAACCACTGCATCTTCATTGTACAGCACAACGTGATTCACTCCTTCTCCATACTGTGATGTCACCAGCACAGCCAAGGGTTTGCAGCAACACCAGGCTTAGTGTAGAAGCTCTCGTGCATGCCACAGTTCTTAGCAGTTCAGAACGCAAAAACTAATTGCAGAGAACATTACAGAAATACAAAACATGAGTCAATGCAGGAAGGGGAATGTTATGCATGCATGTTAAAATGAATGGGAATGGTCCTCTTTAACTACCTTGGTCTTCTGCTTTTCACTTACATACCTAAAAAATATCATGTCCCCTTTCTCTATCTCGCCCCCCTGAGCTATTCTATGGCAAGCCGATAGGGACATAATTCAGACTCTCTGGTTATACAGTAAAACACATACACTATATAGTGAAATACATACATCATATAGTGAAATATATATGTTATATAGTGAAATGCATACACAATGTAGTGAACCACATACACCATTTACTGAAATATATACATCATATAGAGAAATACATATACTGCATACTGAATGTATATATCATATAGTGAAACACATACATTATATAGGGAAATGCTTACATTATGTAGTGAAATACATACACTATCTGATGAAATACACATACTGAGTACTGAAATCCACAAACACTATATACTGAAATAAATTTACTATGTACTGAAACATATACACTACCTATTGAGATACATACACTACAGACTGAAAGATCCACATAAACTATCTACTGAAACAAATACTCGATACATTATAACACACACACACTACATATTGAAAAAATCTGCATACACTATATACTGAAACAAACACACTACATATTGAAAAACATACACTACACATTGAAAAATCCACATATGCTGTCTACTGAAGCAGCTACATTTTATACTGAAACATCTACACCTATCTATTGAAATAAATACACTATGCACTATGAAACAATCACGGGATTTAAGAATGCATGAGATAGACATAAAGGAATTCTGGAGGTCAGAGGTAAGGGGCAACAGACTTCTAGGAAAACATAAACTGAACTTACAAGCTCAAATGGGCAGACTGGGTGGGCCATAGGCCCTTATCTGCTGACACTGTCTGTGTATCTATGTGTCTATGCATTGAAAAAGCTGCACACACTATATACTGAAACAAATACACTATGGGCAAGATTTTCAGAACTGCACCTGGCAATGTGCACGTGGTGGTGTGGCCCAACTGTGTTGTGCTGGTGAAACCCAGGGATATATTCAAAAGAGATGAGCAATGGCGCATCTCCTCTGAATATATCAAGTAATACACACTGCACAAATATGATGCACTGGTGCATCCCCCGCCAGACAGGGCTGAATAACACGAATGGGAACTGCGCCAGCACAACAGTGCTGCACTGTGCACAAATTCCTGATATTTAGCCGGCAGTAATGGGGCCATAATGCATGAAAGGTGAAAATGGGACCATCTGCATGTCATTATGGCCCCATATGCATGAGTTGTGCAGGGCTGGCCAGTGAAATGGGCATGTGACCCTGCATGCAATGATGCAAATGAATATAAAGGCACATGCTTGCTTTGTGCCTGTCTGAGCCCTTCCCCTTATGCAACTTCACTGCCCTGGCCAGCCCTCCACAGCTAGATGGATGTTGAAGAGTGGAGTGGTCAGACTCCCCCCTCCCTGAGAGAAGAACTTTCCCCGAGTTGCTCAGTCGTTATCTCCCCCCTAGCTAACCTCTGTGCAACCCAGGTCCAGCCCCAAAACTTGGCCACTGGCATGGAAGGCAGTACAGTCACCACTAAGCTACAAGACCAGCACATCAGACTGTGTTTTTCCATAAACAAATAAAGACAGTATTCAGATGAAAGAAGAAAATAAAAACTGTATTTTTAATTAGTTTGTTATAAACGTTTTAAGTCACATCACAATAATTTGAAATCTGATAAAGGTTATGCAAGCAAAATAAGATAAAACAATACATAAAGAGATAGATACAATATCCCTTTTATGTTTACTTTCTGCATCTTAAGAGGCACCAGCCAGGATTTTAGTCAATTAGGGACCCATTTTCAGAAGGTTAGCGCAGTGCTAAACATTATGCTATGTGGGAAGAGCATGGTTGGATGGGTGTCATATTCTGCATCCCCTGATGCTAACCTGATCATGTGCATGTGCATATGTACTACTATGGCCATGCAAATGAGTAATCCTCTCCTGCATATAGAGCACAGTGCTATATAAAAAGGTTTCCTTCTTAATGACCATCTGTACCTCCCCCAACATTTTATACTCAGCCTCAAGGTTTCTATGCCCTAGATTCTTGATTTTGCACTTTTTGGCTTTGAACCCAAGTTGCCATGTCCCGTACCACTCAGAGTTTTCTATGATCCCTACTCATTCTCTCCATCAGCACCTACCAATGCTAGTACAGATTGTGGTGTCATCTGCAAAAAAGCACATCTTCCCTTCCAGTTCTTCTGTAATACCACTTATAAAGACACTGAAGAGGACATGTCCCATTACTAAGCTCTCTGGCACCCTACTGGTCACTCTCTCCTCATTGGAGTGAGTGCCATTTACCACCACCTTCTGTGGCTGTGCGCTATCTCAGGTGCAGCACTTAGGAGTGCATAACACTAATGACTGGCTCTGAAAATGGGGGCCCACATACCACTGTATCAGGATTAGCACTGTGCTGTGATAAGCATGGCTGGTACTATTTTAAAAAGCATTCTCCTGTGCAGTGCTAACCTGTTAGCGTGGCATTTTTTTTTTTTTTGCACAGGATTACTAATTGCAACCAGGTGCCCATACAACTGGGGGTTACTCTAATGCATATAAGGTGTACAGGTATATTAAATGCTTTCTGGAAGTGCTAAAACACTGCCTGGTTAGGCTAGTTAATGATTCTGGAATGTTTTAACTGCACACATGCAACCTGCCAGCAACCTCCCCTTCACGCATACACACACTGTCAGCCCTGGACACATTAAGAACAATTATTCCTTGATAGTCTGGTGGTCCGCCACTCACCTAATCCAGGTAGAGCTAGAACATTTATCCCTTATTCCTGCTGCTGTTATACTACACATATTTCGCAACATGTCTGGTGCTGGGGGAAAACAAGTTTCAGCATTAGCAACTGGCTGGAAACTAAAAATATTAAATTTTGTATTGGGCCATCAGAGGGAAGAGGCTGCTAAAGAGCAGAGCTTCAGTGAAGATTCCTGGGAAAAATATCAGGGAAAATCTGGGCACCTTTTTCAGCAACCAGTGAGGTGTCAAGGGAACATCAAACATGTTAATTTTGGTTGAGAACAGTGGCTCCTGCCAATGTGGAGCTGCCAGAAAGCTCTGCACAGTCCCTCCAGAGCCTGATAGTTGGGAAGGTAGCCGAGACTGCTTGACTAAACTCCATAGCAGATAACTGAGGAAAGAATGGAAATTATCTGATCTGAAGAATTCATCTTAAACATGCCAGGTGGGGAGCTTGCTGACCCCCATCAAGTGGGGCTGCTGGCAGCATGGGATTGTGGGTTTGTGCCCGGGTGCTCTGACCTTTGGGGTAGCTGGGTCATGGGGATGCTCCCGTGTCTGGGTCTCTTGTGGCTGGTGAGCCTTGTGTGATGCCCTGCAGTGGGCCTCTGTGGGCCGGGGGGGAGAACAGGATGCAAGACTTTTAGTCAAGCTGAAGATCCAAGCTGCAGCTTCTATGCCTTTAAGTTTTCAGCATCAGACCCAGTTCTACATCTGCTGATCCATCTATCCTAGGACTTCAGTCATGTATGCCATATATATATATATATATATATATATATATATATATATATACACACACACACACATATACATAGTTATCCATGTTCAAGTCCACTGGTGCTGAAAGCCAATTCAAGGTTTAAAGCAATCAAGGGGAACATGTGGGGGGTTGCCCGGTTCAGGTGTTCAGGTGGGTGTGCTGGTGCCAGCTGAGCAGCTGCATCTCAGGCCTGTAGCCTGTCATTTTAGGTACCCAGGGACAAACTTCAGGGTGTCTTTCTGAACTGGTACCAGTGGGTTTGGGTTTGGTAATATCTGCAGCAGCTAGATAGGTAGTTTGGTGGCTACATTTTCAAAAGGTGATTTGGGTTAAAATCAAAAGGGGTAATGCTGTTTGGGAAAATCTTAAATCTTTAAAATGCAAATTTAAAATGCTGCTTAATCTCTTTTCCATTCTGCCCCATCCTAACCCTCCCTGTGTAAATACATTAAGTTGTTACTGTTTTAAAAAGGTCTGACTCAAGAGCCTGATTTTAGTAAGCATGTTATTATTACGAGAAATGAATGATGAACAATGTGGAATGTGGAGATGTTCGATTCTGGCAAGTCCATGTATGGGGCAACTGTTGGGGAGGTTGGTTGGTATGACAATACAGGGGGTTGTACTGTTAGAGATCAGACCCACTTAAATGTACTCTGGGTGGCATCACCATTTTCTTTGTAATCTTGGTAAGGGACCCTCAGTAATATCAAATATGGGAACCCGGCCCCTTAACTGTGATCAGGCCTTCGTGGCAGGTGTAGTGGCCCTCTCTATGATGGCACCAGAGAGAAGCCACAAGCCAAAAACACAGATTTTGTTCGTTGTGGTTGTCTTAACCTATGTTTCAACACAAATCACTTCCACACTGATGTCAGCATGGGTTAAGGCAACAGTGTTGGTCTAAACTGTGCTCCTGCCTACTTCTAGGCAGGGTTTAAGCAGTTTTAGAACGTGGATTGTAGCGTGGTTTTTACCATGCTACAATCTGGAAATTTATTTATTGAAATGGTTCCCCAGGAAGGGCACACTAAACAACAAGTTGCTCATCTCACGGTGCATCCTGGGGTAAAGGAGAATGGGAGTGTACAGTGAAATTCATCAACGTGGAGCAGTGGAAGGTACATTATTGTATTGCAGCATACAGCAATTAAACATTAGCAACTACAGACAGGAGGGCACAGAGCATACTAGCATGACATCAAGCAAGACGTCGTAGAGAATGAACATACGTAGAACTAAACATAGAAACATACCTTTTAAACCATTTAACAGAGTTACCATGGTTTTAAAAAGCCCTAAGGCAGAATATTCAAGCTTTTTTTGCGAGTGTTGGACAAGTTATCAACTTGCTAATCCCAATTTGCACCTCTAAAGCAGGATAGTACTGCAAAGGGCCATATGATTGCTTGGTTACCAAGTCACTAGCCCATTTGCAAGTGGCCTTAATCCATCCTTGTGCACCTGTGTAAAGCAGCTGACAGCACCTTGCACATAGGCACATCGGCATGCTGGGAGGTTTTGGGGAGGTGTAGCTATCCATTAGTGCAACATTAGTTACTGGTTCCCAAAACCAGATGTTATGGGCTGCGCGTTCCTACACTCTCAACAGCTGGCCATGTCAAGCTACCACTAGCTCTGGTCCCCCCCCAACTGGTACATAGCATTACTGTACAGGTATCCAGTGCCCCATTCCCACAAATTGCATACCTGTGCAATAAGACATCTGTCCCATGACCTCTAGGGTTCCTTCCCTTTGTACCTGTACAGGGTGGTATATCCCACAGACAGAGAGGTGAACAGCCAAATATTATCTATTTTACATAAGCAGGAAACCAGTAGCACAGGCACACTAAACCCAGTTACTATTTTGGATCCCACCCCTAGGCCGTTCAGGTTCTTTATCAGCCTCCTGTGTGGCACAGTGTTGAAGACCTGGCTAAACTCCAGGTCAGTCATGTCCACTGCTCTCCCGTTATCCATTTCCCTTGTCATCCAATCAAAGAAATCTACCAGATTCATTTAGCATGACCTTCCCCCTGTGAATCCGTGCTGCCTCTGATCTTGCAGCCCACTGGATTCAAGATACTCTAACAGTCTCTCTTTTAGTATGGATTCCATTAATTTCCCCATGACTCAAGCAAGACAGACCAGACAATACTGTACTTGCTAGCCTCCTCCCTGCTAACGCTCCTACAAAACAGGACTATGTTTGCTTTCCTCTAGTCCTCTGGAACAACTACTGTTTCCTGCGAGTTTCTGAATAAGGCCATGAGTAGTGCAGCAAGCACCTCCCTGCCTAGTTCCCGTAATACCCTTGGGTGTATCCATCCGGTCCTATGGCCTTGTCCACCCTAAAATTTGAAGTCCCTTCAACAATACTCTTCCCTTTGAAAATAGACTTGTGTCCAATTCCCCCTCCAGTGTTCATGCTGCTCCTTGATGGTCTGTCCCTGTCTCTCTCCACTGTGAAAACAGTAGAAGTGCCTGTTCAGGATGTCTGCTTTTTTCTGATCCCCCTCTGTGCAGTCTCCTGTTGTCATCCTCATCCTCAGAATCCCTCTCCTTGCCTTCTGCTCCTAGCTTATGCACCTGAAGAAAGTCTGGTCTTCTTCTGATACCCTTTGGCTATGCTTTCTTCTGTCTGAGCCTTTGATCCTCTCACTACCTTACCTGCTTCCCTCTGTTTTACCTGGTACACCTCTCTATCCTCATTCTTTTGTATTTCTTAATACCTCCTGAATGCCACCCTTTTACAAGCTTCCGAGGAAGGTTATTCTGATGTATCTCCCCATGTCAGTGAAGTCTGCCTTCTTGAAATCCAAAATGTTTGCCCTCGTGTGACTGGACTGGGTCTCGGTTCCCATGCTAGACCACCCTATGTGGTGGTCGCTGGATCCCAGTTGCTCCTCCATATAGACATCTGTGTTCTGTCCCCATTGGTCAGTATCATGCCAAGAATGACCTTTTCTTTGGGTCAAGCACAAGCTGCCCGAGACCTGGCCCCTGTAGGGAATCCAGGATGCTTCTGCTTCTGGCTGAAGCAGCTGCCTGGGTGGACTAATCCACATCTGACATACTGAAATACCCAAGGAGCAGGACTTCATCTTTTGTTGCCATATTGTGTATTCCATCCACAAGCTCCCTGTCAACTTCTTCCCCCTGTGCGGAAGGCCTGTAGATCACCTTTGTGCACATTGCTGAGCCTTTGCCAGGTTCAAGGGTGACCCACAGTGCCTCAGCCTGCCTCTGTCTACCCTGCACCTCTGTCACCTTTATATCCTCTCTGACGTACAGGGCCACACTCCCTCCTTTTTTACCCCCATCCCTCCTGAACAGAGCATAACCTGGTACATCAGTGTCCCATGATTAACAGTGCACCATGTCTCAGTTATTGCTGCTATGTCCAGTTCTGCCTCTACTATCAATGCCTCCAGGTCTGGGATTTTATTTCCCAGGCTGCGGGCATTTGTTACCTGCCTTGCATGTTTTGTATCCTATCCCCCCTCCTTCCCATGCTGCTGCTCTCCTGCTTCTTTCCCCTTCCCCTCCTCTGCTTCGTCCCATCTTCCCAGTTGTCTTTCTCATGTGGCCAAGAATTCACTGCTTCCCCTCTCCTTAAGAACATATGAACATACAAAATTTGCCAGCAGATGAAGGCCTAGAGGGCTATCAAGTCTGCTCGAATGTGCAGCTGGCACCCCTTATTCTGCAGCTGCCCCTCCCTTCCACCCTTCCCCTTCATTGACCCTCCCCCTTGTCCTGTCCTATCCCCTTTTGAAGCAGTCCACTGTTCTACTGGATACCACTTCTGCAGGTAACGCATTCCACCCAGCCACCGCCCTCTCTGTAAAAAAGTGTCTCCTCATCTCCCTCCTGAACCTTCCTCCCTCCAGTCTCATATCATGGCCCCTGGTGTCCCTCCCCTCCCTTACTTTGAACAGCCCCTCTGTACCTGTCTTGTTTATTCCTTTCATGTACTTAAAGGTTTCAATCATGTCCCCCCGTCCCTCCTCTCCTCCAGTGAGTACATGTTCAACTCCCTCAACCTCCTCTCGTATGATAAGTCCCCCAGCCCCTTGATCATTTTGTCGCCCTGCGCTGCACCCCCCTCCAGTAACTTAATGTCCCTCTTCAGATACGGACGCCAGTACTGCATGCAGTACTCCAGGTGCGGTCTAACTAATGACCTATATACTGGCAGAATCACCTCCTCCCTCCTCGAGGATATACCCCTTGCAATACAACCCGTCATTTTGTTGGCCTTTGCAGCTGCCTTCCTACATTGTGCCGAGTTGTTCATTGACCCTGTAATGAGCACCCCCAGATCCTTCTCCTCCTCCTCCTCTGTCTGGGCTAGCTGCACTCCCCCCAGCTGGTAACTCCTCCTTGGGTTCTTCATCCCAAAATGCAGCACCTTGCACTTTTTGGCATTAAACCCCAGTTGCCAGGTGTCTGGCCAGGTTTCAAGCTTTGCCAGATCATCCTGCAACCCCTGCCATCCCCCTAGGTCATCCTCCACTGCTCCTACCTTGGTATCATCAGCAAACAGATTGACCTTGCTCTTGATGTCCAATGGTATGTCTGCAATGAATATCCCAAACAACACTGGTCCCAACACCGAGCCCTGTGGAACACCGCTCGTCACTACCCTCGGGTGTGAGAGCTCCCACCCACCACCACCCTCTGTTGCCTTCTCTAAAGCCAGTTCCCTACCCATCTCACCAGCTTTGCACCTGCCCCTGTGCCTACTAACTTACTTCCCAGCCTTCCATGCGGCACCAAGTTGAATGCCTTACTGAAGTCCAGATACAGGACATCCACTGCATGGCCCCTGTCCAGTTGCCTAGTTACCCAGTCATAGAACTCCACCAGGTTGGTTTGGCAGGATCTGCCCCATATGAAGCCATGCTGTCTGCTGTCCTGTAGTCCTTTGGCCTCTAGGAGGGCCACCAGCCTTTCCTTCAAGATAGTCTCCATTAGCTTACCCACGATGGATGTGAGGCTCACTGGTCTCTAGTTTCCCGGTTCATCCTTGGGACCACTCTTGTGGAGTGGCACCACATGAGCCATCCTGCGGTCCTGATGTACACACACCGAATGTAGTGAGGCATTAAATAGATCTGCCAAAGGTCCTGCAAGGACCTCTGCCTGCTCCTTCAGTACCCTGTGGTGGATGCCATCTGGGCCTGCCACCTTATCCACCCTCAGAGCCTTCAAACCCTCCCGAACTCTGCCCTCCACGATTTCCCCATCTGTCACCCCCCCATTTCTGCCATTTCTCCCCCCCCTTGGGTGTCACCCCCCCCTTCTCTTTTGTAAATACTGAGCAGAAGTACAGCAGAAACTGAAGTAACTGTTATTGGTAGAGACGGTATGCGGTGGGGGTTGTGTCACATTGCTGTCATGGTTTATTATTTCCATTAGGAATAGCTGCAGCAAATCTGTTTTGTGTGTTATTGGTAGGGATGGCATGTGGTGGGGTTGTGCTACACTGCTGTAATTGTTTATTATTTCTATGTGGAATAGCTGCAGTAAAACTGTTCTACCTGTTATTGGTAGAGATAGCATGTGGTGGGGGTTGTGTCACACTGCTGTAATTGTATATTATTTCTATTTGGAATAGCTGCAGTAAAACTGTTCTGTTATTCGTAGAGATGGCATGTGGTGAGGGCTGTGTTACACTGCTGTAATTATTTATTATTTCTATTTGGAATAGGTGTAGTAAAACTGATGCATCTATTATTGGTAGAGATGGCATGTGGTGGGGGCTGTGTCACACTGCTGTAATTGTTTATTATTTCTATTTGGAATAGCTACAGTAAAACTGTTCTATCTGTTATTGGTAGAGATGGCATACGGTGGGGGTTGTGTCACACTGCTGTAATTGTTTATTTCTATTAGGAATAGCTGGAGTAAAACTGTTCTATCTGTTATTGGTAGAGATGGCATATGGTGGGGGTTGTGTTACACTGCTGTAATTGTTTATTTCTATTTGGAATAGCTGTGGTAAGACTGTGCTGTTATTGGTAGAGATGCCATGTGGTGGGGGTTGTGTCACATTGCTGTAATTATTTATTATTTCTATTTGGAATAGCTGTAGTAAAACTGTTCTATCTGTTATTGGTAGAGATGGCATGTGGTGGGGGCTGTGTCACAGTGCAATTGTTTATTATTTCTATTTGGAATAGCTACAGTAAAACTGTTCTATCTGTTATTGGTAGAGATGGCATATGGTGGGGGTTGTGTCACACTGTTGTAATTGTTTATTTCTATTAGGAATAGCTGGAGTAAAACTGTTCTATCTGTTATTGGTAGAGATGGCATATGGTGGGGGTTGTGTTACACTGCTGTAATTGTTTATTTCTATTTGGAATAGCTGTAGTAAGACTGTGCTGTTATTGGTAGAGATGCCATGTGGTGGGGGTTGTGTCACATTGCTGTAATTATTTATTATTTCTATTTGGAATAGCTGTAGTAAAATTGTTCTATCTGTTATTGGTAGAGATGGCATGTGGTGGGGGTTGTGTCACACTACTGTAATTGTTTATTATTTCTATTTGGAATAGCTGCAGTAAAACTGTTCTATCTGTTATTGGTAGAGATGGCATGTGGTGGGGGTTGTGTCACACTGCTGTAATTATTTATTATTTCTATTTGGAATAGCTGCAGTAAAATTGTTCTATCTGTTATTGGTAGAGATGGCATGTGGTGGGGGTTGTGTCACACTGCTGTAATTGTTTATTATTTCTATTTGGAATAGCTGCAGTAAAACTGTTCTATCTGTTATTGGTAGAGATGGCATGTGGTGGGGGTTGTGTCACACTGCTGTAATTATTTTTTATTTCTATTTGGAATAACTACAGTAAAACTGTTCTATCTGTTACTAGTAGAGATGCCATGTGGTGGGGGTTGTGTCACATTGCTGTAATTATTTATTATTTCTATTTGGAATAGCTGTAGTAAAACTGTTCTATCTGTTATTGGTAGAGATGGTGTGTGGTGGGGGTTGTGTCACACTGCTGTAATTGTTTATTTCTATTTGGAATAGCTGCAGTATGACTGTGCTATCTGTTATTGGTAGACATGGCATGCGGTGAGGGTTGTGTCACACTGCTGTAATTGTTTATTATTTCTATTTGGAATAGCTGCAGTATAACTGTTCTATCTGTTATTGGTAGAGATGCCATGTGGTGGGGTTGTGTTACACTGCTGTAATTATTTATTATTTCTATTTGGAATAGCTGCAGTAAAACTGTTCTATCTGTTATTGGTAGAGATGGCATGTGGTGGGGTTGTGTTACACTGCTGTAATTGTTTATTATTTCTATTAGGAATAGCTACAGTAAAACTGTTCTATCTGTTATTGGTAGAGATGGCGTGTGGTGTGGGTTGTGTCACACTGCTGTAATTGTTTATTTCTATTTGGAATAGCTGCAGTAAGACTGTGCTATCTGTTATTGGTAGACATGGCATGCGGTGGGGGTTGTGTCACATTGCTGTAATAGTTTATTACCTCTATTTGGAATAGCTGCAGTATAACTGTTCTATCTGTTATTGGTAGAGATGCCATGTGGTGGGGTTGTGTTACACTGCTGTAATTATTTATTATTTATATTTGGAATAGCTGTAGTAAAACTGATGCATCTATTATTGGTAGAGATGGCACGTGGTGGGGGTTGTGTCACATTGCTGTAATTGTTTATTATTTTTTTATTTGGAATAGCTGTAGTAAAACTGTTCTATCTGTTATTGGTAGAGATGGCATGTGGTGGGGGTTGTGTCACACTGCTGTAATTATTTATTATTTCTATTTGGAATAGCTGTAGTAAAACTGATGCATCTATTATTGGTAGAGATGGTATGTGGTGGGGGTTGTGTCACACTGCTGTAATTGTTTATTATTTCTATTTGGAATAGTTACAGTAAAACTGTTCTATCTGTTATTGGTAGAGATGGCTTGTGGTGGGGGTTGTGTCACACTGCTGTAATTGTTTATTTCTATTTGGAATAGCTGCAGTAAGACTGTGCTATCTGTTATTGGTAGAGATGGCATGTGGTGGGGGTTGTGTCACACTGCTGTAATTGTTTATTATTTCTACTTGGAATAGCTGCAGTATAACTGTTCTATCTGTTATTGGTAGAGATGCCATGTGGTGGGGTTGTGTTACACTGCTGTAATTATTTATTATTTCTATTTGGAATAGCTGCAGTAAAACTGTTCTATCTGTTATTGGTAGAGATGGCATGTGGTGGGGGTTGTGTCACACTGCTGTAATTATTTATTATTTCTATTTGGAATAGCTGCAGTAAAACTGTTCTATCAGTTATTCGTAGAGATGGCATGTGGTGGGGGCTGTGTTACACTGCTGTAATTATTTTGTGCATTGGGGGGGTTGGAGGTGTGGACTGGTCCTCACTGGTTCCCCCTCCTTCTCCAAGTCGGCAACAGACTGGCGCAGGACCCTCCCGTGGGGCTCTTGCTGGAAGAGTCGTACCGCAGCGAGAGAGGGATTTTTTCAAACTTGAAAAGGCGCCACGTTTAAACTGCTAGTGCAATTTAAATGGTGCTAAAGCCCCAGTCGCAGCAGTTGGATTTTGTGCATTGGGGGTTGGAGGTGTGGACTGGTTCTTGTTGGGACCCCCTCCTTCCCCAACTCAGCAATGGCCTGGTGCAGGATTCTCCCACGGGGCTCTTGCTGTAAGAGTCAGACAATTTTCTTCCCACCCACCCCCATTCCCTCCTCTCCTTAAATCCTTGTAAGTGCCTCCTTCATTGACTATGGACCCTATTAGCAGGATGGGTGTGGCTGGAAAATCTGTTTTCTAACTTTTTTCACAAGCTTTTAATCGCTCACATTGCATGGGGTTTATTGCATCGTGCTGCTTACTTTTCATGTACCACTGTCTATTGCATACTCCTGCCTACCCTCTCAGATTACCCCGTGATGTTGCTTTGGGTGTTTGCTGGGCTATCTCCGGTAATAGTTAGCGTTCTCTTGGTTTCCTGCAAGCACATAACAACCTGTCTGTAATTTTGGGGTGACCATTTTTGCACTAACTTCTGGGTCCTTGCTGTCACTCTGAGTTGCGTGTCACTGGCAACTGCTGAGCTCTACTCTGGAAGCTCTACTCTATTCAGAGTGACAGCAAGGACCCAGAAGTTAGTGCAAAAATGGTCACCTCAAAAATTACAGACAGGTTGTTATGTGCTTGCCAACAAGCATCTGTGGACCATGCCCAGGGTCTGAACCTCCCTTGCTCAGAGATCATTCCCCTATAGGGCTCCCGCCTGGTACAATGAGCTCCCCCCAGCCATAACCTCCATTCCCAATCTAGGACACTTCAAGACCATCCTAAAAAAAAAAATTCTCTCCTTGAGCCGATGCCAGTGCAGCTGCTAATCCTCCTAACTGTCCTGTACAGAGCTGAACTATGGCAGCTCCCCATTGACATTGCCACCAGTTGTATAGGACTAACTGTATAGGACGTCTCTGCTGCTGATCTCTGTCTCTGCTATATGACAATGCCCTAGAGGCTGCACCTACACTGTAACTATACCTCTTGCACTAATACCAATACCCTAGCTACTAAATGTATAGGTCAACAGCCACCCAGGCTACTATATGTAAATACTTCCTTAAAACTGTGTTATCTCACTATTGTATAGATCACTGTTACTACTATACGACAATGCCCCAGAGGCTGCACTTGTATTACAATTGTTCCACTGTAATAATATCAATACCCTAGCTACTACATATATAGACTTTCAGCCACCTTGGCTATTATATGTAATTACTTGAAATGTGATATCCCACTAATGTACTATCTCTGAATGTATGACTATGCTGACGCGGAGCCTTTGTAAATGAATCTATGACTCAAAGGGTTGTAATTCCTATGACTGACTAAATAAATAAAAATAAAATAAATAGAGACTCCCAGGCATACTAGAGAAGGTGCTATGCCTTCCTCACCTCAAGCTGTCCTCTCCACTGGTCTCCTCTCTGGCCTTTTTCTCTCCCTAATGCTCACTGACTTTTCTCGGTTGTCTGGAGATCATTGGGGTATGACTGTCCTCCATGAGGTGTTTTATTTCACCATCTCTAACCTCCTAGTTCAGGATAGACTGCCCCCATCCTACCTGCTGTTTTGACCTCAGATGTCTTCTGTGCACTGCCATAGTGAGAAGACAACCTGCCCGTATGCCCTTGGCTAGAGGTACCCCTTCCCCCATAAGGTATCTCCTCTGGCTCTTCCTGGTGATACTGGCCCTTGCTGGTGACATTGAGCAAAACTCAGGTCCTGCCTATCAGGCCTCTTCACTCCCAGTGGGTTGGAAGTCGAGCAAGGGGATAAACATTGCTCACCTTAACATTCACAGTCTAAAGATTATTATTATTACTGCCCAACCTTGACAAACTTTCTGCCTGGACTGTGCACTGTAAGCCTGACATACTTGGCATTACAGAGTCTTGGCTGAAACCCTCAATACCTGACTCTGCCTGTGCGCTTCCTGGCTATGAGATTATTAGACAGGATCGGCCGGGAAAAAAGCGAGGGGGTGGTATTCTAATTTACTATAAGAGTCATCTCAGAGTGTTGGCGGTAACTCATCAGCAGTCCTCCCTGTCTTCAAGTGAGCTGCTGCACACTGTGCTGTTACTTGGTAATACAAAGAAGCTGCATGTTGCATGCACATACAATCCCCACAAGGGTGGTCTGCCTGGGCTTACCCACCTCCTGGATACCATTGGTCCTTATGTTGGGGATAATGAATTGCTGATCCCGGGTGATGTAAACAAACTGGAATGGAAGTAATTCCAAGCAGTATGAACCTCTGCTTGTGAGTCTTGCCCTGACTCAACTTATCCAGGAGCCTACTAGATGGTCTGCAAATGGTGGACTAGCTCTCTACTGGACTGGATCCTATCAAATTGTCTTGAAAGAATCAGCTCTGCCGGAACCCTACCTGACTCCATCTCACATCACACCCAGATCGGTGTTTTGTGTATGGAAAGTACCCTCACCAATAATTCCCCACAAAATCATTCATGTTAGGGATTTTTCTAGGTTTGATCTGGGGTCATTTTATGAGGATCTGAGGATCACTGACTGGTCGGGGTGCTTACTGCACATGACCCCTCCACTGCTATCACCCAGTTTCTCACTGTTTTTGGTGCCCTGCAGGACAAGCATGCACCCCTTATTAGGTGGAGAGTAAGGGGGTCTGCCACAAAATGGTTGCACGGGAGCTTCTTAGCCCTCATGCGGGCAAGAGACAAGTGTTGGGCTCTCTTCAAAGGTATGTTGGATCAGTCCATCATCCAACAGTATAGGAAGCTCAGAAATGAGTGCAAAAAAGCCATCAGGGTGGCGAAAAGCGAACACTGTAAATCTGCCCTGCTTAGCTCTGCTAGGGACCCAAAAAGGTTCTAGAGGAACATAAAAAACTTAGTCAGTGGCTCCTCCAACTCTGGGGTATCTGATATGATCATTGGTGGGTCCAGTTGTAATAACCCACTTACAATTGCAAATGCTTTTAATTCCCACTTTTCGGACTTGTCCGTGCTTACCTCCCTTTTCCCTGCTGAAGAGAATATCAGTGGTCCTTCGGTCTCCGTTCCTCAGGAGGTACACTCCTCTCGCCCATTATTCTATTTCAGGACTGTGTCTGTCATGGAGATGCAGAGACTTCTCTCTGGTCTCTCCCCACAATTCAGCACTGGCCATGATAACACTGAGCCCAAGCTTCTGAAGCTGGGTGCCCCCCTCATTGCCTTTCCAGTGGCACATATTTTCAACCTGTCCCTTGCCACTGGTGTTATCCCTGACATTTGGAAAGTGGCGAGGATTGTCCCCATTCCAAAGCAGGGTAAACCCAAAGTCCTGGACAACTACCGTCCAATTGCCATCCTGTTGGCTATTAGCAAACTCCTGGAGAAAGTTGTGGCCGAACAACTCATGGAGTACATTCAGGCCCATAAGTTGCTGTCCCCTGCGCAGCATGGCTATCAAAAAGGGTATGGTACATCCATGGCCCTTGTCTCTGTCTCAACTAGCATCAGGGCAGCCATGGATCAGGGCAAACTCACTGAGGCAATTTTCAACGACCTATCCAAGGCCTTCGACCTTGTAGACCATGCATTACTTTGCTCACAGATGCGGTCCCTTGGCTTGTCCCTTCCTGCCTTGAGTTGGCTTAGTAACTACCTCCAGGGCAGACTACAACAGACCTAATTCATCAAGGTCCTCTCTGACCCCACTCCGGTGACCTCTGCTGTCCCCCAGGGATCGGTTCTGGGGGCCTTTCTCTTCTCTGTATTTGTTAACAACCTCCCTGGTGCTGCTTCCAACTGTAGCACCACCCTTTTTGCAGGTGATCTTGTCATCCTTGCACATTCCTGGGACATTGGGGTTCTCAACCTTCAGCTGAGTGAGGACTTAAGAATATTCAGTCCTGGGTAATGTCTCACAAGCTGATCCTCAGCCTAAAAAAACCCCAGGCCATGCTTTTTGGGTCATCAGCCCAAATCAAGGCCTCCCCTGCCCCTCTGTGTGTCAGTGCTCCCCTCCTAACCACAGATTCTATAAAATACCTTGGGGAGACACTTGACCCCCAACTTGACCTGGGGTGTCACATCCTAAATGTTTGCAGAGCCGTAAACTGCAAACTGGGTCTTGCCTACAGGGCAAAGAAAAATCTGACATCTGCCAGTCGCTAGGCATTGGCCAGAGCAGTGCTGCTACCTTTGCTTAGCTATGGCCTTCTCCTATTCGCTAGCACCTCCAAGGTCCCCCGTGCTTGGTGGAACACAACCTACAACAACATCTGTCGCTTTGCCCTGGCAGCCCCACGCCTCACCCATCATTGTAAATTATATGACAAACTGGTCTGGCTTTCCCCAGCCAATCACATGAACTTTGGGTAAGGCTGCTTTGTAGGAAAGGTGCTCAGAACTGGCACCCCTCCGGGGCTGGCACAGCTTCTCAAGCTTGCTGAATCCTCCTCCTACTCCCTCAGGTCTCAGGGTCATGGGGAGCTCAAAGTTCCTTATACTCGTACTCAAATGGGGGATACAGACTTTGCTACATGTGCTCTGAGGCTATGGAACTCCCTTCCTGACCATGTTCGTTCCTCCCCCTCCCACTTGAGCCTCCGGAATTCCCTGTGGGAGCACCTGAAACTGGCCTCTGTGTGCATGTGTCCCAAGCCACCTTAACCAGGTCTCTCAATTGGTCTCACCCAACTCTGGGATACTCCTTGCAGGATCTAATTATGCCGCCTACTGTCCTTTAACTCTGGGAAGCATGTGATTTGTTTGTTTATCTGCTCAGGAATTATTTGTTTCTCTGGCTCTAATAAAAGGGTCACTCACACACTGTAATTACTGCTATTGCTATTGAATGACTTAGCCTATTTTATTCTGTATATATATATATATATATATATATATATACACTGTATATATATATTTTACCTGTTACTACTTGCCGTAGACTATCTGTGTTCACCTTGCTCTTTTGTGACTCTCTACATTGCCCCTCTTGATGTTATGCACCCTGTTTGAACCTGTATTTGTCATTGTACTCTCCCGGGTCATACCTGAAAATAGGCATATAACTTGTCTATTGTACCTACCTGGTCAACAAAAGCTAAATAAATAGTTTCTATTTGGAATAGCTGCAGTAAGACTGTTCTGTTACTGGTAGAGATGGCATGTGGTGGGGGTTGTGTTACACTGCTGTAATTGTTTATTTGTATTTGGAATAGCTACAGTAAAAATGTTGTACCTGTTACTGGTAGAGATGGCATGTGGTGGGGTTGTGTCACACTGCTGTAATTATTTATTATTTCTATTTGGAATAGCTGCAGTAAAACTGTTCTATCTGTTATTGGTAGAGATGGCATGTGGTGGGGTTTGTGTCACACTGCTGTAATTGTTTATTATTTCTATTTGGAATAGCTGTAGTAAAATTTTTTTTTTTTCGTAGAGATGGCATGTGGTGGGGTTTGTGACACACTGCTGTAATGGTTTATTATTTCTATTTGGAATAGCTGTAGTAAAACTGTTGTTTTTTTAGAGATGGCATGTGGTGGGGTTTGTGTCACACTGCTGTAATTGTTTATTATTTCTATTTGGAATAGCTGCAGTAAAACTGTTGTTTTTTTCATAGAGATGGCATGTGGTGGGGGGGTTGTGTTACACTGCTGTAATTGTTTATTTCTATGAAGAATAGCGGCAGTAAAACTGTTCTATCTGTTATTGGTAGTGATGGCATGTGTGGGTGTTGTATCACACTGCTGTAATGGTTTATTATGTCTACTGGAATAGCTGCAGTAAAACTGTTCTTCCTTGACTGATATTATGCACCTCAGATGCTTTTTCAGTAATTCTGACTCACAAGCTAGAAGCAGATAACATTTTACAAATAGATTGTTGCTTCTCGAACTCTATGGTAACCAACCCTCCAGGATGGAACATATGCCTTCAATAGTAGGGTTACAATAAAAATATAGAAATTTACAAGCAGAATAAGATCTGTGGAACAAAGAACGTGTGCACTAAAACAGCAAATCCAGGTGCTGTTCAAGATTAAGCTTGATAGGAGAAAGACAAATGAAGGAACACTCAGCATGGAAAATAAAGCTGCAAGGAAGATTAAAGTAAGCAATAAGACACGACGGGGTGTGCATTATGGTGTGATAACCGCACTCCTAGGGGCGTAGTTAGGCACGAGGCCGAGTGCCGGTCGTCCCTAGGAGTGCAGTTATCACACCATAATGCACAACCCCAGAGTGTCTTATTGCACTTATAAAATGTCCCTTTATTTTTAGAAGCAGTTTTTTTTTATTTTTAAACACATTTTTAAATAAGTAAAAATGTAAGTGAATCTGAGCTTTTAACATAAAACAGTCCTTCTGCCTATTGGTGCTAGATTAAAGTAGTGTTATACAGTGTGTGCCTCCCTGCCCACTTAAGCTTCATATTCCCCTGTCAGTCACAACAATTCACAAATGCTGTTTGTCTCATTCCAAGTATGACACATAACCCCCTTATTTTATTTAATTCTCCTCATTCTGTAGACAAAACTAAAAGGAAGCCATAACAAAGGATTCTCAGTTCCCCCAGTGCTGCAAGCATGAGCGTGGTTCAAAACTGCCACACTCACTGACAGCATCATGAACTGCTCACTCTGTCCTAAAAGATAAACATCAGGGTGAGTCATTTACCACCTTTTCTCTTTGTTTATATAGTATTATTGCTTACTTTCTTCATTCTGTTTTTTTCCCCCTCTGTGTTTCCCCACATTCAAGAAATGGAATGTTTATCATGGAATACAGAGATTCAAAATTCTGCTCAGTTCTACTAGCAGCATGTTCCTCTACTTACATACTGTATACACAGACAACAAATGCCTGTTTTAGAGCCAGAGACTCAATTATCTCACTTGTCAGGGCAAGCAGAAGGGATTTCCCTGATGAGCAGGTAAAGATGGAATTTTTTTTTTCACTGTTAGCAAACAAAAAGTTGTAATGAAAACTATAAACAATACTTAATGTTTCTAATTTGTTTATGTGTATAAGGAAAGTGTGACAATCTGGTAAATAACATTTAATTAATTGGTTTTATTTTATATTTAAGATAATTTTAATTTTAGGGCTCAGTTGAAGGTTTCTACAGTGTAAAGGTAGTGGCCATGTTTGTGGTGGAAGATCATTTCTGGTTGTAGGAGGACTGATCTGCTCATTATGTAACATGGTTTAGGACCAGGATGACTGTGCTTATACAGAGAATTAATGTACGGTCAGCTGATCTGTCTTGGCCAATGATATTTCTAGATTTTTTTCTTGCCATTTTATAAAACATCATGTAGGCTAATGCAGTTAATTACAGAACAAGAAAAAATTACGCACTCCATCCACCCTGCTAGAGGTCCACAGCAAATAGGTATAGGGTATTCAAACTCAATGCATCATCCTACAGCTTGTGGGACCATGTTTCTTCTCCATGCCCCCTGTCCCACATCACCGCCTGCATCATCATGAATATCCTCAACACATTAGCTAACTGCAACAAGAGATATGCTAAGGCCTGCAGAATACATTGGCAGGGGATTCACTATTAGGAGGGTGCAGTGTGATCATGCCCTCTACAGAGTCTTGGTAAGGCCTCTCCTGGAGTACTCTGTGCAGGTTTGGGGATCTAATCTTAAGAGAGACACAGATCATATGGAAACAGTGCATGGGAGAGCTGCCAGAATGGTACCTGGTATCCAGGAAAGGCCTTATGAGGAAAGACTGAGGCAGCAGAAGTAGGGAAGGGGCTGAAGGGCTTTAGATAGCATTATAATACTATCAGGAGCAGCAGCGGTCTTTAGGTATAACTTTTGCTTAAGACAGGTACTTGTACATGTTAAGAGGAGGTAGTACATGTGATCCATCACCTCCTTAACATATACAGGTGCTGGTCAGTTACATCTAAAGGCCATCGCGGCCCCCTGATAGCATTGAAATGCTATCTATAGTTCTGCAGCCCCTTCCCTACTTTGCATCATTAAAATGCTCTTCTCTGAGTGGGGCTGTAGTGGGCACTCGGTGACTTTGGAGGAGTCAGGAAATGCAATTGCACTTCTATTAAGTTAAAAATCTCATTATTGCTTACACAAGAAAACTAAACCTATGGCTGCTTTGGGTCCTGAGGTAGGCATCTACTAAACATCAGCAGCTCCTTAAACTGCTGGGGTGGGGGTGGCAGGCCTGCAGGCCCAAATACTCTGGGAAGAGAAGGTCAATCAACCTCCCCCCATACCAGTAGGGGTAGTCAAGACGGTGGATGTGGAAGGGAAGAGAAGTACTTAGCATCAGGGGTGGGGGGAAAATATAGGAGAGAGAAATGTAAGGAAAAGAATAGAAGGAAGGGTAGGAGGCATGGAGTCATGTTTGAGGGTGATGTTGCTGAATGCTAGAAATCTCCGGAACAAGGTGGAAGATCTGTAATCGCTAATAGCTGAGTGGAAGGTGGACAAAGAAGCGACAACCAAGACTTGAGCAACACCACACCATGACTGGGATGCTTCAAACCCTGGATACCAACATTACAGGTGAGATAGGCTGATAGGCAAAGAGGGGTGATGGTTTATATCAGGGAGGATACAGCATGTAAGTGGAAGGAGAGGGAAGAGAAGAGGGTAGAAACACTGTGGGTTTAGTTATGATCCATCCAATAGAGGGAGAAAGGTGAGGTTGGGGATGGTCTAAAGACCACCCAACCAAGAAGAGGAAAGGGAAAAGAAACTGAGCACACAATTGTTGAAAGCTGCAAGGAATGGTGAGGTGGTAGTGGTGGGGGACTTTAACTTTCCCAAGGTGGACTGAGGCGTATTATCCTCATCCTTTACCAGGAATGGGTGGTCCTAGAAGAGTTACAGGGTGGGTTCCTAACTCTGGGTATGACATAGCCCACCACAGAGGAGGCAATCCTTGATCTAGTGCTCACAAATGGGAAGCATGTACAAGACATAACAGTCAAGGACCCCCTAGGTGGTAGTGACCATCGCACTGTGTGGTTCAGTTTGGATATGGGCAGAGAAAGCATCTCCACTAAATCCTGGATTGCAGGAGGACGGACTTCAGGAGGATGGGCGAGGTGCCTAAAAGTCTCCTGGCAGACATCAGTGTGGAGAAAGTGGTGGACCAAAAATGGGCCATCATCAAAGAAGGAATACTGGTTGCCACAGAGGAGTGTGTTAGGCTCACGGGGAAGCAATCAAAGGCCAAAGCACCCAGTTGGTTCAGCTCTGAGGCTTCCCAGGCAATGAGGGACAAGAGGTTAGTCTAAAAGAGATGCAGAAAGACCATGAGGGAGATAGTTAGATTTTGACCGTCATTGGCATTGTTCATGCAGTTGGAGAGCTGGCCAAGAAACATTTTGAAGAAAAAAGCAGAAACTGACGCAGACAGCAGTTTGTTGACGGTAACTACCATTGTTGAACATTAAATGCACTTATTTTTGAACACTCTGTTCTTTTCAGTGTTACACTGGGGAATGTGCATGTTGCATTCCTTTTTGTTTGTTTGTTTTTCGATGTGAAATTGTTCACTGTGGTGCATCATGTCCATGGAGGGCCTCTGATTTTCAGCACTGATGAAATGTTTTGAATGTTCCTTAGACTGGGAGCATACGTGACATGGTTTGCCTTTTTTTTTTTTTTTTTTTGCATGAAATAATACTGGGGCTACATTGTGTGTGTGTGTGTATGCTAGGTGAGGGAAAGCAAGGGTAAGCCACTAGTGGACAGAAAAATGGTGTGAGTTTGTTTTTCAGAATGTGATTTGGCACAGGGAATATCAGTGGTAGAGGCAGATTGCATGTTTCTGAGCCCCCTCACTACCCTGGAATGTATCCTGTCCAGTCTTATAGCCTTACCCACTTTCAGGGCTGCAAGTTCTTTCATTACTCTTTCCTCTGAAATATCTTGTGTCCACCCCCTCTTCACTTCTTTGTTCTTCCCTCTGGTGCCCCCACTTCCTCTACTGTAAAGACTGAGAAAAAGAACGTGTTCAGAGCATCAGTTTTTTTCTTGGTCTCCTTCCACACAGTCTCCCATTCCACCCTTCTTATCCCACCTCTAGCTTTTCCCTTCTTACTAATGTATTGGAACAAAACCTTATCCCACTTCTTCATGTCCTTTACAACTCTTTCCTCTGCCTGTGCCTTAGCTCCACTAACTGTTTTTCCTGCTTCCTTCTGCCTGGGCTAGTACTCATCTCTGTCTTCTTCCCACTGAGTTTCGTTGTACCTTTTGAAAGTTGCCCTTTCTTGTTTCACTGCCTTTGCCATATCCTTGGAGAACTATAATGGTCTCATTTTCTTCCTGCCCTTTCTTACCTCTTTCATACAGAGGGCCATTGCCCTAATAATGTCCTTCCTTACTCTCTCCCACTGTGCCTCCACTCCTCCTTGACTATCCCTTTCCTTGAGGCATTTTCTGGGATTTTTCATAGAATGGGTAGTGCACTAATGGAATGGTTACCTGGCCATGTGGTAAATGCAAATTCTGTTGCTGGGTTCAAGTCCAGATGGGATAGATTCAGGGGGCAGGTGGTGATGTGGGACAGGGGGCATGGAGAAGAAACATGGTCCCATAAGCTGTAGGATGATGCATTGAGTTTGGATACCCTATACCTATTTGCTGTGGACCTCTAGCAGGGTGGATGGAGTGCATATCTTTTTCTTGTTCTGTAATTAATCTGAAAGTCCCTTTGCTCCATTGTTTGGCCCATTCTAACACCTCCTATGCAATTCCCTGTTTTGAGACTCGTTTTGCCCAATATTGCAGAATCTTGAATTTTGCACTGAATTTAGGCACATCTTACAGCCTCTGCAGGTCTCTTCGCATTGCACTGATTTCCATGTTACATATTTTTGTTTCATTTGGGAATATGTTGATCATTATCTGTATGTCCTCTCCAATGTGGCAGGTGAACACACTGAAAAGTCCAAGTACTGAACCCTGTGACACTCCACTTGTCAGTTTCCTAAACAGTGAATGACTTCTATTTACCACCATCACCCTCTGTGTTCTCTTCCCTCTGCCCGCTGCTTATTCAATTGGATAAGCTCTCCCCAACCCCCAGGTCCCTCAGCCTCTTCACAAGTCTCCTGTGCAGTACCACGCTGAAAACATGGAGAGGCAGAGGACATCCACAGCCTGGCCTTTGCCTGCTGCCTATGACACTGAGTTAAAGTAGTCAGTGAGGTTTATGTGGCCCAGCCTCCCCTTAACAATATCTTAGCTTTACTCATTTATGTCTTTCTGACATCATCACTACATCCTCGTAATCCCATGCGCCCTGCTCCTCCAACTCTACACTTTTTTTTTTCTTATTCCTCCTAACCCCTTCCTCAACAACAGTGAGATAAATCCCATATAAACTCATTATTTAGCTGTTCACTTACTGCTGGGAGTGTCTTCAAGCTGATTCTTCTGCTGTGCGGCTTTATTCACCTCCACATCATCACACGGGCATTCCTCATCCTGCACAAACAGCAACAGCAGCTGTTCCTTTGGGACGTTGTATCCTGAGCATTAAAAAGAGCAGAAACTGGTTAATACATTTGTCATTTATAAACAGAATTAAAGGTAAAAAGAAGACCCTTCAAGGAATGTCTGAATTGCACCTGTAGTTACTCATACCTGAAAACTGACAGGTGATGGTCCATAACCACATCAGTGTTCCATCACAAATTATGGATAAAGATTGTCCACCTCTGAAATCAAATTATTACTTTTCATACGTTCATGTTCCTGGACCCCATGTTTTCTCCTTACCTACATATTCCAATACAGCCTTGTTTCCATTCTCATGTATTCTTTCAGCCCTGTTCTCTCACACATTGACATATTCTGTAGTACATATTCTCTCCATTTGTTCTGTAACTCTATTACTCCACATGCTGATTTTAAATTGTACCTAACTGCCTGTTATCATCTATTATGTTCCTACCGCAATGTATGTATTACCCAATTGCTTGTAGTGTTCTTACTGTTTTCTCTTTGTATGTAATTCCAGGTCGCCCCTGAAAAAGGGACTGTAATGGTCTCAGTAGGCCCACCTGGTTACCAAAATTTAAATAAATAAATACCTACAGTACATATTCCCATGCTACTGTTCTTTCCATACCTACATTCTCCTGCACACGCTGTTCTCACCATATTTATATATTCCTGCAACCCCTCTTCTTTCCAGACTAACACGTTCCTGCACACCCCGTTCTCTCAGTACTTAAATATTCTTGCACCCCCTGTTCTCACCTAAATTACTGTACGTATCCCAATACTTGGTATTTATATTTGGTGTGTACAATGCAGAAGGAGATGTAAACAACCATTTGTTGTTGTGTTGTTGTTTGTTGTTTCACTGTTGTTGCTGTACATATTCCTACACTTGATGTTTATACTTGGAGCGTACGATACAAAAGGAGATGTGAACAGCCATTTGTTGTTGTGTTTTTGTTTCACTGTTACTGTTGCTCTACATATTCCTATACTTGGTGTTTATACTTGGCGTATACAATACAGAAGGAGCTGCAAACAGCCATTTGTTGTTGTGTTGTTGTTTCTTGTTTCGCTGTTGTTGCTGCTGTACATACTGTATCCCTATACTTGGTGTTTATACTTGGAGTGTACAATACAAAAGGAGATGTAAACAGCCATTTGTTGTTGTGTTGTTGTTTCACTGTTATTACTGTACATATCCCTATACTTTGTGTTTATACTTGATGTTTACGATACAGAAGGAGATGTAAACAGCCATTTGTTGTTGTGTTGTTGTTTAGCTGTTGTTGTTGCTGTACATATCCTTATACTTGGTGTTTATACTAGGAGTGTGCGATACAGAAGGAGATGTAAACAGCCATTTGTTGTTGTGTTGTTGTTTCGCTGTTGTTGTTGCTGTACATATCCTTACACTTGGTGTTTATACTAGGAGTGTGCGATACAGAAGGAGATGTAAACAGCCATTTGTTTCTGCTTCAGAATTAGAAGAATCATTTAAAAAGTCTCTATCCTGGGGGAAAGGGGGGTCCATCTGAGCCCCAGTGCTTGGTTTACCTTCAACACCCTCCGCCTTTTGAGTACATTGTCCCCTGTAATCGGAAGCACCACATAAGCAGGACACCCCCGCAGTGAACCCCCTATAGTGACACCCCCAAGTCAACCACAACCACAGCGCACAGCAGAACATAGCCACCCTCCCAAGACTGACAACATGTGCGCCGACAGTGCACTACAGAAATGGGAGCAGTATGACAGCACCCTGCACTGGGTGAGAAGGGGGCAATGGTGGCAGAATAACTGCCCATCTGTGCCAGGGGTTGCTGCTGTGCATCCCACATTGTTTGCAGGCTGCGCCCAGTCAGTCCACACCAGGACTGTCCATTGCCATCAGTGAGCTGTCGGGGGGGCACTACTGGCAGTTTGCTCTTGGGGGTGTATGCGCCCGGTGCATCGCCATGTGGCTGGTCATAGCAGTGTCCGTTCGGGTGTGCGGGGCGTGTGCTGCTGTTTGTCACTGTTTTGTTCATCAGGCTGGCACACATCAAGGTACTCTGCTGCAGTTTGGCTGTGTCTCTGTGGGGGATATCGGCATGGTTGCCATCGCTCTTCCGTGGTGCTTCTCCTGTAATCTACCCCATTTCCAGTTTCTGCCTGTTCTCCTCCCTCAGCTTTGCTGAGCACAGTGGAAGAGGACCACCTTCCTGCACTATGAATTCTGAGCCTTTGACACGGTTTCCTCACCCCCTCCTCCTGGCCACACTCCAACACATCAGCGTAGGTCAAGGTCCCCTCGCCTAGTTCTCCAGCTATCTTGCTAATAGAACGGACCTCTGATTGTGGGGCAGGGCGGCAAGTGGCTGTGGTGCCGCTCCGCTCCTCACTGCTCCGAGCTTGTCTTAGCGTTTTTATGCCTTACTTTGAGGCTTTCTGTTTTTATAGTTTAAACTGGATGAAAGAAACTTAAGTTTAATTCGCTTATAGACTCATCGTATTGAGTTTATGTGGCATGTGGTTGCCATTATCTGTAAGGGATACGCTAACTAAAGTTTGGCAGTAATAAGTTTCTTTGGCCGTGTGAATATTGTTTGAGCATGCCGCCTCTGAATGGCGACTGGTGTGGCTTAAGCAGGGAATACCGAAGATGTTATTTCTGAGACAAATATGTAAATGGGTCTCACATAGTGAATGAAAGTAGAGAGAAAGTAGAGAGAGAAAGATTTTATTTATTTTGCAGCGTGCCTTCACCCTGAAAAAAGTCTGGTGTGACTGAGATGGAGTGCTCCAAATGTTTGTGAAGCCAAAAGTCATAAAGCAAGTATGCTGGACTAAATTAAAATGGATGGAGCACAATAATAGAAGAAGTTCACAGGTTAAGTGTTGAACTGGAAGAAAATGCCAATAGTACTATAGGCAAGATCAAATAGCCAAAAATAAATTTAAGGAACCTCCTGAGTTTTGGGGGGGCACAAATGTGTCAAAATGCCTGGGAATAATTTAAAAGAGGTTTGATACCCTTGCCTGGGGGTTAGCCCCTCATTTGATAAGATCATTTTAAAGTTTTACTACGCTCAGTGGATCATTTTCTTTTTTCTTTTCTCTCCCAGGTGTATGTAATCATTGGAAAGGCAAATCCAGAGA
Source organism: Neoceratodus forsteri (assembly GCA_016271365.2). Classification (NCBI taxonomy): domain Eukaryota; kingdom Metazoa; phylum Chordata; order Ceratodontiformes; family Ceratodontidae; genus Neoceratodus; species Neoceratodus forsteri. Next base: position 1,466,164,340 of record CM057459.1, read on the forward strand.
AGGCTCATAGTGGCCTTGGATCTTGAAATGCTGGCCCAAGGGAGAGATTTAGCATCTATTGAGAAATAGGAAAGAAAGGGTGCCTTTTGTTTCTCTGTTCAGCTCAAGTCTGGCTCATTTTAATGAAGTTTGATACTTGAATGGGCGTGATGGTCTTTTTTCAAGCTATTGTGGATAAAAAGGTGAAGGTGGAAGCCAACCAGGGAAACAGCCTGTTAAGGTATTGTTTAAGAGCACTTTATTCAAACAGAGATCCTGTGCGAGACTCCTCAATTTTACTTGAGTCACTGAAAGGTATGTGGAAAGTGAATCTTTTGAATTTTAGTAAATACTTCTGGTGTAATTATTAGCAGATAGTAGCACATATTTCCTGTATGAAAACTTACTGCCCACTATAAAAGTTTAAATAAGAGGATGCTCTATTGGAAATAGTGTCATCATCATTGTTTCTGTGGCATATATTCGAATCCAGGTGCAAAGTCCCTTTAACTACCAGTTTTAGGACTCCCATTAGAGGAGCTGAACTGATGAACAATGTTACTGTTTTACAGGATGATTGTCTGATTTGGTGCTACTTCATGGTTACCAATAGTGCCAGGCACCTCTTCTTGGTGTCGAAGGGGCTGAATACTGAAACTAAAAGACTCTGGGAGTTTTGCTATATTAGGTTGGATAATAACTCTAAAAGTTTCTGAAAATATTGTATCCTGGATAGTACCAAAAATCTGATTCCTCCGTGAACATTTAATAATAATTAATTGAGCGTCAGTCTAATTAAGTGGATAAGAGGGTATGAAGTGGCCATTGCTCCTTGATGAAAAACACGAGGATTACTGAGCCTTTTTCAAGTGACTTATTTTTGAATTTGTGGACTCCCAGGATAATGTGGAGCCTCTGTAACTTGCACCCATTTGGATCTTATTTTAATTTGCGGAGGTAGTGTGGAACACAGAATGTTATTCCGGTTACGGGACTTCAGCCAGGGAGCTCAATGTTGTGAGCTTAAAAATAGGAGCTACTTACAGGACTCCTGGCAAGGAGCTAAACTAGACAGTTTTTATAAGGGGCCAGTATATTGGCTGTGAAAGAACCTATTAGTTCTCCTAAACATTTTTCTCTTTACTTATACCTGGACTCCTTCACATTAGTGGCACCGCAGTGTTGTCCTTAGCTTAACTATGTATAATAATATAGTAATTTGTTTTATTTTGCAGCTTTGGAACAGATATATCTGCAGCATTTGCATTTCTGAATGTGAATGTATGATATTTTACTTTTTTTTCTTTTTAGAAGTCATAACCAAATTTGTTTATTTTGCTTTGGAAATAATCTGCCTTATTAGGATGTTTAAGCAAAATTATTAATTATTTTCAGTTGTGATTTAATGATTTTACTAATTACCAGTCTGCAGTTGAAACGGAAGTTAGCCACTTGGAAATTAGAAGTGTCTGACCCCAGACCTGTGGAAGGTATAGCTCTCACTAGATTAATATTCCCCTACAGAGCTTGTGAGTGGATATACAGGAAGTTTAAGGAGTGACACTTTATGTGTGCTTGTATTTAAGACCTTCTGCTTTTTCTTGTAATTATCAAATGATTAAGTGGTTTTGGTCTCTTACACTTTCAGGATATTTTAAACTGAAATGCAATATTGTTATTTGGGTAATGCTGAATATGTATAGTCTCATGAATTGTAACTGCTCAATTTATTCAACCTATTCATTTACTGTGTGTATAACTGTGATATTTTACACTTACAGGGTGCATTTGTATTTTAGGTGTACATTTGTTTTTTGGTATATTTTTAGTATATTGTAATGGCTTATTGCTGAACAATAAAAACATTTGATGATGATGCTAATAGAACAGAGTGTGTTAAAATAAACAGGACCCTGTCAACCACACTACCAGTATGCTCAGGGGAACCCCAAGGATCGATCCTAGGTCCACTCCTCTTCAGTGTTTATCTTAATGCCCTGCCAAGCTCCTGCTCCAGAAATATTCTCCTATATGCAGATGGCATGGTTCTATTTGCCTCACACCCTGACCCCTCTGCCCTCCAGTTCTCCCTACAAGACTCCTTTGAACAGATTGAAAACTGGTTCACAGTGCTCAGACTAGCTGTCAACATTAAAAAAACAAAAAACATGCTCTTTGCGCTCCGATAACATAGGGCTAGGGATCACCCCCTGGAAATTCTATCCAACTCACTCCTCCCACTGGAACAGGTCTCAACATATAAGTACCCGGGTGTCACATTTGACGCCTCTCTCACATTTCATGAGCACATCAAAATTCTCACCTCAGCCGCCAATATCCATATAGGCATCTTATACCACCATAAAGACTGCCTCCCGCCTGAACCTTTACACCTGGCAGTCACATCATCAGTCCTGTCCCTAGTGGACTAGGGACTCCCAATCTAGGCGGCCACTGACCCCACAGCACTCCACCAAGTCCAACTGGCCATCAACAAAGCCTGCCAGCTCATCTCAGGTGCAGACAAGCGTGCGCATACCTGCACCCTCTATGCACTCACAAATATTCTCTCACTAGAGGAGCAGTTACAATACCAGATCTGTCTACTCACAAAAAAATATACCTAGGATTGACCCCGATAGGGGTTGCTGTCTCCCTTCAGTCAGCCACCCCTCTTGTTACTACCCATGCAGCCTCCAAATCTGTCTGGAAGGTACTTAGGGTCAGGTACACTCTAGCCCAAAGATCTTTCCCGTTTAGAGCCCCATCATGGTATAACGCCCTCCCCCCAGCTTTTGCCTCTATTACCAAGCTAGGTCCTTATAAGGTGGCTCTAAAATCCCATATCTTGTCCTCACGTAGCTGCCAATGTGACCACTAACCTCCAAGGTCAGGTCACACAAAAACTAGGACTCAGCTGGCCTTGACAACTGCCTTGCCTGAGGCTGCGCTGGTGTCACCATTGCTGAGGCGTCTGGCCGAATATACACCAAGATAAGCTAAAGATCTCACTCCTTGTCTTAAGAATCTGACAATATCTCCCTGGATGTAGCACCTGTATATGTCATTTAATCTATAATGCAACTTCTGCTTAGCTAATACTTGTATAGGCAAGCTACCTTATTCTGTATGTATGTCACATGCCTGTTTGACTCAGAACAGTTTTGTTTTTTTCCTAATCACTTTGCATCTATTGGCATACTCTGTACCAACTAGTGTCCTACTGTTTAAACTCCAGTCTAGCTTCTGCTTGTTTAGGCATCTACCCACAAATGTGTTACCTTACTGTACTCATCTGTCTTAAAATTCCCTTGTTCATGTTACCTACTGTATCTATGACGTGGAGCCTTTGAAAAAGAGTCTATGACTCAAAGGGTTGTAATTCCTACGTACTGAAATAAATAAATAAATAAATAAGCAAGCAGAAGTATTCGTTCTGTAGGTTCACCTTCCCCTCATCCTTGCCCACTCAGAGCCCTCCTTCTTGTAGCCTTACTACGCTCTTTCTCTTTGGCCTACTATATCTAAAGAAGGACTTATTTTCCTTTATGCCCCACACTATCTTGAACTAGTTCCTTTTTTACCAGTAATCCCATTTAATTTGCCCAGCTCTGGTAAACTTCCTTACTCTCCTCTGCCTGATCCAGTTTGTAATTTTGAAAGCTACCCTCTCAGCCACCTACAGCTTCTCTCACTTCATTGTTAAACCATATTGGTTTCCTTTACTGATTGCATTTCCCCACCTTTTCCATGAAATATCTGGAAACATCCATTACTGCATTCCTAATTGCCTCTTATTTTCCTCCTACCACATCCACCTGCCCTACCCCTTGAGCTTAACCTGCAGTAATTCCTCCATCCTCCCCAAATGCACCCTCTTAAAGTCTGGCACCAATGCCTTGGTCCTAGGATGCTGAGTCCTACGTGTTATGTTAAACCACATGGTACTGAGCTCACTTGACTCTCAGGGGACCCTTGACCTTTACTTCCCCAATAAAATCATGGTTTGAGAGTGCCAACTCTAGGCTGGCCCCACGTTTGGTGTGTTCCCTGATATGCAGTACAATGAAGCAGTCCTGAAAATCATCCATCAATGCCTGGCTCAAAGCACTCTTTGCCTTTGGTATGTCCCAGTCCATGTCATGCAGGTTTAGGCCTCCCATCAGGAACATGTTTCCCATTTATTTATTTCACAGTTAAGGGCTGGGAAAAGCACAATGAGCCAAGGCTCATTTCCAGGTGTGACCCAGGGGTAGGGAACAGGGGAGGCAAATACACAGCAAAGACACATTAAACAACTAAATGCAATTACACAGCACTTACACAGTTCACAGTTATAGTAACGTAGAACAGAGTACAGGATTAAAACAGGAGTAAATAAAACAACAGCAAGCAGCAAAACTCAGGCAATTTATCCACACCTACACCAGGGTAGGAGACAAATGTAAGGGGAGCAGTCAGATAGGGGGAAAACAGGAGCGGGGGAGGGAGTTTTGGTTCCACCACTTCAGAGCACCTGCTGCTGTGCGCCCAGTCATTAGGGTGTCAAGTCAGAAAGTCGTCGTCCTCTCTTTTTGCGGGGGTCTGTGCCTACTGAACCCCCTTTCTCAATACGAGCATACGAAACTTGTCTGCAGAAACAGGCGTCATGGTCTATCAAGTCTACTCGAATGCACATTAAAATTTTATATTCTAAAGTTGCCCCACCCCATCCCTCTCTCACCCTTTGAAACTGCTCAGTGTTGTTTACCCAGCAACCCCCTTGCTCTGCCCCATGCTCTTTGAAACTGCCCACCATCCTGTATGCAACCACCTCCTCTGGCCATATACTATACGATATATAGCATATATATATATATATATATAAAATATACTAACTCGGGGGCAGACCTCAGGGAGGGGTGGCAAATCTGAAAATCAGTGCCATAATGACCCGGCACTGTAATGCTGGCACCCTAATGACCAGTAAGGGGGAGTTCCACCTGGTACCTTAGGGAACTGTAAGATGGTGAAATGGGTGAGGATGGGGGTAAGTTCCAGAGTGATGGGAGATGACACAAGAAGGCCGACTGCCAGCAGAGTTGCAGGGATGTGGGATGGCATAAGTGTGAGTATCCCTGGAGTGGAGGAAGCAAGAGACACAGGGAATGGAGGGGCGGGGGAGAGGTAAGTGGGAAGGGACCCAAACCAGTATCTGTATATTACATGAAGGAGGAACAGTGGTTCTGGCGATGTGAAGGTAGAGGAAGAATGGATAAGGAGGAGTAGAATAAAGCAATGATGGGTACAACAGGGGGATTTGCTAGCAAAATGACAGAACCCATCAAAAAGGGTACCCAGGCTGGTCAGAGAGGAGGAGGGACTAGTGCTATAGACCACATCCGCATAGTAAAAGAACAGCAGCACTATTCTGGCAACAAACTCATGGCATGCCAGCTGAGACAGACAGCCTTTATTGTGATACAAGGCATCATGTTTGGGGGGGGGGCTTTGCATGGATGGTGTCAAGTAGGCAGAGAAGTCAAGTCTGCCATCCAGCCACACACTAAGGTATTTGAATGAATGAACCACTTATAGTGGGATGCCATCCAAGGTAAAGAAGAAAGGCAGAGTTGAGACTGGAGTCTGGACAATTTTTGGCTGGTTCCAAAGGTCATGGACACAGGTTTTTTTTTTGTGTTGACCCTGAACTGGTTAGTTGAACCCAGTGCAGGATATTGTGAAAGTCTTGCTGCAGTACACCTTCTATGGCTATAGTGGAGGGACTTTAGGTGTAAATGACTGTGTCATCTGAGTATATGTGAATTTTCAAGTTGGCAAACGCTGTGTGGAGGTTGTTAAGGAAGATGGAGAACAAGATAGGCTCCAGGGTGGAGCCTTCCAGGACCACGGCCTGGATGGGAAATGGAGGTTAGAGGGTATTACCAACCTGTACTTAGTGCAGGCAGCCAGAGAGGTAAAAATTTTTATTTTTTTATTTATTTAAAGTTTGGTGACCAGGTAGGCCCACTGAGACCGTAATGGTCCCCTTTTTCAGGGGCAACCCGGAGTTAATTACAGTCAACAGTACAATAAGAAGTAGGAACAATTCAAGGGAAAGTGCGCATATACAGACATTAAAATCAGAACATATAGTACAATCACAGGCAGGATTAGGCAACGTTTAGAATAACATGGGGTAAACACTAGTTTCACAAGAGTGGCAGTTACATAAGGTTCTTTTATCAGGTCAGTTTTACGGGTTACAATTTTAAGTGTTTCAGAAGTGATAAGATTCAACTGAAATAGGATACCAACCTGTTAGGCGGCAGGTTTTTTGTATCAGAGGTGGAGTGCTGTTTTCTATCCTCGGCGGTGGCATGCATAGAGGCTTAGCTCTAGAAGGTACATCTTTAGGCCTTTTTTAAAACCCCCAAAGGAGCTGCAGTCTTGAAGACTGCTAGGTAGGCCATTCCATAGGGACAGGATGTAATTTTCGGACGACTGAAGACCTTGACTTGTTCGGACTTTTGGGACATGGAGGAGTCGACGACACGAGGATCTAAATGTTCTTTTAGGCTGCTTCAGTACTAAGGTACGACTCAGGCTGGGGGAGCATCTGTTTGTAGAAGCTTGAAAGCCAAGCATAGGGAAGTGTAAGCCAGTCTGCCCTCCAGGGAAGGCCAATTCAGTGAGTTGAGTATATTACAGTGGTGTTCTAGTGGCTGAGCTCCCAGGGCAAAGTGTCCTATTCTGTGGTACAATTTTCCTAGCTTTCGCATCTCTGTGTTTTGCATTGAATGTAGCACTGGGGCACCATAAAATAAGGTGGGCAGCAGCATGCCCGTGGCTATCTTTAGCCTGGATGCCTGAGTGAGAAAAGGGGTTAGACGGTACATGAGACCAAGCTTTTGATTTAGCGTCTTGGTTAATTGTTCAACATGAACCTTGAAAGAGCAGTCTTGATCGATATAGACTCCCAGGTATTTGATGCAATCCACCACCTCAATAGGATGGCCACTGGACAGATCAGGGGATAGTAGACATGTTCTGTCGGGGCCCAGTTTACCGGGTCCGAACAGGATGGCTTTGGTTTTTTTCTCATTTAGGACTAGTTTATTTGTCAGGAACCAGGTTTCCAGTAGGGAGAGATCGTGGTTCAGGAGTTGGTTTAGCTGTACAGCATTTGAAGCAGATCTGTCTAGTACTGCATCATCTGCATAGAGGGTCACTTTCGCTCCGCCCAGTGCTTTTGTAGGTTGTTGATAAACAGGGAGAATAGAAGGGGCCCCAGTATTGAACCTTGGGGGACACTTTCAGCAATGGAGTGCTTGCCTGACTCCACCCCCTGCCATCTGATTATCTGAGATCTGTCTTGCAAGTAAACTTTAAACCACTGTGTTGAGTGGTTGTCCAGTCCGAGAGAGTTAAGCTGCTGGATGAGCAATTTATGGTCTACTAGATCAAAGGCCTCGGTAAGGTCTATGAAGACCGCACCAGTAAGTTGGCCTTTGTTTTGGGCAGCAAGGATGTCGGATGTTAGACTCACCAGGGCAGTATCAGTACCATGTTGTTTTCGGAATCCATGTTGTCGTGGAGTGAGGAGGCTATGTTGTTCAGCATATGCCTGGACTTGTTGGTATACAATTCTCTCAAGCATTTTATTTAGTGTGCAGGGAATAGAAATCGGTCTATAGTTTTCAACTAGCTCACTGGGTCCTCCCTTAGAGATCGGGGTAACCAAAGCTGTTTTCCAAGCTGAGGGGACTTTGCCTTCCATCAGCGACCTATTGAACAACCACATGACTGGCACGGCAATTTCTTGGTCAGTCAGTCTGAGTAACCTGGGTTCAACCTTGTCATAGCCTGGAGAACCATTTGTCTTAATGCTCTTAATGAGCTTTAGGACCTCAGTTTTTGATGTTAACCTAAGGTGAAAATTAGGTGATGAGGGGAGATTCAACGAGTCATCTGAAGATGGCTGTTTTGGGCTGCAGGGATGAACCCTGTACTTGTCAAGGTCAGTGAGGAATTCATTAAAGGCATTTGCAGCATCTTGCGGGTTCATGTGGTGGACGTCTCCCACAACAATGTCACAGGCATTTTGTGTGTGGTGGCCTTTCAGGAGCACGTTTATTTGGGACCAGAATTTCTTGGGGTTAGAGAGATTTTTTGTTTATAGGTTCTTAAGGTACTGTCGCTTGGCCTGTTTTAAATCTTTTTAACATGAGTTTCTAAGCACTCAGTAATGGACCCAGTCATTGGTTAAATTAGTGGACTTGTACCTGCCCCAGACCCTGTCCCTTTCCCTCATTAGTTTTTTTAGATCACATGTCAGCCACATAGACTGTTGTTCTTTGACTCTCATTTGTTTTAGAGGGGCGTGTTTATTGGTGGCCGAGAGGAAATTCTTGGTGAAAAAGGCCAGGGCAGAATCCAGGCTGGGGGCAAGATTAATTTGAGCCCAGTCAATTCCCGACAGGGTATCTTGGAAGGACGTAGCATCGAAATTGGAGTAGTTGCGCAAAACTCAACGCTTTCTCGAGTCTTGAGAAAGCGCGAGTTTTGCACAAAAACGTTTGACTTCGTGAGACTTGGTCATTGGGGAGGGAGTAGCCATCTCTTTCAGATTTGGCCCTCTGATGCATGCTGTTTGGATTTATTTATGGATTTTATGGAATAAAGCTGCTTTTTTCTACATTACCTACATCAGTGTCTGAACATTCATCTGGTTGTGCTACTGGCTGTGTTACAGTTTGCTGACTGTGGTTTTGTGAGTGCTTGAACTTTTTGTTTGCATCTGTTATCTGGCGTTGAGCCGTCTCTTCTTTCATTGTGTTAAACAGGGTAGTCAGTGGTGTCACTAGTTCTCCTCTTAGTTCTTTTAGAATTCTGGAGTGAATCCTGTCAGACTCCACTGCTTTGTCCACCTACAGTTTCAGGAGTTCTTTCAGGACACTTTCTTCTGTGAATGGACTGATATCAACCCCCCTATCCAGAGTGCTACTGTTGATTGTTTAGGTGTCCCCTTCCTTTTCTTTTGCAAATACTGAGCAGAAGTATTCGTTCAGTATCCCTGCTTTTCCACTGTCACCCTTGGCCAATCCCCCTTCCCCTTTATTCAGCCTCGCTATCCCTCCCATTGTCCTTCTTCACTCCCTAATGTACCTATAAAAGGTTTTATCCCCCTTCTTAACTGAGTTGGCTATCTTTTCCTCAGTTTGGACCTTTGCTCTTCTGACTGCCTTACCTGCTTCCTTCTGCTTTAACTGGCACAGTTCTCTGTCCTGCTCCTTCTGTGTTTCCTTATACTTCCTGAATGCTGTCTTTTCCTCACTAATGTTCCTTACCACCTCTTTCGAGAACCATAGTGTTTTTTCCTTAATTTTTTTTATTTGCTTCACACAAAGGTTTGTTGCCTCTGTGATGGCAGTTTTGATTTTCCCCCATTGTTCCTCCACCCCTCAATCTTGCCTGTTTGCTAGTGCTGTTGTGAAGCACTCTCCCATTTTGCCAAAGTCAGCCCTCCTAAAGTCCAATACCCTCTCTTTTATATGGCTTGACTCTGTGATTGTGTTTATCGTGAACCACACTGTTTGGTGGTCGTTTGTTCCCAGATGGCTACCCACTTCTAAATCTGAGATCCTTTCTCCATCCCCATTTGAGAGTACCAGGTCTAAGATTGCTGTCTCCTGAGTGGGTTCCAACACTAGCTGTCTGAGGAATGCCTCCTGTAGGGCACTGAGAATGACCCTACTCTTCGATGTGGCTGCAGCAAGGGTGCTCCAGTTAACATTTGGCATATTAAGGTCCCCCATCAACAATATCTCCTCTTTTTCTGCCATTCTAAGGGTGCCTTCTATCATTTCCTTGTACATTTTCTCTCCCCAAGATGGGGGTCTGTATACAACCCCATGTGGACTGTGATGCCATTTCCTATATCCAGGGTGACCCACACTGCCTCCTCACCTCCCTGTTTACCCTTTATGGTAAACAGAGAGGCAGGCAAATGACACAGACTTCCTTGGTTGCTCATCCTACTAGGATTACATAGGTTACATAGGTGTTACTGAGCATTTAAAGACATTTGCCCATTTGCTCGCCATTAATACATTAGGAATATCCCCAGATACCCTTGCTTATAAGGTAGTTATCAAGCTTGGTCTTAAATTCTGTCATAGTCTTGCTTTCCACAACCTCACAAGGCAAGATGTTCCAAATCTCAGTTACTCTGTCATTAAACCAATATTTTCTTTTATTGGTTTTAAATCTATCTTTAACCAGCTGAAATGGGTGAGCTCTGATATTATACGGTTGGTCCCTTAACACTAGTCCCAATAGATCCCACAGTTGTGTGTCAGTCAAGGCCCTATAAATCAAACACATATCCCCCCTCAATCTGTGGAACTCCAAGGAATACATATCCAAAAACTGCAGCCTTTGTTCATAGCTCTAGCCTATGGTGCCCTTAATCCTCCTTGCTGCCCTCCTCTGGACTCTCTCCAAGGCTTTAATCTCCCCTTTCTTATACGGAGCCCAGAACTGCGCACAGCTCTCCATGTGGGGGTGCACCAGTGCTGTGTACAAGGGAATCAAGACCTCTCTGTCCCATTTTATATGCTTCTGAATGCAGTACATTATGCTACTTGCCTTTTTAACAGTTTGACTACACTGCATACTAAAATTGAAGTCATTGCTAATACATATGCCTAAGTTTTTTTCATCATGAACAGCTCTAAATGCACTGCCCCCCAAGATATATTTAAATTGTTTGTTATTTTTTCCCAAATGCATGACCGTGCACTTATCTATATTAAAAATAGATTTCTTCTGTATGGCCCATGTCTCCAGGTTAGTCAGGGCTGTTTGTAAGATAACCTGATCTTCCACATTATTAACTGGATAACCCAGTCGAGTGTCATCCACAAATTTTGAGAGCCAGACCCCCGACTAAACATGCATTGATGAAATATATAAATTAAAAAAGACAAGGTCCCAATACAGAGCCCTGAAGTATCCCATTAGTCACACTGACCTGACCAGAATATTCACCCCTTATGCATACCCTCTGGCTTCTTCCATTTAACCATGCTTCAAGCCACTGAGAAACTCTGACAGGGAATCCTAAATCAGTTAAGGCCTTAACCAACTCCTCATGTGGGACTTTGTCAGACACTTTAGCAAAATCCAAGAAAACAACATCCACGGAGTTGCCTGTATCCATGGATTTGCTAACCTTGCTATAAAACGCCAAAAGATTTGTTTGACATGACCTCCCACTGGTAAACCTGTGCTGTGAATTGTCCTTGTTACCTGATGTGGTTAAGAATCCTGCAATGTAATCCTTGATGATACCCTCTAAAATTTCCCCAAAACTGAAGTCAGGCCAATGGGCCTATAATTCGCAACCTCCTGGTGCAATGCCAGGCCCATAAGAACAAGACTGCCTTAATAGCAGATCTTGTTGGGTCAGTGGACCTGGCTTGCATCACTGAGACCTGGCTGGATGAAAACACTGGTCCAGTGTTGGCTTCAGCAATTCTGGTTGGGCACTCAGTGATGCACTGCCTGAGAACAGATTGTAGGGCCGGGGGTGTAGCTATTTGTTTTAGATTGGAACTTGACCTTATGGAGGTTCCAGTAGGGACCACCAACTCCTTTGAATGTATTGCAGGTGTGGGTGTAAGGTGCACAATACTTCTCATCTACCATCCACCAGAAGATGGGAACGTTTTCTTGCAGGAAATTGTGGACTTCATCATCGACATGGTATTGGGATCACCCATATGGTTGATTCTGGGGGATTTTACTGCCTGGGTTGATGATGAACTCTCACAATTTGGTCAGCACTTCCTCCAACTAATGAGTTCACTGGGCCTTACACAGGTTGTTACCTCCGCAACCCACATTTATGGTCATTTGTTGGACTTGGTGTTCCTTCTTGGGATGGAGATCTCTGACTTGGTGGTGGAGCCAGTCGGGTGGTCTGACTATCACACCGTGGGGTTCAGATTCATGTCTCCCCAGTAGGCCTGCCCCAATGGAGATAGTTCAATACTAGTATACCAAGTGAATGCATGGATTCAGAGAATCTAGTACTTGCCTATAATAAGGCAGTGACAGAGGCCCTGCATTCCATAGCTCCTGTTCAGGTTCGCCCACTCACTCTTCGCCCACGGTCCCCATGGTTTGATGGTAACTTGAAGGAGATGAGAAGGGTGGGACGAAGGCTAGGGAGGGGCTGGTGGAAATCGGGCCTGGAGTGTGACAGACTTAAATTGATGGACCATTATGTGGTCAATCAATCAGCAATCACCCATAAGAAGGCAGAATTCCTATCCAGGGAGATTGCGGCTGCGCAGAACCGATCAGTTCAGCTCTTCCGGACTGTGAACAGATTGTGCAATCGAGTCTGTCTTCAGTCTGGTGAAGCTTTTTCACAAGAGAAGTGTGGTGAGTTTGCTCAGTTCTTCAAGATAAGGTTGCCACCATCAGGTCCGGGATTTGTCCGGCCTCCTGTAGTGTGTATTAGAAACATAGAAACATATAAATTGATTGATGGCAGGAGGAGACTGCTAGGTCCATCTAGTCTGCCCATTTGTTTTAGACCTATTTTGACACTCTAGTTGCCCTTTGTAGTCAGGGTTCCCTTGTGTCCATCCCATGCATTTTTGAATCCCCCACAGTGTTGACCCCCACAACCTCCTGGGGCAGGCTGTTCCAAGTGTCCACCACTCTTTCTGTGAAGAAAAAATTCCTGGTGTTGGTAGAGAACCTCCCTCCTTGCAGCCTGAGATCATGTTCCCCGGTCCAAGAGCCCTTTTGAAGTGAAAAAGTTCCTGTGCCTGTACCTTGTTAATGCATTTTATGTACGTGAATGTTTCAGTCATGTTCCCTCTCTCTCTTCTCTGCTCCAAGGAGTACATATTCAGTTCCTCAAGTCTTTCCTCACAGGACAAGTACTGCAGACCCTGAATCATTTTTGTTGTCTTTCTCTATACTGTTTCCACCCGGTCAATGCCCTTCCTAAGGTGAGGCCTCCAGAAGTGGACTCCATATTCCACGTGAGGCCTGACCAGTGATCTATGCAGTGGTAGTATCACCTCTCTCCTCCTGCTCATGATTCCCCTCCCATTGCAGCCAAGGAGGAGCGAGGTGGTACTACCACTGTATAGATCACTGGTCAGGCCTCATCTGGAATTGAGGAGGTCAGCAGGAGGTGGTGGACACCCAGTTTGCCTGGTCTGACTTCAGCCGGCCAGAAGTCATGGATATTGTGAGGGTCATCCAGACTTTGTGGCTCACCAGCTGTAGTTTGGACCCAGGCCCTAAATGCCTTCTTGTAGGGTATATAGATGAAATCAGCCTGATCCCAGTCAAGATAGGCTGGAGGTCATTAGAGGGGAGGGGTTTTCTTGGAACCTCTAAAGGAGGTGGTTGTTTGACCCCTCCTTAAAAAAAACTCCCTTGACCCAGACTGTCTGGCTAACTACAGACCTGTCTCTAACCTACCCTTCTTAGGTAAAGTTATTGAGAAGATGGTTGTGCTGCAGCTGGATGATCATTTGTCCAACCACGATAGCTATGATTCTGTCCAGTTGGGATTTAGGAAGAGGCATAGTACCGAGACAGTCCTTGTTTGGATGCTAAATAACCTCCTAATACTGAGAGATCGGAGGACTCGTTCCATCTTGGTCCTCCTTGATCTCGCTCTGCAGCGTTCTGGCACTGTGGAACATGGTGTGCTGCTGGACTGCCTGAGGTTCATCTGTGGACTACCTGGAATGGTCCTCAAATGGTTTCAGTCTTTCCTCAAGGGTAGGACTCAGAGTGGTGTCTGGAATTCATTCTTCAGCCCCTCTCTCCCTATCCAGTGGGGTACTGCAGGGCTCCATCTTGTCACCCATGTTGTTCGCAGTGTACATGCTGCCGTTGGGAGAGATCACTAGGTGGTATGGTCTGAGTTTTCACTGCTATGCAGCTAATACTCAGCTGTACATGTCCTTTGTGCCCGGACAAGATGTGATCCCATTGGTATTTAACTGCTGCCCGAGATCCACGACTGGATGAGTGCCAGCTGGCTGCAGTTAAACCAGGCTAAAACTGAGGTGTTGGTTGTGGACCCAGGTGGGTTTGTCATCAGGGCAACCTTCTGGGCTTTGGCTCGGGGGTGTTCAGCTGATTACCTCAGATCAGGTGCGGAACCTGGGCATTATTTTTGATAATGGCTTGAACCTTAAATCTCAGGTGTCGGCCATCATCAAATCCTCTTTTTACCATCTGAGAAATATTGCCTGGGTGAAGCATCTGGTTCCTCCTGATTATCTTATAATGCTAGTCCATGTGTTTGTAACCTCCCGCCTTGACTACTGCAGTATCCTTTACCTAGGGCTACCAGGGGTTGATATCTGCTGCTTGCAGCTAGTGCAGAATGCGGCAGCCAGGTTATTGACTGGTACTGCTAGAACAAGTCATACAACACCTGTGCCCCGCAGACTGCACTGGCTGCCAATACAGTGGTAGATCACCTTTAAGGTCAGGTTACTGACCTATAAAGCCCTACATGACCAGGGACCCCGTTACCTCTCCTTCACCCTTACTGCCCCCTCCATCCTCTCCAATTCACTGATGAGGGATTGCTAGAAATTCCAAGGGTTTGTTTAAAGACATCGGGGGCCCAAACTTTTGCTTTTGCGGCCTTTGATGCTGTGGAACTCTATATTATCAGGCAAGAGATTGCTTGACTGGCCAGAGTTTTACGACAACACTAAAAACATACTTGTTCAACCTAGCATATCCAGATAGTTTTTGAACTGAATATTTAGACTAGCACACTCAGATCTTATTGAGGTTGATATTTATGGTCTTGCAGTTTTATGGATTTTAATACTTTGACTGTTATGTGTGTTTTAATTGTTATTTGTTTTGTCTTTGTACAGCACCTTGATTTTGGAAAGTCTCTTTTACAAATAAAGATTCCATACCAGGTCCCCCCTCAGACCATTCAGTAGTTTCCTGCCAAATTTTGTTGATGTCGTTACCGTAACAGAGGTTCCAGATGGAAACTGAATGATTTAGTATTACATCGCTCAGATGCTACTAAACAATTCGAACAACATGTTTTAAGTTTTACTGAACATAATTTTGACCCTCAGGGCAGACCTGATATAATATGGTGTGCTTTTAAAGTGTTTATTAGGGGCATCATTATTAGTATGACGACGTACTACAAAAAGGCCTCTACCTCCAGAATGTCCCAGTTACTAGCCCATATATGGACCCTACAGAAGGATCTCTCCCCGCACTCACCAGATTCTATCAGGCAAGAACTGACCAAACTTAGGGCAGAGTACATGGAAATCCTTCGAGAAAAAACAGATTATGCTATTTTAAAAACACAAGCCTCATACACTGATCAAGGGGAAAAGGCAGGTTGTCTCCTAGCCCTCAGGGTTAAACAATTAGAAACCTCCTGCTATATCATGGCTATAACGTCATTAAAAGACGGGTCCCTTAAATCTCATCCAGAAGACATTACAAAATAATTTGTTGTTTATTAAAAAAGACTTATATGGTCCTATGTCTACTCCTCTAACTATACAACAAATATGTGCATACCTGATTAAAGCTAATTTACCCCAACTAACACTGGAGCAGTAAAATAAACTAGTAGTCCCTATAACAAACATGGAAATTTCCGAGGTTATTGAAAACTTACCATTGCATAAAACCCCAGGGATAGATGGCTATACAGCTTCCTTTTATAAAAAATTTAAAGCACAAATAATCCCCATGCTCATTCCCCTATATCAACAAATTCTCACGGGAGCTAATATAGACGTCTCGTTACTTGAGGCCTTAATTATATTAATCCCTAAACCTGACAACCCCTCTGACTGTGTAGCAAATTACCGACCTATCTCGTTAATAAATCTAGACATAAAAATACTAACCAAAGTGTTAGCCAACCGTATTAACACAGTAATAGACTCTTTGATAGGACCAGAACAGGTTGGATTCATGAAGAATAGATCTTCCTCGGACCACTTAAGAACCCTGTCTGTCTTTTCGGCGACCAGAGACGCGCCTTTCCCGGCTGCTTTAATTTTCCTGGATGCTGAGAAGGCTTTTGACAGGGTAAATTGGGAATATTTATTCCAAACTCTTGATGCCTTTGGCTTCCCAGTAGACTTTATTAAATGGATAAGAGCATTATACAAATCCCCTACAGCAAGGGTTTCATGTAATGGAGTGATCTCTGGGCTTTTCACACTTCATTCTGGAACTAAGCAAGGATGCCCCCTGTCACCACTATTATTTAATACGTAGCCACTAATTCACAACTTGTGTAACAGTCAGGAAATACAGGGGATCCCCATACATCCCTGTGAGATTAAAGTCTCTGCTTATGCAGATGATCTTCTTCTCCAGGTCTCCAACCCTTGTTTATCTATACCTCCTATGATAGGCATCATTAACACTTTTAGTGAAATATCTAATTATAAACTGAATATTAATAAAACAATAGTTTTTCCTCTTAATCACAAACTATTTAAAATGGATATAGAGGCCCTAGGACTTTCATGGAAGCAAGATTCCCTAAGGTGCCTAGGTATAGAATTATCCAGATCTACTAGACAAATTGTCAAACTCAATTTAGAATCCCTGGTCCATATTATTTCACAAGACCTAAAACGATGGTTCGTGCTCTGAATTTCATTATGGGGAAAACTAAATTTAATAAAAATGAATGTCTTCCCAAGGCTTTTTTGACCCCCTCTCAATGCTTAATGTGTGGCTCCCTTTATCTTGGTTCAAAAAATTACAATCCCCTTTCACAAAGTTCATATGGCATAATAAGTCTCCCAGGATAGCATAACAGACTTTAACAGCCCCCCAAAATAAAGGAGGCTTACGCCTCCCTCATGTGGGTCTCTACTTTTGGGCTAGTCATATCAATAAATACATGAGATGGCTTTCCAAGGATAACATACACTCAGCCCCGGCCTGGCTCAAAATTGAACTAACAATTACAGTATATGAGTGCATGGACTAGACCCAACAGGACTGCTGTATACTAAAGAAAGTCTCCTTCCCATAAAGCTTAAAAACTCAGTAATATCCATTTCCTTAAAAATTGATTCCCAGTTATGTCATTATCTCAAGTACGACTTTACTAAGGATTTCAGTCAACCTATCATAGGAAATTTGCAGCTTAAAATAGATGGTAAACCATTGCCATCATCCTGGTTGCCAGTTTTAAATAACTTGAAGGTTAACCACTTCCTTAGTAATAGTGACCTATGGCTCCCAGTTAAGGAAGTCATGACTAAGTTCGACATTCCTTGTGGACATAGTTTTAGGATTGCACAACTAAGGCATTTATTAATACAAAATTCGGTCACAAACCCGTTATCTCAGGAGATCCCTTTTCATAAAGATCTATTAGAGATTACCGGCACTCCTAAAGCAGTCTCAAAAATTTACAACGTAATATTTCAAAACAAATTTCCGGATAGTTTTGGACCAACCCAATTTTGGCAATCATTCTTTCCCAATTATAATCTAGATTGGGCAATACTCTGGCAAACATGCCATGAAATAGTAACACAAGATAGATTAAAAGTGATACAATTGTATATTTTGCACAATGCATACTATACACCACACAAACTAGGTTTAAAATCCACTCCAGTATGTGTTAGGTGTCAGCAAGAAGAAAGAACTCCATATCATTTGTTTTGGTCCTGCCCTAAGATATCTCTGCTATGGAATTCTATCAAACAATTTTCAGATCCTCTTTTGGGTCTTAAAGACCTGTTTACCCCAGAAATTTGTTTATTAGGCGATTTATCGGCAACCATGTTCGTAACCGCAAATATATTATGACTATCATTGCCATGTCAGTCAAAAAATTAGTACTACGTCACTGGCTTGACCAACTGGAAATTTCCTATAGTGAATGGTTGACAGAAATACTAGCTAATCTACGTACGGAGAAAGCCATTGCTAATTTGAATAATACTATGGGTAAGTTTAAAAAAAATATGGGACCCCCTTTTTACCTTATACTCGTAGAAAGCATTAGGATTTTTTATGATTCCCTCTAGCTTCAATAACAAGTCTTGTTTATAACATGCTAGGTAAAATCAGATTTCACAAGTGTTGTCGCTCCAGCAGTGTTGGGTGGGCTGGGAAGGAAGGGAGGAATATGAGGGATGGGTAGTATAGAGAAAGGGGTAGATCCAGATTAAACTGTTGTCTTATGTATCCTGTGTACTTATATGTGTATCTGCCTTTTGTGTACTGGAAAAAATTGCTTTAATAAACTTTAAATGGAAAAAAAAAACAAATAAAGATGTCATTCATTTATGTAGTTCTGTTATTTTGATCCCTTCCCGTTATGTAGCGAGCTACTCCTCCTCCTCTGTTACCCTCCCTGTTCCTCCTGTAGATTGTATATCTTGGTATGTTGATATCCCAGTCATGGTTGTGTGTACCATGTTTCTGTGACTGCCATGATATCCAGGTGTCTATCTTCCATAAAAGCCACTAGTTCAGGGAGCTTGTTACTTGGACTATGGGCATTGGTACTCACCGCCCTTCATTTTTTATGGCCTTACCCCTTTTAGCCCCATCCCTGTCCTTACTGCCTTTGCCATTTTCTCCATTTATCCCTGTCCTGCTCCTTATTGATTTCTTAATAGGGAGCATAAGATCTGAGACATGATGGGAGTGGTGCAGTGCAGTGGCTGTGGAGTGGCAGTCTTCCGGGAGATGTTCTGGAGGATTCAATGTTGCCCCATCTGCAGGCACCTCTCTGGGCTGAAGGGGGAGGTTGCTTGTCTCCAGGCTGAGCTGGCCAGGATTTGGGGGACCTCCTCTCCCACCCAGGGACCACCAGGGCCACTGCCTCAGAGATTGCCAAGAAAGAGGAGTGGTTGGACCACACTGGGCTCAGGGAGGGTGAGGGTGTGGAACAGAGGCACATCCCTCCAGTTGTACCTCTCCACAATTAGTATGCTGTTCTGGCAGAGTGTGGTTCCTCTATGGAGGCACCCGCAGTGGAGACCAAGGAGGATGCTGGGAACCTCCACAAAGGAGACCCACAAGAGGGTGGCATGGGATCCCACAGGGGAAGTAAACAACTCCTGGTGGGGGACTCCATTGTTAGGAGGGTAGAACTGGGGAAAGGGGGAGAGGGAAGTAAGGTGCCTGCCTGGCACCATGTCTTGGAGGGACAGGGAACGAATACTCAGGATCGTTGGAGCAGCTGCCCGGGGGAGGGAGCTGGATGTCACTGTCCACCTAGGGACAAATGACCTGGCTGGGAAAGGGATCAGAGCAGTGCAGGAGGAGTTTGTGGAGATGGGAAGGGGCCTTAGACAAGTAGCATGCATGGTAACCTTCTCAGAAGTGCTGCCTGTCTATGGCATGGGTGAGGCTAGGGTGCTCCACACCATAGGACTCAATCAATGGTTGAAAAACGGGTGCAGAGCTCAGGGTTTTGACGTCATTGGGGACTGGAGGTTCACCTGGAGGGATGCAGGCTTTTACTGGCACAATGGTCTGCATCTGTCCAGGAGGGGAACCAGGATCCTAGGTGATAGGTTTAAATGCTTCATTGGCAAGCATTTAAACTAGCCAAGGGAGAGGCACTGAAAAGATGCAGGTAAATCCTAGCTCCCCCCAAAAAATCAGGATAGTTAGTGAGGTAAACACCAAGATAGAGAAGTCGCTAGGGAGAAGGGCAGGGGTAAATGGAGAAAAAGGTAGTAAGGACAGGGATGGGGCAAAAAGGGGTAAGGCCATCAAAAAATGGAGGATAAGGAGTACCAATGCCCATAGTCTAGGTAACAAGCTCCCTGAACAGGTCACCTAGATGGAAGAGGGACACCTGGATATCGTGGTACACAGAGAACCATGACTGGGATGTCAACATACCAAGGTACACAATCTACGGGAGGGACAGGGAGGGTAGAAGAGGAGGAGGAGTAGCTCTCTACATAAGGGAAGAGATCAAAGCAATGGAACTAAAGGGTAAACAGGGAGGAGAGGAGGCACTGTGGGTCTCCCTGGAGACTGGAATTGGCACCACAATCCACACGGGGTTGTATACAGACCCCCATCTCAGGGGGAGGAAATGGACAAGGAAATGATAGAAGGCATCCTTAAGATAGCAGAAAAAGAGGAGATATTGTTGATGGGGGACCCGAATTTGTTAGATATTAACTAGAGCACCTTTGCTGCAGCCACATCCAAGAGTAGGGTCATTCTCAATTATCTACGGGGGGGCATGCCTCAGACAGCTAGTTTTGAAACCCACTCAGGAGGCAGCAGTCTTAGACCTGGTACTCTCAAAAGGGGATGGAGAGAGGATTTCAGATCTACAAGTGGGTAGCCATCTGGGAACAAGTCATGGCCAAACAGTGTGATTCACGATAAACACAGCTGCAGAGTCAAGCCATACAAAGGTGAGGGTACTGGACTTTAGGAGGGCTGACTTTGTCAAAATGGTAGAGTGCCTCAGAAAAGCACTAGCAAACAGGCAAGAAGGAGAGGGGGCGGAACAATGGGGAAACATCAAAACCATCTTCACAGAGGCAACAAGCCTTTGTGTGAAGCAAATAAATCAAAATGAAAGAAAAAACCACTATGGTTCTCAAAAAGAGGTAGCAGGGAAGGTTAGGGAGAAAAAGACAGCATTCAGGAAATATAAGGAAACATAGAAGGAGCAGACAGAGAACTGTACCAGTTAAAGCAGAAGGAAGCAGGGAAGGCAGTCAGAATAGCAAATGCCCGAACTGAGGAAAAGACAGCCAACTCAGTTAAGAAGGGGGATAAAACCTTTTATAGGTACATTAGGAAGTGAAAAAAGACCAAGGGAGGGATAAAAGGCTTAATAAAGGGAGGTGGGCAGAGGGTGACAGTGAAAAAGCAGGGATACTGAATGAATACTTCTGCTCAGTATTCCAAAAGAAGAGGTGGGAGGTAGTAAACCAATCAATAGAAGCACTCTGGATAGGGGGGTTTATACCAGTCTATTCACAGAAGAAAGGATTCTTTATTTTTTAATTTATTTATTTAAAAGTTGGTAATCGGGAAAGGCTCCATGAGCAGAAGCTCATTTCCAGGTGTGACCCAAGGGAAGGGGGTACAGGAGGCTGACAGTACAAAATTAAGTACACAAAATATTAAGTCCAGAGCATCATAGGACACAATGTACAAGCAAGATACAAACAGGAAGTTATATACAATAAATACAATTAGGCGAGCAGGTTCAAAACAGTGGTTTACAATCCAGAGAGGTTTGCAGCAAGGTATGTTCAGTAGAGGACTAGAAGGGAGAACAGGTGCAGGAGGTGACAGGAGTTGGTCTGAGTGAGCGCCTGAGAGAGGAGAAGGAGGGAGAGAGAAGGGTTGGAGGGGGAAGGCTATTCCAGAGGGAGGGAAATTTGTAGGAGAAGGAGAGTTTGCCAGCTGAGGAATGGACATGAGGGAGAGAAAAGAAGTGGGGTAACTAGACCGCGAGTTGTAGGGAGACAGAGAAGATGGGATGAGGAGGGAGGTGAGGTATGAAGGAAGAGAACCAGACCAGAACATAGCTATGAAGGTGAGGCAATGGAACACCTCTGTGCCAGTGACTGAAGAGAGAGGGAGGAGTAGAGGTCACAGTGATGAGTCAGCGGGGGGGGAGGGAATTGGAGGCGAACCTGCAGAAAGCATGGAATAGGATGTCTAATTTGGTGAGGGCGGTAGCTGAGGCAGCACTGAAAACTATGCCAGTATTATCAAAGGCAGGGAGGATCCATTTGACTAGCAGATCACGTCTTACTGGGAGTGAAAGGCTAGCCTTATGCCGAGAGAGCAGACCAAGTTTGGGTCGCAGTTTGGTGTGAAGCTCACTGAAATGGGTAGAGAAATCAAGGAAGGGGTCAAGCCAGACACCAAGATATTTATAAGTGAAGACGTTGTCTAGTGGGGGATTTGATGCAGAGGAGAAGACCGGGAGCGTGGGGAGTTTGGTGAATTTCTGTTTAGAGGCAAAGGTCATGGCAACAGGTTTTTTTTTTTGTACTCGGCCTAAGGCATTTGGAATCAAACCATGCTGTAACCACTGAGAGGTCATGTTGAAGGGGGGGGTTTGGACTACTTGCATGGATGGGCCAGACAGGAACAGGATAGTGTCATCCACGTACATGTGGATATTTGAGTAGGTACATACAGAGGGAAGGTCACTGACGAACAGAGAGAAACGAATCAGCCCAAAGATGGAGCCCTGAGTCACGCCAGTGACGATGGGGAGAGAGGGAGATGACATGTTGTTAATTGAGACGGACTGGGAATGACCAGTTAGGTAGGAATTAAACCAGGATATTGAGGCAGGGGATAGTCCAATGGAGCATAGTTTGGAGAGTAGAAGGGGGTGGGAGACAGAGTCAAATGCTTTGGCCAGGTCGATGAAAATAGCTGAGGTGATATGGCCAAGATCCATGGCATTGTGAATGGCATTGGTAAAGCGAAGGAGGGAGGAGGTGGTTGAATGGAATTTTCTAAAGCTGGACTGGAAAGGAGACAGGGTGTTAGTAGTGGATAGGACATTATTGAGCCTTGAGAGGATATGGGATTCTTGGACTTTAGCAAGGGCAGGGAGGAGGAAGATGGGGCAATAGTTGCCAGGGATGGTGGGATCACCACCTTTGAAAAAAGGGAGAACTTTGGCTGACTTCAGGCTAAGGGAACAGTGGCAGTGGAGAGTGAAAGATTTAGGATATAGGCTAAAGGGGTAATTATAGAGGGTGCAGATGTTCAGAGGAGCCTGGGATGCAGTCTGTCTGCAAAAAGGTCTGAAAAAACTCCTAAACTAAAGGTAGACAAAGCTAAGGGGCCTGGCAGGATTCACCCCAGAATTCTAAAAGAATTAAGGGGAGACCTAGTGACACCACTGACTACCCTTTTTAACAAATCATGGGAGGATGATGTGGTACCTGAGGACTGGAGGAGGGTGGAAGTGATTCCCCTTCACAAAAGTGGGAGCAAAGCAGAGGCAGAAAACTCCAGACCTGTTAGTTTGACCTCAGTGGTAAGGAATATGATGGAATCACTTCTGAAAGAAAGAATTGTTGAGTACCTAGAGGCCAGCAGGGCAGCATGGATTCACAGTGGGAAGGTCATGTCAGATGAATCTAATAGATTTATTTTGACTGGGTGACCAAAGTAGTAGACCTGGGAGGGGCTGTGGACATGGCCTACCTAGACTTCAGCAAGGCATTTGACAAGTCCCACACAAAAGATTAATAAACAAGTTAGCAGTCTGGGAGTGGGTCCCAGGGTGGTAGCCTGGGTAAAAAATTGTCTGGACAAGATGCAGAGGGTAATCATAAACAGAGTCTACTTTGAAGAAAGGGGGTTATTAGTGGGATACCGCAGGGTTCAGTGCTGGGACCAGTTCTCTTTAATGTCTTTATAAAAGTGACATTGCAGAGGGACTGGAAGGGAAAGTATGCCTCTTTGCAGACGACACAAAGATCTGCACCTGAGTTGATACACAAGGGAGGGGTGGGTGGAAAGGATGAGAAGGGACTCGGCAAGGTTGGAGGAATGGTCAAATGTATGGCAGCTTAGATGCAATGCAAGGAAGTGCAAAGTAATGCACCTGGGATACAAAAACCCAGGGGAAGAGTACACAATGTGGGGTGAGATACTAACAACAACAAAAATGGAAAGGAACCTGGAGGTAGTTATATCAGATGACCTAAAGGTGGGCAAGCAATGTGAGAAGGCAGTAAGGAGGGCTGGGGGGATACTGGGATATATTTATTTATTGACTGAATTTTGTTGACCCAGTAGGCCCACTGAGACTACAGGTCCCTTTTTCAGGGGCAACCCGGGGATAGATGGTAAACCAACTGAAACTGAACCAGATTAAGCTGTTGGTGGTGTTTTTAGTGAATGAGGAAATTTGGCCAGGACACCGGGGAATTCTCCTACTCTTGCAGGGGGAGTTGCTGTCCTGATTTGCAGTCGGTACCAGAATGGAGGAGGAGGTTGAGCTGCAGGATGCAGTCCAGTCCCCGTCTACTGCTAATGTTCCTGAAGGAGACACAGAAACGGTGACCACTGGAGATTATGAGGCTATTAAAGTTTCAGACATGGGAGTAACTTCAGAGGATGATGAAGAGTATATGTATATGGACACTGCTAATTTGGGCCAAATATTCCCAGTGGCGGAAAAAGCTATCAGTGGCAAGATATGTGAACAAATGGGTTCAATATCCACGGGAGAACCACGACTATGTCTGGACTGGGAGCTGCTGTTGTGATGTAGTACAATGGTAATGCCAAAGAAAGGCATAGAGTCACGGCTGGAAATGGACAAAGACAGCAGAGCAAAAGAAAGGAGGTGCAACGACAGCCAGCAGCTGTAACCGACAATAAGCAACCAGGATTGGGAAGTGGCAGCATGAATAACGCAACTGTAAGTAAACAAATTAAGAAAAGTTTTGCAATATCGGATACATTAATTCGCAAGACCAGACCAGTGAATGGTCGGCAGAGCATTCTCTTAAAAACGCAGGCTGGGTGTGAATGGAAAGTGGGAAATGGATACCAGACCCACTTTGGGAGGATTTTTCATAAACTCAGGGGGCCCCGCAACAAACTTTACATACAATGCTAGTACTAAAGGGAAGGAACAGAGAACCGGGACTCAGGGCAAACTCCCAGTATGGGAGAGGAGGATGGTATTTCATCAGGCCAGACAACTAGAGAACAGAATAAGGCCCATGAGACAGAGGACGCTACTCTATCATCCCCCTTCATCTCCACCCCCAGAACACCAGAAGAACTGGACCTACTTTTTAGAACTGTTTAGGTTACATAGACGGGAACAAGTTTCCAGGCGGACTGCAGTCCATCTTAGGCATAGAGAGTGTTTACAAGAACACCTTGATAAGGTATATGTGGTAAAACATCTGTTAGAAGAGACTATGGGTTTTTTGGCATCAGATATATATGCACTGATAAACGTGAGAGGGGGAAGACACTTTTGATGTAAGCTTTAAAACCATTGCACATCTAGAAAAGTTTTGGAGGAACTATGAAATGCTTAAAACTACTTCCTTATGGTCTCTGTCTTGGGCCATTCCTTTTACTAAACCCCTATTCAAAACTATCACTATTATGTTCTGCAACGAAGGTGTTAATGTTAGGGACATATAATTTTGGTTGGAGAAAGAATGCCCAGTACAGGGACCCCCAGACTCTAGAACAGATTCAGAAGGAATCTGGACGGGAATTTGGAGGTTTAAGGTGAAACTGAATATGGTTGAGAATGAGGTTCTGCATATCACAAATAGCTTTTTCAAAGGGGAAGGGGGAGGTATATTATTTTCCAGGACAGCTGAAAGACTGCTACAAGTGTGGCAATTGGATCCACCTAAGTAGCACTTGCGACAGACCAAGGTGCAATTTGTGTGGGGAATTCAATCATGTAAGCTCAGTATGCAATAACATTTTCAGGTGCAATTTATGTGAGGAACAGGGACATGCATGCCATCAATGTCCTTGGGCTGGGCAGAACAGGTCAGGAGTTCCATCACAGGAATGCATTATTAACCAAGCACAAGAGAGATGCAGGCCTCAAGGCCCAAACACTACAGGCAGGGAGAGTGGTCCCTCTCCACCCAATCAGCAGGGGTCAGAATAGGATCATCCAGAAGCAGAGAACCAAGTGCCCATTTCAGCAGAGCTTCTCAACCTGATCCAGATCCCCACCCCACCCCAAAATGCCCCCAAACCACAGAGATCCTTAAGGAGGACCTCCCGGTTAACAGCATGCCCTCCGGGACTCCAGCACCCAGGGAATAGAAGGGTCACTTAGATCAGTGCTTAAACAAAAGTACCCCCTGCTCATACTCACAATTTCTTTCCAAGTCCTTTAGCAAGAAGAGAGGGAGAATCTGACCTAGAATCAGACAATCACGGATTTAAGAATGCATGGGATAGACATAAAGGAATTCTGAGGTCAGGGTAAGGGCAACAGACTTTGGGAAACATAAACTGAACTTACAAGCTAAAATGGCAGACTGGTGGGCCATAGGCCCTTATCTGCCAACACTGTCTATGTATCTATGTATTTCTTCCAGATCAGATGTCATTTCAGAAGGGGAGGCAGAAGAAAAGCCCAGTAGTAATACCTTACAAACTAAGAAAAAGAAAGGGGAAAATAGGAAAATTAGAGGCACAAAGGTACTTAATCTGAATTTAAACAGGGCATCCCTACACCTAACATCCTTAAATGTATATAGCATGAAAAACTTTAAAAAGAGAATGGTGATACTGTCTTTTTTCCATCATTTAGCCGGGGGTATCATCTTTTTTGCAAGAAACCCATTTTAGTTCTCTTTTTGATATAGCTCAAGCCATGAAGGGTTGGGTGTGGGGACCTTCATACTAGTCTTTTGGAGCAGATGCTGCTGATGGTGTAGGGATTTTGTTTAAGAATACAAATGTAAAAGTACAATGGTTAGCAGATGTCTTGCCAGGGAGAGGTTTACTGATTGACTGCATATATAAGGGCCTTACCCTAAGGCTGATAAATACATATGCTCCACAAAACAAATTGGCAAGGACCGACCTTTTTCACCAAGTAAGACATTTTTTATATACTACAAGACATGCAGTTTGGGGTGGGGATATGAAGTGTAGTCTCGATGTAAAAATGAAGAATAATATACAGCCGAAGGTTTACTGTGATTCCCATGCTCTTAAAAAACATCATCTCCACAGCAGGCGTCAGGGATGCTTATAGAGTCCTCCATAAGGATCCAGGGAGTACATATAAAAGAAAGAATCTGGCAACCCGAATAGATTTTATGTTTGTTTCAAAATTCCTATCTCCATATAAATTTAGTTTATCATACTGTGAATTTTTAGGCCATTTACTCTTAAAATGTTGTCTAGGTATGTATAACATACCCCCAAAATTTCCTTCAGTAGATAAACAGTGGAAATTAAATTCATCCCTACTAGAAACAGAAGAGGTCAAGCAAGGCCTAAGAGCCTATTTCAAGCAAGACTGTCAGTCTTTTGTTTCGACAATTGGTGATCATGGCGGGTACACACAAAAGAAGATCTAAAACAATCCTTTATTAAATCTGGCAAATTAAAAGCAAATACACAGTAAGTTAAATATTTAGAATATAGGAATCAACTGTACAAACTAAGGTCCTCCTCAAACTGTGCAGATCCAAACATTAAAGCACAAATAGATACAATTAAGGCTAAAATGTATCAATGATAGGGCTGAGACTTTGAATCAAGAAATGAAATTTGGAACGACTCACCAGCCACATACAGACCCTTTTGCTGCAAGTAAGCAAAAGCTAGATCATAAAGTAATGGATAGCTTACGTAATCAGGATGGAATACTTATTAATACAGATGTTGGAATGTTAGAGATAGTTCAAAACAACCTGTCTGACAATTTTAGCCAGGAGTTTGTTTCTCAACAATTGTGGGAAGATTTAGTTAAATTCCCTGTTCCAAAACTTTCAAAATATTCCTCGCAATTACTGGCAGCCCCTATTTCCTCAGTGAAAGTGAGGGACTTAATTTCAGATCTTCAAAATAGGGTATCTCCAGGGAAGGATGGCTTAACAAATGAGTTTTTCAAATCTTTTATAACAGAATTAAGTGAGATTCTATCAAACCTGTTTAATGAAATGCTGGGTAGCTCTGCAGTACATTAGGGGTTTGCTGAAGCCATACCAATTTTTATTCATAAAAAAGGAATAAGAGGGAAATAAACAACTGGAGGACAATCAGTCTTCGAAATACGGATTATAAGATATTATCAGCCATCTTATGTAAGAGACTACAAAAAGTAGCAGGAGAAGTTATTCATCCAGCTCAAACATGTTCAGTTCCAAACAGAAACATAAAACACAATTTATCTTTGCTTTGGATTGTGTGTGACCTTGGTAACCAAGGTAAAATACAGGGGTATTTATTAGCCCTGGATCAGGGCAGGGCATTCGATAAAGTGTCACACAATTTCCTATTTCTAGTATTGGAGGAATATGGACTACCTAAGAACTGTATCTCATGGATTAAATTGCTATATGTGGATGGTTCTTTAACTCCAGCAGTAAACGAAACATTAGGGGGCTCCATCCCTTTTAAAGGGAAGTTCGACAGAGTTGTCCTGTCAGTCCGTCATTATATACTTTCTTGCTGGACCCAGTCATTAGATACAATTGTTAATGATGCAAGCATCATAGGCCTGTCACCTTCTAGTAACTTACTCCCCCCCAAGAAAATTCATGCATAATGCAGATGATGTCTTTCTATTTATATAGGATGAAGAGTCAGGAACTAAAGCCCTTCAAGCATTTGAAGCATTTTCAAAAATATCAGGTGCAGAAATAAACTACAAAAAGAGTGCAGGGATACACCTGGGGACAAATGATTCAAACACACATAACATTTGTGATATAACAATTTCTGAAAGCCCTATGAAAATTATAGGTCTTAGTTTTGGGGCAGATAATCTTGCCCTATTAAAATTGGGAGAAAAGTTTGACAATAGGAGAGAATTTATTTATTTACTTATTTAGAATATTGGATTACAACCATTGAGTCACTGACTCATTTCCAAAGCTCCACGTCAGGGTACACAACAAAATAGGAGGCTGACATTTATACAAAAATACAGTGGGGTAGGAAAGAGATAACAACAGGGTTAACAATGTGTGTCAAGTAGTAGGCAGTATACAATATTACAGCGAGTAGGAGACAAAATTTTTACAGCAAGATATGTAAAGTTGCTATTCCTATACAGTTTGGTAGCTATACAAGTCCTGTGGGGGAGCTCGTGAGCGTCTGAACCGTCTAGTCAGAATAAGGTATTGCATGTCTGCGCTAGCAGAGGTGTGACAGTTGGGTTACCAACATTGTCATTAATAACAGTAACAGCAGGGATAATGTATATTTAACCCAGTATCATCCAGTATAAAGTTCTAATGTTGAAATCCTGGTCGCGTATCAAAGAAAAAAACTGTAGCAATAATAAAGGAGTTTTTAATACCTATCTTCCTGTATGTTGGCCATATATTTCCTCTTCCCATAAATTTAGAGACATGATTATTTAATTGCTTCTTTCAAATGGTGTGGGGGTGTCGTCTGAATCAAGTAAAAAGGGAGTTCACATATTTACCTGTGACACAAGGAGGATTGGGGATGTTGAACATGCTAGTGTGTTATCACTCCTTTTTCATAAAATCCTCTTTTAAGGTAAAAGAAGGAGTAGGAACACATCCTTGGGACTCCTAGACAGTAGCATTATTGAGACCCTTCATGGAGAAATGGGTACAGGAATACCAAAGATTACAATAGCTCTTCAGATACCAGAGTTTGCTATTCCTGCAGTAAAGAAATTGAGGATGTGGAAAGTGAAAAAACAAACCATAGGAAGTCTCCACAGAAAACAATTATATGGGAGATTATGAATAAAAAATGCAGCTAGGCAGGTAGATTTTCCTAGACTCTCTGACGAAAATAGAATCTTACTTTAACACTATTGATAGACAAAAGAATACCTGAGAAATTATGGAGATGTAAATTGGCTTACTTGTCATGGGAAACCAGGGGTGAAGGAAATTTAAAACACAAACTTTGAATGAAAGACAGTGTATCAGACAGAGTGTAATGGGATAGAAGAATCCCAAGAACACTTTTATATTTTGTGCCCCTTTGCAGTACAGCTCTAGGCCTTTTGGGCCACCAGGTGGCAATGGGCTCCAGCAAACTGCATAATTTATTTATTTAACATTTGTTGACCAGGTAGGTACACTACACAAATTACATGCCCATTTTCAGGAATGACCCAGGAGAGTACAATGAAGATACAGGTACAAGCACGAAGCATAAAGTATGAGAGTTTAATTTTAGCAGAATATGGGAGAACATTAAGCAAATACCATTATAGCACTTTGAATGTAATATTTTCCTGTATTAAATTTTATATGGGGGCCGCCGGTGGCGCTGAGGTTGAGGCGTGGGCGCCACACACCTGCGCTCCATGCAGTGACCCGGAGTTCGGGAGGCGGACTCGGGTCGCTGGTGGGCTTGACGAGAGATAAAGCAGGCGTCCACCGACAGCTCGCCCATCCGGGAGGGTTAAGGCAATAAGTCCGAACACCGCTCCGACTCAAGCCGGAGGCTCGGAGTACTGCAAGCCCCTAACGTTAGGGGGAGGGCTGCCACATTACAGCGTGACGTCGGCGCCTTGCGCCTTGACGTCAGGGGTCCTACGCTGTAAGGGGGTGGGAGAAAAAGTGGAAAATGCCTGCCATCACCGGGAAGATGGAGCTTCCGGAGATGTGCCCTCAATGTACCTTCGCCCGCCCGATGGCCCTTGGACCGTCGATAGTTGATTGATGGGGTAAGGGGGCTCTGCCCCATCCCCGCTCGGGGGTAAACCGAAGCTCCATGGGGTTCCAGAGGGTCATACGGGCAGGGTGGAAGGTACAGGGATGTCTACCTTGAGGCTCCTGAAGGGTCGGGGATGGTAGGCAGGGAAGGCGAATAAATAGAAATTTCCAAAAAAAAATTTTATATGTGGCAAGCCAGATGTTTTCTTTAAAACATATCAACACACTG
The DNA here is from genome assembly GCA_016271365.2 of Neoceratodus forsteri. Taxonomy (NCBI): domain Eukaryota; kingdom Metazoa; phylum Chordata; order Ceratodontiformes; family Ceratodontidae; genus Neoceratodus; species Neoceratodus forsteri. Next base: position 1,466,194,961 of record CM057459.1, read on the forward strand.
AATCTTGTGATTATGAAACAAATAGAGTCCATGTTACTCAATGTTAAAATGCAGGACTACAAAACTAGAGGTACTAGACCGTGCAAGGCATTATTCTTGGATTACTTGGGAGAAGAAAATAAAAGAGAAAAGGTGAACAGTAGATCTCTGTGGTAATATTCTTTAGACTGTTTGAGACATAGGATCACGTGATGCAGAGCATCGAGAGGCAGCACTAGACTGGAGCTCCTGCCTACCGCCCTTTGCAAAAGCCCTAATCACTAATTTCTGGAAAGGCTAAACGCTGATTTCTAGCTCTACTTACCGCTACTGCTCCCCTGCCTTTAGCGATCGTATTTGTATCTGAATTCCACAACGCAAATAGCTTTTCAGCAGCGATGGATGCTGAGATGAGGCAGGCCGGGATCAAGCATACTTAGCCTTCCACCTCGGAGAAAACACAAAAAAAATCACAAAGTCAAGGAACAGGGAGTTCTGCTAAAACAAATACTTCCAATTCTCCTGCGATCCCTCTGACTGAAGATCAGTTTCTCCAAGAGCTCTTACCCTTCAGAGAAACTTTGGAAGACATTTCTACGGAACTGAAATCTATCAAAGGTAACCTGACTAGCCTCAAGACAAGGATGGGGGACTCGGAGACCAGATCCTTGTCTCTGGAGAAGTGGAAAGATAAAATTAACCCGAGATTGTTCAACTCCGCCAACAAGTGCACAAACTCCAGCTTAAAATGGAAGACTTAGAAGGGAGAAGCAGGAGAAATAATGTCCTGATCATCGGGCTACCTGAAGCCGAGGAGGGAGCTGACACCATTGCCTTTATGCAGAAGTTGCTACATAAGATCATGGGCCCCTCTTCACTGAACCCACACTACCACATAGAAAGAGCTCATCGCTCCCTCAGACCGAAACCTCAATCCGGAGCCCCCCCGACCAATCATCGTTAAATTCCTTAGCTTTGTGGAGAAACAGCACATTTTAACAAAATCCAAAGAGCTGCAATCAATAACCTGGGAATGTTCTAAAATAAGAATCACACAAGATCTCCCCTTTGAGACTCGCCAGAAGCATTCAGCATTTCATCCAACTGTTAGCAAGCTGATAGCTGCAGGCATCCACTTCATAATGCTATACCCTGCTAAGCTACAAGTGGCAATTGAAGGCACCTGGCATACCTACGATTCTCCTGAACAGGCTGTTAGCTGTTACAGATCTCACCTCCAAGCTTCCCAATCTCTTCAAAGCAGGCTGACTTTTCAAAGACTAATCTGGGTCTCAATTGTGCAAAGGGGGAATTTTCTCCTAAAGTCGGTTGTAATGATTTAGGTTATTTACCTGTTTTTTTGGGTTGGTTTTTCTTCTCCTTAATCGGTGGGGTTGGGAGGGCTGGGTGGGCGTGGTGGCGGTGGTAGGCCTGACTTTTCCCTCATGGTGTTGCATGCTCGCTTTGTGCTGGGGGTAGGAACCTTTGGCGGTGGGCATTTCCGCAGCAATTCTAGAAAGGACTTTTTGGTCCCACCCTGTATATTATCCCCCTGTTATTTCCTCGATTTCTTGGGGCCTGGGTTATTTGGGATTCTGGATGTATATTACTAGTTTATTTTGGGGGTCACTGTCTTACAACTGATTGGTCTTTCTAAGTTTATCCTCGTTGGAGGTTCCTGCAAGCCCCAATTTGAACTAGCAAGCCACATGGGGTAAGTCATTATTAATATATCTACGTAATGCTGGTGGACTGGATGGCTCAAGTTTGGTTTGGTGGAAGGTCTCACTCGCAGGATAATGACAGTGCTGATTGTTATGGTCCTGGGTATTTTTTCCTGTTTTTTCCCTTACTACTCTGAAACGCTTAATTTTGGGGTATTACATGGTCTGGATGATTGGATGAGGGTGGCAGAGGGGGGGGCTCCAGTTTGGATCAGGCTCAAGGAGAACTGCATAGCGTACCAGTAGATGGGGGAAATGGCATATTTCTGGGGAATCTAATCGGGTACACTGGCATCGGGTGTCTGGCAAGTGACCCTCTCAAGTTTACATTCCCCATTCAGGATAGGATTCATTTTATTTGGGCAGATGTTCACCGAAATACTGCCAATAGGGATTGGTCTCCAAGGGCCTTTGCATGGGGGCTATGGTTATTTCTTATCTGCACTTGGGGACCTCTTGTATATAGTTGTAGGGTTTTTGGGGGCTGGGGGGAGGGCTTCATGGATCTGAAACTTCTCCTGTTGACATTGCTTATAGATGTTAGGGATAGGTTGGTAAAGTTAGTCATGTTATTGCCAAGAATCCAAAATGTTTGGATTGTCAGGGAAGAAACAGCTTTATTACTGGTTCAACTTTTTAATGAGAGGGAGGGAGGGGAGGAATGGTGTGTGCCCTTTAAAGTACTTTTTCAGTTAGCTATTTATGATTGTTCCTTCTTTTTATGTGTGGACAATGGCTAACAAACCACTTAAAATTGCCACGTGGAATGTTAGAGTGTGTAGAGACATAATGAAGAGAAATCAGACCAGACCAGAGGGTCGTAGTTGGCGGGATAGTCTCATCCCCAAGGAGGGTCATTAGTGGGGTCCCACAGGGATCAGTCCTTGGGCCCCTTCTGTTCAACGCCTACGTCTCTGACATAAGGACAGGAATCAGGAGTGAGATGAGTCTCTTTGCGGATGACTCGAAACTGGGGCGGTGGTGGATGGGGAGGAGGGAGGTTGGCCTACAGGGGGACCTGGAGGCTCTGGAAGATGGTCTAGAAGTGGAAGCTGAGGTTCAATGCAGGGAAATGCAAGGTACTCCACCTGGGGCAGAAACCCTGGCCAGAGTGTACACCCTGGGGAAATGCTACAAGTCTCGATGGCTGAGGGGGACCTGGGGTGGTGGTGGATGTCAAGATGAACAACTCTGAGACTTGTAGGATGGCAGCAGCCAAGGCCAACAGGATGCTGGGATGCATCGCTAGGGGATCACCTCCAGAAGGAGTGGGAAGCGATACCCTCTGTATAACTGCTTGGTGAGGCCGCACCTGAGTACTGCAGCTTTGGGAGGCCACACTTAAAGAGGGACATTAACCTCCTGGAGAGGGTCCAGAGGAGGGCAACCAAAATGATTTGGGGCTTGGGGGACAGGACCTATGAGGAAAGGCTCGAAGAGCTAAATATGTACACATTGGAAGAGAGAAGGGACCGGGGGGACATGATAGAGGTCTTCTGGTACATGAAGAGGGTAAATAGGGGAGGAACAGTCAGGGTGCTTCGAAGGAAGGAGGAGGGGCCACTAGAGGGCATGGGTGGAAGCTGGAGGGGGGAAGATTCAGGGGACAAAGGAGGAGGTGCTACTTCACTGAGAGGGTGGTGGAGCCATGGAATGCCTGCCTAGGGGGCTGGTGGAGGCAGAAACAGCGGAGGGTTCAAGAGGGGGTGGGACAGGTACAGGGGAAAGGTTCTGGAAGCAAAATCCAATGCAGCAAGAATATCCGGAACTGGGAAGGGAGAAGCCAGAGAAGGCGAGGGGGGCAGCAAGGTCAGCACCCAGGGTGGGGGCTGACCAAACGAGCAGACACGAAAGACCGTTAGGCCTATTCTGCTGGCATTTTAGTATGTTAGTATGTTAGTACGTTTTTAAAAATTGTGCTTTATTAAATGTTGATATTATTTTGCTCCAAGAAACCCATCTTCTAGCCAATGAAGCTGCCTGGTTACACAGACAAGGATTTTCCCAAAATTTCGCCGCAGGTGGGTCTTCATCAAGCCGGGTGTGGCCATTTTGATAAAGGGGCACATTTGTTCCAGGCAGAAGAGAAACTAATAGATCCAAATGGTAGGTTTGTGCTAGTTAAAGGTGATCTTAATAGCACCAAGATAGTGTTAGGCTCCATTTACGGTCCAGTTGGTGGGGATGCTGAATTCCTAATGGATCTGGCTAATACGATAGCAGGCCTGTAACCCTCCCCATTAATTTTGGGAGGCAACTGGAACATCCCACCATCCCAAGATCTAGATAGATCCGATTTGCCATTAAAACCTTTATCTTCCTCACAAAAGGCCTTAGCAGATTTTATGGGGCTTCTCAATCTCTCCCACCGTCTCTTCTCGTTCCACTCCCAGGTGCACCAATCATGGTCCCATCTAGACTATATTCTAACCAGTATTTCCCTTTTGCCTGGTCTTTGTCAGGCAGGAATCGAGCCTATTGTTTTATCAGACCATTCGGTGGCATGGTTGTTGATCTCTCCTGCTCCAGACCTCCAAAGGGACACTACTTGTCGACTATATACTCAACTTCTCAAAGAGGAACATATAGTTTTCCATATTAAAACATTAATTCCCTCTTTTATAGATATTAATAAAGGTTCCACAACAAGGGAAGACCTACTATGGTGCACTCTTAAGTGTTATCTTTGGGGGGGATTCATCAAATTAGCATCCAGAAGGAAAAAACAAAGAGAGACAAGGACAATTTCCCTGTTAGCACAAATAAGATAAGCTGAAAATTCTCTATCTGCAGCCTCTCCACCAAACTCCCTGGAAACCCTATTAGCTCTAAGAAATGAATATGCGGACTTACTAAAGGAGAAAGCAGAGTATGCCATCTTAAAAACAAAATCTAAATACATTGACCAAGGAAAGAAAGCTGGTAGAATGTTGGCCCTTCGCCTACGGAAAATAGGAAGCTCAAGGCTAATCCCTTCTCTACAAGCACTGGATGGTACCACCAAAACTTCACCTCAGGATATAGCCCAGGTCTTTGAGAACTTCTATAGCACACTCTATAGTAAAAACACTTCTCCAGTTCCCTCCTCAAGCACTGAAAGATACTTGGAGGCTCTCGACCTTCCCTGTTTACAAGCTTATCACAGGTCCTCTCTATCTTCCCCTATTACGTTGAAGGAAGTGGAGGAGGCAGTCATGGTTCTTGCACTCGATAAGGCACCGGGGCCTGATGGCTTTCCTTAAAATTTCTATAAGACTTTCTGTAAGGAAGTATCTCCCCTGATTCTTAATCTATATGAATATATGTTTAATGCTGATACGTTAGATCCCACACTGCTAGAAGCTATAATAGTTTTACTTCTTAAACCGGATAAACCACACACAGATCTTGCCAGCTACAGACCAATCTCCTTTTAAATTATGATATTAAAATATTAACAAAAACGTTATCCCTTCAGATTAAAAGATTTGGTCCCATTTATTAAGCCCTGAACAAGTGGGTTTTGTACAGGGCCGTTTGTCAACTGATCATCTTAGAACTCTCTCACATTTTCCATACAGCCCAATCCTCTCAGATCCCCATGACCCTGATTTCGTTAGATGCCGAGAAGGCTTTTGACACAGTCAGTTGGGATTTTCTGTGGTTAACCCTTAAGAAGATGGGATTCCTCTTCTTTATCCAGTGGATCCAGACTGTATATATGTCTCCCTCAGCAACAATTTACTACAATGGTGTCTTTTCTTCTCGATTCCTTTGTATACAGGTACCAGGCAGGGCTGTCCCTGATCTCCCTTCCTCTCTAACATATACTTAGAACCTCTCCTTCTCAACCTTAAATGCTCCTCCCAAATATAGGGTATTTCAGTACTTCAACAAACTTTGTCTCTCTCAGTCTATGCCAATGACATCCTTCTCCATTTGGAACATCCAGATACATCTCTAGTACATGCACTAGAAATTATTGCACAATACGGACACCTTTCTAACTACAAGTTGAACCTATCATAAACGGAAATCTTCCCCTTAAATGACCTCACTCATAGAGCTCACTCTGCCCATCTTGGGATGAAATGGTCCCCAAAATCAATTAAATATCTAGGTATACATCTTACTAAAGATCCAGTGTCTTTTAGGAAACTTAACCTTGAAGATTTACTGGTAAATATTCAACAAGATCTCCAAAGATGGGCAAATCTCCCTCTCCCTCTCTCTTTATGTGGCCAGATTAGTATTATCAAAATGAATGTTCTGCCCCGTCTCTTCTATCCCTTAAATTTAATGAATCTGTGGCTCCCACTATCCTACTTTCAGCATATTCACTCAATCATTTCCCAATTCATTTTGGCAGGTAAACTTCCTAGCGTTCCTTTCTTAAGCTTAGTCTTCCCAGCTAAATGGGTCGCTCTGTCTCCCTAACTTTCTTTATATTATTGGGCCAGTCACTTAGTCAAAGTGGAAGATGGCTTTCGGTTGGGGATAATGAACATCTTCCCGCTTATTGCACCGAAAAGACTGCTTCTGGAATCACATAATCTCAAGTCATCTACTATCTTCTATCTCTCCAATTGCACTATTGACCCCATTAGAAAACTCGGTTATTGGTACCTCGATTAAAGTCCTGGCCCAATATTGGTCTTATTACAAGGTCTTCCCTAAGTTAGATCTCGGTCAACCTCTTATCCTTAATCCGAATATAAAGATAGGAGGATTACTGCTTTCTTCAGACTGGCTTCCTCAACTGCAAGGAGCCCTTATAGAAAACCTCTTCTCTCAGGACTCTCTTCTTTCTTCTCCCGATATTCTGGCCAGATTCAAGATAACTCAGAAGTACATTTTCAAAATATTCCAACTGAGACATTTAATTTGTTCTCTCTTTAGTACTACACCCAAAGAGTCCCAGGTTAGGCCCATTCTAGACCAGCTGCAAGAATATGCTAACAAACCCCATGGGGTCTCAAAGATATATTCCTACCTTTTGGACCTCAAGTTCCCAGGCGCCCTTCAGGTTCCAAAGTCTGGGTTTCTCTTCTGCTGGATAGCACCTATATGGGGTCAAATTTGGAAGGATCTTCATAAATACCTCACCAAGACAGACTCAGGCTCACCAATATCACATCTTAAATAATATGTATTACCGCCAGTAGAGCTAGCTAAAATGGGCAGACTCTAACCCTATATGTACCAGGTGCGGTAGGCGAAGGGAATTGATACATATATTTTGGCAATGTGAAAAATTGCCCTTTATGGCAAACAATTCAATCCAGACTAGATCCAATACTAGGCTTGGAGGAGCTTTTCACTATAGAAATATGTATCTTGGGAATGTTTTCCAACATTGAAGTTCAAGAACGTAAATTCCACATGGCTTTAATTTCAACAGTGGTTAAGAAATTGGTACTTAAACACTGGAAGGACCACCTGGTCATTTCATATACTGAATGGTTGAATGATATATCAACGTATTTCAACACTGAAAGACTGGTGGCTAGCTCCCGTAACAATACGAAAATATTTAAGAAAAAATGGGGCAAATTATACGCTTTACATTTGCACTAGTAACCAATACTCTTAGGCCTCTATCTTTTTGTATACTGTTTATAGGTTGCATATTGTTCTCTGTTTCACTGCTCATATGGTTGGTTTTAGTTGGCACTCCAGGGAGGTGGGGTTAATGGGAAGTAGTGGAAGGGGATGGGGATAGGTTAAAGTTTTATTATAATTTGTATAGTTATCTGAAAATAGAATATTCCTTGCAAGATGCTTGTATGTATGTTGATGGTTCCATATGACAAATAAAGACGTTGCATTTAAAAAAAAAGACTGTTTGGGGCATGGCATACATATTCATAGAAACTATTTACATTATCATTGTCTTTTCTCAAATGTCTTTGTTCTTGGACAAGGGAGTATAGATAAGATACCTAAATATAAGATACTGGGTTTATAAAGCCCTTACGGAAAAACAAAATATTACTGTATGTAATATAATGGGATGTTATGTTGTTACTAAAAAAAAAAAAATTCCACTACTCTCCAGTAGGGGAAACTCTGGTTGTCTCCCAAGATGGTCGCTTCAGTGGTTCCAGGAGGAAGGTCGGTTACTACAGAGGCAGAGGAGATGGCCTCCTCTGCCCCTCTTTTGCCTGAGGCTGAACAGACAGAAGCATCAGAAATAATCGTTACAGATCTTCCTGAGGAATACTTTGATTCAGACATGGACTGGTCACAACAGAACAAAGAAACAACCCTGGACTCTTGGGTACTGACCACAAGTAAAGATATATCAGCTGTGATTTTGGAAAAGGAACGTTTACTAACAGAGCTGTCTAAAACTGAAATGTGTGTTAAAAGAAAAGGAAAGCACTGCAGGCTGAGCTGTCAGCACTGCAAAGTGCTCCACAGACAGCAAGACCCACTGACTCACCTGAAGAGCTCAATGGTGATGTAGCCACATTACAGACAGCTGAAAACCTGTCAAGAAACTTATCTGGTGCAAGTCCTGTGATGGCTGGCAGCCTACAGCAACCTCCGACTGAGTGCCAAGAGCCGCATGTATCCTCTAAAGCAAAAACTAAAACTGTCACTAAACGTCAGTGGCTTGGTGTTTCGCAACAGCCCGGCCCAACCAGCACAAATAAGCCCCTTCGGAAAGACTCACTTACCTACGATCCCACAGAGCTATGCGAGACAGTAAATATTGAAAAGACTAGTGTGGACATAATTGAAGGAGAAAACGTTCAAACCGCAGGTAATAGCGAGACCTCCTGCACTCACTCTGCAGTAGAAAAATCCTGGTCGCCTGCTTGCGCTTTGGAAGGAGCAGGCTGGTTACAAACAAATGATGGACAATGGGTGCTGGATCCTGAAGACATGGATGTGCAAAGGTATCAAGGACATTCTCAACACAAACAGGTAGCTACCAATACTACTATTACAAATAAAAATATATTGATCTCTGACATTTCTGTAAATGAATGTATAGATACTTTGCAGTCTGCAAATATGGGCCCCAATGCAAGTGCACTACTGGAACCTGCATCCCAACAGGCCTCCACTTCTAGAAATGCTACTTAAGCTGTGAACATATCAGAAAACAGGATGGGTCCCTCAGTTACTGAATTGCAAGACCCTGCTAGATGGACCTGACTCAATCCTGTATTCCATCTTACTGATTTGTTTCAGAATAAGGATGAGCCAGCTCCGAGGTAAAACTCAGTACGTATGGTATTTAAAGGGGGCTTGAAAACCTTCCTGACAGGTTATATATTGCTAAGAATTTGTTGAAAGGTTCAATGAGATTTTTATCGTCCAAAATCTTTGCTTCAATACACCTAGGGAATGGGAATTTTGACGTTAGTTTTAAAACTCTGTCAAGCCTAGACAGATTCAGGGCACAATATCAAACCTTAAAAAAGTACCTATATTTGGAACCCCTACATGGATATTCCCCTCACTAAACCTGCTATAAAACACATAGCCATCATGTTCCCTAATGAAAGGAGTCAACGTGGAAGGCATCTTTTTTCTGGTTCCACCAGAGATGTGAAGTGTTAGACAGGCCAAACCCCATTTTAGACAGTGAGCAGATTTGGAACAGGGGGTGGAAGATCAAGGTTAAATTGTACTCAACTAACAATGGCCCAGCTCACTTGCCAAGCACCTTTTATCCTGGAAAAGATAGAGGCATATTATTTTACATTGGGCAGCCAAAATCCTGTTTCAAGTGTGGGCCTTGAACACATCGAAGCTCAGCTTGTGACACCCTGAGAGGTAGCCACTGTTTAGATTATGGGAATACTGTACCTCACCCAACTGGGTCAACCTATTTAAATGTAATCTCTATGAGAACGCAGGCCATGGATATGGTAAATGTCCCTGGGCCACAACCAGGAAGACTGCCCCTCACACGAATGGCTAATTAACAAAGCACAACAAATCCAGGCTCAGAGAGCTGCTCATTCAGATGCTGCAGCTGCTTCGACCCAGCTTCCTCAGGAAGTTGTTATTCCTCTGTGCAGACAGTTGGTGAGACCCCATCTGGAGTACTGAGTGCAGTTCTGGAGACCCCATCTCCACAAGGACATAGACAAGATAGAGGTAGTCAGAGGAGGGCAACTAAAATGGTGTAGGGTCTGCAACAGATGCCATACAAAGAGAGACTAAAGGAGCTTAATATGTATACCCTGAGGAAAGGAGGGAGGGGACATGATAGAAACTTTTAAGCACCTCAAAGGAATCAACAAAGTCCAAGAGGTAGCAACTTTTAGAAAAGAGATGTGCAAGAACAAGGGGACACAATTTGAAGATAGAGAGGGGATGGCTCAGGGGCAATATGAGGAAGGATTTTTTCACTGAGAGGGTGGTGGATGCATGGAATGTCCTTAATGAGGAGGTTGTGGGGTCACAAACAGTGGGGGAATTCAAGAATGTATGGGACAAACAAGGCAGTTCTTGTTGGGGGTAGGAAGAAGTAGACTGTTGGTTAACTAGGATCTGCAGCTTATCCAATAGATAGGGAAATGGGCAGAATAGGTGGGCCAAGCAGTCCTTATCTGCCGTCAAAGTCTATGTTTCTATGCCCCCCCTACTGACAACAACTTAACTTCTAGTCAGGACACTAGTAACCCTAATCCCCCAGTTCAGCTAGATGAACCTCAGGCAGTGGAAAACCCAGCTGAAACAACAAATTGCACTGAACAAATGGATGTTTCAATAGAAACACCTAAAGAAGTAGACATATGAACATATGAAGAAGTCAGCAAAGGAAGGCCATTTGGTCTAGCAAGTCTGCTCGTGTTGAGGGTTCACTGCCTGAGCTACTCTCCCTGCCCCCTCTCCCCACTCCTCCCATCCACCCTACCCATGATCCTTACCCTCCCCCTACACCTGTTCCAGCCTCTCTTAAAGCTGCCCATTGTCTTCAACGAGATTACCTCTTCTGGCAGCGCATTCCAAGTGTCCACCACCCTCTCTGTGAAGAAGTGCTTCCTGACCTCCATCCTAAACCTTCCACCCTCCAGCTTAAGACTGTGCCCCCCTCGTGTTATGGTTGCCGCTCAACCTAAAGAGACTCTCCTTAGCAAGCTTATTTACCCCTTTCAAGTACTTGAAGGTCCCAATCATGTCCCCTCTCTCTCTCTCCCCTGTCTTCCAGAGAGTACATGCTCAGTGCCCTCAACCTCTCCTCACATGCCTTACCCTGCTGACCAGCTATAATTTTTTGTAGCCCTCCTCTGGACCTTCTCCAGCAGGTTAATGTCCTTTTTCAGGTGTGGGCACCAGTACTGGACTCCATACTCTAGATGCAGCCTTACCAGTGACAAGGGCAATATAACCTCCTCTCTCCTATTACTGATCCCCCTACATATGCATCCCAGCATCTTGTTTGCCTTTGCTGCTGCTTTCTTGCACTGTGTGGAGTGCTTCAGGTCCCTAGTGATTATCACTCCCAGGTCCTTCTCTTCCTCAGATGCAGATACTCGGACTTTACCCAGGTAGTACTCTGTCCTAGGATTCTTGACTCCAATATGCATAACTTTGCATTTCTTGGCATTGAAGCCAAGCTGCCAGATCCTGGACTAGCTCCCTAGCTTTGCCAGATCTTCCTGTAGGTCCTGTATCCCTTCAGCTGTGTCCACTCTCCCACAGAGCTTGGTGTCATCCACAAATAGGCACATTTTGCCCTGAATGCCATCTCCAGTGTCACTGATGAAGACACTGAACAACACTGGCCCCAGCACAGAGCCCTGCGGGACCCCACTGGTTACCTGTCTTGTGCCAGATAACTCCCCCCACAACCACCCTCTGGGTTCTGTTCTTCAGCCAGTTTTTCACCCATCTGGCCATCTTTTCCCCAACCCTGAGCTCCACCAACTTCCTGATCAACCTTTTGTGGGGCACAGTCATTGGTGATTTAGCTTACTCAAATTGGAATTCCAGTCTGAAACTAAGAGGACCCACTCCTCACATGGAGCTTGAGGTAAAAACAGCCAATTTTGGCAGTGGAAAGTTTAAATATGTTATGCTGTGTGGGATGGGGGGGTTGGTGTGCGCTAGTATCTTTGGATTGTATGCTGTATGCCACAACCTAGTAGCACCCCTTAGAAGAAATGTGAATTCCAGTGTTTGAAGTAACATAAAAGGTTTGAGCATGCTATTTTTGGATTTGTACAACCAGAACCACACTGCAATGATCACTTGTGGCTCCCTGACCATTATTTCCTGTACATGCTCCCCATTTGTGAGCACCAGATCAAGAACTGCCTCAGCTCTTGCTGGTTCAGTGATACAGAGTCAGGAACTCACTCTGCAGTCCTTCCCAGATCACCTGATTCCTAGCACATGTCATGGATGGCATGTTCCAGTCTACCTGGGTAGGTTGAAGTCCCCACAATTACCACCTCTCCTTTCCCACAGCTTCTGATATTTGTGAGCTCAGTTCCCTGCCCTCTCCTCATCCTGACTGGGTGGTCTATAAACCACCTGCAACCTCACCTTTCTCCCTCTACTGGACCTTAAACTGAACCCATAATGCCTCCACCTCCACTTCCTCTGACTCCTCCCTCATGCAAGTGTAACCCCCTTGTTCCCAGGGGTACTAGAATCCCAGTTAGAACCAGTGGCAGGCAGGGAAAGGCAGCTAGTGAAATGGCAGTTAAATGGATTTCACACCGTCGAACTCTGGTTTCAGTCTCAGTTGAGCTGGAGGGTGATGTAATCTTAGAACTCTCACATCAGCATAAGCCACACTTGTTGCCAGCTCTAGGGAGATAGCTTTACAATGTTCAGTAGTTAGTGAGTCAGTCTGTGAGTAGGAGTTCCAGGAGAAGGCTGCAACTTGCTGTGCAGCTCCTCACCTAGGTCTGACAGAGAGCTACCTTTTTGTTTTGGGTAGTCTGTTCTCACCCTAGAAGAACAACATAGAAGGCGGTGACTGAAGTGGTGGAACCCTAGCCATGGGGTTTTCAGCCCCCATCCCAGGAGGGATGGAGCGATCTTCAGGTTTCAGCGTCAATCCCTCACCGAGTCTGTCCTGTGAAGCTGCCTTTGTACAACTTCAGAACTGTGAGTACTACTTTTGTGTCAGCCCAGGAGGGCACCTGCAGTACCTCTGGTGAGTTTCTCTGATAAAGGGACCCTGCCACCTAGATTGTTTTGGGTTTAAAGGTGTCTGCCTACATTTGGAGTCTAGTGAGAGACTGTCCAAGTACAGAACGCTTAACTTTCTGACACCTCAGAGGTGTGTCATGTAGTATGTTAGTGTGAAAAACATTTCAAAATAGCATCTACAAGTTTCTGTGAGGGTGTTATTAACAGATGAATGGCAGGGTATAAACTTGGAAGCAAAAGGTGGGAGACCCCCCCCCCCAATCCAGAGTAACCAGTTTACCTCTCCGGGTTCAGTTTGGGCACCAGTACAATTTTCAGTCAGTGCATTTGGCCAGTGCCTGATGGAAATAGTTACCCAGATGTGGGTTTTGGATTCTTTGTTTTCAGTTCACCTCAGTATAGTGGGCGCTGGAAGATTTGAAGCCTGTACGTGCTCTTTGGTGGTCATGTGTACGACCTTCATTCCTCATGAAATATGGGAAAGTGTCCTAGTACTGGCCGTGTGTGCCTAGTCGATGGGAAATGTACCAGTAACTGGCCGTGTGTGCCAATCTCCATTTTCAGAACCAGAGTGTTCGCTGTTCAAGTCAGAACCAGAGTTCACTGTTTTGTGTCTTTACCTTATGATAAAAAGGAATGTTGAGGAATGTCTGTACTCTAGAGAATCTGCATTACCAGTATGAGTAACCCTGTGGGGGTCCGTCTTCGCTTTGATTATTCCTACTCTGTGTATGTGAATAAAAGCCACAGTCTAGAATCCCAACCTGGTTTGGACAGTATTGTTATCGCTTCCACTGTGTCTGGATTTACTTGGGTGCCCTTGACCAGAAGTGGAAACCTAGCACGATTATAAGCAAATGTCTTCTCCAGGGGACCTGGGTTGCTGGCCATGGTAAATGGTCCCACCAGGTGTGTGCCAGGTGGTGCCACCCTTGCTTGCCTGTTTGTGATAGCAGGCTTAGAAAAGAAATGTATACTTGTTGTAAACCCCCATCCCTCTTTTGCCCCTAGACACTATGTGGTGAGAGAAGCAGCCCTGCTAGTTAGACAAGGGGGGCTGGGGGGGTTACACAAGTTATTCTCTCCCTGATATAAACTCCCACCTCTCCCCCCTTTCCGACTACCCTGTTCCTCCTGCATAGTTTATATCCAGGGATCACAAGGTCCCAGTCATGGTGTGATGTTGCCCAAGTCTTGGTTACTGCAGCTATGTCCACCCTCCTATCCGCTAATAGTGCCTGCACTGTGCAGGCCTTCCATCCTGTTTCCAAGACTCTGTGCATTCAGAGACACCACCCTCCACCTAGAATCTGACCTTCCTTCTCTTCCCTCTATTCTTCTATTCACATTTATCCACTCTGTGTGCACCCTTCCATGTACCCTTGTTATGTGTTCCTCACCCCCTCCACCCTTTGTTGTGTTCTTGCCCTTCCACCTCCTCCCTCCAGACCTCTTCCATCACTGTTGGGGGGGGTCACTGACCTCCTCCTCCTCCTCTCGGAGTCTGTGGGCCTGCACGCCCACTGTCCCCCCTCAGTTGTTTAAATTAAGTGTAGTGGTTATGTATTCCCCCAGTTTGTCACAGAGTACCCTCAAACCCTCCATACTGAGGTGTAGCTTGTCTGGTGAAAAGAGTGCTTTGATTGACCAGGTCTCCTCCCAGTCTACAATACAAATAAACATCTCCTCCCTGCACCATTTCCTCAGCCAGTCATTGAAATCCTCTATTCTTCTTTTCCTGGCTGTGCTGGCCCTTGATACTGGTATCACCTCTAAGAAGGCCAGTGAACTTCCTTCCTCCCTGAAGATCTTCCCTAACTTCCTGAACCTACTTTGCACTATCTCCACCTCCTCCCCAGCTAGATCATTGGTTCCCAAATGTATAACTAAATTAGGTTTTCCTCCAACCTCCTTTACTATTTCCCTTATTCTTGGGCCCACCTTCCCCGCTGTCATCCCTGGCATACAAACCACCCTCCTGCTTGCATCTGGGTCCCCTTTCCTTCCCCAGTGAATACCCCTAATTATGGAGTCCCCTATGATTGCCACCCTTCCATCCCCTGCATCCGTGCTCTCTGTTCTTCTTTTCTCACCTTTGGTACTAGCTGCTTCCCCACCTAACTGCTCCCTCTGCACCCTGGTAAACTTATCTCCACATCCACAATTTATCCCCTTAACTGTTTTTCCATCTCTCAATCTGCCCCTCCCCTCCTGATTATCTGTATCTGCTTTCAGTTTTCCCTTCCCTCTTCCTTCCCTCCTCCCCTTCCTCCACTCTGTTTTGCCTGCCTCCTCTTCCTGACCACCCTGATTGGTTCCTACCCCTCCCTGTCTCCTACTCTCAACCCTGGTTCAGCGTGACCTCCTGCTGCCCACTCCCTCCTTCCAGACAGTGTTGTAAATCTATTCAGTAAATGCACCCCTCTATAATTTCCCTCCACTAATGCTGCTCTCACATTCTTCCCCTTCCCCTTACCATTTGCCATTCCTCCACCCTGAGTTCTCTATTCCTTTAAGGAAGAGATACTCCTGTATACTGGATGCTCCTCCCCACTCCCATCCCCTGCCTGATGCAGTCACTCCCCTGGGCATCATCCCTCTGTCTTTCCCTCCACTGCTCTGCTCCTCTGACTTCCCATCCTCCTCAGCTCCCATCTGAGCAGCCTTATTTCAGCCCTTAGCTGCTCCAGGCTCTTACACAGGACATCCCCTTTACTCCACATCTTCCCCAGAAAGACTGCTGTCCCACAGCTATTGCAGTTACTCACCTCCTGCATCCATATGTATCTATTCCCCACTTCCTCCAAGCCAGCTTCTCCTATCCTCCAGTTATACATAATTATACAATGGGGTCCAATAATTTTTTAATCTGATTGGCTGGCTGGCACCTTTTACCTGTGGTAAATCTTGGCATAACCCATGGGAAAATGTGCCAGTCAGCCACATCTCCCAAAAGGTCAATACGACCTCCTAAAATGAAAAAAATATCCGCCATGTTGATCTCTCACTAGAGCAGGAGTTTCAAAATAATCACTGGCCACTGCTATTTGTAACAGTCTCCCAACAGTCCCTAGAAGAACCACTTCACAACCCAATCAATCGGACTCCCTAAAATAAAACAAAAAACATTTGAAATCGCTATCTTTCATTCCTTGGCAAACTGTCATACTGCATTGCTACAGCGCTGAAGCCACAGAAGGCTTGTGCTCGCCTCCCATGATCCTCATTCAGTTAGTGACTTATTTTTACTCTGTGACAAATCCTGAAATGGGGAAACTGTTTTTCATTAAAGAGAGTATAACTTGTAGAAATCAGCACCGAAAAGCCAAGTGTTGATACTGGGCATGTATCATGGCTCTGCATTTTGGCAGTGATTTCATAGTTATAGCCCTCATTTTAATTTTAAAAGAAAAGTTTCCCAATTTTAGAATTTGTCAGAGAGTACAAATAAGTCATGAACTGAACGAGGAAACAGGTTCACATATTCCCGATCCTTGGCCCCTCTAACCCACTGGCAAGCAACAGCTGAGACCCGCCATTCTCATCCAGTGAATGCCAGCCCTGCAGCACCTCACCCACTGTTGATGCACTGCACACACTCTACCTCCTCCTTGCAAGGATGATCCGGCCACTCCAGGCTTCTGTTTTCTCAGACTCCCGGTTTGACCTGACACCCAGTAGGTGAGCATCAGTCACCAACTAACCCAAGCACAAAACTCCACCATGTTTCTTTGAGTTCTGTACTACTTAGTGAAAGTGAATGGCGCCAATATCGCCTGGCTTTAGCGCTGTGGCGTCCAGGGCACTGTCAGTCATTTTAGGATCTGTCTTGCAGCGGCCAGTTATTGTTCCACTGTGTTCTTTTTTCTCTCAGCCAAGTATTTCCTGCATTTCCACCTCTTTGTGTCTCTCGGCATGTAATTAATGGAAACACTGACAGCTTATTTTTACAGATATATTTAATAGGATAACACGGACACTTGCGGAATGTCAGTGAGGCTTCAGGTCCTCCTCGACAGCCACATTTTCTGCATCTTCTTGGTCACTATACTGAGCATGACTAGTACAATTAAAAAATTCAGCCAGTGTGTTATGCATCAGTTTATATTATGGAAGGAAGCGAGAAGGGGCAAACATATATCTTAACATTTCAGTTTATTTTTGCAAGTCGCATCCACTCCTCCTTAAATGGGAGATTGCAGCAGATATTTTTTGAGGAAGGACAGAGCAGTTTTCAGAGTTAATTAAGAAATGAGAAATGAGGGAGAGACCCTACAGATGCAGGCACTACACACAACCATCTCTTCCTTCTTTGGAAAAACAGCTGCTCCTGGAACCTAGGAAGGGTCTCTATAGCAAAGGACTATTTTTTGGCGGAGTAATAAAATCCTTAAAAATAATTTAAAATATAAAAACTTTTTCCTTTTTGACACTAAAAAAAGAGGGACATTGTATAATAGCAATAAACCACTCCAGGGTGTGGGTTATGCTGGGGTTTTCCCACTTCTGGTGCAGATTTGGTCACGAGACCGCACCAGGTGTGGGTAAATCCCAGCATAACTCACACCCTGTCGTGGTTTATTGCCTAACTATAAAATAACTATAATATTCAAAAATATATAAATGTCTATGTCACTTTACTATCAAAAGGTAAGAACAAGCACACTATTCTGCCTTCTACTAATACAGTTTCTATCATAGAACCAGAACACAATGAAAAACATCTGCTACATAGCAACAACAACAGGTGACAACATATCAAGCTGATGTAGCTTTTTAAAATAGAAAAAATGTAATCGTTTAAACCAGTAGAAATCAGCAGTCCCAAAAGCACCTTGAACTACAAGAAGAACACAGTACCACACCACTGTCACAGTAATTAAACAGTTCTAAAGACTGGAGAAAGAAGAAAAAATCAGAGACAGCACAAAAGATATAATGTACTGTAAAGTATTAGGCAATGGGTATACTCAGTTGTTTAACAGAGAAATAAAGTACCTACCGAAACAGACAGAATACCCACAAATGACACTTAGATTCTCAATATCAGACACCGGCAGAGGCTAATACAGAAAGGGTTTAAACTATAATGTTAAAATTGAGCACATCAGAGTCGAAAGATCACACTAAACAAATATGTTGATCCTTCTGACTTCCAACCAATATCTACCACACAAATAAATAAAACAAAACAATTTTTAAACTGGAAAATATAGTAAAAAGCAGTTCGCTTTGGAAACTCTTCTCAAACACAGCCACTCAGCTAGAGTTCTAGAATCAGAGCATGACCCCCACACACCCTTTCCCAGCCAGGAGCAGTCTTTTAAAAAGTTACTGCCAAGAAAAGAAACAGGTTGGATAAAACCTTGGCAGGCAAACCCAGAAGTGGTGGTAACTCTGTGGAACCCTGGAGAGCAGGTAACAAATATGCAGCACTATCTACAGCTAGACAGGATGAGGTGTCTGAAGGAGAAGAATCAGATTCCTCCTCTATGACCTCCTGCACTACAGACGTGTACGGTCACACATGGGGGATGACTACATTGCACTGAACTAGGCACAGAAGGATCCTTAAAACCTCTTGATGTTAATTCCAAGACTGTTCCTTCCTTTCTTCACCTTTTCTAATGAGCTTCCTTACCATAACAACCATTAATACAAACAGTATTAAGACAGACAAAAAATGGTAACAGTTCTAGGGGCATTACAAAAGGAAAACAGTGACATTATTTGTTTACAGGATACCAGGCTGAAACCCCAGCTGGAAATGTAGCAAGTCACCAAATACTGGAATAAAGGCCCATCATTCTTGTCAATAGGGAGGAGCTCTTGATGGAGTAGAATCTTGTTTAATAACAAATATCAAGATATCCAGATTTGTGGATATTGTACCTGGAAGAGCACTACTCTTAGATATTATACTACATACAAGATTTAGGATCATAAATATATGCCCCACAGACAAAGGCTCTTAGAGCCTCCCTGTTTAAACAAATTCAGCCTTTTCTGTACACATCTGACTGGTGATTTGGGCTGGAAACTTTAATTGTGGTACAGATAGGGCAAATAGAGGTAGCAAAATTGATAAAGACATTTTGTGATACTTCTGCTTTAAAAATATTACATCCACAGCAAATTTAAAAGATACATATAGACAATTTCACCTACAGGAGTAATACTTTTTCAAAGGTCCCTTTCCACACAAATAAATTTCATACTTGTATCCATGATTCTAGAACTCTCGGATATTAAACTACAAGCTAGGGAATTTTCTGATCATAGATCTCTTACTGTATGTGTACACTGGACACAATCCCCGAGGTGCAAAAAGAACCCACAGAGACTAAACAGTTCTCTAGTATTTGATGAGAAAATTAAAAACAACCTGGAAAGCAGAATGGCAAACTAGATTGTCATTTGCAGAAATGTACAACAATGCTGCCACCTAGTGGGACGATATTAAGCAGATGTGGAGAAAATGTTTTCAATTGAAGGCCAAAAATGTAGCAAGTAAAGATTATCTAAAATACTTATATCTTAGAAGTCAGCCGCAGAAGCTAATTTCCCTTTCAGAAACTAACACATTGAATTATGCATCCCAAATTGCGGTTATTAAGAAACAAATGTTAGACATGCAGAATAATAGAGCCAAATTGCTTGAGCAAGAAATGAGATTTGGGACTACCATGAAAAAAGGGTCCATGGACCCCTTTAAGGAGTGTAAAAGCAGAAGAAATCACAGAATAATCACTAAAATGAGCTCAGAGTCTGGCCAAACTATTTCTTCACCTGAAGGGATACTAGACCAATTAGATAAATATTTGAAAACCTTATTTGGTAGGACCCCAGAGACTACACTGGATAGACTTGAAAGTTTAAACCTCCCACAAGTCCAAGCAGTGGGTAAGGAATTTTTATCCATCCCAATCACTGCTGAAGAAATAAAATTAGCCATTTCCTCACTCAAAAGTGTCTTTGTGCCTGGCTCGGATGGGATTGGTACCGCCTTATATAAAAAACTTTTGCTGAAGAGCTCGCTCCTGCTCTAGAATTGTTTTTTTAATAGTATGCTGAAAGAAGATGGCATTTTGCACACTATGAATCAGGCCTTCCTCATCTTGCTATTCAAAAAAGGAGTATGCAATTATTTAAGGAAGTGGAAACCTCTGAGCCTGCTTAACACTGATCTGAGAATCCTAAGTAAAATCTTTCTGAAGAGGCTTCTTGAAGTAGTTGACAAATTAATTAGCTATTACCAAAGTTATGCAATACCAAAAAGGTACCAATATGACTACTTTATCATGCTTAGGGCAATTTTTTATAAGGCCTCAAAAAAAGATCTGCAAGGTTATATTTTAAGTATAGACCAGGAAAAGGCCTTTGACCAAATATCCCATGAGTTCTTATTTCATACTCTTAGGCTTTTAGTATTCCTGCAGTCTTCATTAACTGGATACAAGCCATGTATAAGAATGCCACTCTTATCCCAAACATCAATGGATGCATAGGGAAAGAAGTTGAAGTAAAAAGAGGAGTTAGGCAGGGGTGCCCCCTAAGCCCCCTTCTCTATGCATTGTATCGATATCTTTTTAAGAAAAATTGATCAAAATGACTTAATTCAAGAGATTATGGTTAACCCAGGTTCCGCACCTGTAAAAATATTAGCATACGTAGATGATTTAGTGTTATATCTAGCCCCTTCCACTAACACCAAGTCACTGATTGAGACTTGTCATAACTTTGCTCAGTGCTCAGGCTCAAAAATCCATTATCACAAAAGTACAGGGGTAGCACTGGGCAACACCCCATACCCAAAGGAGGAGTCATTGGTGAGATATCCATCACTAGAGAAACAATATCAATATTAGGGATAGTGTTTGGTGGGGAAGACATAGGAAGACAGAATTGGGATTAATGCATGCAGAAAGCTAATAGATTAGTGTGTTCTTGGAAAGGCCAGCAAATATCGAAAAAGAAAAGAGCCCTGCTAATCAAAACACTTCTTATACCAGTGTTTTTGTACTTGAACTATGCCCCCCCCAAAAGCTCTATTCGTATCACCATACAGTGTATTCTTTCAGGCCCTTTGTGGGAGTCAGGTGAACCCAGTAAAGACAGAAATTACCTATAGAAAAATTCAGGAAGCGGGTTTAGCTATGGTAAATTTGGTTGTTGTCTTTTAGTAGCTTGAATTGTGCATATTATGGAAATGCTATGAAGCCTGGATTTAAAATCTGGAAAACATGTGCTTTAGCCTGGCTAGTGCCTTGCTCAGCAACCTGGACACACGGGTAAAACTGGGTTACTCCATAGGATTCCTCGTCTTCCAGGGTATGGGCTGGAACAAATGAAAAAATTTGATTAAATGGGGGATCACCAGCCAGCAGATACAAACTATGGACAGGAAAAACTTATACACACATATTATTCAGAAAGAAAGGCAGGAGAATGTACATTTTGTGGAATGCCCCCTAGATAAAAGTACAACAGAATATCAACATGCTAACAGCCAAGCGTTTGTCAGAGTTTGTATGGGATATGGTTTGGCTCGGATTATATGATAGATTAAACATTAGAAATAATAATACACACACGCAACTACAGGATAGGTACTGCTTGAGTCATTATTGTGTACAAATACTAGAATCACAAATACACCTCTTTCTGGAATGTGCATATGCTCGCCCATTTTGGGCACATATTGTAAAAGCATAGGGGAGCCACTTTTTAATAAAATAACATATCCTATGTTAATGTATGGTGTCATGATTGGTGGATGGGGTAAATAGAATGCTGAAACCTTGTATATTATATTTGCTATAATTAGATACTATATATGGCCTATGGTGATTAAATTATATTGGACTGATATTTATGACTTGTTGTATCTGAATTTTTATGTTTTTTATTCCTTCATTTTATTTGTTTTTAAGTTGTACAATGCCTTGATTGAAGAAAGGCATGTTATAAATAAAGTTATTATTATTATTTATTTATTTATTTATTTATTATGGCAGTCAAGATATGTATGGGTTATCCAGCAAAGAAATGTCAGTCATACTGAAATTCTCAAGAACATCCAGATCTCTATTCAGAAATTGTGGTGTGTTGATTATAAAAAGTAGGACTACGAAAACGTAAAATCATTATGGATTGTGAAAAATGGACCAAACCTCCATGATTTGTATTTTTGTAACAAATACTACATTTTAGTTCATTATTGTATAATTTAGTAATGATCTTAGTACGATTTGTTTATTATGATTTATATTTTGTCTGTAGTCCTAACTCAATAAAAATTCCCCTACTCTTTTCGAGAAATGCCATGGGATCTTTAACATCACCTTAACAACCACCAGAACAGGCAGACAGGACCTCGGTTTAACATCTCATCTGAAAGACGGCATGTCAGGAATGCAGCACCCCCCTCATGCTGCACTACAGATTTAGGGAGATGTACAGCTGTATAGGGAGAGGCTTCACCAGTAGAAAACTGGAAGTTGTTATCCCTCTGTACAGACAGTTGGTGAGACCCCATCTGGAATACTGCATGCAGTTCTTGAGCCCTTCAGCTCTGCAAGGACACAGACAAGATGGAGGCAGTCCAGAAGAGGGCAACTAAAATGGTGCTGGGCCTGCAAGAGAAGCCATATGAAGAGAGACTAAAGGAGCTTAATATGTATACCCTTGAGGAAAGGAGGGAAGAGGGGACATGATAGAAACTTTCAAGAACATCAAGGGAATCAACAAAGTCCAAGAGGTAACATCTTTCAGAAAAAAGATGTTCAAGAACAATGGGGCACAATTTGAAGATGGGGGATGGCTCCAGGGGCAATGTGAGAAAGTGTTTTTCACAGAGAGGTGATGGACACATGGGCAGCCTTCCTGAGGAGGACCTGGGGTCAAAAACTGTGGGGAAATTCATGAATGCATGGGACAGACATAAGGCAATTCTGGGGGGTAGGAAGAAGTAGGCTGTTGGTTAACTAGGATGTACAGCTTATCCAATAGGTAGGGAAATGGGCAGACTAGGTGGGCCAATCATTATCTGCCATCAAAGTCTATGTTTCTTTGTTTCTCTACCTTGGTGTTTACCTCGCTAACTACCCTGTTTTGTGGGGGGAGGGGATTTGGGATTTCCCTGCTCCTTTTCAGTGCCTCCCTCCTTAGCTAGATTAAATGCTTGCCCATGAAGCATTTAAACCTATCACCTAGGATTCTGGTTCCCTCCCGGACAGATGCAGACCATCATGCCAGGATAGACCTGTACCTTCCACATGGACCCCCAATCCCCAATGAAGCCAAAACCCTGAGCTCCACACCAGCTTTTCAACCATTCATTAAATCCTATGGTGCGGAGAACCCTAGCCTCACCCATGCCATAGACAGGCAGCACCTCCGAGAAGGTTAACATGCATGCTACTTGTCTAAGGCCCCTCGCCAACTCCACAAACTCCTCCTGCACTGCTCTGATACCATTCCCAGTCAGGTCATTTGTCCTTAGGTAGACAATGATGTCCAACTCCTCTCCCATGCAGTTGCTCCGAGATCCAGAGGATTCGCTTCCTGTCCTTCCGAGTCATGGCACCAGGCAGGCACCTTACCTCTCTTTCTCCTTCCTCCCCAGTTCTACCTCCCTAATAAATGAGTCCCCCAGCAGAAGTTGTTTCCTTCCCCGTGGGGTCCCATGCAACCCTCCTGTGGGTCTCCTTTGTGGAGGTTCCCAGTATCTCCTTGGTCTCCACTATGGGTGCCTCCATAGAGGAACCATGCTCTGCTAGAACAGCATATGAATTATGGAGAGGTACAACTGGAAGGCTGTGCCTCTGTTCCGCCACCCTCACCCTCCCTGAGCTCACCGTGGTTCAACCACTCCTCTTTCTTGGCAAACTTTGAGACAGCAGCGGTGGCCCTGGTGGTCCCTGGGTGAGGGAGGAGGTTTCCCGAATCCTCACCAGGTCAGCCAGGAGACAGGCAAGCTCCTCCCTCAGACCAGAGAGTTGCCTGCAAATAGGGCAGCATCTCAGCTTCCAGAATGTAAACTAGAAGACTGATGCTCACAGCCAGTGCCCTGCACCTCTCCCAACATGTCTCTTTCTCCCTTCCTGTTTAAATTTTTCCTTTTTTTTTCGTTAGTTTGTGCAAGCGTGTGCATGCCTTTACCTCCTATGCATCGTGCTTGGCTGTTAAGGTTATGACAGCTGTATGTCCTTTGCCCTTTTGGGGAAGTGATGTCAGAACCCCTGGAATAAAGGAAATAATGCACTTGGGGTGGTTGGGGTGAGGTGCAGGGTGGGTGGGACCAAGCCTGTGCCCTTCAGAAACAAATAGCTACAGCTCTGGCCCAACACCACAGGGTGTGCTTTCCATCCTTTCAGCAAGACAACCTGTACAGTAATTTATCAGAAAATATACCCTGTCAAAAACAATTTCAGTCAGAGAAAAATAAAGCAGTAAACTGTAAAACGTTTAAACACAAAACAGTAACATAACCTGGAAGCACAACCTGTAACAATTTATCAGAAGATATACCCTGCCAAAAACAATTTCAATCAGAGAAAAAGAAAGAAGTAAACTGTAAAACCCGTAAGCACAAAACAGTAACAAAACCTAGAAGCACAACCTGTAAGCACAAAACAAAACAGTAACAAGCCAATAACTCTGATAAGTCAAAAGAAGCCTTAATGTTTCTCCTTGCTCTGTCCTTTCCAGCAAATCTAGAAAAATCAAAGCTCAGGTGAAGCTAGGTGCTTTCTGCCAGCAAACTTAGTATTCCACTTCAAAACATCAACTAACCTGACCTTTGGTTGAGGGGTAAAGGGCAGAAAGGGTTTCCTTGGTAGAGATGGGGGAAGAGGAATCTAATGGAAGAGAGACAAAAGGCAATGTGAGGAGCAGCTGGGAAGGCTGGAGGGTGAGTGGATGGGAGAGCACAGGTGGTAAAGAACTCACTGAAATGAGCTGCAACAGAGAAGGGGTCAGACACTGGTGAACCACTTACAAGACGGACTGGAGGAGTGGAAGGTATTGGGGGAGTCAAATAGGGAGTTACTTTCCAGAATTTTTTGAGGGAGTTAAGCTTGCTCCGAAGGTTGGCCTTGAAATACTGCAATTTCACAGCCCAGACAGCCTTCATAAAGGACTTCCTGATAGACCTGTTTAGAAAATGGATCTACCAAATCCTACACTCTGATTGGTTCAGACAGTAAACCACTGGGTCTGGTATCAGGCAACAGAGACTGGGAAATAATAAGTTTCAGTCTTTGTATGCCTGAATTACTGTGACATGGAATTTTAAGCATTTCAGTAGCTGCCATCTTTTACTCTCACTTAGCGAGACTGAGATATTCAGTACCCCCAAAGTTTACTCTTCACAGTGCCCTCTTGCAGTTTTACAATAAAAAATTATTTTGCTCAGCATAGCACTGTCACATAATACTGTCAGCTCACCCACTCACTGCAGCCCCCTGCTCCATCTGTCTGGCTGTCCTCTGACTTAGCTGTGGCAAACCAGCAGCAAGTGTCTGTCTGCGGGAGACAAATCCATATAAATACTGTTGCTTTCAGCTGGCTTCACAGCACTGAGCGAAGGGGTTCGCTCAGCACGTTGGTGACCTGGGTTCATGCCCCAAGCCCGGGTACCAGGAGCAGAGTCCAGCAGGGAAGGGATGCACAAGCATGGGAGGGTGAGTACTGCCTGGGCACCTCTGGGCGGATTGGGTGCATGCTAGGGGGATGTGCTTCCTCAACATGCCCCCGCATACCCCAGCCAAAGGATGCCACCCACAAAGGCTGAAAACTTGGTGGGGTGGGGCAGAGAAAATGGAAAAAGGATGTCTCGACCAGCTAGCTGATGGCAGCTAGATCCTCACCACCACAGAGCTCCCAGATAGCCAGGACCAAACCCAGGAGCACCTAGGGCCAAGAACATAAGGCTGTATGGCTCATTCTCCCCAGAAGGAGAGGACACACCTGACAAAAGGGATACATCGGGTTATCCTGGGGGAGGCTGCAGTATGGGGCGACAGTTGGCAGCGGTGGTTGCCTGAGGTGAGGTCCTAGGTGGCCAGGTGAGGCTAGTCGAAGACACAGGGGAGGAGCAAAAAAAAAAAAAAAATACCATTGCTTTCATTGTAGGATTGGTTCTACAGTGTCGTGGTCACACTTCACATAATGAAAAAAGGTGCACAAATAAATGCTGAGGGAGTCCAAACAGGTATATGCTCGGTAAGTTTATTAGTGCACAAAAAACAGACAAACAGAGCTCCAGGGCTTCGAGTCCCAGTGGGCTCTTCGTCACATAGAGGGGAGAGTATTGCTGCGGCCTTTCAATTTAAAGGTCAGAGCTTAAAGGTACAGTATGTACAAAATGTGCCAAATCCTAATTAAATGGTAATTAAAAGCATATCCAATATTAAATGTCATTAGCAGCATTTGTACAGTTGAGTTGCTATTTTTCAGTGCTGCATTTTTCTGCTGCCTTGTTCTTAGCCGAGCACCACAGGCTTTCTTGTTGTGTCCTCGTGGTCACACTTCCCCTGCTTGACTGTTGCTGAAGCATTCTACAAAAGGACCTGTTGCATGCCCTTGTCTTTAGCCTGAATGCCACAGGCTTTTAGACAGCATTTGTACAGTTGAGTTGCTATTTTCAGTGGTGCATTTTTCTGCTGCCTTATCCTTAGCCTGGCGCCACAGGCTTTCTTGTTGTGTCCTCGTGGTCACACTTCCTCTACTAGCTATGTGCTAAACAATCCACAAAGGACCTGTCACATGCCCTGTCTCAATGCTATGCTATCTAGCAACTGGGTTATGGTGAAAATAATAATAGAATAATAATTAAAAATAATACTGTTACTCCAATCATGGGGGCACACACACACACACACACACACACACGACTGTTAGGTCCGATTACAGTTTTTCCATTACATGATTTTGCATGTTAGGTAACCACTGAATCTGCTAATCACACACAAAAATAAAAATAAACAAAGAAACTAAAGAGAGATGTGCTGTTACACAACCTGCAAAAACATTCAGGAAACCTCTGAATGTTTGGGACAAGGGCATGTGGGACTGAGGAAGAAAACAATAGGTGGACTTTGTTTATGGAAGGTGAGTCAGGACCAACAACATACTGGAACAACACAAAACACAGAAGTGTCCCCTACTGCCAGTGACAGAAGTACAAGGACAACTTTCATCAAATAATATTTATTCATTAAAATTATTTTACAGTAATATTTTACATTTTTAAATAAAATGTTATAATATTAATCCTAAATCCCATTTTCTAAGCACAATAATGTCCATCAGATTGGGCAGTATAGGCTATACTTGGACCTTTCAGGAGCAATAAAGCACTCTGCATTCCATGTTGGAACATATTGCACCTCTGGGAGATCCGGTATAGCCAAATACTGCCTACCCTGTTGGGTATTATCACTTGCATAATGGCGAGTCAGGAAAGGAGTGAGATCATTTTAAACATGCCCAGGCGAGGTCATCGGACTTGCACAGTTCAATGTCAGTGTCAGTGACTCAGCAGGTAGCACACTCACCTCTGAGACTGGAAGATCAGAAGGCTGTGGGTTTTATCCCCACACCAGGCACTTAGGTTCATATCCCAATTCTGACACTGTAGTGCAGCATGAGGGGGGTGCTGCACTCCTTGAGGTGCCGTCTTTCGCATGAGACGTTAAACCGAGGTTCCATCTGCCTGTTCTGGTGGTAGTTCAGGTGGATGTTAAAGATCCCATGACACTTCTCAAAAATGTTTTATTATGATAACATCAAAGAAAATCAGTAACATCAATATTCTCTTTTTTTTTCTAAATTATACAAAATAAGAACAAAAGGAAACAACTAAATAAGTATT
Source organism: Neoceratodus forsteri (assembly GCA_016271365.2). Lineage (NCBI taxonomy): Eukaryota > Metazoa > Chordata > Ceratodontiformes > Ceratodontidae > Neoceratodus > Neoceratodus forsteri. Next base: position 1,466,222,651 of record CM057459.1, read on the forward strand.
ACATTCATACAAAATCACACATGCCCCCACAATGCAAAGCATCATGGGCTGCATATGCAAATCACCACAGAATGTTATGCTGGTCCAACTTTAAGCAGAATTGCATGGTGCCGAAAGGCCTCTCACACAGTTTGCAAAGGGTGCTAACAGAAGACATAGACACGTGTTTCGTCCTACCAGGACTCATCAGTATGCCTCGTCTGTTTGACACCCCAGTGGAATGGACCAGCTACCCTTAAGGCAGTGTGCTTTGGATATATTGTGGTGAACCCATTAAAATAAAAAACTATTTAAAAGACAAATAACCTCTATTAGCAAACAATGAGGCAAGGGTTACCCTAAAGGGCATTTGGCTGGGAAGCCAAGTTTCAAGAAAATAAATCACACATGCCCCCACAATGCAAAGCATCATGGGCTGCATATGCAAATCACCACAGAATGTTATGCTGGTCCAACTTTAAGCAGAATTGCATGGTGCCGAAAGGCCCTCTCACACAGTTTGCAAAGGGTGCTAACAGAAGACATAGACACGCAGCCATTCTACCAGGACTCACTTCATGCTCTGCCTGTTTGACACCCCAGTGGAATGGACCAGCTACCCTTAAGGCAGTGTGCCTGGATATATTGTGGTGAACCCATTAAAATAAAAAACTATTTAAAGACAAAGAACCTCTGTGCGCAAACACTGAGGCAAGGGTTACCCTAAAGGCATTTGGCTGGGAAGCCAAGTTTCAAGAAAATACAAAATCACACATGCCCCCACAATGCAAAGCATCATGGGCTGCATATGCAAATCACCACAGAATGTTATGCTGGTCCAACTTTAAGCAGAATTGCATGGTGCTGAAAGGCCTCTCACACAGTTTGCAAGGGTGCTAACAGAAGACATAGACACGTGTTTAGTCCCTACCAGGACTCATCAGTATGCCTCGTCTGTTTGACACCCCAGTGGAATGGACCAGCTACCCTTAAGGCAGTGTGCCTTGGATATATTACATTCATACGATCATGTGAAGAAAAAAAAGGGATCCAAATCTTCATAAAAACATTAATTAGTTCATCATAACACCTGTTGGGTACCTTAAAAAACCTTCTCCTATACCACTAATAGTGAACTACCCCCTCTCTCTTTCTATTTTACTTAAATTTTATGAACATGGAAAAACCCTTCCACCACTTACAAACCTTCTGTGATGTATGTACTTAGATACATAGACAGTGTCGGCAGATAAGGGCCTATGGCCCACCCAGTCTGCCCATCTGAGCTTGTAAGTTCAGTTTGTTTTCCTAGAAGTCTGTTGCCCCTTACCCCTGACTTCCAGAATTCCTTTATGTCTATCCCATGCAATCTTAAATCCCGTGATTGTTTCAGCCCCCACCACTTCCTCTGGCAGGGTGTTCCACTTCTCCACCACCCGTTCTGTGAAGAAATTCTTCCTCAAGTTTCCTCTGAATCGTCCTCCCTCCAACTTCATCCCATGCCCTCTAGCCCTGGAACATCTTTTTCGCTTAAAAATAGTGTATTCCTGCACCCTGTTCCTCCCTGTAAGATACTAGTATGTCTCTATCATATCCCCTCTCTCCCGCCTCTCCTCCAGGGAGTACATATTCAGTTCCTTCAACCTGTCCTCACAGGACTTGTGATGCAATCCATGTACCATCTTTGTTGCCCTCCTGTGAACCTTCTCTACCCTATGTCCTTACGTAGGTAAGGTCTCCAGAACTGTACACTGTACTCCAGGTGGGGCCTCACTAGTGTCTTGTATAGTGGAATTATGACCTCCCTTTTCCTGCTGGTGATGCCCCTGCCTATGCATCCCAGCATCCTATTTGCTTTACCTGCTGCCTTGTCACACTGTTTCCCTACCTTGAGGTCATCAGAGATGATAACCCCAAGATCCCTTTCCTGCTTGGTGCATGCCATATCCTCACCCACCAACTGATATATTGTGCCAGGGTTTTTGTGCCCCATATGCATTATTTTGCACTTCTTTTCATTGAATTTCAACTGCCAAACCCCTGACCATTCTTCAAGTTTCTGCAGGTCCCTCCTCATTCTGTCTACACCATCTGGTGTGTCTACTCTGTTACAGAGCTTTGTGTCATCAGCGAACAGTGAAATTCTGCCTTCTAGGTCCCCAGCGATGTCACTGATGAAGATGTTGAATAGGACCAGTCCCAGCACTGATCCCTGTGGTACCCCACTGGTCACTCTTCCCTCTGTGGAGCTACAGCCATTTACCACCACCCTCTGTGTCCTACCGCCCAGCCAGTTACCTACCCACCACACTACTGTCCTGCCCACATCCATATTCCCCAGTTTGTGTAATAGTCTTCTATGTGGCACAGTGTCAAAGACCTTGCTGAAGTCCAGATAGGCCATGTCCACTGCCCTCCCCTGATCCACCTCCCTAGTCACCCAGTCAAAAAATTCAACGAGGTTGGTCTGACATGACCTCCCCCTGGTGAAATCATGTTGCCTTGGGTCCTGTAGTCCACTGACAACCAGATGTTCCACCAATCTCTCCTTCAGTAGTGCTTCCATGATCTTCCCCACTACCGAGGTGAGGCTGACTGGTCTGTAGTTCCCTGCTTCCTCTTTGTTCCCACTTTGGTATAAGGGGACTACATCTGCTGTCCTCCAGTCTTTGGGCACCTCCCGTTTCCAGTGATTAGCTAAAAAGGATAGCCAGAGGTTCAGCCACCACCTCTCTTAGTTCTTTAAGGACCTTGGGGTGCACCCCATCTGGCCCCGTTGCTTTATCAACTCTTATTACTTCCAGTTCCTTCAGGACCCTTTCTCATGTAAAGGGACTTGTGTCCATTTCTGCACCATTCTCACCCCTTGTACTCCCTGCAGACCCGTTACCCTCCTCTTCCTCAGTAAAGACTGAGCAGAAATACCTGTTCAATATGTCAGCTTTACTGTTGTCAACCTCCACACGGCCCCCATCCTCCCCCTTCACTCTCACTATCCCTCCCTTTGCCTTTCTTTTTCCTTATGTACCTGTAAAGGTTTTGTCCCTCTACCCACTGATTTTGCAATGTGTTCTTCTGTCTGAGCTTTGGCTTCCCTTACTGACCTCCCTGCCTCCTTTGCTTCTCCTGGTACTTCTCCCTATCCCTTCTGCCTGTGTCTTTTTATATTGCCTGAAGCAATCTTTTGGCTTTCACTTTCTTTGCTACCTCTTTGGAAAACCATAATGGTCTCCTCTTCCTTTTCCTCTTGCTAACCTGCTTAATGCATAATTCTGTTGCTCTTGTAATCCCCATTTTAAATACTGCCCACTGTTCCGTAACCCCTGATTCCTGCCCCATTCCCCTTAACGCCTCTTTCAAGTATCTCCCCATTTTCTCAAAGTCTGCCCCCCTAAAATCCAGGATACGTGTTTTTGTGTGGTTTGGTTCTGCTCGTTCTGTGATTTCAAACCACAATGACTGGTGGTCACTGTTCCCAGGTACTCTCCCACTGTTACCCCCATCACACTGTCCCTGTTTGTGAGCACAAGGTCCAGTATTGCCTTCTGCTGAGTTGGTTCCATGACCAGTTGCTTGAGGAAGGCACCCTGAAGGTAGTCCAGGATAAATCTGCTCCTAGTTGATGCTGCTGCTGGGATGCTCCAGTCCACGTCTGGAATATTGAAGTCTCCAACCAGTACTACCTCACCCTTGTCTGCCATCCTTTGGATGGCTAGCATCAGCTCCCTATCTGTTTCTTCCTCCTACTTCATTATACTATGGACATAAGTGAACAACCAATGAAATCGTCGGACTGGCAGTTTACCACCATTGTAAATCCTGTGATAACCAACGGCTGTTGATGGGTATATGATCATTAATATCTGCAGCATAGGAATAAATACAATAAAAATAAGAAAAAGCAACCTTTTTAATATCTGTATTTTATTATAGTAAAAAAATTAACCTTGGTATGATCGCAATAAGCCACTCGGAGGATGTGGGTTATGGGATTTACCATGGCTAGTGAGGATTTAACCATGAGGCGCAACCACTCCAGCCGTGGTAAATCCCCTGATAACCCACACACTCTCATGGCTTATTGCTTAAGTATCTGAAATATACACCTTTTCCATTGCTTGCTGTATCAATATGCTGACAGTTTCATAAGACATCATTCGCTGATATAAAGTCCGCTGGCACCTAGCATGCCATAAATAATATTTTAAACAACAGTTAAATACTCATAGAGTGTCCAAACGATATTTCGTTCCACAGTGGAGAAACTGACCCAAAATTAGGTTGTCATATGAAAATTTAGTTAACCACCCCATCTTCAATTTAAATGCTAGAAATTCCCAGAGGAATTTTGCATATGTACAATGGAAAAGAAAATGTTCCATTGTTTCTTCTGTATTTATACAAGAGAGATATGGGCAATTTCGTTCTTCTTTGGCCTTATGTTTAAAATTCCCCTAACATTAATCCTTCCATATATAGACAGCCACAAAAATTCCCACATATGAGCAGGAATCTTTTTATTATTCGATTGTTTTAAAACCATTGGAAGAAGAGTGGTAGGTCAATTTTTAAAGCTAGGCACCTCAGGATGGATATAAGTCATCACAGTCTGATATAATTGGAACCTTGTTCCCTGTGCTGTTGTTTAGTTAATCGCCATTTATACAGTTTTTGAGCTGCAGATCTAAAATACTCTGGTATATGAAGATGGGGAGATACCCTTGGTGGAACAATTGTCCAAGCTGAAAAAAATCTATCAAGGTTCAGGGCTGTCCAGTGGTGCTGCAATAAATTTGAAGGGGTCAAGCTACATTTAATGGTTTGGGAGAAAAAAAGAGTGTGGAAGAAAACTATAGGATCCATCATCCCCAGACCCTCTTTCTCTTTTCGTAAATAGGTGTATTTTTTTTTATAGGGTTGAGCCTACTGCCCCAAAGCATTTGAAAAAAAAAACTATATAATTTGGTTTCTAATGTTACGGGGGAGGGAAGATCATAGCTATATATAAATTATGGGAATAATAAACTGTTTATTTGTATTCATTTAAGTTTGGACAGTTTCCACTGTTTCCACCGTTGTACTTTATTATTTACAGTTTGGAAAGTAATATCGATTCCCCAATGGCATGTTTGGGGTCCAAAAGTGATACCCAAAATGTTCAAAGGTGCTGAAGAAATGGTGATCCCTTCCAGCTGAATCGGAGGAGAATGGCTGGAGCCAATAGAAAGACCTCTACTTTTATGCATGTTTAACCGTGCATTTGAAACATAAGAGTAGAGTTTCATAAATGCTACAGATTTTCTCAGCTGAAGTGGATCGGGAAAAAAAAAGGCAGATGTCATCCTCATCAGCTTGTAAATGTATAGCCGTATCCATCCAGATCCCAGAGATCCCGTCCCATAAAGGCTGATCCATCAAAATTTTCAGTAAAGGATCTAGAGAGAAATTATATAAACGAGGACTGAGTGGACAACCTTGCCTGACTCCTGTCTCTAATTTAAACCCTTCTGTAACTTGATAGTAGAGATGCAATGAAATTAAATTCCACCTGTGAAGTGAACGCGAAGTGGCCACTTCACATTATCATAATGATACGCGAAGTGGCCATTGAAAAGTGCTCACTTCACTTTGTTATTATGACTTCACATTGTTATTCCACCTTAACGCGAAGTAAGGCGGAATGACAACAATACAGGCACTTTAGGCAGCCCCCCACACATCACATGGCTTACAGTACTATAAGTCACATGCTTTAGCCAGGCAGGAAGGAAGTGAGTCATACAAGCAGATACTTTCACTTTCTCCTTTGCAGCGGTAGAAAGAGGAAGCATTTTGTGTAGGAGAGTTTGTTAATTAGTTTCTTTCTTGAGCAAATTCCAAAAACCCAAAAGCTTTTTTAAAAGCTAATTCTATAGTTTTTGTACTGTTTTGTCAGTTCTTTTGGTGACTGATTTCTTTGTTTTATAAGTTTTGTGTGTGTGTGTGTGTGTGTGTGTGTGTGTGTGTGAAGTTGCTTGTTGCGTCGGAAAGGGAAGGAGTGCTTTTTTGTGCAATGGACCAGGGAGAGTATGTGGCCCATGGCTGGAGGGGAGTGCGCTCACGTGGAGATCTTAGCCAGGTGGGGTTGTACCACTCCAGACTCTTTGGTCCTGCCTCCCCCACTCTGGAAGCAGCAGCACCACCAGTGCCACTGCCACATCCGCCAAGTCTGCCACCACCACCACCACGTCCACAGCAGCAGGTGAAGCCCCAGGAGCATGACCATGCTACCAGCACTACATCTGCCCCTCCTGTGCCTGGTTCCCCCCCCGCAGCTCCCCAGTTTGGCAGTTTTTTAACTGTGTCGCGGGGACAGCAGCTGTGGTGTGTCTGCTTTGTGGTGTGCAGGTGCGCCGTGGCCCCGGGGACACATCTGGAGACTGGGGCCAGTGCACACATATGCTGAACCGCCACAAGGTGGAGTGGCAGGCTGCCACTGAGCAGGCCAGGCCTCCACCTGCTGGCCCTTCTGTGGCAGTGGCAGAGGTGCTGCTGTTGTGCATCGCCGCAGCAGGAGGAGGCCACAGTAGCAGCTGCTCCACCACTGACCTCACCACTGCCACAAGCACACCGTCACCAACACCACTACCTGGTTTTCCCCCCTCGACCCCACAATGCCTGCAATGCAGGCAGACATAGCACCTTTGTGGGCTGAGGTGGAGGAAAATAATGAGAGGGTGGGTGCTGTCCAGCAGCAAGTGGAGCAGATCGAGCAACACCAGATACAGATTGTGCCGATGCTACATCTGCTGCTGGAACATCAGGGGATCCCCCATTAGCTTTTTTTTTCAGCACACCTCCCTCCTCCCACTGCTGTAGTGTTTTGTCTTTTGTTTATGTTTAAGAACAGACAGTTGGAAGGCCACAGTATTAGTTTAAAGGGAAGTGGTCAGTAACAGGAGGTCCGGCCCCCTGCAAGGCTTACCCTCCGGTTAAGCCTTTTAAGTATGTTGACGTTTTCTCACGCCTTGAATACTTTATTTAATAAAGAAAAGTCAGTGACTCAAGTAAGCGGGCTATGGGGCTCCATTATGCCAAAAGGTGCAACAGCGACACACCATGCACTTCAATATAAAAGTATTGAAGCGCATGGTGCGCCTCCACTGCACCCTTTCCTATACACATAATGGAGCCCCCGTAGCGTCCGCCATACTTCCGGGTCGCTGACTTTTCTTTATTAAAATAAAGTATGTTGTAGCGCAAGAAAAATGCTGCAACATACTTAAAAGGCTTAACCAGAGGGTAAGCCTCGCAGGGAGCAGGAGCTCCTGTTGTTGACTGCTTCCCTTTAAATATATACATACACATGCAGTCATACATGCTCCTTATTGCTCTGTTATTATAATCCAGTGCCTCAGTAATGTTTACTTTCTGTTGTGGAGTGGTTGTGGAAAAGCTGGTGTGAGCAGTGCAAGTATGATGTGCTAAATTGCATGTGTGCAGTCAGTGTTGTTTCCTGTGTGTGTGTGTGTGTGTGTGTGTGTGTGTGTGTGTGTAACATCAGACATTGTGCAGCTTCTTGCAAAGATATATTGCTGACTTGTTGCAGTGTTTATGGTATAAAGAATAGTGATAAGAATAACATATATTTTATTGTCACCATCGTCATCAGCGGACTAAGTGATACGATATTTTTCAGAGGTGTCTGGCCAGAGTGCAACTTCATCACATAATGCACACATTACTTTTAGGAGAGCATGTGTTTTTGTGCTTTGATCTCCCAAAGTCATCTGTGCACTGTGAGTGACTGAGGTTCACAGTGACCTGCTACCTCTGAAAAAAATATCATATCACTTACTCCGCTGGTGCTGATGGTACAAATAAAATATATGTTATATATTCTTTCTTAACTTTATTATCGAGATACTGCAAAAAGTTACACCATATATTAGAGGCAAAAAACTCAGTTTAATGCATTAGTTAGGGTTGTTCCACAGTGACAAAAGTGAGGAAATTCGGTGTTAGGGTTGAAAAACCCCCTTGGACCCATAGTGAGAGCACCCCCAACCGGCATTGGGGTGCGCATTAGAGGTCAAATCAGCCTAACTGTCACCCCATCACATGTGTAAAGCAGCAGAAGTATAGGAGAATGGGGTGAGAGTTAGGACCGTGACCCCAATGCACACCCGACGCCGGGTTAAGCATGCTTAAGGTCGAGGGGTTTTCAACCTAACACCAATTTCACTTGTCAGTGGAACAACCTTAACTAATACATTAAACTAAGTTTTTGACTCTAATTCCTTCTTTTGAGAATGATAACCAGAAATAGTGAATGTAATGCAGCAGCGGAGCGCTGGGCCCTCCCCACATGATGTCTTGTGACATAGTAACAGGAACAGCAATGCAAACAGAAGTGCTAACAGTGGCGCACATGGTAATGCAAGCGCAAATGACAACAGAAAGGGGAACGCGCATGGCGTGAGACGGGAACGGTCGGCCACCGTGATGTCTTGTCACATAGTGACATGGTGCCCGCAAACGGAAATGTCAATGGGCATGGTGACGAAGCGAAACAAAAGACAAACAGTACTGTAGACAGAAATGGCAAAAAAACAGAAAGCAAGCCCGAAATGAAGCATAAAGGATAACGCACATGGTGGCATACATACAGTGAACGGTAAAGCAGGAATCGGAACCGCATAGCGGAAATGGCAATGGTAACAATAGTGTAAGTGCACAGGCTGGTTTCCCCCAAAAGCTACATAGAGAAAGACAGTGAGTATAAAGAATGTATGCATAATAAGGGGTCTCGGAGCAGAAAATGAGGAGTTGGAATACTAAATAGCGTATATCTCAGGAACCGTACGACGTAGAAAAAATTTTTTAAAGTCATATGATTTATGATTTTCCTGGCTAGTTTTGTACTTAGACCCCCTAAGTATTTTTCTCCGACAAAAGTCCAGAATCCCCAGACTGCTTCCGGTGAGGCCGGCCCTGAAAGGCGTAACGCCAGAATGTTATCCTATGAGAAAACAAAGAGAAGTTCAGAGTGCCATAACTTTGCTTCCCTGTAATATTTTTTTCACCAAACCAGTGAAAGGCACATCTGTGGGATGTTGGCTGTGTTCCCTGTAAATTTCAGTCCAAAAGACCAAACCGTTATTTTGCAGCAGGGTGCCAAAGGATTCCTGTCATGCGTCGGGCGCCGTAATGTTATCCTATGGGAAAAACCGTCAACTTTGGGGTGCCGTAACTTTGCCGCCATGTAATATTTTTTCAATACAGCACTGAAAGGCACATCTGTGAGATGTCATCTGCGTTCCCTCCAAATTTCAGCCCAAAACTCCCAACCGTTCTTTTGCAGCGGAGTGCCAAAGAATTACTGTTACTTTGGGCATAGTGTCGCAAAGTAGTGTCGCAATTTGAGAAAGCTTTCGCAAAAATTTGCGACACTTTCATGAGTGCGACACTACTTTGTGAAAGTACTTTTTCCAGAAATCTGAAAAACATATTTCTGGGGTGTTTTACCCCAAAATAAAGACATGGCTAGCATCCTCAGGGCCCGACTAGGTGAAAACAAAAAGAATTAGGTTGCTAGAGGGTCTCAATTTTAAATGCCAAGCATTTTTCTGATCACTAACTGAAAACAAGATGGCGGATTTGCGACAGTAACAGGGCCATTTGCGACAGTAAAAAGTGCATTTGCGACACTGTCGAACTTTTGTTAACTTTTCCATTGACTTATAATGGGAAATTGTTTTGAATAACTTTTGAACCGTTTAATATTTTTCATGAAATCTTGAAAGGCACATCGGGATCGGCCGCCACGTTCCCTGAAGATTTCGGGCGGTCGTGCAAACCACGTCACGACCTGAAGTAGCGACCGTGAGAATTCCAGAAAAGCGTAACGCGCGCAGATCACGCTTAATAATTCCGCAACCATATACCCGACTGGTACGAAACTTGCCAGATCCCAAGGCCTATGGTTCTTGATCGTGTATTCCAAATTTCAGGCAAATCCTGCAACAGTTGCAAAGTTATTAAGGTGCAAAGTTTTGGGGTTTAACATGAAATGGTTCCTCAACCCTAACTGTAGTGCTACCATAATTTGCATAAAGCTGGACAATGTCTGCACACACAGGAAAGAACACCGACGGCACACATGCAGTTGAGCACAACATATTTGCACTGCTCAGTTATGCTTTTAGTGAAACTCTTCAAATCACGAGTCCTGACACAAAGTAAACATTACTGAGGTTGCAGAAATATTTCTTTTTTGAAATAGACATTAAAACAGTACTGCAACAATCTGGTGAAAATTTTGACCTATACTTTTTTATGCTATTTTACATTACCACTTTACTTACCTCTTGATTTGTATGATACCATTATTTCCAGTATTTGAGTCTGCTTTAGAAATTTTTTTTTCCATGTCTGAAATAATAAAAGGAGCACTCCTTTTAATACAGTGCAGACCAGGTCTTCATCAGTATTTTCTGCTGTTTTTCTCCATCAGTTGTTATATATTACTTATGTTGTAAACTTAACAATTATGCAGCAGGCAGTGTTTTATGACCTCACAGAATGGGAGGGCTTTAAGCCCTAGGTTCAATGGGTGGAGCAACAATGTCACTCCCCCATCTAGCTTAAAAAGGTCCTAACATCCTGGGTCTCCTCAGGATTCTTTTTAGTTGCAGCCGGAGGCGCTGCTCTTCTGCTCTCTGTTTGGCATCCTACATCATTTGCGTCCCTTTGCTAAGGCAGCAGCCTCCGGCTGCAGGATAGTTTCATCTCTGTTTTCTCTAGTTCCGTCCTTTTCTTTTGCCCCTAGCTGTTTGTCTCGGATGCTTTTGTCGCTCTTCTCTGGTGTCTGCATTGCTCTCTCTTCCCATTCCCCAGTTTCTCTCCCATTCCCCTGCCCCATTCTCTCCCAGCTTGAGCCTGCCTTCCTTCCTCACCTGCTTGCTTTTACCACTGCTGCTTGTTTCCATTGCCTCCCTCCCCACCTCGGCGCTTCTCTTCTCCGTGCTGAATCACTCATGATTTTCCCTCACTTCGGTGCACCCATTGTACCCTCCTGTTTCCGGCTTTGCCTACCTCAGGCCTCCTACCGCTGCTCCTCTGGGTTTTGTTTCGGATCATCTACTGCAGCTGCTGGCTAGGCTGGCTGCCCACCTCAGTTTCGATCGCTCTTTCTGGCCAGTGTGCTTGCCGTCCTACTCCGAGTGTTGGGTACTTTCCTTTTCTCTACGTGGCAGCGCATCCAGGGGATCTGAGTCGGGCTGCAATCCCGGCGTACTGCCGATGGCCGTCATGTTATTTTTGAATGCCATCTGTCTTTTGAACTAACGCATGAACCAGTGGTTTGGTTTGGTTAATGCCGTACTGTGCACATCGAGTCTGGACATGCCTCCTAATATCCTGCTATTCCCTGCTCAGCTACCCTGTATCAGGCATTTGGGTACTCTTTGCTTCTGATCTCATTTCCCCAGGCTCCTCATCATTTGCTGCTGTTGCTTTATTCATGAATCCCTCCTGTTCATTTGCTTGTTAGGAGATGGAGTCCCCCTTCCTGTGTATTTTCCCGTACCTCTCAACCTCATGCTTCCTGAATCGGGGACGAGGCTTACATATAAAAAAAAAAAAAAAATAATAATTTATAAATACTCGGGGACTAGGACCCCAGATCGGGGACCCATCTGGAAATCTAGTACTGTTTACTCAGGAAGCTGATAGCGTAAAGGGTTTTGTGTTAAGATGCCTTTTCTGAAGCATACATGTCTGTTGCTTTCATGTTTGCCATTTTTTGTGCTTTTGATCCCCACTGTTCTGTCACTAGCCCACGACTTTTATGAAGGACAGAGGAATAATCTGCAGCTAAAATCAGGGACATCCCTGAAAACTCGGGACTGTTGAGAGGTATGCATTTTCATGCTGTTTCCTACGTTCTCTGTTTCCTGCCTGTGTTGAACTCCCACAATACCTTTCTCGTCATTTGCCTACTGCCGTTGACATCTCTTATTCGTCCCTGCTGGTCCTGTTCTCCTTCGCTGACCTCAGGTTCTCTGTCCAACCTCTGGGTCCATTCATTTACATTGCTTAATCATGCATGCCTCTCCTTGGATCAGTTGAGTGCTCTCCTTCTTCCTTGTCCACTGCTTTCTTTGTGGTTTCCTGCTATCTCTGTATCCCCCTAGTCCATCTGGTGTCTGGGTGCCTACGTCTGGTTCTCCTTCAGTCCGACCTTAGAGTCCATTTACCTACCTCAAACATCTCAATCAGTATGCCTTGGCATGGTTCGCTGCCAAGTCTCGCTATTCACCTTGCTCTGTCTAGCCTGATATCGATATTTCTTTGGGCATACCTATCATGGATCATATACCCCTAATCCGACTTGCCCCTATTCAGATCTCATCCAGTACCTGCTGGGTCGATGCTACCTACTGACCTCCCTACCGCCCATCATTTCATACTTTGCTTTCACTACCTGCCTTCATGGCATCAATCCCTCATCGCATTCTCATCCATTCAAGTTCCTTTCCTCAGCCTAGCACTTATTCTCGTCCTGACAGTAGGTGGATTCTTTCCACTCATGGCTTCCCTCCTCATCGTTACATCATCTGATTTGACTTCCTTGGTCTCTGTCCTGAGGCTTGCCCTCTGGTTCCTACCCTCTGGTTCCTGACATGCCTTCTCGGCCTCGGCGTCTGCCTCCTTTTGAGGATCATCATTGTTCGTATTGCTCCTTAGAGCATGATACCCTCATTCAATTTCTTTTCAAGTTCATTCCCGACTCCTCTTATTCCAATTCCGTACCGGCTCTTCAAGATTCACTCCACTCGTGGCATGCTATCGACATTTCTTTTTGGGTGTACCTACCATAACTCCTATGCCATCTATCAACCTCGGCCATCCTGCCACATGTATAGAATTCATAACTCCAGTCATATCGACTTCATAAATCGTATCGAGTTCCTAACTCCAGTCATCATTCATTCCACTTTACCTCATGATTTATTAATTTACATCACTTACTTGAACATTCCTATCATGGAATCCTATGCTACCTCATCGACTACAACCTCAGGGTCTCATAATCGTTCATATCGCATAATCAAGCATGCCTCTTCAACCTCTGTCTGCTCACTCGCATCACTCACTCAGGCCAGTATGCATCATCATCAGTCTTCTCATCAGCACATCTGGAATCTCCTCACGTGCATATCTGGATACCCCTTGCTCCTCTGACTTCTACATGGATTTACTCCCTCCCATTGACAGACAGTTTTCATTGTTGCCTAATGTTCCTTCTTCGATCTGCACGCAGCCTCATGTTCCCTCTTCAATCTGTTCTCTCTTTTGGGGTTTTTCCCAATTCCATCATTCATTTATGAACCATTCTCTTTACAACATCGTCCTCAAATCAAACGTCATCAGCCTGGAGGAAGGCGACCTAGGCCCCTGGATCCCCAGGTTTCCTCCTTAAAGAGGGTTTTTCCTCTCTTCTCCTCTGTGCCAATGGTCATAATATTAGTTAGTTAGTGCTTTCTTCTCATTAGTTAGTTAGGTTCCGCTGTTGGATGGAGGCGGATGGTGGCCCCGGCCTTCCCCTCTCTCCTTAGGAAGTTAGCCCTTCTCTTCACAGAAAATATTAATCATCCTCGCCTCTTCGATGCTTGACATCTTTAGGTATTCTTTTTGGGGCTTCTTCCTAACCTACCTTTAGCCAATGCATTCATTCCCGGCACCTGTAGGAGGGAACCCTCCTCTAGGGTTCCTTGCGTCGTGCCCCTACAGGGTGGTATATCCCACAGATAGAGAGGCGGAAAGCCACAAAGCAAATCAAGTCACACAAGCATCATCACATATCCAGTTGCGTAAGCACACTGAATGGGAGAGCTTTAAGCCCGAGGTTCAATGGACGGAGCAACAACGTCACTCCCCCATCTAGCTTAAAAGGTCCTAACATCCTGGGTCTCCTCAGGTTTCTTTTTCGTTGCCTACCATCCACCCCTCCTCCTCCAGCGGCTTGTCTCTCTTACCTGTGGGCTTCTTCCTAACCTACCTTTAGCCGATGCATTCACTCCTGGCACCTGTGGGGGGAACCCTCCTCTAGGGTTCCTTGAGTCGTACCCCTACAGGGTGGTATATCCCACGGATAGAGAGGTGGAAAGCCACATAGCAACTCAAGTTACACAAGCAGCATCACTTATCCAGTTGCGTAAGCACATTGAACAATATTTATTAAAAAACAGCTGCAAATAGTCATGAAAACCTGGTCAGAGTCATATCAAAAGGTGTGCACCTTTTTTTTTTCAGACATAAGAAAAAGTAGTAAAGCAGAAACAAATTGTGAAAAGAAGGGTATCATACAAGTCCAGTGGTAACTAGTGGCTGGCAATGTAAAACAGCACAAAAAAGTATAGGTCAAGATTTTCACCACATTGTTGCACTGCTGCTTTAATTTATAATTTAAGTATGACATCATGTACTCACAATCACAACACACAAAATGTAACTGTCTTGTGTCCAGAAACTTCCCAAGTGCTGAGGAAGTGAAATGGGAGCATTACACCACATGCAAAGTCCCCCAGAATGTATTGCACAGTCACTCATGCGCGCAGTGGTCACACAGAGTCTCCAGAATTTTTCTGCATCCCCAAAATGCATCTGTCTTGTGTCCAGAAAGTTTACATACTCTGTGATGATGATGTCATGATGCACAGTGTCTTGCCAAACCTTGTGAAGGAGGGATAACACAACATGAATCCATTTAGTGTTCTGTCGGAAATGATGACCATGAGAGAACTGTTGCTGGTCCAAAGTGTGCTGTGATTCCTGCGAATGCAATGCGATCACCTCAACCGGATGGAAGAGTGCCCTATAGTAGCCTTGGTGAGTTGCTATATATATATATACTGTGTGTATATATATATATATATATACACACACACATACATACACACACACACATACACACATATATAGAAACATATATATGTATTTTCTAGGTGGGGGTTGACATACAGTATATAGACATATACTCATTGTATTGTTTTGTATCACAGGTAACACATACTGTTCGTGAGCACATTCCATGCTTGATGAGAAATTTTGGCATTGAAATTGGAAATGAAATAGTCTCAAGCCAACGAAGATAAGTATTTTTTTTGAGGAGGGGGCATATTTGCAAGTACGTCACATTAATGGTTTATTATTTGGTTACTTCTTCACAGTTTTCATCTGCATCCTTCTCCAATCTGGTAATGATGGTCATCGATTGAAATGACTTATGCATGTTGCATGTCTGCGCCAGCCGGGGCCTGATGCTGAAGAAGTTCTTTGGATAAGGCAACTACGACACAACAAAGCATCTGGAAGTTTCCAAAAAAAGAAATGAAGGACTATTTACAACTTGATTGCAGCAGTATGACATTGGCCCAGATATTCAGAAATGTGCCAAAGGTTGCAGGAAGGGTACCAACCGACACATATTTCATGTACTTTGGAAGCTCTATTAGGTCTGCATCTTCATTTTCTAATCTAGTTGGCACTTTCATGTGCTCCTGTTTCGACCACATAGAGGATTTCCTGGCTCACTTTCGTCAGTTTCGAGCTCATTTTGTAGGCTGTAGCGGGGTCTCATGGAGGGGAATGGTGCTGTTACTTGTAGCTGGGGATGTTCCTGAGCAAGAGTAAATGCTGCATGACAGCTTGTGAGTACATGAAGACATCAAGAGTACTGCTCAAGGGTTGTTCTGCTGCTCCAGGCTGCTGCTGCCGGCTGCTTGCTACTTAGGGCGATGTAGGATTTGGCATGTTTCTCTGGACAACAGGTACTGATTGCTTTTCTTTGCCTGCAAGTATATCTGACCAAAGTCGACAGTTTTCTAATGTGGGTCCCCAGTAACTTCAGAGGGATGACTCCGACTAGTGCCCAGTAACCGCAATGATTTCTCATGATTCTAAACCAGTTGCAGAGAGAAGGGTCATACTGGTGCTTCTCAATGAGTGGTTTGTATATTGGTTTTCAAGTCCTGCTAATGTACAAATCCTGTGCAGCATTGAAGCCAAATAATTTTTCCCCATTGGTGATTTAGTGAACCAGATTTTTTCAATAGCTAGTTTGGACTCTGAAAGATGTCGGGGGTTGAGATAGAAGGCTGGAGCATCGAGGGGAACTTTTGACAGGTACAGCTCTAGTGAGGCGATCGGGCACAGCGGATTGCCAGGTATTTCCCCTATACAGCCGCGGTGATGAGTGCGGTGTATGTGTTATGAGGGTCTCCGTGATTTTTAGTGGCTTCATTAAATGACATATTTAAAGTTGCTTTCATCTCTGGCCACAGTGAAAGAAGACAGAGTAAGAGAACAGAGTCCCTCATGGCCACGGTGTGTGAAAAAAAAGCTGAATATCAATCCACACTTTTCTTATCAAAGCAGCTGGGGTTTGGGGCTGAGCACTGCACTATTCCACAGTTTGGTTAGTTCATTTGCTGGTATGCAGGGATGGTAGCTGGCCTTATCTTTACCTTGCCATCTGAGACTTTTCAATCTATTCATACAGACATTGTTAGAGCTTGTAAATTCTGTATCTTCCATAATGTTGAAACCTCTGCTGAGGAGAGGGTTATTGAAGTGATAATTTGCTCCAGCACATAAGGAGACATAACTGGAGATGCTGTATGTTTCTTCTAAGTTGTTTTTTACTGTCCCATATAGCTCTCTGAGGATATTTAACTCACGTTTTGTTACAGTTTAGCAATTGATTTCTTTGTTTTTCTCAGTCAGTCAGCTAGTTGGTTTAGTGCCCAGTTCATCCGTCTCATGGTGTTCAGTTCATTTCAAGTTCATTTAGGGCACTTTCTGAGGTACTACCATTTTGATTTACAGTACTTTCTGTGTTTCCTTGTTCTGGAGGTATGGCATCTGGTAAGGAAAGCTGTGTGGTGCTGTTTTCTTCAGCTGTAGCACTTAGCAAGTCAGCAAATAAGCTAATATTCACTTCCAGTTTTCCTGTCAGAGCTGTGCCAGTTGGTGGAGAAACAATGGCTGCCACTTGGAATGTTCAGCATGCTGAAGGGCACTAATCTGTGATTCACTCACTGAGTGCCAGCATGACTTTGTGCCAGGATAATAGTCCTGTTGCCAGGAGGGCTAAGCCAATGAGGAGCCATCATTTGAGTACCCATTTCAGTAATAGGGAAAGGAAAATTGTTTAACCAGGAGAGGCACACTAAGCGAAACTTGATTCCAGGCGCGACCTGGAAGCACAAGGAAGTTAAGTGACTTGCTCATGGTCACACAGTATGCAAGTGGAGGCTGTGGGATTCAACCCAGGTCTCCAGGTTTGCAGCTTAAACCACTGCACCATACTGCCTCCATAATAAGAAATATACACATTTTTAATGTTGGCATCTTGAACTATTCTCAAATGTTCATTGCCAATACAAAAATAAATGACCTAGAGTAGTGTTTATGGACATGAGAGTGAAAGGAAAACTTTCTCAGTGGAGGATGCAGGTGGCATCATACAGTATATCTATTAAACTTATTTGTTTGAACAAGTGCCTAATTAAGGTGCTTCTGGCCTGAAGAGAGGGAAGGGGGTCTCAAGGCTGAAGTGTCCAATGATGGGTTAAGGAGACAATTTAGGTCACCTCCAAGAATTAAGTGCCCCTGTTTATGAGTGAGGATAGGATCAATAAGTTTTTGGATAGAGATGTATCACTGCCTGGTGGGATATATAGACTACAAACTTGTAATTGTTGGCCATGGAATGTTCCAACCACCATGGCCAGATAGCCCTCTTTTTCTGTAAACCATTGTGCAATTTCAAAGGGGGAATTTTTAGGCAACAGAACCATAACACCCCATGCAACTGCCATGAAGTAGGAAGACTCCAGCTCCTGTGAAACAACAAATTTCAACAGCTTCCGATGTTCACCTGAGGACAAGTGGGTTTCCTGTAACAATAGGAGGTCAGGAGCTTCCTCAAACCCACAATGGTCCTATTGTGTTTGGTGGGACTGGTCAGCTCATTCACATTATGAGCAACTATTCTAAAAGGGATTCTCATTATTAGCAGTTGTCATTATTAATACCATATCAGTTCCCCAGGAACCCCCATGTATAGTAACATAAAACCATTATCTGCTTCCCCATGTTGTTTTTGTCTGCAGGCTGCCTTAGTATAAAGAAACCACTGCTATTCTGATGTATGCTATAATTGCAGGGTAATAATAAGACTATGTTAGCCAGTACCATGTACCATTGGGGATTAACGGGAAAATTTGTCTCGGGTCCCAACTGGAGGCTATCACCATTAAACTGCCTATTTGCATAAATGGGAAAAATGACCAACAGGGCCAGGAACTGTAAATGGGGTGTAATACACAACCCATTACCTGTAGAGCAACAGGAAAAAAAATATGACTCCCAGGAGAGGGGATGTTAATCTCAACATCCCTCTAGGCTGAGATTGCCTCTCCAGGAGAAATGCAATTCCCAAAATGGGAATAGCTCCCATAGGGTACCACTGACCCCAAACAAAGGGAGGGGGTAAAGAAAAATGAATAATTAAGTGTTGTGGGAATAACATATAACAATAGTAGGAATAAAGGAAAATAAGGGAAAAATTGCATCATCCCTGACAGACCACCAGAAACCAATCTCCCCATCCATGTGTGTCTGAACAATATTGAGGCAAGTCTGGAGTTAAATATTTTCCAAATACAAGTGCACAAGTATTTCTACAACTTAAAAGAGTGCCCAACTGGGCTTGTATCCAGCCCAGGCAATGTCCAAAATTAGTAAAAGTGTATTTTTCGATTATAATTGAGATTTGGGTGATCCTAAGAAGGGTTCCAGTATTTTAACGAAAGTCAGTCCAACTGTTCATTGTTTCAGCCCAGAAATAGAAGTAAGAAATGTAATCCAGCTGCAGTCCTTCAAGCATATTTGAATACTGAAATGCCTTTGACATTATATTGCCAAGTTTAAGCCAATAGTCCCTTTATTCCAAGGAAAAAAAAATTTGAGAAGGTGAAATAAAAATCTCTCCTATCCCTGAGTGCCCATAAGATGCAGGCAGTCAGACCCCCTCGGGGCACAAGACAGATAAGGCAAGCTACAATGCATACACCTTGCCCCAAGCACTGGGCCACTGGGCCAGGAGGCAGAGGCCTGGGATAGAGAGTGGGGCCCGGAACAGAGACATGGGATGGAGGAACAGTAAGCGATTTTCAATCAGAGTGAATGCTAGGTGCTTTACTACAGAAAGACATGGAAAGCACCAGTATGGCATGGGTAAGGAGGCATTACTGCTTTCAAATGATCAAGGTATAGACAGTAATCACAACAATGCATAAACTGACAGCTGTCTTAGCTGACAGTAACCAGATCTTCTCTCAGCCCCCATGCTTTGTTACAAAGGCAGAAGTAAGTCAGTTTTAAAAAACATAACTGACAAGGTATTTGGATTTTGGCATAATGCATTGCTAACAGGCTGTCTTGGTGAACAGGGACCACAGTATGTATACCTAGTAATGTAGTTTCCATTGCAAAACTGCTGCAATTTCACTGTACTGCAGTGGGAGTCGCTCCTCTGCCATATAGTGATGTCGGAAGTACAGCCCTTGGTCCACAGCAACACCAGGCTTGTTATAGAAGCTCTGATATACCCTGCAGTTTTTAGCAGCTCAGAATGCAAAAACTAACTGCAGAGGACAGTAATGAAATACAGTTCCAGAATCAATGCAAGAAGGGGTAATTTATGCATGCAAGTCAAAAGGACTGGGAAAGGTGCCCTTTAAGAGGCGTTCATTCTTGGGAGGGCCCATGGCAAAGGCCCCAGCCTCTCAGGGCCCAGCCATGTCCTCCCCTAGCCTATTATTGTTTAGTAAATGAGTATGGAAGTTAATTGTAGATGCTGCTTAGGTCTGAGAACTTGTAGAGTGGAGAGAGGCAAGGAAAGGGGATAAGAGCAAGGAAGCCCAAGACACCAACAGCAGAGCTACATCTCCAAATTTAATGGGTAATGGAGGTGCCCATCTGCCTAGGCTCAATCATTATATCCTCAAATAATCCTCCCTTCAAAGAAGAGGGTCAGCCATGTCCATAAACAGTCCAGAGCTCAAAAGGGCCCAGGTATCCCCATATCAAGCATGTATGAGCCAATGTTGATGGTTATCTTGGTCCGAGTCAAGAATAGAGTTAGTGCAGCTGTCCAATCCAGGGGAGCAGCCTCTCAACCCCTGAACCAGACCAGGGGGCACCCCAGCACTGGGGATCCAGGTCAGTAGCTACCCATCTCCACCCCCTGATCAGCTAGAAGAGAAGGGGTCCAATGATCTGACTGCCTTCCCCAAAAGCTGGGCTACTCCTGTGACCAAATGTTCCAAGTCTTGTAATTAAGAATCAGGTGCCCCATGGAATGCTGTCTGTCTGATCTCCTTTAAACTATCTAGGGTGGTTTGTTGAGAAAGAGTCTACTGGGAAGTGGATTTTCCAAGGTTTCTCCTGGAGGAAAGTCTCTGTGTGAGAGCTGTTTGAGGTGGGATGGCAAAGCCATGTTTCTGCAGGTCTTCTGTTGCTGTCACCGCTGTCTCATAGTTCTGCTGTCCAGTAGGGAACTGAACTACCAGGTGGGTAGGGTATGGGGTATGAAATTTCAGTTTATTTTGTCCAAGGATTGAAAACAGAGGGACATATTCTTTTCTGCACTGCAGTTGTGGGGCATATTTGTTACCTAGAAAAATTCTGGTAGTCCTATAGAACCGTTCCCTGTGTCCAGACTTTCTTAAGGAACAGTTCCTCTGTTTAATATCTTAGAAAGTGGACTATTATTGACCTGGGGTATGCATTGGGGTCTGCTGGTTTAGGCTCCCAAGGCCCAATGCACTCTTCCAATCTCTATTTTAAAGTCCAAGTCCAATGTAAGAGAAGTGCACACCCAAAGTTTCTTTAAAGCCTAAAATATCAGCCCTTTCACTATTTTCAGGCAAGGAATAGATGTGGATATTTCTTTTGCAATGTCTGTTTTCTGCATCTTCTTGTCTATCCACTGTAAGTTGATATATTTGTATTATTTGCACTAAAGTCAATTTTAGTTTTGAGATCTGTGTAGTACCTTCAGAAGTGGTCTCATCCAATGTAGTAGCTGTTCCAGCTCCCAGTGTATCCAAGTCTGATTTAAAGGTTGACACTGAGTCCTGAAAAGAACAGAACTGCAGTTTAAAATCGGTGTCTTCTGTAAGGAGTTTATCTATCTTCATGGCCATAGAATTCTTTTTAGTAGTTTTGGATTTAGTTTTCCATGTTTTTGCAGACAAGGAACACATGGATTGAAGAGAGGCCTCTGAGGCCTCCGAGTCGGATATTTCTGGATGTATTTCTACTTTGTCTTGTTGCAGAACCACAAATTTATTTGAACTGCTGTTATCTAAATTCAATTACATGCCCCCCCAAAACGTATAAAACTTGAATTTGTAGAATTTATTGAGATAATTGCAAGATTTTAAGATATAACAGGTGTGGAACTCGTTCTCCAGATGGCCATCTGCTGGGTGACATCACCAGAAGTCATAATTAAAATAAAATCTTAAACAGCAGGTATTATATTATCTGTACAAAGTAATTAAAGCATGCTTTACTGTTCTCCCTTTCATATTGAGTAATCGCTATTTAGTTTTCAGTATTTGCTGCAAAATTGAATTAGTAATATTCTTTGCCTGAAAGTGGCTTTTCTGGACAACCCCCCACCCCACCCCACCCCCACACACACAAACATTTTGGCATGGATTATATTGTTCCTTCTGAGCTTGTACAGCTGTTCCAAGCTCAACTGAAAACTATTTGCAAGCCCTTACTTGAAGAATGACTATTAAAGTTAAATCCTAATGGATCCATATGTTTTAAAATCATTTATTTTCAGACACATCCTAACAGGTATGGGTTCTGATATAAACTGTCCCCACCAGCAAGGACCTTTGAATATTGTCATTCATAATTAACAGGAGCACAGTTCAAACAGCACCCATAGCAACAGGAATGACTGGACTCAGTCCATAAGTTGCATCAAAATTCATTTATTTAATGTAGTGTAAAATGCACACACTGCATGTCATCATAAAATTGGTCAACTGAGCCCCTCAGACCACTAATGTTTCACTTGGCCACTGCCAAGCTTCCACAGAGTGATCTAAATGTGATTGCAACAGTGCCCAATATATATAGTGGTGATGCATGAAATTCAAAAATATTCACCAATCAGAAGCTTCCATTTCATAAGGGTGGTTATTTTAACCCTTAGGCTGCTAACAGAATTAGAATATATAGGAATTATTGACTGATATATATCAGTTCGCTGCACAGCAAGGGTTAAAAGACTGCAGTAGTTAAAAAGCATTCGTGGACTAGCATCAATGTTGTATGCTAGTAATTGGATCACCATAATGCAAAGTATATTGCAATTAAGTTAGAACTTTTTGATCCTTTCATCCAAATCTATTTCAGTATGTAAGGTGTTTTGTACAACATAAACAGTATGCTTCAGTCCAGGCATATACTTATGCATTCACAAAACACAGCATAATATCAAAGTCCAACCCCATTATTCACAATGGTTTATTCACAATAGTATATCCAAAGAGGATGCTCTGGCTAACATTGACATTTTTTTAAGAAAGCTCCCAAATCAATGCTATCTTTAAGTCCTTCAATCCTGGCCCCAAATTCAAAAATCCAGAAACTTTCTCTCCTTCCAATATGTTAATATGTTTCTCAATGCCACCCCCCCCCCCTATCACTAATTCTATGCCTGTGAAGCTAATGTGTCCTCATCCAGGGGAATTTTTTCACATGTTTCATAATGGCATAAGAATCATCACCCCTGGCCAGGGCTTGTTTATGTTCCTCCTTTCACAGTTTAAAGTGGCGTGTGGTGCAGCCAACATAGAAGGTTCCATAACTGCAAATAAGTAAATATGCCACACCCTGGCTGTTACAATTAATGAACTGATGAATGACAATCCATTTAATTAATTGTGACAGACAGCTTCACAGGCATAGAATTAGTGACAGTGGGTCTAAACAGGAGGGGGGCATTGAGAAACTTATTGGAAGGAGAGACAGTTTCTGGATTTTTGAATTTGGGTCCAAGATTGAAGAAGGATTTAAAGATAGCATTGATTTGGCAGCTTTCTTAAAAAATGTAGCTGCTAACCAGGGCATCCTCTTTGGATATACTGTTGTGAATAAACCATTGTGAATAATGGGGTTGGACTTTGTTATTATGCTGTGTTTTGTGAATGCATAAGTATGTGCCTGGGCTGAAGCACACTGTTAATGCTGTACAGCACACCTTACATACAGAAATAGGTTTGAATAAAATAATTAAAAGTTCTAACTTAAAGGACACATTCATGTACAGTGGCAGACATTGTTTGATAGCCCATGAAAAGTTCTTTTGATTGAGGTATTTGGCATACCTGTAGCTGGAAGCAGCTCAGAGACATAGATGACTGAGTCTGTGCAATATAAATACTACATTAGATCCATTCTAGAACCTTGTGATGTCAGTGTGATCAAACAGTGCTTAACTTCTCCTGCTTGTTATGCCTCCCTAGGCACCACAACATTCTGTTTGCTCTCTCCACTGCCTTTTAACACTGTTTAGTCATCTTCAGGTCATCAGATATGATAACCCCCAGGTTTCTCTCCTGATCTGTGGTGGCCAGAATTTCCCCATCCATCCTGCCCTCCCCTGGATTCCTGTGACCCAGGTGCATAATCTTGCACTTTTTAGTGTTGAAACACAACTGCCAGATACCTGACCACTCATCTAATATGCTTAGGTCCTTTCTCATTTTTCCACCCCCTCCGGTGTGTCCACTCTATTGCAGACATTGGTGTCATCTGTGAAGAAGCCCCCCTTCCCTCTAGATGCTCTGCATTGTTGCTAATGCAGACATTGAACAGGACTGGCCCCAGCATCAATGCCTGTGACACCCAACTGCTCACCTCCTCCCTCTCCTCAGATTTCATGCCATTTATCACCACCTCTCGAGTCCTGTCCCTTAGCCAGTTCCCAACCCATGTTATCACCCTAGGACCCATTCCTAGGCTCCCAATTATTTGCAATCTCCTGTGCTGTGTCATGACACTTTTTTAATAGTTATATAATTTGCATTATCTGTATCATAAAAGAGATTCCAGCTGTATTGGTCCTTGCAAAATAGGCGAAGTTGGAAGGTTTGATACATTTTATTAGACCAACAAGTGTCTTGTACAAAGATGGAATTATACACAGGCTTTCATGGCACACAGGTCCCTGCTTCAGGTGAATAGCAAAACTGAGCAACATAAGCAATATGTATATCCACTGTGGAGCAATTAAAATCAGGAAGTGAAGTAGGAAGGTGACAAAGGGACTAGAGATGAAAGTCAAAGATGCAAAGTAAAAACATGAGAAGAAATGAGATGAGGGGCTGAGTAGGAACAGGTCAGTACTTGACAATCTGCTGGAATACAGGCAAAGACATCAAACTGACTGCACACCCCTAGTGGTCACTGTCACAACCCCACTCAGCGGGTCAGGCCCTGTGCTCCCACAGTGCCAACCTCTGAGTGCAGTATTGTGAACAGTTAACAGAACAGGGTAACCCTCCTGTCTGTTTTGTGGGTTCGAATCAAACTTTGGTCTCAAGTTCTAGAGGGATTCAAACTATGAACCTCTGGCTAACGTACCCAATGTACAGGCTCAGATGATTTTGCTCTTCAGAGGGGCCAGATATCTTTTACCTACAGGCACCTAACCAGGTGTACAAAACGAACCCTTAAAAACTCTATGAAAGATCTCAGAATAAACTCTTACCTTTTCCCAGTTTGGTAAAACCAGTAAGCTTTGTACAGTGTCAGCTTTAACCATATATGCTTCCCTTGTCAGAGAAAGAATTTCAAAGGCACACCAGGTAATCTTTAAAAGTAGAGATTTACTTAAAATAGATAAAATGTAAAACACAGAACCATGTGTCACAAACATGACACTCTTTAAAACAATAAGGTTTAAAAGTCAAATTCCTACCAATAATACACTTAGACCTGTCTACCTAATGTATTCTTATCTTCTTATAGTGCTGTAGATGTTTCTTTTCAGAGTCCAAACATGTGTGTCTGTAAAGGTCAGTTACAGCATAATTAAAACACTGTCTTGACCCTGCCTTCTCCATGATGTCACCCAGCTCCTCCTCTGTTTATTAAAAATTATACAATCAGGATGTCTTGTGTCAGGAGGTAAATTAATAGGTGATGTCGGCAGAAAAAACTTGTTTCCCCATATGACTTCCCAATTAAGTCTGTAATTTTCCAAGTCCTTTCTTTCATCCATGAGCAACATCCTCTCTCAAGGACATCAAAGGACTTTTATGATTTAGCACCTAAGTGCCATAACCTGTATTCTTCCTCTAAACGCCATAAAAGTTTATGATTTCTAGCCTAGCAGCTGCAATTAAGCTTGATAAACAGGAGATCCTTACTTTAAGTCTCTTCTAGCCTGTAATTATCTCCTGGCTTTTATCTTTTAGCTGAAACAGCATGTCTCATGAGAGACACTCAATAACACATTTTTATATTACAAAAAACATAGATCAATCTGAACCAGCTGTACAAGCATCACAATCCTTCCTACCTAGACTGAATTTGGGGCTCTATCCCTGCATGCGATAAGCTTTTCAAATCAGTTTACTCCTCATAGACGTGAGACAACCCATCTGAGTTCTGATTTTCACTCCAGCCCTATGTAGAATTGTCATGTCATACCCTTGTAAAGCAAGACTCCATCTTAGCAATCTACCATTGTTTTTTCCCATTCACGTCAGCCAAACCAGGGGGTTGTGGTCAGTCTGTACCACAAAATGATGCCCATACAAATATGGCTCCAACTTCTTTAGGGCCCACACTATGGCAAGACACTCCTTTTCCACAGTGGAGTATGCCTGCTCCCTGGGAAGTAACATTTTACTCAGATAGGCTACAGGGTGATCTTTCCCTTTGCTGGATGTCTGACTCAGTACTGCCCCAATACCCACGTCTCAGGTGTCAATCTGAACTATAAAGGGTCTTTTATAGTCAGTTGTCAAAACAGGAGCACTGCACAGTGACTCCTTCAGTCTGGTAAAGGCTTCTTCACAGGTTGGTCCCCAGGTAATTTTCTTTGGCATCCTTTTCTTTACCAGGTCAGATAGGGGAGCAGCCGGGGTACTGTAATTGGGTACAGATTTTCTATAGTATCCTGCAGTCCCAAGAAAACTCCTGACCTGCTTCTGCATTTCTGGTCTGGGCCATGCCTGGATTACCTCTGTTTTTATTTGGTTAGGGCGGAGCAGTCCGCAGCCTACCACATGCCCGAGGTATGCCACCTCTCCCGTGGCCACCTGGCACTTCTCTGCTTTGACAGTGAGCCCGGCCCTTTGTATCCTGCCCAGCACTTCCCTAAGGTGGGATAGGTGTTCCTTCTAGCTGGTACTAAAGATGGCAGTATTATCCAGGTACACCACGCCGTACTCATCAGCACCATTTAATACCTGGTTCACCAACCTTTGGAAAGTGGTTGGGGCGTTCTTCATTCGGAAAGGCATTACTTTAAATTAAAATAAGCCTATCAGAGTGATGAAGGCTGACCTCTCCTTAGCTCTGTTCATCAACTCTACCTGCCAATACCCCTTGGTCAGGTCAGTGGTCGTAAGGTAGGTCGCCCCTCCCAACTTGTCCAGGAGTTCATCTGTCTGAGGCATTGTGTGAGCATCTGACTTTGTGACTGCATTCAGTCCATGATAGTCCACACAGAAACAAGTAGAGTCATCTGGCTTGGGCACAAGGACTACGGGTGAGGCCCAGGGGCTGTGGGATCTCTGGATTACCCCTAAATCCAGCATCTCCTCCACTTCCCTCCTAATAACCTTTTGGACAGCCTCTGACACCCAATATGCTGTCCACTGTATGGGCATCTGTGTCCCTGTATCCACATCGTGAGTCGCTAAGGGGGTTAGTCCAAGCTTGGTGCTAAACAATGGGGCAAAGTCTGCTAAAACCTCCCTTACTTCCTGGATCTTGTCTGGGGCCAGCCTCCACTGAGGACTCCTGCTTGCTTTCTTCGAGCAAGTCCAGAAGGGGGTGGTCTCCACCTGTCCCCTCCCCAGGACTACACACTGCAAACACCATGTCAACCCTATTTGCATATGGCTTCATCATATTGACATGGTACATCCTTTCTGTCTGTCTTCTGTCAGGTAACTCTATAATGTAGTTCATGTCGTTTACCTTCCTAACTACTTTATACGGTCCTGCCCACTCAGCCTGCAGCTTGTCTTTCTGGACCAGAATAAGGACCATGACTTCCTGACCCACGTACGAGCGAGCTCTGGCTCTGCGGTAGTACCACACTTTTTGTTTCTGTTGGGCAGCTGCCAGGTTGCTCTGGGCTTTCCCCATAAACTCCTTCAGCTTTTCCCTAAAGCTAAGGGTGTAATCCACAATTGGAGTTCCCTAGGTGGCGTGCTTGCCTTCCCAGTCCTCCTGGATCAAATCTAGTGGCCCATGTACCCAGTGTCCATATAAGAGATTGAAAGGGAAAAATTCTGTCGACTCTTGAGGCAACTCCCTGTATGCAAACAGGTGGGGAAGGTATCTCTCCCAGTCCCTCCCATGCTGTTCAGCAAACACCTGGAGCATTGACTTCAGGGTACCATTGAATCTTTCCACAAGCCCATTGGCTTGTGAGTGATACTGTGTCATACATCTCTGCACCACCCCACATTTCTCCCATAAACATTTCATCAGGTCCAACATGAAGGAACCCCTCAATCGTAGATTACCTCCTCATGGAAACCCAACATGGGAGAAAATCCAAGCATGCATCTGCCACTTTGTCTGTCCTCAGTGAGGATAGGGCGACTGTCTCTGGGTACCAGGTGTCAGAATCCACCACAGTCAAGCTCATAATCCACCACAGTCAGGATGAATCTCTTCCCTGAGGAGCTGGGGTATTTAAAGGTCCCACAATATCCATTCCCACCCTCTGGAATGGCTCCTCCACTATGGGCAATGGAATCAGGGCGGCTTGGGTTTTCTTGCCTTCCTTTCCTATTTCTGGGCACCGGTGGCAAGACCTGCAATGCTCCTTCACCTAGGTGAAGTTTGGCCAATAGAAATTCTGGGCCAAACGCTGCATAGTGCACATGATTCCCAGATGACCAGACAAGGGAATATCACATGCAATCTTGAGCAACTGCTCACAATACCTCTGGGGAATGACAAGTTGCCTGCCTAGCACCCCTCCCTCTGTCTGCACAGCCTAAGTATACATAAGTCCATTTTCCCAATAAACCTTATATTGGCCGTCTCCTCCCTGTGCCCTGTCAGAGTCTGCCCAAGCCCTCAGCTTCTCTAGACTAGGATCACTTCTCTGAGCACCTGCAAACCCCTCACACATTCCCAAGGCAAGGGACAGGTCCCCTTCAGTCACTAAACTAGGGTCCCTAGCACTAACGTCAGGGCACTCAGGATCACTCTCAATCCCAACCCTCTGACAATGGGTCAGCCCTCCCTCTTTGGAATAATGCTCTGTAGCTGTGTGGTTACTTGCTACTGGGGAAATTTCTACCCCCTTTTCGTTAGTCTCCACATCAGGAGACACAGGCTGGGGAAGCAGCCTCTGAGTGGTTTCCACAATGGCTTCTATGGGGTTCAGGGAACTACAAATTTCCCTTGCCACTTGGCTATGGGTAACTGCACACACCATCTCCTGTTTGAGATTGTTGCCCAGGATCACATCCACCTCTAAGGTTTGGGCTACAGCCACTTGTTGCACAGTTCCCCATTTCACCCCTGTCTAGGAGAACTCTAGTGAGGGGCAATGTTTTCTCTTCACCAGTAAAGTCCTGTACAGTGATGTATTTATTGGGTATAAGCTGACCTGGCTCTACTAGATCCCCCTCTACCAAGGTCAAGGATGCCCCTGTGTCCCGTAACCCTTGCATCTCTACACCATTCACCATGACTGGATGCATGTGTTCCCTCATGTTCACCAGCATGCTTCTAGGGACACACAAACAACCCACTTCCTTCCTAGTACCACCTTGCATATTATTGCTCATCCTCTGGCAATATGCCTAGTTTCTTTACATAACCAACATTCATTTCTTTTCTCAGAGAAATCTTTTCTCTGAAACCTGGGGCTAACTGGTTTTGGTGGAGGCAGTGGGGGTTTTGGCTGCTCTGAAGGCATGCTTTTCCCTTTCTGTGCTGCCACACCCACCCCATTCACTCTCAGAGCAGGTCTGCTCTTGGCATAGTGGTCTGAGAGTTCAGCAGCCTCTTGCACTGTTTTGGGATCTCAGTCCTCCAGCCAGGTTTTCAGCTCTGCTGGGCATGTCCAGAAAAACTGTTATAACAAAAAATCACATTTTCAATTTTATCAACAGAGTTTGCTTCAATTCCTTCCCACCAATGTTTTAAAAACTGACTTTATTTCATGGCTAGTTCCTCATAACTCATGTCAGGGCTTCTCCTGAACTTATGGAATTTAGCTCTGTATGATTCAGCAGTTAATTCAAATTTCTTTAACGTTACAGCTTGAAGATTACTGTAATCATCACTGTCCTCATTGTCCATTTGACCCAGTGCATCCCGAGCTTTCCCGGTAAGTAGCGGAGATAGCTGGAAGCTCTAGCACTCCCTAGGAATTTTAGCCTGAATACAAACTTTTTCAAAAAGATTTAAAAAGGCATCCATTGCCTCCCCCTCTTTAAATTCAACTATCAATTTGGAATTCAATTTGCAACCCAGTCATATAGTACCAGTTAAACCCAAGCCACTTACCTGCTCTGGTGCCACTGGTTGGAGTTGTAACTTCTCCAGTTCATGCTGCCACTGGCACTCATGCTCCTCACAGTCAGCGTCTCTCTTTTCTTGCTCTGCCTCTCGGCATTCTCGCTCTGCCTCTTGGCGTTCTCACTCTGCCTCCCTCTGTTCTTCTTCCCTCTTCTCCTCTGCAGCGCACTGGCACTCGCGCTCCTCATGGTCTGCCTCCTGCTGTTCATGGTCCCTCTCCCTCTGGAACTCCAGCTCCATTCTGTGCAACTCAATTTGCAGCCTGAGTACTTCCTGATCCAGGATACTGGTGACCTTCCCTGCTGCTGTGGCCCTTCACTGACAGTGACTGTGTTGCCTCCTCATCGGATCTGGACACTGCACTGGCTGCTAGCCCTGCCACACTCAAGGTTTGGTCCTTTTCAGTCACTGTCTGTGACTCAATGCTCTGGGTATCTGCTCCCATCAGGGCATCTATGAGGTTCTGTTTGGTGGCTTTCACCTCGAATGGGACTCCTCTTACCCACACAACTCCTTTAAGTAGTCTACAGTGTGCCTGCTGTAGTTGGAAGCCATCTTCTTCCCTAACTACGGCTACTCTGACTTGCACTTTAGAGAAAAAAAAATAAAACGGGTAGGAACTTGACTGTATGCCAAGTGATATAGGTCTGTCTCCTTTTTTAAAAAATAAATCACTGCCTTTTTCTTTCTTTGCAAGTGAGCTGACAGTCTCAAGCTGACACACTAAACAATAAAAGCTTGTAATACCAAACTTATGTATACTGCTGCCAACCAATCTGTCACAACCCCACTCAGCGGGTCAGGCCCTCTGCTCCCACAGTGCCAACCTCTAGGCACGTAGTATTGTGAACAGTTAACAGAACAAGGTAACCCTCCTGTCTGTTTTGTGGGTTCGAATCAAACTTTGATCCTCAAGTTCTGGAGGATTCAAACTGTGAACCTCTGGCTAGCATACCCAGTGTACAGGTTCAGATAATTCTGCTCTTCGGGGCCAGATATCTTTTGCCTATGGCACCTAACCAGGTGTACAAAATGAACCCTTAAAAACTCGATGAAAGGCCTCCAAATAAACTCTTACCTTTTCCCAGTTTGGTAAAACCAGCAAGCTTTGTACAGTGTCAGCCTTAACCATATATGCTTCCCTTGTCAAAGAAAGAATTTCAAAGGCACACCAGGTAGCATATAAAAATAGAGGCATACTTAAAATAGATAAAAATGTAAAACACAGACCCATGTGTCACAAAACATAAAATCTTTTAAAACAATAAGGTTTAAAAAGTGCAAATTCCTACCAATAATACACTTAGACCTGTCTACCTAATGTATTCTTGTCTTCTTATAGTGCTGTAGATGTTACTTTTTTCAGAGGCCAAATGTGTGTCTGTAAAGGTCTGTTACAGCATAATTAAAACATTGTCTTGACCCTGCCTTCTCCATGATGTCACCCAGCTCCTCCTCTGTTTATTAAAAATTATACAATCATTATGTCTTGTGTCAGCAGGTAAATTAATAGGTGACATTAGCAGAAAAAACCTTGTTTCCCCATATGACTTCCCAATTAAGTCTGTAATTTTCCAAGTCCTTTCTTTCATCCATGAGCAGCACCCCCTCTCAAGGACATCAAAGGACTTTTATGACGTAGCACCTAAGTGCCATAACCTGTATTCTTCCTCTAAAGACCATCGAAGTTTATAATTTCTAGCCTAGCAGCTGGCAGCTGCAATTAAGCTAGATAAACAGGAGATCCTTACTTTAAGTCTCTTCTAGCCTGTAATTATCTCCTGGCTTTTATCTTTTAGCTGAAACAGCATGTCTCATGAGAGACACTCAACACATTTTTATATTACAAAAAGTATAGATTAATCAGAACCAGCTGTACAAGCATCACAGTCACTTATAGCCCTATGCTGAAACCCCTTCAGGAAATTGTCAAAGAGCTACAACCCATGCTGAGAGAAAATGAAACACTGAAAACATCTTCCCTAAACCACCTGTAATTGCCTATAAGCAGCCCCCTGCCTCTCGATCATAATCATTCATAACAAACTCCCAGCAGATCAAAATAACCAGAAAACAAGAGGGACAACACCATGCAATGTGGCAAGATGTAAGACCTGCACCCACATATGCACACAGTCCACCAATAAGACAAGCCAGAACAACATAATGCAAATTAATGGATCCTACACATGTCAATCCAGCAATGTGGTTTACCTAATTCAGTGCAAGAAGTGCACAAATGGATGCTATATTGGGGAAACTAGCCAATCAATGGAAACCAGGATGAATCAACACATTCACACTATAGTAAACCAGATTATCAGCACTCCAGTAGGAAACCATTTTTCACAAGCAGATCACTCTCTCTTGGATTTATCTGTCTTGATACTAAGAGGCAACTTCAGAAACACAGAGGACAGAAGGACATGGGAATTGAAATATACTAAATTTAAATCTAACATTTCTGGACTGAATTGGGACATCAGTTTCATGACACACTATGGTAAACTGTAATTTGTTTTATTGTGTACTAAATCATGTCATTATTTATCACACTTTGGTTCTGTATTTCTCTTATTAATATTTTTTCTAGTTCTGCCTAATCTGCTTTTTTTTACCTGTACCTCACATTCTCCTGCCTCTCCTTAATAACTCTATAGCTCAGTCCCTCCCACTCCCTCTTGTTTTCACACCTCTGTTTATACTACCTCACACTGTTTATCTAGACCTTTATTCTTTTGTTTCTCCTAATTTCTTGACTTCTTGCATCTCTTAGGCATCTCCTGTTTATTCAACCCTTACAACCAGCCTTTGAGCACATATCCTGTGTGCTTGTGTCTTCCTTTTAGCTTCCTTTCATCTTCTACTGACTTGTTCCTACTCAGTCTCCTCCTCATTTCTTCTCATGGTTTTACTTTGCATCTTTCAACTTTCATCTCTAGTCCCTTTGTCACCTTCCTACTTCACTTCCTGATTTTTGTTTGCTTAACGCATGTGCAAGAAACATAGTGCCATCATCCGAGTTTTCAGAGGTGTGACACCCTGTCTTCCAATGCAGTCAGTGTGTTTGCAGGGTGCAGCCACAGTTTGCCAATGAATGTTACAGCTGTCTATAACAGCAGCTGAAAATGCAGTGCCGTACAGTTCAAAGGAGAGCTACACTTCCAGTGAGCAGCGATAAGATATTGCATGCTCATCACGCTCCACCACCCACACACACTCCATACGCATGCTCCTGCCCCCTATGCACACACTGTATGACCAGGGGTGCCCAATCCCCTGTTGGCTCTGCTGTGCTCCCCCCCAACAGAGTAACAGGTGCCATGCTGGGAGCCCACCCCAGTGTGGCAACAGTCTATATGGCTGACGGGGGTTGCCTAATCCCCTGTTAGCTCCACTGTCCCCCCCTAGAGACTACCAGGTGCCAGGCTGGGAGCCCACCCCAGCATGGCAACAGTCTGTATGGCTGACAGGGGTGCCAAATCCCCCATCGGCTCCACTGCCCCCCATACTGCCTTCCAGCTGCCACACTGGGAGACCACCCCGGCGTGGCACAAGTCCCCCGTCATCTAAGGGAAACAAATTGCAAGAAAAAACCTTCCCTCACTGACTGTCTTGACCCCCACCCTCTGCACTCCCTGCCTCCCCACGCTTCCTACCTCACCCCATACTTACCTCTGGAGTCTGGTGTGATGATCTTCGTGGACCGAACATGTCTGCCCTCTTCAAAGCCGACTGTGAATTGAAGAAATGCCGTAAGATGTATAATGGAATAAATAGGTTTTTCAACTTTGAAGCATATCTCAGGCATTTTGGGAATTTTTCACAAATTTTCAACATGGGTTTTGGGACCCCACCTCATCAATTCTGTCATTGTCATTTTGTTAATCAGGCCTGAAAGAGGATTTCACAGTCGCTGTGTGGAACCACCTTTCAGGACCGATTTACAAAATGACAATGTCACAGTTCATAAAGTAGGCCCCAAAACCCTATGTTGAAATTTGGGGAAGCAATCCTAAAATGACTGTTTTATGAGCATGCATTGTGCTGTTCCTACGCTCGTAGAAGTTCGCGAATTTTCAATATTTTCACTCCAGATTTTAACATTGCCATTTTACCACACCTCCTTATGAACAGTACAGTTGTCATTGCTTCACATCTCACCCAAAATGTGTTTCCGTGCATATAGTGCACAATGGTGCAGTCAGTGTGCTAAATCAATGTTTGGGACAGATTAAGAAAATCAATGTGACACTGTTCATGAGCAGAGGTGTTAAAATGGCTATGTTAAAATTTGGTAAAAATTCCCAAAATGACTCTTTTACGAGACATGCGTTGTGTGTGTTCCTAAGCACGCTCATAAGTTCGCTAATTTTCAATATTTTCACTCCAGATTTTCAACATTGCCATTTTACCACACCTCCTTATGAGCAGTACAGCTGTCATTTTTCACATCTCGCCCAAAACATGTTTCCACCCATGTAGTGCACAATGGCGCAGTCAGTGTGAGAAATCAATGTTCAGGACAGATTAAGAAAATCACAGTGGCATTGTTCATGAGCAGATGTGTTAAAATGGCTATGTTAAAATTTGGTGAAAAGTCCATAAATGACTGTGTTACCCTGTCATTTTCACACTATGGTCGAATGTGTTTTCGCACTTTCAGCCGGAAATGCGTGGTCACTGTGGGAAATCACTGTTCGGGACAGATTAAGAAAATCACAGTGACACTGTTCATGAGTGGAGGTTCCCAAATGCCTGTGTTGACAATCTGCTGTAAAAAATCCCCAAACAAATTGCATTATGGGTGTGCATTGCGCAATTTCTAACACGCTCATGACTTCACCAGTTTTTTTAATATTTTCACTGCAGATTTTCAACATTGCCATTTTTTGCACCTCCCCATGAACAGTACAGCTGTCATTTTTCACATCCTGTTCGAAATGTGTTTTCGCACCTGTGGTGCCAAATGGCGTAGTCGTTGTGCAAAATCAGCTTTCAGCTAACGAACTGATATTGCCACTGTTCATAAGGTGGGGGTCACAAAAAACCCATGTTGAAAATTTGGAGTGAAAATGCCAATGAACGCCTGAGGCGTTAGGGTTTGTGACCATAACACCCCACCCTGTAGAGATTGACAGGCATCAGGGTGTGACTTGGGATTCTCACCTGTAATGCTCATACTCATTCCACACTCTGCAGCCAGTGAGAGGCATTGAGGTGTGCCTTGAACTCTTTAGCCCCAAAGTTCACCCCATTCTCCCATACAGGACCCATCTCACCATATTTCCTGAAGGAATGGGGTGTGCATAAGGGCCAAAGACCCCAAGGCACACTCTGACACTTGTCAGTGTCTGCAGGGTAGGGTGTGGTGAAATGGCATGGCCGTTATGCCCGACGACCCAAAGGTACACCCCAATGCCTGTCAGTCTCTGCAGGGTGATGGTGGGGTTGGCTTCAGTTCAATACTTCCCTGTCATTCCTATTATGCAGCTCTCTAACTCCTACACTACCAATGCCAATGCCAGCAAGCAAACATTCGGCATTGTCCCAGATTCCCCCCTTTTCCTTCACCAAAAGACAGAGACCATTATTTGTTGTTGTGCTCAGATTGGCAATTAATTTATTTATACTTCATAATTCCATATTCCATTTCTCATGTCTTCTTATCATATTTTCAGAATTTCATTTATTTCCATCCATATATCAATCTCTGATTATCCCTCCTTCTTCCTCTTTTGTCCCCCCAGGTGAAAACCTGGGTGCCTTCTTCTTCTCCTTTTCCGTTAGGTAACGGTGAAAACCGAGACCACTTTCTCCTTCATCTTCTTCCTCTTCTTATGTTATTCTTTTTTCTTCCCCCTTCCCTTCTCCCCTTTTCCCCTTTTTACTCCCCACCATCCACCTTTGGCAGTCCATAACCATATTATCATCTGCCATCCACCTTGGCAGTCAAACTGTCCGACCGGACGCTGTCTGTCATCCACCTCTGACAGACCATACAGTCCCATCTTGACTGTCTTCCCATCTTGCTCTGCCTAGTAGGGTGGGTGGGAGGATCAAAACTCCAGCAAAAGGTGGCTGAGGCCCCCTTGTGCTATCCCTTAAGTACCTCCATTTGCCCCTCTCCTTCCTGTTACCTGCCCATTGTTCTGACTCTTAGCCCCTCCCCTTACTTCCTCCCTCCCCTCCTGAGCACAACCATCCTATGAAGGAGGGAAGGGGTGCACCAGGACAACCTGGTCTGCCCCTTAAAGGGCAAACTCCATTGTCCCGGATTCCCCCCTTTTCCTTCACAAAAAGACAGAGACCATTGTTTGTTGTCGTGCTCAGATTGGCAATTAATTTATTTATACTTCATAATTCCATATTCCAGTTCTCATTTCTTATTATCAATATTTTCAGAATTTCATTTATTTCCATCCATATATCAATCTCTGATTATCCCTCCTTCTTCCTCTTTTCTCCCCCCCAGGTGAAAACCTGGGTGCCTTCTTCTTCTCCTTTTCCGTTAGATAACGGTGAAAACTGAGACCACTTTCTCCTTCATCTTCTTCTTCTTCTTCTTATGTTATTCTTTTTTCCCCTCCCTCCTCCCTTTTTTCCCACTAGCCAGTCTTCAGCTTGCTTTGGAGCTGGCTTCCCATACTTAGGATATTATTCTCCCTTACCTCAGGAAGATCCTGTTTACTCCTTCTCTCCTTTTTTTTTATTTTCCATTTTGATAGTTTTCCTCCATGCTTCTATAAAGCCCATTGTTTCTGTATTGAACATGTCTATGGCTAGGTCTGACAGGTGCACAATCTGACCTGTAGAAGTCTTCTACCCATTCCTCTACCCCTGCAGTATCACCTGTCCTCCCATCTGCCTTACCAATGTCCCTACCCTTCTATTCATCTTTCTCCTGGCCCTCTCCACTGCTCTATGGCTATGCTTCTGCCTCCACAACCTACTTGGTATCATATCTGACCAGGCGAGGCATAACTGAGGCCACCACTGTCGTATTATTCCTAGATCCCTTTTTATTTCTAAGTATGTGTCTACCCATGGCTTGCCTGCAAGGTCGTTGCCCCCTAGATGTATAATAATTAGGTCTGGACTGGGGCGCCATCCCTTGAGATCCTTCAAGGTGGGAAACAGTTGTGCCCATCTCATCCCCCGTATGCCATGCCAGACCAACCTACACTGTTTCACATCCTGATACAGCTGCTTTCTCAGCCTTCTTCTCTGCTGTCCTTCCAGCCCAATAAATATAGGAATGGCAGATTCAGACTTCCATGATCCTCCCTCTACCTATGGGGTTCAAGCAAAATTAATTATTTTACACATGCTTTTAGTGTCATCACCATAGTATCCCTCCCTGCCCTCCCCCTTACCATTTCTTGCCCCCAAGATCTGTAGTTAAAAACAGGAGCACTACTTTCAATTTCTTACTTCAGTGCTCGGATGTATCTCTTATAACTGGCAGACTGCCAGTGTCCTTTTTCCAAAATGTCATTCACTGTTTCTCCTGCTGCTGCCCACTGTGAGGCAGCCACAATCCTCAAGGAATGGGATGAATAATTAGCCGGGTCTTCCCCCATGAATTGCATGCCCTTTTTGAGCAATGCTGTGGCTTTGTAGCCGGTGACCCTTTTCCCATCACCATGTGCAAATAATTTTCCTGTCCTGGTCCCATGCTCTGCGGCGAAAGCCCACAGAGCCTGTACTGGGCATATTGCAACCTCTACCTGCCCCTTCATTGTCACTATGCAACCTTGTCCCCTTTGATCCGTTTTTGACCTCCTGATGTTGATCCGTATCTCTTTCACCCCCCAGCTTATATCTTCCCATTCTAACCCCCCTTCCTTGTCTTCTTTCCCATGGCCTACCATCTCACTCACTCTCATGGCCCCTGCAAACATTACTACGTAAATTGTGTGAAATAGCTGGGCCTCGGCCTTTGATCTGCATATTGCCAGGAGCACGTCCTTTAGCTTTACTAGCCACTGCTTCCCTATTGGCCTTCTATTATCTCCTGGCCCATGTTTCAACCTACCCCATCCTTGCATCATTCTCCTGATGAACAATGATTTTGTCAGGTCCTTCCAGCCTTTTAGGCTGCAGATAACACTAATCCCTGCCAGGTAGACTCCCAATGTGGTGTGGGCGGTCCCTTTTTGCCACTGCTCCATGGTGAACATTCCCAACTGTTCCTCTGTGAGTGGCCCACTTACCTCCATCTGGTGCTCAGCCCTGAATGTTTGAAAACACCTGCCAGGCCCCATCATAGGCCCTCAGAGTCCGAGGTGCCCATGAGCTGTGAAACAACAGTTCTGCTCCTTCTTGCCGACATCCCAGATGTTCGTTGGTATGGGTGTTTTTTTGTTCCTCTGCTGCTGATGCCAGCCTCCAGAAATGGTCCAGTTGCAGATGGGAAAGGCCAGGGTATTGCGTGCCCCTTCTATGTGTTTTGCTCTGAATGACATGTTCAGCTGCAAAGCCCTTAACACTAAACGTCTTAATACTTGACCTGGCTCCCCTGTTGTTTAGGACCTCCACCACAGCTCTATTGTCACACCAAAATGTCACTTTCTGATTCCGTAATTCCTCCCCCCTCTAGACCAGGGTACATGCCCATATGGGCATGATTTCCAACAATGTTATATCTCTTATTTTTCCATCCCTTACCCAGCTATCAGGCCATGGTTCTGCAAACCACCTGCCCCTCAGGTAACCTCCCATGCCAAACCTCCCAGCTGCATCTGTGTAGAGATCGAGGTCTGTGTTGTACACCCACTCCTCTTGCCAGAATGAACAGCCGTTATATTCCTTAAGGAATTCCTCCCATATTTCAAAATCTTCCCTGACACCTTTTATCAGGTCCACCCAGTAATGTGGTCTGGTGACCCGTGCTGTAGCCCTAGCTAACCACTTTGTGAATGCCTTCCCTGGTCCAGTGGCCCTGCAGGCGAAGTTCAGGTGCCCCAGTACTTTTTGTACTTGTTTTCGTTGTACCCTTCTCCTGCTGGTTTGTACTTGAATCAATTTCTTCAGTTTCCTCACTTTGTTGTCTGGCAGCCTGAATATTTTTTGGGGGGCATCTATCTCAATCCCCAGGAACTCCATCACCCTGCTGGGCCCTTCTGTTTTTTCTGGTGCCAGTGGCACCCCAGCTCCCTGCATAATTCCTGAAACTTGCCCAGCATCCTCTGTGTCTCTCTTCTCCCCCCTCCCAATGAAAAGAATGTCATCTAGATAATGAATGATCATCCTATAACCAGTCCTTTCCTGAAATATCCATTGCAAGCAGGTGCTGAATGCTTCGAATGTTGCACAGGCTGTGGAACATCCCATTGGCATGGATTTGTTGAAATAATACTGCCCCCCAATCTTAAAACCCAATAGATCCCAGTCTTCTCTCCTAACCGTCAGCAGTCTGAAACCGGATTCAGTATCCATCTTTGCCATCCATGCATCCTCAGGAGCCCAGATTATCTGGACTGCATCCTCTAGTGTCGCATATGTTACTTTACTGTGTTCCTTCCTGATGAAATCATTCACTGAATCCCCTTCTGGATAAGACAGGTGGTGAATCACCCAGTACTCTCCCTCTTGCTTCTTGGGTACCAAACCCAATGGCGAAATCCACATGTCTTGCAGAGGGGGGGTGTCAAATGGTCCCTCTACCCTCCCTGCTGCCTTTTCTTTCTCTATCTTCTGTCTCAACATTTCTTCCCATCCTTTAACTGACCCCAATTTGCCCGCCTCGCTCGCTTGTCTGGGCCCCCCACACTGCAGTGAAAACCTCGTGCTGAAACCTTTTATAATCATATCCCGCACTCTGTTGTTCGGATATCTGTCCAAACAGGCTGTCCATGCCTCTAAATTGATGGGGATTCTAGCTACCCCAAACTGCTCCTTGTCATTCCCCCCATTACTGCTCCGCAGCCCCTCCCTCCTGCCTTATGTAAGGTTCTTCTGATCAGTGATTCTGACCCCCTCTACTCATGTTTTCTCTGCCCCTCCCTCCCCTATTCCATGTCTGCCCTTTAAGCCCCTGTCACTCTCGAAAGAACTGTTGACCTGACCCTTGCCCCCATGTCCCTGTGCCCCTTGGGCCCATGTCATCCTGCATCTGCTTGCAGGTGCCTCCACCGCATTTTGAGCAAGTGTGCTGAAAATGACATTGAGGCCATGAGCAAAAGGCCCTGTTGCAAGCCCAACAACATATCTGGGGCATTGCCCCATTCCTCCCCCATTCCCCTTCAGGTGTGGACTGATCTGTGACATAGTCTGTCCACAAGTCTAGCTACTTCGTGTCCTATCTCACATTCCCAAATGTTGCCATTCTATGTTGAAAAAATTCGTCTTAGTATAGCCACCCCACCCCCTTTTTGCTTTTGCCCTCCTTATTATCAAGGAATACGTGATGAGCGGGATGCCTAGCTCTGGCCTTTTCTCCAAGATGATGGCTGAGAAAGTGACAAACCTACTAACCATCCATCCCAGGTCTTTCCTTTCATGAACTTGTCCTCCTTCTTTTCCCTAAAAGCACTATGCCACTGCCATTTCACTCTTACCTATGTTCACAGCCTCATCATACTTTGCTGCCGATTCCCAGCTCACCAAAGTGAATATATCCACATACTCCCTTTCCATATTTTTTTCTTTCGTGGCCAGTGGAACATGCTCTCTATCCTCATACCGGGTACCTATCTCCTTGTACCTTTCACTTCTTTCTCTGCACTCCTTCATTTCTTTCCAGCACCTCTTTCTCCATCCTAATCTCTGCCAGAGCCGATTCCATCTTCCCTAACCTCCTGTCCCCAGCGCCTGACACAGTTTGACCTATGTGTTCTTTTATACTGTCTCCCACTGCGCTTGGGTGAGTTACCTGTAACCTTATCTGGCCAGTTGCTCTGGTGTCTTCCAATTGTCCCCTTTTGTCTCCCTGTGGTTGAGGAGGAGGGTGAACTACTATGGTTTGTGGAGGGAACACTACATTCTGGGGATCTGGCCCAGGTTCACCAAGGGAGATCCCACTTTAATCGGGGGGAGGTACTGGCGTTACCAAGTCTATAGGCTGCAGAGGTACTGGATCAGCCACCTTGGTGGGTCCCACTGCCAGCGGTGGTACCCTAGTAGGGCTGCGGGGCCCTTTGACTGGTTGTTTCCCTCTGCCCCCTTTTCCCAGGACCGCTTTCCTTTTCTCCCGGATCTCCTGGTTCCTCCCTTCCACCAGTTCCCACATTCGGTTGGCCTTTTCTGCCAATTCGATTATAGCCCTGTAGGCATCCTCTGTTGATGGCTTGCTTTTCTTTGGTGCCATGTCTTCACTCATTTTCTGTGAAGACAACTACGGGAAGAGAACAATATTAATTATATGCCTATATTACTATATCTATATATATATATATATATATATATATATATATATATATAGTGTTTCCTTTTTCTTTTTTTATTCCTTCTGCCATGTGCCAGCACAAATGCTTCATTTTTTGACTGCCCCATGTGCCTCCCTTTGCCAGATATTCTTGCACTACTGAGGTGTTGCTTGCTTTTTGAGGCTTCCTTCCACTGGGCAACCATCGACAAGACACCTGTTCTCTGCCCCTCTGACCCCCACTGGGCCCATTTTAGATTCCTTACCCCCTTTTTTTTTGTGTCCCCTTTTAGTTTCCATATCTGTATGCTCCTTTGCATCCCCATGTTTCTCATTGCTGTCTCATGGGACCTCTACCATCCGTTGCTGCCTCCCCAGAGAAATACCTTCTTCCTAGGCAATGCCAGGTTATGATTAACCTCTTTATCTGAGGGGTTTTGCTCTCCCCTTAAACAACCAACTGGAGGTTGCCACGAGGTCTCTTGGGGTGGGGGAGTGTCTGCCTCTCCCCTGCGACCCAGCTGGCATGCATGCACCTCGTGCCCCCCATTGTCCCTTGTTAGCCAGCCTCCCCCTGCACAGCCCACCCACTCCCTTCCTTTTTCCCCTTTCCTACCCCCTGCTCCTTTTCTCTTCCTTACCCCTGTCTTTGCGACCGTTGCACAGCGTGTGACGTCACACCATGTGTTGCTATAGCGTGCTTCCACTCCTCCCATTACAGGGTCTCTCTCTGCTGGCTCTTTACTGCACTGCTCCCCTCACTTCACCTGCTGTCTCTGAAAAATCACCAAAAACTCGTGCCTATGCATCCAACAACCCCATCTTCATTACCCCGAAGCTCTGCCTCGATGCCATGGCTAAATAGCCTCCCCTACCCCCCCCTGGAATCTGCTAACCTTGCAGAATACCCCATGGTGTGTGCTGTCATGCCACGTGGCTGCCTGTGTAGGCCCCACACCAGCTCTTTCTTTTGGGCCTCTCCCCACATCCTAATCCTTTCTCCAGGCAAAACCACACAGTGCCAGCTCCAATAGCAGGCTTTTCCACTTCAGCCTATCATCACACTTATTCTCCTTGCCACGTCCTTATGCCCTTGTTGTCTGTCCAGCATCCCGGCTCGCCTGTTCTCTCCCCCGATCATGCTGTGCAGCGGTGTTCCACGCTAGGCCACCACCGGTCAAACACCACCGCAAAGTGTTCCCCCTTCTAGCGATGTGCTCAATGCTCTACCCAGATTCAATTGCTCGCCCTCCTCGTGACCCTGCCTTTCCATCGCTTCCCTCGCTAGGCCAAACACCACTGCTTGCTGCCCCCACCCTTCCAGCCATGTGCCACAAAACTCTGCACAGTTTAATCACTCGCTCTCCTTTGAGACCCTGCCCTACCCTCGTTTTCCTCGCTAGGCATCACATCACATCACTGCATGCTGCTCATTCCCTTTTGATCATGTGGACCAATCCTCCTCAGCTAGCTTCAGGCACAGCTCTTCACAACAGCTACCACTCTTAGCGCTTCAGTTCTGTCCTATATCATACCATACTATCGTAAATGACCACAAAAACACATTTTTTAAAAAAAAATTCTACTAGGATTGCATCCTATCCTTCTGCTGTAAACAGCCTCTATTCTACCACTGCTATACACAGACTTTTCATTATTAAGCCAAGTAACCCCCTTAGAGGGCAAACTCCATTGACAAATGCTTGTTAATTTCTCCACAGTGGATATAAATACTGCTTATGTTGCTCAGTTTTGCTATTCACCTGAAGAAGGGACCTGTGTGGCCCAAAAGCTTGTGTATAATTCCATCTTTGTACAAGACACTTGTTGGTCCAATAAAAGGTATCAACCCTTTCATCTTCTCCTATTATCTGCATCACTTATTTAGTTACTCTGCTTTTATGACTATTAGTTTTATTATTCATCAGTGATTAATTTGGTCACAGGATAATGGTATATTTGTTCCTGACTGGAGTCTTATTCATCTTAAGTATTTTCTTATCAATTAAGGTCCTGTGTGAAGTGTATTCATTCCCACCAGGGAATTTTTTTTTCATATGGGGCAGGTGATTAGGTGGGGGGGATCACTAACCACTAGGGGAATGTTTTATATGTTGAGTGGGTGATTGGATGGTGGGAGAGACCACTAGCCACCAAGGAATTTTGGGTTACTAATTGTTGAATCCAGCACTGGAGACAACAGGGCAGTAGCAAAATGCAAGGCTTGGTTAAGAACTGGGACTCTGCAACAGGTGGTGGGCAGGAAATATCATGGATGGCAGGAATGATTTCAGGCAATCCCCAGTGGGGCAAGTTCCCACACAAGCAGACACTTGTATGTCCTGGGCATGGACTCAACTCAAATTCTGATCCCCTCTTAAACTCAATGTGAACATTAAGATATATATATTTTTCCCCACTCCCCACTGCACCTACTCAGTCAGATGAACAGGGGTTCAACTCAATTCTGCTTAACCCAGCTTGCCAAGCCCCAGACGTCTCTCAGGCCATAACCCTTTTGGTATGCTGCGGGTGTAAGCTCACCCTTGTTTACTCCCACACTGATGCACCTCCATACTCTCTCCCACCACTCCCTTAATTTAAGTTTAACCTTTGATTACATGGGCCATCCTACCGACTAGAGCAGAAGCCCTCAGTACAAAATAGTAACTTGTAAACCTAGGACACAGACATTGATGGCAGTCAGTTAAAAAGTCAGCAACAGTTCTTCAAGATGGGTCTTCAACAATAACTGCTTACATAAAGGACATTTTTAACAGTCGTTAATCAGCATAGAGGAACCACCAGTCACCAGGAATTTTTTGTCACACCTCAGAAGGGTGATCGGATGGGGGGAGGGACTGCTAACCACCAGGGATTTAT
This sequence comes from Neoceratodus forsteri, assembly GCA_016271365.2. Taxonomy (NCBI): domain Eukaryota; kingdom Metazoa; phylum Chordata; order Ceratodontiformes; family Ceratodontidae; genus Neoceratodus; species Neoceratodus forsteri. The sequence continues at coordinate 1,466,266,749 of CM057459.1, forward strand.
TTATTTTTTTTACCTGTGGGTTGGGGGGAGGCAGTTGATTGCTAGACACTGGGGAATTTTTTTTTACATAATTGGTAGGTGAAGCTAAGAAAATAATGGTTAAAAGTCAGGCATCCCAATACACTTGCTGTACAAAATATTACTGTAAAGATTGCTGCCCCAGCTCATGGACAGTAATGGTTTATTTTTTGGAATAGTTTGCATAATTTATGTTATCTGTATCACTTATTTAGTTACTCTGCTTTTATAACTGTTAGTTTTATTATGCATCAGTGATTGATTTGGTCACAGGATAATGGTATACATGCACCTGACTGGAATCTTGTTCATCTCAAGTATTTTCTTATCAATTAAGGTCCTATGTAAGTGTATTCATTCCCACCAGGGTATTTTTTTTCATGTGGGGGAGGGACCAGTAACTACCAGGGAATTATTTTACATAATGAGTGGGTGATTGGGTGGAGGAGAGGGAATGCTAGCTACCAGGGAATTATTTTTCATATTGGTCAGATGATCGGGTGGGGAAGGAATCACTAGCCTTCAGGGGATTTTTGTTACATGTCAGGTGGGTGATTGGGTTGGGGAGGGACCACTAGACACCAGGGAATTTGGGGATTACTAATTGTGGAGTCCAACACCAGAGACAACAGGGCAGTAGCAAATTCCATGGCATGACTCAGAACTGGGACTCTGCAACAGGTGTCTGGCAGGCAAGACTGGGGCTGGCAGACAAGATTGCAGACAATCCCCAGATGGGATGAGTTCCTACAGAAGCAGATCAAAATACAAACCAAAACTGGTGCCCAGACTTGGAAGACCTTTTAGTATCAGACTAGATATTAGGTATGATATCTGATAGGAATTGAGACATAGGTAGCAGTTCTTGCAAACAGTTCTTCATATTAGAGAGGCAGATCTGTTTCCTGGATCTGTTCCCCATGTCTTAAATCATATCAGATGTCATAGTTATCTACATGCAGGTGGAAGGGATAAAAGTGACATTTTTTTAATAAGACAATCCCAATCCCTGTCTTGATTTTAATTCACACCAATTGCTGACAACTACGACTTCTGCCAAATATTGGGTCCAAGCAAGATAAACAATGGTGGATTCATGATTTCACACTGGGGTGTTGGAGTGGTGTGTATATGTGATATGCAATTTTTCTAAAGTTGTTTTAATCTTTGCATTGTCTATTTACTTTTCATTACATTTTTGACAGACAATACCAAATGTAATCTGTAATTCTGAATATTACATTTTGAACAATCAATAAATTAGACTTCTTCAACTCAGTTTACTCTGTTTAAGTAAGACATAAGAAGGTGTACGCCCATCTAGAATGTCTCCCACAACAATGTGGGCATATCTGGTTACCTGGAGGAGTGATGATTCCAATTAAGACATGTATTAAGTCTGTTTTTAAAGGCATCAATGGTAGGAGCATCTACAACATACTGAGGTAGCGTATTCCAATTCTAGCCACTTTTAACTGACAAAACATTATATATTTTGGTGATGCTGGCTATGGGAATCATTATCTGATATTTGTGACAATGCAGATTTTGAGATCTGTTGTGGAATTTAAAACCACTAGAAGTCATCAACTTTGGGCTATGTAAAATGTTGTATATCTGGAGGAAATCCCTCTTTTTCTCCTTTCTTCCAGGCTGACAAATCCAGTTTCTTCCAACCTATTATCATAAGGCAAGTGTTTCATCCTTGGAATAATTTTGGCTGTTCTTCTTTGAACCCTTTCCATGATATGAATATCTTATTTAAGGTCCAGGTTCCAGAAGGGGGAACAAATGTCCAAATATGAGCAGATATACGTTCTATAGGGAGGAAAAAGACTATGTTTATTCATGTTGGTAAATTATCTTTTGACATAGTTTAAGACCTTATTTGTAGATTGAGCTACTTTTTTACAGTGGTCAACAGCAGAAAGCTTATTATTTATTATAACTCCCAGATCACATGTGTTTGCTGGAGGAGTCAACTGGGCCACCCAAGTTGGTGTTGTGAGCAAATTTAATAACCATATTATCTGTGCTATGATTTATATCTGATATGATTAGGTTAAAAGGAGTTGAACCATAAACAGACCCATGGGTACTCCACTCATAACTAAACTAAGTTCTGAGTAGGTGCCATTAACATGCACCTTTTGAGACTGATCAGCTTGCCAAGTTTTTATCCAGTTAGCTATCAGCGGACTGATTCCTTTATTACTTGATTTGTAAATCTATTCTGAGTGTGGACTTTATCAAATGCTTTGGCAACATCAAGCATGATCACATCAGCTGGGGTATTGTCAAGATTTTCACTAATTATTTTGTAAAACTGTTATTAAATTTGTTGTGCACGAGTGGCCGACGGTAAATCCATGTTGGGTATTATCAGTCAAATTAGAGTTCATAATTTCTGCATCAGTCCTTTGCTTGATCAGCCTCTCCATGATTTTACAACGTATCAGAGTTAGGCATATAGGTTGATAATTATTGGCTAACCCTTTTTTACCTTTTTTGAAGATAGTAATGACAACAGCTTGTTTCCAGTTACTTGGGATCTTACCAGTATTGATTGATTTATTATATAGTATGGATAAGGGAAGGGATATGCAAGAAGCTAGCACTAGCATGAATTTGGCAGTGAAGTTATCTATCCCTGGGGAAGTATTAGGTTTGAGGTTTTAATGGCTGTTTCAGTTTTATCCCTAGAGAAATGAATATTGTTGTGGTTAATGGGGTATTTGCTGAAGTGATATTAAACATAGTGTTAAATTGGGGTGTGATCACCCTTGACCACCTCCTAGATACACCACCAAGACAAAGGACAAAAAGGTAATGAAATGTTAAAGGCATGATATCTTTGGAAACTTGGAAAACATAACAATTAGATACACTTCAGCTTGTATTTCCTATATATATATATAATATATTATATTTCTACCCTTTATTACTGAAGAAATTCATAAAACAAGTTTTTATCCCTCAGTTTGTTTCTACAGCTTATTCCCATTTGAAATTATAAATGTTCTGTTAGACATATAAATGCTCTGGTGACATCATAGTGATCATAGTGTGGCCATGTGTGAATAACTATGATGTCACAAGCAGAGTATTAAGACATCAGGTTAGGGAAGATACAATAGAGCTGATGAACCTCAAGGAACAACTCTCCTGTTTTCATGCATATGACCAGTAATAAATAATGGGAATAAGTATATAGAGCTAATTAGAAATATAAACTACTTTGTGTTTAAAATATTTTTAAAAGTTCTTTTGAGGTATTGGTGGTTTTAAGGTTGAATGGAATAGGAGGGTGGTGGAAGGAAATGGAGAGTTACTGAGAAAAGTCCATTAAATGGTATATAGGATACATAGACAGTGTCAGCAGATAAGGCCTATGTTGGCTTGTGTTTTGTTTGGCTTTGTGTTAGTTGTTTTTTTTAAGTTTGTTTTTGGCTTTTGACTTTTGTTTTTTTTGTTTTTATTCTGTGTATTTAAATTCTGTGATGTTTGTTTTATTACTTTTCTGGTAGGGTGTTTGTTTTGCTATTTGTTTGTGGTTAGCTTTTTTTGTTGTTTTCTGAATGTTTTTCTACTTATTCTATGTTAGTTCTTAAATATTTTTTTTTAAAATAGGTTTTTTCTGTACTTTTGTTTCTTTGTGGATGGTTTTTTTGTTTTTTCTTTTTCTTTTTCCTTCTTTCTCTAGGGAGTATGTTTAGTTTTTCACTTGTTTTGTAGGGATTTGGAGTGTACCTATGTACTATTTTTGTTTTTTTCTGAAATTTTTCTTGTTTGGTGTTTTTGCGTAGGTGGTTGTTTCTAAATTGTCATTGTCTTTGTGGGGCATTAGTTTTTTTGGTAGTGGAATTATGATTTTTCTCAAGTGTTGGGGATGTTTTTGCTATATATTCTTGTGCATTTTGCTTGTTTTACTTGATGCTTGTTACATTGCTTTTGCTTGAGGTTGGCTTCCAGATGACAAATTTAAGATTCTTTCTGCTTGGTGCATGCTATATCCTCACCCACAACTGATATATTGTGCCAGGGTTTTGTGCCCCATATGCATTATCTTGCACTTCTTTGCATTGAATTTCAACTGCCAAACCCCTGACCATTCTTCAAGTTTCTGCAGGTCCCTTCTCATTCTGTCTACACCTCTGTGTGTCTACTCTGTTACAGAGCTTTGTGTCATCAGCGAACAGTGAAATTCTGCCTTCTAGATTCTGTGCAATGTCACTGATGAAGATGTTGAATAGGACCGTCCCAGCACTGATCCCTGTGGTACCCACTGGTCACTCTTTCCTCTGTGGAGTGACAGCCTTTACCACCACCCTCTGTGTCCTGCCACCCAGCCAGTTATCTACCCACCAACAGATGCCACAGAATTGTTTTATGTGGAGTTCTGCTTTTACGAATCTTACATGTTACTGTTTGTGAACTAGAGCATAAAGCTGTCAGATGACTTAAACAGTGCCACTCAAATAATCAGTGTTTCTGGTGGTGTTCGACCTTTGGTCTTCTGGTTCTCAACTATAGACCAGTGTTCTAATAAGTAGACAACCATTTTCAAAAAAAGTTCAAGTGCCACTCCAGCTCCACAGCAAGAATCAAGCACAACAAGTTTCTTAAGGGGTGCCCCCTAAGGAAGGCTAGGAGCTGAAGTGCAGGGGCAAGTGTATCTCTGTTGCTATCCTAACTGATTTTGCATTATTGAGAACTGTAAACTGCTATTTGATTGAATGAAAAGCAGTTAGCATAGAAACTTGTGCTTGATTCTTGTTGTGGAGCTGGAGTGGTGCGTGAACCTTTTTTGAAAATGCATGTTCGAGTGTGGCAGGGCTGGTGGCCCTGACTTCAGGCACACCCTATCCATTCCAGGAGTGCAGTAAGGTTTCACACTTGCCTGAACTGTAAGTAGACAACCACACTGCTGCTGTGGAAACATGCGTGTGACACATTGGGGAGGTTAAGCATAAAGGGAGCTTGCAAACCTTAAAGAATTAGCCAGATTTTAATGTGTGTGTGTGGCACTCTGTGTGGTGTATGTGTGTGTGTGTGTTGCTCACTTGTGTGCACATGTGTGTACACACATGTGTATCTGCTCAAGGAACAAAAGTGCAAGTATTAAAATGCTGCCTGCATGATTACACAGATACATAGAATGTGCCGGCAAATGGGGACCATGAGGTACATCTATTATGCCCACGTTTTTTCCTACCTCCCTGCTTGGAATCACTTGTTAACTTATTGACATGTCTGTCCCATGCTGTTTTATACTATTTGACCATCTTTGCCTCCATCACCTCCTGAGGCAATCCATCCCATGGGCCCACCACTCTTTCAGTAAAAAATGTTCTACTATTACTTAGAACCCTATCTCCCTTAGTTGCATGTCATACCCTCCTTTCTGCTACAACTGCCAATCCAGAAGAGGTCCTGTAATTGTACCTTATGAATACCCCTTCAAATACTTGAAGGCCTCAAACATGTTCCCTCTCCTCTTTTGTTCCAAGGAGAAGAGGCTTAGTTAGCTCACTCTTTTGCCATATGTCTTATGGTGTAGGCCATGAATCATCTTTGTTGTTCTTCTCTACACCGTCTCCAACCTATCAATGTCCTTTTTAAGAATTGGATGCAATACTCCCAGTGGGGCCTCATCAGGGACCTATACAGTGTTACAAGTTTGCACTTCCTGCTAGTGATGCCTCTTCCTATACAACCCAAGAAGCCACTTGCCTTCTGTGCCACCATTTTGCATTGCTTCCCTATCTTTAAGTCATCAGAGATGATTACTCCAAGGTCGCACTTCCACTTTGTAGCTGTTAGCTTTTCCCCTCCCAGATGGTATTCCACCCCCATTCCAATCTAAACAGGTCTTTTTTCAGTTTTTGCAACCCCTCTGGTGTATCAACTCTACTGCAGAACATGTCATCTGTGAATAGACACACCTTTCCTTCCAGACCATCAGCAATGTGTCTATTATACTGTACACATTGAACAACACTGCTCCCTACACTGACCCCTGTGGAACTCTCTTTGCCACCATTTTCTCCCATACCAATGCTCAGTTGACCAACATACTCTGTGTTCTCCCATTTAGCCAGCTTCTCACCCAGCTATTATTTTGTGACCCACACTATGTGCTCAAGTTTGTTAATCAGTCTTCTGTGGGGACTGAGTCAAAGGCCTTGCTGAAGTTGAAATAGATCACATCAACTGTGCCACCCGGTCTGCTGTTTTAGTGACCCAGACAAAGAATTCCACTAGGCTGGTTTGGAAGGACCTTCCTGCAGTAAAGTTTGATTACTGTAACGCCCTTTACCTAGGGCTACCAGGGGTTGATATCTGCCATCTGCAGCTAGGCAGGATGCGGCAGCCAGGTTACTGACTGGGCTTCCCCAATCTAGCCACATTACTCCCATACTGTACGAACTGCACTGACTGCTAGAGAAATGGATCACCTTTAAGGTCAGCTTGCTGACCTATAAAACCCTACATGGACAGGGTTCGAGCTATCTGCAAGTGCTTTTTTGCCCCTATTGCCCCCTACATCCACTCCACTCTGCCGATGAGGGAGTGCTAGATGTTTCTAGGGTTCAACTGAAGACATCTCGGGCCCATTCCTTTGTGTTTGCAGCATCCACCCTGTGGAATTCTCTACCTCATCAGATCTGAGAGTGCCAGACTGTGGAGAGCTTCAAACGGCACTGAAGACCCATATATTTAATCTTGCCTTTGTTACTACTTCAGACTGATTAGCTGATATGATGTGTCAGTATTTTATTACTCATTTTAAAGTTTTTATGTTTTATACTTCTGTAAAGCACTTTGAAATTTTGAATTGCGCTTAACAGATAGATTTATTATTATTTATTATTATTAAAGAATTATTATTATAAAGCCATGCTGCTTTGGGTCCACCTGCCTACTCACTTCTAGAAAAGACAGAATTTAAAAGGGATTGCATCATCTTACCCACTATTGAAGTGAAGCTGACTGAAAAGTAGTTTCTAGCCTTGTCCTTGCTCCCAGTATTGTGCAGTGACACCATAGTAGTACTTTTCCAGTCCTCATGCACTACCTCACTTTTCAGAGGTTTGTTGAGTGTGGCTAGTGGAGCTGCTAATTCTTTTCCAAGTTCCTTGAGTATCCTTGGATGCATGCCATTGGGACCCATTGCTTTGTATACTCACAGCTTGTTGAGTTCTTCAAGGACCCTTTGTTCTGTGAATAGACTCATGCCCACTCCCTCAGTGGTGGCTTCTTTTCTGGTTAGTGCTGGTTCGTTGCTGTCTTCCTCATATGTAAAGACCAAGCAGAAGTATTTGTTTAGGATTTCTGCCTTCGCCTTGTCATCTTCTGCTTGTGTGTCATCCTCTTTCTTCAGTCTTACGGTTCCCCCTTTGCTTTTTCTCCTCTCCCTGATGTACCTGTAGAAGGTTTTATCCCCTTTGGTTGCCCCTTGTGTTATCCTTCTGTTTGGGTCTTTGCAGCACTTGTAGCTTTTTCTGCTTCCCTCAGCTTCTCCCTGCATGCCTCTCTATTGAGGTCACTACCTGAGTCCTTGTATCTTTTGAAGACCTTCCTCTTTTCCTCAACTCTGACTTCTGCTTCTCTTGAGAACCAACATGTAGGTCTTTTTTTCTTTGTTTTGCTGATCTGCCTGATACAATGTGCCATGGCAATGGTTGTTGCCTGCTTTAATCTGGTCCAGCACTCCTCCACACCCCCTTCCAATTTGTCCTGCATTTCAGATTGTTCTTCAAGTATGCTCTCATCTGCCTTCCTGAAGGCTAGGACTTTCTTCTTTGTATGGTTAGCTTCCTTGACTTTATGGACTGTGTACTGTACCATGTGATGGTCACTAGAGCCCAGGTGGCTACCTATGCCTGAGATCCAGTTGCTGTTAGTAAGTACTAGGTCAAGGATTGTTCTCAACTATGTAGACATCTTTACTAATGCCCAAGGCCTGCCTTATGTAGTGCCAATAAGAAGTTGTGGCTCCTTATTGATGCCACTGTATAGGAGCTCCAGTCTAAGTCCGGTAGATTAAAGTCTCCCACCAGCATGACTTGCCCTTTTTCTGACATCTATAGGATGATTTGGTGATAATTTTGTCTCTCTTTTCCTTCTGTGATGGTGGCCTATAGATCACTCCAACCCTTATGGTAGCTTTGTTACTGGACCCAGTAGTGATCCACAGGGCCTAAGCTTCATTCTTGGCTCCATGGAGCTCTGTCACTTTTATTCCCTCCTTCATGTAGATTGCTACCTCTCCCCCTTCTTTTCCCATTCCAGTCTCTTCTCAATAGTGGGGGCTGTGACAGGTGTTGGAGAGACAGTGGGAGAGGAGGTTGGGGCAGCTGCTATCTAGGATGCTAGCTGCACAATCAGGCAGACTTTGATGGACCAATTGGTCTGTTTCTGCTGGCAGATTCGTATCTTTGTAGTAGATTGTAGTATAGGATTACTGTATCCCAGTTGTGACTGTTATTGAACCAAGTCTCAGTCACAGTCAGTCAAGGTTGGCCTCCAAAACTGTGACTGTGAGTTCTGAGACTTTATTTACCAGACTACATATGTTGATGGACATTGCTTTCCATGGCTGGTTAACATGTTTGTTTGCATACCCAGCCTGCTTAATTTTTGCTTTCATTACCATTTTACTTCTTCTTGTGCTGGTATTTCCTACCACCATTTCACATCCTTTGTCCATAACTTTCCTCTCTGAGTTTATCCAACAGGTGGGAGAGTTTGCTGACCTGCACAAGGTCCATCTGTCATAGTGGGCCCACATATTCTGCAGATAAGAAAGTCCATCCCTATATTAGATAGTGTCAAATTATCCCTGTGATGACAGTCAGCTTTGCCTCTTATTTTCCCTGCTTTGAGGTATCTCCTGTATTGGATATGTCCTTTCTGGTCCTCCACCAGCAGATGGAGCTGTACTTTTTTGGGTAGGTATGTCTTTGCTAGGCCTGAGACTATAAAAAAAATAAAACAAGCTTAGTGTGTGAGGGGGTGGCTGGGTGGCAATTAGTAGCCCACCACTGCCTCTCCTGCTCCTCCACTGATATTGAGACTGCTGTCCTTGTGATTGTCTTGGGGCAAGCTGTCATAGCAAAGGCAGACATCCAGGAAAGGAACAGCAGCAAGTGAAGAGGTGACTGCTCTCTCAGTGGAAGAGAAGTAAATGCAAATCTAGGAGCCTTCATTATTACTTCTTTGCATTGATATTGCATTGGGGAAATGAGGAGTAGGAGTTTCAAGAAGGTTGTGCAATGGCTACTTAAAGTCTGTTTTTGAGTGTGGATAGGAAGGATAGGAATATAAAAAGCAGTTGCTCAATATATCTAAACGTGTGCAACAAAGGAGGTAAGGGAAATAAAGAAAATGTTTTGCACTTATAGGGGAAGGAGAGGGGAGACTTGGGGGAGTGTTTGGTATCCTGCATCTGGAAGGGTGGGGGGTCACTGGTGGGCAATGACAGCAATGGGTAGGGTGGTAGACTGCAACAACTGCGGTGCACCAATCTTTCTAAAAATTGCCTGGAGTGTGGGAGGATGTTTAGTGTGCAACCACGTAGAAAAACTTAGAAAGGAGATTGAGGGTCTGCAGGAAGAACTAAGACAGACAAGGCAGATTGGGGATGGGTTTAGCCCAATACTGGAGGGAGGAAGAAGGGGATATGGGGGGGCGATTTAAGCCAACAGTGGTGAGGAGGGGGTCAGAAGAAGGGAAGCAGAAACAAAGGGGCCCAGGCCAGGAAGAACAATTGCCAGGGAAACCAGGTCAGGAGACAAAAGACAAATGGAAGGAGGAGATAGGGACTTGTGAGGGGAGGCGAAGAGGTGGCAAAAGTCATGGAGTGGAAAGGAGAGAACAGGTTACTATGAAGAGAGAGGGAGCATGCATTTGTGAAGGGCCTTCAGAAAATAGTTGTGCACTGCTAGAGAGGAAGAAGGTGGAGGAGGGAAATGATGAAATTAGTGGAGTAATTGAAAAATGCCTGGACCAAACTGGAGTGGGGGGAAGTTCTGCTGGGAGAATTGCAACAGGGGTAAAAGGGGGAAATAATGTGCAGGAGGAAGAAGAGGAGCTGGAAATGAGAGAGGGAGATAAATGGAAGCAAGCAGGGAGTAAGAGGGGTGGAATCTTAGTGCTAGGGGACTCAATACTAAGAGGAGTTAGGTGAGGTAGCAAGGGAGAGAGGCATAGTCGCATTTGGGTGGAGGCCATGCCAGGAATGACAGCGGAAAGGGTGGGACAGTCTGTTCTGAAATATGCTAGAAGGGGTAGGGACAAGCCTCATTTAATTATACATCTTGGGACAAATGACCTGGCTGACAAGACAGTAGATACAGTCCAGAGGAGGTTTGAGGAACTAGCACAATTATGTGAGGGGGCAGGAAGATCAGTAACTTTTTCAGACCTGTGACAGGGTCTAGCCTGAGTACTGAGAGGAGGGCTGTGCTGGTCACTGTACTATACACTACATGCTCCTGGACAGAACTGACAGTGCCGCCATGGCATTGGAGAGGAGGGCTGCGCTAGTCGCTGTACTATACTGACTACATGCTCACTGGCAGCACTGCCAGTGCTCGTGCCATGGTACTTAGAGGAGGTCTGTGCTGGTCACTGAACTATATAGAGCACATGCCCCTGACAGTTTGGTCAGGGCTCAGTCATAAAATGAGGAGGGTTGTGCTGGTCACTATACTATATAGAGTACATGCTCACTAACAGCCCAGCCACTATTCTGAGAAGAGGGATTGCACTGATCACTGGGGAAAGATGTAGAGTACATGCACACTGACAGCGCAGCCCAGGCCTCAGACACAGTACTGAGGAAGTTAGGCCAGCTGGTCACTGCACCATATAGAGTACATGCCCACTGGACAGCACAGCCCATGTCTCAGCCATGGCACTGAGAGGAGGCTGCTGTGCTGGCCACCACCCACAGAGTACATGCACACCCTGGGACAGCTCAGCCACCATTCTGAGAGGAGGGATGTACTGGATCACTGTAGCATGTAGAGTACATGCACACTGACAGCAGCCCGTGCTCAGATATGGTATTGAGAAGAGGGCTGTGCTGGTCACTGTACTATATAGAGTACATGTTCACTGGACAGCTCCAGCCTGTGTTCAGCCATGGTACTGAGAGGAGGGCTGTGCTGGTCACTGCACCATAGAGCACATGCTCATTGGACAGCGCAGCCAGTGCTCAGTCAAAGGGTACTGATAGAGGGCTGTGCTGACTGCTGCACTATATAGAGTAAATGCTCACTGACAGCTCAGCCAGTGTTCATCCGTAGAGGCACTGAAAGCATAGGCTGCACTGGTCGCTGATCTATATAGAGTACATGCTCCCTGACAGCACAGACAGTGCGCGCCATGGCTGGAGGAGTGCTGTTCTGGTCACTGCATTATATATAGTACATGCTCCTGACAGCTCAACAGTGCACGGCCATGGTATTAAGAGAGGGCTGCACTGGTCGCTGTACTATACTGACTACATGCTCACTGACAGCACAGCCAGTGCTCAGCCGTGGTACTGAGAGGAGGTCTGTGCTGGTCACTGTACTATAAAGAGTTCATGCTCACTGACAGCACAGCCAGTGCTCGGCCATGGTACTGAGAGGAGGGCTGTGCTGGTCACTGTACTGTACTGACTACATGCTCACTGACAGCACAGACAGTGCTCGGCCATGGTACTGAGAGGAGGACTGTGCTGGTCACTGTCCTGTACTAGACTACATGCTCACTGACAGCACAGCCAGTGCTCGGCCATGGTACTGAGGGAGGGCTGCGCTGTCACTGTATTATAGAGTACATGCTCCCCTGACAGCTCAGACAGTGCATTGCTATGGTGATTGAGAGGAGGGCTGTTCTGGTCAGTATTATATAGAGTACATGCTCCCCGACAGCTCAGACAGTGACCGCCATGGTATTGAGAGGAGGGTCATGCGACGTTGTACTATACTGACTACATGCTCACTGACAGCACAGCTGCACTGTCAGCCGTGGTACTGAGAGGAGGTCTGTTCTGGTCACTGTACTGAATAGAGGACATGCTCACTGACAGCACAGCCAGTGCTCGGCCATGGTACTGAGAGGTAATGTGCTGCTCATGAACTACAAGGTGGCATGCTCACTGGACAAGCTCAGCCATGGTACTGAGAGGGTAGGCTGTGCTGGCACGCCGTACCATACAGAGTACATGCTCACTGGGACAGCTCAGCCATGGCACTGAGAGGAGTGGCTGTGCTGGTCGCCAGACTCCATAGAGTACATGCTCACGACAGCTCAGGCAGTGCTCGCCATGGCACTTGAGAGGAGGGCTGCACTTTATCACTGCACTATAGAGTACATGCTCACTGACAGCTCAGCCAGCACCCTCATCCATAGTACTGAGAGCAGGGCTGCACTGGTCGCTGTACCATGTCGACTACATGCTCACTTGACAGCTCAGCCAGTGCTCAGCTGTGGTACTGAGAGGAGGGTCAGCATTGGTCACTGTAGCTCATAGAGTACATGCTCACTGACAGCTCACAGCCAAGTGCTCAGCCAGTGGTACTGGAGAGGGAGGTCTGTGCTGGTCACCACATTACAAAGAGTTCATGCTCACTGGACAGCACAGCCAGTGCTCGGCCATGGTACTGAGGAGGAGGGCTGTGCTGGTCACTGTACTGTACTGACTACATGCTGCACTGGACAGGCACAGACAGTGCACGGCCATGGTATTGAGAGGAGGACTGTGCTGGTCGCTGTACTGTACTGACTACATGCTCACTGACAGCACAGCCAGTGCTCGGCCATGGTACTGAGAGCAGGGCTGTGCTGGTCACTGAACTGTATAGAGTACATGCTCCCTGACAGCACAGACAGCGCTCAGCCATGGTATTGAGAGGAGGGCTGCACTGGTCACCGTACTATATAGAGTACATGCTCACTGACTGCACTGCCAGTGCTCGGCCATGGTACTTAGAGGAGGTCTGTGCTGGTCACTGAACTATATAGAGTACATGCTCACTGACAGCCAGCCAATGTTCAGCCATGGTACTGAGAGGAGGCTGTGCTGGTCACTGTACTATATAGAGTATATGCTCACTGACTGCTCAACCTGTTTTCAGCCATGGTACTGAGATGAGGACTGTGCTGGTCACTGTACTATATAGAGTATATGCTCACTGACAGCTCAACCTGTGTTCAGCCGTGGTACTGAGAGGAGGGCTGTGCGGTCACCGCATCTAGCAGAGTATGTGTCTACTGACAGGTCGTAGCTACTGCTTGGCCATGGTACTGAAAGTGAGGTTGTGCTGGTCACTGTACTATATGGAGTACATGCCACTGCCAGCTCAACCTGTGTTGAGCCGTGGTACTATGAGGAGGGCTGGCTGTCACTGTGCTATATAGAGTACATGCTCCACTCATAGCCCAGGAGCAGTGCTCAACCATGCTACAGAGAGAAGGGCCCCATGACATCATAATTACATAAAGAGTACATGCTCACTGACAGCACACAGCCAGTGCCCGGCCATGGTACTGAGAGGGAGGGCTGTGCTGGTCACAGTACTATATAGAGCACATGCTCACTGACAGCTCAGCCAGTGCTCAACCATGCTACAGAGAGTAGGGCTTTGCTGGACATTGTGTCTAAAGAGTACATGCTCACTGGGACAGCAGAGCACAGTGCCCGGCCATGGTTACTGAGAGGAGGGGCTGTGCTGTCACAGTACTATAAGAGTATGCTCGTTCGACAGCTCAGCCACTATTTCTGGAGAGAGGGAGGGATGTACTGATCACTGTAGTATATAGAGTACATGCGAGCACTGACAGCACAGCCCATGGTCGGATATTGTACTGAGAAGAGGGCTGTGCTGGTCGTTGTATTGTTTAGAGTACATGCTCCCCTGGACAGCTCAGGCAGGCTCAGCCGTGGTACTGAGAGGAGGGGCTGTGCTGGTCACTGTACCATCATAGAGTACACATGCTCACTGACAGCACAGACAGTGCTCGGCCATGGTACTGAGAGGAGGACTGTGCTGGTCACTGTACTAGATAGAGTACGTGCTCCCTGACAGCTTAGGCAGTGCTCAGCCGTGGTACTGAGAGGAGGGCTGTGCTGGTCACTGTACTACATGTAACCCCCTTGTTACTCAGGGTTACTAGAATCCCAGTAAGACCTAGTGGTAGGCAGGGAAGGCAGCTTGTGAAACTCCAGTTAAATGGATTTCACTCTGTTCTCAGTTTCAGCTGAGACTGAGGGATGACATCATCATAGAACTGTCACAGCTGCATGAGCCACAATGGAATCTGCAGCAGGGAGTTGGAGCAGAATGTGGGGAGGTTTGAACTGTTGTCTGTAGGTCAGTTGGAGTTTGGAGCTTGCTGTGAAAGGAGCACAGCAGCTCTGTGTTAGGCATTTGGAGCCTCAGCCCTGACATACCGCTACATTTAGGAAAAAGGTGTGTGTTTCCACCCAAGAGAGACACAGAAGATAGTTTTAAAGTGGTGGAGATGGCTGTTCTAGTCTCAGTGCTCCATACCTCAGGTGATGGGGCAGGAAAGGTTGTCCTGCAATTCCAGGGCAACCCCTGGCTTCATGCTAGTTGGAGAAGCTGCTATTTGGTCCCAGAGTTTTGGGAAATAAGAAGTTTCTTTGAATCGCCTGTGGGGTACCTGCAACCAGAGGGTGAGTTTCTGCTCTTTCTATAGGGCCCATGTTTTCATCCTGGGACTTGTGTGATAGTTGGGATTGGACTACTGAAGTAGTGGGATGCCTAGAGTAATAGGCTTAGCCTATAGTAAAAGTATGTTCAAGTCCAGCACTTAAGGGAAAGTCAAGACATGTAGAGGAGATGTGACACATGTCTACCCAGTAATCTACATTGCCAAGCTTTCAGAAAACAGTTGTTTAGTTTACAGAGAAATGGCCGGGTATGGATTGTGGGAGCTAGAGGTGGGAGAACCCCCATTTTTAGTAACCAGGTCCACCTCTACGGATTTGCTGTGTGGATTTCCTTACTTGCCCCATGCACGCACAGTGATGAGGAAGCACCTAGACGTGAGATTGAAGGAAAATTTGTGGAGTCAAGACTCTAAGGTGGTTTGGGAGCCACCCAATTGATAACTGGTTATTTCCCAAAATGGACCATGGATCAAGTGGCGTGTGGGAGCTGGACCAGTGGGGAAAACCCAAGTAGTGTGTTAGTTGGCTGTGTACCCAAAGTTGCGGCAGGTCCAGTCTGTGTGCCTGGCGGGTTCAGAGCCTGAGGGCTGAAAACGGAAGAAGTGTTCTGTTGTCTCTAATCTGCATTACTAGGGAATGTAGTCCCCGAGGGGTCCATCTATGCTTTGTTTCTTCAGCTTGGATGTGAATAAAAGCCACACTGTAGAATCCTCATTCCTGGTTCTGGATATTACAGTTATTGCTTCCTGTGTCGGATTTACTTGGGTCTCCCTGTGCAGAGTAGCCAAACCTCAGACCCCTCAGCCGAGTAACCTATCTCCCCTCAACTCAGTTCCTCACCAGGTACTGCTGTGTGCTTCAACAGCATACCACCTGTCATTTTGCAAAAAGGCTGGGGTGAGGGGTTACATATATACAGTACATGCTCACTGACAGCCGAGACAGGGTTCAGCCGTAGTACTGAGAGGAGGGCTGTGCTGGTCACTGTACTATACACTACATGCTCCCTGACAGAACTGACAGTGCGCGGCCATGGTATTGAGAGGAGGGCTGCGCTGGTCGCTGTACTATACTGACTACATGCTCACTGACAGCACTGCCAGTGCTCGGCCATGGTACTTAGAGGAGGTCTTGTGCTGGTCACTCAACTATAGGCAGAGTACATGCTCCCCGACAGCTCAGCCAGGCTCAGTCAGGTACTGGAGGAGGGTTGTGCTGGTCACTATACCTATATAGAGTACATGCTCACTAACAGCCCAGCCACTGTTCTGAGGAAAGAGGGATGTACTTGATCACTGTAGCATGTAGAGTACATATGCACACTGACAAGCTGCGAGTCTGTGTTTGAGATAGTATTATTGAGAAGAAGGCTGCGCTGGTCTACTGTACTATATAGAGTACGTATGCTCACTGACAGCACAGCCGGTGTTCAGCCATCGAGCCTGCTGAGGAGGCGCTGTGCTGGCTACTGTACTATGAGTACATGCTCAGTCAGACAGGCGCAGCCAGTGCTCAGCTCGTGGTATTGAGAAGAGGGCTGTGCTGATCGCCGTACTATATCAGAGTAAATGCTCACTGACAGCTCTGGAAGCCAGTGTTCTATCTGTAGTACTGAAAGCAGGGCTGCACTGGTTCGCTGACCTATATAGAGTACATGCTCCTGACAGCACAGACAGTCTTGTGCGCCATGGTATTGAGAGGAGGGCTGTTCTGGTCACTGTATTATATAGAGTACATGCTCCTGACAGCTCAGCAGTGCAGCCATGAGTATTAAGGGAGGGCTGCACTGGTGGCTGTACTATGCACTGACTACATGCTCACCTGACAGCACAGCCGAGGTGCTCAGCCGTGTTATTGAGAGGAGGTCTGTGCTGGTCACTGCCATAAAGAGTTCTGCGCTCACTGACAGCTGGCCAGCAGTGCTCGGCCATGGTACTGAGATGAGTGGGCTGTGCTGGTCATCGTACTGTACTGACTACATGCTCACTGACAGCACAGACAGTGCTCGGCCATGGTACTGAGAGGAGGACTGTGCTGGTCACTGTACTGTACTGACTACATGCTCACTGACAGCACAGCCAGTGCTCGGCCATGGTACTGAGAGCAGGGCTGTGCTGGTCACTGAACTGTATAGAGTACATGCTCCCTGACAGCACAGACAGCGCTCAGCCATGGTATTGAGAGGAGGGCTGCGCTGGTCGCTGTACTATACTGACTACATGCTCACTGACAGCACTGCCAGTGCTCGGCCATGGTACTGAGAGGAGGGCTGTGCTGGTCACTGTATTATATAGAGTACATGCTCCCTGACAGCTCAGACAGTGCATTGCCATGGTATTGAGAGGAGGGCTGTTCTGGTCACTGTATTATATAGAGTACATGCTCCCTGACAGCTCAGACAGTGCACGGCCATGGTATTGAGAGGAGGGCTGCGCTGGTCGCTGTACTATACTGACTACATGCTCACTGACAGCACAGCCAGTTGTCAGCCGTGGTACTGAGAGGAGGTCTGTTCTGGTCACTGTACTGAATAGAGGGACATGCTCACTGCACAGCACAGCCAGTGCTCGCCATGGTACTGAGAGAGTAGGCTGTGCTGCTCGCTGAACTATATACAGTACATGCTCACTGACAGCTCAGCCATGGTACTGAGAGGAGGGCTGTGCTGGTCGCTGTACTATACAGAGTACATGCTCACTGACAGCTCAGCCATGGTACTGAGAGGAGGGCTGTGCTGGTCGCTGTACTCCATAGAGTACATGCTCACTGACAGCTCAGGCAGTGCTCGGCCATGGTACTGAGAGGAGGGCTGCACTGGTCACTGTACTCCATAGAGTACATGCTCACTGACAGCTCAGCCAGCACTCATCCGTAGTACTGAGAGCAGGGCTGCACTGGTCGCTGTACTATACCGACTACATGCTCACTTACAGCTCAGCCAGTGCTCAGCTGTGGTACTGAGAGGAGGGCCATGCTGGTCACTGTATTATATAGAGTACATGCTCACTGACAGCTCAGCCAGTGCTCAGCTGTGGTACTGAGAGGAGGGCCATGCTGGTCACTGTATTATATAGAGTACATGCTCACTGACAACTCAGCCAGTGCTCAGCCCTGGTACTGAGAGGAGAACCATGCTGTTCACTGTACTATATAAAGTCCATGCTCACTGACAGCTCAGATGTGGTACTGAGAGGAGGGCTGCGTTGGTCACTGTACTATATACAGTACATGCTCATTGACAGCTCAGCCAGTGCTTGGCCATGGTAATGAGAGGAGGATAGTGCTGGTCGCTGTACTATATAGAGTACATGCTCACTGACAGCTCAGCCAGTGCTCGGCCATGGTAATGAGAGCAGGGCTGTGCTGGTCGCTGTACTATGTAGAGTACATGCTCACTGACAGCTCAGCCATGGTACTGAGAGGAGGGCTGTGCTGGTCACTGAACTATATAGAGTACTTGCTCACTGACAGCACAGACCGTGCTCGGCCATGGTATTGACCGGAGGGCTGCGCTAGTTGCTGTACTATATAGAGTACATGCTCACTGTCAGCTCAGACGTGGTACTGAGAGGAGGGCTGTGCTGGTCACCGTACTATATAGAGTACAGGCTCACTGACAGCTCAGCCTGTACTCAGCCGTGGTACTGCGAAGAGGGCTGTGATGGTCACTGTACTATACAGAGTACATGCTCACTGACAGTTCAGCCAGGGCTCAGTCAGTTACTGAGAGGAGGTCTATGTTGCTCGCTGTACTCTATAGAGTACATGCTAACTGACAGCTCAGCCATCGTTCTGAGAAGAGGGTTGTGCTGGTCACTGTTCTATATAGACTATATGCTCACTGACAGCACAGGCAATGCTCAGCGTTGGTACTGAGAGGAGGGCTGCACTGGTTGCTATACAGAGTACCTGGTCACTGACATCTCAGCCAGAGCTCAACCGTGGTACTGAGAGGAGGGCTGTGCTGGTCACTGTACTATACAGAGTACATGCTCACTGACAGCTCAGCCAGTGCTCAGCCCTGGTACTGAGAGGAGAACCATGCTGTTCGCTGTACTATATAGAGTACATGCTTACTGACAGCTCAGCCAGTGCTCGGCCATGGTACTGAGAGGAGGGCTGTGCTGCTCACTGCACTATATAGAGTACATGCTCACTGACAGCTCAGACGTGGTACTGAGAGGAGGGCTGTGCTAATCACCGTACTATATAGAGTACATGCTCACTGACAGCACAGCCAGTGCTCAGCCGTGGTACTGAGAGGAGGGCTGTGCTGGTCACTGTGCTATATAGAGTACATGCTCACTGACAGCAGAGACAGTGCTCGACTATGGTACTGAGAAGAGGGCTGTGCTGGTCGCTGTACTATATAGAGTACATGCTTACTGACAACTCAGCCAGTGCTCGGCCAAGGTACTGAGAGGCAGGCAGCACTGGTCACTGTACTATAAGAGTACGTGCTCACTGACAGCTCAGCCAGTGCTCTGTGTAAGGTACTGAGAGGAGGGCTGTGCTGGTCACTGTACTACACAGAGTACATGCTCACTGACAGCTAAGCCAGGGCTCAGTCAGGTACTGAGAGGAGGGCTGTGGTGGTCACTGTACTATACACTACATACTCACTAACAGCCCAGCCAGTGCTCAACCGTGGTACTGAGAGGAGGGCTGTTCTGGTCACTGTATTGTATAGAGTACATGCTCACTGAAAGCTCAGCCAGTGCTCTGCCGTGGTACAGAAAGGAGAGCTGTGCTGATCACTGTATTGTATAGAGTACATGCTCACTGAGAGCTCAGCCAGTGCTCGGCCATGGTACTGAGATGAGGGCTCTGCTGGTCACTGTACTATATAGAGTACATGCTCACTAATACCCCTGCCAGTGCTCAACCGTGGTACTGAGAGGAGAGCTGTTCTGGTCACTGTATTGTATAGAGTACATGATCACTGACAGCTCAGCCAGCGCTCATCCGTGGTGCTGAGAAGAGGGCTGTGCTGTTCACTGTACTATATAGAGTCCATGCTCATTGACTTCTCAGCCAGGGTCAGCCATGGTACTGAGAGGAGGGCTGTGCTGGTCACTGGCTTAGGTTCAGGTGAGGGAGAGTAAAGTGAGGGGTCATTACCATCATAGGTGGTGGGCAGGGATCCAGTTGACCACGAGGGAAATGTATTTTTGTCAAATGGGCCAGCAACCACAGGGATACAACTAACACCAGGGAAATCTTGGCCCTAGAGAAGGCATGGGTGCTGGTAGGAAGTGGAACCAATGGCCACCAGGGATACTATTTGATGTACTTGGCTGGCGATCAGCAGGGAAGGGTCCACTAATCACCAGGAATGATTTTGTTTCTCATTGGGCTGGCAATTAGCAGGGCCGGATAACTAACCATCAGGGGGATATTTTCCACCAACAAGCTGGCAATTGGTAAGTGTGGAATCACTAACCACCAGGGAAGGGACTACAGTAGACAGCATGGGGATCGTGGAGGAGGAGGATACTGGCCACCAGGGAAGGGACTGCATAATATAATACAATGGGATGAGGGAGGGAAGAGACTTCCAGACACCAGGAAAACACTTCCTTGCATCGGATCACTGGACATATTTCAGATGCAACATGATTTGACAGAGTGACTAACATGGTCACCCATTTTCTTTGTAGTTCCCACTAGTGTTACAGTACTGTTGCCACTGGAAATGACAGACTGTGCTAACAGATTTAATGAGTATACAAAGCACAGAATGTAAGTAAATTCACCATGTTTCAATGCATTGACAATACTGGACGCATTGTCTGAAACCACAAATTCAGTATGGGCGCCAGTGGTTGCAACCACTCAGACATTTTGTCGCACAACTCTTCAAAATATTGTCAGTGGTGTAATGTTTAGCGAACATGCTAACTCAAAGAGCTGCCATTCTTTGCCTGCCTTCCTGTACACTGCTGCTTGTGGTGGGGGCTGAAGATGACTGTGACACACAATGTACTGCGATGCACATATAAGCAGTAGTTTGAAAACTCATCCACATGTCTGTGGTCAGGTGTACAGAATCACATTTACTCTCTTGAGCAGCCAGTTTTATTTTAATTTGTATAAAATCTGTACATTATGGAAACAGTAGCAACATTTTTGGCTTGGTATATTGCAACATGGAGCAAACTATTTTAAAAGAACTCTAAAACCAGCATTCTCCACCACAGAAAATGGTTGCAGGTTCTTGCAATAAATTCAGCTATTAACCAATTAATTTTATTGTGACTTGATGTGATCTACTGTAGGCAATTTTTTTGCAAGCATCGTAGTAATGGTTTGCTGTTTGGTTCACGCAGTGGGACAGAAACCATGTGATTTCAGTGCCGAGGTTGTAGCTTGTCCAAATACTTCTGACAGTGAAGTCAAACAGTTTTTTTTTTCCTGCCCAGTCTCTTCACCATCACTATTATGTGCAGTATTATTTTCATCACAGATATATCCCCCTTGCTCAGCACTGCAGCCTACCCGAATGGTTGGATGTGCTCATTGCAAATGCCTTTTTAGTGATGTTGTCCTGAACTGGTCCCTCACGTTCCACCTGTTAACTTTCAAATGAAAAAAGATGCAGACACAAAATATTCATTTTGGGGAATTATACGAAAATTGCTTCACACAACTGAGGTGGAACATGGGCTGTCATCATGAAAGGAGCTGCAGCAATGTTGCTGGCAGTTGTTTCGGACCCTGCTCCATGCACACTGTGGCTGTCCCCAGAAGAGCTACCATGATTATTGATTGTTTTCCACTACTGGCTGTGGCTACTGATGATGCTTGCTGTATGTGCTTTTTCTTTTTGGGTGAGGGAACCAGGGTGGCATCCTCTACTTCATTAGACAGTCTCACATTCTAAATCATTGCTTTTGGAAGAGCACAAGTGTGCCGCGCATTGTGATCTAGTTCTTTCATGTTTACAGCCTCTTCTTCATCAGAGGCATTGCTTTTTGATGAAGGGGTCCGATATGCATGAATGGCATATCATGGAGTGATGTCTAATGGTACTAGATAAAGCCTTTTACCTATATGTTGATTTTCTAGGTCTGTTTTGGCCACCTAATTATTTTTCTGGCAGTGCCAATGGTCCTGCATTACATTGATCAGAGGACTCACCAACGTTCTTTTCTTTTTCTGGTTATGTTGCTTCAGTTTCAACAGTTGCATTATTTCTTTAGCAGTGATTTTTCTCTTTCTTTCCCAAATGTGTTTTCTGGAAATATTTTTGTTGCTATGTGTACCAATATCAGTCATAGTGCTGGTGTTGGTCACATTTTCCATTTGCATGACAGACTGATTCTGAATCCATTTTTTGGGGTTTAACTTAATTGCTTACTTAGCAGTATTAATTTGGATGCAGAGATGGGCAACACAGAATCTTGTCTTGACACCCCCCTCAGAATACATGATGCACTATATAGTAGTTCAGTCACAGAGATGAGCAACATATAGTCTGAGACATGAACCTTCTCAGATTGGGATATTGTGACTAGTGGGGTTCCACAGGGTTCTGTCTTGGGTCCATGTCTGTTCAATTTATATATTGCATCATTAAAACTACTACGAATGTTTGGTTAACAAAATTTGCTGACAACATACGCTTAGGCTACCCAATCAAAAATACTGGTGATATAATCACCCTCCACTATGCCCTAAATGAGCTACAGAAGTGGGCTACCCAGAAGAAGTTGTCCTTAATATGGATAAATGTGTTGTAATGCACCTTGGAAGAAAAACACTCAAGCTAAATGCATTTTTGGTAGAAAACCTTAAAATCAGTGGATGATGAGCGTGACCTTGGTATCAGAGTATCCAATGATCTCAGTTCTAAACTGCATTACACGCTGTTATTAAGAAGGCAGCTGGTGTGCTACACTGCATAAAACAAACATATTAGCAGTAAAGTAGAGATGTTTTGCTCCCATTGTACTCATCACTGGTAAGGCCCCATTTGGAGTATTGTGCCCAATTTTGGGCTCCAGAGGATAAAGGCTCTATAAAATCAATATGAAAAATCCAACAGAGAGCTACTAAAAAAAATTCAAGAAGTCAGTAACTTGGATTATAATGCTAGACTTCAAAAACTAGGGCTGTACTCATTGGAGTATCGCAGAATGAGGGGTGACTTATGTCTAGTATTTAAGGCATTACTCGATGATCACCTTTGGGAAATATTAGGCCTGGAATTGAGGGATATAATTTACATAACTAGGGCACATCCATTACAATTAAAAGTCGAACAGTGCAAAACAAAAAAAAGAAGTAGCTGGTTCACAATAAGAGTCTGCAAAATCTGGAATAGTCTTCCTCTGGAAATAGTATTGTGTGATAATATGGTTACATTTAAAAAATACTTGGACACCTATTTGCAACAAAAATGCATAGTGGGATATAATTAATAATTGTGAGCATTATGAACCATGGTCTACTAGCTCTGTATAACCTATGATAACCTATGAATCCCTCCTTCACGATCTGTATGGCACAATGACCTAGTAGTAGGTTGGGCACAGAGACAGGCAACACAGTCTATGGTACAGCACAATGATGAGCTGCAGCTATGAATTTTGGGGCCCCGGATGATCACTTCAAATGGGCCCCATTTCCCAAACCAGCTAATGCAGGGTAGTGCCAGCTCCTCAGGTGGGCCCCTCCTGAGCTCAGGGCCCCGGACAACATCCCCACTTCCCCATTACTGTGGCCCTGCAATGACCTAATAGTAATTTGGGGACTGAGATGGTAACGCAGTCTACAGTACAGCAGTATGACCTAGTAGTGTTTGGGCACAGAGATGGGCAACACAGGCTATGGTACAGCAGTATGACCTAATAGTATGGGCAATATAGTCTGGGTACAGCAGTACGACTCATTAGTAGTTCAGGCACAAAGATGGGTAGCACAGTCTATGGTGCAGCAGTATGACCTAGTAGTAGTTGGGCACAGATGGACAACACAGTCCTTGGTAGAGCAGTATGACCTAGTAGTAGTTCAGGCACAGAGATGGGCTACACAGGCTATGGTACAGCAGTATATTCTAGTAGTAGTTTGGACACAGATATGGGAAACACCATCTATGGTACAGCAGTATGACCTAGTAGAAGTTTGGGCACAAGGAGTCTGAGACTTGACCTCCCCCCTTCAAAATCTGTATGACCTATTAGTAGTGCAAGCACAGAGATGGGCAACACAGAGCTTACACTACAGCAGCATGATCCAGTAGTAGTTCAGTCACAGAGATGGGTGACAGAGTTTGAGGTACGAATCCCGGCCCCCACACACACACATTTCACAATCTGTATAGCACAATGATCTATTAGTAGTTCAGGCACATACTGTAGATGGAAAACACAATCTACGCAATGCCAGTATGACCTAATAGTTCAGGTTCAGACATGAGCAACACAGAGTCTGAAACGTGACCCCCTCTCACAATCTGCATGGCACTATGATCTAGTAGTAATTCAGGCACATAGGGCCGATATTCAAACTCGAAGACTGCGCACAGCAGAAGCAAGCACAGTCAATTGTACATATGCCACAGAGCGAGACAAACATGGAGCAAGACAATTGTGCAATCAGCCAACGCCTGAATATCGCGACAAACTGCGCCCATAGCGCAACCAGGAGGAGAAGCTGAGCAGAAATGATGCGCCATAGCGCAACCAGGAAGGGGAAGCTGAGCAGATACGATGTGCCATAGCGCAACAAGGCCAGCCCAGCTGAGCAGTCCAGAGGCCCATAGGGCAAGCAATGACACCCCAGCAGCATAGCAATGGAACAGCACAACCAGGGAGGTAGGCAGAGACCCACCACCCATGCCACAGATGGGCACAGGGACACACTGCAGAATCAATAATGCACCCCCACACCCCAAGAACTGCATAACTGGGGAGGGACGAATATCAACCAGCCCATGGGGACAAGCAAAGAAAGCACATCCCGCCGTGTTACTGCAGCACACCCACTGGCAAGCTGAGACTCACACACAAAGGGGCGGACCACCCCAGTGTCCAGCAGCCCCATGTGCACAGCACACCCTGCACTGTGACCCCAAGACACCACCCATGAGCAGTGACTGTGACCGTCACTGCAGGACTCCCCAGGGCCCCCGGCACAATGCAACCATGTGTACCACCGAACCATACAAGCCAGACCCACCAGGAGCACCCAGCAGTGTGTGGCAGCACACGGCCAGTCCGGCTGAAAGCCACCACCACACCAGGGACACCCCCCCCATGCACACACACACACACACACAATCCCAGGACAATACCACACCAGATGCCATGCACACCACTGCAACTGAGCACCCATAGCCAGCTGCAAATCAGAGAGCACTACAGTATTCATACAAAATAGATTTATAAAAGAATATCAACACGAACACACAACAATAAACTATGTCCAGAGAGATATATACAAGAAAGGGGTGGGGTGCGGGTACAAGGTAGGGGTGGGTAAGGGGCAGGGGTGAAGAACTTGGTGAGCTAAGGCAGGGTGTGGGGAAGGGAAGGGGTAGGTGTGGGACAGTTACTGTCCTCCAGGCTGCACAGCAGCAGGTTGCCCTGGTCCGCGGGCTTCCTCCGTCGACACGGACAACCTCCGTGCATCTCCTGCAGAATGTCTAGGGACGCCGGGACACCTCCAGCAGGCGATGGACAGCCCGCTCAATCCTGTGCAGGACCCGACACCTAGGGCAAGGGAACAGAATCAATGGCTGTGACTGTCCACAACCCTGAAGCCCACCCAACATGCATGGCATACAGCCAAGTGCCCCACCCCTGTGATGGACTGCACCCACACAGTGACCATGCACAAGACAAGCCCAACCAGGCAGCAACAGCCATGTGAGCCACTGCACACACCCCCCCATGCCAGCACAGCACAACCAAGACTGTCCAGTGACGGGCTATGTCGTGGGAAGGTAGTGCCACAGCCATGTGCCCAGTGCATGCATGGACCACCAGTGACGCACTCATAGACATGCAGTGCCACTGGACAGTGCTGACTGTCACACATCACGTGCATGGCAGTGTTGTCCATGGATGGTGTCCGTGCCTCCCCACAGCATGCACATAGCATCCATGTTGTAATGACACTCACCTCATCAAGCCGCGCAATCAGGTGCTGCGGCCAGCTGCTGCTGTGGCTGTTGCACCCTCCTCCACCAGCCACCATGGCACCGCCATCCCATGCCTCAGCCCGTGCCTGCCTCTCGTCCTCCACGCCTGTGGGAGACAAAGGAAGAGAAAACATCAGTGAGATCCCAAAGCAGACAGCCCTTGCCCCATTGAGTGTGCCTGCCCACACATCCAGACCCAAACAGCACACACCTGCAAACACCCTCACAGCAAACCACAGCCCAACCCACACCATGTGCAGATTACACACAGTCACCCATGCAGACAATACCGGTACATACACAGCACACCCACCTGGCCTGGGCACAATGCCCCTCCTGGCACGCGACCTGAGGCGCGCAAGCAGAGCACGCTCCCTCCTCTGCAGGTCGCCATAGCGGTGCCTGCACTGTTCAGGGGTCCTCCTCCGCCCAGTGGCCTGCTCCAGGGCAGCGGCGACCTGCTGCCACACATGGGTGCGTGGCACCTGCAGGGGCACACCCGAACAGTGAGCCATAGTTGGCTCCACACAGCCACCAGGTTGGCTAACTCCAAAGCCCCCATTGTGGTGCTTCCGTGTGCCATTGTCAAACTGTACAGTGGCAATATGGCGCCAGCAGCGCGCAACCCCATGTGGAAATGTTGCAATACAACTCCATCACTGCCTATCACGCTGGTTTGGACAGTGCCAGCCAGTCCCACATCGCGCTGTCACCGAACAGGCGATAGAGCCGTACACATAGCAGGCGTACAGTGCCAGAGGGAAGGTCGTGCACAAGGTCATGGGTCAGTGGTGCAAGGCTACCGATAGCGCCATCGACGCCCACACGCCCCGCGCGATTGGACACCTGCGCGCGGTGCCACAGGGACTATTGCGCAGTACTGCCACTGCGCCATGTGGTGACCAGCACTGTAGCGCCATTGGCACAATGGTGGCCATGGCCTGAATTGCAGATCGCGCACAGCACGTCATCAGCGCGGCAGACGCCTGCGTAAGCTACCTGGGCATGCGCAATACAGTGTACCACACAGTCACAGATATGCACCATTGGCTCAGCCGGCTCAACCGTATTGCGCAAAGCGCAATGGCGCGATATTCAGCCGACACATGCAAATCATCTGATCAGCCATTCAAAGGCGCAGTGGCGCGATTTGCATCTCATTACAGTTGCTCCACTCTCACTTGCATGCATTGCACTATAAATGTGCGACATTGGGCTGCGCTGGCCAGATTCGGTTACTGCAGGTGAGAGGTGGGTTGCATGCTGTGTGATGTTCTGGACAATGGTCATGGGATAACGCTGTAGACTGCACAGTGACAGGTGTCCACTTCCACCCATACAGATCGACATGACCGAGCAGAGCCAAGGTGAGGGTGAGGATGGTGGGAGGAGGCCCAACTTCACCACGGCGAGACAGAGGCCCTCTTCCAGGCCTACCTGGAGGAGGAGCCACTACTGAGTGGACGGCGGGGCACCCCTCAGGCCCGTGTGGCTGCATGGGAGGGGGTAGCTCGGGCAGTGAACCTGCACGGAAGCCACCAGCGCTCCGTGCAGGAATGCAAAAAGAAGATGGGGACAGACCGCAGGAGGGTGAAGGAGAAGGTGGCAGCCCTCAGGGCGGCACGTGCTGGCACAGGCGGGGCCATCCAGCGGTGGTGGAGCTGACCCCGGCTGAGGACCGACTGGCTGCATCAATGCAGTGGAGTGCTATTGAGGGCGTACCAGGTGGTGGATTCCAGACAGGTGGAAGCCCATCACTGCACGGTATGACATGGTGGTGGTGTTGGGGGGGTGGAAGGTTGTTCACATGCACTCACATGTCCTCACTTTCTGTTACAGATCCTGTTTGCCTTCAGGGACGGTGGTGGTGGGTCCAGGCAGTGAGGAAGACCTGCTGGACATGGAGGAGGGTCCATCCACCTCTGTCACCAGCCAGCATGCACTGCACCAGCATACACGCCGGGCTGCCAACTCTGGTGTCGGTGAATCGGGTGTGGGGGGTGCACACCCTGTGTCTCAGCAGTCTGGCATGCAAGCATGCCAGCACGCTGTGACTGTGGCTGTAGCACGTACCTGCACCATTGATGATGCAAGGACTGCAATGGGCAGTGACATGTGTGTGTGTCCCATGACGGACACACAGCAGGCCAGCACATGCCCCTGGGCCTAGCTGGTTCCAATGTGTGTGCCAGCATGTCAGCACAGTCCAGGCTGTGCCTGTCAGCACTGGTGGGCAGCACCAGTGGCTGTGCAGGTGTCTGGCACTGTTGCGCCACAGCAGTGGAACGAGTGGTCCCTGGGCACAGCAGTTGGAGGCAGCAGCAGCAGTCACCCACCAGGTCTGGGGTACAGTGTCCAGCAGTGGCACATGCCCACCACCCTTTGATATGCCCATTTCTGGTCCTGGTGAACAGCGCCCACCCTCAAGGGGTGTTGAGCATCAGGACCTTCCATACCCTGGGGGACAGGATGCTGTTGTGGCAGAGTACCCATTTGAAGAGCACACCCACCTGCTGCGGGAATCAGTACAGCAGCAAAGGTGGGTTGCAACGTCCGTGGAGGCACTGTGCATGGCTGTGGAGTGTCACAGCAGGGACTGTGCTCTGAACCTTGCAGAGATGGTCCATATGCGGATGGATGTGACTGCCACCATTGATAGGCAGACCCAGGCATTGGTCGCTGTCGTGGCTGCATTGGGCACACAAGCAGGTGCCCCTGTACCGTGCACTCCACACAGTACGCTCTCCACTCCCCGTTCCCGGCGTCGTGCGACACCAAGCCTGTCGACGCCGGGTTCTGCTGTGGGCATCCCGAGCACCCTGGTGCAGGTATGTTTGGCATACTACAGACCCAGTGCGGACAAGGTCGCGATCGCGCAGTGGGACGGTGGTCATCGGTGCCACCCCATGTGACCCTGCTCAGCCTGCCAGTGCTGTTGGGTCGGTGGGGCCGCCCACGCATCCGCTGTGGCGGTGGAACGGTGCAACATGACTGACCTGTCTCCCAGTGTGGGCCCTGTCTGGTGCTGCCCTGTGCACTGTGGCGTGCGGTGGGCAGTGCACTGGTGGGTGCCCTGCACATCACGCCGACATACGGACACACCGCACACCATCCCGACTGCTGTCCACAGGTGCGGTGCATGATGATGCCTGCATTGTACTGTACACCAGGTTCAAGGGTGCCCAGCATCTGACACACGATTTGGACAGTACAGGTGGTGGGTGTGGTCTGTGGATCTGTGTGTTTGCCATGTCTGTTCCTGCTCTGCTGTGCACCTGCCCATGTACGCTGTGAGCCTGGTGTGTGTGTGTCCATATGACTGTTCGCCCCTCCCTGATGGTGTGTTTGTGTGCCTGGTCCCTTCCACTGCCCTTGCCGTCATGCACCCCTGGTGTGTTACTCTGTGTGCCTGTGGGTTGCGCCAGGACAGTGTTGGTTGCACATGGCCCCTTGACTTACCTGTGTCATGCATAATGCTCCTCCGTGATGGTGTCCCGGTGCAGCTGGGCCTGCCGGATCAGTCAGGGGTCCCGCCGTCCAGGGGGCTGCTCATCACCATCATCACCGCGCTGGCGCCCCCATCACTGTCCCCTCCTCGACCTGAATGGCTATCCACAGTCTTTGGCCATGTTGTGCAGGATACAACAGGCCAGGAATATCCCACAGGCCTTTGAGGGGCTGTACTGTAGAACACCGCCCGGTGTCTAGGCATCGGAAGCGTGTAGGCATCCCAAGCGCCTGCTCACGGAAGTGATGTTGCGTGTGGCGGCGTCGCTCATTATAGCGTTGCTCGATGGGGTCATGGGGCGCCTGTATGGTGTGAGCAGCCAGGGACGGAGTGGGTATCCGCTGTCACCTGTGTGGAGATGAGTATCATGTTCAGGTCCATATTGCCAATATCCCTGTGTGCCACTACCATAGCACCTGTGGTATTCCCACCCTTGCCCCACGTTTGCAATTCCTACATGCGTACTCACCCACTAGATGGCCTGTGGGGATGTCCCCACTCTCGAATCGATGGCACAGTGCGGACTGATACCATATAAAGGCATCATGTGCTCCACCAGGGGTGTGTGGCACAGACATTTATTATGCGCCCAGTGGCATCACACACCACCTGGCAGTTGACACTGGAATAGCCCTTCCTGTTCCTATATGCAGCCCCATCGGGGCCAGGTGGCGTGCGTATGGCCACATGGGTGCAGTCTATGGTCCCTAGCACGCCAGGCATACGTGCTACCCTGTGGAACTCCTGCATGTTTGCTGTACGCTCTGCCGCAGTGCTGGGGAACTAGATGTGCTCCGCAGCATGTGGCAGCAGTGCGCTGAGGAATTGGGTGAGGATGCGTGAGACGTGGCCGACTGTGTGATGCCTGTGGTGTCCCCTGTCGGCCTCTGGAAGGTGCCCGTGGCGAGCAGGCACATGCAGGCTGTCACCTTGGTCTCCACTGACAGGCGTGACTCCGTGAGGGGTGCCTGCATCACATCACTGCACAGCTCACAGAGCCGCCTCAGTATTGCCCTGTTCAGGTGGTACGGCCCATGATCTCTACATCTGTGTACAGCTCAAAGCTGATGCAGGCGCGGTACTGCCTGTTGGGGGCATACCGCCCGGCGGGCCTTCCAGCGACCACGTCCCCTGCAGCATGCATTCTCAC
Source organism: Neoceratodus forsteri (assembly GCA_016271365.2). NCBI lineage: Eukaryota > Metazoa > Chordata > Ceratodontiformes > Ceratodontidae > Neoceratodus > Neoceratodus forsteri. Next base: position 1,466,297,263 of record CM057459.1, read on the forward strand.
CCCTCATTACAGCTTCCATGTGGAAGCTGGCACTGTCCATCTCCCTGGCTTGTGACCCCCCTGGCTGATGTTGCTCTGTTACCCCCGCTGTCCTGACTGCTACCTCCACTGCACCGGTACCCCGCTGGCCTCCCAGCCTATGGCACACACAACTTCCCTTGCCTGCCCTGTTCTGGACTATCACTGTCTGTCTGTCTCTGTCTGTCTCGCTTGGCATCTCTGTAGCGTTCTTGCACCTCTTCCTTGAGCCTTTTATTTTGGCTCATTTCCACTGTGCACTTCCAGCTGCTCTGCTGTTACACATTGCCAACCTTTGAATATCGCATTAGCTCTTTATGCAGGATCCACCCTTGGGTTGTGCATGCCATCATTTGCATTGCGCTGTTGCTCAGCCTGTTTTGTGGCGCAACTGCCTCCTGCTGAATATCAAGAATGGCGCACTTTCAGACTTGTGCCACAAGAATTTTACATTAAGTGCATGGCGCAAACCCTTTGAATATCCAGCCCATACTGTAGATGGAAAACACAGTCTATGCTACACCAGTATGACTTAGTAGTAGTTCAAGCTCAGACATGAGCAACACAGAGTCTGAGACGTGACCCTCCCTTCACAGTCTGCATGGTCTATGACCTAGTAGTAGTCCAGGTATAGAGATGGGCATCACAGAGTCTGGGATGTTAACCCCCTTTCACAATCTGTATGGCACTATGATTTAGTAGTAGTTCAGGCACATACTGTCGATGGAAAACACAGTCTACGCTACACCAGTAGGACTTAGAAACATAGACTTTGATGGCAGATAAGGACCGCTTGGCCCATCTAGTCTGCCCATTTCCCTACCTACTGGATCAGCTGCAGATCTTAGTTAACCAACAGCCTATTTCTTCCTTACCCCCCACAAGAACTGCCTTATGCCTGTCTCATGCATTCTTGAATTCTCCCACAGTTTTAGACCCAACAACCTCCTTAGGAAGGCTGTACCATTCATGCACGGCCCTCTCTGTGAAAAAATACTTCCTCACATTGCCCTTGAGCCATCCCCCCTCTATCTTCAAATTGTGTCTCCTTGTTCTTGCACATCTCTTTTTCTGAAAGATGCTACCCTCTTGGACTTTGTTGATTCCACTGAGGTACTTAAAAGTTTCTATCATGTCCCCACTCTCCCGCCTTTCCTCTAGGGTATATATATATTAAGCTCCTTTAATCTCTCCTTGTATGGCTTCTCTTGCAGACCCGCATCATTTTATTTGCCCTCCCTGGACTGCCTCTATCCTGTCAATGTCCTTGCGGAGATGGGGTCTCCAGAACTGGACGCAGTACTCCAGATGGGGTCTCACCAACTGTCTGTACAGAGGGATAACAACTTTCTGTTTTCTGCTGATGATACCTCTCCCTATTCATCCCAGTATCCCCCCAGCCCTCCCTACTGCCTTCTCACATTGCTTGTCAACCTCAAGGTCATCTGATATGATTACCCCAAGGTCTCTTTCCACATTTGTTGTTGTTACTACTCAACCCTCCACATTGTGTACTCTTCCCTGGGTTTTGTTTCCCACTTAGCAATAGTTCAGGCTCAGACATGAGCAACACAGAGTCTGAGATTTGACCCGCTTCCCAATCTGTATGGCACTATGACCTAGTTGTAGCTAAGGTACAGAGATGGGCAACACAGAGTCTGAGATGTTAACCCTTTCACAATCCAGTATGGCACTATGACCTAGTAGCAGTTTATTCACAGAGATGATCAACACAGTCTTTGGTAGGATGACCTTTCAGGGCAGAACAGAGATGGGCCACACAGAGTCTAAGATGTGGGTGAACCCCCCCACCCCGCATGGCAATTTAAGCCACCTTCAAAATTACTGAGGCACTATCACCAGTTCAGAGTCCTCCTATCCGGTCTAACTCTGCACCCCTTAATATTTTGTATTCTTTATTTTCTGCACTCTGCTGTTGAATTTCTTGGTCTTCCTCTCTATCTCTAATGAAAATGGGTGTTTTTTATTTTTTTACTGTGAAGTCTGCAATGTCTGTACTTTACTGTTGCCTAATCTGCATTCTGCTACTGAATTTGTTGGTCTCTTCTCTCTTTCTAATGAAAACATTTAATTTTTTTTACAGAGGACTCTACTGCAATGTCTGCATTCTGCAGTTGTCTGCTGTTGAATTTGTTAGTCTCTTTACTTTCCCTAACAAAATGAAAATTTCATTTTGAAATCTTTGGGATATCTCTGCCTAGCCAGCATACACACACACACGCCCCTGATAGTCTCCTTTGACTGCAAAGTGCCAAATGTGTTCACTACACAGATTCCTAGAGATGGCCTGTGGTGAATGACACACAGGATTGCCTAGAACATGTCAGTCACAGAACAGAGACCCTCACTAGTTGGCTTTCTTCTGTGCTACAGGACCATGAGTGTTTGCTTTCATTGATCATGTGATGGTCCAAGGACTTGGAATGTCAGAGATTAAGGAAAAAGCTTTTTATTTTGGGGATTTTATGCACCTTTCTGCACCCTGCCCCACCTCTTCCATGCAGTACTGGTGATGAGAGTGTCATTCCATGACCAGATGGCACTTCTGAACTGGGCCAACTCGAAAATTCAGGCCGAGCCACAAAGGTTCAGTTTTCCCAGTCAGAGACAAGTTGGCCTGGTCAGTGGACTGTGGCAGAGCTGGTTCACCCATCCCTAGAATCTACAGAATAAACCTTATTCTGATAAATGTAATTAATATTGCCATGAAAACTGGAAACTACCACCTTGTAGGTGAACCATTAAAAAGGCACAGCACCATCTCCACCATCAGGATAACAAGATGGGCAGTCCAAGGAGATGCCTTGTCACCACTCCCATCATCTCCACCATCAGGTTACAGCATGGGGTAGTCCAAGGAGATACCTTGTCACCACTCCTGTTTTGCCTTGCTCTAAACTCACTGAGCAGCCTTTTAAACATACAAAACATATGATAATAGCCAGCAGAAGAAAGCTATATGGTCTGTCTAGTCTGATCAAGTGTGCATCCCCTTCTGCAGCAACTACTGTGAGCTCTGCCCCTCTTGCTGCCTGCTCTGACCCTTCCCTTCACCCTCTTCCATCCCCTCTTAAATCCATCCATCATCTTATGAGAGACCAAATGTGCTGGGAGTTCATTCCACCCCATCATCACTAAAGTCTTCTGACTTCTTTTGAATGTTCCCTACCAGCCTATAGCAGAGCCCTCTGTGTGACCTTTTGTTCCACTTGAGACAAATGAGCTCTCTCTATTTACTTTGTTGGTATCTTTAGGGTTTATGGGGCATCATACACCGAGAGTGTTCATAAAATCTGAGTTTAAGCACTTTCCCATGTTTTTTTTAATTTACTGGTTCTTTGGGTTATGCATTTTTTATTCCGTTGCAAGCAGTTTCCAGTAATTTGAAAGCTTGCTCCCATACATCTTCCACTCCACCACTGCTGTTGTTCTCCAGGAAGTTTGGCACTTTATACAACTCAGTGCCATGAAAGTAAATGTGAATGGGGAAAAAAACAAAACAATTTAATTTCAGGAACAGCCACTCTATATGAGCCGCTTCAGTGGTGCTGGCTCCATAGCTTAATTCACCATGCACTGCCTCGGTGATCAGCTGTTTCAGAAGCATGCAAATGGCTTTTAGTTTAAACACGTAAATCAGAGCTCCTTTTTACAGCTGCAGGGTGGAGCTCTGCAGATGTTTTGCTATGACAGTAGAAATAAGGAGCTCACCATATGTCTAATGGACTTCTAATTTGACTTTTATAACCATCCCTGCACTCACCAGTCTGTTTACAGCACTACTTTTTCTTGTTACTCAGTGTTTCCCAATGAGGAGTTAGGTTCAGATTGCTCAGATCAACAAAGAATGAAGTTTTGTTATATTACTGCATGAGTTCTAGGCTCATAAATATGTCATGTCACTCGGGCTTTCCTACGGGTAAAGCTTAACTGAGAAAAGAATCGCCAGATTTCAGATGCTATGTTAAAAGGCCAGAAACAGACCAGACAAAACTTAAGTATAACTGAGAAACATACTCTCAACTGTCCCTGATTTTCAGGGACGTCCCTGATTTTTCCTCAGAATTTTTCTCTGTCCCTCGTAGAAATTTGTGTTTTTGTGATAGAACAGCAGTGATTAAAAGCACAAAATAATGTCAAACATTAAGGTTATAGACTTGTTCTTCTTCAGAAAATGCATCTTAACTCAAATCCCCTTAATCTATCAGCTTTCTGAGTTAATAGTACCAGTTTTTGAGATATGTCCCTGATTTGGGGTCTCTGTCCCTGATTTTTTTAAGCCTTGTCCCTGATTCATGAGGCAAGAGGTTGAGAGGTATGCTGAGAAATCAGACAAGAAACCTATTTTCACATGAAGTGTATAGTTTTATTTTTCATCAGCCAATGTTCTTTATTCCAAACCAGGCAACATTTCAAGATCATAAAGACTTCTTCATAAGGGAATTGGCTGAAATTCACACAATAGTCATAAAACTAGTGTGCAGTGTTTCACTGCTAACATGCCTCACAAAATAATCTGTGTAATCAATTTTTTTATTCTTTTGGTAACTGGGTAAGGCCCACGTGCCTGTTTTCAAGGGCAACCTGGGAGCACTGGGCTGGTTAAGTGACTTACTCATGGGCATGCAGTACGCAAGGGAAGGTTGTGGGTATCAAACCCAGGTCTACTGGGTGTACTTAGTTCATTTGCGCCTGTAATCTGTATATACTGTAAAATGTACAAAATGTATCATCGACTGTATTCAAATGTATATGTTGTGTACCGGTATAGCTATACTATTGTATTGTTGTCCATTGTAATTAATATCCAGAACCCCTTGCAAATGAGCTCGCTCAAAGGTGAAAAGCCTGGTTAAATGAAGTTTGTTTGACTGAGTGATTGATTAACCTCTATAGTTATTTTTTCTGCATTGGGTGTGCATGAAGGATTACCACTAAAATCAATGTGGCTAACATTTCTAGGCTCCCTTTCACCACTGTGGACAAGACATTTTGAGGAACATCACTGAATGTGGCTGGCTGTCACACCACAGCAGGCCAACACTGTCACATCCATCTGTATATTTAGTCAATTGGTGCCATGCAGCAGAGCAATTTATTTTCTTCACAAAATCATGAGCAAGCCTGCTAGAGAGTGAAAGTTCACTCACTGCCCCTTGAGAACATATCTGTCGGACCACTTCCAGCACCAAACAGTGGAGAACCTCAGGATGTTTGGGTCACAGAGACAGGAAAACAGCATCAGACCATACAAACATATGAATCTGCCAGCAGATAAAGGCCTTACAGTCTAGCAAGTCTGTCAAGTGTGCAGCTAGCAGCTCTTATTCTGCAGCTACCCTCTGTCCCCTCCCTAACCCTCCCTCTTACCCTATCCCATCCCCTTTGAAGCAGCCCACCTTTCTACTAGATACCACTTCTGCAGGCAACACATTTCACCCAGACATCACTCTCTCCATAAAAAAGTGTTTTCTCATTTTCCTCCTGAACCTTCTCCCCTCCAATCTGAGATAGTGACCTTGAGTGTTCCTACCCCCTTAACTTGAAAAGTCCCTCTGTGCGTGTCTTGTTCATTCCCCTCATGTACTTAAAGGTTTCAATCATATCCCTCTCTTCTCTTCCAGTGAGTACATGTTCAACTCCTCAGCCTGCTCTCGCAAGGTATATCCTGTAGTCCCTGTATCATCTTTTGTTGCCCTGTGCAGCACTCCCTCCAGGAACTTAATGTTCCTCTTCAGGATGTCTAGGTCATCCACCACTGCTCCCATCTTGGTGGCATTGAACAGGTCCACCATGTCTGAAGAGTGCTAATTCATTTCAGAAGTGGCCAAAACACTGGGTGTATTTTAGCTAGTAGCTAATTTTAGACTATAGCATTTATTCAGCTGGCATGAAGCATTGGACCAATTGTTTGATATTGCAGCCATGCTACAAGTGATTTCCCAAAATGAATGAAGTTAAAACTAACCCAAGGTCTCAAATTGTAAGCAGCATCATTGTCTGTGTGTTATTACGGTGTAGAGAATGTCTGGGTTATTAAATCTAAAACAAAAGAAAATAAAATCCCATGTTGTAACATATTCAACATTGGTATACACGTGGATATCATCATAGTACAGTAATCTTATACAATATGCACCTATCATAGTGTTACCTCTCACGAGTAGTATATTGCTTCACACATGTTCCCTTGATATTTTCTCACTTGCTCAATGCATATAAGATTACATAGAGAACGACAGCAGAAAAGCACCAAAGGTTCATTCAGTCTACCTAGAGTCCCCTATCTGCCCTGGGACCTACTGTCCATACAGAGCACCTCCTGCTCCTCTCCTTAATGCTGTGGACCCGTAAAAAACACCAAGCCCTTCACTGTATCCCAGCCATGCCTTAACGCACTCAGCCCCATAGCACGTATGTGTGTCATCAGGAAAATTCCTCTAGTCCCCATAGCGCATATGTGTGTCGGGTATTCTCTTCCTCTTATCCCCAGAGTGCATATGTGCGTCCTGCACTTCCTGGAGCAACCAATCAGGAATAAGGTTATTGGTAAGTGCAGGTCAGTAGGAAACATTCCTACCTACCTGAATACCAACTTTATGTTGGACACATTTGCTACCTTTCAGATTTTTTAGGTTTACTTTGGGTTAAAAAGTGAACAAAATGCAATTTTTCTCCATTGCAGGTATGTGAAAAATTAGCATGCTGATATCTGGGAGCTACAGTAGGAGGTGTACATTTTTTTAGTTTTTGGGATAAAAAGTGTAAAATGTGATTTTCCTCCATTTCAAGTACTGTAAAAACAAAAAAACTGTAAATGCTAAAATGTGTGACCATCATTTGAAAGGTCTCTTAATGTGGACAATTATCATGCTGGTGTCTGTGGTCTAGGAGGTGTACTTTTATGATGTAGGTTTTATTTGGGAGCAAAATGTAAAATAAAATACTTTTATCATTTCAGTAACTGTAAAAAATATCTGCAAATGCCACTAACACGAGTGACCCATCATTTTAAAGCTCTTGTTATTGTGAACATTTTATGTGCAGGTGTCTAGGGGTTGGAGGCATATTTTTTAGTTATAGTGGTTTATGCATCATGTGGGCAGTTGTGCAGTGCATTTTTCCGAATTTACAGTAAGTTGGTTTACTGGCATTTTGTGTTGCACATGCCTTAGTTTATGGTCTGTTTTATTATGTAAAACAGCTCAGAAATACTCTAAACTATGGTAGTGTAATGCACAGATGTTGTGTGATGGAAAACCATCATACAACAGACATTCGCTGTTTCTAAGGCATTTTTTTTATTTTTTTTTAAAAAGAAAAAAAATCGATTTTCATTGTTATATGCTCTGTAAAAAAAAAAGGTAACGCTACTAACATGTGTGACCCTTATTTTAAAGATTTTTTATTGTGAGTAAACTTTTGTGCTGTAAGTTTTGTAATAGGAGTTATACTTTTTAGTTATTTATACTCCACGTCAGAGTGTTAACATATTAGTTCAGAACATTCTAACTGCTCAGGAAAACAGCTATTTTTACACAGGAATACAGATCTCACTCAATATTCTATTCTAGAGCTGGTGGAGTGTAACCATTTATGGTCTTGGTGCCCACTCACCTCTGCTGACAGGCTGTTCTATAGCATCACCGCCCTTTCCATAAAATAGAATTTCCTCACATCCCTCTTAAACCTGCTGCCCTCCAGTTTAAAATCATGACCCTGGGTCCTTGTTTGTCAAAACATGTTTGTTTACAGACCTTGAACAACTCCCACTGCATCTCCCTGGACTTGGGACCCCTTCCCAAATAAAACATCATTAAGTAGCAAAAGGGGAGAGGAATATGGCATCATGAGTTGCTGTGTTGTTTGTGGGTGTTCCTAAAGTTCAGGGAGTGTACTGTAACAGTAAGTCAAGTATCTGAAACAAAACAACCCTGGGTATAATTTTATTTATTCAAATTTTGGTAACCGGGTAGGCTCACTGAAACAAAACACACCCTTTCTCAGGGCGACTGGAACATGAAACAAGACAATATGTAATAACATTTTACATGCATTCAGATTAAAGCAACAACTCATATACAATAGAGAACAAATAGATATAAAGTGCAAGGTACAATTGTACTGGTGGTTAGGAATTAATTCGTCTTAACGCATTAGGTTACTAATTCATATTCAGTGCAGGTGGACAACAGCACTGATACAAAGGTACAACATAAAAATGAAACAAATGGATAAGTGCATAAGCAACAGGTAAACACGTATAGAAGAGAGCTTCTGTTGATTCAAATGGAAACAGGGCAAGTACAGGAAGCAAGGAATGTGGGCGGGCTTATGCTTAGGTAAGTAAACCAGTGAAAACAGACGCAGGGTAGAGGGGCGAGAAGGCAGTGGGAGAGATTGTGCTTGAAAAGTGTGGGGGAAGTGGAGGACAGAATACCATGTGAGAGTGTCTTCCAGGCAGATGTTGCTGTAAAAGCAAAGGACCGCCTACCAACAGCCAGTTTGGGGTTGGGTACAACCAGCAGGGGAAGGCCACTGACTGTAGTGTGCGAGGATTACATATATGGCTGATGAGGTTGCTCAGATAGGGTGGTGTAAATCAGTGCACCAGTTTAAACATAAGACACATGGTAGAGTACAGGAATTTGCTCTCCAGTGGAGCCCAATTGGATGAGAGTACTTACAGTGGTGCAGATGGGAGTCAGAACCGAGTGCAAGGCACCCCTGCCTCAAGTAAAGCTGACTGATTCATTTGAGAATGGAGGTTTGTGCTTGTAGAAGCAATGGGGCAGCAGAGCCAAGTAATGGGAGAGACTGGCCATTGCAATGTGTTTTGACAGGAGGCCTCAGTTAGGAGTGGACGACTGCGGTAGAACAGACCTAAGTGCTGAGTTAGTTTTTTCATTAAAAATTGACATGATACTCATAGGTGAGTGTGGGGTCAAGGGTGACTCCCAGATCCTTAAGGCTGGTTACATGCTTTAGCACACTGCTATCCGATGATAAGATCATAAGAGGTGCTGAGATGGGGGCCATCAACACCACTGGCATGCACTTCAGTTCTACTATGAGAGGAGCAAATAAAGCAACCAGCAACATTGATGAATTTTATGAAAGATTAGTAATTAGAAAAGATGGGGTTTCAGCTAGAAATAATATGATGCAAAATGAGCAGACAGTAACCCCTTTAAAATATAAATTAAGGAAACAAAAGAGAGTGGTCCTGTTCCTTACTTATTTCAGTCATTAATAGGGGGCAATTTTTATTCTTCCTGGCACTGGATGTGCATGAAGAATCGGTCGCCACCGTCACCAATGGTTACAGTGAAATCAATGTGGCTAACATTTCTAGGCTCCCCTTTTGCCACTGTGCCATACGTATTGATGAATGTAAGTGAATGTGGCTTGCTATCACACAATACCACAGCAGGCCGACACTATCACATCCACAAGTATGTTTGGCCAATTGGTGCCATGCAGCAGAGAAATTTGTTTTCTTCAGAAAAATCATGAGCAAAGCCTGCTAGAAAGTGCAGGTTCAATCAGTGCCCCTTGAGAACATGATATCTGTCAGTCCATTTCCAGCACCAAACAGTGGAAAATCTCAGGGTGTTTGGGTCACAGAGACAGGAAAGCAACATCAGACCATGTTTGTAGAGTGTCTAATTCAGTTCACAAGTGGCTGAAACACTGAGTGCATTATAACCAGTGGTTAATTGTTAGACCCTATCATTTACTCAGCTGGCATGAAATAGCACTAGACCATTGGCTGGCTGTGTGTCACCCCCATATCATGTTCTTCTACACTTTGGAGTTGGACAATAGCAAGTTCTATTGGTTCTTACTCCTTGTCTGCTCAGTCATAGCTCATTAACCTCTAGTTAAAGAATGATACTTCCCTTTAAAAAAAAAAAACACACTGGCCCAGAAATTCAAACTGTGCCATTCTGTGGCACAAGCCTGTGCGCCGCTCAAATTTGTTGTGCAGGGGTGTGGCCAGGGCAATATTCAACGAAGTTGCGCTATGGCACAACTGCTTTGAATATCGCCCCCTGGCCAACCCCACTGTGCATGGTGCAGTGGAACTGCGCCAGCGCAAGTGGTCAGAGTGGAGCATTGAGATGTGGTGGCGCAAGTGCCATTGCGCCATGCACAGCACCTGCAATATTCAAAGGGTGACATGCAAATGGGGCCATAATTTATGCAAGGTGCAGGGGGGGCCATTTGCATGCCATTAGCATGCAGGTGCGCCGATCCATGATGACTTGTGCCTGGCACCCTGCCAGGCAGCTGCCATCGGTGACCGATGCCCCCTGCAGCCCGATCATGGGACGTCCCGTAAGGCACAAAAAATGTCTCCTATCCCTGGTGGTCCAGTGGACCATGATTAGCCCGATCATGGGCATAACTGTACCCCCCCGATTAGCCTGATTGTGGGCATCAGTATCCCCCCCAAAGTCCAATATCCCTGGTGGTCCAGTGAACCACGCGGAGCCAATCATGGGCAGCATTCCTCACCTCCCCAAGTCCCGAAATCCCTGGTGATCTAGTGGATGCCCCACCCCATCCACCCACTGAGCCCCACCACCCCGCTCACCCGTCAGCCGGCGGGGCAGCAGCACCCCACCCACCTGCCGCCCCACCAACTGACAGCTCGGTATGGCTGCACGCCCATTGGTTCCGAGCATGAGCCAATGGGCGTGCAACTTTCCTTACTAGTCAGTCCAGATATGTGAATGAATTCATTCACATATCTGGACTGGACTAGTATGTATGAGCTGCATGCCCATTCGCCATGTCTCTGAACCAATGGGCATGCAGCCATACTGAGCTGTCAGTCAGCGGGCAGACGGGTGGAGTGCTGCCACCCGCCGGCTGACGGGGAGCATGGTGGTGGGGCTCAGTGGGCGGTGGGGTGGGGTCCACTAGATCACCAGGGATTTCAGACTTGGGGGGGAGGAATGCCGCCTGCGATTGGGCTCCGTGCTGTCCACTAGACCACCAGGGATACTGGACTTCGGGGTGGGATACAGTTATGCCCGCGATCGGGCTAATCGGGGGGATACAGTTATGCCAGCGATCTTGCTAATCCAGGGGATATAGCTATGCCCGCGATCGGGCTAATCATGGTCCACTGGACCACCAGGGATATTGGACTTCGGGGGGGATGTCTGATGCCCGCGATTGGGGCATGGGGGAGCGGGAACAGGTGATGACCACCCACAGGTGGCAGCTGCTGTGTTGCACCCTGCAATGTGGCAGCTCACCTGTGTGGTGGCCCTCGACTTGTTCCTTTTTTTTTTTAAGTGTAACTTTGTGCAGGTGCAGGTAGGAGTTGCACCTGCATAACTCTGCACTGCCCAGGCTGAATATCAGGCTGTGCAGTTTATGCATGGGCACGCCCCCCTACCTGTGCCTGCATACATTATTGATGCGCTCTGGGATTTATGCGGTGCACTTTTCCCTTTTAAATATCGCACCGGGGCGCATCAGTGGGTAGTGCATGGCGCAACACTGTTGCGCCATGCGCAACCCTTTTGAATATCTGGGCCCCACAGTTTACCTACTTGCCTTGATCTTTCTGATCCACTCAGCCAGAACAACTTCTCGAAATGAAAAACCAGAAGTTATCACCTGGGCACTTGTAACTGCTTAGGGGTTTCAGTACACCATGGCTTTAGTTGAGAAGAAGTCAATCCTTTGTGCTAGTGGTACAAATCATGAAGAAGTAGCCACTTTCTATTGTTTTTTTGTGACAGTTTTATTAAGAAATTGCGCCCTGCTTTCATTTCTATGAACTGCCGAGAAGTCTGTCATTTGCGCTGGCAGTTTTTGTGAGGGAGTGTGAGCGAACAGCCAGTGCGATGGCAAACCTTGCCACAGGTGCTTGGCTGCAGTAAGAGGTACTTTAAGAATTTTTAAGAAAGATGATTAACAGAACTCTGTTATTTACACGTGTGAATAACAGAGTTTGTGAGGTTCTACCAGTGATTGATTATTGACACTAGCAGTAAATACAGAGATAATAAACACCTTTAAAAGATTTCTGAATAGATGTTATGAACCAGAGGTTCTTCTGAAAGCTGTGCAAAAGTAAATTCATTGAATATATCTGATTTCTTATCATCAGAGAGGTCTGAGATTGACACTACTATGGAAGAATCTCTTTTTGTACAACACATATAATGTAGCATATGAGGTAAAAAATGTTATAAGAAAATGTTGGGATGTTTTAAAGGAAAGGTGCCAATGCTTCTGGGTCAAGGGTTGCTGTTTTTCTGCCCTGATCAAGACATCTCCCTTTAGACATACTTTTTAGTTGCCCAGTAAAGAAATTGACTTTTAAAATACTGCCTTTTGTTCTTCCAATTGCCATGTTCTTCCATAATGCCCCAAACTGCCCAGAGTTCTGTTCTCCCAGTGATGTGGGAAGCAATGGACCCAGAAGTCGCTGGGAGAAACAGCTGGCAGTGCACTTTATGTTTAGTAGGGAGAGTGACCCTGATTTTTTGGGCAGAGTGCAATCAGAGTAGGATTAGTGATCGGTGATTTAAGCCAGCAAGAGTTGTAAGGCAGGAAGTACATTGTGAGTGTAAATTTAGCCTTGGCAACCTGGTTTTGACATGGTCCACATGGGACAGAAAAATGTTTGCTCATGTGTATGTTGTTACCCGATAGCTTGCTTGCCATGGTGGCAATATGGGAAGCTCAGTCACAGCCTTGTCCAGAGGAATGGGGCAGTGTCAGTGTAAATGGCAGCAGAGGGCACGTAAGGATTCATGATGAACTGATGTGGTAAAATAATGTGCAGTGCGGTCGCTTTCTGTCTGTGACTTCTGGGTTTACCGCCACTTCATGTCAAAGCTCTGGGTAGCATGGGGCTACAGTGAAGCCCACCAGGATGAAGCACAGCACAGTGTCACAGGTTTCTTGCACAACGAAAGGGATTAACTCCCATTGAAATTGCATTGTTTGCTGCAGTAACTCTACTGCAGAATTCTGCAACACTGTTTCATCCTAGCTGGCTTCACTGTATATGGGAAAACATGGTGCTAGGACAAAAAAAAAAAGTGCAGTATAGTTTTAAAAGTTTATTTCTTTACCGTGTAGGTTAATATTGTGTCTAAAGGAAGATGTCTTCCATGCAGCAGAGTCACTGGACCCACAGAGATGGCACCCAAGACCGGGTCTAGCTATCCTGGTGCCCTGTGCGAATGTCCTTGCTGGGGCCCCATATCAGAAGTAGTGAAGTCCCCAAGGAACATCCTCATCCCTAGCATGGCCTCACTATATTTTCATTTTCATCTAGTTTTGTGTCAGTTTTTCCACTTTACTTGTATTAGAAAATAGAGGACTAACAAGAAATGTGGTCACGGGGACAGCTGAGGCTTTTTGAGGCCCCTTGGGACCCAGTGTGAATGCACAGTTTGCAGCTTACTAAGGCTGACTCTGATACTGGCACCTTCTCTAAATGTGCAGCCATGGCTCCAATCTGTCATAGAAAGCATCTCTAAGTTCACTTATAACAGAGGGCATCATTTAAAAGACTCATTAGTAGAGACTATGTACAAAGAAGAGAAAACAGAAGTGAGACCAGAGAAGTGCCACCTCCACCAACTGGGAACTTTTATTGTGGTAACTGTACTCAGTGTAGTAGTACAAGGAACACCAATGCCTTTCATTGACCTAGGTCTGGAAATAAGCATATTTATGATTTTAACAATTGCAATACAGAGAATGTCATATACATGCTCCCATATTGTTATGACATGGTGTACATCGAACAAATGGTTACCTCAAAGATGTCTGAAAAAAACTGTAGTTTATCAACTAAACAGCTACCTTGAAAGCTGCAAAAAATACAATAAATACCAATCAGGTTTAAGAGAGCAGCACAGTACCACCACAGCACTAGTTAAAGTTGTGTCGGACTTCCAGGTGGCCATGGATGAGGGGCCTCCTGGGTGTAGCCATATTTACAGACCTATCAAAACTTGTGACATCTTAGACCATCTGGTGTTAATTGACAACTTGATGTCTATTGGTTTTAGCCAGGATGCCCTAAATTGGTTCCATGGCTACCTGGATGGCAGACAGCAGAGGGTTAGATTGAGTAATAACTTTGTATCTAACTATTTGAATATCAAATCTGGTGTACCACGGCGGTCAATGTTAGGAACTGTTTTGTTTAATGTATATATAAATGGTGTCGGACATCTAATGAGTGATGTCTGACACCATCTGTATATAGATGACACAATGCTTTATTTTGAAACTAAATCCCAAATACAGGAAAAGTTGCAAAAATTTTTGACATATTGCAAATATATTCTCAGAACATGGCCTAGTTTGGAATCCCTTAAGTCACAGGTTATGCTGTTTTCTGATAAAGAAGTGTCACTGAATCTAAATACAAAAACTCTGGCTGGGTATAGCCTGACCCTTGTTGATTACTGTAACTATCTTGGAATTTGGTTAGACTCCCACTGTAAGTGGGATATTCATGTTGACAATCTGATCAAAAAATTAAAGAAGAAATTGGGGGTGTTGTATAAACATAAAGGCTGTTTTCCATCAGACATTAGAGTAAAACCTGTGAATTCTATGATAATGCCATTAATTGATTATGGTGATGTAGTGTATAATGGAGCTACTGGAGGAGTATTGGGTAGGCTAGATATCATGTTTAACAGATGTGCACACTTTGTTCTAGATATCATGTTTAATAGAAATGCACACTTTGTTCTAGATGTCATGTTTAATAGATATGCACACTTTGTCCTAGATGCATTGTTTAATAGAAATGCACACTTTGTTCTAGATGTCATGTTTAATAGAAATGTGCACTTTGTTCTAGATGTCATGTTTAATAGATGTGCACACTTTGTCCTAGATGTCATGTTTAATATACGCGCACTTTGTTCTAGATGTCATGTTTAATAGAAATGCACACTTTGTTATAGATGTCATGTTTAATAGATATGCACACACTGTCCTAGATGTCATGTTTAATAGATATGCGCATTTTGTTCTAGATGTCATGTTTAATAGATATGCACACTTTGTCCTAGATGTCATGTTTAACAGATATGCACACTTTGTCTTAGCTGCCATGTTTAATAGATATGCACTTTGTTCTAGATGCCACGTTTAATAGATATGCACCTCTGTCCTACATGTCATGTTTAATAGATATGTGCACTTTGTTCTAGATGTCAGTTTAATAGATATGTGCACTTTTGTCCTAGATGTCATGTTTAACAGATATGCACACTCTGCCCTAGATGTCATGTTTAATAGAAATGCGCACTTTGTTCTAGATGTCATGTTTAATAGATATGCACACTCTGCCCTAGATGTCATGTTTAACAGATATGCACACTTTGTTCTAGATGTCATGTTTAACAGATATGCACACTTTGTTCTAGATGTCATGTTTAATAGATATGCACACTTTGTTCTAGATGTCATGTTTAACAGATATGCACACTTTGCTCTAGATGTCATGTTTAATAGATATGCACACTTTGTTCTAGATGCACCCTGGAAGATGCATCACTGCTCTCTTTCTAGAGCTTTACATTGGATATCTTTGATGGAATGGCACAATATACACACACGTTACATTTGACACACCGCTGCTATCTTAAAAAAGTACCTGGTTATTTGATAGAACTACTGGAGGAGCAGAACATTAAGGAAGGGCTGCTTTTAGCGGGGGAGATAAATTTCAGGGTGCCATCTATGAAAACAGTAAAGGGTCAACATTGCTATGTACATGAGGGTCCAAGGCTGTGGAATTCCTTACCAGGCCACTTAAGGTTGTGTAATAATAAAATACCATGTAATGTATTAAAGAGCCCCTGACACCATTGACAACTTTGAGAAAATGTAATATTTAGCACAAGTGAGCTTATATTTTAATATTATTTCTGTATTTCTCATTCTTCTTTATTACTAAGGACATTTGCATGTAAACAGGATCACTGCTCTGTCTGTTCTGGCTGCTTGCCTACATATGACATCATAGTTCTGTTTATGGCATCACAGTCTGTTACTGTGGGAATAATTATGATGCCATAAATGGGGGATTATTTATTTTACTTATTTATTTATTTAAAGTTGGTAACCTGGAAAAGCACCATGACCAGAAGCTCATTTCCAGCTGCAACCCTGATTATGATGTCATACTGTATGTAGGATAGCAGAAAGAGCAGATAGGGTCTAAGGGACAGTAAGCCTCTTTCATACAGCTGTCCTTGGTAATAAAGAAAAGGTAAATAATTATAGAAAATACATGAAATATAAACTGAACTGTCTAAATCTCACATTTTCCAAGTTTTTCTAACGTGTGTCAGGGGCTCTTTAAGATTATGGCTTGAAAATGTTGCACATTCTCCAAAGCATTATTGTACCTAAGTGATATATACTGTATTTACTGTATTTGGTACTGGTTTTGTATGAGCTCACTTTTGTGTATGTTAAAGTAATTTTAGTATGTAACTGATATTTTAGCATAGTAGGACCCAATTGAAAATTAGCTTCAGCTAAACTGGGTTATCCTATTTCTGATTTCAGAAATGCAACTTTTCACTTACTGCAAACAAAGTGAGCATTGAAAACATGGATGAGTGAGCATAAAATAGCCTTTAGGGCAGGGAATTTGAACTATGCCATGGTTAAATATTATCTTGGAGCGAAACAAGGCTCAGCAGCTTCAATAAGACACTTGGGCATAGAAAGAATACAAATTCTGATTAAGCGAGTAGATGGCCAGAGGTGATGTTGCACAGAAGCACACTGTATGCATGAATTAAATGCCCTCTCTCCACAAGGCTTGAACGAAGACAGTTCTTTATAACATTAGGACACTGGAGACTTTCAATAATGTATTCTCAGGATTTAATAACTCAGTCCAAAGTTAAATCGATTTTCAGAAATGAATGTGACTCATTCACTAATAGATCTGACAGGTCTCACAGTAATCGCTCTAAAATGAATGTATGGTTTATATGCACTTCAGCCACTATTTGTTCACTAATATGGTAGTATGGGCACCAACATTTATTTTGTGCAATGTCATAACAGCAGATGTTCCTTTTAACTAAGTTGCTAAGCATATGGGGCCCAATTCTCCCTTGGGTGCACCTGACATGAGGGAGTTGCAGCTAATGTGTTTGATACAAGTTCTGATTTGCAGCACAACTTGCATCAAATGGGATTCCAGAAGGAGTCCTGTGTCCGACCCAGGGATAGCTATGGCAAAGTCCCCTTGCACCATGGTTGCATCCAATAACCCAGGGACAGCCACAGCACAGTTCCCTTGCACCATGGCTGTATCTAATAAACCAGGGACAGCTATAGCACAGTTCCCTTGCACCATGGCTGTATCCAATAACCCAGGGACAGCCACAGCACAGTTCCCTTGCACCATGGCTGCATCCAATAACAGGGGACAGCCACAGTACAGTTCCCTTGCACCATGGCTGCATCCAATAACCCGGGGACAGCCACAGCACAGTTCCCTTGCCATGGCTCGATCCAATAAACCGGGGACAGCCACAGCACAGTTCCCTTGCACCATGGCTGTATCCAATAAACCAGGGACAACCACAGCAGTTTCCCTTGCACCATGGCTGTATCCAATAACCCAGGGACAGCCACAGCACAGTTTCCCTCCTTGCACCATGGCTGTATCCAATAAACCAGGGACAGCTACAGCACAGTCCCCTTGCACCATGGCTGTATCCAATAAACCAGGACAGCTACAGCACAGTCCCCTTGCACCATGGCTGTATCCAATAAACCAGGGACAGCTACATCACAGTCCCCTTGCACCATGGTTGCATCCAATAAACCAGGGACAGCTACAGCACAGTCCCCTTGCACCATGGCTCTCTCCAATAAACCAGGGACAGCTACAGCACAGTTCCCTTGCACCATGGCTCTCTCCAATAACCCAGGGACAGCTACAGCACGGTCCCCTTGCACCATGGCTCTCTCCAATAACCCAGGGACAGCCACAGCACAGTTCCCTTGCACCATGGCTCTCTCCAATAAACCAGGGACAGCTACAGCGCAGTTCCCTTGCACCATGGCTCTATCCAATAAACCAGGGACAGCTACAGCGCAGTTCCCTTGCACCATGGCTGTATCCAATAAACCAGGGACAGCTACAGCGCAGTCCCCTTGCACCATGGCTGTATCCAATAAACCAGGGACAGCCACAGCGCAGTCCCCTTGCACCATGGCTGTATCCAATAAACCAGGGACAGCCACAGCGCAGTCCCCTTGCACCATGGCTGTATCCAATAAACCAGGGACAGCCAAAGCACAGTTCCCTTGCACCATGGCTGTATCCAATAGCCCAGAGACAGCCACAGCACAGTTTCCCTTGTACCATGGCTGCATCCAATAGCCCAGGGACAGCTACAGCACAGTTTCCCTTGTACCATGGCTGCATCCAGTAACCCAGGGACAGCTACAGCACAGTCCCCTTGTACCATGACTGCATCCAGTAACCCAGGGACAGCTACAGTACAGTCCCCTTGCACCATGGTTGCATCCAGTAACCCAGGGACAGCTACAGCACAGTCCCCTTGCACCATGGTTGCACCAATAACCCAGGGACAGCTACAGCACAGTCCCCTTGCACCATGGCCGTATCCAATAACCCAGGGACAGCTACAGCACAGTCCCCTTGCACCATGGCTGCATCCAATAAACCAGGGACAGCTACAGCACGGTCCCCTTGCACCATGGCCGTATCCAATAACCAGGGACAGCTACAGCACGGTCCCTTGCACCATGCGTATCCAATAAACCAGGGACAGCTACAGCACGGTCCCTTGCACCATGGCGCATCAATAAACCAGGGACAGCTACAGCACGGTCCCCTTGCACCATGGCGCATCCAATAAACCAGGGGACAGCTACAGCACAGTCCCCTTGCACCATGGCCGCATCAATAAACCAGGGACGGCTACAGCACGGTCCCCTTGCACCATGGCCGTATCCAATAAACCAGGGATGGCACCAGCACAGTCCCCTTGCACCATGGCGTATCCAATAAACCAGGAACGGCTGCACGTCCCCTTGCACCATGGCGCATCAATAAACCGGGGACGGCTGCAGCACGGTCCCCTTGCACCATGGCGCATCCAATAAACCAGGGACAGCTACAGCACGGTCCCCTTGCACCATGGCTATATCAATAACTCGGGGACAGCTGCAGCGCGAATTCCCTTGCACCATGGCTGTATCCAATAACCCAGGGACAGCTGCAGCACAGTTCCTTGCACCGTGGTTGTATTCAATAACCTAGGATGCAATGCGCGGGGCATGCACCGTGGTGGGGCTGCCACATCCCCTTTGGGGCTTCTGGGCTCCACAACTGATACAGAAGGCCACCACTTAGACCAGCTGGGGTGAATTAAATGGGTTTAGGCAATAGGTTGCAGGGGATAGGGGCCTGTAGGGATGCTAGAGAACCACTGATCGCTCAGTGAGGCCACTGGGTACCTATAAAGATAAAAAGAAAACTCTGGGAGGGATCATGCTCCAACTGGCCTCAAAATACTGAAATTGTAAAATTGGAGAATGTAGACCCTCACTGGATCTTGTTTTAATAAGAATTCTGATTACTTTTCAATTTTCAATGAAAAAACTTTGCATAATTTATCAACGTTTTGCAGTTCACACTCATTGCTTCATCAGGATCTAGAGGTTCAAACTTCAAATCAAATTACTTATAAATAAGTCTTATAAATCAGATGCGTCAAATACACAGTATGCATATAGTAATTGATCTTTACAGAATATAAAAAACATTTGTCAAATGTTATACATATGAATATGAAAATCAAAGGGGTAGGTTTCTATTTTATAAAAAAAATATGAATGTCACCTTATATTAAAATTACATCATTTAAATCATTCCCAACTTAGTGTAATAAATCCAGTATAGTTAGTGCATCCTTTCCAAATCTTGTCTGATTCTAAAACATAATGAAAAATGAAGTTTCATCATCATTTCAAATAGTCTGTTTAAAATATAAAACTTTATACTGGTATATTTTTATTACCTATTATGAATTTTTGAAATGGTTTGCGATGCATCGAATATGGAAATCTATTTTTCAGCTTCTACTTGTAGTTGTATAGAGTTAGATGTGATAGATACAAAATAAAACTAAAATAGGGTGTGGAAAAAAAGAGGAAGAAAAGAGCTTAATTAATATTTTGTCTTTTTGTACTTCAAAGCGCTCTAATACTTTGACTAATATATATTTAGGTTCCAGTTACCTGTATAAAATGACACTTTTATGACACCCCAAGCTTCTTTTTTAACCTGGTGAAAGATAATAGATTTACTTACAGCCTTTGTTTGAGTTAATTTTGTAACATAAACATCCCGCAGTGCTTTTCACACGTGTACTCTTTTTTCATATCACAAGTCTCTCTAACTCACATATACTGCACAATGTATTTATTCGATTGCTTTTCTAACACATTTTACGAGACAGACTTGGTTTTCTGATGTGTTAAAGTTTACTTTCTTAAGCAATCTTATAGTTTAAATTTTTCTGTGGCTGTCTCAAGCTGCTCTAAATCAGCATTAGCTTTCTTCATACATTTTGCTAAGCAGTTTCCAAATCTCACGGTAAAATATATGAGGCTTACCTGCTTCTCCTGAAGATTACTGCATAAACACTCTCTGGCTATTGGTGCCATTTTGGTATGACATAGTGCTTTATAAAGGTTAAGACACCTCCCATTCTACATGTGACAGCATTTCATTGGTACAAGTCAATTTTGAAGATTTCTGGCTAACATTTAATTAGAAACTTCTGAGTTTTCTTGTGACATGTGCAGAGCACTCATTTTCATGCTTAAGGCATCTCCCATTCTACATGTGGCAGTATTTCATTGGTGCAAGTTAATTTTGAAGATCCATGTCTGATTTTTAAGTAGAAACTTCTGAGTTTTCTTGTGACATGTGCAAAGCACTCATTTTGAGACAAACTTAGTAAATTGCTCTTTTTTTGTCTCCTTTATCCGTCGTCTTCCTTCTCTATTTATAACATTTTTATTAACTCAATTTAAACAATATTTATAACAGAATATGGACAACAGACATCCTAGACTGGTGTTATATTTATTTTACATTAATGCAGCATATTTGCTCACATTCACATATTTTCTAGGTTTAAAATGAATTTGTGTATAATTTCTCCTTCTGAGAAGAATTACCAGGAGGCTGAATCGGGACATTAGGTTCCACTAGGAAATTGTGGCCCCATGTCCCGACCCACCTGTAGTGTGCACACTACTATTAACTGGTGGCCACTCTGGGATATGCCACGTGGTATGCTGGCGATTCCCAAAAGTGGTCAGCCTGTAAATCAAAGTATCTGAATAGGACACAATGCTACAAAGTCTGTTTGTCTGAGTACTTAAAACAGAACCAGCCATCACTCAACAAACTCAGACCAGACAATCTCTTCGTTGATACCATATCTCGTCTATGTTCCAAATCTATCAATCCAGAATGCCTCTTTTTTTAGGAGGAGATTCTGGATGTTACCACCTTATGGAGGTGTTTGTCTCTTTCTAGTCCTACAAATCTAAACAAGGATAAACTGTGTCAATTCTCTGTATAATGTTTTGCTACTACTGATTCCTGATCACCTCTTCGAATATCACCTCTATGTTCCTTCAGTCTAGTTTTTAGTGGTCTTGAGGTTTGTCTGATGCAGTATAAATCACAGGGACATTTTAAAGCATAAATGACTTGATCAGTCTAGCAGGTGATAAACTGTTTAATTTTGGTTTGTTCATCCCTATATGGGTTATAGACTGTTCTTGTTTTTTTTAGTACTATTACAATTTTGGCAATTACCACAATGGTAATTTCCAACTATTCTTGTTCTACCTGCAAATATTTTATGTTTTGGTTCTGGCTGTGTATGCAAAGCATGGCAAAGTATATCACTGAGTGATTTTATTCTTTTTGCAGTAACTAAAGGACTTTCTTTAAAGGTTTTTCCCCTTTGTGGGTTAGCTTTTAAAATGTCCCAATATTTTAATATAACAGATCTAATTATATTGAAATAGACTAAGAAGTTCAGCAATACTGTGATTCTATCTGTAACTTTTTTCTTGTTTAGCCTCTGTTTTTAGTAAATCTGGTCATTCCCTCATATCATATTTGGTTCTAGCAGTGGTTAGAACCTTATCGGCATAACCCCTATCTCTGAAATGGTCTATTAGATCATCAGCTGCTTCTGTGTAGTCATCACTATTTGTACAATTTCTCTTAATTCTAATCATTTGACCATAGGGGATATTCTGTATGACAGACTTCTGATGGAAACTTTTAGTGCACAGCAATACGTTTCTATCTGTTGGTTTTCTGTATACATTTGTTTTAAGAATATTATTGTCATTTGATATTTTTAAGTCACGAAAGTGTATTGAATGTTGGTCAAAGCTCATTACAAATCTTAGATAATCTGTACAGCTATTAAGGTATCCAAGGAATGTATCTAGGAGTTCTACTAGGCCATTCCAGATACACAGGCAGCTATCACTATATCTTCTCCAACATGCTATGAAGAGCTTGTATGGACTGCCATTATTGTAGATGAATTCTCGTTTGAGTTTGTCCATCACTATATTTGCATAGCTCATCATCGAGGACCCCATCACATTGGTTATCGAATCTAAAATAGTGTTTAGTTAACCTAATTCTGCAAGTTTTAGTAGGAATTCGTTTGGTGATTTTTTTTCATTTTCTCTTTCTATGAGTTTTTCTTTGAGTGCCTCTAGACCTACCTATTAATTAAGCTCTTTTCTTCCTCTTTCTTTTTCCACACTCCTATGTTATTTTTATTGTTGTATCTGTCACATCTAATTCTAAGCAACTATAGGTAGAAGTTGAAAAATAGATTTCCATATCCGATGCATCGCAAACCATTTCAAAAATTCATAATAGGTAATAAAGATATACCGATATAAAGTTTTACATTTTAAACAGACTATTTGAAATAATGATAAAACTTCATTTTATTATGTTTTAGAATCAGATTTGGAAAGGATGCACTAACTATACTGGATTTAATACACTAAGGTGGGAATGACTTAACGATATAATTTTAATATAAGGTGACAGTCATATGTTATTTTTTTTTAATATAATAGAAACATACCCCTTTGATTGAGTCTCATATTCAGATGCACTACATTTTACAAAAAAAGAAATGTTATATTCTGTAAGGAACAATCAATGACTATATGTATACTGTGTATTTGACACATCTGGTTTATAAGATTCATTTATAAGTAATTTGATTTGAAGTTTGAAACTCTATATCCGGATGAAGCAGTGAGTGTGAACTGCGCAATGTTGATAAATGGTGCAATAAATTGCCCTTTTCATTGAAAAATAGTCAGAATTCTTATTAAAATAAGATCCGGTGATTGGGTCTACATTCTTCAAGCCTGTAGGGGTGTACCTGGGGCAGACCACATCCTGATGGGTGCACAACTGGGTGGTGGCAGCCCACCCAGAATTTCTCAGGGCTCCTCATGGTGCCAGGGTGCACTGACATGGACCCTGGACACCTGTGCCCAAATATTTCCCTGATGTAGTGGAACCCATGGGCCCTTGCCAGTATGGTGTCTCCCCCCAGTCCCTGGTGGCCCGGATCCCCATTGCCACCCTGGTACCACCCTGGCCCCAGTCTTTTTCCCCCATCTCCAAACACAGAGGTATTCCTGATCCCCCTTGCTCATTGATCCCTGACCCCCACTAGGGCTGCATCCCGGCACTGCACCACATCCTCAGAATGCATTCCTCCACCTGGTGCAGGGCCACATGTTGTGGCTATTTCAGAAAATCTGCCTCTTCTGGCTCACTTTCTGGAATAGCACACTTGCATGCCATGAGCTGTATCAGAGGCAGCAACTTTTATGCTGCAAGTTGTACGGATGCAGGTGGCTTCTGGAATCGGGCCCCTGGTGTCATGTATCTCCTAGGAGACATAAGGGACAGACTCTTGCTATCTTCAGTGACAATCCAATTATGAAGAAGAGTCACCCGACTCTGACATGTCAGTACTCCTTGATGTTGGTGGCAAGGTTATCCAAGGTCAGCACCAGCAAGAAATACAGTAGCTCCTAGGCTGGGGAACACCTGAAGAATAAAGTGTGCACAGATGCTCTGGTAACCCAGAACTGGCATGTATCCTGCATTGACCCCAAGTTACTCCTAGCAGCCTCATGAGGAGAAAAAGGAGTAAAAAAGAGTACCCCTAGCAAGGGATGAGTGCCCCTAGCCAGGGGTGAAATGTAAAAAAGCTGAGTTTGTTGATGGAAGTTGTTGGCACATTACAAGCAATGGCCATTAATACTGCATAGGATTAGGTAACTGAGCTATGAAGACCAATGCACATCAATGTGGTAAAGTAGCAATTTTTTCTGAACCACTTTGACTGCTCTGTCTTTGCACTGAACTTAGAGACTGAAAAAAAGGATTATATTGCCTATTAGATGTTGTATGAATAAATAAATTATATCACGGATATGAATTACTATTTTTGGGAATGTTAGTTTGCCACAAGAACTGTTAACAAAGCGTGTTTCAACAAAGATCAATTCATTCTCTGAGTGCAGATGGACAGTTTCACTACTTGTGCATCTAATGTCACGAGTAAGAAGACTTGTTTTTCAAAGGGGCAGGCTAATTAACAGACACACACATCTTTCTCTGCTTCCAGTTCCCCACCACCCGAGTCATGTTTTACTTCTTTGAACAACTGCTGGTTGCAGCACTGTCTGGAGCATTTGTTTATTGCTGTAGCTCCACCAAAGGGTTAATGTTAGCTGTTGCTACCATCAGAACTCAGCTATATCAGTTTAGACACATTCTAATGGTCAGACTAATAGCAATTGTTCTTTATCAGATTTCAGAGGTATGGTTTATTCAGCATGGTATGGGCAAAGTTATAGGGCCTGTATTAAGGAGAATTCCCCCCACCCAACTATAGTGATGCACCCCCATGGCAGATACTATCAATATTATAACTTGGAATATAAAGGGCATTAACCTCCCCAAATGGAGGAGGGAGTTATCTGAAGAAATACCATACAGACATAGGTTATCTTCAAGGAAAGCACTTAAATGGCCCAGAGAATCAAGAGTTGAAACAGAACTGGGTGGTAAGGTATATTCTTCCTTTACACCTCATGCTACAAGTGTACCAATTTTAATTCAGATAAATCTACCATTTAAACTGACCCCTTCACAAACTGACCCACAAGGTCACCGGGTTATGGTGCAGGTGTGCTATGTGGAAAACAAATTGTATTGTTAAATGTTTACGCACCCAGTTTTGATGACTGTAATTTTATTCAGGATCTATTTCTTACTTTGAATTCCCTTCCCGGAGAGATATTCTTGGGGGAAGGTCAGATTTTAAAGTCAAATCAGATGTATTCTTAGACAGACCCTCAACACAATTCTATTTATTTATTTGGAAATGTTTTACCAGGAAAGACATACTGATCCAGCAAGAGCTCATCTCCAGATGCATCTTGGGGGAAAGGAGAAGAGGACAGAATCTGAATACAGAATCAAAACAAAGTATACATAGAGTAAGTCTGTGTATAAACATTAGAGTGCCATTTTGTTGATTTTTGTACACACATACATAAATCCTAAACACACACAACAGAACACTTTAACATAGATATTTTTGCTTTGTAACACTTGGTACTTGGGAGATAATAACCCTATCAAATTCAGGAGGCATTGAAACTACTTCAAAAGTAGGCGGAGACTGGAGAATAGTGGATACATGGAGGTACTTCATCTAAAACCTCCGAGACCACTACTACTGTTCACTGTGTATCAATCTCACACTCATATCAATATGCTGTTGGTTTCATTAGGCGTAATGAAAACAATGGAGACAACTGACTACCTCTATATTCTTATGTGAGACCATGCCCCATTGATGGTGGTCTGGAACCCAAATTTGTTGGAGTTATAATACAGGAAATAAAGACTAAGTCCCATACTTCTTAATAATGAGACTTTTTGGAGCAATTAGGTGATGACATTAAAGCATGCTGAGTAACTAATAAAGGTACGACAGAAGATGTAGGTATGATATGGGATTCGTTGAAAGTCTTCATCTGGGAATGGGCTAAAGCCTTTAAAAGGTGGCATAAAGCAATGAGACAAAGTGCATAGGAAAACAGCAGAAACAGAAAAGAAGCAAAAGGCTACCAGAGGCCTGGAGATATAAAGATTAGTGAGACAGAGGGAAGACTACAATGAACTATGTTCTAAGCAATAAAAGAAGCATTAACATATCAGAAGGCAAACTTTTATGAAAATGGTAATAAGTGTGGGATGCTTCTTGTATGCCAGATAAAACAGGAACAGGGCCATCGATATACTGTGGGTGCCTCACCAGAACTAGGCCAAAAGACCTCTAGCCAGGAAGCAATTAATAAGTAACTTGTGGTGTACCATTCTAAATGATCTGTTAGAGGGGAGAGTAATCCTGCCATTTATCTAAATATTCATAGGGATGTGTTTTATGAGGGCCTGGAGCAGGTCTGGGAGGAGAATAAGTCACAGTTGGAGGCACAGTTCTCAAAACAGGAGATTTTGTGAGCAATAGGTCAATTTACTGCTAGAAAGCCTCCAGAATCTGATGGCATCCATGTTAATCTATATAAACATTTAGCAGCATCCATACAGGTCTCATTATATGAGACATTAATTTTCACCTTCAAAGAAGGATGCCTTCCTTCTCCTTGGCTAGAATAACAGTTACCCCTAAACCAACAAACCAAGGGGTAAGGCTGTTATACAGACTTATCTCTCTGCTGAACTCTAATTCCAAAATTTATGCAAAAAGTTTGGCAGGAATACTAGAAACAGTTTTATGTAAGACTGTTCATGTGATCAAGCAGGTTTTGTATGGGATAGAGGAGCCACTTTGATTTTGAGAACCCTATAATAGGTCCAAGCCTGACAACAGCTAGACTCAAGTAACTGCCCTGAGGTGGTCTCGGTTGGTGTTGAAAAAAGCATTCAGTAGGATTGAACGGGACCACATCTGGTGCACAATGAGGAAAATGGACTTTGGAGATAAATTCTTAGCCTAGGTCTGGGCAATATACCATAGTCCATTGGTGACAGTAAGGACCAATACATGGATTTTGGCCCCATTTCCACTTTAAAGAGGAACCAAGCAGGGGTGTTCCCCTCTTTTCACTGTTTGATTTGGCTCTGGGAGCCCCTAGCTGTGGCATTAAAACAAAATGACGATGCCAGAGGAATACAGCTGGGAGGCACCATGACCAAAGTGTCTTTATATGCAGATGACATCCTGATCTATATTAGGAAGATGATGACATCCCTGCCATGCCTGGCCGAGGTGCTGTGTGACTTTGGAGCCCTTTTAGAGTACAATATTAACATGTAAAACTATAGTATTACCACTCTGTGACTGTGAACACAAAGAGCTTAAAAACTGCTTGCATTTTATATGGATAGAGTTTGGCTTTCACTGTCTAGGGGCACAATTTAAGAGAGCAAAGTAAATTGGTAATACCACAGCCTACTCAACCATTAATAAGAATATTTTTTATTTCTTTATAATCATGGTAGCTCTTCTTATGTTTGTTTTTTTCAAAAACAAAAAACAATACTGGAAATACTGTACAGTGTAACAGAAACATAGACTTTGACAGCAGCGTGGCCCACCTAGTCTGCCTATCTCCTATCTATTAGATAAGCTGCAGACTCCAGTTAACCAACAGCCTACTTCCTCCTACCCCCCACTATAACTGCCATATGTCCATCCTAAGCATTTCCTTGCTAGCTCCAACACTCTCGCCCCTGTCCAGGCTGGTTTAAGGAAGCACCATTGGACAATATAAGCTCTCCTTCATATCACAGACTCGATACTTACTGCGATGGATAGGAGCCAAATTACAGCTGCCATTTTTATCGATAGACTTTGATGGCAGATAAGGACCGCTTGGGCCACCTAGTCTGCCCATTTCCCTACCTACTGGATAAGTTGTAGATCCTAGTTAACCAACAGCCTATTTCTTCCTACCCCCAAGAATTGCCTTATGTCTGTTCCATGCATTCTTGAATCTTCCCCCAGTTTTAGACCCCACAAACTCCTCAGGAAGGCAGTTCCATGCGTCCACCACCCTCTCTGTGAAAAAATACTCACATTGCCCCTGAGCCGCCCACCCCTCTATCTTCAAATTGGGTCCCTTTGTTCTTGCACATCTCTTTTTCTGAAAGATGCTACCCTCTTGGACTTTGCTGATTCCATTAAGGTACTTAAAAGTTTCAATCATGTCCCCCCTCCTTTCCTCAAGGGTATACATATTAAGCTCCTTTAGTCTCTCCTCATATGGCTTCTCTTACAGACCCTGCACCATTTTAGTTGCCCTCCTCTGGTCTGCCTCCATCATGTCTATGTTCTTGTGGAGATGGGGTCTCCAGAACCGGATGCAGTACTCCAGATGGGGTCTCACCAACTGTCTGTACACAGGGATAACAACTGCCTGTTTTCTGCTGGTGATGCCTCTTCCTATATATCCCAGTATCCCCCAGCCCTCCCTACTGCCTTCTCACATTGCTTGCTAACCTTAAGGTCATCTGATATGATTACCCCCAGGTACCTTTCCATTTTTGTTATTACTACCTCTCCCTCCATTGTGTACTCTTCCCCTGGGTTTTTGTTTCCCAGGTGCATTATTTTGCACTTCTTTGCATTGAATCCAAGCTGCTATACTTTTGACCATTCCTCTAACCTTGCCAAGTCTCCACTCATCCTTTCCACCCCCCCATGTATCAACCCTGTTGCAGATCTTTGTGTCATCTGCAAAGAGGTATACTTTTCCTTCCAGTCCCTCTGCAATGTCACTTACAAAGATATTAAAAAGGACTGGACCCAGTACTGAACCCTGTGGTAACCCACTAGTAACCCCCCTTTCTTCAGAGTGGACTCCGTTTACTATTACCTTCTGTGTCCTGTTGTCCAGCCAATGTTTTAAGCAGGCTACCACCCTGGGACCCACTCCCAGGCTAGCTAATTTGTTTATTAATCTTTTGTGTGGGACTGTGTCAAATGCCTTGTTGAAGTCTAGGTAGGCCATGTCCACAGCCCCTCCTTGGTCTACTACTTTGGTCACCCAGTCAAAGAAATCTATTAGATTAATCTGACATAACCTTCCCACTGTGAATCCATGCTGCCTTGGGTCCTGTGCCCCACTAGCTTCTAGGTACTCTACAGTTCTTTCCTTCAGAAGTGATGCCATCATTTTCCCTACCACAGAGGTCAAACTGACAGGTCTTCAGTTTCCTGCCTCTGTCTTGCTCCCACTTTTGTGAAGGGGAATCACAACTGCTCTCCTCTAGTCCTCAGGTGCCACACCATCCTCCCATGATTTGTTAAAAAGGGTAGTCAGTGGTGTCACTAGTTCTCCCCTTAATTCTTTAAGAATTCTGGGGTGAATCCCATCAGGCCTATTGCTTTGTCTACCTTCAGTTTTAGGAGTTCTTTCAGGACCCTTTCTTCTGTGAAAGGACTAGGATCAATCCCCTATCCAGAGTGCTTCTGTTAATTGGATTTGGCACCTCCCCCTCCTCCTCCTCTTTTGTGAATACTGAGCAGAAGTATTCATTCAGTATCCCTGCTTTTTCAATGTCCCTCTCTGCCCACCCACCATCCATTCTGTTCAGCCTCACTATCCCTCCCTTTGTCTTTCTACACTCCCTAATGTACCTATAACATTTTTTATCCCCTTCTTAACAGAGTTGGCTATCTTTTCCTCAGTTTGGGCCTTTGCTATTCTGACTGCCTTCCCTGCTTCCTTATGCCTTAACTGGTACAGTTCTCTGTCCTGCTCCTTCTGTTTCCTTATATTTCCAAAATGCTATCTTTTTCTCCCTAACCTTCCCCGCCATCCTCTTTTGAGAACCATAGTGGCTTTTTCTTTCATTTTGATTTATTTGCTTCACACAAAGGCTTGTTGCCTCTGTCATTGCAGTTTTGACGTTTCCCCATTGTTGCTCCACCCCTCCTTCTTGCCTGTTTGCTAGCGCTTTTCTAAGGCACTCTCCCATTTTGACAAAGTCATCCCTCCTGAAGTCCAGTACCCTCATTTTTGTATGGCTTGATTCTGCAGCTGAATTTATCATGAACCACACTGTTTGGTGGTCACTTGTTCCCAGATGGCTGCCCACTTCTAAAGCTGAGATCCTCTCACTGTCCCCATTTGAGAGTACAAGGTCTAAATTTGCTCCCTCCCGAGTGGGTTCCAACATTAGCTGTCTGAGGTATGCCCCCTGTAGAGCATCGAGAATGGCCCTGCTCTTGGATGTGGCTGCAGCAAAGGTGTTCCAGTTAACATCTGGCATATTCAGCTCCCCCATCAACAATGTGTCCCTTTCTCTGACATTCTAAGGATACCTTCTATCATATCCTTGTCCATTTCCTCCTGAGATGGGGGTCTGTATACAACCCTGTACGGACTGTGGTGCCATTTCCAGTCTCTAAGGTGACCCACTGTGCCTCCTCCTCCCTGTTTACTCTTTTGTTCTTGCTTTTATCCCTTCCCTTACATAAGAGCTACTCCTCCCCTCTTCTACCCTCCCTGTCTCTCCTGTAGGTTGTGTACCCTGGTATGTTAACATCCCAGTCATGGTTCTCTGTGTACTATGTTTCTGTGACTGCCACAATATCCAAGCATCCTCTCCCATCAAGGCCACCAGTTCAAGGAGCTTGTTGCCCAGACTATGAGCATTGGTACTCATACCCTCCATTTCTTGATGGTCTTATGCCTTTGCCCCACCCTGTCCTTACTGCCTTTGTCATTTTCTCCATGTACCCCTGCCCTTCTCCCTATTGATGTCTCAATCTTGGTGTTTACCGCACTATGATTTTTGGTGGGGGCTAGGACTTCCCTGCTCCTTTCCAGTGCCTCCCCCCTTGTCTAGTTTAAATGCTTGCCAATGAAGCATTTAAATCTATCACCTAGGATCATGGTTCCCCTCCTGGACAGATGCAGACCATCATGCCAGTATAGGCCTGCATCACTCCAGGTGGACCCCCATTCCCCAATGAAGCCAAACCCCTGAGCTCTATACCAGTTTTTCAACCACTGATTGAATCCCATGGTGTGAAGCACCCTAGCCTCACCCATGCCATAGACAGACAGCACCTCTGAGAAGGTTACCGTATGTACTACTTGTCTAAGGCCCCTCCCCAACTCCACAAACTCCTCCTGCACTGTTCTGATAACTTTCCCAACCAGGTCATTTGTCCCTAGGTAGACAATGACATCCAGCTTCCATCCCCATGCAGCTGCTCCCACAATTCTGAGGATTCACTCCCTGTCTCTCAAGCTATGGCACCTGGCAGGCAAAGTTTCAATTCTGTCTCCCATCTCCTCTTACTACAAACTCTTGCCTCTGTCGGCCTTGCTGACCTGGCCATTAAACAGCAGTTATGTAAGAACTTACTGTAACAGTAGATCTTTGACAGAGGTTCCTGCAGAAGGTCTTCACACATAGGACAGTGCCCCTGGCATCAGGACCACATGGCAAACTTGTAGCTAGCAATCATCAGTGGGGACAGCCCCCATCATCAGGTGACGTGATGTCAGCGTGACTATAAGGAGGCAGTCTCCTGCCTGCCCTCCAGTTCTTTCCACGGAGACCTGTAGTGAGCAGAAAAGAGGAGTGACAGACTCCTGGTACCCTGTGCCCTGGATGAGTTATAGTGTCCTGGGTATGGAAGAAGGGAAAAACATAGGAGCTGGGGGAAAGGCCGGTGGGAAACTAGACCTACTGTAGGACCCTCTCTCAAAGATCTATTGTTACAGTAAGTTCTTAAGAAACTGCTATGTCTTACTTCAAGAGGGTTCCTGCAGTGGGTCTTCACACATAGGACTGAATCTAAAGCAGTCAGGAAGAAATTAGAAGGAGTTGGAGATGAGGTTCTGGGAGGAGAAGAAATGTCTGCCAACTGAAGGTCTATCTAAGACAGAAAACCCTGCAGGACTGCAAGGCCCCATGCCTAGAAGCAATGTCCAGACTGTAATGTTTAGTGAAGGTATGGATGGAAGACTAAGTGGCCGCTGCACAGATGCCTGCATTGGACACATTTCTGAAAAAGTGGTGGAAGTGGCCACACTCCTAGTGGAGTAGCCCTTGATCGCCCCCGGAAGGTTTTTTTTGTACTTCTGGTAAATATAATGAATACAACTTGCCAGCCATCTGGACAAAGCCTGTTTGTGATGGCTTTGCCCCAACACTGTGAGGCAAAGGCTACGAATAGCTGATTTGACTTTCAGATCTCCTTAGTCTGGAAGGTGTAGTATCTCAAAATTCTGTGTACATTGAGGGTGTGCAGGAGGTAATCCCCCTGTTGGAGTGCTCTGGAAAAACACAGGCAGTTCAATGCTTTGATTAAGCATAATTTCCGAAACCACTTTCAGAAGAAAGGAAGGGTGAGTATAGAGGACCACCCGGTCCTTGTCAAAAATTAAATATGGCTCTCTACAAACCAGAGCCTGAAGCTCTGAAATTTCTATGAGCTAAAGCAACTGCAATCAAAAGAGTCTTCCACGCTACAAAATGCAAATCACAACTTGCTGTTGACTCAAAGGGGCAAGGTGAGCTTCTCCAACAAAGCTGAGATCCCAGGGAGGAACAGGATTACAAACTGGAGGTTTAATATGAAGTATCCCTTTCACAAAGTCTTAGAAACCTCTAGCTGTGCCAGGGTTTTGCTCTCCACTGGAAGGTGGTAGGCTGACACCGAGAGATGGACCTTCAGAGGAATAGCTGAGGTCCATCCTGACAAATTCAAGAGGTACTCAGGAACCTGGGAAGCCAAGAAAGAAAAAGGGTCAAGGCCCTTGGCAGATGCCCAGATAGAAAATCTCTTCCACTTCATGGCATAGGCGGATCTAGTGGAGAGCTTCCTAGCTTCTACTAAGATCTGAGCTACCCCTGTGGGAACCCCGAAGTGAGAAATCGCTAGGTCCACATGTGCCACACTTGAGGTGGAGGGATTTGAGGCTCAGATGCACCAGGGATCCCTGCTCCTGAGACAGAAGGTTGTGGGAGAGAGGAAGAGGTACTGGGGGATCCAGAGTTAGCTGCTGGAGCAAAGGGAACCATATCTGATGAGGCCACAGGGGGGCAATGAGAATCATGTGACCCCCCCCCGAGCTTGCAGCTTCAGCAGAACCTTCTGAAGAATAGGAAAGGGAGGGAAAGCATACAGAAATCTCCCTGTCCAGGAAAGAGACAGTGCATCTCACCAAAAAGCACCATGCCCGGGAACAAGCGAGCAAAAACTGGGTACTTTTGCTCTGGATGGAAAGTCGAAGAGATCTATGTCTGGTCGACCCTACTGAAGAAACAAGTCCTCTACTACCTCCTGCTTTAGTTCCCACTTGTGAGCCCTGGCGACTGATTGGCTGAGACTATCCGCCAGAATGCTGTGAACTCCTGGCACGTGGACTGCTGTCAAAGACAGGCCATGATGTATTGCCCAGTACCACACTCTCATCACCGCCCTGCATAAAGGGTATGACTGGGTACCTCCCTGTTTGTTTAGTTACCAGACAATGGTCATGTTGTCTGTCTGCATAAGAAGTGTTCCCAGATTCAAGAGTGACTGGAAGGCCTAGACAGCATAGAGCACCGCTGTCATCTCAGGATACCAATGTGAAGATTCTCCATGGGGACCAGGAGCCTTGCATTGGTGGTCTCCCAGATGTACTCCCATCCCAAGTTCGAGGCATCTGAGGTGAGAATCTGAGAGACAGCGGAGGGAACTGAACCCCCACCAACAAACTGGCAGGGTTTTCCACCAGAAGATCCTTTTGAAGACTGCTGGAGACAAGAACTCTCTGGTCCATGTCGTCAAGCGTTGTTCCCATTGGACTCTAGAGACCACTGGGTGACCCTCATATGTAGTCTGGCAAAGGAACTGTGGGTATAGCCGCCACCATCAGACCCAAGAGCCGAAGGACCGAACGTGCTGTGGTCCATCGAGAGGAAGCCACCAGAGTAGCTTGGGAGATTAAAATCTCTGCTCAGTCAGCTGGTAGGAAAGCCTTGCTCTGGACCATGTCCAGCACTGCTCCAATAAACTGAAGATGCTGGGAGTCCTAACTGGGACTTGGAAAGGTTGATGGACATGCCCAGGCTGGAAAAGAGGTCCAGAGTGAAGGTAAGGGATTCCTTCAGACTGTCTGGGGAGGATGAAAAGAGCAAGTCATCCAGGTAAGGGAACACACAGATGCCCCTGTGGCATAATAACACTGCCACCACCGCTAGACACTTGGTGAAAACCCAAGGTGTCGAGGAGAGGCTAAATGGGAGGGCCCAGAACTGGAAATGCTGGTCCAGGAACGAGAACCTCAGAAAGCAGTGACTGGCTGGGAGAATGGGGATATGGATGTATGTACTCTGCATATCCAGGGAACACAGCCAATAGTTGAGGAGGAGCAGGGGCAGCAGTCTCTGGAGTATCTGCTTGCGGAACCTCTTGTACGCTACATAGAGGTTGAGTAGGCTGAGAGCTAAGATAGGTCTTAGATCCACTGTTTTTATTGGAACTAGGAAGGAGTGGGAGTAGAATGCCCTTCCTGTCTGCTCCAGAGGTACGCTCTCTATGGCTGCTTTTTGCAGCAGAGCTTGTATTTCCTGCAAGACCAGCTGTTGTTGGTCTGACGGGTTAAAAAGACCATCCCAGCGGATTGGGAGGGAGGTCTCTCCAGGAACTCTACTGAGTGACCTCTTTCGATGAGTTGAAGAACCCATGCATCTGCGGTGACGGCATTCCACCCTTCCAGGTGGAGGCCGAATCTCCCCCCACAGGTTCCTCTGAATGGGTCACAGGGACTGGAAGGGGGGAGTGAGTCAGGACGCAGAGGGGAGGGGCACTTTTCCCCTGAAGACCACTTTGGAATACTTGACCTGGGGGGTTTGGGCACCAGAACTAGGGGCACTACATTTTGCCTGTTGTCTGCCCTGATTCTGTTTGTTCCATCTCCACTGACGATGAAAAGGCTGCTGCCGCTGTCTTTGACCAGAACAGCACATGGAACGGACATCCCAGAGAGACTTGGTGCTCTCCTGCAGCTCAGTAATTATATCTTTGGCGTCACTGCCAATCAGAACTGGACCCCTGAAAGCAGTGTCCAAGACAGAACTCTGCACATCTTGTGCCAACCCATCAGACAGAGCCAGGCTAGGCGTCTTCATGACAGCCGCAACGTCCACCATCCTTATGCTTAAGAGAGCTGTGGCAGCTACTTTTGTCACCCATTCTTCAAATTCAGGAGACTAACTGCCACCCATCACCTTCTCCTGCCCGCACCCCCTCCACCTGACTTTTCCCTCTTGGCTCTCTTTCATTACAAACTCTTCTGTCTTGGGGGGGTTAGCTCGTACAATAAGAATATATATTTTTTTTATTTCTTTTTTATTTTAGTCTTTGGTAACCGGGTTAGGCCCACTAGGCACGAGTGCCTGTTTTCAGGGGTGACCTGGGAGCACTGGGCGGTTAAGTGACTTGCTCAGAGTCACAGAGTATGCAAGTGGAGGTTGTGAGACTCAAACTCAGGTCTGGTCTGCTGGATGTATCAAGCTTGTTCACACCTCGTTCCTCTAACCTCTAGGCTACACTGCCAGAGGTCCTAATATTTCTTTATAATCATAGTAGCTCTTATGTTTTAAAAAAAAAAAAAAACAGTGCTGGAAATACAGTGTAACAGAAACACAGAAACAGAGACTTTGACAGCAGA
The DNA here is from genome assembly GCA_016271365.2 of Neoceratodus forsteri. Classification (NCBI taxonomy): domain Eukaryota; kingdom Metazoa; phylum Chordata; order Ceratodontiformes; family Ceratodontidae; genus Neoceratodus; species Neoceratodus forsteri. The sequence goes on from CM057459.1 coordinate 1,466,333,176, forward strand.
TAAGGACCGCTTGGCCCACCTAGTCTGCCCATTTCCCTGCCTATTAGATAAGCTGCAGATTCTAGTTAACCAACAGCCTACTTCCTTCTACCCCCACTATAACTGCCATATGTCTGTCCCAAGCATTTCCTTGCTAGCTCCAATACTCTCGCCCCTGTACAGGCTGGTTTTAGGAAGCACTATTCGACAGTATCATCTCTCCTGCATACCACAGACTCGATACTTACTGCAATGGACAGGAGCCAAATTATAGTCTCCATTTTTATTGATGTGGCAAAAGCCATCAGTTCTGTCTCCCATCCACTCTTACTACAAACTCTTGCCTCTGCCAGCCTTGCTGACCCTACCATTAAATAGCAGTTACGTAAGAACTTACTGTAATAGTAGATCTTTGAGAGAGGTTCTGCAGAAGGTCTTCACACATAGGATGTGCCCTCTGGCATCAGGACCACATGGCAAATTTGTAGCTAGCAATCATCAGCAGGGACAGCCCCCATCTTCAGGTGACATGACATCAGTGTGACTATAAAGGAGGCAGTCTCCCACCCGCCCTCCAGTTCTTTTCCACCAGAGACCTCTAGACAGTGAGCAGAAAAAGGCGTGAAAGACTCCTGGTACCCTGTGCCCTGGATGAGCTAGTGTCCTGGGCATGGAAGAAGGGAAAAACGCAGGAGCTGGGGAAAGGTGGGTGGGAAACTAGACCTACTGCAGGAACCTCTCTCAAAGATCTGTTAGAGTAAATTTTTACATAACTGCTCTTACTTCGAGAGGGTTCCTGCAGTAGGTCTTCACACATAGGACTGAATGCCAAGCAGTCAGGAAAAAATGAGAAGGAGTAGGGGAAAAGGTTCTGGGAGGAGAAGGAGAGATGTCTGCCAACTGAAGGTCTATCTAAGACAGAAGACCCTGCAGGACTGCAAGGCTGAAGCCAACCCTACGCCTAGAAGCAATGTCCAGCCTGTAATGTTTAGTGAAGGTACGGATGGAAGACTAAGTGGCCGCTGCACAAATGTCTGCAGTGGACATGTTTCTGAAAAGGGCAGTGGAAGTGGCCACACTCCTAATGGAGTGGCCCTTGACCACCCCCAGAAGGGGATTTTCGTACTTCTGGTAAATGTAATGAATACAATTTGATAGCCATCTGGACAAAGTCTGTTTTGTGATAGCTTTGTCCTGACACTGTGAGGCAAAGGCCATGAATAACTGATTCGACTTTTGGACCTCCTTAGTCCGGGAGGTGTAGTACCTCAAAATCCTGTGCACATCGATGGTGTGCATGAGATATTCCCCCTGTTGGAGTGCTCTGGAAAAACACAAGCAGTTTAATGTTTTAATTGAGAGTCATTTTGAAACCACTTTGGAAGAAAGGAAGGGTTAGTATGGAGAATCACCCAGTCCTTGTGAAAAATTAAATATGGCTCTCTACAGACCAGAGCCTGAAGCTGTGAAGTTCTATGAGCTAAAGCAACTGCAACCAAGAAGAAAGTATTCCATGCTACAAAATGCAAATCACAATTTGCTGCTGGCTCAAAAGTGGGAAAGGTGAGCTTCTCCAACAAAGCTGAGATCCCAGGGAGGAACAGGATTACAGACTGGAGGTTCAATATGAAGGACCCCCTTCAAGAAAATCTTAGAAACCTCTAGCTGTGCCAGGGTTTTGTTCTCCACTGGGAGGTGGCAGGCTGACACCACAGAGATGGACCTTCAGAGAGGAATAGCTGAGGCCCATCTCTGACAAATGCAAGAGGTACTCAAGAACCTGGGAAGCCAAGCAAGAAAATGGGTCAAGGCCCTTGGCGGATGTCGAGATAGAAAATCTCTTCCACTTCATGGCATAGGTGAATGTAGTGGGAGCTTTCTAGAGATCTGAGCTACCCCTACCCTCCAGTTCTTTCCCGCCATTGACTCCTACTCAGTTACCTCGTGGAAGATCTACATTCTAGCATTGCTTGTAATAGCACATTTTTCAAGTTTTTTCAATCAAAATGGTTCCTATTTTCTCCTTTTTCACAGCATCTAAATCGGCTGTGTATGTCATCCCCTACTCCATCCGAGTCACATAAGAACAAGTGCGATTCCTGCGGGTCCCAGCTACCACACAATGATAGCCATTCTCTGTGCCTCTTTTGTCTTGGCCCTGACCACCATGTGAAAGAGTGCGAGCATTGCTGAAAATTTAACCCCGCCACTCAGAAGAGAAGGCAGTAGGCCATGGAAGTCCACATTTTGAAACAGAAGATGCCCTCCATGGAGAAGGAGTTAAAGAAGTTGAGACAGACGTCGGACTTCCCGAAGGGCACCATCACAAGAGAAAGGACAAAGAGAAGCACAGGGACAAGGACGCTCCTTCCACAGCCCCGCAGGCCCCGGCCAGGATCTCGGTCCTCTCTGTTACCTCCCATCCAGGAGACTCCAATACAGTGGCCGCTTTGGTGGTGTCCGGGCATGCCTCAGCCCACCCATCAGACTCATGTAAGGGTCCAATGAGACCCCTGCTAAGGTTCTCTTACAGCCTAGTGGCGCATCGCATCCGATAAGTCAGGCTCTGTCTCCGCCACTTCCCGCCTGGACAAGACTGGTAGGATGCACATCTGGCCTGACATGTGCCCAACGGCATTCCCCGTCAGGCCCTGATGCCTCACCCAATACCCAGTGATCGTGCCGGGACATTTCCAGACCTCTGCCATCAAGTTCCTCCTCCTTCTCCCCCTCGCTGGGCGGCGATGCTCGGGGTCTCCCCTGCCACTGGAGGTTCCTCTTCCATCACCAGAGCCTCCAGCGCCAGACCAGATGCTGGTTGAGCCGGCGCCACTGTCCAGTATTCTGGTGACGGCCCTTGGGCCCTCCATCCTACGGGCCATCGGGGTCCTGAAATGGTTCCCCCTCCAGGGTGGTCCCTTCCGGCACCTTCACCTCTAAGCTGATGCCTGGCCCATCAGCCCCTTCATCAGGGCCTCCCCTTAGGGCCGTCTTGTTATCCGGCCCAGTGCTACCTGATGCCAGGGTACCCACACCGCACTAACCGACTCTTCAGTATCCGACGCCAGCCTATCCCAGCCGGGTTTCCTCTGGTGGGTTACAAGTACCGATTTTATGGTTATCCAGGTTACCTTCACTGTCCCCCGTCTCCCCAGTGGATCTTAAGGAGGTTTTGTCCACCTGGTGGGCTGAAGCCAGGTCTCAACTGACATCTGAACTTGACCGATGTCCCTAGCGCCAGCTCCGATCCGGACTTTGGTAGCCTTCCCAAGGGGCTTCCTACTCGGAACCGTCCCTAACCTGGTGTCCCCAGTTGGGTGGACTCGGAGAATTCACCCACTTGGTGGACCTTTCCAGATGGGTCGATATTCCTTTACCCAGTGGGGAATCTTCCAGTACATCCAACTCTTCTGACTCTGATGATGGCTACCCATCAGGGCCTGACGATGAGCCTCATACCCTGGAGGTTCCCAAACCAAAGGCCTCCCTGAAGTCCCATCCGGAGGACCCTTCATTTTGGAATTGCTCCAGAAGATCCAGGCCTCTTACAGCTGCAAGTTGGTCAGTCAGGATGTGCAACACCAGCGCTTGGCAGAACACCTGGACCTTGACTATAATAATAATAACTTTTATTTCATATAGCGCCTTTCACAAATCAGGTGCTGCACAATCACATAAAACAAAATACAATAAATCTGAATAAAATCACAGAAGTTAGGGTAAGCTTTACCCCACAAAGAGAGCCCCTCCACCCTTATCCTCCCATAGCTGGGGCCCACGAGGACTTGGTGACCACAATTTGGAAGCAGCCTGCCTTCGGCTACCTTGGCACGCAAGGCAGACAGGTTGTAGTATCAGTCCCTGAGAGCAGGGACTTCTTGAGTGTTCAGCCTAAGGCTGATTCAGTGGTTATTAGCATGGCTCTTAAAGATCGACCAACCCTAGGCATCTCAGTACTGTCCCCGGACAAGGAATCCAAGACTATGGACCAGTATGGCAGGAAGATTTATTCCTTCTCACTCTGAGTTCGCACCCTTAACTATATTTGGGCACATGCGGGAATATCAGAAAGCAGTTCTGGGAGAACTTGCTTCTAAACTTGATGCTCTTCCCGACTCATCCATCAAACAGGAGCTGGGTGATTTGGTCCAGTTAGTTGATCCGCCTGCCGTCATATGCTGAGGGCCACCTATGATGTGGCAGATTCAACGGCCATTCCTCTGCCTTTGCTATAGGCTTGCACAGGCATTCTTGGCTCTGGCTCTCGGGCCTGGCCCAAGAAGTTCAGACTGCTATTATGGATGCCCCTTTAGAGAGTCGTCCTGTTTAGTGGTGATACTAAAGACATAACCACTGACCTGCATGACAAGGACCAGGCTCTGAGGTCAGTCAAAGGGATATACCTTAAATCTGAGGGTCAGAAATGGCCTTTTCATAAGCAAGTCAGCTGGCAGTAGAAAGCAATGGCAGCCCTGTCAACAAAACAAGCAAGGAGCCTCCACTGCGGCTGGTGCTTCCCTGACAAATCACGTAGACAGGGCCTGTGCAGCCACTCAGCCTGCAACCTCCTGTTTCGTTGCCTCTCCCCTCTGTCTGGAGACCCCAGCAGAGCCGGGTGGGCAGTCGTTTCTCTTGCCACCTGCCGGAATGGGAGAGGATCACGACAGATTCTTGGGTGCTCCACCTGTTTGTGTCTTACAAGAGGTTCAGGATGCTCTCCTTCCGGGCCTTCTGCCTCTTCTCAGAAAGGGTCTGTGGCTGTGTGTCCTGGATATGCAGGATGCTTATCTTCACATCCTTATCCACCCTGCCATACTTGAGGTTCCTCCGGTTCTGCTTTCAGTGGGAGCATTTTCAGTTACGGGCACTGCCCTTCGGCCTGTCCTCTTCTCCCCAGGTGTTCACCAAGTGTTTAGCAGTGGTGGCAGCCCACCTGTGCACCCTGGGCATTCAGGTGTACCCCTACCCGGAGACTGGCTAAGTGCAGCTCCCTCTCAGGAGGACCTGCTGCATTCCCTAGCCTTTACCCTAGAGACCTTCTCCAGGCTGAGTGTAACTGTCAACATGGCCAAGTCTCATTTGGTTCCCACACAGCATTTACCAATTATTGGGGTAGTGTTGGATACTCATCTGGGCAAAGCCTTTCTTTCCCCAGATCGGATTGAGACACTGCACTCACAAGCTCTGTCTCTGTCCTCTCAGAGACACGTCCCCCCCATTCGGTCCTCAGGCTTATTGGGCTTATGGTAGCGGCCCTACCCATGATTCCTTTCACCAGATTACATGCAAGGACCCACCAGTGGACCCTCAGAACTCAGTGGGACCAGGCAGTGTATGATTTGGATCAGGAGGTCCTCGTTTCGCACCCCATGGTCAGGGATTTCCAGTGGTGGTTACTATCAGAGAATCTGTCTCTGGTAATGCCGTCCTGCCCAGAGATCCCCGCCCACTCTCTGACAACCAACGCATCAGGAACTGGGCGCGGAGCTCACTTCGGGTCCTACAAGACCCAGGGGATTTGGTCCCTGGAGGAGTCTTGACTTCACATCAGTGTGCTCGAGATGAGGGCAGTGCTGTACGCCCTTCGGGCCTTTCAGCCCCTCCTCCCTCCGGGCCCTCTCATGGTACATTCAGACATGTGCATGGTCTGGAACCTAAACGGGGGGGGACCCGGTCCTACCCGTTATGTCGGGAGGCCATGCAGGTCCGGGATCAGGTGATTCTCCTTGGCGTGTAGCTTCCCATCTTTTGCTTGCTCATTCCAGGGTGAGGCGTTTTTTGTCTGGATGCACTGCCTCTGTCCTGGAAAGGCAGATTAGTTTATGCCTTTCCTCTGATTCCATTGATTCCCATAGTTCTTTCAAGCTCAGGAGAGAGGGCGCGAGGATGATCCTCATCACCCCTTTGGCTGAGACAAGCCTGGTTCAGCATCTTGCACCAGCTGTCTGGCTATAGCCTCTTCCCCTGTCCCAGGATCTGATGACCCAGGACCAAGAGACCCTGGTCCATCCAGGCCTCTAGTCTCTCCATCTGCATGCATAACTTCTACAGTCTTAGCATCTTCCCACTTTGGGGTTTCCCCCAGAGGTGGCCAGTATCCTTGTGGAAGCCAAAAAACCTTCTACTCTGTCCACCTATGCCATGAAGTGGAAGCGCTTCTCTATTTGGGTGGAAGCTCAGTCTTTGGAGCCCTTATCTTGTCCTGTGGTCAAGATTCTGGACTAACTGAAATATCTGTTTGATTTAGGCCTCAGCTACTCATCCCTTAAGGTTCATCTTTCAGCCATCTCTGCCTACCATCTTCCTCTAGGAGGCAAGTCGGTAGCCAACTGAAAAATTTCAAGACATTTTTAAAAGGGTGCTGCGCCACAACCTCCCATCTGCAATCCTGCTCCCCCCCTTGGGATATTAATTTCATCCTGGATAGCTCGTGCTGCCCACCACCCCCCTTGAGCTGGCAGCAGAGGCAGATATGTGCTTTTTTCCTTGGAAGACCTTGTTTCTGGTGGCTATTACTTCCGCTTGGAAGAGTTCTGAGCTTCAGGCATTGATGTGCTGGATTCCTTTTCTGGTCTTTCATAGGGACAGAGTGGCCATGAGAACTAACCCTACATTTCTACGAAGGTTGTGGTAGAATCCACCCTCAACCAGTTGGTTGGGCTTACTACCTTTTTCCTGCCTATTCCAATCCAGGGGCGCACCTCCTCTATACTTTGGACATGCACTGTATCTTGAGGTACTACACCAACCGTATGAAGGAACTGAAATAAATGGACCAGTTATTCATTTCCTTCACTCCCAAGAAGAAGGGTTGCCCTGTTTCTAAGCAGTGTCTCTCCAAATTGTTGGCTACTGTATTACCTTCTGTTACAAGCCCCTTCCAGCCCAGGTGAAAGGGCATTCTAGTAGAGGCATCATGGCCTCGGTCACATGCTTTGAGGTGTTTCAGCTGCAGAAATCTGAGCTGCTGCTATGTGGACTTCTGTCCATATCTTTACCAAACACTACAGTCTGGACATGGCCTCCCGAGGCAGAGCGGGTTTCGGTCTCACTGTCTTGCAGGGTATTTTGTCCTGATTTCCCTGTCAGACTTGCTGTGGACAGTTTTCTGTTTGTCCTTATCCCTGGCTTCTTTGTTCAGAACTGCTTGGGACTCTGTCCTACTGGTTAGTACCTACTTCAAGAGCCCTCTCAAAGTAAGCTAGTACAGTTATGAGAACTTACCATAACAGTAGATCTTCAAGAGAGGCTCTTGCAGTAGGTACTGTGTTCTCTCCCTCCATCCCCCTGAGTTTCTTTTTCTCTTTTTTCCTTAGAGGGCATGATTCTGTCTCCTGCCATAAACTGCCTCCAGCGGGAGAACTGGAGGGCGGTCACAGGATTGCCCCTTTTATCTGATGTACGCTGATGCCGGTCACCTGATGCTGGGGGGCAGCCCCCAACATGAACTTCTAGCTAGAAGATTTTCCATGGGGTCTTGATGCCTGCCAGCTTAGTCCTACTGATTAGTAGCTACTGAAAGAGCCTCTCTCAAAGACCTACTGTTACGGTAAGTTCTTACGTAACTACTTTTCTCGGTCACCATCTACATGTGGCATTGTGTCAAACAAAGCAATTTGCATCACTTGAGGCAAATGTACAACAATCTACCACAAGGCTGGGTCATGATGGTTCTGGACATTGCTGAAAACTATGCCTACAGGTACCAGGATGAGATATGGTCCTACCACTGGCATCATGAGCAGGCTGCAGTATGCCCCGATGTTACATATTACAGGTGCTCACAATGTAATGACTGTATTAAGGAATACCTGGTATTCATCTCAAATGACCTCACACATGACCATGATGCTGTTCAACATTTTGTTAAGATGGACGACAAACACATCATGAACACTCTCCACATAAACATTATGAAGGAGGTGCATTTTACAAATGGCTGTGCCAGCCAATACAAATTGAAACCGTCCTTTTATGGAATTTTAAAAGCTCCATCAGAGTTTGGATTCCCTATCGAATGTACCTATTTTGGATCACTTCATAGGGAGAGTGCTATGGTGAAATGGTCAGCAACCAGGGCCGTGAAATAATGGCTCCCTATCGTTTCAACAGCAGAAGAGCTGTTCACATACTACCATGATAATCTGATCAGAGAGCCTCCAAGTGAGGGTGTGGACATTCCAAGAGAATTTTTCTGAGTGCCTGACAAATCCTTAAGAGGGCCAAAAGGCCGGATATGAAACTTTTCCTGGGATAAGACATGTCCAGAGCACAAGATCTGTGGAGAATGGTGCGGTTGCCACCAGAGCACTGTCTTGCTTCTGCCCCAAGTGCCAAAATGATGATGGCTCATGTGTGAACATGGAGAATATGGACCAATGGACTTCAAAGAGGCTCAAACTGTCACACAGCAGCACCGGCACTTCTCACCCCAGGAATTCTTTGGTATATATTGACAGGTACAATATGCCAGCTGGGTTAAGCTGCCCTGGAGAGTCATTGCAAATGAGGAAGGCACTGGCCAGTCAGGATAGAGAGAGAGAGAGTGCTGCCTGCAGTCAGCTAAGGACCCCAGAACTTTTGGGTGGATATGAATACAGTGCAGGGCTTTAAACAAGCATGGGATAGGCATAAAGGGAGCAATACAGATGAGTATGAATAGATAGGCCATTGACAGAGCAAAGGCTGATGGCACATTCATAGGGTAGAAAAGAAATGGGCAGACTGGATGGGTCTTGCAGTCCTTATGCCATCAACTTCAATGTTTCTACGTGTTTCTCTGCTGAAATGGCAACACTGCTCTGGAGCTCTTCCTCTTCAGAGATTTTCTTGTGACATTGTCCCTCTTTTGAGTGCTGCCTTAGAGGTATTTTGAGGTAAAAAAATAAAAGTCAGTAAACTGACAATGTTGAGTCAGCACTTTACCACACAACTTGGAAAAAAGGGTCTTTGAACCTCATAAATTCAAAACATAAACATAAACCTCCTTTATTATGTATTTGTTGGCAACATGTATAAACGAAACATATCTTCACTTAGGAAGTCAGAGTAAAGTGTAATTGTGGTTTATAAAAAGTCTGAGCCACTGTAGCAGTTCTAAGTTGGTGTGAATTCTCTTCTTTTCATGCAGAGAATGCCTAGTTTGGTGAAAGTTTGGTTGAAAATATTGACAATTTCTGTGGGGTCGAGGTGAGACCAGGAGGGAGGAAAGTTGTATTACCCAACTATTGCTCTTAGGTTCAGAGAAGAACCAGTACAGGACTGAAAATGTGTAGATTACCAGATTGCTTGTTTGTTATTTTTGTAGGGGTTTTTTACTCTCTTTCGCTCGGTCATGGTCCTGGAGCCTCTCTCAGGCATTCAACTTGGCATCCTGCCCTGCCTGAAGCCCCCCATCTGTGCCTCTTCACCGCCCACCCTCGCAGCTGGAAACCCCTCAGCTTAACCTCCTCTAGGTGGGGCCGCCCCTACCATGGGCGCTCTTGATCATAGACTTCAGCTGCAAACGTGGGCCCCAGGAGGAGGATCCACTAAGGCCGGCGAGGTCGGACTTGGCAGTGGGCATGGGGGCTGGTGCCATCGCCTACCCCAAGGACCAGATTTTTCCATGTTCTGTCCCTTCCTCCACCAGGTGTCTCTGTCTCGCCAGACATTCCCCTTCCTTTGGTCCAAGGAGGAGAGCACCATACAGGCACTCAGTCCTCAACCCTTCCCCTGCCAACCCCCGGTGCCCAAGTCTGTTCTCGAACCTGGGTCGCTGGCACGAGGTGTGGTGTCCAGTGCCTCAACCCTCAGCGCCACCGGGCCGGGCTGTTTGTTGGTTTGATAGTGTTACGCTGAGGGATCTAATGGTTTGTTTGCAGGAATTACACAGCTGTTGGTAGGTATTCGAGAGTTGAGAGGAGGGGAAAGATTTATATTCTTTCCATGTTCAGTCCCAGATTTTCATTTGAGCCAACAGTTCTCTGGTTATCCAGCGAGTACATCCCCCTCTGACCCTCCTGGTTTGATGGTGAAATGTTTGTCTCGGACATGAGCGAGAGTGGAGGTAAATAGTGAGACTGCCTCAGAGACATTATTGAGGCAGTAAAGGGCCAACCAGTTGATTGGGCAGACCTCATTAAGAACCGTTGATGGATAATCATGGTTAAACTGTCTGAAGGATACTAGTTTATACGGAGCATGGAGTGATTTGAGGACATTATGACATAGGCTAGGCAGTAGTCACTGATAGAATCAGACATTGCGCCTTCTTGTAGGACCAAGTCAGCTTGGTTTGTGGCCACTTAGTCAATGAGGAAGTGGTTTTGTGTTCAGGCATTATGTCTAATGGGAGAGGAGATGACTTGCTCAGGTTGTGTTTCTTTAACAGGTTAGTATAGGTAAGGGAGGAGGTATCCAGCCAGTTTAGGTTGAAATCTCCTATCACTATCAGATCTCTGGAGGGGGTTGTGCACCCTATGCCATCCAGGAAATTTGATAGCCCTGGGATGCCTCCCAAGGTGGGGTTATAACAGCAGCCCAGGTGGAGTTTCCTGGACACGCTTAGCATAAGTTTGATGGGGAGCCATTTGCTTGGGGGAGGAAGGGGAAGAGCAGCAGGAGGGGGCAAATGGTAATGTGCTCTTGCACGTAAAGTGCAGTACCTCCACCACACTTTCAGTCTGGTCTGTCTAAGTGCAGTAGGAGTATCCTTCAATTAAAAAATGGGAATCTATGTGTAGTTTTAGCTAGGTTTCAGAGAGGCCAAATATCTGTGGCTTATATTGTGCTACTCATGCCTCGAGCTCAGGAAACTTTGATGGGAGGCTACAGATGTTTAAGTGGGTGGTTTTAAACCTGGGTGCTTGATTATTTGCATTTGTATGGTAGATGTGGCGTTTATTGGGCCAGGGTTGCTTCTAGTATCTCCAAAAAAAGGAGCAGCTGTGTGTAAACCTGTTGGGGTTACTGGGGGCGAAGCCAAGGGAGTATATAAATAGCCAAAGCAGTCTACATTCATAATTTGTCAAAAGAACCAGAGAGAGTTCACTAGTTAAGGTAGGTTTAGGTCTGTTCACAAGTGGTGGAGAATCCAAGTTTACATGTGTGTCAGGTAAGGGGCGAGGCCATACTAGGTGAGCAGACAGAATTGATGCACAGGATGTCGGCAATAAGCAGCAGGGATACTAGGGAAAATAGCGTTAGGAGGAGGAGACCTAGTCACTGGTGCATTTTAACGCTTAGCTGTTGCAGGTATTGAGATCACTGTAAGAGGTGAGACAGTTGATAGTGCAAGGGTAGAGGCTTTATTGGCAGTGAGTATGGAAGGATACTACTTGTGAGGCTTCAAAGTGAAAGTACAGCTGTTGTCCATGAGGATATATAGGAATGATTAGGAAGTGGCTTAGGCAGATTTAATAAGGTCGGGCAGGAGAGGGTGGTTGGGAGAAAACATAGGTTAGCTAACAGTATCACAAAAGCGGCCTTAGAAGTCAGGACCAGCTCAGAGGGCAAAAGCAGGACCAAGCTCAGTGTTCAGGCTGGCATGCACCACTAACAAATGGCGCGGCTCAGTTTCTTGAGCAGACCAGTCAGAAGAGTCCTGGCCTGCTCACCGGGCCAATCAGATAAAATGCTGTCTCCAGGGCTTGTATCGGCCCAGTGGCCGAGGGCAGATGCGTACCTGTGGGCAGATTCTTTTGGCGAGGACAGCAGCCATAGGAAGCACCACATCCCGTGGTGGTGGAAGAGCCGCTGCTGGGTATGGAAGTGCCCTCTTCAAAAGTACCTGTCTGTGGGCAGATTCTTTCAGAGGGACAGCGACCATAGGAAGCACTACGTCCCAAGGTGGCAGAGGAGCCATTGCTGCAGGTGGAAGCGCCCACTTCAAAAGTGCCTGTCTGTGGGCAGATTTTTTGGCAGGGACAGCGGCCACAGGAAGTGTCTTGTCCCTAGGTGGCAGAGGAGCCGCTGCTGCAGGTGGAAGCATCCACTTCAAAAACGCCGGTCTGCAGAGGGTTTTCTGGTGAGATGCATTATCCCACTGTTGGACAGGGAAGTTTCTGTATGCCTTTCCTCTTCTGCAGAAAGTTTTGTTCAAACTCCAAACAGAAGGAGTGGAGATGATTCTTGTAGCTCCACTTTGGCCTTATCAGATATGGTTCCCATTACTGCAGCAGCTGGCAGTGGAACCTCCATTTCCCCTGCCCTTGTCCTCCTGATTACTGTCACAAGAGCAGGGCAGATTGGTTCACCAGACCCTCAGTCCCTACATCAGCATGCCTGGCACCTGTAGACATAGCCACTGCACTGTTTGGAGTATCAGAGTGGCCGAGGTCTTGGTTACAGCCAGGAAACCATTCACTATGACTACCTATGCCATGAAGTGGAAGCGTTTTGCTTGTGGGCCTCTATTCAGAGTCTGGACTCTCTCTGTGCCATCTGAATGCTGTTTTGAGTTTCTTCTCTCCCTGTCAGATTCGGGCCACGATATTCTTCCATCAAGGTACACCTATCAGCAATCTCTGCCTATAGGTATGCGATGGATGGATAAATATGTTGCCCAGATGGATCTGGCCTGAACTTTTTTGAGGGGAATGCTTCACCTTAAGCCACTCATTAGGGATCCCATCCCTCCTTGGGATCTTTTGTTTCTGTTAGAAAAACATACGTTGCCTCCCATCGAACCAGCAGCGGTTTGCAAGCTAAGTTTTCTGCTGTGCAAAGCATTGTTTTTAGTTGCTGTCACTTCCACTTGGAGGATTTCTGAGCTTCAGGCTCTGATGGTTAAAGAGCCATATTTGATTTTCCACAAGGACAGGATGTCCTTGAGGACTAGTCCTAAGTTCCTACTTTACCATTTAATGAGGACATCAGTCTTCTGGTTTATTATCTGGAGCACACTAATTGAGGGGAGGTTCTTCTTCACACTCTGATTGTACACAGGAGAAAGGAGCTACCAGCTTTGAAACATGTCAGGCGTGTTGATTTTTGTACGTAATAAAATGTAAGTTTTTAAGCTCTTTTCTGTCCAGCGTCCTTTTATTAGGCTTGTGTGTGCTTGGAACTTTGGCTTGTGTTTACTATGTACATAGAGTGCTTAATACTACATTAACCATACTCAGACTTTCAGAAGATCTGACCAACTTTTTGTTTCCTTTGCCCTTAAAACCCAGGGGGTACCTGTGGCAAAGCAGACTCTTTCCAGATGGCTAGTCCATCGCATCACCTTCTGCTACAATAAGTACAACAAACTCTTACCAGGCTCAGTTAAGGATCATTTCACCAGGGTGTTTCTATCTCTTTTGCAGCATCTCAGAATGCTTGTGGCAGGCATCTGCACAGCAGCTACCTGGAGCTCGGTGCACACCTTTGTGAAGCACTACAGCCTAGAAATGGCTTCCCGTCAGAGAGCTGATTTGGGTTAGTGGTACTTCAGGGTCTGTTGTCTTGAAGCCTCTCCACTTCTCAGTTTTCTACCTGCCATTCTGTCTGGGATCATTTTAGTACTGCTTGGTACTTAGTCCTTATGATGTAGTCTGCTGCAAGAGCTCCCACTGAAAGTAAGATAGTGCAGTTATGTAAGATCTTACCGTAACTAGTAAATCTTTGAGAGGAGCTCTTGCAGCAGGCATTATTCCCTCCTTCCGGTCCTTTTCTCCCTTCTTTACTTACCCTAGGTGGGATATTCCACTAGCCTTGGTGCTCTGTGATTTGTCCGCCGGGTCTCTGGTGGGAAACATAGAAATTGTAGGTAGATATGGACCGCTAGGCCCATCCAATCTGCCCATAGGCCCTATATATTGTATGTGGCCACTGACCCTATGTGATCAATGGCTTGTCATCACTCCCTCCCCTCTCAGGCTTCCTTTGTACCTGTCCCAAGCATGCTTAAACCCCTCCACTGTGCTTTCCCACACTACCTCCTGTGGCAGACTATTCCATGTGTCGTCTACCCTTTCTGTGCAGAAAAACTTCCTCACATTACCTCTTAATCTACCCCTTTCAATTTCATATTGTGCTTCTTTTGTTCTAGTACTTTTTCTACATTGGAAAAGCTCCCCTGCATGTACCTTGTTTATGCCCTTGAGGTATTTGAAAGTTTCAGTCATGTCCCCCTGCTGTCTTCTCTCCTCCAGTGAGTACATATTGAGGTCCCTTAGTCTCTCCTCATATGTTTTGTGGTATAAGCCCTGCACCATCTTTGTTACCCTTCTCTGGATAGTCTCCACCATATCTATGTCCTTGCACAGGTGTGGTCTCCAGAACTGTACGCAGTACTCCAAGTGAGGCCTTACCAATGTTTTATACAGTGGTATCACCACCTCCTGCTAGTGATACCCCTGCCTATGCACCCCAGTATGCCACTGACCCCCCCTTCCACCTCTGTACACTGCTTTGATACCTTAAGGTCAACAGAGACTATAAGCCCTAGGTCCCTTTCCTCTGTGGTGACAGTCAGCTCCTTCCCCCCAACCTGTAGCTCTGCCCAGGGTTCACTCTACCCAGGTGCATTATTTTGCACTTTTTTACATTGAACCTCAGTTGCCACACATCTCAAGCTTTTCCAGGTCCCTCTTCATTTTTTGCACCCCTTCTGAAGTATCCACCCTGTTGCAGATCTTGGTGTCATCTGCAAACAGGCAGACCTTTCCTTCCAGCCCCTCTGCAATGTCACTAATAAAGACATTGAACAGGACTGGTCCTAGTACTGATCCCTATGGTATCCCACTGGTCACCCCCTCCCCAGATTGTACCCCATTTACCACCACCCTCTGTCTCCTGTCTGTTAACCAGTTCCTAACCCAGTTCACCACCTTGTCTCCCATGTCCAGACTACCCATCGTGTTAATCAGCCTTCATGTGGGATGGTGTCAAAGGCTTTGCTGAAATCCAGGTAAGCAACATCTACTGCCCCTCCCTGATTAAGTTTCCTAGTCACCCAATCAAAAAAATTATTAGATTCATTTGACATGAGCTTCTTGCTGTGAATCTGTGTTGCCTCAGATCCTGAGCACCACTAGATTCAAAATGTGCCACTAGCCTTTATTTCAGCAGTGTCTCCATGATCTTTCCCACCCCTGAGGTGAGGCTGACTGGCCTGTAGGTCACCGCCTCCTCCCTGCTTCTGCTTCTGTGCAATGGAACATGTGCCCTCCTCCAGTCCTCTGGAACAACATCCATGTTGAGTGACTCTGTGAATAAGGCCACCAGTGGCGCTACTAGTTCCCTTCGCAGTTCTTTTAATATCCTCGGGTGGATACTATCTGGCCCCAAGGTCTTATCCACCTTCAGCTTTGTGAGTTCTTCCAGAACTCTCTCCACTGTGAATGGACTGGTGTCCACCTCTCTCCCCCCCCATTGCCTCTACAACCCAACTGTGGTCCTTGATCTGACCCTCCTTAGTGAATACTGAGCAGAAGTATTTGTTGAGTATTTCTGCCTTGTCCAGATCCACCTCCTTACACTCTCCCTTCTCCCCTTTGAGTCTTACAACCCCCGCGTTTTTTCGTCTTTCACTGATGTACCTATAAAATGTCTTATCCCCTTTGTTTACAGACTGTGCTAAGCTCTCCTCTGTCTGTGCCTTCGCCCTCCTAACAGCCTTCCCTGCTTCCCGCAGACATTCAAGCTACACCTCCCTGTCCCCCTCCCTTTGGCTTCCCTTATATTTCCTGAAACTCTGCCTTTTAACCCTGAGTTTGTCCTTCACCTCTTTGGAATACCATAGTGGTTTCCTTTTTCTTTTCCCTTTGGCCACTATCCTAACGCATTGGTTTGTTATATCCACTATGGCTACTTTTAGTTTCTCCCATTGTTTTTCCATCCATCTACTATCTCTCCCTTCCCCAGAACTGCTTGTATACATCTACCCAATTCAGTGAAATCTGCTCTCCTGAAATCTAATACTCTTGCCCTTGTATGGCTTGATTGAGTCCATGTCTCCATGCTGAACCACACCATGTGGTGGTCACTGGACCCCAGCTGCCCTTTCACCTGTATTTCTTTGACTCTGTACCCATTGGTCCATACCAGGTCCAGAATTGACTTGTCCCTGTTTGGCTGATGCACCAGCTGCCTGAATCCAGCCCCCTGCAGGGATTCTAGGATGCTTGTGCTTCTGTCTGAAACAGTCATCTGGATGGCCCAATCTACGTCCTGGAATATTGAAATCCTCTAATAGCAGGATTTTGCCCTTAGTTGCCATGTCATATATGTTCTCCACTAGTTCCCTGTCTGCTTTCTCCCTCTGTGCTAACATAGAAACATAGAATTTGACGGCAGATAAGGACCGCTTGGCCCACCCGGTCTGCCCATTTCCCTACCTAAAGGATAAGCTGCAGATCCTAGTTAACCAGCAGCCTACTTCTTCCTACCCCCACCCCCTAGAATGGCCTTATGACTGTCCCATGCATGCTTGAATTCCACCACTGTTTTTGACTCCACAACCTCCTCCGGAAGGCTTCCATGCATCCACAACCCTCTCTGAACAAATACTTCCTTAAATTACCTCTGGCCGCCCTCCCATCTTCAAATTTGCCCCTTGTTCTTGCACACCTCTTTTTTGAAAGATGCTACCTCTTGGACTTTGCTGATTCCCTTGAGTGTACTTGAAAGTTTCTATTATGTCCCCTCTCCTCCCTTCCTCGAGGCTATACATATTAAGCTCCTTAAGTCTCTTCATATGTCTTCAGGTGCAGACCCTGCACCATTTTAGCTGCCCTCCTCTGGACAGCTTCCATCCTGTCTGTCTTTATGGGAGATTGAGTCTCCAGAACTGCACGCAGTACTCCAGATGGGTCTCACCAGCTGTCTGTACAGAGGGATAATAACTCCTGTTTTCTACTGGTGATGCCTCTCCTGTCATCCTAGTATCCCCCAGCCCTTCTTGCTGCCCTCTCACATTGCTTGCCCACCTTTAGGTCATCTGATATGACTACCCCCAGGTCCCTTTCCATTTTGTTTTGTTAGTATCTCACCCCCCATTGTGTACTCTTCCCTTGGGTTTTTGTTTCCCAGGTGCATTACCTTGCACTTCTTAGCACTGAATCTAAGCTGCCATACATTTGACCATTCCTCTAACCTTGCCAAGTCCCTTCTCATCCTTTCCTCTCCACCTTGTGCATCAACTCTGTTGCAGATCTTTGTGTCATCTGCAAAGAGACATACTTTTCCTTCCAGTCCCGCTGCAATGTAGCTTATAAAGACATTGAAGAGGACCGGTCCTAATACTGAACACTGCGGTACCCCACTAGTAACCCCTTCTTCAGGAGTGGACTCATTTACTATTACTCTGTGTCCTATTTTTCCAGCCAATTTTACCCAGGCTGTCATCTTGGGACCCACTCCCAGGCTGGCTAACTTGTACATTAATCTTTTGTGTGGGACTGTGTCAAATGCCTTGCTAAAGTCTAGGTAGGCCATGTCCACAGCCCCTCCCTGATCTATTACTTTGGTCACCCAGTCAAAGAAATCTATCAGATTTGTCTGGCATGACCTTCCCACTGTGAATCCATGCTGCCTTGGGTCCTGTGCCCCTCTGGCCTCTAGATACTAAACAGTTCTTTCCTTCAGAAGTGATTCCATCATTTTCCCTACCACTGAGGTTAAACTAACAGGCCTGTAGTTTCTCTTCTGCCTTCCCACTTTTGTGAAGGGAATCACATCTGCCCTCCTCCAGTCCTCGGTACCACCCCATCCTCCCATGATTTGTTAAAGAGGGTAGTCAGTGGTGTCACTAGTTCTACCTTAGTTCTTTTAGAATTCTGGGATGAATCCCATCAGGCCCCATTGCTTTGTCCACCTTCAGTTTTAAGAGTTCTTTCAGAACCTTTCTTCTGTAAATGGGCTGGTATCAACTTCTGTATCCAGAGTGTTTCTACTGTTTGCTTTAGGTACCTCCTCCTCTTCCTTTGTAAATACTGAGCAAAAATATTTGTTTAGTATCTCTGCCTTTTCACAGTCACCCTCTTCTACCCTCCCTCCTTTTATTAAGCCTCACTATCCCTCCCTTGGTCTTCCTCTCTCCCTGATATACCTATACAAGGTTTTATCCCCTTCTTAACTGAGTTGGCTATCTTTCCTCAGTTTGGGCCTTTGCTGTTCTGACTGCCTTCCCAGCTTTTTGCTTTAACTATACAGTTCTCTGTCCTGCTCCTTCTGTGATTCCTTGTACTTCCTGAATGCTTTCTTTTCTCTTGAACCGTCACTGCCACTTCCTTTGAGAACCATAGTGGTTTCTTATATAATTTTGTTTTGTTTATTTGCTTCACACAAAACTATTACCTCTGTGATGGCAGTTTTATTATTCCCGTTGTTCTTCACCCTCCTTCCTGCCCATTTGCTAGTGTATTCCTTAGGCACTCAGCCATTTTGGCAGTCAGCCCTCCTAAAGTCCAGTACTTTTGCCTTTGTATGGCTTGACTCTGTAGATCTTCCTAGTGCATATTGCTGTTCCCATTCTCTGGTTCCAGGATGACCCAATTACCTCAGTCTCCCCTGTCTTCCTGAACTTCTTTAGCCTTTTATACCATCTCTGATGTACAGGCCACTCCCCACCCTTTTGCCCTCCCTGTCCCTCCTGAACAGTGTATAGCCTGGTACATTGACTTCCCAGCAATGATTAGCAAAGTACCATGCATCTGTTATTGCTGCTATGTCAAGGTCTGCATCTGCCAACAAGGCCTCCAGGTCTGGAACGTTATTTCCTGGCTACGGGCATTTGTTAGCATGACCTTCCATGTTTTACAGTCTACCCTCCCTCTGCTCTTGTTCTCCCTCTCCAGCATCATCTCCCCAACCTGGTTTCCTTTCCTATGTGCTCTTGTTCCCCTTCCCCCGTATCACTCATTATACATTCTTCACCTGCCTTCCTGCCCCTCCCTGCCTGATTTTGCTGTTCCTGTAGTCAATTTATGTTCCTGCATGTTCCCGTGGGGGGTGTTCCTAAGCCTCCTGGCTGTCCCCACTTGGGCAGTTTAAATGCTCACAGCTGAAGCATTTATACTTCTCACAAAAGATCAAGGTCCCCTTCTCAGATAGATGCAGGCTGTCCTCCTTATATAAGCCTGCATCTGCCCAGGTCATGCCTCAGTCCCCTATGAAGCCAAACCTTCCCTTCCACACCAATCCTTCAACCAGGAGTTTAAGGTATGGATGTGGAGTGCCCTAGCTTACCCTGTACCCTGAACAGGTAGCACCTCTGAGAATGAAACAGAGTATGCTATCTGTTTCAGGTTTTCTCCCAGCTTCCTGAAGTCATCCTGGACTCTGGCTAACTCCACGGTTCTCCTTGGTCCCCAGGTGGACAATGACATCCAGCTGCTCCCTCCTAGCTATTGCCATAGCGATTCTATGGAGCTACTTCCCACCCCTCCATGCAGTGCTTCCTGGGAGGCACTTGACCTCCCTGTCTCCCCTGCTAGGTGACCTTAACTCCACTCCATGGACAATAGAGTCCACCACTAGGAGAAGATTCTCCTCTGCCATGATTCCCCTTCCCTTCCCTAAGGCTCAATCCTGGAGGACCCTCCCAACCTCCTGGACACAGCCTCAGGTTCCTGAGTGAGGCTTTCCCATTCCTCCAAAACAGTGTAGGAGTTGGTAAGCAGGACTGGTTGGGAGATGTTTTTGACCCCACTCCCTCACCCTCCCTTAGCCCACTGTGGTCCAATCACTCCTGTTCCCTGGCATCATTTGAGGTAAAGGTTTGGACCTGGTGGTCTCTGGTTGGGGATGGATGCTGCTTTCATTTTGGCCAATTCTGCTCTGAGACAGGCAACCTCCTCCCACAGCCCAGAGAAGTGCCTGCAGATAGGGCAGCATCGCAGCCTCGAGAATGTCTCCCTGAAGACTGCCAATTCACAAATATTGCACTGCAACACTCCCATCTAATTCTCTCCTCAATCAACTGCCTGCTTAAGATGGCTATTTGATATCCTCCAAATATGTTTTATTTCTGTTGTGTTCTGTTATGTTTCCTGTCTTTGTGACTTCCTGTATGGATGAAGGATGTTGCAAGGCCTTATGGACCCCTCCATAAATGTGGGATGAGCCCTTGGGTGGGTGGGTAGTGGGGTGGGAGGTGGGACTACACCACAGGCTGTGTCCAAAGACCAATCAGCCAGGGAGTCCTCTGGCAGTGACACCTCACTTCACTCCCAGAGTTGTCAGCTAGAATCCCTCAGTTCTGCCCAAACTAAATGAAAAAGCACCCAAATGGCATTTAAGAACATACCTCAAATATGATTTTAAACACACAGAAATGGCAGCTAAGAAAATGCCTCAAATACACTTACAAACACAGTCACCAAATCTCCAGCTAGAATCTCTTCCTCCTTCTCCAACTAACTGAAGACTTAACTGAGATGGCAGTTAAAACCTCACATTCAGACTACACTGATCCCTTTAATATGATGCCTGCACTTAAAGGCCAGACAGGCACTTTTAAACACTCAATCACAAACTTGTCTGCTAGAATCTCTCAATTCTGCCCAAACTAAATGGAAAAGCACCCCAAATGGCAGTTAAGAACAGACCTCAAATACAATTTCAAACATACAGAAATGGTAGTGAAGAAAATACCTCAAATACAGTTACAAACACAGTCACCAAGTCACCAGCTAGAGTCTCTTCCTCCATCTCCAACTAACTGAAGAACTGGGGTGTGGCTAGGGACTCCTTTATACCATTGGTGGACGTTGGAGGTGGTCAGGGCATCAGGGGTGGTCCCGCTGGGTACTGCTAGCTAAGAATTTTTCTGTGGGGTCCTAGTGCCTGGCAGAAATGTCTTTATAGTGTAGCCTGCTGCAAGAGCTCCTCTCAAAGATCTACTGTTACAGTAAGTTCTTAAATAACTGTACTTTTGGGGATTCAATCTTAAAATATATGGATGATTGTATTTGAAATATAGACAGGCAGAACTGTACATGGTGTAGTTTTAAAGTAACCAGAATACAGGATATAAAACAGATGCCTCATAATTTTCTTAACAAACTCTAGCCAGAGTTGATAGAGCTGTGGTGTGCATTTTAGAGCACTGTGGAGTGTGTGATGATGAATGCCATCACCAAGATGGCAGCCACAGTGGAACTGCACATGCACAGCACATGCTCATGCACAGTTCATGAAATGGCAAAATGCCTTTCCCAGGATGGTGGCACTGATGGACTGGAAAAGTGCAGTGCTCGCATTTACGCAGTTCAGTTATATCAATTCTAGAAGTGTTGAATAGCACAACAAATAGTGCAGTCCTGCTGCCTGCATTGTTATCAGCATCACAGACTGTTTTGTTTGTTGTGGAGTGTCAGAAGGCTACACGTCCGAGACTCAAAGATGGAAGCATGCCATGCTCTGCCACTTTTAGAGCCACCAATGGCAAAATGACTACAGACTCTGCCAATGCAGCTATAAATATGCAGTGGGAAACCACCAGTTATACTCCATGTAGGTGCTAATGACATTAGCAGATCAATACTACAAGACATGAAAGAAGACTTTATCTCATTGGTGGAGACACTTGAGAATCTAGGATGTGAGATCTGCATTTCTGAAATTTTTCCAGTTCCTAGGGCTAGTAGGGCGAAACAAAATAAAAGGAAATCTTCTTCCTCTTCCTACTTGCAGCTGTTGCTAATTGCGATGCCTCCACTGCCTTCCCACTTTCCTTCCTTCTCCCGCTCCCCTACTGTAGTCACTGTTTCCTTCCCCCGCTCATATTCTCTTCTGTTATGCTGCAGGCTGAGTTCCAACCTACTATACTTTAGGAGAAGTCTGAAACTCCCCAACCAGTATGAACTTGATGTTTGGTTTGATATTTTGTCTGCACTTTGTCTATTGTCCACTGTTTATTTGCACTTTGTAATTGTTAATTGCTTTATATGCTAACACTGAAGGCGTGCACCTCCTTGTACTTGTTAGTATATGCACACTTCCTTTTGTCCTTCTTGTTACTCCTCCGGTCGCCTAAAAAAGGGACCTTGTCTAAGTGGCCCACCTGTTACCAAAATTTAATAACAAATATAAAGTCACTGAAAGGGTGACTGATAAATGGACCCTAAAAAGAGTAATAAATACTTGACTTACTGGGGAACATTTGAGAGAATCCCAGTCTCTTCAGTTGGGATGGTCTCTATCTCAGTAAAGAGGAGCTCTCTCTTGGGTTACATTGCTGACCATTTAAACTAGCTGAGTTGGGGAGGAGGTCGGTAACCCATAAAACATTCTGTATCAATGAGAGAACAACAAAAACAAATATAGAATTATAGTAGCCAATGGCAGAAGTCTAAATCTCACAAAATCATTGAACTAGAAACAATTCTAAAACAAGAACGCTCTGACATTGCTGTGGTCACTGAAACTTGGTGGGATACTTGCTCTCATAGGTTCAGGAAAACTGTGATTACAAGCTATTCTCAAAAATAGAACTGATAAAAAGTGTGGCATATTCTGCATATATGTTAATAATAAAATAGTGGCATCAGAATACAAACCCTGTCTTCTTAGTGAAATTTCAGAGGCAAGGCAAAATTTTATGTATTCAGCGCCCATTCCCGGAGGCTCTGGGTGCCTTACATAAGATCATAACAAACACAAAGGAGAGCAATTTCACATAAAAACAATAATGAAGAAACAGTAATAATGCAAATCGGATATCTACTCATGTATTAAGGTATCTAAGTTATCAGATGTAGCTATATTAGGTGATTTCAGTATGCCCAGAATTCATTCAGCGAGACTTGTTTCATTCACAAAGTTTTGAATGACAGCCTACAGTATGCACTGCAAGCCCATTGGACAACAGAGTCTCCAGTGGTCTTACAGTAGCTGTCATTCACAGATGGCTCTGTTGGCGGGCAGCCATGGTGGTATGCAGGTGGGTTGTGTTGCCCACTGACTTTGGAACTTGCTGGGATGGGGACATGGGTTGGGGAGGGGGTGCCTGACTGGGTGGGGGTCCACTGGACCACCAGAGAGAATTTGGACTACAGTTCCTTGGTGCAAGTGAGTTGGGGCAGGAGGGTTCCACTTGACTACCAGGGAATTTTTTGGGAAACTA
Source organism: Neoceratodus forsteri (assembly GCA_016271365.2). Classification (NCBI taxonomy): domain Eukaryota; kingdom Metazoa; phylum Chordata; order Ceratodontiformes; family Ceratodontidae; genus Neoceratodus; species Neoceratodus forsteri. Next base: position 1,466,356,193 of record CM057459.1, read on the forward strand.
TTATGGACACAATCAGACTTTGGGGTGGGGGTCACTAGACTACCAAGGATTGCACCACAGTGTCATGTCTAGTACCAGGGATACGGACAAGGAGGGGTATTGCACTGCACCTACAGGACAGTAACATTGAGTCAGGCATAGGGGAACACTGGACTACCAGGGATACTGTGGTCCCTGTTGATAAATTTGTGATTGGGCGTGGATGGATGGCTGGGAGGTCCACTAAACCACTAGGGAAAACTGCCATGCGATACAACAGTACAGGGATATGGGCAGGGTGGGAGGGGCCTGGACTGCCAGAGTAGGTAGTTAACATGATACTGTCTGCAGTATGGCAACCTGCCTATAGGTGGACACCCACTTAAGTCTGCTTGTAGACTTATCTTTTGGAGGCACATCTCCAGACTTGCTTCAAAGATGTGCTTCCAAGTTAGGTTGTGAATAGGGCTGAACACCATATCCATGGGCACACCCCCTACACAACCCCACTAGATGCACCACATAACATGATGGGTGATGTGTGGCACACCCCGCCCTTCTGAATCATGCTAGTGCACAAGTCAGGGATGTGCTGGCACATGTAAGATGTGCTGGGTGCATCCCTTTTGTGAATCCTGCCCCAGATCTTTGTTTTCTACTCGGGGGGGTAGCCGCCATTGTATGGTGCTCTCTCCATCTGATGACTGCCTGCATTTAAAATATGATTTTACTTTTTGTTCTTTGGTGGGGGAGGGGGGGTTACCTGGAGATTAATATTTCTCTCAATCTTACCCTGACTTTGGTTACTGTCTCCATTCTGAAAATTTACATTTTTTTCTCTTCTGCAAATTTTCCATGTGTTTCTGTGTGATTTCCTTAAGGAGCTGATGGCATCTTCTATTACTCAGGGCAGGCAACTCGTGGTCAATAGCTGCCTGCTCCAAGACCTAAAACAGCCCTCTTTTGAAATTATTTTCTAAGTAGTAAATAAGTTATTTTAACTTGCAGCAGGAGAGGTCCTACTTCCTGGTAGCGCTGAAGCCATTGAGTGCCCACTGTAGCCCCACCTAGAAAACAGTATTTTGATGATGCAAAGTAGGGAAGGGGCTGCAGAGCTATGTAGGACATTATAATGCTATCTGGGGCAGTGGTACTGTTTACGTGTAACTTCTGCTTAAGACTGGCAACTATACGTGTTAAGGGATTGGTGGATAACATGTACTACCCCCTTTAGTATGTACAGTTGCCTGTTCAAAGTGGAAATATACCTTAAAGGTTGCTGCCCAACGTTGTTTTTTTTTTGGGTGGCTGCAATGGGTGCTTGGCAGTTTTGACTACCAGGAAGTAGGATTGCTCCTACTCTGTTAAACTTATTTACCATATAGAAAAAACATTTTAGAAGAGAGCTATTTTAGGTCCTAGGGCAGGAAGCTATTAGCTACAAGTTGCCTGCCTCAATGGCATCAGCTGCTCTCTTTTTTTTGCACCTCCTGTGCCCCCTTGGCTGGCAAATTCTAAGGCCACCAAGGAAACAAGTCATCCCCGATTGCCATTGCCCCAATGTGCCATGATGCAGTTGGACCTAATGCATCCTTTTCTGGAGACCCCTCCTGGGCCCTTGAGAGGGAGACTGGGTCCAACTAAACCAGCCACATGACAGGGAATCAGCCTCAGAAGACTGATGCCATGGCATGCGTGGAATGAGGTGCAGATGAGAGGCACAAAAGTCTCCCCATCCTAGAAGGAAAAGAGTAGCTCTCCACCCCCCCCAAGCTGCTGGAGGTCTGACTGAGCAAGTAAAAATGAGAATACTGAGGAATACAGGAACTTCCTGTCCCAGAACAGTAAGTGCAGGAGCTTTAAGGGCACAGCAGCAGTAGGAAAGCATGGAGAAAAATATATATATTAAGAGAGAAAGGAAAGAGTAAGCATACAAAACAACAGTTGAAGGGCAACAAATAAGACGTGATGGGAGTGGTGCAGTGGCTGTGGAGTGGCAGTCTTCCATGAGACATCCTGGAAGATGTGTTGTTGTCCCATCTGCATGCACTTCTGTGGGCTGAAGGAGGAGGTTGCTCATCTTCAGGCTGAGTTGTTCAGAATTAGGGGGACCTCCTCTCCCACCCAGGGACCACCAGGACCATGCCACTGCCTCAAGAGGTTGCCAAGAAAGAGGAGCGGTTGGATCACAGTGGGCTCAAGGAGAGTGAGGGTGGTGGAACAGATGTGCATCCCTCCAGTTGCACCTCTCCACACTTCATAAGCCATTCTGGCAGATTGTAGCTCCCCATGGAGACATCTGCAGTGGAGACCAAGAGGATGTTAGAAGCCTCCACAAAGGAGAACCACAGGAGGGTGGCTTGGGACCCCACAGGGAAGGAAATAACTCCTGGTGGGGGACTCCACTGTTAGGAGGGTAGAACTGGGAGAGGGGGAGAGGGAGGTAAGGTGCCTGTCTGGCACCATGGCTTGGAGGGACGGGGAGAAAATCCTCAGAATCACGGGAGCAGCTGCATGGGGAGGGAGCTGGATGTCATTGTCCACGTAGGGACAAATGACTTGGCTGGGAATGAGATCACAGCAGTGCATGAGGAGTTTGTGGAGTTGGGAAGGGGCCTAAGACGAGTAGCATGTATGGTAGCATTCTTGGAGGTGCTGCCTGTCTATGGCATAGGTGAGGCAAGAGTGCTCTGCACCATGGGATTCAATCAGTGGTTGAAAAACTGGTGCAGAGCTCAGGGTTTGGTTTCATTGGGGACTGGGGTCCACCTAGAGGATACAGGCCTATACTGGCACAGTGGTCTGCATCTGTCCAGGAGGGAACCAGGATCCTAAGTGATAGGTTTAAATGCTTCATTTTCAAGCATTTAAACTAGCCAAGGGCTGAGGCATTGAAAAGGAACAGGGAAGTCCTAGACCCCCCCCCCCCCAAAAATCAGGGTAGTTAATGAGGTAAACACCAAGATAGAGAAGTCGATAGGGAGATGAGCAGGGTTAAGTGGAAAAAAAGGCAAAGGCAGTAAGCACAGGGATGAGGCAAAAGGGGCAAGGCCATCAAAAAAGGGTAAAAGAGGAGGAGGAGTAGCTCTTTACATAAGAGAAGGAATAAAAGCAACAGAACAAAAGGGTAAGCAGGGAGGAGAAGAAGCACTGTGGGTAAATTTGGAGACAGGCAATGGCACCACAATCCGCACAGGGGTTGTATACAGACCCCCTTCTCAGGGGGAGGAAATGGACAAGGAAATGATAGAAAGTATACTTAGAATGGCAGAAAAAGGGGAGATATTGCTGATGGGTGATCTGAATATGCCAGATGTTAACTGGAGTGCAGTTGCAGCAGCCACTTCGAAGAGTGGGGTTATTCTAGATGCCCTACAGGGGGCATGCCTTAGACAACTAGTATTGGAGCTCACTCGAGAGGGAACAATCTTAGACCTGGTTCTCTCAAATGGAGATGGAGAGAGGATCACAGATGTAGAAGTGGGTAGCCATCTGGGAACCAGCGACCATCGAACAGCATGGTCTACAATAAACACAGCAATAGAGTCAAGCCACACAAAGGCAAAAAGTACTGGACCTTAGGAGGGCTGACTTTGCCAAATGGGTGAGTACCTAAGGAGTGCACTAGCAAATGGGCAGGAAGGAGGGTGGAAGAACAATGGGGAATAATAAAACTGCCATCACAGAGGTAACGAGCCTTGTGTGAAGCAAATAAACAAAATGAAACGATGTAAGAAACCACTATGGTTCTCAAAGGAAGTGGCAGTGAAGGTTCAAGAGAAAAAGAAAGCATTCAGGAAGTACAAGGAATCACAGAAGGAGCAGGACAGAGAACTGTATCAGTTCAAGCAAAAGAAAGCTGGGAAGGCAGTCAGAACAGCAAAGGCCCAAACCGAGGAAAAGATAGCCAACTCAGTTAAGAAGGGGATAAAACCTTTATAGGTACATCAGGAGCCAAGGAAGACCAAGGAGGGATAGCGAGGCTTAATAAAGGGAGGGAGGGAGGTGGGCAGAGGGAGACTGTGAAAAGGCAGAGATACTAAACAAATATTTTTGCTCAGTATTTACAAATGAAGGAGAGGTACCTAAAACAAACAGTAGAAACACTCTGGATACAGAAGTTGATACCAGCCCATTTACAGAAGAAAGGGTTATGAAAGAACTCTTAAAACTGAAGGTGGACAAAGCAATGGGGCCTGATGGGATTCATCCCGAATTCTAAAAGAACTAAGGGTAGAACTAGTGACACCACTGACTACCCTCTTTAACAAATCATGGGAGGATGGGGTGGTACCCGAGGACTGGAGGAGGGCAGATGTGATTCCCCTTCACAAAAGTGGGAGCAAGGCAGAAGCAGGAAACTATAGACCTGTTAGTTTAACCTCAGTGATAGGGAAAATGATGGAATCACTTCTGAAGGAAAGAATTGTCGAGTATCTAGAGGCCAGAGGGGCACAGGACCCTAGGCAGCATGGATTCACAGCAGGAAGGGATGCCAGGCTAATCTAATAGATTTCTTTGACTGGGTGACCAAAGTAGTAGATCAGGGAGGGCTGGGACATGGCCACCTAGACTTTAGCAAGACATTTGACACAGTCCCACACAAAAGATTAATATACAAGTTAGCTAGCCTGGGAGTGGGTCCCAAGATGATAGCCTGGATAAAGAATTGGCTGGAAAATAGGACACAGAGAGTAATAGTAAATGGAGTCCACGCAGAAGTAAGGGGGTTACTAGTGGGGTATCGCAGGGTTCAGTATTAGGACCGGTCCTCTTCAATGTCTTTATAACAACATTGCAGAGGGACTGAAGGAAAAGTATGTCTCTTTGCAGATGACACAAAGATCTGCAACAGAGTTGATGCACAAGGTGGGGTGGAAAGGATGAGAAGGGACTTGGCAAGGTTAGAGGAATGGTCAAATGTATAGCAGTTTAGATTCAATGCTAAGAAGTGCAAGACAATGCACCTGGGAAACAAAAACCCAGGGGAAGAGTACACAATGGAGGGTGAGATACTAACAACAACAAAAATGGAAAGGGACCTGGGGGTAGTCATATCAGATGACCTAAAGGTGAGCAAGCAATGGAGAGGGCAGCAAGGAGGGCTGGGGGATACTGGGATGCATAGGGAGTGGTATCACCAGTAGAAAACAGGAAGGTTATCCTCTGTACAGACAGCTGATCAGACCCCATCTGAGTACTGCAGCAGTTTGGGAGACCCAGTCTCTGCAAAGACATAGACAGGATGGAAGCTGTCCAGAGGAGGGCAACTAAAATGGTGCAGGGTCTGCACGGAAGACATATGAAGAGGACTAAAGGAGCTTAATATGTATAGCCTCGAGGAAAGGAGGAGAGGGGGACATGATAGAAACATTCAAGTACCCAAGGGAATCAACAAAGTCCAAGAGGGTAGCATCTTCAAAAAAGAGTTGTGCAAGAACAAGAGGCACAATTTGAAGATGGGGGGCAGCTCAGAGGTAATTTAAGGAAGATTTTTTCACAGAGAGGTTGTGGATGCATGGAACGGCCTTCGGAGGAAGTGTGGAGTCAAAAACAGTGGTGGAATTCAAGCATGCATGGGACAGTCATAAGGCCATTCTAGGGGTTGGGGTAGGAAGAAGTAGGCTGCTGGTTAACTAGGATCTGCAGCTTATCCAGTAGGTAGGGAAATGGGCAGACTGGGTGGGCCAAGCGGTTCTTATCTGCCGTCAAATTCTATGTTTCTATGTTAAAATAGAGGGTAATGAGTACCAATGCCCATGGCTAGGTAACAAGCTCACTGAACTAGTGGCCTTTATGGAAGAGGGATGCCTGGATAGCATGGCAGTTGCAGAAACATGGTACACAGAGAACCATGACTGGGATGTCAGCATACCAGGGTACGCAATCTACAGGAGGGAGAGGGAGGGAAGAAGAAGAGGAGGAGGAGGAAGAGGAGTAGCTTCTTCCATAAGGTAAGGGATCAAAGCAGTGGAACTAAAGAGTAAACAAGGAGGAGAGGAGGCTGTGGGTCACCCTGGAGACCAGAAATGGCACCACAATCCACACGGGTCATAACAGACCCCTCAAGGGAAAAAATGGACAAGGAAATTATAGAAGGCATCGTTAGGATGACAGAAAAGGGGAGTTCTAGGGACATGGATATGTTGTTCATCCACACTGTCTGGCAGGTATCCTTGCCGCTTTAAATCTTGCCGGAAGGTCTTCAAGCTGGCTCCTCCCACCCACCCGGGTGGTAAAACTCTCGGCTCCACCCCATGACGCCAGATCTTCCTTACCACTTGGAAGCTCAGGTTCCCTCCTTAATGCTCTGCGTATAAGACTGGTTCCTAATTCTTCGGTTTTCCGAATTTAAAAGTTTTTGCATTTTAGACTCCGGTCTTCTATCCCTCGCGGCTGCGATGGACAAATCGACTCCTGGTTTTTGGAGATGCCCTTGTGGGCAGAAGATGTCTCGGACGGATCCGCACTCCACGTGTGTCTACTGTTTAGGCCTTGAGCACGACCCGCAGGCTTGCGACCTGTGCTCTTCCTTCTCAGCCTACGTCCTCGAAGATCGTGCTGCCCGTTTACAACTGGGGCGCCCTGAGAAACGTTTTCCTCCGGTGAAGTCAAAAGAGGCCCGAGTCGGCGGTTTCTTCTGTGACTCGGCTCAGGATCAGCTAGAGCAGATGATGCCCTCGAAGAGAAGGAGGCGGGGGCCGCATCTTCCTCGGCCGCATTTATCCCCCTCCTGGGTTCCTCTTATACAGCTTCCTTTAAGGAGTTTGTCTGTCCCTCTCCACTAAGGAGAGGGACCAACGTCTCTGGACCTTCTTCTCGGTCCAAAAGAAAGACAAGTCTCTCTGTCGACGCTCTTGGGAGCGAGAAAGGTCCCTCTCCCCGAGTCGTCGGCCATCGACTTCGGTCGATCGTTCGGCTTCGGCCACTGGTCTCACGGTGTCCCCGTCAGGTCAATTTACCGAGACTCCGCCGCCGATCGAGATTTTCTCCACCCGCTGGACGGGTTGTCGCCAGGCGGCCGAGAATCCTCTCTCCCCGTCTCCGGTAGGAGTTGAGGATCCGTGGGCTTGCCAGTGCCTTCGGTTCTGGAGCCCTCGGGTGAACCCTCCGAGCCGAGGGGAGAGCCGGTTCCACCCGTCCTCCCGCACCGTCCTCGGAAAAGCCGAGGTTCTCGGTCTCGGTCTCGGACTTCTTCGTGGTCCACCGATCCGCCGTCGCCGGTCTCAGTCGCATCGCATGACAGCACCGCGATAGCGGCGCCGCCGCTCGTCCTTGTCATCCTCCTCGGACGAGGAAGCGTCGACATAAGTTACGTCCGGCGATCCGAGGACCTCATGTGGCAACAGCTCCTTCTGACCAGGAACAAGCCGGCGCGCCGCCTTTCCCGACCTTTAAGTGGCAGTCACGGGCCCGAAACAACCTCACACTGCCGAGGCCTGTTCCCAGGCGGTTGTTCGCCAAAACCAGCTGCTCCACCGATTCGGTGGAACCTCCCCTCCACAGCCATTATTTGAGCTCCGACCATGAATTCTCGTCAGCTCAGGGCCTGCCCCATAGGCTGTCTGTTACCCTCACTCCTGATCGACCTCGCGCAGGTGGAGGGTAGCTCAGGCAAAACAGCTCTTTCGGACTCTTCCGAGTCCGACAGCGGTTCCTCCCTCTTCTCCAGGCGAGTAGACTTGAGTCCTCTGGAGGTCAGTCGATGGACGATAGCCCTTTGTCCTATCTGGGATTGCTTCGCTCATCTCAGAGTCCACGGCGATGAAGCTGAACCTGTGTCTAAGCGGGTCAGGTATCCCTCACGGAGATACTGGACCGAGGATTCCTCACGAGGTCTTTCGGTGGCCGAGGCCATAGTAGGCCGCCTGGAGCTCTGGCAGCTACCTTCCTGTCCTGCGCCCTCGGCCAGGATGGCCAGGAAATATCTGGTCCCTACTGTTCCTGTCCGGTTTTCGAACACCCCTCAGCCGAGGGCTAGTTACGACAGAGTTTTCAGTCGCGCCAGGAAGCATGGGGACGTGGACAAACCTTCCGACAGGAGTCCTAGAAATTGGACTATGCAGGGCAAAGTCTCGCCAAATCCTCCCTCGGCCTCGTCAGGCCAGTTCGACCATACTCATGGCACATTTCTCTCATGCCCTGTTGGGCTCCCTGGATGAGGTAGTTCCTCATCTTCCCGCGGACCTGCAGACCACGGTTAGGCAGGTACGGGACCAGGGCAGTGGCCAAACAGCAGCTTCAGACTGCTCTGGACATCGGAGACTCATGTGCCAGGTCAGTAGTGGCCGCAGTGGCTATGCGCCATCGGGCATGGCTGAGGATATCCACCTTCACTTTGTATACCCAGCACAAGTTGGCGGATGTCCCCTTCCTGGGGACCGACCTCTTCAGCTGGGGTGGAAGATCACCTGCAGAGGATCGAGAAGTCCAATGCTACCTTGGACTCGATCTCATCCGCACAGAAGGACAAGGCCACGAAGACAAGCCTAAGCCCTTCCACCCCCCTGCTTGTGGCACGTCCAGCCCAACAGCGTCCAGGCCAGCAGGCGCAGGCAGCATCCCAAACCCAAAGCCCTCAAACTTCCTCCTCAAGGCTTGAGGAGTACAAAGAGCCTAGGTCCCTCGTGATCCTCCTCCATGCCCAGTGACAGGTTGAGGGGTAGCCCAACCCTGTCTCCTCACCCCAGGTTCCCTCCGTAAGCTCCACGCTTTCTTTCTGCCTGGTCCGTTATTACCACAGACCGGGTGGTGTTGAAGTGGTCGGAAGGTCCTGCCTCTGGGTTGAGCAGGCCCCCGCCTTCAAAGCCATCGCTCACGGGGGCCTCAGGGTCCACAGCCTCACTGTCGGCTCCGCCGAGCCGACATCGCCTCCTCCTCCTCGAGAAGGAGGTGATCAGAGAGGTAGCGACCCTCCCTCAGACCAGGGTTTGTGTCCAGGTACTTCCTGATTCCGAAGCGGACGGGGGCTGGCACCCATTCTCGGACCTGCACAACCTAAACAAGTTCCTAAGGTCTTGGACCTTCAGGATGGTCACTCTGGCTCAGATAATACCATCCTTGGAACGCGGCGTGTGGTTCTGCTCTCTGGACCTGCAGGACGCGTTTTTTCACGTCCCTATCCGTCCGTCACATCAGAGATTCCTTCACTTTCGGTAGGAGGGATCCCTTTTCGAGTTCGAGCCATGCCCTTGGCTTGTCTCCAGCTCCCAGTCTTCACCAAATGCATGGCAGTGGTGACAGCATCCTCAGGCGCCGGGGTCCAGGTGCCCCCCTACCTGGATGACTGGCTGATAGCAGCCCTCCAGGCAGGGAGATGGAGCGTCCAGAGATCTGGCCCTCCAGGTTTTCTCTCAAGTCGGCCTTCTCATCAACGAGGCCAAGTCGGAACTCGAGCCGAAGCAGGTGATTCTTTTCATCGGGGCAGAGCTCAACTCTCTTCAAGCCAGAGCACGGCTCCCAGTGGACAGGGCCGAGGTTCTTTCCGCCTTTGCCCAATCATTTCTGGTTGGGCAATCGCGCCCTGCCTGGGACTTCCTGCACCTCCTGGGTCTCATGGCGGCCTGTACCAGCGTGGTCCACTGGGCCCGCTGGAACATGCACCCCCTTCAATGGGGGCTGGCCAGCCAGTGGTCTCAACACGGTGATCCATTGGACCAGCTAGTGACAGTGACCCAGGGGATGTGGAACGCTCTCCAGTGGTGGACCGTTCCAGTTCATCTGCAGGAGGGCATCCCATTTGTCCGCCCCAAGCCGACAGTCTCTCTATCGACCGATGCCTCTCTGATGGGTTGGGGTGCCCATCTGGGGGAACACTGAGCACACAGCCTCCGGTCCCCGCGGGAGTCCCGATGTCACATCAACCTGCTGGAGCTCCGAGTGGTCTGCCTAGCTCTCACCGCCTTTGCTCCGTTTCTCCAGGGTCAAGTGGTCCGAGTCCAGACGGACAATACCACGACTCATGTACTATCTAAACCCCAGGGCGGGACGTGCTCCATGCTTCTATGCAAGGAAGCCTCACATTTGGTCACTCGTGCGCAGCCTGGAGGCGGATCTCCTAGCCATTCACGTGGCAGGAGCCTCCAACACCCTGGCCGATGCCCTAAGCCGGATAGGGGCTACGTCCCACGAGTGGTCTCTCCTGCCGGAGGTAGTACAAGATCTGTTCTCCCATTGCGGCACACCTCAGGTGGACCTTTTTGTCTCCAGGGAGAACGTGAAGCTGAGGCTGTTCCATGCCCGCCCCCCTCAGCAGGGCTCGCTGCAGCGGGATGCTCTCGAGGCAGTGGACCCCGGGCCTCTTCTATGCCTTTCCCCATTTTCTTTGATACAAAGGTGCTTCAAAGCAAGGAGGGACAAGGCGAGGTGATTCTGATAGCCCCAGACTGGCCCGCCAGTTCGGTACCCAGATCTCCTCAGCCTCAGCTCCAGGCTCCTGAGGCAGCTTCCAGCTCGCATCGGACCTGCTCTCAGTCAATCAGGGAAGGTGTTCCATCGGACCTTCAATCCCTGCACCTGATGGCCTGGTTCCTGAGCAGCCAGGTTCCAGGCCTGGGTCTTCCGATGAGGTCCTCAATGTAGTTGAAGCGTCCCATAAGGAGTCGACCAGGAAATGCTACGCCTTCAAATGGAAGAGATTTTCCATTTGGTGTCAGGGTAAGGGCCTTGACCCTTCCTCCTGTTCCCTGGTGAGCATATTGGACTACCTTGGTCCCTTTCTCCGCAAGGGCTTAGATCGACGACCCTTATGGTGCACCTGGCATCCATCTCTGCTTACCGGGCGTGGGCCAGGGAGCAGTCGGTGGCGCAGGAGAAGGTGGTCTGGCGCTTTCAAACGCCTGACTACTTTCCCTCCAGTGCGAGAACCTCCACCTCCGTCGGATCTACTGCTGGTACTGGCAAAGCTCATGGGCAAGCCATTTGAACCAATGCACAGGTGTGATCTCTCTCACCTGTCGGGAAGACCGCCTTCTGGTGGCTATCACGTCAGCCAGAAGGATGGAAGAGCCCAGGCGCTTTCCATCGAGTCTCCTTACCTGGTCTTCCACACAGGACAAGGTTGTCCTGCGCCACACCGAAATTCCTCCGAAGGTGGTGTTGAGTTTCACCTTAACCAGGTGTTGACTCTGCCAGTGTTCTACCCCAGTCACACTCGGAGATCGAATATAGGCTCCATACTCTGACCCTAGAAGGCGCCTCACTTATAAGGAGCGCACGTTGAAATTTGGGGAGAGGTTCGCCAGCTGTTTGTCACCCACGCTGAAGCCGCACCTGGCAGACCTGCAGCAAGGGGACGATACAGGTGGGTCACCTCCTGCATAGATCTCTGCTATAGTTGGCAGGCATGGAGCCTCCCAGAGGATAAGAGCTCATTCTTGCCCGCCATACTGCTACATCGGTGGCTGCTTCCAGGACGCCCCTATCCAGGAAATTGCAGGGCTGCTACCTGAAGTCAGCACACCACCTTCATCACCCATTACCACATCGACCTTGAGTCATGCCGGGATGCTGGTTTTGGGGCCTCGGTTCCTCCAGTCTCTATTCCCTAAGTAGGTGTGTGCCTTGCCTCCCTCCTCCTGGAGAACTGCTAGGAGTCTCCAGACAGTGTGGATGAACATAATCCATGTCCCTGAAATACAGGTTATCACCTGCAACAGGAGTTCTAAGAATGGTATATGTTGTTCATCCACACCCACCCAACCTCTCGGCTCGGACGCAGAACCTGAGCTTCCAACGGGCCAGATCTACGCCATGGGGTGGAGCTAGAGTTTTACCACCCGGGTGGGTGGGAGGAGCCAGCTTGAAGACCTTCCGGCAAGATTTAAAGCGGCAAGGATACCTGCCAGACAGTGTGGATGAACAACATATACCATTCCTAGAACTCCTGTTACAGGTGAGTAACCTGTATATATTGTTGACGGGGGCCCTGAATATGCCAGATGTTAACTGGAGCACTGTTGCTGCAGCCACATCCAACAGCTGGGTCATTCTCGATGCCCTACAGGGGGCATGCCTCAGACAGCTAGTATTGGAACTCACTCAGGAGGGAGAAATCTTAGACCTGGTACTTTCAAATGGGGATGGAGACAGGATCTCAGATCTAGAAGTTGGTAGCCATCTGGGAACACGTGACCACCAAACAGTGTGGTTCATGATAAACATAGCAGCAAAGTCAAGCCACACAAAAGTGAGGGTACTGGACTTTAGGAGGGCTGACTTTGTCAAAATGGGAGAGTGTCTTAGAAAATCACTAGCAAATAGGCAAGAAGGAGGGGTGGAGGAACTATGGGGAAGCATCAAAACTGCCATCACAGAGGCAACAATTGTGTCTGACCAACTCACGGAATACCTGGACAAATATGGACTCCTCTGCCATGAGCAACATGGTTTCAGAAAAGGGCACAGTACTACCACGGCACTTCTTGAATTTACATCTTACATTCATGAAGCTCTTGAACAAGGGTCAGCAGTAGGGGAACTATGTTGATTTGACCAAGGCATTTGACACTGTCAATCATGAGCTACTTCTTCATGCCCTTGCATCCCTCCATATTGCACCTGAAACTATCTTCTGTTCAAAACTATCTGTCTGACAGAACACAGCAAGTAAAAATTAGCAACACACTCTCCTCCAAGCAACCAGTTCTAGCTGGTGTCCCTCAAGGGTCAATACTTAGCCCTCTGTTGTTCACTCTTTCTGAACTCACTCCCCCAAGCCTGCAGTGGAAAGCATTACATATGCAGATGATGCCGCTATATTGGAAACACACCAACCTCATCCATCTCCAAAGTACCCTTCAAGGCTGTTTTAGAGAGCTTGAATACTGGTTCACTGACCACCGTACTAATACTTAACTACGACAAAACAAAATCCATGATATTTTCCCACCAAAAACCCCTCAGTAACTCCCAGCTTCAATCCTCAAACTTGCAGGGTACCCACATTGAACAGGTCACTCATTTTAAATATCTAGGTATCACTCTGACACACCTCACCTACCACCATCATATTAAACTTCTCTCCTCCTCAGTCAACACCCAACTTGGCATTCTTTACAGACACAAACACTGCCTTACCCCACAGGCTCTACGGTTAGCTGTTACAAGCTCAGTCCTTTCATTGGTCGATTATGGAATAACTATTTACGGCGCCTTGACCAATCAGCCCACAGCATCAGTATAGCACTCAACAAAGCCTGCCGCGATGGTCACTAGCAGCAATAGACAAACTCATACTTGTTTGCTTTATTATCGAGCGGCCTACAACCCCTCAAGGGAGGCTTAACACTGCAAAACCTGCCTCCAAGCCAAAAAAGATCCTATGAAACTCACACCTATTTGTCTACACTACCATCTGACCAGCCCCTCATAGGGGCACCCCTAGACGACTGGCCGGGACCTCCTATACAGTCCCCCATTGCAGGACCTCTCTAGGGCAAAGGTCTTTCCGTTATCGTGCCTCCCTCTGGCTAAACAATCTACCATCTTCCATCTTACTTGCCCCTAATCAAAGTCAGTTCAAAACCGGGATCAAGAGGCTTCTTCTTAACTCTGAGACCTGAAGCTGTTTTCCATCATTCCCCCTAGGTTGTCGGTCACCGGTGCCACCACACCGTTGGGACCATTTCAACCCTCAGATGTTATCTGAGCCTTGGCAATACCTTATACTGTGATTGTTGAACACTTGTAATGTCCTGTTTGGAAACTTCTGTACAACCTGTTCTCTGTGTAATGTTCTATTACAACTGACGTGTAGCCTTTACTTATGCTATGATTTTAATCTTTTGTCGAAATGTAATGTCTCTGTCTTGAGAACTTTGTACATTCTGTCTTGTTGTAATGTCCTGTCGTGACTGACGTGGAGCCTTTGCAAAGGAGTCCTTGACTCAAAGGTTGTAATTCCAAAATTTTCAATAAATAAATAAATAAAATAAACAAGCCTTTGTGTGAAACAGATAAACAAATAGAAACTAAAGAAAAAAAACAATGATTCTCGAAAGAGGTGGCAGGGAAGGTTAGGGAGAAAAAAATGGCATTCATGAAGTATAAGGAAACACATAAGGAGCAGGACAGAGAACCATATCATTTAAAGCAGAGGGAAGTGGGAAAGGCAGTCAGAATAGCAAAGGCCCAAACTGAGGAAAAGATAACCAACTCTGTTAAGAATTGGGATGAAACATTTTATAGGTACATTAGGGAGCAAAGAAAGACCATGGGAGGGATGGTGAGGCTTAATAAAGGGGAGGTGGGTGGGCAGAGAGGAACAGTGAAAAAGCAGGATACTGAACAAATACTTCTGCTCAGTAATCACAAAAGTAGAGGACGGGAAGGTACCTTGTCCAATCCATAGAAGCACTCTGGATAGGGGGTCGATACCAGTCCTTTCACAGAAGAAAGGGTTCCGAAAGAACTCCTAAAACTGAAGGTGGACAAGACACTGGGTCCTGACAAGATTTACCCCAAAATTCTAAAATAACTAAGGGGAGAACTAGTGACACCACTGACTACCCTTTTTAACAAATCATGGGAGGATGGTGTGGTACCTAAGGACTGCAGTAGGGCGGATGTGATTCCCCTTTACAAAAGTGGGAGCAAAGCAGAGGCAGGAAACTAGAGACCTGTTAGCTTGATCTCAGTGGTATGGAAAATGATGGAATCTCTTCTGAAAAAAAGAATTGTTGAGTACCTAGAGGTCAGCAGGGCACAAGACCCAAGGCAGCATGGATTCACAGTGGGAAGGTCATGTCAGACAAATCTAAAGATTTCTTTGACTGGGTGACCAAAGTAGTAGACCAGGGAGGGGCTGTAGACATGGCCTACCTAGACTTTACCAAGGCATTTGACACAGGCCCACACAAAAGATTGATAAACAAATTAGTCAGCCTGGTTGTGGGTCTCATCGTGGTAGCCTGGGTAAAAAATTGGCTAAACAACAGGACACAGAGGGTAATAGTAAATGGAGTCCACTCCAAAGAAAGGGGGCATACTAGCAGGGTACCACAGGGTTCAGTACTGGGTCCAGTCTTTTTTAATGTCTTTATAAGTGACATTCCAGAGGGTCTAGAAGGAAAAGTATACATCTTTGCAGACAACACAAAGATCTACAACAGGGGTGATACACGGGGGGGGTGGAAAGGATGAGAAGGGACTTGGCAAAGTTGGAGAAATGGTCAAACGTATGGCAACTTAGATTAAATGCAAAGAATGCAAAGTAATACACCTGAGAAACAAAACCCAGGGTGAAGTACATAATGGGGGTATTAACAACAACACAAATGGAAAGTGACCTGGGATAGTCATATCAGATGACCTAAAGGCAAGCAAACAATGTGAGAAGGCAGTAAGGATGGCTGGGGGGGATACCGGATGTATAGGGAGTGACATCACCAGTAGAAAACAGGAAGTTGTTATCCCATTGTACAGACAGTTGGTGAGATCCCATCTGGAGTACTGTGTGCAGTTCTGGAGACCCAATCTCTGCAAGGACATAGACAGGATGGAGGCTGTCCAGAGGAGGGCAACTAAAATGGTGCAGGGTCTGCAACATAAGCCATACAAAGAGAGCCTAAAGGAGCTTAATATGTATATTCTTGAGGAAAGGAGGGAGAGGGGTGGACATGATAGAAACTTTCAAGTACCTCAAGGGAATCAGCAAAGTCCAAGAGGTTTACTTGGTTAATTTGAGAAAAAAAGAAGGCTGAGGCCCATCTAGATTTTCTCCCCACGTACAGTGGGAACATTTAGAGTTATAATCTCATTGTTAACCATTTATCTACTCCCTTTTTAAATGATTCAATGTTAACTGAATCCACTAGTTCCTGTGGTAGTCTGTTCCATAATTTGATTGTCCTTAATGAAAAGAAATTTAGTCTTAGATTAGTTTTAGCTTTAGGTACCATGAGTTGTGTAGTGTGGCATCTTGGGACAATACAGTCGAGTATCATGAGCTAATCCGCATTTATTCATCAAATCAGGTTTTTAAGAAACTTATATATAACAATAAATCCCCCCAGCCCTTCTTATCTGCAGAGAGTGTAAACCAGTACATGATAATCTGGATTTATAAGGTAATTTAGCTAATCTAGGAATCATTCTTGTTGCGTGTCTCTGAACTCTTTCTAAACTATCAATATCTATCTTGAGATGTGGGTTCCAAAAGGGGGACCCATAATCAATAAGAGGTCGAACACATGATCTATAAAGGGCCATCGTACACTGTTCAGATTTATTTACAAAAGATCGTTAGATTCGTCTTAATAGACCATTAGCAGAATTTGCTACTTTTGTACAGTGATTATTTGAAGACAGTTTAGTGTTGATTAGAACACCCAAGTCCCTTTCCACACAAGATGATTTCAATAATGAGTTATAAATGAAATATTTATTTTGGGGATTATGGAGTCCAAAATGCAGGATGACACACTTGTCCACATTAAACTCCATCAAATTGTCAATAGCCCATTTTTCAATCAACTTTAGATCAGAGTTCAATGAGTTAAATTCTGACGAGTTACTTACTAGACCCCCAAGCTTTGAGTCATCAGCAAATTTAGACAACCAGTTGTTATTTACTACCTGCATATCACTTATATAAATAAGAAACAGAACCGGACCCAACACCGAGCCCTGCGGCACACCACTGGTGACTGCCCCAATTGAGATTGTTGGTTATTTAATACTACTCTCTGGGTTCTATTTGTCAACCAAGCAGAAACCCAGTTGATTAGTTGGTCAGAGAAACCAAATAGATGCATTTTATTAATCAAAATGCTGTGAGGTACTTTGTCGAAAGCCTTACTGTAGTCTAATAGGATAACATCCATTTGGTTTTTGTTATCCAGGCCCTTGCTAATATTATTATAGAATGAGATCAAATTAGTTGTACAAGAATGGTTCATTCTAAATCCATGTTGGTATGATCAGTAATTTTAATTCAATCATTTCTTTTCCGAGAAATGATTTGATCAATTTTTCCATTATTTTACAAATTATAGAGGTAAGGCTTATTGGGCGATAGTTCTGAACTATAGATCTACTACCCTTTTTATAAATTGGCGTAACAAAAGCCATTAACCAATCTAAAGGAATTTCTGCTTTGTGAAGTGGTTTGTTGAATATTAATTTTAAAGGAAGTGCTAAAGCCTTAGCAGTTTGGGTTAAGAATCTAGCATTAATTTGATCTGGACCTGGGCTTGTAGTTTTCTTTAGATTTGTTAATAATGGCAATATGTCTGATGCCTTAATATTATATAAATGAGTTAATTTAGTATTGGATCCAATAGATTTTTTGGGTACAAAATAATTTTTTGTTGAAAAAACTGAGCAAAAATAAGTATTAAAGAGATTAGCTATATCTATATCTATATCTGATTGTATGGTACTACCGTCATGAGTTAATGGCCCTATCTTATGCAAACTACCTTTTTTGTTACTTAGATATGAAAACAAAGACTTGTATCCATCCTTAGTATGTGCCAACTTGAATTCTAATTTTGTTTTAGCCTGTTTAATCATATGTTTAAGTTTTTGTAAAGTTTTTTTATACTGAAGAAAAATTTTGTTTTTATTGTTGCCAAGAGTATTTTTTAATTTCTTGAACAGTTTTCTATTTTTTTTATTTGTAACCTAATAGGTTTATTAAACCATCAAGGTATTCTACCCTTTCTGTTGTATTTGTTTTTAATTGGAACATATTTCTTTTCTAATAAATAGATTAGATCTTTTAGTACAATCCAGGTCTCATTTGAAGAAAGTGCCTGAAAACCTTATCCCACTGTATTTTTTGATTTCCTATTTATACTATTGTAGTCCGCGACTGTCATAGTTTTTATATGATCCACTTGTTAGATAGATTACATTTGCTCCCATTAAATCAAACAAGACAGAGAAATGATCACTGTTGCCCAGGGGATCCAACATTTGTATATTGGATATTTTGTGACTAGTATTAGTGATAAGGAGGTCCAAAATATTAGTACCTCTAGTAGTGGATGAAATTAGTTGAACTAATCCATTGTCTGTCAATACAGATAAAAATTCACAGTCATGGTTGTTATTTCCTGAATTTGTGGACCAATCTATTTGAGGCATATTGAAATCGCCCAATATTATTGCATCCTTTAGACTTGTAAAATGGGTAGGATCGTTCATTAGAGCTTTCCATGTATTAGAGTCACATGCTGGGGGGGTTATAACAATTTTCAATTGTTATTTGTTGGAGTCCCTGAGGTTGTACTACCACATATACTTTCTGAGTCATTTGGGGATGGAATTTCAAAGGAGGAATATCATCTCTAATATATAGACATACGCCCCACCCTCTGTTTTTGTGATAGAGTCACCAGCCCATTAAATGTTGGCTCCACTGGGAATGAGAGTCCCACCAAGTTTCAGTCACTGCAATTATAGCTAAATTCAATAATTTATTTTTTGCTTCCAGTTCTGAAAGTTTAGACATATTAAGAGAATGAGCATTTAATGACAGAATTTTAAAAGTTGTTGGTGACTGTGTCTTAGATTTAACTAGAGACGGGTTGATTCCCATTCTACCCCTTTTTATTAGTTTAAATGATTATTTATGATGTTCAGAAAGGATTAACCCAACATAGTACTGCTCTTCTACTCAAATGTAAACCATCCCAACAATACAAGGGTTTATCAACAAAATTTTCCCAATGGGTTAAGCATGGAATATTCTGTCCAATACACCATTTTCTAAGCCAGTTGTTAATAGATTTAATTTTATCAGTCAAATCCTGAGTGGTTCTGGGAACAGGTAAAATTTCCGAAAAACTAACTGTACAACCCCTGTCTACAAGCAAGTTGTTTAATGCCACAAAATCCTGTTTCAATTTTTTGAGAATAGAATTGTTCTGAATAATATTTACACCTGCATGAATCATAACAAAAGGATTTGGGCCTGTGTCTTTTAAAATGCTAGGGATCCTGGTAGTAATGTCATTTATCTTTGCCCCCTAAAGCTAGAACAAGTTCGATTTGATTTTATTTAGGTTAGCATCTTTCTGAAAAGAATGTGCAATAACAAGGGACACAATTTGCAGATAGAGGAGGATGGCTAGGGAGAAGTGTGAGGAAGTATTTTTCACAGAGAGATGGTGGACACATGGAGCGGCCACCTGAGGAGCACATTTGCTTGACCTGAAAGACACTACTTTTATTCAGCTGTGAGCTGTGTGAGAAATTCTATATTGCACTTGATATCTGAGCACTTTGCTTAATTCTGTGAGAGGTGAAACTAACTACCCTTGGTAATTGCTTTTATTCACATATTTATTAAGTGCTTAACCACGAAGGAGCTTGCAAACTCTGTTTATCTTGTTAGTAACTTCAGAAGGATTTAAATACTGCATTTGGGTAGATCCTTGAGGTAGCTAGATTGTCTACTGGATTTTCTGACAGTTAAACTATTTTAAATAAATTACAGGTGGCTGAGGAGTTGAAAAGGAGCTTGCAAACTCTGCTTATCTTGGAAGTAACTCACAAGTGTTTGAATACTGCATTTGGTTGTCCCTTGGGGGTAGCTGGATTGACTACTAGAGTTTGGGACAGAAACTATTTTAAATAATTTACTGGTGCGTAGGAGTTTGTGATAGTTAAACTATTTTTAAATAAGTTACTGTGGTTAAGAGTTGTCATAGCAAAACCTGCAGTGTGAATTGAAACACAGACAGCCTTAGGCAGGACATTGTTTTCAGACCAAAAAGTGTTGTATTGGAACAGGAAGGGCTGCATCATAACCATTGTCAACAAATTGCCCTGGGTGGAGATATCCAGACTAGATCAGATTACTATAAATTACTGGAGGCTGCAATTTTTACAGACACAAAGCACATTTGCTTGACCTGGAAGGACACTACTTCTTTATTCAGCTGTGAGCTGTGTGAGAAATTCTATATTGCACTTGATATCTGCAACAAACGTGCACTTTTGCTTAATTCTGTGGGAGGTGAAACTAACTACCCTTGGTAATTGCTTTTTATTCACATATTTATTTAGTGTTTAACCAAGAAGGAGCTTGCAAACTCTGTTTATCTTGTTAGTAACTTCAGAAGGATTTAAATACTGCATTTGGGTAGATCCTTGGAGGTAGCTAGATTGTCTACTAGGATTTTCTGACAGTAAAACTATTTTTAAATAAATTACAGGTGGCAGAAGAGTTGAAAAAGGAGCTTGCAAACTCTGCTTATCTTGGAAGTAACTTCACAAGTGTTTGAATACTGCATTTTGTTGTCCTTTGGGGTAGCTGGATTGACTACTAGGAGTTTGGGACAGAAACTATTTTAAATAATTTACTGAGTGCGTAGGAGTTTGTGATAGTTAAACTATTTTAAATAAGTTACTGTGGTTAAGGAGTTGTCATAGAAAACCTGCAGTGTGAAACAGGAAAAGACAGTCTTTCAAGCAACAGAGGGAGGTGGATCTAGGTTTCGTTTGTTTGTTACAATTCTTAACATTTTCAGTGCAGGGAGAGTTTAAAGCACAGCTGACTTATTTAGGGCTGACAGCTTTCAGAGCACAAACCACCAGACCTGTTTTGGGGCTGGGAGGTTTACCTGTGTCTGACTTGGATGTGTGATTTTCTCTGTTTGATTAGCAGGGTATTTTCTCTGTCAAATTGTTGTGTAGGGCATCTTGCTGACAGGAAGGCACTCATCGTACTGGTGGGTCAGAGCTTCTAGCTGATTGTTTTGTGAGGACACAGTTTAGGCCCAACCCTTCCCACACCCCCACCCACCCCTGGAAATAGTTCCTTTATACCTGGGGTTCTGACTCATTTCCTCAAGAGTGCAAGGCATATCACTGTCATATCCTCTCTAGCACACTGCACTGACAATATAAGCATACACATTGTATAATATATATATATATATATATATATATATATATATATATATATATATATATATATATCATACTACACACACACACACACACACACACACACACACAAAATAAAAAATAAAAATGTGGGAGTAGTGCAATGTAATGGCTGTGGGGCAGCAGTCTTCTGGGAGTCTTTCTGGAGGCTGAGATGCTGCCTATTTGCAGACAACTCTGCCCTGAGGGAGGAAGTTGCCCATCTTCAGGCCACACTGGACAGTAGTAAGGGGACCTTTCCCCTGGCCACACTGGACGGTAGGAAGGGAACCTCCCCCATCCAGAGAGCACCAGAGCCACCACCACTACCTCAGAGGTTGTGAAGAAAGTACAGTAGTTGGACCACAGTGGGCTCAGGGAGGGTGAGGATGGTGGAACAGAGGCACACCCAGTCAGTTGTTCCACACCACAATCCATACACCATTCTGGGGCAGCATAGCTCCCCTATGGATGCACCCGCAGAGGAGACTAAGGAGGCTGAGGACAACTGTCACAAGGGAGGCCCACAGGAAGGAGGCAGAGGACACCACAAGGAAAGGAAGCAGCTCCTGGTGGGGGACTCAATTATTAGGGGGCTAGAACTGGGAGGAGCAGGGAAAACTGAAGCAAGGTGCCTGCCTGGTGCCATGGCTTGGAGAGACAGGAAGCACATCCTCAGGATCACGAGAACAGCTGCACGGGAGTCTGAGCTGGACGTCATTGTCCACCTAGGGACAAATGACTTGGCTAATCATGAGATTAGAGCAGTGCAGAAGGACTTTGTAGAATTGGGCGGGGCCTAAGACAAGTAGCACACACAATATCCTTCTCTGAGGTGCTGCCTGTCAATGGCATGAGTGAGGCGAGGTACTTTGCACCATGCAGTTTAATGAATGGTTGAAAAATGGTGTGAGCACAGGGTTTGGCTTCATGGGGACTGGGGTTCCACCTGGAGGGACACCAGCCTATACTGGCAGGATGGTCTGCATCTGTCCAGGAAGGGAACAAGTCTT
Organism: Neoceratodus forsteri; assembly: GCA_016271365.2. Taxonomy (NCBI): domain Eukaryota; kingdom Metazoa; phylum Chordata; order Ceratodontiformes; family Ceratodontidae; genus Neoceratodus; species Neoceratodus forsteri. The sequence continues at coordinate 1,466,378,062 of CM057459.1, forward strand.
TTGAGCAATCGGTTTAAATGCTTCATTGGCAAGCTTTTAAACTAGTCAAGGGGGGAGGCACTGATAAGCAGCAGGAAAATCCCAGCCTCTCCCTACAAAACAGGGTACTAAATGAGAAAAAGACCGAGATAGACAGGTCAGTGGGGATGCTGCAAAAGAAGGTTAAGCCATCAAAAAATGGAGAGCAATGAGTACCAATGCCTGTAGTCTGAGAAACAAGCTTTCTGAATTAGTGGCCTTGATGGAGGAGGAACATCTGGATATCGTGGCAGTCACAGAAACATGGTACACAGAAAACCATGACTGGGACATAAACATACCAGGATACACTATCTACAGGAGGGACAGGGAGGGTAAAAGAGGAGGAGGAGTAGCTCTTTACATAAGGGAAGGAATCAAAGCAACAGAACAAAAGGGAAAACAGGGAGGAGAAGAAGCACTGTGGGTAAATTTGGAGACCGTCAATGGCACCACAATCCGCACAGGGGTTGTATACAGACCCCCTTCTCAGGGGGAGGAAATGGACAAGGAAATGATAGAAAGTATACTTAGAATGGCAGAAAAAGGGAGATATTGCTGATGGGTGATCTGAATATGCCAGATGTTAACTGGAGTGCAGTTGCAGCAGCCACTTCAAAAGTGGGCTATTCTAGATGCCCTACAGGGACATGCCTTAGACAACTAGTATTGGAGCCCACTCGAGAGGGAGCAATCTTAGACCTGGTTCTCTCAAATGGAGATGAAGAGAGGATCACAGATGTAGAAGTGGGTAGCCATCTGGGAACTAGCGACCATAGAACAGTATGGTTCACAATAAACACAGCAATAGAGTCAAGCCATACAAAGGCAAAAGTACTGGACTTTAAGAGGGCTGACTTTGCCAAAATGGGTGAGTGCCTAAGGAATGCACTAGCAAATTGGCAGGAAGGAGGAGTGGAAGAACAATGGGGAATAATAAAAACTGCCATCACAGAGGTAACAAGCCTTTGTGTGAAGCAAATAAACAAAATGAAACGATGTAAGAAATCACTATGGTTCTCAAAGAAAGTGGCAGTGAAGGTTCAAGAGAAAAAGAAAGCATTCAGGAAGTACAAGGAATCACAGAAGGAGCAGGACAGAGAATTGTATCAGTTAAAGCAAAAGGAAGCTGGGAAGGCAGTCAGAACAGCAAATGCCCAAACCGAGGAAAAGATAGCCAACTCAGTTAAGAAGGGGGATAAAACCTTTTATAGGTACATCAGGGAGTGAAGGAAGACCAAGGGAGGGTTAGTGAGGCTGAATAAAGAGGAAGGAGGGTGGGCAGAGGGTGACTGTGAAAAGGCAGAGATACTAAACAAATATTTTTGCTCGGTATTTACAAAGGAAGTGGGGGAGGTACCTAAAACAAACAGTAGAAACACTCTGGATACAGAAGTTGATACCAGCCCATTTACAGAAGAAAGGGTTCTGAAAGAACTCTTAAAACTGAAGGTGGACAAAGCAATGGGGCCTGATGGGATTCATCCCAGAATTCTAAAGAACTAAGGGTAGAACTAGTGACACCACTGACTACCTCTTTAACAAATCATGGGAGGATGGGGTGGTACCGAGGACTGGAGAAGGGCAGATGTGATTCCCTTCACAAAAGTGGGAGCAAGGCAGAAGCAGAAAACTACAGACCTGTTAGTTTAACCTCAGTGGTAGGGAAAATGATGGAATCACTTCTGAAGGAAAGAATTGTTGAGTATCTAGAGGCCAGAGGGGCACAGGACCCAAGGCAGCATGGATTCACAGCGGGAAGGTCATGCCAGACAAATCTGATAGATTTCTTTGACTGGGTGACCAAAGTAGTAGATCAGGGGAGTGGCTGTGGACATGGCCTACCTAGACTTTAGCAAGACATTTGACACAGTCTCACACAAAAGATTAATATACAAGTTAGCCAGCCTGGGAGTGGGTCCCAAGATGACAGCCTGGGTAAAGAATTGGCTGGAGAATAGGACACAGAGGGTAATAGTAAATGGAGTCCACTCTGAAGAAAGGGGGTTACTAGTGGGGTACCGAGGTTCAGTATTAGGACGGTCCTCTCCAATGTCTTTATAGCGACATTGCAGAGGACTGGAAGGAAAAGTATGTCTCTTTGCAGATGACACAAAGATCTGCAACAGAGTTGATGCACAAGGTGGGGTGGAAAGGATGAGAAGGGACTTGGCAAGGTTAGAGGAATGGTCAAATGTGGCAGCTTAGATTCAATGCTAAGAAGTGCAAGGCAATGCACCTGGGAAACAAAAACCCAGGAAGAGTACACAATGGGGTGAGATACTAACAACAACAAAAATGGAAAGGGACCTGGGGTAGTCATATCAGATGACCTAAAGGTGGGCAAGCAATGTGAGAGGACTGCAAGGAGGGCTGGGGGATACTGGGATGCATAGGAGAGGCATCACCAGTAGAAAACAGAAGTTATTATCCCTCTGTACAGACAGTTGGTGAGACCCATCTGGAGTACTGCGTGCAGTTCTGGAGACCCAATCTCCATAAAGACATAGACAGGATGGAGGCTGTCCAGAGGAGGGCAACTAAAATTGTGCAGAGTCTGCACCGAAGACATATGAAGAGACTTAAGGAGCTGAATATGTGTAGCCTCAAGGAAAGGAGGAGAGGGGACATGATAGAAACTTTCAAGTACCTCAAGGAATCAACAAAGTCCAAGAGGTAGCATCTTTCAAAAAGAGGTGTGCAAGAACAGGGGCACAATTTGAAGATAGAAGAGGCGGATCAGAGGTAATTTGAGGAAGTATTTTTCACAGAGAGGGTAGTGGATGCATGGAATGGCCTTCCGGAGGAGGTTGTGGAGTCAAAAACAGTGGTGGAATTCAAGCATGCATGGGACAGTCATAAGGCAATTCTAGGGGTTGGGGGTAGGAAGAAGTAGGCTGCTGGTTAACTAGGATCTGCAGCTTATCCGTTAGGTAGGGAAATGGGCAGACTGGGTGAGCCAAGCGGTCCTTATCTACCGTCAAAATCTATGTTTCTATGTTCTCCTTAGAACACACCACCCTTCCACATTGCAACTTCATGCACATGGTGTCTGGGGAAGGATGAATGGTAGCACATGGTCACCTATGCTGCCAAGTGTGCTTCCATGGGGACTGCTTGGAACCACTCCCAGGGAAGAGATCACTGAGAGGACATCAAACATTCCCTGATGGTCTTTGCTCCTGCTATGCTGAATGTGAACCTGGGTAACCAGCTTGCAGAGCAATCCCCTATCACTTAGTGCCACGGAGCCCTTTGTACTGTTTCATTACTGCTTTTGGTTAGTATGCCCCTCCTGCCTAGTTTTATTACCTGTTATCATACTCCCTTGTGACTGGGTTTAACCAATGAGAAGACAGAACTGGTCAGACCAATTCTTTTAACATTATCAATAAAAAGAATACATTGAAATGTTGCTGAAAGAACAATTTAATGCAACATATTTTAAAATGGCAATGTTTTAAATCCACATTTCTGAGGTTAAATCTCATAAAAGTTGATGGAGCTCTCAAAAAGATTAAGGAAAAGCAACTAACAAATTTGTTTCCTCATTGCAAGAAAATACTAATCAAATATCTATTTTTAGTCAGCAGGAATTTTGAGTGCAATGAGACTGGGAACCTGCAATCATTGCTTGAAAATTGCCAGCTGAGTTGCACAATAGAGAACCCTCATCAATATCCTCAGTGCAGGAAGAGCTTCCATGACCTACATCTCATCACTGTACGACAACAGATTCATGATGGAGAGGGCAATTTAAATTTACAAAATATCAGAGGAGTTTAAGCAAGCTAAATGTAGTTAAATGTACTGATAAAGCATTTTTACTGCGCTTGAAAACCATAACACCAAATCACAGAAACCATATAAATGTGCTCAATGTGACAGGAGTTTTGGCCAGAGTGTAAATTGATAAAACATCAGCGAATACACTCTGGGGTGGCCATATAAATGTATTGAATGTGAAAAGAGTTGTAGATCAAAGAGCGCTCTCATACACCATCAGCAGTGTCACACTGGTGAGAGACCTTATAAATGCATTGATTGTGACAGGTGTTTTGGCCAGAAGAGTAACCTAAAACTACATCAGCGAATTCACTCTGAGAGAGACCATATAAATGTACTGAATGCGAAAGAGTTTTATATCAAAGGATTCTCTCATAAACCATCAGTGGATTCACTCTGGAGAGGCCATATAAATGTACTGAATGTGAAAAGAGTTACAGATTAAAGAGTACTCTTGTATATCATCAACGGTGCCACACTGGGAGAGACCATATAAATGTGTTGATTGCAACAAGTGCTTTGGCCATAAAAGTCATTTGATAAAACATAGCGAATACACTCTGGGGAGAGACCATATAAATGCACTGATTGCGAAAAGTTTTATATCAAAGGTACTCTCATAAACCATCATGATTCACTCTGGAGAGAGGCCAGAGAAATGTACTGAATGCGAAAAGAGGTTTAAATCAAAGAGTGCACTAATACGCCATCAGCAGATTCACTCTGGGGAGGCCATATAAATGTATTGAATGCGAAAGAGTTATAGATCTAAGAGTACTCTCATACACCATCAGCGGTGTCACACTGGTGAAGACCATATAAATGTGGTGCTTGTGACAAGTGTTTGGCAAGAAGAGTGACCTGAAAACTACATCAACAAATTCATTCTGAAGAGAGACCATATAAATGTACTAATTGCGAAAGAGTTTTATATCAAAGAGTACTCTCATAAACCATCAGCCGATTCACTCTGGAGAGAGGCCATACACATGTACTGAATGTGAAAAAAGATTTAAATCAAAAAGTGCACTAATAAGCCATCAGCAGATTCACTCTGGGGAGAAACCATATAAATGTACTGAATGCGAAAAGAGCTTTATATCAAAGCGTACTCTCATAAACCATCAGCGGATTCACTCTGGAGAGAGGCCATACACATGTACTGAATGTGAAAAGAGGTTTAAATCAAAGAGTGCACTAATAAGCCATCAGCAAACTCACTCTAAGGAGAGACCCTATAAATGTACTGAATGTCAAAAGAGTTATAGATTAAAAAGTACTCTCATACACCATCAGCGGTGCCACACTGGTGAGAGACCATATAAATGTATTGATTGCAACAAGTGTTTTGGCCAGAAGAGTGACTTGACAAAACATCAGCGAATTCACTTTGGAGAGAGACCGTATAAATGTGCTGAATGCAATAAGTGTTTTTGCCAGAAGGGTAACCTGATGAGACATCAGCGTAATCACTCTGGAGGTCCGGAGACAAGTGCAGGTTCCATATTACAGAATTAGGTTGCACATCTCAAGGCTGGATGTGAAGTACTCATGGCAGAAGGCCTGTATACCGAAAGACACAACAATGTAGCAAGACTGATCCACTGGAAACTGTGCAGACACTGTAACATACCAGTAGGAGAGAAACACTGGAAACATGAACCACAAAGAATCACAGAGAGTGAAGAAGTAATGCTCATATGGGTTCACCCAAAACCAACTGCCAAGACAGCAGAAGCAAGAAAACCAGATATTGTAATACCAGAAAAAACAACAAAGGTAGCATTGCTGATCAGAATAGCCATATCTAGTGACTACAGTGCCCTGCGAACAGAGAGTCTCGAAATCATGAAATGCCAAGATATGCAATCAGAAACCAAACTGATGTGGAATTAGGATACACAAATTATTCCAATAGTGCTTGGTGCAATGGGACTAATTAAAAAGAACTTTCAGGCACATTCATATGCTACCAATATTTCTGACACCTTATGAACTTCAAAAGAAAGCCATACTGAGGATGTTGTGTGTGCTGAGAAGAACACTCTCAGCAAACATCAAAGGCTAATACACTACAGATTTTCTGAGCTTTGAATATGCCCTGGCTTAAGAATGGGGTCCATTCTTGCCACGGTACTAGAAATCCCTGAACATTTGGAGCACTAACCCCAAGAGAGTGCTCACCCAATACCAACTGCCAAGAAAGTGGAAGTGAGAATATCAGACATTGTTATAGAAGAAAAAAAAGCAAAGGTAGCATTGCTGATTGAAATAGCCACCCATAGTGACTACAGTGTCCTGCATAGGAGTTCAAATCAAAAGTATCATTTCTGGAGGAAATTAGAGCAGGAACTAGACTAATGAAAGTCATCAGGACAGTGGATGAAATTAAAAGAAAAACACTGTTATTAAACTAGATCAGGACCTAAACTTACCACCTCTAATAACAAACTCAAGATCTCTGCTCAAGCCGAGAAGCTGTGGAGATACATAGAAAGAAACAAGAAAAACACAAAACAGATGGTTTAGAGAAGACCCAAAGAAATGCTATAGGGAGCTGGGAAAGAAAACACCCAATGTAATACCACCACCAGAAAAGAAAAACATTGAGACTTTCTGGAGAAGCATCTATGAAGACCGAATTGCACATAATAGGGATGCAGTGTGGATACAGGAAATAAAAGATCACTTAAATGGCATTATCAGGGATATGGTGTGGCCTAATGTAACAGCTAAGGAGATAGAAGCAAAGTTAAAGAAGGCCCCCAACTGGAAAACCCATGGTCCAGTTGCAGTGCCCAACTTTTGGCTAAAAGTACAAATATCACTACACCAAGATTTAGCTACCTGTAAAATTATTTTATGCACATCGAGCTGACACCTATCTGGCCAAAAATGAGGAATATGATGCTTCTTATCAAATCCAAGCAGCCATTCTCCCCAGAAACTATGGCCCAATAACCTGTTTGCCAACAACATATAAACTATACACTGGAATCGATGCAGACAGAGTCTACAATCATTTAGATTGCAATAAGCTCATGGCAATAGAAGAAAAAAGGCAATAAAAGAAAATCATATGGTACAAAGGACCATCTCTTGTTGAACAAAGCCATAACGGAAAGCTGCAAAAAATGCCAAAACCTTAGTGTAGCATAGATTGACTACAAAAAAAGCATTTGACAGCATCCCACACTCCTGGATCGTTGAGTGTTTACAAATCTACAGGATACATCCCACACTGATAAACTTCATCACAACCATTATGAGAAAGTAGCAAACCACCCTGCAATTAAACCATGAGAAAGGTCAAATCACCATCCTAAGTATAAACATCCAACGAGGGATATTTCATGATGACTCCTTGTCGCCACTTCTGTTTTGCCTTGTCCTCAACCCACTATGTAGCCTAATCAATAATCTAAGTTATGGATAAAACTTGAACCCCAGAAACAAAAACAATCAACAGCTAACATTTCACCTCTTTGTTGTCAATGACCTAAAGCTTTATAGTTCATCCAAAACCCTTGAAAGCACAACTACAAATTGTTACGCTTTTCTCTGATGATAATTGAATGACATTTGGCCTATACAAATGTGCAAAGCAACTTTATTGAAGAAAAGTTAACTCATAAAGAAACATTAATCTGGTAGGGGCTGTGACAAAACAGATCTCAAGCAAGAGGGAGTGTATAAATACCTGGGAATAGACGAAGGAGTAACAACACAAAATGAACAAATGAGACAGAAAATCTGCAAATAGTATTTCAGAAGGTTGAAGCTCATTGAAAACTGCTTTGCCAACACAAAATAAAGTGCAAGCTATGAACCAACTCACCCTTTCAGTAATATCATACAGCATTGGTGTGATCGACTGGCCACAGAAAGTGTTGAACCAGTTAGATATAAAAACAAAAAAACTGCTTCATGCTCACCAGTTAATATACAAAATACAGTGCATGCCACTAGTATACACTCCAAGGTCTGGGGGATGCATGGGCCTCCTTGAGATTGATTATATATACAGGTCCACAGTAGTGGGGCTACATACTGGAATACCTACTGACATCCTTGGACCCAAACATAGTCAAGGTCCTGCATCATGAAGAAAGCAAGCCTAAGATTACTTTACTTATCAGATTAGGAGAAGCCTTCAGGAGAGTAGCAGAGATGGATGTTAATCCACTAGTAGATAAGGAACAACCAGCATCAGAAAGTGCAAAGAATCAGAAAAGGTAGTATAAGGACAAAGACCAACAGAAAAGAAAGAACAAATGGAAAGCCAATAATTACAGCAGAAAATACAGGGAGCTACTGGAATAACCACAGGTCAATCAAGACCTGACCGATGAGTGGTTAAAAAGAGGTGAATTTAGGTCACGAGATGAGAAATTGATAATTGCAGCCCAAGATAGTGGACTACGCACAAGATGGTTAAAAAATCCATAGTAAAAATGGGAGAAACAGACAAGTGCAGGTTCTGTAGTACGGAATTAGAAACAGTTGTGCATCTTGTGGCTGGATGTGAAGTACTCATGGCAAAAGGCCTGTATACCGAAAGGCACAACAACTAGCAAAACTGATGCACTGAAACTGTGCAGACATTGTAACATACAGGTAGCAGACAAACATTGAAAACATGAACCACAAAGAATCAAAGAGAATGAAGAAGTAATTATCGCATGGAACCACCCAATACCAACTGCCAAGAAAACGGAAGCAAGAAAAACAGATATTGTAATACAAGAAAAATGAAAGTAGAAGTGAGAATACCAGACATTGTTACAGAAGAAAACAGAACTAAGGTAGCATTGCTGAATGAAATAGCCACCCCTAGTGACTACAGTGCCCTGCATACAGAGACACAAAATCATAAAATGCCAGGATATGCAATCAGAAACTTAACTGATGTGGGATAAGGACACTCAACTTCTGCTTTAGACAGGCACCTATACATGTTAAGAGGGTGGTGAATCACATGTACTAACGTGTACAGTTGCCTAAAAGAGAAGTTACACATTGAGGCTGCTGCCCCCATGTTGTTTTCTAGTTGGGTCTGCAATGGTCATTTGGCAGCTTTGGCACTACCAGGAAGTAGGATTGCTCCTACTGTAAGTTAAAGTAACTTATTTATCACTTAGAAAAAAATGTTTCAAAAGAGAGCTATTTTAGGTCCTGAGTCAGGCAGCTATTGGCCAAAAGCTGCATGCCCCAATGGTGTCAGCTGCTCATTTTTTTGTACCTCCCGTGCCCCTCGACCGGCAACTCCTTCAGGCCACCAAGGGACGCCTGCCTAACAAGTCATTCTTCCATTGCCATCGTCCCCAATGTGCCGTGCTCCAATTGACCCAATTTATCCTTTCACTAGGGGCCCCTCCCTGAGCCCTCAAGAGAAGAGACTGGGTCCAGACAGACCAGCCACATGGCAGGGGATCAGCTTCAGAAGACTGCTGCCGAGGCATGCATGGAATGAGGGGACCAGGGCAATCATCAGTCGATCTGCCAAGCAAATAATTTTCCATGTTCTGCCAAGATCCCACCACCCTCCCACATTGCAGCTGCATGCACACGGTGTCTGGGGAAGAATGCTTGGTGGCATGTGGGCACCTATGCTGCCAAGTGTGCTTCCACAGGGACTGCCTGAAACCACTGTAGTAGCAGTGCATGCTTGTGTTCTGCCTCCCAGGGAAGAGATCATCAAGGGGACATCTAACCTTCCCCACTGGTCTCTGCTCCTGCCGTCCTGGGTTTGAACCCAGGTCACCAGCTTACAGAGCGATCTCCTATCACTTGGTGCCACAAAGCTGGCTGTCGGCTTCTCTTTAATTATATTTTGTCCTGTTTCATTACTGCTTTTGGTTAGCATGCTCCTTCTGCCTTGTTTTATTACCTGTTAACATAGTCCCTTGTGACCAGGTTTCAAACAATGAGAAGACAAAATTGGTCAGACCAATTCTTTGAATGTTATCAATAAAAACAATTCATTGAAATGTCTCAGAAAGAAGAATTTAATCCAAAGTATTTTAAAATGGGAATGTTTAAAAACACAGTCTTACTTCAAGTTGGAGCTCTTGCAGCAGGCCATACCATAAGGACTATGCTGCCAAGCACTATGACCCCATAGAAAAAACTTAGCTAGCAGTTTCCAGAGGAGATCTCACCCTGATGTCAAACCACCTCTGATGTCATCCAGTGGTATAAAGGGTGTGGTCCACAGTCACACCTCCGTTCTTTTCCCACCATCGACTCGTGCACATCAGCTCCAAGGACACTTCCTGCTACCAGTTGACTGCCATTTCTTCGTAGATTTGTTAAACTTTTAACAGTATTTTCTACTGCTTCATCAGTGCACGTATTCACCATCCTCCACCTCTCAGTGATGGAAGTCTAAGTGTGCATGCAGGAAGCAAATCCCAGCCAAGGACAGGCACTCTGCCTGCTTCATCTGTCTGAGGCCTACCCATGAATCTGAGTCCTGCCCGCACTGCCACAGCTTCACTCGTCAGACCCACATCCATCGTCTGAGTACACTGAAGCGCTATGTTCTGGAACAACAGCTGGCCACCCTGCAAAAGACTCCATCAGGCCTACGTTCCTCCACTTCTTTGGGGTTGGGGACATCCCATAAAGAGAAAAAGTCCAGTGGGAAACAACACCATGAGAAGGACAGGACATGATTGGATTACCACTCGAGGTCTCCACACTGGAAGACTGCCAGCGTGAGTCCTCCCCCATGGGAAGTTGGAATCTGACCCCCCGCCGTAATCCATTTCCCTCAGGGTTACTGGCATTGAAGCCTCTGGCCCTAGTGAAGACATCAGGTGGAGGATCTCCAGAGCTATGGCCTTCAGCTCCCTCCCTATGTGTGAGGCCTACAGCCACTCCTCCAGGCCAAAGCCAGGGAATCAAGCTGATCTTGTGGCAGGCAACAAACCTGCTGCTGCCGCTCACCAGGCTGGGCATCTTCCTCTTCATCAGACTGTCCTTCAAGGTCTGATGACAGGAAGTGGTGCCAAGAGCAGGACTCACACTCGGATGTCCGCTCCCACAAGTACCAGACACCAGACTCCCAGTGCTCGACCTCATTGTCCTTGGCTTCCTTTCCTTCAGGGTCTCTGAAAGCTATACCCTGCTGCCTGCCCCTCCCAAGCTACCACCAGTAGGAGACAGATAATTTGTACACAGAGACGAAATGGCTTGTTCATTTTTGGGGGATGAATGAACCTAAGCCCTCAATGGTACCCCTTCAGGATGTCACCAAGTTGGCTTGGAGACGACCGTCGACAGCCTCCATTATTCCCCAAAAGGCAGACAGGCTGTATCGACCCCACCAGGGAGCCACTCCTAGGAGAACAGCCTAAGGCAGCTTCAGTGGTTCTAACAGCTGCCTATCACAGGATGAAACAGCCACATCATATGAGTTCCCAAGCATATGATAAAGAGTCCAAGTGCCTGGACCAATTCGAATGCAAGGTGTACTCTTCAGCCACCTGCACCATACGTTCACTGAATTTTTTTGCACATATGGTGCAGTACCAGAATTCTCTCTGGAACAAGGCTATTGAGATGGTACAGAAGCAGCCCTACTCAACCTATAAGTCAGAGATGTTGGATATTTTGAGGACTAGTCTTGATGTAGGCAAATGTGCTGAGATCCTCTTACGATTGCTGATACAGCAGCCAGGTGGCCACCACTGGCATCTGCATGAGGAGGTACTTCTGGTTCTGAGTATCCGATTTCAGCAGGACCTCCAGGATGCTATTCTGGATGCCATTTCCATTGGTCTGTGCTTTATGATCATGGACATTCAAGATTTGGGCAAGCGGTTCAATCTGTACACCAAATGTACAGGTCCGACCAGTCCCCGGGAGACAAAATCATTTTCATTGCCAAGGGGGACAGAAGCATAAGGGGCAGCAGCAGAGAGGCACCTGTCATTATAAAGCTCCCTCTCAGCCCAGTAACACACAGGGACCTCATAATGTCAAGCCCTCCCAGGCTTCCCTGCCTACCTCGGGTTCCAATGCCTGACTCTTTGCCTGACCCCCCTGACCACCACCAGCAGAATCATTTGGGGAGGTAGTAGGGGGTCGGTTCTCACTGTACCCCAAAGGGTGGTCCACCATCATGACAGATACATGGGTGTTCCAATTGATAGAGCGAGGTCATGCACTGAAATTTCTCCAGATTCCCCCAGGCAATCCCCCTGTCCAGTCTGCCTACTCCTCCATCCACGCCATGCTCATTCAGGAGGCGGTCCAGACCCTCCTTGACTAGAAGGCCAAGAATCCATTCCATCACCACAATGGGTAACAGATTCTACTCTCACTCTTTCTTGGTCCCCAAGAAGACAGGGGACCTGTGCCCAATTCTAGACCTGAGCCTCCAGAACAATTATACAGAGTACAGAAGGTTCAGGATAGAAACATAGAAGTTGACGGCAGATAAGGACTGCAGGGCCCATCTAGTCTGCTCTTTCTTTTTCTGCCTTATGAATGTGCCATCAGCATTTGCTCTGTCAATAGCCTATCTATTCATACTTATTTGTATTGCTCCTTTATGCCTATCCCATGCCTGTTTGAAGTCATGCACTGTATTCATATCCACCACTTCCTGAGGCAGGCCATTCCATGCATCCACCACCTTTCTCTGACAAAGAACTTCCTCACATTACTTAATCGGCCTCCCTCTAATCTCATGATGTGTCCTCTTGTCCTGTTGTTTCTCTTATATTGAAACATGTTAGACTCTTTCACCTTGTTAATGCCCTTAAGGTGTTTGAATGTTTCAATCATATCACATCTCTTCCTCCTTTGCTCTAGGGTATACATATTGAGTTCTGTTAATCTGTCCTCATATTTTTTCTGATGCAGTCCCTGCACCATTTTGGTTGCCCTTCTCTGGACTGCCTCAATTGGGTTAATGTCTTTGTGAATGTGTGGCCTCCAGTACTGCACGCAGTATTCCAGATGGGGCCTAACCAGTGTCTTGTAAAGAGGGATTATTACTTCCCTCTTCAGACTTGTGATACCCCTACTAATACACCACAACATCCCCCTAGCCTTACCTACTGCTTTAGTAGTCTGCTTGGATGATTTCAGGTCATCTGTGATGATGATGCTCAAGTCTCTTTCTTCCCTTGTGACTGCCAGCAACTCCCCTCCCAACCTATAAGTGGCTTCAGGGTTTCTCTTCCCTATGTGCATGATCTTGCACTTCTTTGCGTTAAACCCCAGTTGCCACTCTTCCAACCATTTTGCCAGTTTATCCAGATCTCTTCTCATTCTGCCCACCCCATCTGGATCATCTACTGTGTTGCAGATCTTGGTGTCATCTGCAAACAGATGGACCTTACCCTCCAGTTCATCTGCAATGTCACTGATGAAGATATTGAAGAGGACTGGCCCCAGGACTGATCCCTGAGGTACCCCACTTGTGACTTGCATTTCTTCTGACTGTATACCATTTACCACCACTCTCTGTTTTCTGCCTGTCAACCAGTTTACCACCCAGTTGACCAACTTCTGACCCACCCCGAGCCTACCCATCTTATTAATCAATCTTCTATGTGGAACAGTATCGAAAGCTGAAGTCAAGGTAGGTGACATCAACTGCTCCCCCTTGATCCACCACTTTGGTTACCCAGTCAAAGAAATCTATGAGATTAGTTTGACAGGACCTTCCTGTTGTAAACCCATGCTGTCTTGGATTCTGTGCTCCTATGGAGTCCAGGTGTTGCACTATCCTTTCCTTAATCTTGCCCACTACTGAGGTAAGTCTTACTGGTCTGTAGTTTCCTGCCTCCTCCCTGCTGCCACTCTTGTGGAGCGGGATCCCATGAGCCCTTCTCCAGTCTTCTGGGACCTCTCCTGTGCTCAGAGACTCACTAAACAGTTCTGATAATGGCTCTGCTAGTTCCACCCTTAGCTCCTTAAGTACCGTGGGATGTATGCCATCAGGTCCCATTGCCTTGTCCACCCTGAACTTATAGGACACTTTCTTTTGTGAATGGCCTAGTGCACACCTCCCTCCCTCTTGTGTCCATGGTGCTGAGCTGTGGGCCCTGCCCTACCTTCTCTTCAGTAAATACTGAGCAGAATTATCTATTTAGGATAGATGCTTTTACATGGTCCTCCTCCTCCTCACGTGCCCCCTATCCCCTGCTAGGCATTATCACCATGCTGCATCAAGGGGACTGGCTTTGTTCCCTAGATATGCAGGATGCCTACCTCCACATCCTTGTGCTTCCATCCCACCAGAGGTTCCTGAGGTTCTCCTTTCAGGGACAGCAATACCAGTTTGGGCCTTGCCCTTGGCCTTCCTCGGCACAGTGAGTGTTCACAAAATGCCTTGTGTTGGTGGCTGCAGCCCTCCGAGGTAGGGACACTACCCTACCTCGATGATTGACTCCTGGCATCAGCCACAAGGATCAGTTCCTGGCCCTTTGGAGAATACCTTTCGCTTATTCACCTCCTGGGGATTACTGTGAACATGTCCAATTCATTCCCTCAGCAGTGTCAAAGGCTACAGTATGTAAGGGCAGTCCTGGACATGGTGCAGGGAAAGGCATTCCTCTCGCCAGAGAGGGAAGTGCGCCTTTGGTCATTGGCCCACAAGGTCTCGGTATCACACCAGGTGCCAGCTCGGATCATGCTTCAACTCTTAGGTCACATGGCAGCTGCCATAGTGACAGCACCCTCCGCATATCTCTTTATGAGAATTCTGCAATGGACCCTCAAGGTGCAGTGGGATCAAAGGACAAACGATCTCGACCAGCCAGTCCTGTGGTTCAGACTCTCTTGTGGTGGTTCTTGACCTAGAATCTGGGGCTGGGAAAGCCCTTTCAAAGAGATTCCCTTTCCCAGGTTCTTACAACAGATGCCTCAGGCCTAGGATGGGGAGCCCATTTTCAAGATCAGCATACACAGGGGACATGGTTGCTGCTAGAGCCATCTTTCCACATCAGTGACCTAGAAATGAGGGCAGTTCTACATGTTAAGCGGTCCCTATTGACTCAAATGGACAACATGTCAGTAGTTTTCTACATCAACAAATGGGGGACCAACTCTTATCCTCTCTTTCAGGAGACCATGAGAGTGTGGTTCTGGGCCTTAGAACATGACTTATCACTCACCGCAGTCCATGTTCCAGGTGTCCAAAACACCTTGGCTGTATACCTCTCAACTGTACCACATTACAAGCAATGTTCCTCATTTTACTTCACAAAAGCTCTCTGTTCCACATTGTGAGGACTTGCCCCACATTCAGTATTAACATTTTAAAGCAAAACTCTATAGTAAATGATGCAAAAAATATATTATTCAATTAATAACAGACTTTCTGAACATAAATGCAAACATTTTAACAGTATTCTGAGCTTTTTAGGTAAAGATTTGATTAAGTGTTCCACATTTTGTTCATTTGTTCCACATTTTGAGAGGCAATATTCCACATTTGGGGGCCAAAACATTGAGAGATATGCTTGGCTGATGCCCTAAGCAGGCCGTGGTCAAGGGCTCAGGAATGGGAACTCCTCCAGTCTGTGGCTGATGATCTTTTTGTGATGGGGTCATCAGAGTTGGACCTCTTCACGTCCCTGTGCAACACAAAACTGCCTAGTTTTTGCTCACTCAGTCAGGGCCTGGTGTTTTCTGGCAAGATGCATTGTCCCTCTGTTGGACAAGGAGGTTCCTGGACCCCTTCCCTCCCATTCCCCTCCTTCAGTGGGTCCTGCTCAAGCTCCAAGCAGAGGGTGCAGAAATGATTCTTATAGCTCCACGTTGGCCTCACCAGATCTGGTTCCCCCAGTTGCAGCAGCTAACTGTGGATCCACCAGTTCCCCTGCCCTTGTCCTCCTGCTTACTGTCACAAAAGCAGGGCACTCTGGTTCACCTGGACTACACTTACATGCGTGGCTCCTGCAGATATAGCCACATCCTGTTTTGGAGTTTCTCCTAGGCCTGAGATCTTGGTGACAGCCAAAAACTGTGACTTAGTCTACTTAGGCCATGAAGTGGAAACAGTTTAGCTTTTGGGCCACTAATCATGGTTTGGACTCATTCCAGTGTCCTGTGAATGCTGTCATTGAGTATCTCCTTTCTCTTTCAGATACAGGCCTCTGCTATTCCTCCATCAAAGTGCACTTCCTGCAGTTTCAGCCTATCTTGCACCAGTAGAAGGCAAATATATTGCCCACTTGCATCTGGCCTGTACATTTTATGGGGCATACTGCATATGAAACCTCCCATTTGGGGTCCTATCCCTCCATAGGCTTTTATTTTTGTTAGAAAAGCTTACATTGCCTCCTTCACACCAGCCGTGGATTGTGAGCTGCTCTTCTGTCATGGAAAGTGTTATTTTTAATTGCAGATACTTCTGCCTGGAGGATTTTCGAGCTTCAGGCTCTGGCGTCTGTGGTGCCGTGTTAGTTTTCCACAGGAAACAGTGTCCTTGAGGACTAATCCTAAGTTTCTTCTTAAGGTACTGTCCACTTTACCCTTAATCAGGACATTCACCTGCCTGTTCAGGGTTTTAAATAATTGATTAGCAGTTTTTTTTTGACTATACTAACTGTACAGAAAGTATTTATATAGATTTTCTAGAAGTGCTGTGTTTGTTAAACACACTGATGCAAAACTATGCATTTTCACAAAGATTTAGCACTTTTATGAGCAAAGCTAATCAATTTTTAGAGTTAAATAAATCCCTGCTGTTTATTACCCTGAATATACTAATTGGTAGGCTCTTCTTCATACTCTGGATGTGCACAGGATGCTTTGTTACTATTTAGACCACACCTGGGACATACACCAGTATGATCAGCTTTTGTTTCCTTTGCCCAGAGGACCCTCGGAGTTCCAGTAGTAAAGCAGACTCTCATGTGGTTGGTGAACTGCATCACCTTTTGCTACAGCAAGTATGACAAGCCCTTACCAGGCTTGGTTAAGGGTCATTCCACCAGAGGTATCTCTGCTTCCTTTGCAGCACTATGGAATGTTTCTGCAGCAGACATCTGCGCGGCAGCTACCTGGAGCTCAGTGCATACCTTTGTGAAGCACTACAGTCTGGTCATAGCTTCCCATTGGAGATCTGGTTTAAGTTTAGTGATATTTCAGGGTCTTTTCTCCTGATAAGTTCCATTTTATTATTGCTTCTTATCCCCTCCCATTCGACATAGGTCAATTAGTACTGCTTGTTCCTCAGTCCTTGTGGTATGGCCTGCTACAAGAGCTCCAACTCTAAGTAAGATAGAACAGTTATGTAAGAACTTACTGTAACAGTAGATCTTTGAGAGGAGCTGTTGAAGTAGATACTGTTTTCTTTCCCTTCCCCCCCTGGTCTTTTTCTTCCTTCCTTTTCCCTTGTCGGGTTTATCTGTATTGCCTCGGTTCTCCATTTTTGAGTTAGCTGGATCTACAGTGGGAGAACTGAGGTGTGGCTGGGGACTGCCCCCTTTATTGCATTGGCTGATTCCTGAGATGGTCCGACTTCAGGGGGCTGCCCCCGTTAGGTACTGCTGGCTATGTTTTTTCCATGGGGTCCCAGTGCCTGGCAAAATAGTCCTTATGGTATGGCCTGCTGCAAGAGCTCCTCTCGAAGATCTACTGTTATGGTAAGTTCTTATGTAACTGTACTTTTCTGAGGTTAAATCTCATGAAAGTTGATGGAGCTCTCAAATTGATCAAGGAAAAACAACTGACACATTTATTTCCTTATTGTAAGAAAATACTAATCAAATATCTATTTTTAGTCAGCAGGAAGTTTGAGTGCATTAAGTCTGGGAGCCAGTAATCATTGCTTGAGATTTGCCAGCTGAGTCACACAATAAAGAACCCCCATCAGTATCCTCAGTGCAGGAAAAGTTTTCATGACCTACATCTCATCACTGTACAACAGATTCATGAAGGAGCAGGGCAATTTAAATTTACCAAATATCAGAGAAGTTTAAACAAACTAAATGCAGTTAAATGTACTGACAAAAGTTTTACTGTGCTGCATAAAACCATAACACACCAAATTCACAAGAAACCATATAAATGTGCTCAGTGGACCCTATTCATGAATGGGATGGGGTGGCTATGCACTGTGTAACTTGGTTAGCCACACCCACACATTCATGCTCACTGTGCCCCCTCGGCTGCATGCACACATTTGTTATGCCCCCTGCACACTGGATTCCTGGCTGAGCATGGAGCTCCGTGCATAGGCGGGTCAGGGTCTCCACGGGGAGGGCATGCCAGCACTCTACACCATTTATGAAAGTCGGAGAGCCAAATGCAGGGGCGGTGGCTATGCATCTGGAGGGCAGCAGTAATGGATACATGCTCCCTCCAGATGCTGCTGCACCCACTGGCACAAGTAGGAGGGTCATTGGACCCACTCAGGATGGTGCTACAGGTGTCAGGACGGGTGGCCAGCAAATGCCCCTGACAAAATGACCGGTGCTCTGTGTGCCCCCCTGCAACATGGTGCATACCAGTGTAAGTGATCCACTGTGGCTGACCTGGGTTCACAACCCCACCCTCACGAACCTCAGCACCAAGGGAGGGGATGCAGAAGGGAGCTGGGTGGGGGCCACTGCTTCATGAATGCAGTCCCTGTGTGGATTTCCCAGGGATGCAGAGCTGTGCTCACCTTTAGGTGCCAGCTCCACACCTCTTTGTGATTAGGGTCCAATGTGAAAAGAGTTTTGGCCAGAAGTGTAACTTGGTAGAACATCAGTGAATCCACTCACACTTCTTATCAAATCTGAGCCTGCCAGTCTTCCCAAGAACTATCGCCCAATAACCTGTTTGTGAACAACATATAAACTATACACTGGAACTGATGCAGACAGAGTCTATACTCATTTAGAGTGCAATAAGCTCATGGCAATAGAACAAAAAAGGCAATAAAAGAAAATCATATGGTACAAAGGACCATCTCCTGCTGAACAAAGCCATAATGGAGAGTTGCAAAAAATGCCAAAACCTTAGTGTAGCATGGATTGACTACAAAAAAGCATTTGATAGCATCCCACACTCCTGGATCATTGAGTGTTTACAGGTTCACAGGCTACATTCCACACTGATAAAAGTCATCACAACCACTATGAGAAAGTGACAAACCACCCTACAATTAAACCATAAGAAAGGTCAAATCACCATCCTAAATATAAACTTCCAACAAGGGATATTTCAAGGGTGACTCCTTGGCATTACTTCTGTTTTGCCTTGCCCTCAATCCATTAAGTAGCATAATCAATAACCTAGGCAAATAATACAACTTGAACCCCAGAAACAAAAGCAATCAACAGCTAACATATCACTACCTCCTCTTTGTAGATGACCTGAAGCTTTATAGTTCATCCAACAAACACTTGAAAGCACAACTACAAATTGCTAAGACCTTCTCTGATGGCTATCTGGATGACATTTGGTCTGAACAAATGTGCTAAACAACATTTATAGCAGGAAAGTTAACTAATAAGAAAATCTTAACCTGGCAGGCGTTGTGAAATAAAAGAACTCAAACAAGAGGAATGCACGAACATCTGGAGTAGCAACACAGCCCAATGGTGTAGGCAGGCATACTCACTGTAAACATTTGAGTACAGTTTTGTTGAGTGCCTGTCACAAACCATATACCTTTCTGTTAACATTTTCATTCTAATCTGTAGTATTTGGGTTACTTTAGGCCACTGAAGAGTGTCTCTATTCAAACTTCTGTTGTTTAGGAGGCAGATACATATATAACCTCTTTAGAGATTAGAAGCATCATTTGACAACAATCTGACTTGTTTGGAAAGGGGTGCCATTTGGAGAGGATGTGTACATTTTTTAATTGGGGGTTGCAACTGTTGGAGACTGTGCACAAAACAGAAATTTCTGGCTACACCCCTGACACAGCATGAACAAATGAGAGCAAAAACAGCAAGGAATATTTCAGAAAGTTGAAGCTCATACTGAAAACTGCTTTGACAACATGACATAAAGTGCAAGCTATAAACCAACTAGCCCTTCCAGTGATATCACACAGCTTTGGTGTGATTGACTGGCCACAGAAAATGTTGAACCAGCTAGCTATAAAATCAAGAAAACTGCTTTATGCTCACTAGTTAATATACAAAAAAACAGGGAGGGCGCTGTGGAGCTCCAACATGGTGGCACCTTTTTATTATAAGTGGCAACTTAAAATTGTCCCTACTCGCTATATTAAACAATTGAACAATTTTAAATTTGGGTGTATTAACAATCGGGACTCTCTTGCAGCAAGATGAGTCCAAAAAAGGACCCAAAAAGAACCTTGCAGAGCCTAGATGTTTATTTATTGGCTCAGGGCTATATGTCTAGATTAGGGCCCGTCTCCTCCAGAGAACTAACTCCTGAATTACCTGCAATGCAGATCCTGGTGATGTTAACAAAAATCCAGGCTACGGGGGATGAAACGAATAAACATTTAGCCGCAGTGGAAGCAGAACTGGAAAAGGATCATACTATACATGAGAATACCACTGCTATTAAAAAAATCAAACTGGGACCAAAAGGCAGCAAGAATGCAATGCTGCATTTGTGAGAGATATTAATCTCATTAAAGCAAAGGTGGAAACTCTTGATAACCTGCAAAGACAGGCTAATATGAGAATTGTTGGTTTCCCCTCCAAATATGCTGGTTCAATCAACACAAGCTGCAGTACACAAGTTGATATTTCAGGATCTTAAACTCCTACCTGCAGATGCTGGACTGAAAATAATAAAAGTCTTTACCATTCCTCAGAGGCCTAGGCAGTGTGGAGAGTCTCCCAGCATCAGCCACTCACTGCAATTGCTACACTCTCCCTGTCAGAGGCTCAGATTGCATTTCCCCAGGCCGCACGTTCTCAAGGAGAGATACTATGGGAAGGACACAGATTTTCCTTATTTCCAGATCTCGCAGCTCAGATGCAGGCACAAAAAAAGAACTTCAGCTGACAAACAGCTTCTACAAAATGGTATTGAAGTGAAGCTCAACTTCTCATCTCAGCTCCTAATTAAACATGACACCAAGTCGCATGTATTTGTGGACCCAGAAGCGGCTTCAGTCTTTGCTGAGAAACTGATTTCCAGCTCACTTCCAGTGGCCAGCTCATCAGACAAAGAAGGCTGATTGTTTACTTCTATACACCCAGGATTTATTAAAAGGGGGACTGTAATCCTTTGTAGTTAAGTGTGCCTAAACAAGGTTGTTACCTCTATTGTGATGTTCTGTTAATATTCTTAAGTATACAAAGGTTTATTTGGTCTTGCTTACATGATGAGAAGCTGCAGATTGAATAGATGCTACACAACACTATTTACTGAATTTTAACGCCATGTTTGATGTTCCTAAATGTACCTGTTACTGAAATAGTTTCTGTTAATGCCTCAATGTGGTGCATATGGCACCACTCAGTTTATGAACCAAATTAAATCCTGTTGTTCTTCTGTTACCACAGGGCAGGGCGTTTGCTGTGTGTATACCTGTGGGGACATTAGTCAACCTAATTGAGACCAGACTATCTGTTCTAATAACTCGTTACAGCTGTTGCAGTCTATTTTTCTTTTCCTCCAACCACGAGTCACACAAGGGAACTGTCTTCCTGGTTATGACCTGTATATTGATATTGTAATGAGAGTGTCAGGAACCTACAGGAGGTTAGTTTGGACTATACTCCTACAGAATTTTAGAGTAAACTCTGCACTACCTGGACTTAAGTATCTTACAGCTTACTATTGTAATATCTCTGTACATGTGCTGTGGTGGTTTTCAACCCTCAATATGTTTTTTCTTTTATGAGAAGCAGTATTGCTGTATTATCATAAATCCCAGAAATAAAAAGTAAAAAAAAAATACAAAAAACAGTCCATGCCCATATTATGTATTCCAAGGTCAGAGGGAGGCATGGGCCTCCTTGAGAGTGATTACATATGCAGGTCCACAATAGTGGGGCTACATACATACCTGCTGACTTCCTTGGACCCAAACATAGCCAAGGTTCTGCATCATGAAGAAAGCAAGCCTAAAATGACTTCACTCATCAAATTGGAGACGCCTTCAGGAGGGTAACAGAGATGGATGTTGAGCCACTAGTAGATAAGAAACAGTCAGCAACAGAAAGTGCAAGAATCAGGAAAGAAAATATAAGGACAAAGACCAACAGAAAAGAAAGAGCCACTGGAAAGCCCATAATTATAGTGGAAAATACAATGGGCTACTGGAACAACCACAAGGCTAAAGCCCTGACCCACAGTGGTTAAAAGAGTTGAATTTAGGTCATGAGATGAGAGATTGATAACAGCAGCCCAAGATAGTGGACTATGCACAAGATGGTTCACAAAATCCATAGGCCTGTATACCGAAAGACACAACAATGTAGCAAGACTAATTCACTGGAAACTGTGCTGGCACCATAACATACAGGTAGCAGAGAAACACTAGAAACATGAACCACAAAGAATCTCAGAGAATGAAGTAATGATCACATGGGATCACCCGTTACCAACTGCCAACAAAGCAGAATCAAGAAAAACAGATATTGTAATACAAGAATAAAAAACAAAGGTAGCATTGCTGATCAGAATAGCCACCCCCTAGTGACTACAGTGTCTTGTGTACAGAGAGATACAAAATCATGAACTATCAAGATATGCAGTCAGAAACCAAACTGATGTGGAATAAGAATGCCAAATCATCCAATAGTGCTCAGAGCAACGGGACTAATCAAAAAAAACTTTCAGGGTTTTTGTTTATTTTAAGGGATAAGAGCTGGGAGAGTTACATCGTGGAGAACAATTTAGAAATTGGTTAAGCCAGGTCAGAAATCAGGACAAGTTGGATAGCCCAAAGAAAAAAAACGCATTGCACATAGATAAATAAGTGAATAACAAATAAGATATATACTTAACTAACAACAGAGTTAGGGAAGAAAGAAGAAGGATAATAGAATGTAAAAGATTATAGTACAAAAGAACACTGCGACCGCATCACAGAGGTGCAAGGGATGCCATTTAGAGCATCACTGCCAAGCAGGAGAGGGGTGGGGATCTTTTGGATCCCCATGAGGGTACAGGGGGGAACTAGGAGTCTGTGATGAAAGCGTAGGGAGAAAGAAAGGGAATAACAAAAGAATATTTTAAAAGCAAAATGGATAGGCTAAAGATAAATAGAAGGGAAAAAATGAAAATAAAGAGTTTAAAGGAAAAAAGAAATAAAATAGATCATTTATCCAAAGGAATGATCCAGGCTAAAAAGATAAAAAAATGTTTTTTAAAATGGCTGCTTTAAAAATATTAACATGGAATGCTAAAGGGCTAAGATGTAGAACAAAAATGGTTAAGATTATAAACTATATAAACAGTAAATATATTAACTGCTTGTTAATACAAGAAACACATTTTTTAGAATCAGATTTTGCTTGGTTTCAGAAAAAATGGGGAAATGGTATGTATTCACCACATACATCACATGCCAGAGGGACTACCATGTTTTTCTGCAGAGGAACCTCCTCTAACATTCAGAAAGAATTTAGGGATCGAAATGGGAGACCTGTTATCACAGAACTAAAAACAGAATTTCAGGTTTTGACAATAGCAACCATTTATAGACCTAATTATAACAATCCATCATTCTTGCAATTGTCTAGCTTTAGCTCTCTGTATATTGTAGGGGGGGACTTCAGTTTAGTATTAAACAAATTAGATAGAATCTCAGGTGCCTTACATAATTTTAAGTCAGCAATAAAGGTCATAAAATCATTTATGGGGGATTTGAAATTAGTGGATCCATGGACCTACTTGAAGGAGGGAAAAAAGACAATATTCTTATTACTCTAAAGTGTATTACTCATACGTAAGAATTGATTATTTTTTAGTTTCAGAAACTATACTGTATATGGTTAAAGAAGTATTGTATCCAGGAATTCTGGTATCGGACCACTCCCCCTGTACATTGGGAACACAATTAATCCATCATACATTGATGTCTCTGCGGTGGAAAATGGATCCAGTAGTATTTAAGGATACTGTAAGTTCTGAAAATTTGGAAAAAGAAATGAGGGAATTTTTTAAAAGAAATGTAGAAGCAGATATAGATATAATGGTGGTATGGGACTCTTTCAAAGCATGGATAAGAGGGCTATTACAAGAACTAGGGGGTTGGAGGAAAAAAATGGCTTCAACAATATAGGATACTGGAAAATGAAATTAGTGTTTTGGAACAACTTCACTCCTCAACTCAAGATATGCAAATCTTCAGCCAGCTAACCAAAAAAATGCTTATAATAAATTGATTACAGAAAAAACAGAGACTCAAATATTAAAAATGAGCAAATTATTTCATCAATGCAGGTAAACCTTTAAAGTTAATGGCCTGGCAGAAAAAAAAAGACCAGGAGTGTAATAATATAATGCAGATAAAAGATAATAAGGGAATGCTGAATAAAAATCCAATGGATATAATGAACATCTTTGTGGAGTATCATAAAGAGCTATATACAGCTCAGGATACATTAAATGAGGAAGGGCAGACCAGTATTCTGGAAAAACTTAAATTAAGGCAATTAACCAATGAGACAAAAAAAGCACTGGATTAGCCTTTTACATATTTGGAAGTAGATGAAGCAGTGGAAGAAATGAAGCTAGGTAAAGCACCAGGACCAGATGGTTTACAACATGAATTTTACAAAAAAAATTAAAGAAATATTAATCCCTATTTTTGTTAAAATGTTTAATAAAATAATAGAATTAAAAAAGATCCCAAAGACTTTTTATGAAGCCTATATACTTTTTTTTTTCAAAAACAAGATAAAGATCCGGAATCATGCAAGTCGTATAGATCAATATCATTGTTAAACTCAGACTACAAGGTTTTTGCTAACATTCTGGCCAAGAGATTAGATAGGGTCCTGCCAGAGCTTATAAATCAAGATCAAAATTGATTTATTAAAGGAAGAAAAATAATGGAAAATATCAGACGTACCATAAATATATTGGAAAATAGGGATGAGAAAGACTATGTTCTAGTAACGGTCGATGCAGAAAAGGCTTTTGATCATGTAGAATGGGACTTCATTATTCAAACAATGCAGAAAATGAACTTTGGTGATAACTTTGTGGAGTGGGTAAAAATGATATATTATCTCCCTACAGTACAAATAAAAATTAATAGTATGCTGTTCCCGGGGTTTAAATTGTCATGAGGAACATGACAGGGCTGCCCTATTTCCCCACTGATATTTGCAATTAATATTGAATCATGGGCTGAATATATATGACAAAATGATAATATCAAAGGTATACAATATAGAGATACATATTATAAAATAAATATACATGCAGATGATGCCCTTTTGTATATGGATAATGATCAAGAGTCTATTTTAGAATTTATAAGGATATCGGAACAGTTTGGAAAAGAGTCGGGTTTTAAGATTAATTATGAGAAAACCTCGATACTCAGAACCAGGATGTGGGGAATAGTATTTAAAACAATAACTACTGGCTGAAGTTGAGTCATTTAGATATTTAGGAATTACACTCACTAAAAGATGGATAAATTAATACTAATGAATCATGAAAATTATCAACTAATTAAAACAGACTTAGATAGATGGAAGAGCTTACCTCTTACTTTATTTGAAAAAGTTAATTTGGTTAAATGCAAGTTTTACCTAAAGTATTATATGTCTTTCAAGCCCTTCCAATAGAAGTCCCAATGTCCTTCTTCAAATCCATAAAAAATAATTACCAATTATGTATGGCTGAATAAAAGCAACGAGAATAGCATACAACAAAATTGGTGCTTCAGAAGAACAAGGAGGATGAGCTATACCTGATTTCAATAAATATTACTTAGTTTCACAGGTGACTATAATATGGAGTTGGATTATTATCAAACAGAACAGAGAAACTCTGTTGTAATGGAGAAATCAACAGTGAAATCTCTATCACTTAATTTTTTTTATTCTCAGGGCAAGAACTGGATTAATTCAAACTAAAAGATTATCCTATATCACTACTCACAACACTTAAATGTTGGAATCAACTTCATAAAAGTCTTAAAATTTGACATAGGAGTTACAAAATATACTCTGCTGCACAATAACTGGAACTGTCCTTCATCAATTAATGATCAGATTACCAAACTATGAATTTCATATGGCTTACTAGAATATGGCCAACTGTTTGATAAGGAAGTATTTTTGTCATTTGAAAGGTTAAGAGAACAATTTTCTGTTCCAGCTGCACATATGTTTAAATATATACAAATTAAACAGTATATAAAAAAGACAAATGGAGAATTACAATTGTGTTCAACACCAGTCTTGGAAAAATTAGAGAAACAAAAGGAAAATAAAAATTGATTTCAATATTATACAGATCTCTTTTGGGATTATTATAGAAGAAACAGACAAATTAAAACAGCAATGGCAAATAGAACTAGGAAAATAAGTTACTGAAGAAATATCAGAGGAATTATGGAATAGGATTTTGGGTACTGCTTTTGTGAATATTAAATCAACTAAATTAAGGCAAATCCAATATATCATTTTACATAGGACATATCTCACCCCATACAAACTTCATAAAATTAATGTAGAATTAAATGATAAATGCACTAGGTGTACAACCACATAGGGCACATTGATGCATCTAATCCATGATTGTCCCTTTTTGACTAATTTTTGGTCCAAAATATATAATATTATCAAAAAGGTTATAAATAAACAAATATTCAAGATTCTATTTACCATGTTTGGATCAATGGATCATGGTAACTTGATAGATCAGGCTCAACGAGCATTTATATCAAAAGCTCTGACAACTGCAAAGGAAAATGCATATTAATAAAATAGAAATACCTAAACCACCAGACTTTAAACATGGATAAATTATATGGTGGATGCGATAAATCTTGAAAGGGTCCAGTATGTAAAAGAGTTACAGGAGGTGACATTTGGGAAGATGTGGCAACCTTTTAATACTTTATTATCTGAAGGTGTATAAATTAGGGGAAGAAAGTGAACTAATGAAGAAAAAGAAAAAAGGGAAAGAAAGGGGGGGAAAGCAACATGAATAAAAAGAATGCCTGGATCATATCCTTAGGATAGAGAAGAGTAGGAGGTTATGATGAAAAATAACATTATTGGGTAATAGTCTGATGAAATCCGATTATCAGATAAACTATATTCCCAATCATGTTATAACTGAACCTCAATTTAAAAAAAAGAATTTTCATGCACATTTAAATGTCTTACCAATATTCATGACACCATATGAACTGCAAAAGGAAGCCATCCTGGGGATGTTGCATGTTTTGAGAAGAGCTCTCTCAAAATCATTAAAGACTAATACAGTACTGATTTTCAAATGTTTTAATATGCCCTTGCTCAAGAATGGGGTCCATTCTTGTCATGATATTAGAAAACCCTAAACATTTGTAGACCCTAACCAAGGGGAGAGAGCTAGAAT
The DNA here is from genome assembly GCA_016271365.2 of Neoceratodus forsteri. Taxonomy (NCBI): domain Eukaryota; kingdom Metazoa; phylum Chordata; order Ceratodontiformes; family Ceratodontidae; genus Neoceratodus; species Neoceratodus forsteri. The sequence continues at coordinate 1,466,405,332 of CM057459.1, forward strand.
AAGGACACACAAATAGTTTCAGTAGTGCTTGGGGTAATGGGGCTAATCAAAAATAACTTTCAGACACACCTAAGTATACTACCAATATGCAGGACACCTTATGAACTAGAAAGGGAAGCCATCCAAGGGATGTTGTGCATGCTGAGAAGAGCACTCTTAGCAAATATCGAAGTATACAATGCACACTTTTTTTTCATTTTTTATTTTTTATACTTGTTAGCAAGATGGGCAAATTGCCCATTTTCACAAGTGACATGTTTTACATAAAAAAATACTATTAATTATAAGACTTTACAATAACATTCATATAAAATAACATACATACATATAATTCCAATATGATAAACTTTACTACGACATCTAACTTACTAATTCATTCATGTTGTATGTTAATGAAAATATTTACTCTGATAAAGTGTCAAGCCATTGTAATAATCCATACTTAAATGCCCTCACCATTCTACAGTTAATAACTGCTAAAGGAATACTATTAAAAATATTGCCCTATAAATCACAGACCTTTGACCTATGACTTTCTTATATAATGGAATCCTAAACAACCCCCTGGACTGAGACCTAGTCATATTTAAACAATATGAACAAGGAAAAAGAGCTTGTATAGTAGGGGGCAAACATCCCAAAGTCCCCTTAAATGCACATATCCCCAATTTAATGTTCATTCTATCTAAAAATGAAGGACAATTGGCTTCTCTGGACAAAATACAGTAGTGTGTTTGTATGGCAGACCTGTCATAAACTGTAAGATACTGTGATAGGTAACCCTAAGTTTCTGTAACATTTTTTCATTTGTTCCCGAATAAATCATTAACCCATAATCAGACACACTTAACAATAGACTATGTGCCACCAACCTTCTTGATTCTGGAACTAGAAAAGATTTTATCCTAAAGAGCATTCCCAATCTCTGATGAATTTTCCTAACAACTATACTATCCTGTTTATCAAAAGAAAAACGAGAATCCAAAGTGATCCCTAAGTAATTAAAACTGTCCATCAGTTCTATCACTTTACCTTGCAGGTCTACTATTGGAACTGTAATATTTCTTGATTTCCTGGAACATGTAAAACCATTGCCTTAGTTTTTGATGAATTAAGAACCAAGTTACGAGAACATAGCCAAATCTGGAATTTTTCAAAGTCCTGTTGGACCTTGGCTAATGCACAATCCAGGTTAGAACCTATTGCATATATTACCATATCATCTGCGTATAGGATTATTCTTGACCCAATGCAAACACTCAGAGCAGCATTCATAAAAAGTGAAAAAAGTAAGGGGCCCAAGACTGAGCCCTGAGGAACCCCACACGAAATCGGAAGAGATTTGGAACAGGCGTTTGCAGTAATGGTCTTATGCTTCTTATTATGCAAATAGTCTGAAAACCATACATAGATACATAGATACATAGACAGTGTTGGCAGATAAGGGCCTATGGCCCACCTAGTCTGCCCATTTGAGCTTGTAAGTTCAGTTTGTTTTCCTAGAAGTCTATTCCCCTTACCCCTGACCTCTAGAATTCCTTTATGTCTATCCCATGCATTCTTAAATCCCGTGATTGTTTCAGCCCCACCACTTCCTCTGGCAGGGTGTTCCACTTGTCCACCACCCGTTCTGTGAAGAAATTCTTCCTCATGTTTCCTCTAGATCGTCCTCCCTCCAACTTCATCCCATGCCCTCTAGTCCTGAAACATCTTTTTCGCTTAAAATAGTGTTTTCCTGCACCCTGTTCCTCCCTGTAAGATACTTGTATGTCTCTATCATATCCCCTCTCTCCCTCCTCTCCTCCAGGGAGTACATGTTCAGTTCCTTCAACCTGTCTTCATAGGACTTGTGATGCAACCCATGCACCATCTTTGTTGCCCTCCTCTGAACCTTCTCTACCCTGTCTATGTCCTTATATAGGTATGGTCTCCAGAACTGTACACTGTACTCCAGGTGGGGCCTCACTAGTGTCTTGTATAGCGGAATTATGACCTCCCTTTTCCTGCTGGTGATGCCTCTGCCTACATCCCAGCATCCTATTTGCTTTACCTGATGCCTTGTCACACTGTTTCCCTACCTTGGGGTCATCAGGATGACAACCCCAAGATCCCTTTCCTGCTTGGTGCATGCTATATCCTCACCCCCCAACTGATATATTGTGCCAGGGTTTTTGTGCCCCATATGCATTATCTTGCACTTCTTTGCATTGAATTTCAACTGCCAAACCCTTGACCATTCTTCAAGTTTCTGCAGGTCCTTCTCATTCTGTCTACACCCTCTGGTGTGTCTACTCTGTTACAGAGCTTTGCGTCATCAGTGAACAGTGAAATTCTGCCTTCTATATCCTGTGCAATGTCACTGATGAAGATGTTGAATAGGACCGGTCCCAGCATTGATCCCTGTGGTACCCCACTGGTCACTCTTCCCTCTGTGGAGTGACAGCCATTTACCACCACCCTCTGTGTCCTGCCACCCAGCCAGTTACCTACCCACCACACTACTGTCCTGCCCACACCCATATTCCCCAGTTTGTGTAATAGTCTTCTATGTGGCACAGTGTCAAAGGCCTTGCTGAAGTCCAGATAGGCCATGTCCACTGCCCTCCCCTGATCCACCTCCCTAGTCACCCAGTCAAAAAATTCAATGAGGTTGGTCTGACATGACCTCCCCTGGTGAAACCATGCTGCCTTGGGTCCTGTAGTCCATTGACAACCAGATGTTCCACCAATCTCTCCTTCAGTAGTGCTTCCATGATCTTTCCCACTACCAAGGTGAGGCTGACTGGTCTGTAGTTCCCTGCTTCCTCTTTGTTTCCTTGTTTGCTTCCTCTTTATTTCTGGTGATGTCATAGAATGACATCACCAGAAATATAAACTTCCTTCAGGGATTCCAATAACTGGGAATGATTAACCAAATCAAAGGCCTTGATGAGGTTCACAATCACTGCAGTGACAGAGTGCCCCGAGTCCAGGGCACTCCGTACACTGCTTGTGAACCCCACCAAGGCCATCTCAGTGTTATGATTTCTCCTAAATCCATGCTGACAATTGGACAACAGGCTATATTTGGACAAAAAAATCCTGAAACTGATCAAAAACTATTCTTTTGAGAATCTTGGACATTGATGCCAACAAAGAGATAGGTCTATAATGCGAGACCATGTTCCTGCTACTGGTTTTAAATATTGGTTTGATGACAGTCAACTTCCAAATCTCTGGAAAGACGTTATTGCAAAGTGAGAAATTAATCAAAGCTGACAAAGAAGAAGCCAGCACTCTTATAACCAATTTAAGGAATCTATAATCAGTCATATCCTGTCCCATTATTGGCTTGGGATTATATTCAAGAATGTATGAAGTTACTATTTCAGGGGTTATAGCACAAAAATGAAACCGAGGGTGATTGTTACTTACTTCACCATCAGTAAGCAAGTTAAGATTTGAGTCCAGATTTTGTTGGAACTTTGTTATGTCCCCAAAAAACTCATTAAACAATGTGGATACTTGACTTGGTCACTTACTAAATGATCTCCTTTCTGAGGGGGAGATAACTAACTTATTTGAGTTCCTTCCCATTAAATTGTTAAGTGTGTGCTGATTTGCTTGGGATTACCTAGAAATGATAATTGTTTATTTTTAAAGAAATCAATCTTTGCTTTCCTGATAGCTGACTTACATCTGTTCCTAAGAATCTTATACTCACCACATGGTTAGGATTGTGACTTCTTTTAAATGCTTTCAAGCTTTATCTCTATGTCTCATCAGGGATAATAAATCTGTGAGAATAGTGCAGTTTGTGCTGTTGGAGACTGAAACAGAGGATCATGAAGCTGGAGGTAAGGAATGCTGAGCACACGGGGAGCTGCAGAGGGAACTGTTTTTTTTTTTTTTTCCTGTGGATATATATTTTGTTCTTCTAGTCCCAGCTTTGAATAGCAGCAGCTTGTGTTTCTGAACAATGCAGTTTGTGCTGCTGGAGACAGAAATGGAGGATCATGAAGCTGGAGGTAAGGAATGCTGAGCACACGGGGAGCTGCAGAGGGAACTGTTTAGTTTCTGTGGAGAGATATCCTTTGTTCTTCTAGTCCCAGCTTTGTACAGCAGCAGCTTGTGTTTCTGAATAGTGCAGTTTGTGCTGTTGGAGACTGAAACAGAAGATCATGAAGCTGGAGGTAAGGAATGCTGAGCACACGGGGAGCTGCAGAGGAACGGTTTATTTTCTGTGGATATATATTCTTTGTTCTTCTAGTACAAGCTTTGAACGGCAGCTTGTGTTTCTGAATAGTGCAGTTTGTGCTGTTGGAGACTGAAACAGAGGATCATGAAGCTGGAGGTAAGGCACACAGAGCTGCTGTGTAAACAAACTAACGTTACACAAGACAAAATAGAGTTAGTCTGACATGCTTTTATCAAAGGTACTTTTAAATGTGTGCAGTAAATAAGACAATATTATAGGAAGGTTTCAAACCTTAAACTAAGACCTTGTAACAGATTTATTTGTTAACTGAGTAGGGTCACTAGAAGGTCTCTTTTCAGAAGTGAGCCCCATGCTTAAAGCATCTAGTAGTACAAAAGGATAAACATAATTACATCATCATAGAATGTACATTACACATTCAAAGTAGGTCAATAAATGCTAGTTAAAACAGGTACACTTCGACATAGTCAGTCATTCTGTACTTTTCTAGACCCTGGAACTGTTGACTCTGAATATTTGTATATGTTTATCATTCTGAAGAATTTGTCATACCTTCCCGGTTCATACCTAAATATAGGCATTCAGTTGTCTAGTTTACCTACGCAGTTACCAAAAACAAACCAGTTAAATAAATCAGTAAATAAATACTAGTGGGGAGCAGTGTCAGTGACTCAGTAGGTAGCACACTTGCTTCTGAGGCTGGGAGATCAGAGGGCTGTGGGTTCAGTTCCCACACCTGGCACTTGGGTTAATATCCCAATACTGACACTGTAGTGCAGCATGAGGGGCGTGCTGCACTTCTGAGGTGCCGTCTTTCAGATGAGATGTTAAACCGAGGTCCCATCTGCCTGTTTAGGTAGTTTGGGTGGATGTGAAAGATCTTATGGCACTTCTCAAAAAGAGTAGGGGAATGTCCCCGGAGTCCTGGTCAAATTCCCCCATTCATTAAAAATACCACCAACAGCTGAAAACAAATCTGGTTCAATTTTAGTTGGCATCTATCTGTATCCCCCTCTGCCGGAACAAGGCTGAGAATAAGCAAAAAATTGTCTAGTCCTCCTCCTTCCCGGTCAACAAAAACTAAATAAAAATAAAGTTAAAAAATATTTTTTTGGGGGTATACATTTTGGGGGTGTTTCCATAAGTAAAATTTGTGATCACTAAGGTGGAAGAAGAGGTCATCAGGTGTCACAGGGCCCTCTTTGACTGTTATTAGCAGCAGTAAGCGTTCTGTCTTCTCACTAGTTTACTCAATTGTAACAAACTAGTGAGAAGAGAGAATTCCTCCTGCTGCTTTGACAACAGTCAGAGAAGGCACTGCAACATCTGAGGTCCCCTTCCTCCATGGCGATCTCAATCCTTTCCCATGCCACCATTACATCACTGTTTCTCACATTGAGAAAGATGTCCTTTATTTTACCCCTGTGAACCCACCATGATTGTGCAGTACAACTTGTTTTACGTGACTAGCTATCCATCAACAGTTTTTTTTTTTTTTTTTTTTACTTTTTTTTTTTAATTTCCACATTTGAATCTTGAAGTGCTCACTGCTTCCCATGGAACTCATGCATCACTGCTGCTCATCAGTGCCAAACCCACGAGTTCTCTGTCTCTGAGATTGTCAGAGTTTGGGGCAGGGGTAAGTTTTGCCATGGCCAGCAGTCGTTGTCACTCCTCTATTGCCGTTTCTCCTCTGTTGGATATTCCCTCGACCAGTTCTCTGGTGAAATGGTGTCAGCGTGGCTCAGTTGGTAGCACATCTGCCTCTGGACCAGAAGGTCATGGTTTCTCATCCCACACCAGGATAGACTTGCACCTAAAAATCGCTGGCATCTGAGTGCAGTATTAGGGGGTGCTGTACTGCTGGGGTGTTCCGTCCTTCGGATGAGACGTTAAACCGAGGTCCCTTCTGCCCATCCTGGTGTTGTCCTGGTGGGTGTCCAGGTGGAAGTAAAAGAACCCAGGGTACTCTTCGTAAAGAGCAGGGAACATTCCCAGTGTCCTGGCCAACATTCCCCTTCCCATTAACTGGTTCATGCAATTATCCAGGCTGTGTGTGGGTGATGATGTGCGATATGGCCGCCACCACACATTCAGTCACTTCACTACCAGTCTAGCACTGCTTGTAAAGCACTTTGGGATACTGTGTATGAAAAGTGCTATATAAATGCTGATTATTCTTCTTCTTCTTCCTGCAATCCTGCGATGTCTGTCTCCAGCCCTTACACATGACATCAGTTTCATGAGAGCAGTGGGGGGGATGAGAGACCCGCACACTAGACCACCGGACACGTCAGCTCAGCAGGGTAAAAAAAAAAAAAAATATCAGGGGCAAAGTGCCATAGAAAGGGCTGTATGACACTTTGCCACTTTGCTCTGATGGCTCTTAGTGTATGCGGCATTGTTCCACATGGAGGGTCCATCAATTGGGGGGGGGGCTAAAAATTGAATGAATCGAAAGGCCAGCATATTTACCCTAGCTTTTGATGTTTAACATTGTCTCATCCCACATAAAACATTGTGGGGAATATAAATGCTACCCCCTCTTCAGGCAGCACTGGTACTGGCCTGTGTCACTGCCTTGTGTCACCTATTGTCATCTAGATCCAGGTCCAACCCGACTTTTGGTTGGTTGTGTTGGTCTGATTGGATCTGTGGTTGCTGAGATTGTCCGGGTGTTTCTTGGGGAGTGGGATCTTTCCTGTGGCTTTGAAAGTGGCCTTGGTCAGACCCCGTTTGAAGAAACCCTCAATGGACCCAGAGTACCTCGTCAACTACAGAGCGGTCTCAAACCTCCCATTCTTAGTGCAGGTTTTAGAAAAAGTGGTGGCCATCTAGCTTAAGGCTCGTCTCACCCCCCTCTGCCACTTCTGAGTATTTCCAATCTGGATTTAGAGACGGGTACAGCACGGAGACTGCCCTGGTGAGTGTGCTTAACGTTCTCCTGATAGCGAGAGTTAAAGGAGAGTGTACCATTCTTGTTCTCCTGGATCTCTCTGCAGCATTTGACACCGTGGACCATGAGGTGTTAATGGATCTCCTGTGGAACTGGTGTGGACTAACTGGCAAGGTCACCAGCTGGTTTAGGTCCTGCCTCATAGGTAGAGTGCAGAGGGTGACGTGGGGTTGTCTCATCTAGCCCGATGCCACTATGCTGTGGAGTTCTGCAGGAGTTGGTTCTGTTGCCTCTGTTGTTCATGGTGTACATGCTGACGTTAGGAGATGTTATGAGGTGGTTTGGGCTGGGTTTTCATTGATATGCTGATGATGCCAGTTATACCTGCCCTGTGCACCTGGAAACCAGATGGCATCCTCCATGTTTAAAGGAAATTTCTGATGTAGGGAGCTTCTAGATATTGTGGTAGCTGCCCTCATGGACAGTTATTCTAGCCAGGATTTATTAAGAAATAACATACCATACCTTCGGTGGTATGCCTCGTAACGCTTATGTAGACCCAGTCGGTTTGCTCAATTTCTGTGAACTGGTGCTTCTGACACGCCCCCATACTTCAACACATAATGACGTGTGGCAAGGGAGAGCACAGGGGCGTGCCCCATTGAAATGGATGGGGCTTGATTTTTCTTCCATTTTTAAGCTAAAGAATAGTCCATGTACAGATTAATAAAGGACACCGCTCGACTAACAAGGGCCTTGTAGGTAGGAAAATCACTTTAACACCTGCCTAGATGAGATTCTGAACTGAATGGCTCAAGACTTGCTACGACTCAACCCGGACAGGATGGAGGTACTAGTAGTGGATCCTGGTCATCGATGAGATGGGGATGGTTGGGGAATGATCCTGGTTTGATACGGGAGGTATTCCCTTGACCCCCTCTGCTTGATTCAGGGATCTGGGTGTGGTCCTTGACGATGGTCTGACACTTGATGTTCAGGTGTCTGCTGTCATCCAAAGTTCCTTTTACCATCTCAGGAACATTGCCTGGATCTGGGCCCTGATACCAGCTGATGACCTGGCCACTCTAGTGCATGCCTTTGTCATGACTAGATTATATCCAGACCCTGATACCAGCTGATGACGTGGCCACTCTAGTGCATGCCTTCATCACGACTAGGGTAGATTACTGCAATGTTCTGTACCTTGGTCTATCTGGAGGCAATCTCTACCATCTGCAGCTGGTGCAGAAAGTGGTGGCCAGGCTGCTGACTGGCATCTCCAGATTTGACCATGTCATACTGGTCCTTCGCGGACTGCACTGGCTGCCGATAAGATGGATATTTGCCTTCAAGGTTGGAGTACTGATCTGTAAAGCCCTGCACATACAGGGACCAGATTACCTGCAAGACCTCCTGGTTTCTTACTGCCCGACTCATGCTCTCCGGTCCTATGAGGGTTGCCTCCTGGTGGTTTCCAGGGCTGGGTCATGGCAATCTGGAGATTGTGCCTTCTTTGTTAACGCACCAGTCCTGTGGAATTCACTGCCAGTCTATCTCAGGGAGGCATCCTTCATGGAAACCTTTAAAAAAAGGGCTAAAAACATTTTTGTTCAATTAAGTTTTTATTTAGATTTCTGAAGGTTTATTATACTGACTCGTTTTTATTTTATGTGACAGATAGATTTTTAAAAACTGTTTAATTCTCTGCAAGGTGTGGCTGTAAATTGTGGTTGTTAATTTTGACGATATTGTTTTAAAATATTGTACAGCACTCGAGACTCCAGGAAGGACACGTTATAAATAAAGTTTCTATCTATCTGCCCTGGGGGAGCAGGCTGGGTGCAGAGAACTTCCATGTCTGGGGGATATATAATGAGATTGCTTTCTGGGAGCCTCTTGCACTCAGCTGCATAGAAACAAAGAAACATAGAAGTTGATGGCCGATAAGGACCGCAAAGGTCCATCCAGTCTGCCCATTTTATTTCTACCTTATGAATGTGCCGTGAGCCTTTACTCTGTCAATGACCTATCTATTCATACTCATCTGTATTGCTCCCTATGCCTAGCCCATGCCTGTTTGAAGCCCTGCACTGTATTCATATCCACCACTTCCTGGGTAGGCCATTCTATGCATCCACTATCCTTTCTGTGAAAAGAACTTCTCACATTACCCTTAATCAGCCTCCCTCTAATCTCATGCTGTGTCCTCTTGTCCTGCTATTTTCTTATATTGAAACATGTTAGACTCTTTCACCTTGTTAATGCCCTTAAGGTGTTTGAATGTTTCGATCATATCACCTTCCCCCTCCTTTGTTCTAGGGTATACATATTGAGCTCCATTAATCTGCCCTCATATGTTTTCTGATGCATTCCCTGCACCATTTTGTTAATGTCCTTGTGAAGGTGTGGCCTCCAGTACTCACATAGTACTCCAGATGGGAACCTAACCAGTGTCTTGTAAAGAGGGATTATTACCTCCTTATACGACTTGTGTTACCCCTACTAATACACCCCAACATCCCCTAGCCTTACCTACTGCTTTAGTGGTCTGCTTGGTTGATTTCAGGTCATCTGTGATGATGATGCCCAAATCTTTCTTCCTTGGAATTGCAGCAACTCCTTCCCAACCTATAGGTGACTTCAGGGTTTCTCTTCCCTATGTGCATGATCTTGTACTTCTTTGTGTTAAACCCTATTTGCCACTCTTCTGACCATTTTGCCAGTTTATCCAGATCTCTTCTCATTTTGCCCACCCCATCTGGATCATCTACTCTGTTGCAGATCTTCGTGTCATCTGCAAACAGACAAACCTTACCCTCCAGTCCATCTGCAATGTCACTGATGAAGATATTGAAGAGGACTGATCCCTGAGGTACCCCACTTGTGACTTGCATCTCTTCTGACTGTATACCATTTACCACCACTCTCTGTTTTCTGCCTGCCAACCAGTTTGCCAGCCAGTTGACCAACTTCTGACCCACTCCAAGTCTACCATTTAAGGTTCGTGCCACTCACTCTCCATATAAGGAACACCAGCTGATAGGCACAGTTCTTTCTAGCCACTTCTTCCCACATGGGATACCCAGGGTGATGAGAGACAAAGTGAAGGAAGTGGGCCTGTTTACACCTTAAACATCAGCCTGGCCAGGGACCCCTGAAGTTATCAGCCATATTTAACATCTAATCAGGGAGGTGAGAATCGCAGCACAGTTCTGCCCTGTCTTGCTCAGATTACTCAGCAGCTGAGTCCTTTACAAAAATGCAGCTCAGGTGAAAAGAAAAGAGTATTAGTAAATATATTTGGGGGATTGAAGGGGGCCCCTGGCAACCAGTTTGCCAACCAGTTGACCACTTTCTGACCCACCCCAAGGCTACTCATCTTATTAATCAATCTTCTGTGTGGAACAGTATCAAAAGCTTTGCTGAAGTCAAGGTAGGTGATATCAACTGCACTCCCTTGGTCCACCACTCTAGTTACCCAGTCAAATAAATCTATGAGATTAGTTTGACAAGACCTTCCTGTTGTAAACCCATGCTGTCTTGGATCCTGTACGCCTATGGATTCCAGGTGTTGCACTATCCTTTCCTTAAGGAATGCCTCCATAATCTTACCCGCTACTGAGGTAAGACTGACTGGTCTGTAGTTCCCTGCCTCCTCCGTGCTACCACTCTTGTGGAGCTGGATCACATGAGCCCTTCTCCAGTCTTCTGGGACCTCTCTTGTATTCAGAGACTCACTAAACAGTTCTGATGATGGCTCTGCTAGTTCCACCTTAGCTCATTTAGTACCCTGGGATGTATGCCATCCGGTCCTATTGCCTTGTCCACCCTGAACTTACCGAGCTCTTGTAGGACCCTTTCTTTTGTGAAGGGACTTGTGCACACCGCCCTCCCCCGTGTCCATGGTGCTGAGCTATGGGCTCTGTCCTACCTTCTCCTCAGTAAATATTGAGCAGAAGTATCTATTTAGGATAGATGCTTTTCCTTGGTTCTCCTCCACACACTCCCCCTTATCCCCTTTGATGTTAGCAATACCTCTTCTGGATTTTCTCCTTTTCACTAAGGTATCAGTAGAAAGTCTTGTCCCCTTCTTTTACTGGTCATGCTAGTGTTTCCTTGGTTTGGGTCTTTGCCTGCCTTATTGCCTTCCCTGCTTCCGTTAGGGAAGTTTGGTATGCCTCCCTATCTTCGTTCTGCTGCGATCCCTTATATTTCCTGAAGGCCAGTCTTTTGGCTCTGTCCTTTTCTGCTACTGTTTTGAGAACCATAGTGGTTTCCTCCTTCTTTTGCTCTTGCTTTTCTCCCTAACACAATGGGATGTTGCTTCACGTATTGCATTCTTAATGCTTGCACTCTTCGCCTGTACCCCCTCACCTGTATTTCTTTTTGCCAGGGCTAGCTTAACTCTGTTGGTCATCTTATCAAAGTCAGCTTCTCTGAAGTCCCATATTTTTGCCTTGGAATGGGATCATTTAGTTCTAGTGGCCAAACTGAACCATACCATGTGATGGTCACTGGCCTCCGAGTGACCGTCTACCTGGAGTTCTGTGATCTTTTCTCCGTTAGTCATTACTAGATCTAGGATAGCCATGTCTCTTGTGGGTTGTTGTACCAGTTGTTTGAGGCTCTCCCCTAGCAGGGAATCCATTATGGACCAGATATTCAGAAATGTGTAAAGGCAGGCGCAAGTCCAGCGCAACACAAACCAGATGAGCCGCGGCTCCGTGGGTGCCTTATACAGAAGTTGAGCAGGCTGAACCGCACCAGTGCAACTTGGCTGAATATGGCACACATGCGCCACGGCGCAACCTGAGATGCGCCGGCACAACCGTGGAAGCGCAGAGCAGACCTGCGCATCAACACTGGTGGACAGTGCACATAGAAGAGACCAAGGGACACAGCCAGGAAAGCACAGTGATAACGGCCACAGGACCCCCCCACCAGCAGAGCATACCAGTGCACACACAGGCACCCAGGAACCGTACCCCAGAACACAATGGTGGCACGGCCAGCAGGCAACAGGAGGGGACAGTGGCCAACACAAGGGTGCCCCCCGGCACCAGCCAGCCTGCCGTGCCCACTGCCATGTTGCATTGGCAGTCCACCCCCAGGACCATGGAGCCAAACACACCCATGCCCCACATGCACACAGGTAGCCCACACGCCAGGCAGTCAAAGAGCCAGGCCCAGGCAGGTGCCAGACCACATGGGATGGGGTGCCCAACAGGAGATGCAGAAGTCCCCATCCCAGCATGCGGACATTAACAGAATGATGACCCTGGCTGTGCCACCACCATGCACACACCTGCCGCCCACCCTGACCAGTGCCCCATGGAGTCCCCAAGCCACACAGCACACCCTCTGAACCAGGGATGGCCCCCACCACATCATGACACACCACTGTACACAGCAGGGAACCATGGTAGCACCATGTGCCCCCCACCTCTGTGCACACACCATGAACAGACACCGGATCACTGCAGCATGGCTCCACATGCCGCCCTGCACATCAGACACGGACACAGGCATGTAGGTAAAAGGTTTATAAAAGTAGAATGTGTAGAACAATAGAAACAACAGGGGTCAGGGACAGGGTAGGTACAATGATGGATGGGGACAGGGAACAGGGTCTGTACAGCAGGAAGGGGGACTGTAGGGGAACAGGGGCAACAGGGGGTATCTGGGGCTATATATATATCTGACTTCATCATTGTCCACAGACGGATGCCCCACCACACCTCTGTCCACGCCTGTTTGCTGCCTTCATTCATTGGATGACGACCACCACTTCCAGGACACTGGAGGCCACGAACAGGATCTGATCAGGAGCGTTGTCTGTGTCCTCCAAGGTCATTGGGCCGCTGGCCACCTGACACCTATGGCAAGGGAAAGGACAAGTGATCAGTGCAATGGCTCAGGCAACCATGCCAACCCACAGTGCACAATGGTCAGTATGAGCACACACCCCTGGAGAGCCTGGTATGGACACCCGCATGGGGGTTCAACGCCAGCCGACAACTTGGCACACCATGGTGGTGCAGAGAGCTTGATGTCGCTGTGCAGCAACCACACAACCGGACAATGACAGTCACATGGCACACTGCAACAGCAGCACTGCAGCACTACCGGTGGCATCCGTACGCATGCTCAACCCACCAACAGCTATCACATGGGGCCAAAGGACAGGCCACATTGGTGTGCATGATGGACTGTGCGACACACACAGCTGTCAAGGCACATGGCACAGGCGGCCATGGCCGTACCCACTCCCCACTGCTATCCCCCATGTACACTGAGAATGACCATGACATTGCTTACCTGCCCCTGTGGTGCAGCTGGCACTGGTTACTCTCCATCAGGGCTCGCCGCCCTGTTCCGCTCCGCCTCCGCCCTGGCCCACTTGCGGTCTCCGGCACTGGGAAGGGAAAGAAGAGAGGTGGACATCAGTACCCAATCACGCCGCTGTTCCCCACCCCACACAGCCCGCTGTGCACAAATGGCCTGTCCAATCGTCGTGGCCTGCCGCCAGCACAAATCGCACTGCAGCAGCTGAGCATGATGTTAGCAATGGGCAGGACGACAATGTACCCCACTGCGGGACATGCCAGGCAGTGATGCTAACACCACAGTACTGCGCCAGGCAGACATGCCACATGTGAACACCTACCTGGCTGTGGCACTACCACGCCCGGACATATGCCAGCAGCCTCCGGGTCGATCAGGGTCTCTCCTCCGCGGAGTTACCATAGCAGTTGCCTGCACTGTTTGGGTGTGCGTGGCACACCCGTCCTCCCTCTCAAGGCCTCCAACATGGATCGCCACATCAGGCCCTGCCCGCTGCAGGGCACCTGCTCAAAAGCTGGCCCTCATAGGGCTGGACAACAGCCACGAGGTTCACTACCTCAATGTCCGACCAGTTAAGGGCACATTTACGGTCCCCTGCGCCATGGTCAGCATTCAGAGCAGCAATGAAAATGGTGGTGAAAGCGCGCGTGTCTGCCACAGGTGCAGGATGCACAAAAGGCTATGCATGACGGCTATTGGGCAGCGCGTGGATGCGTGCCAGGATGTGCAGTGCAGGATCATTGTCGCGCGCACTATGCCGTGGCTAGCGAGATCGCGTGGGTGACCCATGGGTCACAGGTCCAACACCCAGCATGCAGTGCGGTGTTGATGTGTGTGTGTGTGTGTGTCTGTGGCGATAGTGTGCATGCCAGGATGTGCGAGAGAGCATGCACGCGAGAAGCCGCTTTCTGTACCAAATGTGCCGGTGCGTTGCATCGCTGAGTCGCGCATGTTGCACAATTGTACTGTGGGGCGTGTCATGCACCGCGCACTGTGGGCACACACACGCACATGCACAGGTATTGCACCTCGAGGTTGCATCAGCGCAACACGACTGTCACACGCACGTGCGCGATATTCAGCTGTGGTATGCAAATAACCTCATCAGCCTATGCATGGCGCAGTGGGGCATTAGCATATCATTACAATTGTGCTCGCCTCATTTGCATGCGTTGAGCCATAAAACTCAAAGAACAGCACCGCCACAGACGGTGTATTGCAACCTTTCAGGTAAGTGACTGGAAACGCGGATGAACAGAGGCTCATTGCAGCTGTGCAACTGAGAGTGTACCGCTCATTGCTGCCACTAACCCACACTGGTGTCCATTCCCACAGGTGGCAGAATGTTGGCTGAGGAAGGTCCGGAGATCAGGAGCCTGCCCTTAGCGCAGGCCCAACTTTACTGCTTCAGAGACCACTGCCTGAGGCCTCACGTGGACAGGAGGGCCTTCTCGGTGGTGCCCGCGGGCATGCCCGAGGAGCGGGTTGTGGGCTGGGATGAGGTGGCATGGTACTTCAGCACCCACGGCCGACACCATCGCACCCCCAGGAGTGCAAGAAGAAGATTGGCACCAACGGGCGAGCAAAGGAGAGGTAGCGCCATCAGGGAGTCCTGCAGAGTGACCGTGGTGGGCCAGCAGCAGTGCCTCCGCTGACAGCCTCAGAGGAGCTGGTGGTGCCCAGCATTAGCCGAGCATTGGTGGAGGTGTGCCCAGTGGAGGTTCAGATGGGTGGCAGCCTTACTGCATGGTGGTGAGTACGAATGAGTCTATGTGTGTGCTGCGCTTTGTTTGCCTGTTTATGTGCCACCGCACTTCAGAGTGTGTCTGTGGCCGCACAGTGGACTGCAGTGCCAGTTGGTAATGTCTGCATGGGGCATGGTAGGGCGGGCCATGGGGGGCATGGGGAGATGGTAGGGCCAGGGCCCTGGACAATGTAGCAACAGTGACTCTCCATTCTTGTCTTGCAGCACCAGCACGCCCAAGCAGGGATGAGGTGGAGGTGGATTCTGTCGGGATGCCCAACCATCAACATCAGCGGGCATCCAGAAGCCGGACAGGCCCTGCCTTGGCAGTGCAGGGCTTGTGGACATGCTGGACATGGTGTCTGATGACGCCGTTGCCTGGATCTTGGACAATGATAGCCTGAAAGTGCTGTGTGCAGAGACCCATCTAGGGATGTTGTCAGTCAGACACCGATGGCACATCACTATGAACATGGACAGCGTGGGGCGTTGGTGGCAGAAATGCCCTACCCACTACACAGGCGACATCAGGGCCCAGCGCTGCCCCAGTGGCTCCACAGCGACCCCCAGTCACACTGGGACTGTAGTGTGGCGCCACCGCTGTGTCCGGTGGGTGGCAGAGGTGCTGGTGGGCGAGCGGAGGTGTGGGGCACTGACCAGCAGATGGTTGGCAGTGGCGACTGGATGCAGGCAACACTGCACAGCAAGGCATGGTGCACACTGCCAGCACGCCTGACACAAGCGCATTCTGTATGGCCCACTGTGTAGTGTCCACCTTAGCAGGAGGCTGTGCAGCATGCTGAGATACCCCTGCAGCTCGACAGATGGCCCAGGTGGCCCAGGATGCTGAGCGCCTGGCAGAGCACACCTGGTTACCACGGCATCCACGGAGAACCAGGTGTTGCTTGCCTCTGAGGTGCGCCACTGTGGGCTGATGTGCCTCATGGCTGAGCGACAGGACAGGGGCACTGCACAGATTATTGATGAGCTCAGACAGATGTGGGAGACCACGACCATGGCTTTGGACTGCATGACCGGTGCCATTGCGACTGGCTGGCGTCACTGGCAACCACTGGGTTCGGCCATGCACTGGGACACCCGCAGTGCACTCTCCACCTCCGACTCGATGTCTGGTGACCCTACAGCGGCAGACACTGGGTTCTGACATCAGCATCCCAGACACCCCTGGGGCAGGCCTGTTTGGCCGCCTCTACACCCTGCATGGACACAGTCATGGTCCCACACTTCAACCCTTGGGGGGGCATCAGACACGCCCACCAGGACCAATACGGTCATGGGACTGCGCAGTCGTAGTGCCGTGTGTGCTGCCCTGCAATCCAGTGCTGGTGCAGGATGCATGCAGTGGTGTGCATGTGTGTTGTGCCCCATGCGCCCTGTGTGTATGTGGACCGTGCTGCTGGGACATGTGGCATGAAGGTGATGAGGGCTGCTCAGCACTGGTGGTGTCTGTGCACCAGTGTCATGCTTCTGATCGATGCCATGTCCCACATCGTGTGTGTGTGTGTGTGTGTGTCTTGTGCGCATGCCAGTGCTGCGTGTGTGCTGCCGTGCACCTGTGTGCCAGTGGCTCCGCTGTGTGTAGTGCGCACCGGTGATTGCATGCCATCCACTGTGCACACCCCTGTCACGGTGTGGAGTGCTGTCCTGTGATGCCCATGCTACTGTGTTTGTACACTCACCTGTGTTGACCGAAATGCTCCCTTGCAATTGTGTCCCTGTGCCGTCTTGCCTCCTGTGCTGCTGTGGGGTCCCATCTTCCGGGGGGTGGCTGCCAGCCACCCTCCGGCCCTTCATGCCATCATACCCACTGCTGTGCCACCTCAGCCTCGACTACTATTCCACGATCAATAGCCATATTGTGCAGGATGCATCAGGCCAGGAGTATGCCACAGGCTTTTGACTGGCTGTATTGTAGGGCACTGCCTGACCTGTCTAGGCAACGGAATCGTGACTTGAGCATGCCAAAGACACGCTCGATGATATTGTGCGTGCTGGCATGTGCCTCGTTGTATGTCTTCCACGGGGGACGATGGTCTCCGGTAGGGGTGAGCAGCCATGCCCTTGGGGAGTATGCGGTGTCGCCTGGGTGGGAGAAGACATTTGGTTGGTCCACTGCTGTTCTGCCCCATGCTCACTCTTTTCCATGGCGACGGCCTTCTCTCCCCGCCTGCCACCCCCCATGGCTCACAGGCACAGTGGCACATGTCCTACTCACCGACAAGGCGGCCCGTGGAGATATCTCCCCACTCAAACGTATGGCACAAGGCGGAGCTATGCCATATGAAGGCATTATGTGCACTCCTGGGATGTGTGGTGCAGACATTGATAATACACTCCGTGGCATCACGCACCACCTGGCAGTTGATGGACGGCTACCCCTTCTGGTTTATGTCACCAGGCCCTCTGGGCCAGTGGTGGTGCGGATGCCGACATGAGTGCAGTCAATGGCCCTTATCACGCCTGGCATGTGTGCCACCCGTAGAACTCCTGCATGTTTGCTGCACACTCTTCCTGTGTGCTGTGGAAATGTATGTACCGGAAGCTACGTGGCAGCAGAGCGCTGAGGAACTGGGTGAGTAGGCGGTCGTGGCCAACTGGGTGATACCTGTGGTGTCCCTGTGGGTCCTTGAAGGTGCCCATGGCGAGCAAGCACATCACAGCGTTCACCTGGTATCCACTGACATGGCATGACTACATCTGGTGGGTGCCTGCATCTCCTCACTACACAGCTCACATAACTGCCTCAGAACTGCCCTGTTCAGGCGGTACCAGCCGCTATCTCTGTGTCACTGAAGTTCTCGAACGTGACCCTGGCACGGTACCACCTGTGTCGGGCATACCGCCGCCGGGCCCTTCATCGGCCACGCAAGTGTTCCTCTTGCCTCCTCACACCCCTCATTAAGGCATCCATTAGGAATGGGCCACTGTCCATCTCTCAGTCACTGTGCTTGTCCCTGGCTTCCTGTGGCACACTGTCCCTCTGTCCGTTCGTCTGCCTGTGTCTGTCTGTGTGTGTGTGTGTCTCTCTCTCTCTGACCATGCCTCTCTCCCACTCTCTTTCTCTCTTGCACTCTCTCACTCCCTCTCTCTCTCTCTCTGTGCACACTGTTGCGCATCTGCTGTCTGTGTATTTGTGCCTGTTTTTATATGCTCAAGTCTGCCTGGCACAACTTGGTGTTTGCTCCACACTTGCGCATTGCTTTCCTGTTGAATATGCCATTGCGCCAAATATTCACAGGAACGTCCCCATGCACTTGTGCCTCATACATTACAGTTGTGCATTGGCACAATGAGATTTGCCCTGCACCGCAGTTCACTTTCAGTATCGCCCAGCGGCGCAACTAGGGATTTCTGCGGCACAACTTGCTGTGCCATGGCGTAACTGCTTTGAATATTTGGGCCTATGTGTCTAGTTCTGGCAGTTGTTCCTGCTGGTATTGACCAATCTGTATCTGGCATGTTGAAGTCTTCCATTACCAGAACCTCCCCTTTAGCTGTCATGTTTTGTATGTCTTCTAACAGTAATGTGTCTATGTCCTCTCCCTGGTCTGGAGGCCTGTAGACAACCGCAGTTCATACGGCTATCCAATTTCCTGTTTCCATGGTGACCCACAGTTCTTCTGGCTCCTTATGTGTACTCTGAATTTATGTAGCTTAGATATTTTCACTGACATAAAGGGCTACCACCCCACCCCCCTTTTTTGCACCTCGGTCTCTTATGAACAGTACACAGAAGGGTACTGAAGTCTCCCAAATGTGGTTACTGGTGAACCATGTCTCGCTAATAAGCTGCTATGTCAGTTTAGCCTCTGTTCATTGTTACCTGCAGGTCTGGGATCTTGTTTCCCAGACTCAGCATTTATGTACATGATTTTCCATTGGCCAAATTTCAGTGCGTTAGTTGTTGGGCGAGGTCCGGTGTTTCCCCTGCGTGTCATATGGGGAGCAGGACCTTTTTCCTTATCTGGTGATGCAAATTAACTACAAACATGCTGAATTCCTGTTTGATCACTACCTGAGGTTTGCCTGATCTTCAGCTTGAGATTGTGGATGTGGGCACCTTAGATACGTGTACAGAATACCTTGGACCATTACACTTCAAGCACTTGAATTTACTGGAGGCTTCGCTATAAAATACATTTGCACAATAAGCAGTCATGTGTTTAAAGACCCCAGTTCGTTAGTTCATACACAATTTACTAGTGTAATTCAGGTTTTCTGAGTAGCCATTTCAACTCTTCTGTCAGACTTCATGGCATGCTAGCTGTGTAAACTTGCCTGTAGTGGCACATTCTAACCATTCCTTGCCCCCAGAGGTTGTAACTCAGAGCATGGTCTATCCTATTTTGGTTGAATATGCAAGTCACCTTTGTACGGCCTAGCAATATTTTTTGAGTAACAAGGTGCCCTTTCTGTGCTAAAATCTGGGTTCTCTACTCTTTCTTCTACTGGTGCTACCCACACACAGGGCCCATTACTTGTCACTGAACAAGGCGGGCCAGAAAGGAGTCCAGTCATATCAGGGTGAACTCTTTGCATAAAGAGTCTGTCAGGCTGGCCCTTCCACCCAGCTTACTGGGATGGCGTGCCAGCGACACAGGCTGTGGGCTCCTCAAATGCTGATCAGGGGCTGCACCTTCCCCACATATGTTAATAAGATTCAATTTCAATTTATTTAAGAAATTTAACATTGAGTTACACTCATTAACAATGGTGTCCTAGTGTGCACACTGGAAATCAAAGATTACACAATAAATATATAAAACGTATGCATACTGAAACATATAAGTCTATACACATACAATACTTTTACATTTCTGAAACCTAATAATTTACAGTACAGAAAAACCTTTAATTTGTCATAAAATTTACATGGAGATGAATCTTGTACCAACCTTAATGTAGTAGCATTCCAGTGACACAGGCCATAGACTCTCCTAATGCTGTTTGGGGACTCCCAACATACGTTATGGAGATGAGTCTCTGCCTTGCTTCTGATGTCTCTGTGCAGTCCAGAACCAAGTGTAGGTGCACTCCAAACAGTTCAAAGTGCACTAGGAACAGATAAATAACTACAGACAGGCTATGTTTCATTAAGGTGAATTGTTTTGCTGTCTGAGTAGCAGATCTAACATCTAGGATGCATATGCCAAGAGCAGTCCAGCCCCTAGTCGTACTCTCTGCTTAGCTTCACTGACCTTCTCTTACTGCTGTACCCATACTGTAATAGTGGTCAGCTGATAGAGAGCTTTCCAGAAAAACAACAGAAGCAGCAGCTCAGACACAGAGAGCAGCCTTAGGAGGCATCGCCAAGTGCGTCCAGCCCCTAGCCTTACTGTCCTCTGAGCTTCACTAATCTATCACTGATATATACATTTTGTTCCACTCACAGTCTCTGCCTCTAATTGTCCATATATTCCTTTCATCCATAACAACTTAGGACAACAGCGACCTCCCCCCACTGAGCAGATATACACCCAGCAAACAGCAGGCATCCCTTTTGTTTCATCCAGAGATTGCCTCTAGGCAATCTACTTCTCTTGCCAGGAACTTAAACAGAGAAATAAAGGCCACCATGAACCTCCTGAACTGCAGTAACTGTGGCACACTTTTTACCAAGGACTTCATTTACAGAGTGGGGCACTGTCAAACATTCTCCACAATCAGAGACCTCCGATCACAGCTTCATGCAGCATGGGCTGAGATAAAATACCTCCATGATATACTAAATCTGCCCCTACTGGACAACAGAATAAAACCTTTAGTTTCAAGGTGCACTGACCAGTACCCCTACCCCCAAAGGACAAACAGGCCAGGGGGCTGGCAGCAGGTCAGGTTTCATACAACTGGCACAAAATCATCAATACAGGAAGGTACCAAACCTATTCAAACATCTGAAGTCATTGCAAGTAACACTATTTGGTGCTTTAAAACTCGACTTAAACAGTGGCTCTTAACTTGAAATGAATGAACCTGTACGAAACATTGATTAATGTCGCTTGTAATTTATTGCTTTGTAATAGATGGATATTTAAAATAACACTACTGAAAAGCATATAAAAAATTTCCAGTAATACACTGGAGCCAAAGTGATAATACCATCGTTGCCTAGTGATAATACTATCGTTCGGAGCTCATAATACTATTGTTTGAGCTCCGAACGATAGTATTATCAGAAAAACTGAACAGCGCAAACTCAAGATCGTAGTCGGCTTCCTGACATCCCCAAAGCTGTGCGTGGTGACATTGGTAAAACCGCACCTTCTAATTGGATGCTTTCTTTGTGGGTGGATCAATAATTTCAAAAACATGGCGGGCGTCTCGCTTAGCGAGAAAATTGTTCAACCGGCTACTACTCCTACTTGAGTCTGACTAACTGACCACAGCAACCGTCGCTGGAGAAAAAAGTTGTTTCGCTGTTTCGTTTAGCAGTTTAACACTGCACAGTTTAGCGGTTTGAATTTTTAAAGTTTTCAATGTTGCCGCAATCACTGGCTCCTTCTCACTGAAATCACCTCAGCACCCCAGTCGAAGATTCCTCATTCTTGGCAAAGGCAAGCACTGACAATTTCCTTGCAGCCATGTATTACAAAAATAACAAATACATTCTTGTGTTACAAGGCAGTTCTTCATCTCGGGATCTGGGGCACTTGGAAACACTCTCGACTTAGCTCTCGAGGTTGCTGTGCCCCAGATCCTCCTCGATGAATTACTGCCTTGTAATACACCAGAATGTATCTATTATTCTCTTTACTGTTTATATGTGAGACTCACACCTGTCAAAATGAGCATTTTGCTCACATGGCTGGAAAACTACTATGTATTGTGTTTCTCGCTGTCTGAGTGTAATGTACCTGTGCTGTATGCTAGCCCATGTATTATTCCATGTAATTCTCGGTCACCCCTGAAAAAGGGACCTTCGGGGCCCAGCGGGCTTACCCGGTTATCAAAATTTAATAAATAAATAAGCATAAAAAATAAAAATGGAAAATGAAAAGGTACACTGCTATCTACCATGACGAATATCGTAGTGAGCCAGGGGTCGATCTTAACATTGTTTTACTAGCCCAAACACTAGTGCAAATTGACCAGGGCTAGTGCAGCTAACTCTCTACTTGCCCACTTGGACTAGTGCAGGTTTTCAAGGCTGTTAGTAAAGTTAAAAAAGTCTCTACTTTAGCAGGCTATGGTCCTCATGCTTCTCTCTCTCAATGTTCCAGATGGCCTGGTGTGATTAACAGCACATTAAGAGCTGCAATTATCTGGCAGTTTAAGAGGGAAATCCCACAAAAGACTAAATGTGAGTCATTATCACTCCACTGTTAGGAATTTCAGCTATTGTCCATGGTGTGATCAATGGTAGAGTGCTGTTAAGTCAGTAGCTTCCAGGTTTCTGAATGTGTCTCTAACAATTTAACCCTCATTTCCCTACATTTTGACTGCCTGTATCCAATATTTCAGTGACAAAATGCGAAGAGGTATACAGAGTCGGCCCTGCAGGTGGTTAGTTTTATCCCAGCCTGACAATGACTTCCCCCCTCCAAATCTCCTAACTCTGTTCTTTCTCTGGACACCACTGCAGACCAGACTCTGAAATGACCTGCCACAGATCCATAGCTGCCATTACTGGCAAGTGTAGGAGACCCCAGCTCTTCTAAATGGACCATGCCAGCCAACGCCATCTATGCAGTCCCACCCTTGTCCCACCCAGCATGTCCTTTCTTCCTAAAAACAAAGTGCTGGATCATGTATGGTACAAAAATAAACCAAATATATCATTTGCAAGCTTAAAAAGGCTTTCCTATATAGAAATAGAGGTAGTATAGCATTATGCCTCATGTACTGTTTCCTGGGCTGATGAAAGACAATGTTAAGGAAAAATCTGTTATTGTTGGGGCAGAGCACATTAAAATCAATGCTTTTAAAAATAAAAATGTCATAGTTTTCTGTTTCCCAAGCCCCATAGGTTTGTGTAGACCCCACCCCAATGAAATCTTAAGTGTGCTCCTGGCTCACTTGAGACTGTACGCAAACTTACAAAAGTTTAGGTCTCCACTTAACTATAGGGTGGGTGCTGAGAGTGTCTTTTTCTGCCTGATTCTGTTCATTGCCGTGTGGGTGGTGGTTACAGTGTTGTGAGGTGCATGATTTATTTATTTATTAGCTTTTGGTAACCGGGTAAGTGCACTAGGCAACAGTCCTGCCTATTTTCAGAGCCGACCGGAGAGTACAACAAAATAATACAGTGATGACATCAGCGCAATACAGTAAAAATCAATACAGTCAACAGTATGGGAGGACGATATGATATAAATAGCTAAACAGTACACAATATGCTATAACAAAAACTAGATACAACAAGATAGAGTACGCCTGGGCGTCCACAAAGCGGAAGAATTAGGGAGGAGACACACAGTTGGTTGCAGTTACAGATTCCAAGTGCATAGAGGTGAGAGAACAGTGACCGCAAGGAATGGTGGGAGGGAGAGTTTAACCTGGGTGGAAGTGAGTTCCAGAAATTAGGGGCAAAAGTAAGCAAGGCGGTTCCCCATAAATTGTGGCTATGGCCAGACTGATAGCATGGAGACAGATGAGGACCTGAGCGGCGGACACAGGAGATGGGGTAAGCAAGTCCCTCAGGGAGGACAGGCTAGGGGTCTAGTAAGTGAGTCAATAAAGCAACCTAGGGAGTAAGACGAAGGTCTTTGGGAGATAGACAGTGTGGGCCGGAGTAGAGCCGTCAGTGATGCGTCAGTCGAGGGCAGATAAGGCAAACCTACATATATTGTTGTAGGAAGTGTCCCATTTGCTGAGCACACTAGTATTGATATTGAACAGAACAGAGAGGGCATAAAGAAGTTGCGGGAGTAGGACGCCTCTAGCTACTGCTAGCCTTGCATAAGGGGTGAGAGAGAGTGCCATACCCGATAGGCTGCGCCAATTCTGGTATTAACAGCCTGGCACACCTCGTTGACATGCAAGGAAAAATCGAGGGCAGGGTCAATCATGACATCAAGGTATTTGAGAGTAACAGCATTCGTAACCGGTGTCCCCTCCTGACTGCGGACAAGGAGTTTAGAGGATACCGAGTGAACTTTTTTAGATGATCCGAACAGCATGGCCTGAGTTTTCCCTATGTTAAGGATTTGCTGGTTAGCAGAGAGCCAGGGTTGGAGAGATTGAAAGTCCTGAGTGAGGTTATGGTTAATGACTGCAACAGATTTGGCAGAATTGTAGAGCATTATATCATCAGCATACATGAGGTGGCTGCTGTGAAGGGACGTACAATGAGTGTTGTTTAGGAAAAGAGAGAAGAGCAGAGGACCAAGTATCGAGCCCTGAGGAACACCACGGGTAATTGGGGTAGGGGAGGAAAGAGTTTTGCAGTAGGAAACAGCCTGGGAGCGGTTGTCCAGGTAGCTACCAAACCAGGACAGAATGGAGTCGGAAGCACCAATGACTCTTAACTTGGACAGCAGAAGCGGTGGTGAACCATATGAAAAGCTTTGGATACATCAGTGAACACAGCACCTGTAAGCAGGCCCTTCTCCATATTGCTTTGATGTCACTCATGAGGAGGGTCAGGGCTGTGGAGTGCTATGTCCCACCCTGAAACCATGTTAGGAGGGGGACTGAAGATTATTGTTACTGAGGTGCTCAGTGACCTGTCGATGGACGAGTTTCTCCAGGAGCTTACTAAGAGTGGGGAGTAGAGAGATGGGGCGGTAATTGGACAGAAGTTTAGCATCTCCCTTCTTATAGACAGGGATAGTTCTGGTGGATTTCCAGATCAGAGGGACAGTGGCGGTGGTAATAGAAAGGTTGAAAAGCCTTGTTATGGGCCTAGCAAGCCGGGCTGCAAACAGCCTGATAATTAGTGGGTGCAATCTGTCAGGGCCAGGGCTGCCGCTAGCAGGAACAGTTTTGAGTAGGTCCAGAACTTGCTGGTAGTGACTTGAGCCAGCACCAAAGCTGGAGGAGTAGGGGAGCTGGGAGAAGGAGCAAACCCGGTTGGGGAGCGCAGGAGAGGCTAAAGTAGGTAGAGGCGAAGAGAGTTGAAAGCATTGACAGTGGTGAATGGGTGGTTGCAGTGGACATCATTAATGTACATACTAGTAGAAGAAGTAGGCTTGTTGTTCCCAAGAATTTCCTTGATTTGAGACCAGTATTTTTTTGGACATGTAGTGGAGGCGTTTAGGAGGTTCCTGAAGTAGGTGCTTTTGGCCAGACGAATCTCCTTCTTGCATTTATTACGCAGAGTTCTGTAGGCGTCAGAGTCAGTGGGGAGACGGGAGGACTTCCAGACAGACCATGATGTCGGCTGTTATGTGTGCAGAGCTGGGACTGCTTGACTGAACATTTGCTGCTGTGATGTCCTCTGGTTTGGTGGGGGAGTGGGTGGGGGCAGCAGAAAGAGGAAGAGAGGAGGCCATGGTACAAAAAATGGAGGGGGGGGCAATGTGGGAGCAGGATAAATGTGCAATAAGTCAGAGTATTTCTTGGCTTACATTGTTTCCTGTGTAAGTGATCAAAATGTACCATTATAATTGAGGGCTAGTGCAATCATCTGCAGGCTAGTGCAATTCTGAATCAACTTGCCCTGCTGGCTAGTGCAAAATAAGGTTAAGATTAACCCCTGTATTGAGCTTCAAAAATTATGTGAACCTAGAGCAGAACACAGAGTCACAGCACACAACTAAATCAACTAAAAGGACAAAAAGAAACTGGTACTAATAATTGGTGACTCTGTTATTAGGGTGTAATGACTCACGTCCAGCAGGGACATGCTTGACTATGGTAGGTGCCTCCCTGGACATCGGCATGAAGGACATCAATACATACAGAAACTCATTCGAGGCATTTATCGAGACACACATGTCATTCTCTACACAGGTATGTGTAACCCTCCTGCAAATGGGGGTTCCCAAAAGACTTCCAGGAGCTTGCTTGAATGCTCCAAGCCTGAATGGTGTCTGGCGTTTAAGCCATTTATCAGTGAGTGTTTTTAGAACCTCTGGTACTGTCTCTTTAAGAGCTGTCTGCTTGCAGACATAATTAGTTTGTATGGGGGACTGTGTGTTTCTTTGTTTGAGTACCACTGAGCTGCTGCCAATTCACTCCATTTTGCAGTCACTAGGAGTGCAAAGGGAACCTATCTGAAAGATGTAACTGTTTGCCAGAAATCATTTAGAGTAATAATGAAATTACAGTTTGTCTAACCTGCTTTCTTTGCAGTCAGAACTGTGTCTGCCTAGTTCCATTCTGGTTTCGAACTGCTGAACCGGACCAATCAGTGTGGGGTAAGCTAGCTCTAAAATGGTGCCTTGGAGCGAATCAGAACTTGGACTCATAATCTGAGCCAGCCACAAGAGGATTGTATGGGCAGTGACTCTGGGAGATGTAGTTTAGACTTGGCCTTTTTGGACCAACAGGAGCAGTCTATTGTGGTGACAGCCAATCCAGTCAAGAACTGGGAGGAACTCAAAGGAAGTGCCGGTTTTGTCTGTTGGAGTTCAGTTGAGCTCTGGCAGTGAAGAAGGAAGGAGCCTGTGCTTTTTCAGTGTGCAGTTTAGTCGGAAACGTGTGTAAGGTCCAGAGTTCGGTCTGCAGCTTGTGTAACTGCTTGTTAGGACTGAATCCGTCCTGTAAGAAGAGAATCAAAGGATATCTGAAGAGTAGAAACCAGGCTCACCCTGTAGAAGACTGGAGAAATTGCTGAATTGCTTTTCGGTCTGTCAGGAACTGAATCTGCTGTGTGTTCTCGGGTGTGCAGTAATTACGATCGGGATAGAGAAGCAGCCTGCCTGGTATAGTACTTTCTGTTTTACCATATAAATGTGTGAAGAGGCTTGTGTACCTCAAGTGAATCCTGCTGCCATTAAAGGACTTTTGCCTGTTACTGTTCACCATATAAATGTGTGAGAGCTTGGTTAGCTCAAGTGAATCCTGCTGCCATTAAAGGACTTTTGCCTGTTGCAGTTTGCCATATAAATGTGTGAGGAGTCTCGTGGAGCTCAAGAGTAGCCCTGCAGACATTGAAGGACCCTATCTTGTTTGGAGGTCGTGAGTACTAATTCAGGGTAGCTCCTGTTGAATTCCACATTGAATCCAAATGGAATCACTGTACTGCTGACTGTTTAAACTAATTTTCTTTTCTCTGTGGGAAAGGGCCCTACCAGCTGCCACGGTTTGGACTAGCCACTAGGGCTTGGGTACCCAGGGACAGTAACTGGTAGGGATAGGCCTCTGCACAGAGCCATAGAGTAGATGAGTAAAGTGATGCTAATTAACCTGATTTCCCCCTGTCCTTGTTATATTCCCCTAAATAAATCAGAGCTGCTTGTTTCAGCAAAGTTATACTGCCTGAGTATTTGTCTATGTTAAAGTATTGTACTGTGATTGTTGCACTGTATCTTATTTTACAGGAGGTCCCAGTGCCTGAACCAGCCCTGGGGTAAGTGTATACTGTGAAGGTAATTCTGATATAGTGTGGGCCACTAGTGGGAAGAAGGGGTTGCAGTGTCCCAGAGGCTGTGACCAAGTAAGTTTAACTATTGCAAACCCTGACCTCTGGGTGGAGGCACCCGCCATTGGATCCAGGCCCCTCAACCTGTTGGTGGCAAATCAGGCAGGGGTAGTAGCCCCTGGGATAAGCGCCATCTGGGGTTACATATGAATGACTTAGCCAGTAAGTCAGTAGAGGAAACGAAACAAAACCTTACCAGGCTGGGCGACAAGCTTGCTTCCCTTTTGTCCACTATCACCTTGTCTGAAATTCTGCCAGTCTGGAAAAAAGGAGACAGCAGGCAGAAGATCAGGGAAGGGGACATCTCTGAGCTAAACACCTGGCTAAAGGACTGGTGCCAGGAAAAAGGTCACCACTTTATTGGAAAATGGTAGGACTTCTGGGAACGGGAGTTCTTTAAATTCAAAGGCCTACACCTGTCAAAGGAGGGGACCCGAGCACTAGGGCAAACATTTGATGATCACATCAGTCAGTTAAACTAGTGGAGGGGGAAGGGTGGCACAGGCACCCTTCGCACAAGGTTGCCAAATGCCCCACTCCAGCTAGTTCAGCACAAGGATGCGCCAATCATACTCTGACCAAACTTCACACCAAACGTACTCTGAACAAGCATTTCAACAAATTTACACAACCAAAACATATTAAAAATGCAAATGACCAAAAAAGAAGGGGATGGAAGGCAATGTGTATCAATGCTCATAGTCTGCCAAACAAAATCCCTGCTATCACAGCCGTAATGGCAGATGCACAGTTAGACTGGGTCACTGTTACAGAAACATGGTTCACTGGGAACCACTTCTGGGATGTCACCGTCCCAGGGTATGCGTTATTCTGGAAAGATTGGGAGGGAAAGAAAGGAGGGGGTGGCACTGTATGTCAGAGATAACATATGTACAACAGAAATCCAGGGAGAACATAGTAAAGCAGAAGCCCTTTGGGTTACACTAGGACCTGGGGACAAAGCCCCTATCTGGGTAGGAGACATATACAGACCCCCCCCATCCCAGGAAGCCGACATAGACAAGGAGCTCTTGGAAACTATCTTGATGATGGCGGACAGGGGCAACTTGTTGCTTGTGGGGACTTCAGTCTACGGATGTCAATTGGTCCTCATACAGCATCCTCAGACCAGAGCAAGGAGTCCTTTTAGCACTAAGGGGAGCAAGTTTGCATTAACTGGTGAACTCCCTACCTGAGACAAAGCAATATTGGATCTAGTGCTGACAAACAGCACAAGGATCCCAGAATCAGAGGTGGGAGCCAGTCTAGGGACCAGTGATCACAGTTCAATCTGGTTTACTGTGAACACTATGGGGGAAAATAGTCACACCAAAATCAAGGTACTAGACTTCAGAAAAGCCAACTTCCCCAAAATGAGAACTATGATTGCATCCATGCTACAAGGAGGAATCACAGGAGATGTAGAGGACAGCTGGAATACTCTGAAGGCTGCTCTGCATACAGTAACAACTGTATGCACTAAGCAGATCAGCAAGTCAAAAGAAGGAAAGACCTCTGGTTCTCTCACAAAGTAGCATCCAATATCAAAGAGAGAAAAAAGGTTCTTACACAACTAAGCAGACATGGAACAATACAAGAACAAATTAAATGAGGTGGGGAAAGCTGTTAGAAGGGCAAAAGCACAGACTGAACAGAAAATAGCACAGTGTGTTAAGGAGGGAGACAAAACCTTCTATAGATAAATAAGAAAAAAAGAAAAAGGGAGGAATAGTTCGACTAGCAACCAAGGAAGGTAAGATGGCAGAGAGTGATAAGGACAAGGCAGAAGTGCTGAAGGAGTTATTTTGCTCTATCCTCACCATAGAAGGCAGTGGCAAAGGTCCTACACTGAGCAGGACAAAGGAAGGTACCCAGGGAGCAGATACCAGCTGCTTCACAAGGGAGAAGGTCCTAAAAGAGCTTAATAAACTGAAAGTGGAAAAAGCCATGTGACCGGACGGCATACACCCTAGGATATTGAAGAAGCTGCAAGAGGAACTGGCTGCACCACTGGCTTGAGCTCTTAAACAAGTCACCAGACAGTGTGGAAAATACCTCAGGACTGGAAGCAGGCAACAAGGAACAGAAAGAGTCAGTGTCTGTGACTCAACAGGTAGCACACTCACCTCTGAGGCCAGGAGATCAGAAAGTTGTGGGTTCTATCCCCACACCAGGCACTTGGGTTAATATCCCAATATTGACACTGCAGTGCAGCATGAGGGGGGTACTGCACTCCTGAGGTACCGTCTTTTGGATGAGACATTAAACTGACGCCCCATCTGCCTGTTCTGGTGGTAGTTCAGGTGGATGTTAACGATCCCACGGCACTTCTTGAAAAGAGCTGGGAATTTTTTTTTTTCAAAAACTCAAAACAAAATATACATAAATATATTACTTCATACAAAATCATAATGAAAAGAAATCAAAAAGCATAAGTAAGTATTACATCATACATTAATGTCAAACATAAATAATTCATATCAACATAACCCCTCCACTAAAAAAATAGGAGACCGTTTTTCAAAAGCAAAGAAATACGAAACAGTGAAAACTCGCACAACATTTATACAAATCATAAAAAAAAAAATCAAATGAACGTTACAGTCATACCTGTTCTAGTGTACTGTCAAAGTGAATTTTTATGGACAAAATTAAAACATAATACTAAAAATAATCCCCCCCCCCCTACTAGAAGAGTAGGGAATTTTTATTCCCTAACTCAAAAACAATGAAAAACCAAAATGTACACAAAAATATATTCATTCATACAATATCGTAAAAAAGGATTTAGAACAGAAATAAGTAGTTCATCATACAGTGAAATATAAGCTAGAGTATTCATGTTCATACTATTCCCTACCCCCTACCCCTTAAAGGGGAATTCCTTATTCCAATACTCAAAACAAACATACACAAATGTGTACAGCATACAAAATCATGATTCAAAGTAAATCAAAAACTCTTTTATATGTATTCCAGCATACATTTACTTGAGCAGAAAAATAAAATCATAAAACCTATCAGAGACCACCATCAGACACCCCCCCCATTTCCCATGCCCTCACAGCCATGGGGGTGGGTCCCTCCAATTTGTACTTAAACAGGAATCTTAATTTAGTTATACAATGTCTGTGGGAAAGACCATGAAGGGAACTGCATATCTCTCCATCTACAAACCGGGAGGGTTCACCCTGTGTCTAACCAATTCATGTGTTTCCAATAAATACGAAACTGAACATCAGGAATTATTTCTGGTTCTTTACATTTTATCTGTTGAATAGTGGCAGAAATTTTCCGGAACAGTTCTGGGTCACAGATTGCTGTTGTAGAGACCAGGTACATCGTATCTGCCAGATCTGGTATTTTATGCATTTTAGAATTAAATGTATTGTCAGCACGATAATTGCCCCAAGCCTGTGGCAAATGCCAATAAAAACCTCTTCTGTTAGTGACCCTCATGGTGAACCTTTCCATTGGGAAGGGCCTAGGCAAAGTTGATTAACATAAGGACAATGCAAAAATAGATGCAAGATAATGTCCACTGGGCCGTGGTACAAATTCTGTCTTGGACATCTTCTTTCTTGCATGCCCTTGTGTTTGAGATTGCCCTTAACGTTCAGTTTTTTGTGTGTTCCCAACCACAAAACATCCCACATGTATGCCAGAATCCGCTTTGGAAGTCAGCATTTCCTATTTGTTGATAATATTGTGTTGGATAAACAGCAATGTCTGATAAGATCAGAAAGTGTTTGTCCATAATGGCTCTAAATATTTTTTCCTAGAACAGTGTTCTATTTGTTGTCTCAATATACCCCATAGTTTCAATTTTCCAAACGTGACTTAAAATATTCGGTAGTCCTGTCACTAGTTTCTGTTTCAGAATTTGTGTTAAGGGTTGCCAGGTCTGAATCCAGGAAGAGATTGAATCCCAAACCCAAGATCCACACCTTACTTACTTACTTTTTAAAGGGGACTGAAGTTTTGGTTACAAAAGGGAAAAGAAAAACAATTGGGTTCACCATACGGATGCCTCAAATGTAAAATCTTGATATGGTATACCTCTCTTAACAGGATTCAGCCTGCTGCCCATGTTGTTTCAAAAGACACTGTATATGCCAGTATCCAATGTCACTGGAGGGATGGCCCTAAGTGGAGAAACATACTAAGTAGGAAAGTTTTGGTATATAGACCCTCTTTTCTTTGACATTCTCCACTTGTTCCATCTATGCACCTTAGTTTGTGCATCTTTCAGTAACAATTCCCAGTTATACTTGGCCGGGCTTCCATTCCAAATAAATCCCTAATATTTTACAGTGTCCTACACAAGCTGGAATACCCATAATATCAACAGTATCAGCATGTGTTGTAGTTATAGAAAGATACTTACTTTTAGTAAGATTCAGTTGTGATCCAGAGCTCTCCGCATATTTGCCATCTGCAAGGCCTCGGTAGCATGGCACGATGGGAGATCTGCTAAGATAAGACAGAGATCATCAGCGTGAGGCCACTGTTTTTACTTCTGTACATGTGCTATGTAGTGAAAGGCCCTTATAACTTCTAGCGAGTAATTTTGCAAGTAATGGTTCCAGGGTTATGATATAAAGAAAGGGACTTAAAGGACACCCTTGCCTAACTCCTCTAGTAACTTTCACTGGTTGTCCTAACCAGCCATTCACAAAAGGTGATGCTAATGCTTCAGTCTAACATGTTTTAAGCCAAGATATAAGGGGAAGGGGAAACGTCATCTTGGAAAGACATGCCCAGATATAATTATGTGATACCCTGTCAAAGGCTTTTTGGTGGTCTAGACTAGAGAAGAAACCCATCAGTTCTCCTGAGGTCCCTCTGGAGAAAATTTCCCTTATTAAAATAAGTCCATCTATTATGGTCCGTCCTGGGACAGAGCAGAACTGCGTAGGGTGAATAATGTTTTCAAGACCAATAGAAAGGCATTTGCTCAAAATGTTTGTAAGGAGCTCGTGGTCACTGTTAAGGAGAGTTATTGGTCTCCAATTTTGCAGTATTTCTCTGTCTCCTTGTTCATAAATTAAAACTACAAGACCTTTATACATGTCATGTGGTAAAGCATTTGCCAGTAAACTGTCAGAAAAAAGGGTAGATAGTTCTTCTACTAAAAAAGGGACTAACATTTTATATAATCAGAGTGGCTCAGTAGGTAGCACACTTGCCTCTGAGGCCGGGAGATCAGAGGGCTGTGGGTTCAGTTCCCACATCTGGCACTTGGGTTAATATCCCAGTACTGACACTGTAGTGCAGCATGAGAGGGGTGCTGCACTTCTGAGGTGCCATCTTTCGGATGAGACGTTAAACCGAGGTCCCATCTGCCTGGATTGGTGGTAGTTCAGGTGGATGTTAAAGATCCCATGGTACTTCTCGAAAAGAGTAGGGGAATTTCCTGGTGTCCTGGCCATATTTCCCTCATTCACTAAAAAAAAAAAATACCACCAACAGCTTAATCTGTTCAAGGTCAGCTGGCATTCATCTGTATCCCCTCCCCCGGGTCATGCCTGAAAATAGGCAGGATTTGTCTAGTGCACTTACCCGATCAACAAAAACTAAATAAAACTAAATAATTTGTTAGGCAGCCTGTCAAGGTCTGGTGCCTTCCCCACTGGTGAGTGTGAAATAGCTTCTATGACTTCTAGTGGGGAGACCAGATTTAACAAACCTGTAAAAAAAAAAAAAAAAAAAAAAAAAAAAAATATATATATATATATATATTCATATTCCGGCACTGTTTGTAGAGGACAAGTATCTAGCCACTTCTTAATATGTGTCTCTGTGAGATGCGGATCAGCAGAGAACAAGGCCTCCAAATGTTGATCAACTTCTTTTAAAACATCCTTTTTTTGAAAAATCACTTCTCCTGAGAGGGACTTAAGTGTTCTGATATATTTTTGATGTCTAGAGGCTTGGCAAAAGTCAAAAGGGTTGCTGTGGGCCTGTGTGCTACTTACATCAAACCTTTGCTCTTGTCTCAGAGAGGACATTTGGCCATACTGCAATTTAGTCAGTATAGTCTTTAAAGTTTGAAATTCATGCATATCAATCTCTATCCCCTGAAGTATACATTCTTGAAAAATGAGTAATTTCTGTCAAGTAGCAGGATACTTCTGATTTCTATGTCTACCCAAAAGCCTACTTATTTGCTGAAAAAATGTCTGAAATTCCAGTTTCATATCCCTCTGTACAGACAGTTGGTGAGACCCCATCTGGAGTAGTGAGTCCACTTCTGGAGACCCCGTCTCAGCAAGGACATAGACAGGATGGAGGCAGACCAGAGGAGGGCAACTAAAATGGTGCAGGGTCTGCAAGAGAAGCCATATGAGGAGAGACTAAAGGAGCTTAATATGTATACCCTTGAGGAAAGGAGGGAGAGGGGGGACATGATAGAAACTTTAAGTACCTCAGTGGAATCAACAAAGTCCAAGAGGGTAGCATCTTTCTGAAAAAGAGATGTGCAAGAACAAGGGACACAATTTGAAGATAGAGGGGGGGACGGCTCAGGGGCAATGTGAGGAAGTATTTTTTCACAGAGAGGGTGGTGGACTCATGGAACAGCCATCCTGAGGAGGTTGTGGGGTCTAAAACAGTGGGGGAATTCAAGAATGCATGGGACAGACATAAGGCAGTCCTAGTGGGGGGTAGGAGGAAGCAAGCTGTTGGTTAACTAGGATCTGCAGCTTATCCAATAGGTAGGGAAATGGGCAGACTAGGTGGGCCAAGCAATCTCTTATCTGCCATCAAAGTCTATGTTTCTATTTTATCTTCCCACCACTCTTGCCTGGTATTGTAGAGACAAAGTACAGATTTCCTAGTGTTAATAATAGCCTGAAAGCCCTCCTTAACCTCTGGAATGTCCAATAATGCTAAATTCAGCTTCCAATAGCCCTATCCCCTAGATGTGCTGTTATTGTGACACTTAGTAGAACATGATCTGAGGTAGCCACTAGGTACACCGTTGGATTCCTGGTTTGTAGAAAAGGAGATAAAAGCCAATAATCAATCCTGGATTATTTTTTTACCTTGGAAAAAGGTGCAGGGTGCTGGGGTGAGTGAGGGGATAAAAATATCCGTTAAACCAGACTGGGTGAGTATGGAATTCAAAAAAAGTAGTATCACAATATAATTTTGTGGTGTTAAAATGCCTATCTTGAGTGGTCTGATTTATATTAAAATCACCTCCAAATAACACATTTTTGCTTGTAAATAGATACGAGTGTATGGGTTTCAACCGGGAGATCCTAGCGGACTTTATTTGGGGAGCATAAATATTTATGAGACGGAAATCTATATTAAATAGTGTTATGTCCAAAAGATACGCTCGGCCTGGAAAAATGTCCGCCATATGTGTGACTATTATACTGGGGGTAGTGAAACAAATCCCCAGACCACGAGAAAGATCATCTCCTCCTGACTGATAGCTAGGACCCCAAATCCAAGCGTCTGAAGCAGTGTTGAAATCATGAAGCATGTACAATCTAGTGTCCTGCAGGAACACAATGTCATATGTCTGAGATGAAAACAGCTCAAAAGTAGATAACATTTTAACCTCTGACTTAATGCTGTTAGTGTTAAGGCTAGCTATTTTCAACTCATAGCCTGTTTGTTTGTCAGCAAAAGTAGTGGTTTAGGTACTAGTGGGGGGGTTTCCTCATGCTTTTCTGTGTCCCTACTCTTGGTCCCAAGCACCATTTCCTCATCATCATCATCATCAAATCTTTATTTATTCAGGCGAACATCATTGAGCAAGGCTCATTTACAAGATGGACCTGATAAGGTCAAGGTTCAACAGTTGATACACAACAGATACATCATACACTTACATAAAACAGTTATACATACAGGGGAAAAAAACGTTTATAAACACAGTGATGTACAGTAACATTCACATGATAAAAATCGGTTACAGGAAAGTTAAGCTAATATATACAGTATATACATATCCCAGTGGAAGGGGGGGCCATGGCAAACACACAGCATAATGTAATACTAGGATGGTGAAGGTATTACTGGGTTCCAAAAGATGGGGTGTCTGCCTGAAATGATTTTCTCCTAGCCTTACTAGGTGGAACGGTCCGGGAGTCTGATTCTGAGATGATCTCCATTTGGGAGGAAGCTAAAGAAGCAGCATCTGAGTCTGGGTCATCTCCAGTGTCACTGGGGAGGGCCAAGTATCTATTTTCAAACAATGGCATTCCCAGCACTGTTATTGGTTCAAGGTTTTCAGGTGATGGAGACCGAGGTGTTTCCTCCCCTTGGTGGTGTAGGTTTACTAAAGGAACTGGAGGTGGGGGAGGCATAGTGTCCCTACCATCATGTATTCTTTGTGAGTTTGAAACATCCTCCGGGCAATTTATTGTAGGTCCAGTAGGATCTACCTCTTGTGAATTTGGTACCACAAACTCTGATTCTGGGCCATGGGTGGAGGCTTTTGCGCTGTTTTCCCTACGTGTCTGTTGTGCAGGCTGCCTTCTATGGGGTTCAGGGTCAAAGGGGAAATGAGTCCTCATATTTTCATGGGACATTCAGGTTGCTCTGTGTACATAAAAACCCTAGATACCATAATCTGCATCACCTATATTAAAGCTGACCCACGGGCATTCAGTAAAATTATGTCCCCTTTCATCCATGAATTACACTTTGGTGTATTTATACAATGCACACTAGAGTGCCCTGAATCACCACAAAACATACATTGCTGAATCTGACAATGAGTACTAAGATGTCTTAGTGATCCACATTTAAAATTTTTTCTGACCCGGAGGCAGTATAGTGCAGTGATTTAAGACTCTGAGCTGCAAATCTGGAGACCTGGGTTTGAATCCCACAGCCCCACTTACATACTGTGTGACCCAGAGCAAGTCACTTAACTTCCTTGTGCTCCCAGGTTGCACCCGTAAACAAGCTTTCAGTTTAGTGTGCCACTCCTGGTTAAACAATTGGAGAGAAAAAAAAATAATATGAACCCCTTATCCCTACCAATGTAAAAACAGTTTGGTAGGTGTTCCAGCCCATC
Organism: Neoceratodus forsteri; assembly: GCA_016271365.2. Classification (NCBI taxonomy): domain Eukaryota; kingdom Metazoa; phylum Chordata; order Ceratodontiformes; family Ceratodontidae; genus Neoceratodus; species Neoceratodus forsteri. Next base: position 1,466,442,102 of record CM057459.1, read on the forward strand.
ATCCATCTGAAATAGCTTTACTTTACTCTTCCACCCCCCATTTCAAAATCCCTCAGCATCCAAAATCATGTCTGGAGTAACCTGCGCTTCACAGTGCTTCTCCAGCCAGTATAAAATGTCTGAAATGTTGACGTCTTCGTTTTGAAACACAACAGTTATCACCCAAAAGGGTTGTTTTGTTAGAGGATTCACCTGGAATTGTGTCCTTAAGGGGTTCGTTTTTACTGTCATATGTTTGACCCAGAATCTCTCCAGTATCTCTGGCATCTGAAAACTAATATCGAACGTATGCTGTCCTGGAGCATGAATCATGGCGTATACTTCAGATGGCGTAAAGTTTCAGTAATATACATCCTACAAAGTATCTATCTGGAATCAGATCCATATCCCCCAGATACCTTAATCTGATTGCATTTCTTTGTTTGGCTAATTCCACAGATTTGCGGAATAAATCCGCATAAGATGGGCATTGTACATTATCAGGCCTGTTTGTTTCTTGCTCCCCTGCCATGTTGTTAGTTTCTGGGTCGGTTGTTTTATAGGTCAGTTACCCTGGTTTAGCATCGTAAAAACATCAGACTGAGATATTCTCGGTGAAAAGAAATGCTACCTGATGTAGGCACCTGGGATTCCTCCAGCTGAGGCTGCTCCTCCTCCACATCTTGCTGTATTGGGTGGACTGTCATCTCCACTGTAGGAGTCTCATCTGGTTCATCCTGTGTTGTAGTTTTCCAGAAAATGTAGCAGAATTTGTTTTAGGCAGCATCTATGTACCATTCGCCAGTCAGCAACTGGTGCCAACCTGCCCACGAGAGCTCGCTACCAACCTGAACCTCCTGGAACTGTGGCAACTCCAGTTGCTGACTAACCTTCTTCAAGAATCGGCCTGAGCCAAACAAAAAAACTTTGCTGAATGCAGCAGTGTAGTTTCTGGGCTCCTTCTCTCTTTCTTCTCCTCCTCTATCCATTGTTGCTCTTTATGTAACTCCTCATCCAAATCTATAAGTTGTCTCTGAAGGTAAGCCTTCTGTTCTGCTAAACACTGCGTTGCTCATCTCCAGGCTGAGTTGACCAGGATTTGTGGGACCTCCTCTCCCACCCAGGGACCACCAGGGCCACTGCCGTTGCCTCAGAGGTTGCCAAGAAAAAAGAGCGGTTGGACCACGGTGGGCTCAGGGAGGGTGAGGGTGGTGGAACAGAGGCGCATCCCTCCAGTTGTACCTCTCCACAATTCATATGCTGTTCTGGCAAAGTGTGGTTCCTCTATGGAGTTACCCACAGTGGAGACCAAGGAGGATGCTGGGAACCTTCACAAAGGAGACCCACAGGAGGGTGGCATGGGACCCCACAGGGGAAGGAAACAACTCCTGGTGGGGGACTCCATTGTTAGGAAGGTAGAACAGGGGAAGGAAGGGGAGAGGGAGGTAAGGTGCCTGCCTGGCGCCATGGCTTGGAGGGACAGGGAGTGAATCCTCAGGATCACATGGGGAGGAAGCTGGATGTCATTGTCCACCTAGGTACAAATGACCTGGCTAAGAAAGGGATCAGAGCAGTGCAGGAAGAGTTTTTGGAGTTGGGGAGGGGCCTTAGACAAGTAGTACGCACGGTAACCTTCTCGGAGGTGCTGCCTGTCTATGGCACGGGTGAGACTAGGGTGCTCCACACAATGGGATTCAGTCAGTGGTTGAAAAACGGGTGCAGAGCTCAGGGATTTGGCTTCATTGGGGACTGGGGGTCCACCTGGAGGGATGCAAGCCTATACTGGCGTGATGGTCTGCATCTGTCCAGGAGGGGAACCAGGATCCTAGGTGATAGGTTTAAATGCTTCATTGGCAAGCATTTACACTAGCCAAGGGGGGAGACACTGGATAGGAGCAGGGAAATCCTAGCCCCCAAAAACAGGGTACTAAGTGAGGTAAACACCAAGATAGAGATGTCGATAGGGAGAAGGGCAGGGTAAATGGAGAAATGACAAAAGCAATGAGGACAGGGATGAGGCAAAAGGGGTAAGGCCATCAAGAAATGGAGGGTAATGAGTACCAATGCCCATAGTCTGGGCAACAAGCTCCCTGAACCAGTGGCCTTAATGGAAGAGGAATGCCTGGATATCGATAGCAGTCACAGAAACATGGTACACAGAGAACCATGACTGGGATGTTAACAACCAGGGTACACAACCCTGGGAGGACAGGGAGGGGGAAGAGGTGGCGGGTACCTCTCTATGTAAGGGATAAAAGCAACTGAACAAAAGGGGAGGAGAGGAGGCACTGTGGGTCACCTTAGAGACTGGAAATGGCACCACAATCTGCACAGGGGTTGTATACCGACCCCCATGTCAGGGGAAGTGAATGGACAAGGATATGATAGAAGGCATCCTTATGATGGCAGAAAAAGGGGAAGATACTGTTGATGGGGGACCTGAATATGCAAGATGTTAACTGGAGCACCTTAGCTGCAGCCACATCCAAAAGCAGGGCCATTCTTGATGCCCTTCAGCTGGCATGCCTCAGACAGCTAGTTTTGGAACCCACTCGTGAGGGAGCAATCTTAGACCTTGTACTCTCAAATGGGACAGTGAGAGGATCTCAGATCTAGAAGTGGGTAGCCATCTGGGAACAAGTGACCACCAAACAGTATGGTTCACGATAAACTCAGCTACAGAGTCAAGCCATACAAAAGTGAGGGTTCTGGACTTCAGGAGGGCTGACTTTGGCAAGATGGGAGTGTGCCTTAGAAAAGCACTCGCAAACGGGCTAGAAGGAGGAGTGGAGCAACAATGGGGAAACATCAAAACTGCCATCACAGAGGCAACAAGCCTCTGTGTGAAACATATAAACAAATCAAAATGAAAGAAAAAGCCACTATGGTTCTCAAAAGAGGTGGTGGTTAAAGCTAGGGAGAAAAAGATAGCATTTAGGAAGTATAAGGAACACAGAAGGAGCAGGACAGAGAACTGTACCAGTTAAGGCAGAAGGAAGCAGGGAGGGTAGTCAGAATAGCAAAGGCCCAAACTGAGGAAAAGATAGCCAACTCGGTTAAGAAGGGGGGTAAAACCTTTTATAGGTATATCAGGGAGCGTAGAAAGACAAAGGGAGGGATAGTGAGGCTGAATAGAATGGACGGTGGGCGGGCAGAGAGGGACAGTGAAAAAGCAGGGATACTGAACGAATACTTCTGCTCAGTATTCACAAAAGAGGAGAAGGGAGAGGTGCCTAATCCAATTAACAGAAGCACTCTGGATAGGGGGTCGATCCCAGTCCTTTCACAGAAGAAAGGGTTCTGAAAGAACTCCTAAAACTGAAGATGGACAAAGCAATGGGGCCTGATGGAATTCACCCCAGAATTCTAAAAGAATTAAGGAGAGAACTAGTGACTCCACTGATTACCCTTTTTAACAAATCATGGGAGGATGGTATGGTACCTGAGGACTGGAGGAAGGCGGATGTGATTCCCCTTCACAAAAGTGGGAGCAAGACAGAGGCAGGAAACTACAGACCTGTCAGTTTGACCTCTGTGGTAGGAAAGTGATGGAATCACTTCAAGGAAAGAATTGTTGAGTACCTAGATGCCAGTGGGGCAGGGACCCCAAGGCAGCATGGGTTCACAGTGGGAAGGTCATGTCAGAAAATCTAATTGATTTCTTTGACTGGGTGACCAAAGTAGTAGACCAGGAGGGGCTGTAGACATGGCCTACCTAGACTTTAGCAAGGCATTTGACACAGTCCCACACAAAAGATTAATAGTCAAATTAACCAGCCTGGGAGTGGGTCCCAGGTGGTAGCCTTGTAAAACATTGGCTGGACAACAGGACACAGAAGGTAATTGTAAGGGGTTACTAGTGGGGTACCGCAGGGTTCAGTACTGGGTCCAGTCCTTTTTAATGTCTTTATAAGTGACATTGCAGAGGGACTGGAAGGAAAAGTATGCCTCTTTGCAGCTGACACAAAGATCTGCAACAGGGTTGATGCACAAGGAGGCGTGGAAAGGATAAGAAGGGAATTGGCAAGGTTGGAGGAATGGTCAGAAGTATGGCAGCTTGGATTCAATGCAAAGAAGTGCAAAATAATGCACCTGGGAAACAAAAACCCAGGAAAGATTACACAGTGGGGGGTAGTAACAATAACAAAATTGGAAAGGGACCTGGGGGTAATCATAGCAGATGACCTTAAGGTTAGCAAGCAACGTGAGAAGGCAGTAGGGAGGGCTGGGGGGATACTGGGATGTATAGGGAGAGGCATCACCAGCAGAAAACAGGGAGTTGTCATTCCTCTATACAGACAGTTGGTAAGACCCCATCTGGAGTACTGCGTCCAGTTCTGGAGATCCCATCTCCGCAAGGACATAGACAGGATAGAGGCAGTCCAGAGGAGGGCAACTAAAATGGTGCAGGGTCTGCAAGAGAAGCCATACTAGGAGATACTAAAGGAGCTTAATATGTATACCCTTGAGGAAAGGAGGGAGACGGGGGACATGATAGAAACTTTTAAGTACCTCAGTGGAATCAACAAAGTCCAAAAGAGTAGCATCTTTCAGAAAAAGAGATGTGCAAGAACAAGGGGACACAATTTGAAGATAGAGGGGATGGCTCAGGGGCAATTTGAGGAAGTATTTTTTCTCAGAGAGGGGTGTGGACGATGGAACAGCCTTCCTGAGGAGGTTGTGGTTCTAAAACTGTGGAGAATTCAAGAATGCATGTAACAGACATAAGGCATTTTTGTGGTGGGTAGGAAGAAATAGGCTATTGGTTAAATAGGATCTGCAGCTTATCCTGTAGGTAGGTAAATGAGCAGACTAGATGGGTCAAGCGGTCCTTATGAGCCATCACAGTCTATGTTTCTATGTTCTTGTAAATAGGGATATGTAAATCCTCATCTGGAATTGCTGAGTCATCCGAGTTAGGTGAAAATATTTCCACTCCGGTGTTCTCTTGAGTTTCATCTAAGTGTGAGGCGATGTGATGGCCACTTTGGTCGTGCACTCCAGCCGCCTCAGTTTGTCCTTGCAAAAGGTCCAACAGACCATGTCCTTCTCCTTCCAGGACCAGATCCGTACTGGGCTCCTTCATGCTCAGCAGACAGATGGACAGCACCCCCTGCCTACAGAGTAGGGGAAAGTTTTATTGAAACAAGAAATCAGGCAATATACAATAAAGAAAACACAATAAGAACAAACCAGGTAAAATCAAGACAGTATACAACAGTGTTCATATCAAAAGGTATGGGGAGAAAACAAAGAACGAAAACTAAGGAAATGATACTGAGAGAACAAAAGTCCTTCAAGTCACCGGTGCATCCGAGTCTGTAATCCAAGGTAGGGCTTTCCAAAGGGTGAACAGACCAGGCCTGGAATGAGATACAAGTTCACGTGCATAAACAGTTTTCAAATCCCGAACAATCTTTTGTTCAATTTCTATATATGTACAAATTTTCTGCTGCAGGGTGAACTGGCATCTTGCCATCCAAATATGCCATTTAATTACAACAAAAATAAGATTTAAAGTATCAGTGTTCCACAGAGACCATTGAGGGGGGAATGCTCCATGCATAATCATCGGGTAAGAGACAAATTGAAGCAATGGCATACCCCATTTTTGGGCTAGGAAGGCCCACCAACGTTGTATAAAGGGGCAATCAAAAAAATAAATGAGAAATAGTTTCCAATTCATCAATACAAGAGGGCTTAGAACACAGCCTGTCTTGTAGCTGTTTATGTTTATGGTTTGATTTAACATTAATTCTCTCATGGCAGGATAACCAATGGAAGTCCCACATATGTATTGGGATTCGCACACAATGCAACAGAATAAGCAGAGAGGGACAATATTGGGCAGGACATTTAAAAAGGGGACTGAACTGCACACACAGAGGAAAGAAGCAATCTATACAGGGATTTGTGCGCATTAGTGAGAAGCATTTGTGGGGTAACCCGCCATTGCTTCAGACGTAGAAATGTATACCTCATAAGGTGGCGTGTTTCCCAGGCACGCAGAATACACAGGAGTCATGTTCCCATTGGTGAAACCATATTTTAAAGAATCATAGAGCCACGCTTCCCATCCTTTCTGCGAAGTTAATCAAAAGCGGCTCAATGTTCGCATGAAAAAATACTGGAGAAAACAAAGGGGTTAGTCATGCCAACACCACCATCCGTGAGAGGGAGATAGGTGACATCCCTGCTTAATTGGGTTCAACCTGCCCCCATAATGCCTGAAAAAAGCTAAGAATCGCTGCTTCCAATTGTTTTGGAATAGGAAAGATATAGCTAACATAGAGAAAGAGGGAAAGTAAATATGTCTTAATTAAATAGACTCTTTTCTTTTTCCCAATCTGACTCCTGTTCCATGAGGCTACCTTTATGCGACCTTGTTGTAGTTTAGAAGTCCAATTATAAACGTCATTGGCTCGAGTACCAAAATAAAGCCCTAAAATACGAACAGGGCCATCTACAATCTGCAATGGTCCGATGTTCCTAATCGGTGCAATAGCAGATCCCAGCTGTATACCAACACTTTTCTCAAAATTCAGAGTAGCTCCCGAATATGTCCCAAATAAGGAACATTCCTGCAAGGAGGCTATCACCGAATCCTCGTCTGCCACCAAAAAGCAGATATCATCTGCATATGCAATGGCTTTGTAAGGTGCTGTTGTTACAGGACACGATACAGCATGTATCTGTGGAAGCATATTCACACGGGCGGAACAAAAGCGTTCAAAAACAGTACATATAGTAGGACTCATGGGACAATTTCTGTCGGACTCTTCAACAGGTATCAGAGGTCCCACCCAACCATTCACTACTGGCATGACCGTAGCTGTCCTATAAAAATTACGTAACCATTGGATAATGATAGCCGGTATATGCAAAAACTGAGTGCTTGCCATAAAATCATGATTCACTGAATCAAATGCTGCCCGTTGATCCACAGATACTACAAATCCAGAAGTCAAGCTGAGTACCCGTGAGAACAATTCACGGATCAGAATCAAATGATCCGAGATGTTCCTGTTGGGACAGAACAAGATTGAGCAGGATGCAGAACAGTTTCTGCAATACCTGTTAAACGTTTTGCTATTATCTTCATCAATATCTTAAAGTCGGTGTTTAGCATACAAAGAGGGCGCCAATTCTCAAGAGAGTGGGCCCCTTCTGTTTATAGATATAAAGCAAAACACCAGTCATAAATTCTAAAGGGACAGACTCACTGTTCAACAAAGAATTAAAGACAGAGGTAAGTTCAATAAGTAAGTGGTCACCCAGAACCTTATATAGAGCTGCCGGAAGACCATCTGGGCCAGGAGTTTTACGAAACGGCAGAGAGGACATAGTCGTTAACAACTCCAAGGTCGTAATGAGCTGGTACGCCATCTCCACTGCTGTTATAGGAGGGAGTGGGATCTCTAAATTCTCGTACAGGGCAGCAGGGTCAGGTAGATCAGCAGGAAAGGGGGAAAGCAAAGCAGTCGTGTAGTTAGCAACTATCTGCTGAATCTCTGTTTGAGTAGAGCATATAGTCCCCGTGGAATCTGTAAGACATAATATCATCTTTTGAGCAGTCCGACAAGAGTTAGACTCAAAGGGACAAATGATCTCCCGTGGTCCAGTAACCTGAAATTTATGTTGGTGGTGCAATTGCCGTGATTGTTGAGATTGGAATTGCAACATAGCCGCCTGTGTCAATTGAATTTGAGAGGAAAGGTCATGACCCGTGGTATATGATAAAGAAAGAAGCGATTGAAGATGCGCTCTTCTTTGTAAATAGTCCAAATATTGGCTCCTACTTTTCGCACGACTATACCGTTTCAGGAGTGATATCAATGCATGTTTTGTATCAAACCACCACTGTATCGGGTCTTCATAACAGAGAAACACAGATCTGCATGCAAAAAGGAAGGACCGAAGGGTCGACAAAAACACCTTATCCTGCAATAGGGAGGTGTTAAATTTCCACAACCCCGGCCCTTTTGAATAAGGGATTTGCAGTACCACACCAACAGAAAGCATGTTATGATCCGAAAGGCCACTGCCTGCACCATAGCTGAAACAATTGGTAAAGTAATGGGACAAGAAAACAAAATCAATGTGGGTAGCCAATTTACCTTTATGAAACGTAGGGGTATGTTGTTGCCAAAAGAAAATAAGCATCAACTAAATGGGCAGTATGTATTAGCTTGCTCAGTTCCTGTGAGTCGCAGTACAGTTTTTTTAGTAGTGGCAAAGGAACTTTTATCCCGAAGACTCAAGCCACAGTTGAAGTCACCAGAAAATAAAACTTGGAATGAAGTGTGCAAGTAAGGGCGGATCTCAGTAAAAAGGGCTATGCGAGCTGATTTAAGCTGTGGTGCATAAATATTGATAACTTCGATAAGGGCAATTACCTATGGTGAAGTCCAAAACCAGAGTCCTACCGGTACCAAATCAAATGGTTTCAAAGACGAAAGTCAGGCATATTTATCAAAATGCCAAGGCCTGAACAGGGTCGTGACCTATGGACCAGAATGAGGGGCCTAAGAGCCAATCATTTTTCGCTTGTCTGATCTCTTGAGTCGTATGGAGTCTGGTATCCTGCAATAAGAAAATACCCAATGGTAAAAGTCTTAAAAAGGAAAAAAATAACCGTCTCTTAGGAACACGTTTCATACTATTAACGTTAATAGTGTGACAAGTAAACTGCGCCATGTAGACAACAGGATAGTATAAAACATCACAGTTTCTGCTTCCCAACTATATTCTTCCCTTTCAGCCTAACTTTGGCCTTACATTTCTGTGAAAGTCCAATGCCCACTGGAGGTCCAGTGTCAGCAGGACCATCAGGGAGGAGGAGCATGCGAGGATGATCAGACTCATCACCTGCGTGGTCGAAGTCGGCTGTAGTAATTCAAAAGTGATAGACAGGGTTGGGGCAGGCAACAAGGATGCCATAGGAAGGTAAAGGCCGAGAAGCAGTTCTCAGAGACCTCACGGCGAGTACCTGCATGGTTCAAGGGGAGGTAGCATTTACTAGGACCTGGGACAGAGTCCACATCAGAAGCAACAGGCCTGATTTTCTCCATTCGGGGGGGTTCAGGTACCGATAAGGGTGGTACCCTCTTGTCAGGTTGAGGAACAGGGTTCTGGTGGGGGGTGCTAGCAGTAGGGGCTGCACCGCTTAATCTCCCATATCAGAGGGGTGCTTAGCCACAGATGCACGTAACCGTGCTTTTTGCGCTTGTGTGATCACAAAGCGTCGATCAGCCCCACCGTCATGGTCTTCCTGAGCATGAGCAGCCCAGCGACAAGTCTGGACTAGATGCCCTAATTGGTCACACAAGTTACATTTACCAGCATTCCCGACAGTGAACCCCACATGACCCATTTCACCACAATTATTACATTTAATCTTATCACAGACACTACTGAGATGTGAGGATCCCCACATCTATAACAGGCCTTGGGTTGGCCAGGATAAAACAAAACTCCTGTCTCGTCCTAAGAAAAAGGAATTGGGCAGGTGCAGGTCCTGAGTCATTTGTGTGTAGCAGCACCAAACCTCCAACCCCCAGTCCAAATATTTTCAGTGTCTAGAATGGCTTCAGGCTGACCCTGTACCATGCAGCGTTGTTTCTGCCAGTACATCACATCAGATACATCAACACCTTCATTACGGAACATAACCGTAATAAATTTAAAATCAGGCTTCGACAGGGGATGGCCTTGAAGGGGTCCATAAGGGTATTCTTCAAAGCATGGTATCTAGACCAAAATCGCTCAAGTCAACGAGATGTCTGAAACTGACGCCAAAGGAAGATTCTCCAGACACATGTATCAAGGCATATATCTCGTGAGCAAAAATTTTAAAGAGTCTTTTATCAGGATCTAGCCACAAAGACACGATCCGGGGGTCAGATAGTCCACCTCTATAAATAAGACGGACAGCATTATGTCGCTAGCAGCTACAACAGGTGCCTTAAAGAGGGAAGAAAAGGAACGTGGAGTCTTTCCCTGATCAGGGAGAGGTAGATCAGGGTCCGCAGCTGTAAAATCCATGGATTCCATCATAGGAGATGCCTTAGAGGTCGTATCCTGTAGGAGAGATAATACAGGGTTTTGGGTGAGTGACAATTCCCTGGCAAACTCAAGGGGTCAGGAGAGTCATTCAATTCCAGTCCCTTCAGGTTGTTCCTCCAGGAAGTCTTCAGGTTTAGGGACCGAATAGGGATGGACCAGAGATCCACTGTCCTTCCTGGGGTCCTGATCCAGCCTGCCTTTTCAAAGCCTGCTCCACGGACCACACAGGCTTAGGTTGGGGCAATATCTCAGAAAGGACATCAGGCTGCCAGTTTCCAACAAGTAGGTGAGGAATCCTGCGATGCAATCCCGAGCTGTGCACCCTCTGTGTGGGCGGCGTGCGCAGCAGTGAACAAAAAGACGTTGACTCAGTTTGGGCAACAGCGGTCAACAGAAGGTCCAAAATAGGATGGGATCCAGGAACTGCCAGGGATGATCCCCTCTGTGGCTGCCCTCCCAAAAGGTGTCAGCATCTTGTTGCAGCATCCGCACAGACAAGTCTTCTCCGTTAGCTCACCAAGCGTAGCATTCACTACCTCCACCAGTCCACTGTGCACAGCGGGCTGCAGCACCTCAATTGCTGGACACAACTGCAGAGCGTCTCTACGATCTCCGTCAGGGCTACTGCATCGAGCAGGAGGAAGAACAGTACAATCTATGGGAGCAGCTTCAGTCACAGTAAGTACATGTTCATATAAAATTCTGTCTGAAACGGTCTCTAGTAAATCAGAGACAGGAGCAGAGACCAAGTCCCTGCCTCACCAGCTAGCTCTGCCGTGGTCACCAGAGCATCCGCATCTTGGACAGAGTATTCTCTGTCAGAGTAGGGGAATTTCCCGTGTCCTGGCCAAATTTCCTGTTCACTAAAAATACCACCAACAGCTTAATCTGGTTCAGTTTCAGCTGGTTACTATCTGTATCTCCTCTTCCCCGGTCGCCCGTGAAAAAGGGACTTCTAGTCTCAGTGGGCCTACCAGGTCAACAAGATTGAATGAATATGTAACCTCCCCCCACCGCCCCCCTTGTTTCTACTAGAAGAGCTGCTCCTCTCACATCTAGGCGCCACCGAGAGGGGTGGGGGTAGTCACTACATATGTCTCACAGACTCTGTGTAGACCCATTACTTCTACTTCATAGTCTGCCATCCTCAGACAGGTAAACCAAGTGTGGCAACTATCTGGCTTACACCTGGGGGGACCATTTAGCATGGCCATCAACCTGGGTCCCTGGGAGAAAACGTTTGCTCAGCATTATGCTAGGTTTGTACTTCTGGTCAGTGGCACCCAAGTAAATCCAGAACTGGAAGCAATAACTGTAATGTCCAAACCAGGTTGGGATTCTAGAGTGTGGCTTTTATTCACATAACACAGAGAATAACAAAGCAAAGATGGACCCCCACAGGGCTATTCTCACCGGTAATGCAGATTACTGCAGTACAGAGCACACTGCCTCACTATGAACCCTCAGGTTCTGAATGGATCTGGGCACACACGGCCAGAACTGGTACGCTTCTCGTCTTTTCCTTGACTTGGCACCCCAGCCAGTACTAGAACACTTTTCCATTTTGCATGGAGATTAATTGTGGCTCCCTAAACCACCCATGAGCACATTCCAGCTCTCGGGGAAATCCAAAATCCCACATCTGGGTGCTTTCCTGAGGTGTTGGCCAAATGTGCCAAGAGAAAACAAAGGTGCCATACTGAACCCGGAGAGGTAAACCTGGTTACTCCAGATGGGGGTCTCCACCTTTGCTCCCAAATCTATACTGCCATTCATCTGGTTACACCATTCTCTGAAACACTTTTGTAGATGCTTTCTCAAATGTTTTTCACATTTAACATTCTACTTTCACTGGAGGTGTCCTGACTTTAAAAGTTATGTTTGTGGCTATGTCTTTACCCTAGACCACCACTGTTGCAGATGCTTTTAAGTCATACACAGTCTAAAAGTTCTGTACTTGGCAAGTCTCTTTGACCCCACAGTAGGCAGACACTTTACTTAAAACACTATCTCCGTGAACAAAGTCTCTTTGTCAGTGAAAACTCACCACGGTATGCAGGTGTCCCAGGTTTTTCCACAACACAGTCTCGGTACTCACAAACAAAACGACCTCGGCAGCTTCCCTCTCCAGGCTGGACCAGGGATTGCCCCTGAATCCTGGAAATCCTCCCCATCCCTCCGGGATAGAGCACTGGAACAACTTCCCAGGAACGGTCTCTACCACTTCAAAATGGTCTTCTGTGTTCCTCTCTGGGTGAGAACACATAACCCTTCTCTTAAGGTAGCTGTCTCTCAGAGCTAGTTCTGAGGAGCTGCACTCTGCAGCACTCCTCACTCTCCTGAGTCTGCACACAGACTACCCCCTGAAGACTGAACTGAATCTCCCAACATTCTACTGCTAACCCCTGCAGCTAGCATTCCATTGTGGCTTACGGTGCTGCGAGAATTCTAAGGTGACATCGTCACTCCAGCTCAGCAGAAACTGAAAACAGAGTGTGGCAGTGTGAAACCCATTTAACTGGCATCTCACAAGCTACCTGTCCCTGCTTGCCACTGATTCTAAGTGGGATTCTAGTAACCCCGGGGAACAAGGGGGTTACAAATAAATAAATAAAATTAATAAATAATTATCACCCTCTCAGTTTGACCTCAGTTGTGGGGAAAATGATGGAGTCGCTTCTAAAAGCGAGGATAGTGGTGTAGCTAACAGATACTGGAAAAATGGATCCAAAGCAACATGGCTTCACAGTAGGATACTCTTGTCAAACCAACTTGATTGACTTCTTTGACTGGGTCACCAGAACATTGGATCAGGGAGAGGTGGTGGACATTGTATACCTAGATTTCAGCAAGGCCTTTGACACCATCCCTCACAGAAGGCTAACCAACAAGCTGGAACATATGGGAGTTGGTCAGAAGATGGTCAGCTGGATCAGTAACTGGCTGAACGATAGGACTCAGAGAATGCTAGTCAGTGGATCTTTGTCAAGGGAGGGTAGGGTGACCAGTGGTGTCCTGCGGTGTCCCGCAGGGATCGGTACTGGGCCCAATCCTATTTAACATATTTATAGCAGACATAGTGAATGGAATGACAGGGAAGGTTTGTCTGTTCGCAGATGATACAAAACTCTGTGACAGATTGGACACAAGGGAAGGAGCAGACACATGAAAGCTGACCTTACAAGGCTAGAGTATTTGTCCAGGGACTGGCAGTTACAATTTAACACCAAAAAGTGTAAGGTAATGCACTTGGAAAAAAGTACATACTGGGAGGACATCAACTTGAGAAGATGCAAACGGAGCAAGATCTCGGCATCATCACTAGCAAATTAAAGGTAGGAAAACAATATGAGAAAGCAGCACAGAAAGCGGGTGGCATCCTCAGATGTGTAAGTAAAGGTATTTCTAGTAGGAAAAGGGAGGTTATCATGCCCCTCTACAGGTCCTTGGTGAGGCCACACTTGGAGTACTGCATTCAATTCTGGAGACCTCACCTCAAGAAGGACATTGACCATTTGATAACGGTGCAGAGGAGGGCTGCTAAGATGGTGCATGGAGTGCATCACAGGTCATGAAGCAAGGCTCGGAGAGCTGAACCTATACTCCCTTGAGCACAGAAGAAACAGAAGGGACATGACTGAAACATTTTAACTACATGAGGGGATTTAACACACCTCAGATAGGCAATCTATTGCAACAGAACACGGCAGCACACACAAAAGGGCATGGTAGTTGGAAGGTTCAAAAGCAACCTCAGGAAGTACTTCTTCACAGAGAGAGTGATAGACTGTGTAACAGCCTACCTCGGGAGGTGGTAGCATCGGAGACAATCAGGGAGTTCAAACTTGCATGGGAGAGACATAAAGGGCAAGTTTGGACAAAGGCTGCATAGGGAGAGGGGTAGATTCTAGGGCAGACTAGATGGATTGCACAGTCCCCATCTGCCGATGCTTTTCTTGTGTTCTTATTTATAACCAGTGCATAGGTGAGGGGGCCACTGTCCAGACATCCAGGTGTGTCCCACCTTAATTCACATGGACTGTGGTGTTTGAAGTTCTTTAGCTGTCCCTAGTGCACCTTGAACTGTTTGGAGTGCAACTACATTCAGCTGTGGTCTGCGTGGTATGGGGCGTGGCATGACTCAGTAGCAGCAACCTAGCCCTGTAGCTACATTCAGCTCTGCTCTATGTGGTATGGGGCCTGTCATGCCCCAGTAACAGCACCCTAGCCCTGCAGCGACATTCAGCTCTGGTCTATGTGGTATGGGGCCAGGCATGCCCCAGTAGCAGCACCTTAACCCTGCAGCTATATTTGGCTCTAGTCTATGTGGTATGGGGCCTGGCATGATCCAGTAGCAGCATCCTAACTTGCACCTCAGAGTGCGCACACACCCTGCCTTGCCTTTGTGCAGCAACTGCTTCATCTGTTTCTTGCAGTTCAGTGACATCAGGACACAGGACTCTGCCCCCCCCCAGTAGGATAGCCACTATGAACTTTGGGGAACCTGCTTAAGGTCCTTGAGGGGACACCCATTTGGGTTCCAGCACCCTTCTGGTAGGTCCTTCTAAACTCCCATACTATGTGCAAAGCCCCCGATCCTCACTCACAAGTTCCAGTGATATGGGACAAGTCCCAGGTGCTCAGTTCCTGTTCCTGTTCATCTCCAGGGTCCCACACGATGTTACACTGGTGGCATTACAGCAGTGAGGTGTTTTTTGACCTCCTGTCACTCACAGATTCAGAGGTTGACTGGCACTTACGCTTCCAATACTTCCCTTCCCATAAAACCAGTTTGTGCAAGTGTTCGAGGCTGTGTGTAGGTGTTGACTACTAGTCTCTCATTTTGTAATGCACTTTAGGATACAGTTTGTAGGAAAAGCACTATATAATGCCTCTCCTTTTTTTTCCCTTCTTCCTCTTCTTCATCTTCCATATCTTGGTCTCCTGTGCCGCATGCCCAAGTCCTGTAGCCAGGCACTTATGGGCATGGTGTGTACCTGCCCCAACTAGGCACACAGGATATCCCAGCACCTTGTTGGCATATGTGATTGCCCCTCTAAGCTGGCACCCATAACCTGAGTTCCCCAGATGACCCCTCAGTTGCACCACTAAGGTGCTTACCCAGCAAGGGCACTTGGTGCATGGATGCTCTTTGCCAGCTTCCTGGCACCTTGCGCGAGCACCAACTAATAGTCCTAAGAACACAGAACCTCAAGAATGCTGGCATCTTGAGGGCCCCTGTTGATACTCCCATAGCCTCCCACATCAATTTTACCTACAGAGGATTATGTCGGAGCACCATTCTCTCAATGGCCACATATGGTAACAGCCTCTGCTATAAGAAGGGTTTACATAAAGAAATGCAGTTTAAAAAGTCCTATACTGCCAAACCACCACTCATTTTATATCAGCACTGCAAAAAAAAAAAAAGAGAGCAGTGGCCATCTTCCTTGCTAGCTCACCCCTCAGCTCATTGAACTGCCTTCAGCCTACCACCCACTAGGATGAAAGGGAGAAATGAATTATCCTCTGTCAGTAGGGGTCCAATTCATCCTTACATTTTAGGCTGGCAATAAATATCTTTTATAAAAGAATTAAAAAAATAAAAACAAAATCTCAAATGAATTACATGAATTGGATAATTTAAAATAACTTGACATAGTTATAACAACAAGACAACAGCAATTAATACAGTTTACACCGATTTCATACTTACATCGTACCCTTGACAAAATTGCACATCGCCTATAAATTACACTCTCTAAGTTATATTATTGTGGCTAATAGTTTCTTTTTAATTTTTAGGTGATCCTGCCCTCTACAGATCTTTGGTCAGGCTGCACTTGGAGTATTGTGTGCAGTATTACGCCATATCTGAAGAGGGATATTAATTACTGAGAGGGTGCAACAGAGGGCAAACGAAAATGTTACAGGGTATGGAGGGCAAGGCCTATGAAGACAGGCTTCATGAGCTAAATATGTACACACTGGAGGAGAGGAGGGATGGGGGATATGATTGAAATGTTCAGGTATTTGAGAGGGATAAACAAAGCTAGCATTGAAGGGTGTTTAAATTGAGGAGAGGTAGGGACATGAGGGGCACAGACAAAGATTAGAGGGCAGAAGATTTAGGAGGAGATGAGGAGGCACTACTTCACGGAGGGTGGTATCTAAATGGATCGCACTACCAGAGGGTGGTACCATGTAAGACAGTAGGAAGTTTTAAGAGGGTGCGACAAAGCAAGAGGTCTGGGTGGCGGGGCTGAGGCGTCATGGGAATGACAGATGGGAGGGTTGGGGCAGCTACAGTCAAGGGTGCTAGCTGCACACTCAGGCAGACATTGATGGACCAGGTGGTCTGTTTCTGCTGGCAGAGTCATATGTTCGTATGTATGTTCATATAGATTGCATAAAAATATTTTGCCAACCTATTCATGGTCCACTCATCAGCAGGATTTAGTATAATGAGTGTTAAGAGTTCCTCATCAGCAGGATATGATTCATTCATAAAAGGCCATGCATTTTGGGCTGCAAAGTTTTAACCTTGTCTGTCCCCATCTTGTTGAAAAGTTTCAGATTTCTCACGGCTTGCAGTGAAATCAAGAGAGATTACACACCTCTCGTGTCCTTTCAGGTACCAGAAACCTTTGAAGATGTTGCCGTTGCTTTTTCAAAAGAGGAGTGGAAGATGTTAAGCAAACAGGAGAAGGAGCTTCACAGGGAGGTGATGGTGCAGAATTATGAAAACATGGTGTCAGTAGGTAAGGATAGACACTGTCTCAGAAATGGAATTCTGATGGGGATATGTGTACATTTAAATCTTTAAGCCTGATGTTGTGTCAGGGAGGGAAGAATGTACTGGCATATTGGTTCTGCTGTAACGTTCCTGTACTTTCCTGAAAATGGAAGCTGTTTGGGAAGTACATCGCTCTTATCCAGCACTTCCATTTTGTGACACTCTGTGTCTGATGTTGTGTCAGGGGGAAGGGATGAATGTACTGGCATATTTGTCCTGCTGTAACATTCCTGTACTTTTCTAAAAATGGAAGCAATAGAAGAAGTAGTGGACCTAGAGGACTATTTTAACTGGGTGACTAGGGAAATGCACAAAGGGCATGTAGTGGATGTCCTGTACCTTGACTTCAGTAAGGCATTCGATTCTGTGCCACATGGGAGACTAGCATGTAAGCTAAGGGGCACAGGGGCGGGGCAATATTGGTGGGCTTGGTGGAGAACTGGCTGCAAGGATGGCAGCAGAGGGTGGAGGTGGGAGGTGAATTATCATCCCCGGGGCAGTGATGAGCGGGGTCCCATAGAGGTCAGTGCTGGGGCTGGTGTTATTTGGGGTATTTATTGCAGACATCTCAGTAGGCATAAATAGCAAGATCAGTCTATTTGCGGACAACACCAAAATGGGAACAGTGGTGGATGACCAAGGATGGTGGCAGGGATTGCAGGAAGCTCTAAAAAGGCTGGAGACATGGTCTGACACCTAGTAACTTGGCTTCAATGCCAAAAAATGCGAGGTGCTGCATTTCGGGGCAAAGAATCCAAAGAGGAGCTACCATCTGGGGGTGCAGCTAGCTGTGACTGAGGAGGAGAAAGTTCTGGGGGTGCTCATTACAGGAGCAATGAACAACTCAGCACAGTGTAGGGAAGCAACAGCAGTGGCCAACAAGATGCTGGGTTGTACTGCAAGAGGTATAACTTCAAAGAGGAGGGAGGTGATTCTGCCATTATACAAATCTCTGATCAGACCCCACTGTGTTCAGTTTTGGCACCCTTACCTAAAGAAGGACATTAGATTGCTGGAAGGGGTGCAACGCAGAGCAACAAAGATGATCATGGGTCTGGGGGAATTACTGTATGAGGTTAGACGGAGGGAGCTGAACGTGTACTGTCTGGAGGAGAGGAGGGGAGGAGAGGGGACAGGGGGGAATGTGATTGTGAACTTTAAGTACATGAGAGGAATAAACAAGACCGCCATGGAGGGACTTGGTTAACTTGGTTGAAAGGACAAAAGCAGACCTTGGCCCATCGAGATTGTCCCCCACGTTAGTGGGTCATTTATCCTAGGTAGGATTTTGTAGAAACCAATTATCTAGGTGTACTTTAAAAGTGTTAATATTGATACATTCCACAAGTTCTTGAGAAGTTTATTCCACAATCTGGGGACCCTAATGGTATAGAAATGTAGCCTTTTATATGTCCTGGCTTTGCTGACATAAGTAGCCTATTGTGAAGCCTGGCAACTATTTTCCTTTCTGAATAGGTTATTCCACAATGTTTCATTACTGATGATGATTGTAGGATTTTAAACAGCGGTAGGAGATCACCTCATATTCTTCTTAGTTCTAGTGAGTAGAGTCCTGTCCTTTCTAGTCTGTCTTTGTAATTAAAGTTTGCCAAGTGAGGGACCATCTCAGTTGCCCAGCGTTGTATTCGCTCAATCCTGTTTATACTGCATCTTTGGCCAACTATGGGCTCCAAAAGGCGCACCCATAATCTGATGTGTGGTCTGTATAGTGAGAGTATACATTCTTCAGTTTTGGAGATTAATGTGTGGTTTATGTGTAACATATATATACATATGTGTCTACGGGTTCGGGGAAGGATGAGGTTACCTGGCACAAGAGACCTAGGTTTGGCTACTCTGCACAGGGGCACCCAAGTAAATCCAACTACAGGAAGCAATAACTGTAATGTCCAGAACCAGAACCAGAATTGGGATTTTTCAGTGTGGCTTTATTTATTAACTAACTGAACATAAACAAAGCACTGCATGGTCCCCCAAAGGGCTACGTTACTGTATGTGCAGATTAGAGGTTAAACACAGCGGTCCATTTGAGGAATGAACACATTACTACAATTGTCTGGCTTTGGACCCACCAGGCACTCAGCCCGGACTTTGCATGTGCATTGGATACATAGCCCGACTGGCCCGGCTCCCCTGCCGGCCACTCAACTGACGGTCCACTTGAAGAATGAACCCAAACTTTACTTGGAAAGACATCCCATCAAACAAGGAGGCTCCCAAACTGTGGTTCCCCACACCACTTGAAGTCTGTGACTCCTAGAGAGATTTGTTTTCGTACTTCCAATCGAAACTACCATCAAACAAGGAGACTCCCATCGAACAAGGAGTAATTTTCCCATCCTGTGGCTCCCACCACTTAGAGTCTGCGACTCCTAGAGAGATTTTCAAGTTGCACCCATGTCTGGGTACCCACCCCATCACTGGCCAGCTTATGAGGCAAGTAGCAAAACAGAGTAGAAACTGTAGAGGTGGATCTGGTTACTAAAGATGGGGTTTTCCACCTCCAGCTCCCACAGCCCGCACTCAGCCATTTCTCTGGACACACAGAAAACTTTAGACTTTAAATGTAGATTGAACGGTGGATGACCTGAAGCACCCTCTACAGCGAACTTTAAATCCATTTAAAACTTTAAACAGTTGACTGCTCTATTTGTTTGTCCTAGTTGACATAGTCCTCCCAAATAGCAGTCCCCAATACTTGAAATCCAACTGAAGAAAACAAGATGTTTGCCTTCCAATGGAGCCAAACACTCACCCATTCGCTGCAGGTGCCCCACAGGCAAGAACTGTAACCTTTGCTGTTATACATGAACAGACTGAAATTAAAACAGGCAGCTTTCTTCCCAAGGTGGGAGAAGGGGATTGCCCCTGGAGCCCACAGAGAACTTTCCTCCCCCCCCGAGGGAGGGGGGCACTGAGACCGGGGGGAGCGGTCTCCACCACTTTAAAAAAGGTAAAATACAAGAACACTTCTTTTTTTCTGAGTGAGAGATCACACTGCAGACTAATGCTTCCTTCTTGCTTAAGGACAAACGGAAGACTCGCCTTGAATTTCCCAAAGTTCTAAACTTCACTCCCTGAGCTGGAGATTCCAAAGTGGCTCATGCAGCTGTGACAGTTCTATAATGATGTCATCTCTCAAGTCTCAGCTGTGACTGAGGACAGAGTGAGACAGTGTGAAACCCATTTAACTGGAGTTTCTCAGCTGCCTTCCTGCCTACCACTAGGTCTTACTGGATTCTAGTAACCCTGGGTAACAAAGGGGTTACACTCTGCTGACCAGGAAAATGGCTGTCCCCAGTCATTCTGCACCCGGCCTTAGACCATCCCACCCTATGTGCTACCTCATGGAGGGGGTGATCAGGCCCCTCTTACCATGTGCAAGCACAGGTAGGCAACACTAAGGGCCTAGAGGCCTATAGCTGACATATCAGCCTCTACTCTATCCACTTACTATGGACACCTAGTGGCTCTGGTAGAACCGTCCAGAGCATAGCCCTGATAGATCAGCACTGCAGTCCCTACGGCTGCTCAGGACCACAGCCTGTCTATCCCCCCTAACCCTCTAGGGAAAACCTATCTGCCTCTAACATAATATTCCAAACAAAAACAAAAACCTGGGACCTCTCCGACCTTGGACAGCCTGCAACTACAACCATTAGCAATAATAACACAGTACATTTAAATTCTACACCATAGCACTGACTGAGGGACTCTGATGAGCCCTCCTCCTCTTCTTGTCTTCTCTTCTGTCTTCCAGGAACACCTGTAAGAAAAGACAAAACCAAAAAAAAACACATCCTAATCTGCATGTACAGTCTATCTAAACAACAACAATGACAACAACAACCCTTACCACACAGAAAAAGCATTGAACAATCCCAAAAAGGAAAAATAATTTTTTTTTTTTTTTTAGAAAAAGGTAGAAAAACAGTACTTACATTAAAGTACAATGACATTGATAACAATACACCTTTGGGAGGAATGGAATGCCCTAAATGTCCCAACTAGTGACTACAAGGCCCAAAGGCCAGTCCATTAAAGAGTCTCTCCTGGGCCGGAGCCCCGTGAAGCATAGTTCTTTATGGAATAATCCCGAAGGGGAGAGTCTTTGCGGACAGTTCACACACTGTTTGAAGTCTGTAGTGTAGGGTGTGTATTGCAATGTCATAAAGATAGAATAAAAAGATTCTTTTGGACTTACCAGCCTCTTGAAGTATTCGTATTTCACAAACCTGGTCCCTTCCGAAGACTCTCCCTGGCAGCATTTCTTCTGATACAGCTGGGCGGACATCTTCTGGGAATCCACAGGACTGCACATCTGGAAACAGCTGGGCTGATGTCATAACTGGAGAAGGAACCTTAGAAAAGGAACAAAAAAGGTCCGACGTCATCCGATTACCAGGCGATGAACAGGAAACAGCTGGGCTGGTGTCTCTCTGGATCTGAAGTCATCTGGTGGTACCAGTAGATGGTTGCTGAATAGGGCAGTACACTGTGGACTGAAGAATATGGGAGCACCTGATTCCTTGTTTATTCATATTGGCAGTTCAATAAGGGCACTTCACAGTCTAGATGTGGCAATATTGACTACCACTGCTCGCTCTCCATTTTGTAGGCACAGGCTTAATTACTGGGAGGTCCTTGCACTGAGGCCAATAGTAAAGGGGTCAGGGCAGATTCTCCATCTGGACGCACATAATTCACACAGTGGGAGACTTCACGTCCCTCTCCGTCCACTATTCTCACTCTGTCCATAAACAGTGTCCTGCCTCTCTTCCACTGTGTATACTTTTCATGGAACAGTCTATTCTTTACATGCTGGTTAGCCCCAGGATGCACATGTTTCATTGCTTCATCCCAGATCCAGGATTTCCTGCAGTTCTCAATCTCCTCCCAGACTCTCCGAGGAAAGGTAGGAAAGGTCATACCAAAGATTTCATTGGCCTTTCTACGAACCAGTCTCTCCTCTTTACTTGCTTTGGTCAATCTGAGACCGCTGCCCTGGCTTGGGGGTGGTCAGTCCTGGTTCTGCCAGCTTCGCATCCTCAATGAAATTAAAAACGGATCCCTGACTTCTTCTTCTGGTGAAGCCAGGGCAGTGGCATCACCACCATCTTGAACACATTCCTCCGAGGCAAGATCTTGAGGCTGTATACCATTCCTTTCTCACAAGGCCACATAGGTTCCCCTCATCTTCCTCTTCACTGAGGATCTGAACCCAGGAGTGAGCGGTCTCACCCCCGAGACTATCCATTCATTACTAGCAGCGGAGGTCGACACCTCCCATTTAAAGGCCTCCTGCATCTCATCTTCATGTTCGAGACTTGGGCTAGGCCCCACCCACCCAGGGGACTATTGATGCTTTATCTGAACTTGCCTTCTGAGATCCAGCATCCAATGCTTCAATTTCAGATTCAGTCTCTAATTCTGCACTCTCTAACTTTGTGCCACACTCCCCCGAGGGACCTTCCTCCCCAGGCTCCGCCTGATGCTGTGTGCTGCCAACTGCAGATTCTTGAAGTTGTGTCCATGTGGAGCCAAATGAATTTGAGGCGCTTTTATACAGCTATATTTTTGTAGACATCCAGCACAGTGAGGAATCATGAAGACATCCCTTCCAGCACTCAAACACATCTGGCATACACGCACTGGATTATTAGGAATTGCCACATCAGGAGGGAGTTGTCTTCATAGCACCACTTTTCAATATCTCTCAATCTGTTTACTGCTGCTGTTACTGCAACCCGGCATGATCCGGTAACGAGCTGGTCTTGAGGCCATAACTGCAGAAAATAAACAAAAGTTCACTGTAACTGAAAGTCCCACTTTAAATGAATACACTCTGTAGCTTTAAAATGGCTCCTCTGTTGCTGTGTTTACTTTACTACCCCACCCTGTAATGGCGGCGGCAGCACCCTGTGCACCAACATTCAGACTCTGGGTCAAGCCACTGCGCACCGACTTTACATCAGCTACTAATAACTTTTATTGAAACTGCACAACTTGCTCTGTTCTGGCTGTTCACACATTTACAGGATTTTCCTTGGACTTTTCACATGCTGGCAACATTCATTTAATTACAGTCCCTTTTAAAACTTCAGGTTTCAGCACAGGATTGCCTGCTTCTACTAGTGTTGCACTTATTTTACAACCCACAGTCTCTCTCTCTGGCTGCAAACTTTAAACTGAGGCTACTTTAATTGCTATGCATACATTTAATGGCTTTACAGACTTGCACTTGCCAGCAGGATATCACACAATCGCTACTTGCAAAGCGACTATACAGCTGCACACACATTTTATATGGCATTCTCTGAAAATCACTGATTTGAGCAGTTTTAAATCGTTTACTCACTGTTATTGTAGCAGATTGCTGCGATGGGGTAAAACGGCCTGCAGCCAGATTTTTGAAGGCCTCAGAATGCAAACGGGCGGGCAGTCTCCGCGATCGTAGTATTAACCACACAATTCACTGATCCCATGATCGATAAGCGGGTTGAGCCCGATTTTTAACTGGAAAGTCATTTTTCACTGTTTACAGCGCTTTGAACACTTCGCAAACGCTCCTCCACTGCCAGTACACGTACTACTCTCTGTCTCCCTCTCGAATGCTGAAGCAGACTCTGAAGAGCTGGCTGAGGGCCGGGACTAATGGCAAACTGACCAACCACACGACGCCATGCAAATGCGCCTCTTCTTCCTCACGAGGGCTCCTCTCCTCACGGCGATCGTCGAGCAGGCAAATTTAAACTGAAAGATGCACTTTTTTTTTTTTTTCCAACTGACTCCACGGCGGGAGCCCATTTCAACCATGTAACATTGCCATTAACTCTGCAGTCTCTAGCATTGCACAGGAAGCATTTCCAACGTCCAGGGCATAATTTCTCTGTTGCTACCCCTAGTTTTCCACACTTTCCTTCACAGAACTTTATTTTAAAACTGACTAACGCTGTAAACTATGTTGATGCAGGACAAGGACACACACTTTGGCTTTACAGCTCCTTGGGAAACAGTTGGCATTTTTTAAACAGCAGCACAAGATTCACAGCACACAGCAACACACTAGGGGAAATTGCTTCAACTTTTTTGGGCTACCGACTGCCAGATAGCCAAAACGTTAGCCTACTTGCCCAAGCACCTTCCTTCCCAAACAAATCCAAAGCGGTGCCTCCATTTTTGTAACATGGATATATACATATGTGTCTACGGGTTCGGGGAAGGATGAGGATACCTGGCACAAGAGACCTAGGTTTGGCTACTCTGCACAGGGGCACCCAAGTAAATCCAACTACAGGAAGCAATAACTGTAATGTCCAGAACCAGAATTGGGATTTTCAGTGTGGCTTTATTTATTAACTAACTGAACATAAACAAAGCACTGCATGGTCCCCAAAGGGCTACATGCTACTGTATGTGCAGATTAGAAGTTAAACACAGTGGTCCATTTGAGGAATGAACACATTACTACAATTGTCTGGCTTTGACCCACCAGGCACTCAGCCCGGACTTTGCATGCACATTGGATACATAGCCCGACTGGCCCGCCCCCTGCCGCCACTCAACTGACGGTCCACTTGAAGAATGAACCCAAACTTTACTTGAAAGACATCCCATCAAACAAGGAGGCTCCCAAACTGTGGCTCCTCACACCACTTGAAGTCTGCGACTCTAGAGAGATTTGTTTTGTACTTCAATCGAAACGCCCATCAAACAAGGGGACTCCATCGAACAAGGAGTATTTTTCCCATCCTGTGGCTCCCACACCACTTAGTCTGCGACTCCTAGAGAGATTTTCGTTGCACTCCACGCCTGGGTACCCACCCCATCACTGGCCAAGCGCATGAGGCAAGTAGCAAAAACAGAGAAGAAACTGTGAGAGGTGGACCTGGTTACTAAAGATGGGGTTTTCCCACCTCCAGCTCCCACAGCCCGTACTCGCCATTTCTCTGGACACACAGAAAACTTTAGACTTTAAATGTAGATTGAATGGTGGATGACCTGAAGCACCCCCTCTACAGCGAACTTTAAATCCATTTAAACTTTAAACAGTTGACTGCTCTATTTGTTTGTCCTAGTTGACATAGTCCTCCCAAATAGCAGTCCCCAGTACTTGAAATCCAACTGAAGAAAACAAGATGTTTGCCCCTTCCAATGGAGCCAAACACTCACCCATTCGTTGCAGGTGCCCCACAGGCGAAGAACTGTAACCTTTGCTGTTATACATGACCAAACTGAAATTAAAACAGGCAGCTTTCTTCCCAAGGTGGGAGAAGGGGATTGCCCCTGGAACCCACAGAGAACTTTCCTCCCCCCCCCGAGGGAGGGGGGCACTGAGATTGGGGGAGCGGTCTCCACCACTTTAAAAAAGGTAAAATACAGGAACACTTCCTTTTTTCTGAGTGAGAGATCACACTGCAGACTAATGCTTCCTTCTTGCTTAAGGACAAACGGAAGACTCACCTTGAATTTCCCAAAGTTCTAAACTTCACTCCCTGAGCTGGAGATTCCAAAGTGGCTCATGCAGCTGCGACAGTTCTATAATGATGTCATCTCTCAAGTCTCAGCTGTGACTGAGGACAGAGTGAGACAGTGTGAAACCCATTTAACTGGAGTTTCACAAGCTGTCTTCCCTGCCTACCACTAGGTCTTACTGGGATTCTAGTGACCCCGGGTAACAAAGTGGTTACATATGCATCTCAGAAGTGCATTGGAGAGGTTAGCTACCTTGTTACAGTGATCTGCTGAGGACAACTTGTTATTAACTATGATACCTAAGTCATTCTCGCAGTATGATGTTTTTAAAATGGTATTGTTTAGACTGTATACCTGCTATGGATTATGTTTCCCAGGTGCAAGACAGTACATTTTTTTTGTTGAAATGCATTTTGTTTATATGGACCCAGTGTTCAATGGCTATGAGGTCAGATGTCAGTGCACTCATGTTAGTTGGACAGTCTACCCTACCTCCCAACTTGGTGTCATCTGCAATCTGACTAGTATATTACTGGAGCTGATTTTGTATCATATCGCTAATAAAGATATTGAAGAGCTTGGTCCCAGGACGGAGCCCTGTGGGATGCCACTCAGAAACTTCCCCAACTTCAGACAAAACTCTGCTAATCCTACCCCTCTGGGTTCTTCCCTCAACCAGCATTCCACCCATCTAACCACATTTGAGGAGAATCCAATGTAGAAGTTTAATAGTATATCATGTGACACCTTGTCAAAGGCCTTGCTGTAGTCCAAGAGGATAATGTCAATCGGGGTGTTGAATCCAGGCCTTGACTTACGAGTTGTAAAAGGGATGAGGTTTGTTGTACAAGAGTGACCGTTTAAACCCATGTTGGGAGTGGTCAAGAATGTTCAGAGATTGCATTTCTGTTCCAGTAAGGATTTAACTATTTTGTTTCCATGAGTGTACATGATATTGATGTGAGGCTGATGGGGGCGTGTATAGCTTGTTGTTGAGTGGTTACCTTGTTTAACAAACTGTGGTCAGAGCTGATATGGCTGTGGAGAGCTTTTGGGATGCTTTTACCCATTATTTCTAATGAATTAGCACAATGCAGATATGCCAAGAGGCAGTTTCCATGTGGTCTTCCTTTTACACAGTTTTACAATGTGTTTCCCTAGAATATGCCTGCTGATTGCTATATATTTAGCCTGGATAGTTCACAGAAGAAACAGCATCTTATTTTCAGGTGGTGGAGCACTTGACAGTAGGACTCTGGAATGTGTCATACATAGGCACACGCTCTGTGCGGGCAATAATGCCCACTGGCCATACACCTCTGGCACGCGCCATCATCCAGGTGCCATTGCACTGCTTGGTGCAGGTGACAGCCGATGCTTTACCCACTCACACAGGTCCCGAAACAGGCATGTTACAGCCGACCTCCCATTTATTTGTACAGTCGAGGACCCACAGATGCACTATCCATAGCCTGGAGTGTACACTGCAAATAGCATTGCAGGATACCGTACCCCATGGCACCCAGGATACCTCAGCAGTCTGGAGGGTGGCATATTATACAGGGGAATGGGGGAGAGTGTGGACCTGCAGCAGTGTATGACAGCAGGTAGATACAGCATTGACAAGGCATGCATTGGAGGTACAGTAGAACCCTAGAGTTACAGACACCAGAGATCCGGACTGACCGTTCAACCGAACACTCTGCCCTTACCCACTCACTCTGTGTGTTGCGACCAGTCCCGGCGCTGATCACCTGTTAAATCCCTTTTGAGCGTGGCATTTAAAACATTTCATCATAATGTCTGTAAAATGCAAACTAGTAATGCTGTCTATAGAAACGAAGCTAGAAATTGTGAGTGCCATATCAGATGAGTGCGGCATTGGAATAGCACTTGTGCGATATTCACAAAGCACATGAGAAAAATAAAACATTTGCTAAAGAGGCCTCAGACAATGGTGCGGTGTGAAAAGCGCTGCATAGTGCGAAAGGCTGCCAACAAGGAGTTTGATAAGACCATGCACCTTGGTTCACCCAGGAGCGCAGAAAGGAACTCCGCTAGTGGGGTGATTGTTATGGAGAAGGCCAAGATGCTGCATCAGAAAATGTATCCTGAGGTGGGGAAGCAGAGTTCAAAGCCAGCTCTGGATGGCTATTTCAGTTAAGAACCAACATGGTATACGGCAGCTAGAGCTACAAGGGACTCCTATCAGCAGATGGTGCTGCTTCTGAAGCGCTTTAAATCCACCCTACAGTCAATCATTGATGAACATGGACTTGCCCATGATCTGCTTTTCAACTGTGATGAGACGGGCTTTACTGGCGCCTCCTGATGAACAAGACTCTGGCTGACGGGCACGAAGTGTCAAAAAACTACAAAAGTTGCAAAGACGGTGTAATGCTAATGGAAATGGCTACTGCTTCAGGTGACTACAGGCTCCCTCTACTGTTCATCCACAAGAGTGCAAAGCATTTGTTAAGCAGCTGTCTATAAAAGATGCCATTTATATGTGTGCTGGTTCATGGCAGAGATCAGTAACGAGTCCCCTCAGTGGTCATGGAACAAGCTTTGGACGAGTGATGCTCAAGAGAATACATAAGAACTAGAGGACTGCTCCCCCAATCTACCTGATGAAATGCTGCCTTTTGCACTCACTGTGGAGGAGAAGGAAGAGTGGCTGGTAGCTGACAACTCTGAAAATGGTCACCAGATGCTAACAGATAGCGAGGTAATCAATCTTGCCAGGGACACAAATGCTGACAGTGGGAGTGATACAGATGAAGCGAGGAAGAGTCTGCTGTTGTGCCACACAGTAAGGCAGAGGAATGCTTGCGACTTGTGTTCAGTGGCTTGAACAACAAGCTGAAGCCACCCCATTGACACTGATGTTATTGAATGACCCGCACACACTTGCTGCAAAAAAAAGATACAGCACATTAAAGCAAAGCACAATCAGGCAATTCTTAAGTCTGGTGTACTATGCTATAATAATGCACTTATTTAAGCACTTTAACATCTTTTGTACATGTTCCACAAGTTCTATAGTACTTTAAGCACTATTATTTGTATGATTAAAAATTTTTGACAACACACTATGTCCGATTCTTTATCTTATGGCTTAAATCATCTGATTTCAGAGATACAAATTTTTCATAGTTACAAACAACTGATTTCCCATGCAGTTCGTAACTCTGGGGTTCTACCGTATGTCAGTTCCCTCTTACAGTTTGCCAGGGACATACACACGGCTGCATACACTGATGGGCCCGCAGCTTGCGTAGTGCCCCAATGCATGGTACAGCCACTTGGGTCATTCTGGAGTGCAGGTCCTCGGCCCGGGTCCAGTACAGTCGGCGTCTGGCCATGGCAGGGTGTGGAGGGATGTACCAGTCTCCACAACAGGAGCAGGGGTGTCTACATACCGAGGTGGAGGGTGGGGGTCCTCTGTGCTATGATATGGACTGTGGTTTCCTCTGGTTTGATTGGGTTCGGGGTGGCCCAATACTGTGGAGCTCTTTGGGGATGGAGTTGGATTGATCGGGGATGGGAGGGGGTACCGCTAGTCCACCAGGACTGCTGGTGGCTGGCTGGATTAGTCCAGCTACTCATGGCCAACTGTGGGTGTGCTACTATGGACTGCAAGGTCGCGAGTCCCACTGAGTGTGCCGCAGCATGACATATGCATGGAAATGCACCATCGACTTGCATGGCATACTATTTGTGTGTACCCTGGCCCATTCCCTTGTGACTGGTACATCCCACACATTTGACTATCACACTGCAGCACATTGTTGGAGTTGCGTGGCACATCTCCAGTTTCCGCTGGGACACGCTGCATATCTACTTTGAATATGGGGGCCCTGGACTAGGCTACCCTGAAGAAATACATTATCAAAGTGGTAAAATCATGTCCCCACTGAAAACAAGATATTACATCTAATCTGGGACAGCTTGACTAAATACAGAGCAAAAATGCGTAAATGAAGATCCCTATGACAATGAGATGTAGCTTCTCCCCTGCGCTATCCAGGGTACAAAATCTAGGATAAGAAATATTTAAAGGAAATCTACTCTAAACTTAACTTCACTGTTCACTGACATAAACAGTTTCTTTAAGCAATAATGCATAAGAGGGTGTGGGTCGTGCTGGGATAACCTCACGCCTGGGTGGTTGGGCATGAGGACGCAGGTCAAATGCGTCCAATGTCCCAGAATTGAGGTTATTCCAGCACAACCCACACCCTGGATTGCATGATTGCTATTATACAATGACTTGTTATTATACAAAATAAAGAAAATATTTAAAAAACGTTTTTGGTAGATTATTAGTGTGGCAATATATCTTTGTTTCTTAAGAGAAGATGGAAACAACGCAACAACAAATCAATATAGTGAGGTTGTTCTCAGATAACCTCACTGTTGCCAAGGGCAGACAGCCAATCAGGTTCCAGGATTTTTTATTGCCATTGCATAATTATTGTTTTCTAACTTATTAGAATGCAGTATTTATTTTGAATGTTGTGGCCATGAGGATGGTGTACACACAGTGACAGTGTGTGTGTGTGTGTGTGTGTGTGTGTGTGTGTGTGTCCAGGATACAAAATATAGGATAAGAAATATTTAAAGGAAATCTAAACTGAACTTCACTGTGTTCAATGACATAAACAAACCGCTTATTTTTTTTATAACATATTAGAATGCAGTATTTATTCTGAATGATGTGGCCATGAGGATGGTGTGTACAGAGGGAGAAAGAGTGTGTGTGTGTGTGTGCATGCATGCGTGTGTGTGTGTTTGCTATAGCTCAATATATTTTTCCCCAAAAGTATAGTAGAAAATACCTGCTGATTGCTACATATTCATTAAATAGTAGTTCACTGAAGACCTCAGCTGATGTCTGAGTATGTCTGAGCTAGTGCTTATCATCAGACAGAGGTTAAAAACAGTGCAAATTATAGATGTACTAGGAAAGGGTGACATTTATGAGGTATGAATCTTTCTTGAAAGACAACACATTCCCAAGTGAAACTAGTAACAAGAAGCTGTTTGAATGCTTAGTATTTAAATGTACAAGTTGTAGCATTTTGAAGGGGCTAAACGAATCTCCAGTTTAATAGGCAACCAATATTTAACAAGCTGGTTTAGTTTCCTAATGGCATCTGATAAGCAACTTGGAGTTACGTCTCCAACATTCTTAACAGAAAGAAGGAGTATTTTATTTCAGTTGGCATGGAAGGATACATTGAAAAGTTCAAAACATGTGTTCCATAATACTCCATTTTTCAGCTACAGATAGCAAGATGGCTGTAGGCTCCACCCACCGTCATAAAAATGGTAGGGTTACCACCTGTCCTGATTTTTGCAGGACAGTCCTGATTTGGGCAACTGTGTCCTGCAAAAAAAACATGAAAAATACTACATGTCCTGACTTCATAGAAGAAAAAATATTTTCTAACTTTCCACTAAATGTTGCAGAAAACTGTAATACCTTTACTAAAATACCTTAAAATGATAAGAAACCATAGAAGCAACAAAGAAACTACAATACTTAGCCTTAATTCTGATTATATAGTGAAAACAAATCTGTTGCATTGGTCGAGGTTAGGTACTGTCCTGTGAAAAAATCATGTTTCGGTAAGAAATGTCCCACTTTAGGCTTCTTCAAAGGTGGTAACCCTAAAAAATGGGTGTGACAGTAGCAGTAAGCCAGTCAGAAGGGACAGTAGATTCACTTAGGGATTTATTGAAAATAATGCTTAATGGTAGAGTTAATGCATCAGTTGTTGCCATTAAAAAATGTGAGTTCAGGTTATCAGGACCTGGGGTGGTAGTTTTTTTTTTTTTTTTTTTTTTAGTGTTTTTAGTACTTGGTTTGCATCAGATGTTGTAATAGTATAATCAGTGTTTCTACTAGTATGATTGGTGTGGAATTTCTGTACATCACTTTTTAAGAATATTGAACAGAAATAGATGTTAAAGGCATCCACAGTTTCTTTGTCGGATGCAACAGTAGATTCATTTATGGTTATTGGGCCTTCTGACCTGTTATTCCCTTTGTTTTTTCATTAAGATAGGAGAAAAGGGACTTATGGGAGTCTTTTGTATGTCCTATTTTAAGAGTTTGTTTAGCTGATAAAATTAGTTTGTTAAAGATGTTTTACTGCTACCCTACAAAGATTTAGAGCTTCTTTTTGATTGTTAGAACACTTTTTTAGTGCTATGAATAGTTTTTCCTTACCTTTTATTTGTTTTTTTTATTGCATTATTGAACCGTAGTGGGATTTTTCCTTTATTGTTGTATTTATATATAGTAGGAATATATTTGTTTTCTAGTTCTTGAATTGTTGTTTTTAAGAAATGCCACGCTTCTTCAAGCTGGAGTGGAAGAAATAAATTTTCCCACTGGATATTATATAAATGGTTATTTATTTCTTCACAGTTAGCACTTTTATAATGTTTAAATTGCTGTTTATTGGTAGTCATATGATATTTTTAAGAGAAATGATATGTGGTCACTGTTTTCCCAGGGTCTTGTATCGGAAGTTAAAATATTGTTCTCTATGTTTAATATTAGGTCTAATGTATTGTGTCCCCTAGTAGGTTCCCTTACAAGCTGTACCAGGCCTAAGTCAATGATGGATGTTCAAGGGGAGGGTGGGGTGAGACACTCGGTGTCATGACATGAGATTGGAGGGTGGAAGGTTTAGGAGGGAGATGGGGCATTTCTTTATGGAAAGGGTGGCAGCAGAATGGAATGCACTACCGGCCGAGGTGGTGGCCTGTCAAACAGTGGGATACTTCAAGAGGGGCTGGGATAGGGCAAAGGAGGGTCATGGGAGGAGAGGGTAAGGTGGGGTGGGAGGGCAGCTGCAGAGTGGGCGTGCTAGCTGCAGAATCGAGCAGACTCAGTAGACCAAATGCCCTTTTTCTGCTGGCGGTTTTACATTATGTAAGTCGTCGCTTTATCCCAGCACTTCCATTTGTGACACTCTGGCCTGATGTGTCAGGGGAAGGGATGAATGGACTGGCATACTGGTTCTGCTGTAACATTTAGGAAACCATTGGTTATTTCTGTGTTCTTGTCAGTATTGGATTACAGAGTCATTGTTTACAAAATGCAATGAAATAATTACTGAATTCACTGGATGACTTATTTAATAGTGCTATAAGATTTATAACTAACCTGCCTTACAGAACCCACTGCTGTGTATTGTTTCAAGTATCAATATTTTCTTCATCATCTATCAGAGGATATACATGGGAACTTATTTGTTTATAAATTCATATTACAGTCTCACCCTGAATTTTTATTGAAGTTAATAAAACCAAACCAGTAAAACAGTACTGTCTAAGATCTTCAGCCAGGACATCCTTATATGTTCCGAGGAGCAAAACTAGTTTTGGGGACAGAACTTTATCGGTCTCAGTTCCCAGAACATGGAATCGAATATCCAAACAATTAAATGTGTTTGTATTATTGTCTTTTGAACATTTTAGATCATCTTTGACCAGCTTATATAATAAGCATTGTAATTGCTATGGATAAATTGTGCTATTGTATTGCATGGACACTGCGATTGATTACTGTATTTTATATTGAAGTGTGTAGATGTATGTAAGTTTTGTATTTTGTGTTTGTTATGTTGATTGTTGGATACAACAGAAAAAGAGATAATTCTGTCTCAGTTTTGTTATCCATTAAAGTTGAAAGCTGAATTCCTGTACTTTTCTGAAAATGGAACTAATATGTGAAGTACGTCGTTCTTATCCCAGCACTTTCATTTTGTGACACTCTAGGCCTGATGTCATGTAGGGGGAAGGTATGAATAGACCTGCATACTAGTTCTGCTGTAACATTCCTGTAATTTTCTGAAAATGGAAGCAATATGGGAAGTACGACGCTCTTATTCCAGCACTTCCATTTTGTGACACTCTGGGCCTGATGTTGTGTCGGGGGAAGGGATAAATGTACTGGAATATTGTAAGCAATATGGGAAGTACGTCTCTGTTATACCAGCACTTCCATTTTGTGACACTCTGGGCCCGATTTTCAAAGGGTGACACAGGGCTTGCGTCAGCCCCAATATTTGATGCAATGGCACCAGATGCATTTTCCACAACTGCGCCCAATTGTATAAAGTTTGGCACAGTTGCGACGTCTTCCACCCTTTACGGCAGCTTGCACCAAAGCCATGGTGCAAGCCCTGTAAAGTGGATCCCCCAGTGGTGCAAAACCAGGGGGGAGTTGCTCTATCTTTCTGCATTTGGCGCACAGGACTTGTGTCAGGGTTTACAGCATACTCCCTTCTAAAATTGCGATTGCTGCACTGTTTGATGCAAGTCGCCCCTTGTGTCAAACTCCTTGACGCAAATCCCTTGCTTTAATCCAAGGCCCTTTTACAATCAGGCCCTCTATTTTGCTGAAGTGAGGTAAGATTTCCCAGGAGATGGCAAATGTTAAAGCACTGTCTTGGTTTTAAAACTGTACAAATATGGTGATTTAATTAACTGATGGAGAAGGTAAATGTGCCAGCTACCTGACAGTCTGAAGCCAATGAAAAGATCTTCCCTAGATGTGACAGAGTCCCACACAAAAGATTAATAAATAACTTAGCCAGCCTGGGAGTGGGTCCCAGGGTGGTAGCCTAAAAATCTGGCTGGACAACAGGACGGAGGGGTATAATAACAGGCCCACGCCAAAGAAAGGGAGGTTACTAGTGGGATACCGTGGTTCAGTACTAGGGCCAGTCCTCTTTAATATCTTTATAAGTGACATTGCAGAGGGACTGCAAGGAAGTGTATCCCTCTTTGTAGATGATACAAAGATCTGCAACAGGGTTGATACACGGTGGGGTGGGGGTGGAAAGGATGAGAAGGGACTTGGCAAGGTTGGAGAAATGGTTAAAAGTCTGGCAGCTTAGATTCAGTGCAAAGTAATGCACATGGGGAAAAAAAAAGAGGGGAAAAGTACAGAATGGTACTAACATCAAAAATGGAAAGGGGGCTGTGGGGGGGGGTAGTCATATCAAATGGCCTAAAGATAGGCAGGCAATGTGAGAAGGCAGTAAGGAGGGCTGGCGGGATACTGGGATGCATAGTGAGAGGAATCACCAGTAGAAAACAGGAAGTTGTCATCCCTCTGCACAGACAGTTGGTGAGACCCCATCTGGAGTACTGACTGCAGTTCTGAAGACCCCATCTCCACAAGGACATAGGTGGAGGCAGTCCAGCGGAGGGCACTAAAATGGTGCAGGGTCTGCACCAGAAACCATATGAAGAGAGACTGAAGAAGCTAATATGTATACCCTTGAGGAAAGGAGGAGAGGGGACATGATAGAAACTTTCAAGTACCTCAATGGAATCAACAAAGTCCAAGAGGGTAGCATCTTTCAGAAAAAAAGAGATGTGCAAGAACAAGGGGGCACAGTTTGAGGATAGAGGGGGGACAAATCAGAGACAACATGAGAAAGTATTTTTTCCATGGAGAGGGTGGTGGACACATGGAATGGCCTTCCTGAGGTCGTGGAGTCAAAAACAGTAGGGGAATTCAAGAATGCATGGGACAGATATAGGGTTGTCAGAACTAGTTCGGTAAAGATTCGAACCTCCTCAAAGCCTGGTGTTCGAGTTCTAATTTAGAACTCGAACACTAGATGATTCGCAGAAGGGTTAGAATCACAGTGCTAATTTCTGCCGCCCAAGTTGTTTGAAAAAAAATTACTTTACTGTCGGGAGTGTCGCTCCTCCTCCCTCCCAGTTGGCGCTGATGTTTCCAAGTCATTTCATCTCAGCTCCTCCCTACTGTGCAGCTCAAGACAGTTGGGTGGTGGGGGCAGCCAGCGAGGTCACGCTCTGGAGTCCCCATCACCTGAGCAGCTGCTATACGGTCAGGTGGTAGAAAGAAGGTCGGAGGGGTAAGCCTCGCAGGATGCATCATTCACGACAAGTGAAGTGCAACTGAGCGGCTCCAGTCCTGTGCCTGATTTCGATTGAGGAAGGCATGCTGCAGATTGCTGTGCTCCAAGTCCGACCCCCAACCTGCTTAACTGCATTTTAGCAAGCGTATGCTACAGTTTTGAAAAACATTTTAAAAGTGCATTGCCTTGCAGAAAACAAACAAAAAAAGGTTGCATAAAAGGAGGGGAGATGGGGCCAGGGTTACGGCAAAGAATGGTGAGGAGCACTGAGGAGGAGATCACCCTGGTTGGGGGATGGGGAAAGAGATTAAAGGAACCAGAGAAAGTTGTCAACAAACGGGAACAAATGTCTCCCAGGTCGCACAGGAGATGAGCAACATGTTGTGTTGTTCAGTGTGCTTTATTGGTAAAACATTTCAATAAATGAAATAAATTTAACAAAGTCCTTTCACCCCAAACCTCCTGAGACATACAACAAGGCAGTTAGTTTTTGATACAGTATTCACTGTGTTGTTTCCTGCTGTGGGTACTGTGGCCACTGCCAGACCATCACCCTGCTGTGTGTGAGTGCACTTTGACTGCACTGTACCCAGTGTATGTTGTGTGCACTGTGCCCAGAAGCCAGTTCTGTGGTATCCTTACATACACCAAAGCATAAAATGTCAGCACTACCACTGTTAGCCACACAATTCAATGAGTAAGAATAGAATGTGCATCAAAATCACATTTATTAAAGCCAATAATGTAAAAGTAAAAAAATACCCCTTACCATGAGACAAGGGGGAACAACTCTCCACCTCCTACTTGTTTCACCTGCAAAGGTTTCCTCAGGGACTATTTTTACACATGATTGTCTTTAATAAATATAATTTTGAGGCACATTCTTGTGTCTTACTTATTGAAATGTGTGACTAGTGGTGGTAGTGCTGGGATTTGTGTGCTTTTGTCCTGAGCATACCATAGCACTGGGGTGGTAGTCCTTCTGTCATCTTTAAATACATGCCAGAAAATATTTCCCAGTTGGAAGAAGAGACAGAAAAATCCATTTTACTGTGTTGGGTGACTTGTCTCCTGTGGCCAATCCATTACTCTGCTGTGTGCCCTTTAATCAGCCCAGTAGCCAAGTTGGTTGGGAGGAAAGACAGAAAAATCCCTTTGTGTGTGTGTGTGTGTGTGTGTGTGTGTGTGTGTGTGTGTGTGTGTGTGTGTGTGTGTCTTGTCTACTGTGGCCAGCCTATCACCCTGCTGCTGTGTGCGCTTTGACTACACTGTACCCTACCCAGTGTGTGTGTGACCGTATGCAGCCCAGTAGCCAATTGTGTGGTTGTATCCTTAAATACATGCCAAAAATATATTTCCTTGTTGGGAGGAGATTCAGGAAAATTCCCTTTCACTGTGTTGTGTGACTGTCTCCTGTGGTGTACTGTGGCCAGCCCATCATTCTGCTGTGTGCTGTTTGATCACACTATCCTACCCAATGTGTGTGACTGTGTGCATCCCAGCAGCCACTTGTGTGGTCATCTTAAATACGTGACAGAAATATAGCTCCCTGTTTTGAGGAGAGACAGGAAAATCCCTTCAGTATGTTGTGTGACTCTATCTCATATGTTGCATACTGGCCAGCTTATCATCCTGCTGTGTGCCCTTGGACTGCTGCACTGTACCCAATATATCAAGGTCACACATCATCATTTCTCTCTCTCCCCTTATATTGAGCAGGTTTTATTTCTTCTTGTCCTCAATTTCGTATGTATTTCACTATTGTCTTGTAATTGGCGCACGTGCTCAATCTCATTTGTATTTCACTGTTACCTTCATTTTGGCAGCAAAATGAAAAGATAGGGTTCGAGTTCTAAGAAAGATTAGAACCTAGAATTTTTTCAAAAGTTCTAGACTAGAACTAGAACCCCAAACTTGGAGGGTTCTAACAACCCTAGACAGACATAAAGCAATTCTGGTGGGGGTAGGAAGAAGTAGGCTGCTGGTTAACTAGTATCTGCAGCTTATCCAATAGATTGGGAAGTGGCGGACTGGGTGGGCCAAGCGGTTCTTATCTGCCATCAGTGTCTATGTTTCTGTGATGAAATGGGCATACCTGTAGGTGTCATTAGTCCATAGATATAAATATGTAAACTATCCATACATTAAATCAAGGCTGCATCTAATTAATGGAATCTTGGGATAGAAACAGGTGTCCCTGAGGACAGACTTGTATAACAATATAAAACTTGCTCACCCATGACATCAGCTTCTGTCTCATGATTTTATTTCAGCTAATTGGCACGCAGAGCCACTATACCCTTATCCTGTGTAAAGTGTGCTCCTGTGCAGGAGTGTTAGGAGGAGCACTCCACTTTAGTGCTAAGAGATGGAAAGTATCAGCACACAGAGTCACTATACCTCTTATCCTGTGTACAGTGTGCTCTTGTACAGGAGTGTTAGGAGGGAGCACTCCACTTTAGTGCTAAGAGATGGACAGTATCAGTGCACAGAGTCACTATACCTCTTACAAGGATTTATTTAACTCTAAAATTGATTAGCTTTTGCTCATAAAAGCTAAATCTTTGTGAAAATGCATAGTTTTGCCTCACTGTGTTTAACAAACACAGCACTTCTAGAAAATCTATATAAATACTTTCTGTACAGTTAGTATAGTCCCAAGAAAAAACTGCTAATCAATTATTTAAAACCCTGCTCTTATCCTGTGTACAGTGTGCTCTTTGTACAGGAGTGTTAGGAGGAGCAATCCTCTTTAGTGCTAAGAGATGGACAGTATCGGCACACAGAGTCACTATACCCCTTATCCTGTGTACAGTGCGCTCTTGTACAGCAGTGTAAGGAGGGAGCACTCCACTTTAGTGCTAAGAGATGGACAGTATCAGTGCACAGAGTCACTATACCTCTTATCCTGTGTACAGTGTTCTCTTGTACAGGAGCGTTAGGGGGGAGCACTCCACTTTAGTGCTAAGAGATGGACAGTATCAGCACACAGTCACTATACCCCTTATCCTGTGTACAGTGTGCTCTTGTACAGGAGTGTTAGGAGGGAGCACTCCACTTTAGTGCTAAGAGATGGACGGTATCAGTGCACAGAGTCACTATACCTGTTATCCTGTGTACAGTGTGCTCTTGTACAGGAGTGTTAGGAGGGAGCACTCCACTTTAGTGCTAAGAGATGGACAGTATCAACACACAGAGTCACTATACCTCTTATCCTGTGTACAGTGTGCTCTTGTACAGGAGTCTTAGGAGGAGGCTCCACTTTAGTGCTAAGAGATGGACAGTATAATAAAAATGAAGAAAAAACTCTAAGCTTATGATAAATCACTCTAAGTTGCAAGTTTATTTATTTTATACGGGAACGAGTGTGGGCAAAAATGCCCATTTTTCACATTCATCCAGGTTACATGACATACACAAAAAAACAGGTTACATGATATAAACAACAAAGCAGCATAAAAATGCAAGTGTTAACTGGTAACCAATATTTAGACTAAAATCAGGTTAGGCATATATGTTATAATGATGCAGTATACAGAGAGGGGAGGCAGGAAGGGTAAATGTGAAATTTAGACAAACAGCTAGCAGAGGTGACTGGAATGGGGTAGAAAGTGGAGGGAGAAAGAGGAGGGACGGGGTGTAGAAGGTGGAAAGAGGAGGTGTAAAAATTAGAGGGTTCCTATTTAGGAGATTGATGGAAAACAACACTGGTGCTATAAGAAAGGCTCTAGCTAAACTTGAGTGATTTTATAATTAGATACTGTAGCAGAGCCACTGAGGGTTGTCTCTTGTGATATGAGACTCCTTTCATGAGGTCTGGGCAGACAGAACTGCTCAGCTTCCCTTCATGGTTCTCTTGCCCAAACCTCAGGCTCGGAGGGTCTTATAGCATTAGAGACACCCTTTGGAGGCATTGTTAAAGATCATATGCAAAGTCTTACCCTTGAAGAGGATTTTTCCCAGTCCTTTTACATTCATGAAGAAATTTCTCCATCTTGCATTGATTCTTGTTTTGTACTTCTGTAATGTCTTCTGTGGTTAGCTTTTGCATTCTTAGCTGCTAAAAACTGCAGGGTGTACCAGAGCTTCTGCAACCAGCCTGGTGTTGCTGTAGACCCAGGACTGTGCTTTTGACATAACTGTATGGAACAAGAGTGGTGCACAATGAAGCTGCAGCAGTTTTGCTAGGGAAAACTTCCATAACTTGGGATACATACGGTGCTCAGCCTTGTTCCCCCTTCCCCAAGTCACCGTGTTATCAATGCAGTATGCCAACACCGAATGCCTTGTCTGTATGTCATTTTTACAATGGATTTATTTTGTGCCTCAGTAGCAAAGCATGGGGAATGAGAGACTAGAGTTGCTGTCAGCCAAGACAGCTCCCTGTCAGTTTATTGCCTCATTGCAATCCATCATCTTATTGCAGCCAATTGCAGTGTTAGTACCTCATCTGTTAGTAGTGCCTTTATCACTGTCATCACACTGATAAGGAGGCATTACTGAGTTCAGATTACAAAGGGCAAAGGCACTACTTAAGCAATAAAGGCGACGGGGTGTTACGGTGGATAATGGCCCACCTCGGGTGTGTTTGAAGCATGAGGTGAAGCCAAGTGCTTCTACCAATGCAATGCTATCCCACTATAACGCCCCATAGTGCCTTATTGGCGACATATGAAATGGGTCCCTCTGTATTAATACTGTATGTAAATAAATATATTACTAAAACTCTATATTTTATTTTCCAAAGAAGATTAAAAAATGCTAAATAAATCTTTAAAAAGACAAAGCCCCATTTGGGCATTGTAGTGTGACCACTTGGCCAGCAGGTGGCAATGATTCTTTTTAACTATTGAAGTAATAGACCAAGTGAGCTGTGGCTTCAGAGTGTAAAGCCGTGACTGCTGGTACAGAGCCACTTGGGTCACAGCCACAGCGGTCCGTTTCTGTTACATGTATAAAAAATAGAGGGAAGAAAGTGGTTTGTCTGTGGCAGTGAGGAGCAGCGATTAGGGAAAGGGACTTCAGCTGCTGTGGCGGAACCTATGAAGGGCTGAATTCTTCACAACTAGAGGTAGGGTACTGGAGCAGGAGCTTTTGCAGCGAAACTTAAGGTAATAACAGAAATCTGGACTGCAGTGGGAAGAGACTGAAATTTATTTTTTATACTGTCTGTTACTCTGCCCCCACCCACCCTTGTTGTCATAATAGAAAAGGCTGGACGCATGATAATTTTAAAAAGGAAAAAAGCGTGACTGCATCCACTGTGTGTGTGTGTGGGGGGGGTGGACACCGAGCAATGGTTAGTTGATGCGCAGTGGTCTAAATGTGTGGTCAGCCTATTGGTCTGTGAGTACTTTCAGACGGCCTATTGTGCTGTAATATCTGCCTGGCTGAAAGTACCCCTCAGCCAATCAGGATTCAGCATTCTTATCTCCCATTTCATAATAATACATGAGGATTAGGAGGCATTACTGAGTTCAGATTACAAAGGTACAAAGGCACTACTAATAGATGAGGATAAGGAAGCATAGCTGAGTTCAGATTACAAAGGTACAAAGGCACTACTAATAGATAAGGCTAAGGAGGCAATACAGAGTTCAGATTACAATGGTTCAAAGGCACTACTCATAGATGAGGATAAAGAGGCATTACTGAGTTCAGATTGCAAACGATAAAAGGCACTACTAATAGATGAGGATAAAGAGACATTACTGAGTTCAGATTACAAAGGTACTACTAAGAGATGAGGATAAGGAGGCAATACAGAGTTCAGATTACAAATGTACAAATGCACTACTAAGAGATGAGAATAAGGAGGCATTACTGAGTTCAGTTTACAAGGTACAAAGGCACTACTCATAGATGAGGATAAGGAGGCATTACCAAATTCAGATTACAAAGGTACAAAGGCTCTACTAATAGATGAGGATCAGGGGCATTACTGAGTTCAGATTACAAAGGTACAAAGGCACTACTCATAGATGAAGATAGGAAGGCATTACTGAGTTCAGATTACAAAGGTACAAAAGCACTACTAATAGATGAGGATAAGGAGGCCTTACTGAGTTCAGATTAAAAGGTACAAAGGCAGCACAGTGGAACCCTCTTATAACAGACACGTTTGTGCAAGCAGGTTTTGTCCATTATAAGGGTGTCCACTATATCCTAAAATCTTAAAATATGAATTTCCACCTCCACAGCTCAAACACAGGAGCTAAAATGAGAACATGCCCCCTCCTCTGCCAACCAGAGGTATGGGGAACTGCTATTTGTAGCTAATTGGGAACTGAAAAGTAAACAAGATTGGAACGATTTTGCTATACCGTACCTGTGCTCATTGGGATCGGGGGCTGAGCAATTAGCATGATTGGTAAGATTTTGCTGTACAGAACCTGTGCTGATTGAGGTATCATGAGGATGCAGGAGTAATCCCCTGGAATAAGGTGTCAGATATCAGGCATCAGGTGAGGAAAGTGATGTCCTTATAGGGCCAGAAAAAACAACTGATTAATCAGCTGAAAATTAGCAGGTACAGAGGAGCTCAAACGGTCCACTGTACAGGGGTTGCAGAGTATGGTATAAATGGGATTTTTAACATTATTGGCATAGCTTTTGGCTTTTGACAAGGCAGATCTGTCCATTATAAGCGAGTTTCTGCTATAAGTGGGTTCCACTGTACTTATAGATGAGCATAAGGAGGAATTACTGAGTTCAGATTACAAAGGCACTACTAATAGATGAGGATAGGAGGCATTAATGAGTTCAGATTACAAAGCTACAAAGGAACTGCTAATAGATAAGGATAAGGAGACATTACTGAGTTCGATTAAAAGGTGCAAAGGCACTATTAATAGATGAGGATAAGGTGGCATTACCGAGTTCTGATTACAAAGGCACTACTAATAGATGATGATAAAGAGGCATTACTGAGTTCAGATTACAAAGGTTCAAAGAGCTATTAATAGAGGAGGATAAAGTGGCATTACTGAGTACAGATTACAAGGGTGCAAAATCACTACTAATGGAGGAGGACAAGGAGGCAATATTGGGTTTAGATTACAAAGGTGCAAAGGCACTACTCATAGATGAGGATAAGGAGGCATTACTGAGTTCACATTACAAAGATGCAAATGCACTACTAATAGGTAAGGATAAAGAGGCATTACCAAGTTCAGATTACAAAGGTACAAAGGCTCTACTAATAGATGAGGCTAAGGGGCATTACTGTGTTCAGATTACAAAGGTACAGAGACTCTACTAATAGATGAGGATAAGGAGGCATTACTGAGTTCAGATTACAAAGGTGCAAAGGCACTACTAATAGAGGAGGATAAGGAGGCATTACTGAGTTCAGATTACAAAGGTGCAAAGGCACTACTAATAGATGAGGATAAGGAGGATAACCATCCTAAATAAGGTTATCATAGAACATTTTGGTGTTGAATGTTGTGAAATGTAAAAATTAAATATAAAAATGTTATGCTACAATCCCCCCTTGTGACTCTCTAACTGGAGATCACACGAGACGTTGTTGCCATTGTAACATTTGTATTTGTCGAATCATGTATTTCATCTTAT
Organism: Neoceratodus forsteri; assembly: GCA_016271365.2. Lineage (NCBI taxonomy): Eukaryota > Metazoa > Chordata > Ceratodontiformes > Ceratodontidae > Neoceratodus > Neoceratodus forsteri. The sequence continues at coordinate 1,466,484,933 of CM057459.1, forward strand.
GATACAATAACAATTGTACAATAATAAGAACACAGATTACTGCAATACCACATATTACCACTATTAGAGTTGCACTAGTACCCAAAATAGCCAATTCCCCAATCTCACCAGGATAATAAAGGGAAATAAGATGACCGCTTCTCTACCCCTCTAGCAGAGGCATTTTGTGAGAAAATAAGTCATTCAGTTTGTTGACGATACAACAAGGCAGCAATTGTCATTTTATCAAATGTGGGCAATACAGGATGAAGTGGAGTGGCCAAATCAATGAGTAAGTTCAAGGCCATACTGGAACCATCAATATGGGTAACATTTGTTTGGCTATAGGCAGGACATTCCAGGAGGGTCCAGTTTGCAACCCACCAGGTCTTGTCACTACTCCTCCATACATTCTAAGGTTGACCTAGATTACACACCATGATTGGTTCCAACTCATAGCTTGACTGTATTCATTTGCAGATGTTAGGGTAAATTTAAGTTGATCAGAAAACCATGGGGCAGTTGATGTCACTCTACATATCAAGGTTTCATGCTCTTGTACATACTGTTGCTTAGGTACGACAGATCTATTGTGTACTGTGATAATAGTATCACCTGGTATTTGGAGTCTCATGAACTTGTCATGTCTTAATACTCCCAAATTACTGATTTGCCACAATATTTTCGGTGGTTCAAAAAATATACGTATTATCACTAGTATGGGAATCACATGTTGCAGCACTTGTGCATATTGATTTAATGAATTCTATACTTTTACGATAGCTAAGAGTGGTAAGATTACAGCGGGATGATCCAGTAATTTAGTCACATTGTCTGTGCCTATCCCTAATGGTAACCTATTGGTCTCAATACTATTTAATTAATTGACTAAATAAGCATGTGCCTCAGCAGCTAGTTGTGAGCAAGCCAATTCTGTATAACTTTCATCAAACATATCAGAGAGTGGGCTATTTAAAAGCCTTACTGTTTTAGCAATAATTCAAAATTCTGTAAGGTTTCCTAAAGGCAAACCAATCAATGTGTTAATGATAAATTAGTCATGTCACCCAAGGTGAGCGGATATAGATCCCTTTTGGGTGGTTGGGTTTACCACACACAGTGCCTTGCCAGGCCAGATATCTGATGAGCATCCCACGTCACCTTTTGACATTGTCCATAGCAAATAAAGTACAATTTAATAAGAAGATATCCAGTGTGTTCATGTCATTCTCCTAAGAGTACAGGGATACCCACATGGTACGATTTTGGCATATGTCTTGTTATATAAACTGTTCCAGATATGCCGTGGGCATCCATTTTGGTTGAAATTAACAAGTTGAGTATGATACTTCACAGTATAAGGACAGGAGACATCATGGTACTTCACCTATTGGGAGAAACAGAGCAGTATCAGTTGTTATCATTTAAAGATCGATACAATTTACATTGGTCCACATGGACCCATTTGGTCTCTGCAGAGCCTTGTCAGATTCGACAGACCTGAATGACCCATGGTCCCAATACATTAATAACCTTATAGGGCCCCATCCAATTAGCGTCCCATGGTCCCTTTTGACTAAAATTTTAATCATGACGTGATGACCTCTTTCAGTGGGCTGTATCACTTTTCATCATGTCTGTTTGTTTGTTTTTCCAGTGAGTTCGTGCCATGTTTCTGGCAGCATGTAGTAGGTACAGATTCAATTGTTTCTGCAACTGTTGTAGAAACACATCAGTTTTAATACAGTCTAACACAGGTGTAGACAAATCTGGATCCCATGCATAATACAGCCGCATATCCTGTCCAGTCATCAGTTGGTATGGGCTATAGCCAGTACTCTTGTTTTCCGTACCTCTAATACCTATTAGGATTCCTGGTAAGTGCATCACCCACTCTTTACCAGTATCCAACACTGCCTTTTTCAGTGCATTTTTCAAAGTGCAATTTGGCCTTTCTACCATACCCGAGGAGTGTGGATGGTAGGTTAAATGTAAGCGTTGAGTGATACCTAAGATATCACACAAAGCTGTCATTATTTTCACTGTAAAGTGAGTCCCTCTATCACTTTCAGGGATTCTGGGAAAACCCCAATGTGAGAACACTTGTTCCCACAATGCTTTTGCAGTAGCTTGTGCACTATCATTTCTCACTGGTAGTGCTTCTACCCATTTGGAAAATATATCAACAATGACTAGTCAATATCGAAACCCTCCTTTTGCAGTAGGCAAGGGTCCCACATAATCCGTTTGTAAACTGGACCAAGGACCGTCCGACAGGGGTATACGCCCTAACGGAACACTTTTTCCAGGCACTGGAGGATTCATCTGTGCACAGATGAGACAAGTCTCCAGGCATTGTTTGACATCTTTTCCCATTTTTGGCCACCAATATTTTTGTGCCAACATTTTACATGTTTTATGGAGTCCACAGTGACCTCCAATACGATGATTGTCCACAATAATATCTTTTCTAAATGAAGTGGGTGGGATCCACTTCCTAAATCTTGGTTGTCGTTCCCATATTACCATATCTTCCCATATGGTAACATGTTTGGTAATACATTGTCCTGGATCTTTCCATTGGTTTTGACAACCAAGAAGCCAAGCATCAGTATCTTGGATTCATCCCAAACTAGGGACTTGTGATAATGCTGCTATCCATTTTGGATGATTTTTATCACACTCTTCAGCTTCCCACAATTGTGTAGAATCACCTCCTAGAGGGTCTGCCCATAAGTTTGTATGTTTTGCAGCTATTTGAGCCAAATTATCTACCAAATTATTATATAGTTCATGGATATCTTTTGGATTCTTTTGATGAGCTCTTACTTTATAGATAGCAATTCTCAATGGGGTTTGAGCTCCTGTATCCCATATATGTTGTAATATGGGAGCAAAAGCCACGGGTTCACCAGTGGCTGTTCGCATTCCTCTTTTCATCCAAATAGGAAGAAAATATAACAAGGAATTGACAACAAAAGCACAGTCTGAGGAGACATTAATGGCCTCCTGTGGATACGCCATAATAGCAACGATACTGCCTCCAATTCCGCTATGGGGAGAAAATGATGATGGACATCATACTAATATTTCCTGATTTGTTCCAGGGGTCCAAATAGCATACCCTGTATGGAAATGGCCATCATCCCAGAAGCGGAGCCATCCACATACACATCGGTACCCATAACATTAGGTTCAGCAGCAAAGTTGGTTTGTATTCAATACCCATGACTTTCCCACAGTCATGCGAATCTCCTCCCATGTCATTAACTCTACTAACATGGGGGCGGTACACTTCTCTGTGGTGATATTTTTCTCTTGTTGGGCTAATGCCTATTTCACCAGTCTCTGAGAGGATTCGCCCTTACATCCCTTTCTAAGAAAAATTTACAGGTGTATGTGAGGCCTGCAAAACAATGCGATTAAATCCCACAGTATGTTCAGTAGCTTGTATTGCCCAATATACAGCTAATAAGTGTCTTACACATTCTTCATATGTTTCCTCGACTGAAGTTAATACCGGAAAAATATCCTACTGGAATGTAAAGTCCCTGATCACTTTTGTAACAGGACTGCGTTGATCACTTGATCAGTGGCATGTACCTGTATTACAAAGTCTGATGACTCAGAAGGGCTACGAGGGCAGGAGCCGTCATTAGTGCTTGATTTAGAGCCATAAAAGACTGATGGTGCTCTGGTTCCCACTGGAGGATATCTGTTTCCTTTCCTCCTTTTAACAAATTGTACAGCGGTTTTGCCATACTAGAAAAAGCTTCTATAAAATCTTTACAGAAGCCTAGCATTCTTAAAACTGTCAAAGTGCAGTCTTTGTTTTAGGTCGGGTAACTGTTGTATGACCCAGTTTTCATCTGGGCCTACAGTATGTCCTTCTTGATTAATACAAATTCCTAAAAAGGTAACTTTGATTGCCCAATTTGAGCTTTGCTCAGGTTTAGTTTAACCCTCCTTTCTGTAGTATAGTTAACAGCTCACTTTGCTAGCTTTTTGCAATGCCTGTTCTTCCTTGCAGGCTGCACAGTCTTCTAATATTTGGTCTTCATAACCCTTAATTAAGTGTTCACAACATTTAATTTTATGCTAAAGACTGTTTTCTGAGTCTTCCTATTTGTTCGTCAATTTTTCTTTTAGTGTGTCTAATTTCTTTTTAGTTGAGTCAAGATCTGCCAATATATTTTGTTTTTGTTTCTCTGTCAATTTGACAAAATGTTTTGTCCCTTTTTATGAGCTACCTTTGCTCCTTCTCCCTTTGTTTTAACATAAAATTGAGCCATTTTACTCTCCTCTCTCTCCAGGTTCTTCCTCACTCTCAGAACTACTGGAGCTAGAAACTGTTTGTAACCACCTTGCAGCCACAGCGATGTGTTGGCTGAAGAGTGTTCTTTCTACATCGGACTATTTTATATTTGTGGGCGTCTTAGCCCAATGAGGTAATTTGGTGTCTTAATTCTGAGGAGATCTGGCACTGTAATTGTGCCTCTGCTTGTAATGCATACAAGGACTGCTCTTTATATGAGAGGTCTTGAGCATATTCTTGATTTGCATGATCTAATTTCTCTATTGCCTGCTGCAATTGTCTAGTCAGTTCATTAATTTGAGCCTGACTCTGTTTATTTATAAATTTAAGATGCTCTTCTAACTGATTATTCCTAATTTTTACCCATAAACCTCCTTGTGCCACATTTAATTTATACTCCATTTCTTTGGTATCAGTGGCACATTTTGCATCTCTTTCTCTAATTTCTCTTCCATATCTGTTATTGCAGTAACACATTTTCCTGACTCCTTTTTGGAGAGCTAAACCTTCAGTACATTTCTCTTCATTTTCTAACATCTGCCTCTTCATATTACACATTCTAGTTGTTATTTCATACTGGTACTGTACAGACATTTGACAGATGTTGGCTAACTTAGTTCTCACTTTAACTTTCTCATTTCTGTCCATTACATTTGCTTAGTAAAACATAGATGCATCTTCCTCTTGTTCAGGAGAGCAGTATGGACCTTCCTTTAAATGTATTTCTAGAAATTTACATAAAATGGTATCCATACTTGCGTCTATCTTGTGCCTAGCAAATCACGTCCGACTTCACACCAGTCCCTCTTGAGTCCCTTTACAACTCCCTTCTGTACTTGATTGATCAGGTCAGGTGCAGTAAGGCGTTCCCCGCAGCTTGGCCCCTTTGGTCTGTTTTATGTCATCAGCAACCATATAGACTGTCTTCAGACATCCGAGTCATGGCACCAATTGTAAGGTTTGCGTTGTGTTTGCAAAAGAATTTCACTTGAGCCTTCAGATTTCTTCTAAGAGTTTATTGCGGTTTATTCAGCTTCACATGCATGTTCATTCTTTTCATCAATATTGGAGCTGCTTATTTAATTTACATACAGGCCCAGATATTCAAAGGGTTGCACATGGCACAACAGTGTTGCGCCATCGCAACCCACTGATCACCAGCATGATATTCAAGCGAGGATTTTGCCTGGCACAAATCCTGATGCCAGGCGCATCAATGATGTATGTAGCGCAGGTAGTAGGCATGCCGTGCATGCAGCACATCCGATATTCAGCCCAGGATGTGCTGAGTCCATGCATGCACAACCCCTACTTGCGCTGCACACGGGTGAGCCAAAAAAGAAAACCACTGGCCACCCACAGGTGAGCTGCCATATTGCAGGGTGCAACACAGCAGCTGCCACCTGTGGGTGGCCATCAACCAGCTGCACCTCTGTGGCAGTGCCCCCATGCCGAGCGTGGGCATCTGTGTAAATTAATGTCCTATCTCCCTGGTGGTCCAGTGGACTGCTGTCATCGATCGCGGGCTTAAGTATAAAAGTATACGTCCTATATCCCTGGTGGTCAGTGGACCCCTCGCAGCCCGATTGCAGGCATTTGTATAATAAATATCAAGTCCAATATCCCTAGTGGTCCAGTGGACTACTATCAGCCCGATCGCGGGCTTAAGTATAAAATAAAGTCCTATATCCCTGGTGGTCCAATGGACTGCTCACAGCCCAATCGTGGGCATTTGCTTTAAAATATTAAGTCCAATATCCCTGGTGGTCCAGCGGTACACCCTCCCAACCCCGCTCCCCCTGGTCAGCGGCGGGAGGTAGCACCCCACCCGCCTGCTGCTCTGCCATCCACCAACTGACACTGTAGGTAGGGCTGTACACCCATTGGTCCACAGCATGAGCCAATGGGCATGCAGCCCGTACCGTACTACACAATCCAAATATGTGAATGGATCCATTCACATATCTGGAATGTGTAGTATGGTATGGTCTGCACGCCCATTGGCTCACACTGTGGCATATCTGGAATGTGTAGTATGGTACGGGCCGCATGCCCATTGGCTCATGTTGTGGACCAGTGGGCGTATAGCCCTATCTATGTTGTCAGTGGGCGGGGTGGCAGGTGGGTGAGGTGCTGCCACCGCAAGCTGACCGGGGAATGGGGTGGTGGGGCTCAGTGGGTGGGTGGGAGGGTACCCCTGGACCACCAGGGATGTGGACTTAATTTTCTAACACAAATACCCGCGATCGGGCTCTGTGATCCACTGGACCACCAGGGATATAGGACTTTATTATTTTATACTTAAGCCCGTGACATGTAAGCGGTCCACTGGACCACCAGGATATAGGACATGCTATTTTTATACTTAAGCCTGTGATTTGGCTGCGAGCAGGCCACTGGACCACCAGGGATATTGGACTTGATATTTACTATACAAATGCCCGCGATCGGGCTGACAGCGGTCCACTGGACCACCAGGGATATAGGACGTGTTACTTTTTATACCTAGGCCTGCGATTGGGCTGACAGTGGTCCACTGGACCACCAGGGATATAGGACGTTATTTAAGTCTACATATGCCCGCAATCGGGCAGAGGGGCGCATTGCCACGCTGTGCAGGGGGTGTCGGTCCCCGATGGCTGCTGCCTGGCAGGGCGCTAGGCACAAGTCGCTGGGGATCGGCGCATCTGCATGCAAATGGGGCCATAATGACATGCAAATGGCCCTATTTGCACCTTGCATACATTATGGCCCAATTTGCATGCGCACTTTTGAATATCGCGGTTGTTGCGCATAGCGCAAGGGAACTTGCGTTAGCGCATCCCATTGCTTTACTCTGGCCACTTGCGCTGGCACAGTGCCACTGCACCATGCACACTGCAGGTGGCCAGAGTGTGATATTCAACTATGCTGTGCCATGGTGCAGCTCTATTGAATATCGCCCAGTCAACGCCCCTGCACAGCCAAGTTGCACTGCGCCCAGGCTTGCACCACAGCCTGGCACAGTCTGAATATCTGGGCCACAGTGTTTATATAAAGAATTGTTATCTTGAGAAATGCCAACACCGTTATAAGCCAATCATATAACAAAATAGCCTATTAATCTTAAGGTGTGGTGAATTTCACTCAAAACATAGGTATTGCCTCATTTTTTGTGCAACATCATAGGTGTTTACTACATTTCTTGCACAATATTACACAACCCTCTCTGTCTGCCCACCTTCTGTCAAGTGCACACCATCCTAAATAAGGTTATCATAGGAAATAAGGTTACCATAGGACATTTTGGTGTTGAATGTTGTGAAATGTAAAATGAAATATAAAAATGTTACGCTACAGAGTGTTACAGCTATAATGAATGAACCTTACCTTTGGATCCCCTGCTTTCCTGCTTTCTTCTGCTGATGCTTGATGCCAGTTACCTGTTCCACTCACTCGCTGGTTCATGAATGTGAATTAGACATGTTAGGAGGCAATCCTTTGTAGTGCATTTGTTATAAGCACTAAGCCCTGTCAGCTCCATCCCCCAATTACACACCTGATTCACAGGACTTCCTGAATATACGCAGACCCAAGATTAATCTCTTGAGTTGTTTTCCCTCACACTGTTACAATGTTAAAGACAAGTTTCAGTGTGCCTCAAACACTGCCTAAAAATGTATGTTCCTCCTCACTTACCCTGCTACTTTCAGTATAAAGAGAAACATAAATAAATATAAATATATCTCTAAGGTAAAGCTAGGTGCTTGGACTCCTCATCATTAGCTACGTCTGTACTATTATGACAGAACCCCAACTTATCTGACCTTTTTTTTTTTTTTGAAATAGTAATTTTATTGTTGACAGAAGACAGCAAAATGTTTGTTACATCACCATAGATATCATACATAGATTAAGCATCCCATCAACTTTTTCCTTTTCCTTAGGAGCTAAGGATTAAAAAAGGAAAGAGCAATTATCAGAGGATAGTTAGACAGAGAAGTAGGAAGGAAGAACAGGTAGGAAAAGAGTACAGAGGCGGGAAAGAAGAGATGACAGAAAGAGAGACTTGTAAAAAAAAAAAAAAAACTACTACTAATTAATATCTTCAGGTTCCATGAAGAAGACTGTCATTCCCCTAAATCACATACAGTTCAACTCAAGCCTGCTATGTATTTCATTCGTATATGGAAGAATTGGTTTTTGCTCTTATCAGGGTGGACTAACATTTGTTTTATGTATACATAGCCAACAGAGTTAACATGTCAACATTGCCTCTTTTGCTCATCAAATGAAAAAAAGGTAGCCATCTCACTTTAAATAGATCTAGCCCCAGTCTAACCTTTGCTGTCAGATATTCTGCTTGTAATATTTTTAAACAAATGGAATACCAGGTATCTAAAGCTGGTTTGTTTGGTGTTAACCAATTTGTAGTAATAGTCTTTAAAGCTGCCCCTATTATTATATTAACAAGTATTTCTGCGTCCTCTTTTTCAAAACTGTGAGGGGGAGACCAAGTAACCAGTGCTGCGAATCTAGTGGGAGAGGAACTTCAAATAGGTCAGCTGTTACCTTCTGAATCTCTTCCCAGAAACTCCTCACAACTGGACAGTTCCAGAATATATGGGAGTACGAGCCCCTCGCTTGACATTGACGCCAACACTTGTCTGAGGGATGATGCCCATAATGCTTCGTCACCACTGGGGGTCGAAAAAATCTCACATTCACTTTCCAATGGAACTCCTTCCAAAAAAGAGATGCTGTTGTTTTATGTATCGCCTCCCATGTCCTATCCCATTCCTCTTTTGTTAGGTCGAGCCTATATCCAATGCCACGCCTGTTTAACCTCCCTTAAACAGTCCTGGTTTAGACTTTGCATAGATCCACCAACTTGAAATGATCTTGTTAGTTTCTCCTGAGTTACCACCCCCACTAGGAATTCTCTCAAGGGACTGACTGGGATGTTATCACTGTCCCACATATTCCCAGTTTGGATCCTAGATAATTTCTAAGTTGTAAGTACCTAAAAAATCCGATTGTCTCAGACCAAACTCCTGCTTTAGTTGTTCGAATGACTTGAGAGTCTGGCCTGAGTAGAGCTGGCCTAACCACTCTAAGCCATATCTCTCCCATGTTTGAAATGATGTATCTAGTTTTAGAGGCAGAAAATCTTGACAACTAGTCAGATGAGTCTGGGGAGTGAAAAATAATGGAAAGCCCAATCCTTTATTCACTTCTAACCAAACCTGTATTGTGGTCTGTAACCATGGATTTGAAACTTGTAGTTTGGATAGGAAAGGATAATCCAAGTGAAAAATGTCTGTCACTTTCAATGTTGGCCAGAGATTTAATTCAATCTCCACCCACTTAGGAGGAGGATCTAGTTAATGTGCTCAATACCTGCAATTGGGCCCAATAATATGTCTGCATATTTGGTAATCCCAATCCACCTTTACTTTTGGGTGTCATTACTATTTTCCAGTTAACTTTAGGTTTTCTGCCTCCCCAAACAAATTTGGAAAGGGCCAGCAATAAATCCTTCAGAACCTAGTGAGGGGCGAACAGGAATCGCACTGAAGATAAAAGAAAGCGTGGAAGGACGTTCATTCTGATTGTCTCTATCTTCCCTGAAAGGGAAAGAGGCAGTTCTTTCTATCTATTAAGATCTTCCCTGACTTCCTGCAATAATTTCCCATGATTTTTATGGTAAAGCTGCTTCAGATCATGAGGGATGCATACCCCCAGGTAGTGAAAACCATGTGTACACCACTTAAAGGGGTCCAACTTTGGTAGGGTTCCTCCCCCCATCCCCCCACACTGGATAAAGTTCTGATTTTTCCACATTCACTTTATAACCTGAAAAACAGCCAAATTCTTGTAATATGCCTTTGATGGATGGGATTGGTTGGGTTGGAAATATATAACAGGGTATCATCTGCATACAAGGATATTCTTACCTCCTCCCCCCCAACTCGTATGCCCTGAAAGGATGCTGTCTGCCTTATAAAGGCGGCTAGCAGTTCCAAACTAAGAGCAAAAAGCAAGGGTGAGAGGGGGCAACCCTGTCTGGTACCTCTAGAAATTGAAAAGACCAGGGAGAGTGTCCCATTCACTTTGACCCGCGCCACCTGGTTTGAATATATACCCTCCATCCACGCCCTGAATCTGTCTCCGAAGCCGAGCCTCCCCAAGACCACATTCAGATACTCCCAATCTACTCTATCGAACGCTTTCTCAGCGTCTAAAGAAAGAACCGCCCCTAGCTCCTGTCTCTGGAGGGGTCCAGCTCCGGAGAGTACATTCAAAAGCAAGCGTATGTTATCCTGTAAGTGCCTTCCCGGGATAAATCCTGATTGATCTGGGTGCACCAGATCAGATATGACTTTTTACAACCGATTACTCAAAACTTTAGTGAATATTTTAGTGTCCTGATTTAGTAACGCTATCGGCCTATAACTGCCACATTTTGTAGGGTCCTTCCCCACTTTAGGAATGACAGCTACTATGGCCTCCTTCCAGGTCCCGGGAACAGCCTGTGGATCTAGATTTGAGTTACAAACCCTTGTCAATAAAGGGGCCAGATCTTCACCAAACTCCTTATAAAATTCGGCCATATAGCCGTCTGGGCCAGGTGTTTTCCCAGTTGGAAGAGTTTTGATTACTGTCAACACCTCTTGCTCAGTTAAAGGGGCCTCTAAAACCATTTTCTGGGGATGCGATAAAGTGGGAAGGGTCACCTTATCTAAAAAGCTCTTAATATGTTCAGAATGTTGAAAACTCTTATCTGCTGCATATAAGTGTTCATAATATTTTTTGAATACTCCTGCAATCCCTTCTGGGAAGAACTCCTCGTGGGATGAGTTTTCATCTGGGGCCACCTTCTCCACATATCTGTCTGCTGCCTGTTTTCACAATCTTTGGGCTAACAGCCTACCTGCCCTGTCTCCTCTCTCATAATATTTCTGCCCCAGGAATCTAAGACTGTTTTCCACCCGTCTCTGCAACAACAAATCATATTTATCCCGGGCTTGGGTGAGTTTGGTCTGGATCGAGGCTGCGCCTGTTCGCTTATGTTCATCTTCCAAATTCCTGATCTGATCTAGGGCCTCCCGCAACTTGGCCTGGTGCAGTTTGTATTTGTATGAAGCATAAGAAATTGTGTGGCCCCTCAGCACTGCTTTTAATGCATCCCACATGTATTTAGGAGTTGCTTCTGCATTTTCCTTTATGAACTGTTGTACCACTTTCTTAATTAAAGCTTTGTATTGGGGATCGTTTATTAGTCCTGTGTCAAATCTCCAAAGTCCTCTCGCCCTAGGCTCCTCCCAACACAAAATTGCCTTTACTGTCACATGATCTGATAACGTGATCGGAAGGATGCTAACTTCTTTAAAACTATATAAGAAATCTTTCTGTGTATAAAATCTGTCTAATCTAAAGTAAGTGTTAGAAGACAATGGAAAAAAAGGTATAATTTCTGGCCTTTGGATTATAACACCTCCATGGGTCCACCATTCCAGCCTCAATGCACAAATTTTTTTAATAATCGTGAGCAGGCTCTAGAGCCCGGCATCTTCGGGGAACTCCGATCTTTGGCTATGTCTTCGACGCAGTTCCAATCCCCCATACATATAATTTGCCCAGGAGAGAGGGCCGCCATAGCCGCGAACAAGGCTCTAAAAAATTCTCCTGAGGGAGGTGTGGGGGCATACACTCCCACCAAATGTAACAGTCTACCTTTATATAACCCTGTGAGAATCACCCAGTGCCCAGAACCTGCTCTCTGCACCTTTTGAAGCTGGAGCAGGAGAACCCTTCTGATAAGAAAAACCACCCCAGCTTTAGTAGCAGTGTGGGATGTTCGTCTGAATAAACACTGCCCACCCATGTTCTACGAAGTTTAAGATGTTCAGTTAGAGAGGCTTGGTTTCCTGTAAACAGGCAATATATGCAGTTTTCTCTCCTTAATTCAGTGGGTATCTTGGCCCTTTTAACCACATTGTTAATACCCTTGACATTCAATGAACAGAGTGTTAAATCGCCATTACATGTATAAAAAATATTAACCAAATTCTCCCAGAACCCTCCCCAGCCCTCATTTGTTCAGTGTTATTCATGCAAACTTTGAACCTTCAGTCCCTCTAAAGGTATAGAAAAGAAAGAAGAGAGATTGGAAATCGGAATATAGATTAAAGAAACCGGTACAAAGCCGGCCTGGTGGTGCTGAGGTTGAGGTGCTGGGCCGCCACACCTCGCGCCATGCGGCGGCCAGAGTTCGAGAGCAGGCTTTCGGGTGGCGAGGGTGGCACAGGGAGAGAGGATCCAGCGTCCCAGCGGATGCTTTCTCTCTCGGGGTGGGAACCAAGAAACGCATCTGCGTTCTGCATCCCCTCGCAGCGGTGGAGCACCCGACAACTGAAGGGATGGGCGGCTCCGCTTAGCCGAGGTCGGGAGGCGTCGGCCCCGGCGCATGAGAGGTCTGGCGTGCGTCAGCAGTCTTCTCTCGGGACGTACGTCCTAGCGCTGGACGTCCCAGGGGTAGGGGATTACGAGGGAGAAAAACGGAAAATAACCTCTCTGGCAGCCCTAGATGAAATCCGCTCCGGATCCATCCTAGACCACCAAGAAAAGGACAGACCCCACTGTGCAGGAGGTAAGGGAAGGAGGCACTCTAGGGGCAGATCCAAGGGAGGTGGAGTGAGGTGGGAAGGAGTAGGATGGAAGGAGTGGGCTCCAGAGAGAGGAGGAGGAAAAACAGCAAGTAAAAAAAAAACCGTACAGAAATCCACCACTACCAACTCTGTTAACATTACTTTAAACTCCACTGCTCCAACTGCCCACCCTGTACCTAATAGGCTTGAAGGAGCAACAATTGTTTGGTGGAAAAAACCCCGCCCACACCACCCTTCTCCGATGGTGCTATCCCTTAATCGGGAATTTTAGCCTAGGCTATTGAGGGATAAGCACCCTAGCGTCTGGGTGTGAGGTCGGAGAGTCCCGAATGAACCAGAACCCTCCTAACCTATCTCCTCTAGACGGAAAACAGAAAAGACAAAAGTTACCAGTGAGGCAAAGCTGTCCTCAGCTTTCTATACCCCAAACTGCATATAAAATGCCTTGGTTTCCAGAGACATCAACACCGTTTTACCTAAATTTATGATTTTTACACTCTGCACCTTTTAAACCCCTTAGATCCAGTGTAAAGTTACTTCTTATTAAAATAACATGGTATGAAGCGATATGGGGGATTTGGGAATTATTCTTCTGTGCAGTTCAAAGGCAAATACAAAAGTTAACAGTAATCCCTGTATTATTTATCCTGAAGTCCAGGCTGTCACTGAAACAAAGAAAGTGGAAAGCAATCCCTTTTTACTGGGATTTCTCATTAAGATTCGAACTCCTCCACTGATTATGTTGAATTCAAAAATGAGCTCTGGTGATATTTGCTCCGCTCGAGAGCTTACAAACTAAGTCTGACAAGTAAATAATTTTCCTAATATCCTCGCTGTTTCAAAATAAGTCCCAAGGCAGAGTTCGATAGTGCAGGCGACCCTCCAAGATCTTCAGCTGACAGGTAAAACCTTCGGTCATCTAAAATAAGCACAATTTTCTGTCTGGTTGTCCGCATAAGTAAACTATCACTGACATTACTGATCGTTCAGTCCCCATTGTTTTCCAGTAGCTTTCCTCCCGACTTACTAAAACAAAGTGTTCCCCATAGTCCATCCAAAACTATCCTCTTCTCTATTCAGTTTGGTTGATTTTGCTGAAGCCATTTTGACAGATCTGCATGAAGGGGAAGCAGCGCTTCCACTCTGGAGGCTGGGTTTTGGAGTTTCTTCTCCCTTGGGGATTGAGACCATAGCAAATGTTCCACTTCGCTTTCTGCAATCTCATCTTTTAAATCTGGCAATGAGATACCCTCTGCAACCAATGTCTCTCTTGCGGCTAGCGGGGATTCAGTGATTTTGGGACTCCCCGGAAAATCCAGCCATAATCGAGCCGGGTAACGTAGGTAGGCCCATTTGCCCTTTTCCCTCAGCTGCTTCACCACCCACAGTACATTTTTCCTTCGAGTCGCCAAGGAAGGGGGGAGTCCTGATCTATGTACACTCTGGTCCCATCTAGATTAAGATCTTTCTTTGCCCATGCTCGATGCAGCACTTTTTCTTTGATAGGGAACTTTAAGAACTTGATAAGAACAGCTCTCAGAGGTGCCCCTGGTTTTGGCTTAGGACCCAGCGTACGATGTGCTCTTTCGATTTCTAGAGGGATATCCTCCTCCAGGCCCAACTCCATTTTTAGCCATAACTCCATATATCTTGCCATGTCGTCTTGCTCTACTCCCTCCGGAATTCCGATCACTCTTACATTATTACGTCGGGACCGGGCTTCTGCACCCTCAGTTTTCACTGTTAAGACCCGCTCTCTCTTATGGAGGTAGACCAGGGATCGGCTGTAGGCCATATTTTCTCTTTGGAGAGTATCCATATGTTTCTCTATATCAGTTGTTCTCGCTTCCAGCTTTCGAAAATCTTTCTGTATTTCTGTTACTTTGCCATCAATTTGTTGTAGGAGATGCAGTATTTTCCTCGTTTCTAGTCTCATTCCGATGGATCCCAAGTCAGAACATGAGTCTTCCTCCCCCGAGCCCGAGATCACAGAAGATCGAGAGGGTGCAGGGCTCAGGCCTGGAGTTGCTCGCCCCTTGTCGCTCCGCGTGACCGTTCTGGGGCTTGTAGAGCCTTTCTTTTGGTTCTCCCCATTCTCGTTGCTTAAGTTTTACTTTCTTGGCAAAATCTGGGAATAGATACACCCAAGATTCTCTGGATTACACACTAATATTCGTGCTTGGGGTACGAGCTGAAAGCTAAGCCACCATATTGGATCGCTGCCTCACCGGATGTCCTTACCTGACCTTTAAATCTGCTGTCTTTTGTTAGAAAGCACTAAGCCTCTGTCATCTCCACCCATCAATTACACAGCTGATTAAAAGTTGTTAAATAGGACTGTCAAAGGTGGAGCCAGTACCTCCCGGAGCCACTGCAATATTCTGGGTGCACCCCATCTGATCTGTTTGCATTGTCCACTTTCAGATTAGTGAGTCCCTTCAGGACCCTCCTCTGTAAATGGACTTGTGAATATCTCCCTCCCACTCAGTGCTCCTGCTGTGCCTATATGGCCCACCCCTGTCCTTCCTGTGTGAAGACTGAACAAAAGTATTTAAGGACATCTGCTTTTTTTTTCTGATCTTTCTCAGCATGGTGCCCTGCTCTTCTTAACCTCACAGTCCCTCCCCTAGTCTTCCTCTTTTCACTAATGTACATAAAAAAAGTCTTGTCCCCTTTAATTACCCAGTGGGTTGTTTCTTTTTCCAAAGTTTGCACCTTTGCTCTCCTTGTTACGTTCTATGCACTTCTTCTGACACACCTCTGTATCCTCTTCCCTATGCATCTCTTTGTACCTCCTGAATACTGTACTACCCTTTTAGTTTTTACCTTTTCAACCACTTCTTTTGAGAGCTGTAGCTATCTCTGTTTTTTCTCCTGTTTTTCTCACTCCTTTGCACACAGGTTTGTTGCCTCACTAGATCAAGATCAAGATAAATTTTATTGTTGACAATCACAGTGTTGTCTTTACAACCTTTAGATTAACAAGCATTTGTCAATGCCGAATGTTGCTTGCTTGTATGTGCTGTGTAGGTATTGGGAAGTCAAGTGGAGTGCAAATATATGAAATTTCTGAACTTACGTATGTGAGAACTGCGCAATGAACACTGTGAAACAGTAATTTTAGGAAGTTTGTCACCAAATTTTCAACATAGCCATTTTAAGACCTCTGCTCATGAACAGTGTCACTGTGATTTTCTTAATGTATCCCATACAGTGATTTCACACACAGACTGCACCATTGTGTGCTACATGGGCGGAAACACGTTTTGGGCGAGATGTGAAAAATGACAGCTGTACTGCTCATAAGGAGGTGTGGTAAAATGACAGTGTTGAAAATCTGGAGTGAAAATATTGAAAATTTGCGAACTTACGAGCGTGCATAGGAATTGCGCAATGCACGCTCGTAAAACAGTCATTTTAAGGAATTTTTCCACCAAATTTTCAACATAGGCTTTTTGAGAGCCCACTTTATGAACACTAGCAGTGTCCGTTTTGTTATCGGTGCCAAAGGTGATTTCGCGCAGTGACTGCTAAATCACCCTTCGGGCCCGATTAACGCCATGACAGTGAGAGCATTCATGAGAAGGGGTCCCAAAAACCCCATGTTAAAAATTTGGTGCAGAAATTCCAAAAAATGCCTGAGATATGCAGCAAAGTTGAAAAAACCCTATTTATTACATTATACAGCTTTCTGGCATTTCCTCAGTTCGCGGTCGGCTTTGAAGAGTGCAGGCGTGTTCCCAGTCACCAAAGATCGTCGCGCCAGTCCAGAGGTAAGTATGGGGTGAGGGGTGTGGGGAGGCAGGGTGCACAGTGGGTGGCGCTGGTGGGGCAGAGACAGCGAGGGACCGCTTTTGTGTTTCAGGGTTTGTTTGTTTTTTTTTTTTAAAAAGGACGACACGCGGGACGCTTGGCCACGCTGAGGTGGGCTCCCAGCATGGCACAAGGATGGTCTGGGGCTGGAGCTGATTGGGATTGGGCACTTCGTCAAGATAAGACCTGTTCCCACACTGGGATGTGGCCCAGCGTGGCACCCTGTACTCTGGGGAACAGGGAGCAGACGGGATTGGGCACCCCGTCGGCTATATGATGTGTAGCCACACTGGGTGGGCACCCAGCGTGGCATGTGGAACTCTGTTTGAGGAGGTGCAGCACAGCCGATGAGGGATTGGACACCCCAGTCGGCTATACAGTGTGTGTGTCGGGCTTAGCACGCAGTATGCATGCGTGGTGTGTGTGTGTGTGTGTGTGTGTGTGTGTGTGTGTGTGTAGGGGAGCATGCATGAGCAGGCAATATCTTATCACTGCTCACTGAAGCGTAGCTCCCCCTTTCAACTGCACTCCAGTGCATTTTCGACTGCTGTAATAGACAGCTCCAGCAGCCATTGGAAAACTGCGGCCGCGCCTGCAAACACACTGACTGAATTGGAAGAGGGCTGCCACACCTCTGAAAACTCAAATGATGGCACTATGTTTTTTGCACATGCGTGCAAGCAACATAAAAATGTAACATATAACATGTAGCATACAGTATATATCATATCATATATTAGAAATTTAAAAACACATTAAATTAAACTCATATAATTTCCACATCCATCACGTATACTAATATACAACAAATGGACTAGATAATAGAATTAATCTTCAATAGTCATAAGCGGGTTATTCATATCTAGTCTTTTCTAATGTGCAGTTTTTTTCTTTCTATTATTTTACAAAATTTAGCTACCCTTTCTAATAAATTACTATCTTTAGTTCTCTATAGGTGATTAAATTGATATCTTGGCTCCATAACCAATATGGCTAGTATTCCCCCCAATAAATTCCTTCTTTCCTTGTTATATAGTGGACAGAATAATAGAGGGTGGAATTATGTATCTTTACCTAAGTTACAAGCACACTCCTCATTGTTCGTTTTATTATGCAAACTTCTCAATATCTGACTATCCAAAAATCCAAAATGAGCTTTGGTGAATGCTTTTCTTAATTGTTTTTTTTTTCCAAGTTACACAGATAGTATTTAATTCCCAACTGTGTGCTGTTAATATTCTGTGCTAACCAATGACAAAACCTGAGATTATTTGCCATGCTTCTTTCTTTTGTATACAAATGTCCTGTATTCTCGTCTTAATTTCAGCCTTAATATCATTCATTTCAGCTGTTTGACTATAACCTATTAATTGCAATAGTCCATATGGTCTAATTATCGCTTCCAAAGTGTGCATACTTGGGTACTTAAAGAGGAACTTCACCAGTCCTTTCGACTTCCATGCATAAATTACCCCCTTCTTACATTGATTCTGAAATTGTATTTTATTACTGTCTGCTGCAGTTAGTTTTTGCATTCTGAGCTGCCAAAAATTGCAGGGTGTACCAGGGCTTCTGTGGACCTAGGGTTGTACTGCTGACATCACTGTAGGGCAGAGTCAATTTCACAAAAAAAAAACATACTGACAAGGCATTTGGATTTTGGCATAATGCATTGCTTACAGGGTGTCTTGGGGGAAGGGGGAACACAGTATGTATAGTGAGTACTGGTAGGTTTCCCTTGCAACATTGTTGCAACTGCATAGTGCTGCACAGCGTGAGTCACTCTCCCCTATCCTATAATGATGTCGTCAGGAGCTAGCAGTTCAGCAGCTAAACATCAAAGGCAGGTGCAGCAGGGCTCAAAAACAAATCCAAATTATGGAAGGCAGCATAAACATTGGCCACAAATCACAAATGCACACACCCTTTCAGATCTAGTACTGTATATAATGACTACAAGCTGTAATTTTTCGGACCATCACTGAAGTTCCTCTTTAAAGCCCATATAACCAAAATATATTGCTTCCTCTAAGCACATTCTTGGAAGCCTATTGTCAGGCATGTTATATATTTTAATCCAGTACGAGGCTAATCTTTGTTCTACAATACATTTTATAAGTATAATACATAAACCAAAACAGAGCCACTACTCTCTGTATGTGGTGCAGCTAGTGAAAACATTGAGTGCTATCTGGGCTACATGTTTTGCTGTGAGGATTTGCTGTAAGAAGACTCATGGCAATTTTTTGCATATGTCTGAGTGAAGTGTGTGGCAAAGTTTGTTTTTCTACATTTTATAGGTAATTGGCCTAACTCAAGTCTCATTAATATAGATGCAGCACATTGAGGAAGCCCCAACAATTTCTTATAGAAAGCATTCACCAGAGCTTCGAGTTTCAGTGCTCACACTGCCCCATATTTCACATCCATAAAGAACATGGCTTTTAATTTAGCATTAAATGTCTGAAGAGAGCCCTTTACAGATTGACCCCCATATTTTTATGCAGACCTCTCCATTAATGGCACCAGTCTATGTATCTTTTGTTTCATATGGTCAATATGTTTTTGCCATTTTAAATCATAAGAGAATTCTATTCCCAGATATGTAAAATTATTAACATATTCTAACTTATAGTTGTTGCACATTAATTTACAAAATTTGTTCTCCCATACCATCGTTTTGTTAAAAATCATATATTTTGTCTTTTGGAGGTTAATGTCTAAGTCTGCTTTCCTCGCTACTTCACTAAATTTCTGTAAGCTCCTCCTAATGCCCAGGTGGCTTGTTGCCATAAGAACAATATCATCTGCATATGCCAGGTAGGGGCATCTCCTGGACCCCACTGTCGGCATGTGCAGACCAGGGTCCTCCAGAACTCTATTTAAGAATATGTTAAATAATATTGGTGATAAGACACAGCCCTGCCTAAGTCCTATATTAGATCTAAACTTGGATATAACATCTCCTTGTTTGTTATATCTTATCATGTTTATCACTGTATAACTTTTAATCATACTAAGTATTTCCAAATCAATCCCATAATGTTCCAATTCTCTCCATATGTTTTCCTATTTATTCTGTTGAAGGCAGATTTTAAATCAATGAAAACATTACATAATTTTTGCTTTTCGATATTAATGTACTTATGTACCAAATGTGCAAGTACAAAACACTGATCAATTGTAGAGTGTTTTGGTAAAAAAAACAGCCTGTAGTTCATTAATGATTTTCTCTTTCTTGACCCAGCACATTAATCTACCATGTAATATCCTAGTAAATAGTTTTTTGTTTGGGATCTAGGAGGCTTATAGGTCTGTAATTACTGGAACTCCCCTTTTCTCCTTTCTTATGTATAGGTACAATCATGCTTTCCCTCCATGTACTCTGTATTTGTCCAGTTTCTATTATTGAGTTAAATATGACCACAAGGGCTGGGACCCGTACTCCTAAATCATTTAATATGATATCAGCAGGAATACCATCTGCTCCTGGGGCCTTATGTCTTTTTGCTGATTTAATGGCATACAGGATCTCACTTGGTGTTATTGATTCTTTAAAATGGACACATTCTGTAGGTTCAAGAGTAATTTCTTCAGCCTTGGGATCATAAAACAAATTCTTATAAAAATGTTCCCATATATGTGGTTCTACAAAATGTTCTAATGTGTCTGGTATATTGGCCCATCTCCTTGTTACCATGCGCCAACATTTTCTATTATCCCTTGCCCATGCTGCTTGTTCAAATTTTTCCCATAAGGTTTTCTTATACTGATTTTTTTTGTATCTAATAACTTTTATAATATGTTCTTGTTTATTTAATTTATATTTATTAGTCCTTGAGGGATATTTTTGAGTGACTTTAGAAAGTTTACTAATTTCTTTTTCTGTTCTTTACATTCATCATCATACAATTTACTACCTTTCCTATCCTTGTGGTAAAAACATTAAGGAGTAATGGTGCAGTTTTTTAACTATGGTTTCATAAACACTAATACAATCATTTGTGGTATGTTCTTGATATAATTCAATTAAATCATCCTAATTCCATAATACTGCATTAATTCTTTATCGCTTGACCTTCCAACAATTGCCATTGTGTACCTTTTTAGTTCTAATTACTCTTTGCTTATTATCTTTAACACACCCAATCCCAAAATGGAATACAATTTCTAATGGATAGTGTTGACTATCAGATCGAGTCCCTACTTTCATATGTTATATTGATCCATTTGTATTCAATAATACCCAACAATGGTCTATAACTGGCTCCTCTTGGTCCTACATGTGTATATATTTCCTTGAGGTCACCTTTTGTTCTACCATTTAGTAATAGAAAATTATTATTCTGCATTAAGTTTACCAGTTCTCTCTATAGATTGTTTTTTTTATTTCATAGAAGTTGATGGCAGATAAGGACCGCAAGGCCCATCCAGTCTGCCCATTTCTTTTCTACCTTATAAATGTGCCATCAGCCTTTGCTCTGTCAATGGCCTATCTATTCATACTCATCTGTATTGCCCCTTTGCCTATCCCATGCCTGTCTGAAGCTCTGCACTGTATTCATATCCACCACTTCCTGAGGTAGGCTGTTCCATGCATCCACCACCCTTTCTGTGAAAAAGAACTTCCTCACATTACCCCTTAATTGGCCTCCCTCTAATCACATGCTGTGTCCTCTTGTCCTGCTATTTTTCTTATATTGAAACATGTTAGACTCTTTCACCTTGTTAATGCACTTAAGGTGTTTAAATGTTTCGTTCATATCACCTCTCTCCCTCCTTTGCTCTAGGGTATACATATTGAGCCCTGTTAATCTCTCTTCATATGTTTTCTGATGCAGTCCGTACACCATTCAAACAACATGAAGTCTTTCTGTATTCTGACTGTTGCAGTTAACCCCAGCACTCAAACTGCCCCAGAGAGTAGAGGGTTAATTTCTATGCAGAGCATAGAACATTGAGCTCGAGCTCGTTTAAACCTCTGTCTGCTGCACTTTGATGCACAACTGTCAGATTCGTTACTCCGCCCGCTGGATAACAGCTCGGAGACTTCTCCTTTGCTCACGGTTCGAAAGTCAGTTAAAGTCCTCGGTTTTACCAATTATTTTATACAAGATTCGGTTCAGATCTCTGTCTGTGGTACAGTAAGTACTAGGTAGTGAACTAGACATAGTAGACTTGTGGAAATTGTAAAAATTGATTTTTTGACCGGTCCGGCTGAACCGGCCATTTAGTGATTTATGTATACTGTCTTTGTTTTTAAACTTAGAGTGTGGTTACTGGTCCTTATCGGTTTTAAAAAAACTGCATTTTCTTGTAGTTTTTTCCAATACCTGTGACACAGTTAGAAACGGATAAGGTGTCTTGCCTAGTTGTTTGCCATAAAAGGGTAAGTTTGTGGTTAGGATGGTTACGCCTGAGAAACCCAAAAGAAAACCGGCCCACTGGGTTTCAGCACTGCAGTGTGTGTGTATGGGGAGGTCTTTGCTAAGGCTATCCCCACACTACCTGTGTTTTTTGTCTGGGGGTTTGACCACCTCGAATTAGACTGCCAAATCTGTAAAAATTTCCTTAAGTCTACCCTGGAAAAAAGATTAGGTAGGCTCAGGGATAAGGAGGCCATGAAGTCCGCTGACCCGAATGGCCAGCCCGGTTCGGTTCTGACCGAACCTGAGGGAGTGCCCTCTGACCAGGGTGATGCTTCTTCGGGCAAGAGGAGAGCCAATCCTGAGGGATTGGTTCCTACAAAACCAAAAAGAAAAGAAAAATCGGCCAGTTCAGATCCAGAGACCCATTTTCAGACAGCCGAAGAGATTGCCAGTGCAATAAGGATTGTAGAATTGCTTTGTCCGATTCCGTCTGATCTGGCACCTTCTGGCAGGTGCTCAGTTCGGTCGGTTCCTCTAGTTCAAGATTATGCCCCTGAAGACTTCTATGAACCGAATTTGGAGGGGGATAACGGTGGTGGTGATGGTGATGATGATGATGATGATGATGATGATGATGATGATGTGGGAGGTCTGGTTGAGCCCATTGAACTGGACATCTCCCCAGACGGGCCTTCTGGTGTTTCCCCTCCTAGGCTTTCTGAGTCCCCTTCCCACTACATGTTTTACAGGAAAGTGGCAGAAACCCTCCGGCTCCCTGTGGAAGAAGCTGTAGAGGAACAAGAGGAAGCTGATTATGTGAGATGATGGACATCCCAGAGTCTGAGACTGTCTATTCCCCTTCATAAGTCTTTTGGGAAACCGACACAAAAGATTTTAAAACTCACAAATTCTGTACCTCCTGTTGACAGATGGATAGACAAAAGGTACACCTTATCAGGTTCAGGTACAGAGTACTTGTATTAACAATGTAGCCATGGCAGGGTTGTGCAGGCTGCAGCCTGTGATAAAGCTAAAATACCCTTGGCTTCACCGCCCCCCCCCCAGATAAAGACTCTAGGAAGCTGGATGCCATGGCAAAGAAACAGTACATGGCATCCGCCTTAGAACTCAGGCAGGCTAATTATAGGGCCTATGCAGCCAGGTACCAGAAGTCCAGATGGGACACTGTACTGGCACTGGCCAAGCAGGCCTCCCCCCAGCTAGCCTCAGAGCTAGAGGAGGTGGCTGCAGATGGGATTGAGGCATCTAAGGTACAGTTCCATGCTGCTGTGGACTCCAGTGATGTGTTATCTAGAGTCATGGCTAAATCTGTGGCTCCTCTGAGAATGGCTTGGCACAGATATACTAGTCTCTCACAGGACACCCAGGTTAAGGCCATGGATTTCCCTGTGGTGGGTAATTCTCTGTTTGGGGAACAGACAGAATTACATGAAAAAGATGGATGAGTATAGGACCACCTATAGGAGTGCACAGGCCAAGGAAAGGCAGGCATCTCCTCAAAGGCAGCAGGCTAGGGGCAGGGGCAGGCCTTTTCATAGGCCTTTCTACCAAGCACAGGCTTCTTCTCCCTTTCCTCAGAGGGGATTCTTCAGAGGGAGAGGCAGAAGGGGGATGAGCAGTGCTGCATCCATCCCTCAACCTAAGGCCCTGCCAAGCAGACACCCTGATGTGTCAGCCTGGGTCGACTCCCCCATTCCTGTAGGAGGCAGGCTGGCTTACTTCGTCCAGGACTGGATGTCTGTTACCTCAGACAAGTGGGTCCTGGAGGTGGTAAGCCAGGGGCTGGTTCTCAGATTCAAGAAATTTCAAAAGCTGAGGGCCAGATCTTTTCCACATGGAAGCATCTCCGAAACCATTGCCCTAGAGGCAGAGGTTTCATCTCTACTGGCTCTAAAGGCTGTAGAGATAGTTCCTACATTGCACAGGGGCAAAAGTCTGTACTCCAGGTACTTCCTTACCCCAAAAAAGACAGGGGAGTGGCGAGCCATCCTAGACTTAAGATACCTGAACAAACATCTTTTAAAACCAAAATTCAAAATGGTGACTCTGGGAATAATCCTTCCCTCTCTAAGGCCGGGGGACTGGCTAGCCTCCCTGGACTTAAAAGATGCCTACTTTCACATTCCCATCAGGTGCACCCACAGAAAGTACCTCATGTTCGAATTGCCTTCAGGCCATTATCAGTTCAAAGCTAAGCCCTTCGGGCTGACATCAGCTCCAAGGGTATTCACAAAATGCCTAGTAGTAGTAGTGGCCTTTTTAAGAAGGAAAAATATTTCCATATTTCCATACCTGGACGACTGGCTCATTGTGGGTCAGTCCCCAGACCAAGTCAAGTCATACCTTCAAGTGACTCAGCAAGTGCTCACTTCCCTAGGATTCCTTCTCAGTCTTCCCAAGTCAGTTCTCGAGCCTGTACAGCTCCTCACCTTCATAGGGGCAGAGTTGGATACAGTCAAAGCAAGAGCTTTTCTTCCCCTGGAAAGGGCAAGGGCTATTGTAGAGCTGGCCTCTTCATTCCACCTTCTGGTCTCTTGGCCAGCAAGGCACTTCGTTCAACTTCTAGGCCACATGACAGCTTCTACAGCAGTGGTCCAAGGGGCCAGATTTCAGATGAGGGACATTCAGTTTCACCTGAGGGCCTTTGGTCTCGGAAGAAAGATTCTAACCAAACTAGTTCCAGTGACCCAGACTCTGATCCAGGCTCTCCAGTGGTGGCAGGATCAGAGCAACCTCAGACAAGGAGTCCCATTCATCACTCAGTCTCACTCTGTGGTCCTAACCACGGATGCTGCTCTATTGGGGTGGGAGCCCATCTGGGACTCTCACAGCCCAGGGACTGTGTCCCCTCAGGAATCCTTCTTCATATCAATCTGTTGGAACTCAGGGCGATCATTCTGGCCCTGCAAGCTTTCTTTCAGTCAGTGCAGAACAAGGTGGTTCAGGTCAGGACAGACAACACCACCACCATGTGGTACATCAACAAGCAGGGAGGCACTCGGTCCAGGGCCTTGTGCATGGAAGCCATGAAATTGTAGTCCCTAGCTTATTCTCTGCAGAACTCTCTGATAGCAGTCCACCTTCCAGGGAAGGACAATGTGCTAGCAGATGCATTGAGCAGGATCTCCCAGGCCATCACAAATGGTCAGGGACCCTCTGGCGTTGAAAGTGATTTTTTCAAGGTGGGGCACTCCAGAAATAGATCTCTTTGCAGCCCCAGACAATGAACAACTTCCTCTGTTTTGTTGCACACCCCCAGTCTTGGGCCCAGTCCCTCTGGATGCTCTGCTTTTGAACTGGGAAACTAAATTTCTATATGCCTTCCTTCCCTTCCCTCTACTGTTCAAGGTTCTGGTCAAGGTAAGGTCACAACCTTGCAAAGTGATTCTGATTGCTCCAGACTGGGCCAGGCAGCTATGGTATCCCCTGTTGCTGTCCCTAGCAGTCCATCTTCCCCTGTCTCTTCCCAGGAATTACAACCTGTTAACCTCCTCTCAGGGGAGGATTTGGTACCCCAATCTTTGGTCTCTCAATCTCAAGGCATGGCTCTCGAAGAGTTAGAGTTTGCAGATTTGCATCTGTCCCAAGGGGTTCTGGATATTCTCAAAGCCTCTCGAAAGCTTGCCCCCAGAAAAACTTACAACTCCAAATGAAAAAGATTCAGCATTTGGTGTTCCAAGAAGCATATATCCCCAGACACTGCTGAATTGTCTACAGTTCTGGATTATATGGTTCATCTTAATGGCCTAAGCCTTAGACCAGCTACTCTCAAAGTACATTTGTCAGCTGTTTTGGCTTTTTTGTCAGCGGGAAAGCATTCTTCACTGTCATCTCACCTGTATTCTGTAAATTTTTCAAGGATTGCTTCATACCAATCCCCTATAGGATCCTACCCTGCTTGGGATCTTAATGTTTGCATTGCTCAGCTTATGCAACCCCTTTTGAACCTTTGTCTTCAGCAGAGCTTAAGTACTTGACTTGGAAAACTGTGTTCCTGGTAACTATTACCTCTGCCAGGCATATCAGTGATTTGTAAGCTCTGTCAGTGGAGCCTGATTTTATCTCATTCCATAGAGTTAAGGTGGTCCTTAGAACTAATAGGAATTTTTACCTAAAGTGGTTTCAGATTTTCATCTGAACCAATCTGTGTCTCTCCCTGTGTTCTTCAGTGATCATTCTTCTTCAGGAGAAAGAAGTTTACACAGTTTGGATGTTAAAAGAGCCCTTATTTACTACATGGGGAAGTCGGTAAGGGCAAACCTGCCACTAAGAGAACTATTGCCAAGTGGATTGTCTGTTGTATTCAGTTCTGCAGTGAGAAGCTAGGCAAAATACCTCTCTCAGGCCTGAGGGCTCATTCGACTAGAGGTACAGCTGCTTCCCTGGCTGCGGCCAGGGATATTCCTTTGCTAGAGATACGTAAAGCAGCCACCTGGAAAACAGTCCATACATTTACCAAGCATTACTCCCTGGACATCCAGGCTAGGGTGATGCTCAGCTAGTACAGCAGTACTGAGAGCCTATTCCCAAGGTAGGTTCAATTCCCTCCTCCATGGAGGTACTGCTTGAAGTCTGTAATAGTCAGAATACAGCAAGACTTCATGTTGTTTTAAGAAAAATTACTCACCTTAGTAATTATGTTTCTTCTAATGGAGTCTTGCTGTATTCTGACCTCCTTCCCTACCTCCCCACTCAGAACCTATTTTTGGGAAGTGGGCTGGCAGGTGCAGTGTTGCACCCCAGGGGTGCATTTGGATACTCCCGCCTTTTAGAGAGGGGGAGTGGATTATATTAATTTAACAGTCTTAAGTTGTTCACTACCTGGTTTTTGATTTTGGATTTCTTGACTTGAGTCTTTTGGGATCCAAAATATTTGGTTGCCATTTGGCTAGTAAAAATTTTACAATTTCCACATAGTAGTTAGTCAGTATTAGCTCGTAAGAATCTGACAGTTGCACTTCAAAGTGCAGCAGACAGAGGTCTGAACTGAGCTCAAGCTCAGCATTCTATGCTCTGTATAGAAATTAACTCTCTACTCTCTGGGGCAGTTTGAGTGCTGGGGCTAACTGCAATAGTCAGAATACAGCAAGACTCCATTAGAAGAAACATAATTACTAAGGTGAGTAATTTTTTCTTTTGGTTGCCCTACTCTGGACTACCTCAGTTTGGTTAATGTCCTTGTGAAGGTGTGACCTCCAGTACTGCACGCAGTACTCCAGGTGGGGCCTAACCAGTGTCTTGTAAAGAGGGATTATTACCTCCCTCTTCTGACTTGTGATACCCCTACTAAGACACCCAACATCTCCCTAGCCTTACCTACTGCTTTAGTGGTCTGCTTGGATGATTTCAGGTCATCGTGATGATGATGCCCAAGTCTCTTTCTTCCCTGTGACTGCCAGCAACTCTTCTCTCCCAGCTATAGGTGGCTTGAGGTTTCTTTTCCTATGTGCATGATCTTGCACTTTTGCATTAAACCCCAGTTGCCACTCTTCCAACCATTTTGCCAGTTTATGCAGATCTCTTCTCATTCTGCCCCACCATCTGGATCATCTACTCTGTTGCAGATCTTATTGTCATCTGCAAACAGACAAATCTTACCCTCCAGTCCATCTGCAATGTCACTGATGAAGATATTGAAGAGGACTGGTCCCAGGACCGATCCCTGAGGTACCCCACTTGTGACTTGCATCTCTTCTAACTGTATACCATTTACCACCACTCTCTGTTTTCTGCCTGTCAGCCAGTTTGCCACCCAGTTGACCAACTTGACCCACCCGAGCCTATCCAACTTATTAATCAATCTTCTATGTGGAACAGTATTGAAAGCTTTGCTGAAGTCAAGGTAGGCGACATCAACTGCTTCCCCTTGGTCCCACCTCTGTTTGCAGTCAAAGAAATCTATAGAGATTAGTTTGACAGGACCTTCCCTTTGTAAACCCATGCTGTCTTGGATCCTGTGCCTATGGATTCCAGGTGTTGCACTATCCTTTCCTTAAGGATTGCCTCCATAATCTTGCCCACTACTGAGGCAAGACTGGCTGATCTGTAGCTCCTGCCTCCTCCCTGCTACCACTCTTGTGGGCGGGATCATAAACCCTTCTCCAGTCTTCTGGGACCTCTCCTGTGCTCAGAAATTCACTAAACAGTTCTGATAATGGCTCTGCTAGTTCCACCCTTGGCTCCTTTAGTACCTTGGGATGTATACCATCAGGTCCCATTGCTTTTTCCACCCTGAGCTTATTGAGCTCTTATAAGACCCTTTCTTTTGAATAGCGAATAGTGCACACCTCCCTCCCCCTGTGTCCAAGGTGCTGAGCTATGGGCCCTGCCCTACCTTCTCTTCAGTAAATACTGAGTAGAAGTATCTATTTAGGTTAGATGCTTTTACATGGTCTTTCTCCTCACATGCCCCCTTATCCCCTTTGATCTTAGCAATACCCCCTCTGGACTTTCTCCTTTCGCTAATGTATCTATAGAAAGTCTTGTCACCTTCTTTTACTATTTGTGCTAGTGTTTCCTCGGTTTAAGCCTTTGCCTGCCTTACTGCCTTCCCTGCTTCCCTTAGGGAAGTTTGGTATGCTTCTCTATCTTAATCCTGCTGCGTTCCCTTATATTTCCTGAAGGCCAGCCTTTTGGCTCTGACCTTTTCTGCTACTGTTTTTGAGAAACAAAGTGGTTTCCTTCTTCTTTTGCACTTCCTTTTCTCTCCAACACAATGGAATGTTGCTTCAAGTATTGCATCCTTAATGCTTGCCCACTTTGCCTGTACACCCTTACCTGCATTTCTTTTTGTCAGGGCTAGCTTAACTCTGTTGCTATCTTATCAAAGTTAGCTCCTCTGAAGTCCCATATATTTGCCTTGGAATGGGATGATTTAGTTCAAGTGGCCAAATTGAACCATACCATGTGATGGTCACTGGCCCCCAGGTGACCTTCTACCTGGAGATCTGTGATCCTTTCCTTAGTCAGTACTAGATCTAGGATAGCCCTGTCTCTTGTGGGCTGTAGTACCAGTTGTTTGAGGCCTCCCCTGCAGGGAATCCACTATGTGTCCAGTTCTGGTGGATGTTCCTACTGGTATTGACCATTCTGCATCTGGCATGTTGAAGTCTCCCATTATCAGAACCTCCCCTTTAGCCATCATGTTTTGTATACCTTCTAACAGTAATATGTCTATGGGGATGGAGAGAGGATCTCATCTTGAAGTGGGTAGCCATCTGGGAACAAGCGACCACCAAACAGTGTGGTTCACGATAAACGTAGCTATAGAGTCAAGCCACACAAAGTGAAGGTACTGGACTTCAGGAGGGCTGACTTTGTCAAATGGGAGTGCCTTGAAAAGCACTAGCAAACGGGCAAGAAGGGGGGTGGAGCAACAATGGGAAACATTAAAACCACCATCACAGAGGCAACAAGCCTTTGTGTGAAGCAAATAAACAAATCAAAATGAAAGAAAACCTCTATGGTTCTCAAAAGAAGTAGCGAGGAAGGTAAGGGAGAAAGAGAAAGCATTCAGGAAGTATAAGGAAACACAGAAGGAGCAGGACAAAGAACTGTACCAGTTAAAGCAGAAGGAAGCGGGGAAGGCAGTCAGAATAGCAAAGGTCCAAACCGAGGAAAAGATAGCCAACTTGGTTAAGAAGGGGATAAAACCTTTATAGGTACATTAGGAGCAAAGAAAGACTAAGGCAGAGGATACTGAGGCTGAATAAAGAGGAAGGTGGTTGGGCAGAGGCGACAGTGAAAAGCAGGAATACTGAACGAATACTTCTGCTCAGTATTCACAATGGAAAAGCAGGGGAGATACCTAATCCAATCAATAGAAGCACTCTGGATAGGGGTTGATACCAGTCCTTTCACAGAAGAAAGGTTCTGAAAGAACTCTTAAAACTGAAGGTGGATAAAGCAATGGGGCCGATGGGATTCACCCCAGAATTCTAAAAAGAACTAAGGGAAGAACTAGTAACACCACTGACTACCCTTTTTAACAAATCATGGGAGGATGGTGTGGTACATGAGGACTGGAGGAGGGGATGTGATTCCTCTTCACAAAAGTGGGAGCAGGACAGAAGCAGGAAACTACAGACCTGTTAGTTTAACCTCAGTGATAGGAAAATGATGGAATCACTTCTGAAGGAAAGAATTGTTGAGTACCTAGAGGCCAGTGGGGCTGGGACCCAAGGC
The DNA here is from genome assembly GCA_016271365.2 of Neoceratodus forsteri. Taxonomy (NCBI): domain Eukaryota; kingdom Metazoa; phylum Chordata; order Ceratodontiformes; family Ceratodontidae; genus Neoceratodus; species Neoceratodus forsteri. Next base: position 1,466,515,265 of record CM057459.1, read on the forward strand.
AGCATGGATTCACAGCAGGAAGGTCATGTCAGATGAATCTAATAGATTTCTTTGACTGGGTGACCAAAGTAGTAGACCAGGGAGGGCTGTGGACATGGCCTACCTAGACTTAGCAAGGCATTTGACACAGTCCCACACAAAAGATTAATAAACAAATTAGCCAGCCTGGGAGTGGGTCCCAGGATGGTAGCCTGGGTAAACACTGGCTAGACAACAGGACACAGAGGGTAATAGTAAATGGAGTCCACAGTGAAGAAAGGAGGGTTACTAGTGGGGTACCGTAAGGTTCAGTACTAGGACCGGTCCTTTTTAATGTCTTTATAAGTGACATTGCAGAGGGACTGGAAGGAAAAGTATGTCTCTTTGCAGATGACACAAAGATCTGCAACAGGGTTGATACACAAGGTGGGGTGGAAAGGATGAAAAGGGACTTGCAAGGTTGAGGAATGGTCAAATGTATGGCAGCTTAGATTCAATGCAAAGAAGTGCAAAATAATGCACCTGGGAAACAAAACCCAGGGAAGAGTACACAATGGGGGAGATACTAACAACAACAAAAATGGAAAGGGACCTGGGGTAGTCATATCAGATGACCTAAAGGTGGGCAAGCAATGTGAGAGGCAGTAAGGAGGGCTGGGGATACTGGGATGCATAGGGAGAGGCATCACCAGTAGAAAACAGGAAGTTGTTGGCCCTCTGTACAGACAGCTGGTAAGACCACATCTGGAGTACTGTGTGCAGTTCTGGAGACCACAATCTCACAAAGACATAGACAGGTGGAGGCTGTCCAGAGGAGGGCAACAAAATGGTGCAGGGTCTGAACAGAAGACATATGAAGAAAGACTAAAGAACTTAATATGTATAGCCTCGAGGAAAGGAGAGAGGGACATGATAGAAACTTTCAAGTACCTCAAGGGAATCAACAAAGTCCAAGAGGGTAGCATCTTTCAGAAAAGAGTGTGCAAGAACAAGGGGCACAATTTGAAGATGGGGATAGCTCAGGTAATGTGAGGAAGTATTTTTTCACAGAGGGGTTGTGGATGCATGGAACAGCCTTCCTGAGGAGGTTGTAGTGTCAAAAACAGTGGATGAATTCAAGCATGCATGGGACAGACATAAGGCAATTCTAGGGTGGGGGTAGAGGAAGTAGGCTGCTGGTTAACTAGGATCTGCAGCTTATCCATTAGGTAGGAAGTGGGCAGACTGGGTGGGCCAAGCGGTCCTCATCTGCCATCAAATTCTATGTTTCTATGTAACAGTATTTAACCAGATACTGAAGTCTCCAAGTGTGGTTACTGATAAACCATGTCTCACTAATGGCTACTATATCCGGTTTAGCCTCTGTCATTATTGCGTGCAGGTCTGGGATCTTGTTTCCCAGTCTGCGAGCATTTGTGTACATGATTTTCCATTGGCCAGATTTTGGTGTATTAGTTGTTGAGCGAGGTCTGGTGTTTGCCTTGTGTGTCGTATGTGGAGCCGGACCTTTTACCTTACCTGGTGATGCAAATGAACTACAAACATGCTGAACTCCTGTTTGACCACTAGCTGGGAAGGAGGGTGTTCTTCCCATTCAACGTATGGGGTGCTGCACCCCTCTCCCCATTTGCTAGTTTAAATATTCTGCAAAGACGTCAAACTTCTGCCCCAATGCATTGACTCCCTCCTTAGTCTGATGCAGTCCATCAAATTTAAAGAACTTTTGCTCCCAAAACTGTTGCCAGTTCCCTACAAATTTGTGTCCTTTTTCCTGGCACCAGCCCTTGAGACACACATTTAGCTCCCCTATCTCCCCTTCTCTGACCTTCTGTCCATCTGTCCCCCTCTCCCATACTGGCAGGATCTCAGAGAAGGAGATGCTGGATGAAATGGATGATAGTTTGTCACCCAGCCTGGTCAGGTGATCCTTGGCCTCCACAACTGACCGGCTGGCGAGCTCGTTAGTCCCTATGTGTACCAGGATGTCAATGTTTTCTCCTGCTTCCTGAACAATTTTAGCAATGTGGTCAGTGTCTCTCCACACTGATGTACCTGGGAGACATCTGGGCATTACCCCTGGCTGGAGATGGGTATCAACTCCCCAAATCATGGAGTCTCCAATGATCAGAAGTTTTTTGGATTTCCTTTTTGCTTTTTTTGTTTTGGTTCCTGTTGGGGGAGTTTTGTTATGCTAGTTCCTGTGCTGCAATGTCCTGCTCTGCAGTGTCCTCTGCCCCTTTGTTTGATTTCTGAGACAGAGGCAGATACCTGTCTGTAGTTTTTATATGGTTTGTGGAGGTGATATGTTGGAGGGCACTGAGTGATGGAGCACCCGATTTGCCCCTCCTAACCACCTGCCAACCTCCCAAACCAACTACCCTCTGTGGTCGAGGTGCTTCTGTTGGATGTTGGGGAAATGGCGGGCAGTTCTTGTACTTCCTCTTCAATATGCAATTTGAGACACGCAGTCTCTGCCTATGTTGCCTGGAGCTGAACCCTTAGATCTCCAATGGCCCAGCATGTAGGCCAGTGTCCTAAATACTGTATTACTCTCCCTCTATTACATTCTTTTATATCTTTTGTATTCCTTCTCTGAACTAGATTACCAAGGCCCTGGGCTGCACATGCATCTAATATTTCTACAGTGGGGTCCAAGTTCTGCCCCATCCTGGCATTCAAATCTCCTATGAGGATTATTTCTGCTTCAGGCTCTCTTATTAAACATTTCTGGATTACAAGATGTAACTTTCCAGCTTCATTATCTTCATACTTAGAACCTATTGGCGGAAAAATAAACATTTATAATGACAATTTTCCTCTTCTTCATTGCCATGCAGACTACAAGAATGTGTTCTGACTCATTTTCAATCTCCTCATAGTCTGTGTTCCTTAAAATTTCCCCCATGTTATTAAAGAGCCCCTGACGCAGTCTAGCATTCTCCCTGAATCCTGCTCCTTAAATGATGCTTTATGTTGTTGTGTAGTATTTTTTTATAAGTGCTCTCTTCTTTCATTTCTGTCTGCCTGCTTAGACATGTTACTGATACCTCGTACTTTCCCGCTATTTGTTATCCCTTAGCTGACCATATGCAGAATGACATCATAAGTAGTTGTTTGCCTGCGTGCCAGGTGCCGTTCTTCACTCAGCACACTGCCACAGGCTCCGTTGTTCAGTAGCTGTACTGCCGTTTTTTTTCTTTCTGTAGTGTGAACAGCTGAGTAGAAATTGATTAAGTTTACTGCTTGTAATACTAATCAATGAGTTACTGTATGCATATTTGTGAAATTGACTGTCCGTGTACATGCAGGATTCAGGAAGAATGCTAGACTGCGTCAGGGGCTCTTTAAACCACCTGACAATCTACCAAATTTGTTGAGGCTCCTAGCCTTTTTATAGAGTGTTTTATATCCATTTATGTTAATCTCCTCCTTCTTCCATGATTCTTGAATACAAATAATGTTAAATTGTATTATGTATGTAATAAATGAGGGATCTGCCATTTTTTCACCTGTTCCTGCAACATTCCAAGATAACACCCTAGCATATGTTGACCTAAATTCCTTTATGCTTTGGTTGTTATTCCCCATCAGCTGTCAATTACCATCATAGTCTTGTAGTACTTGAAATCTGTTACTCGTCTTTATTAATTGTAACCACTGATCATCATTCTACTCTTTCCATTCTTTAATGTATATTTCACTTTCTCCCTTCAAGTATATATCTACATGATAGAGTATTTCTGTTTTAGCCAGGAGATAATTATAGTCAGCTAAATTTTTCACCCAAATTGATAATTGTCCATCCATTTTCCATCTCTTAACTTTTATAATCCTCTTATTGAGCTCTTTGTCCCTCATTACGTTTTGCAACAAGTCAGTTACCTTCCATCTAATGTTATACTTTGACTCATTAACAAAATTCCCCAATCCAAAAACTGAAATTATGTAATCGTTGTCATTTTTTTTTTTTTGTACTTTGCCTGGTTTTATAGTATTCTGGAAAGATTGTACTAATTCCAGCTACACTGTCTATTTCAAATCCCAAATTCCTCATTTTTTCTTTTTGGTTTTCCAATGCTTTTAGCACATAGTATTGATTGGATAGCAATAAAACCAATTCTTCATCTGGTAGTGGTCTTATAACACTCATACTTTTTATCAGTTTATCCATTCTTCTTTCTCCATTACCTACTAATCTTAATAAATGTTTCAAATGAGTATTTAACTTCATTTCTGTCTCATCGGGCATCATTTGTACTTTAAAGATTGGGAGGACAAAATCCGTTTCCATAGTTCTCATTAAAAATTCCTTAAGTATGTTATTTGTCTCATTTATTTCCCCTTCTTTTTTACTCAGCTTTCCACTAAGATCTTTACTTTCCATGCTTACATCTATACTATTTATTTTACCTTCTGTTGGGGCCACTTTTTTACTTTAAAGGTTCTCCTCCTTTTTTTTCCTTTCCCTATTGTTAGTTCTTTGTTTGTTGCCTTTCCCTTTACTTTTTAATTTATTTGTCAACTGACTATTGCCCCTTTCCTTTCTTGGGATTCCCCCCTTTCCTTTTCATTCTCCTCACTTTCAGTAGCAATCTCCTTTACTAATTCTACTTCTTTTTCCACTGTTATGTCTTCCAGATCTTTAGCTGTTCTACAATTCCTATGGATCTTACTTTTTTTTTTTTTTTTCTCCCCTTGTCTTTCTAAGCTAGTTTTTATGCTTGCTTGCACATATGTACAAGAAACATAGTGCCACCATATGAGTTTTCGTAGGTGTGCCACCTCGCTTCCAATGCCCTGCTCCTTCTTGCAGGCATGGCCTCACCACACCAATACATGTCCAAGCTGTCTGTGACAGCAGTTCAGCACAGTGGCGTACAAGTCACAGCAAAAAACAGTGCTACAGTCAGCGGTGGTAACTTGGGAGCAGTTTGCATACTGCTGTCAGCAGGCTGCAAAGTGCCCATACGTCAGCATCAGATCTGGAAAAGCTGTCATAGACAGCCCCGTCCCCCAACAAACACCCAAGAGCACGCTGGGAGCCCACCACAGTGTGCTCATGCACTCCCCACCACACACTGTATAGGCCGACGGGGTGCCCAACCCCGTCGGCTCCACTGCCCCCCAAACAACCTTCCAACTGCCATGCGGGAGCCCACCCCAGCTGGCAACAGTCCCAGAGACAGCGGGGTGCCCAACCCCACAGGCTCCACTGGCCCCCAAACAACCTCCAGCTGCCACGCTTGGGAGCCCACCCAGTGAGACAAAGTCCCATGTCGCCTTCCTGAAAAAAAAAAAGCACAACCTGTAAGAAAAAACAGTCCTCATTGACTGTCTCAACCCCTCTCCCAACCCGCACCCACCCTCTATGCACTCCACCTCCTACACACCCACCCCACTCCCATACTTACCTCCGGAGGCCGGCATAATGATCTTCGTGGACCGGGAACACGCTCTGCACTCTTCAAAACCGACCCTTGGAACTGAAGAAATGCGGTGGCTGTATAATGGCATAATGGTTTTTTTTCGCTGGTGCATATCTCAAGCTATTTGGGAATTTTGTCACTTTGGGTCTTTTCAACATAGGTCTTTGGGACCCTACTCATGAACTCAGTCACTGGTCATTTCCGTTACCGGTCCCAAAGGTGATTTCACGGTCACTGTGCAGAACTGCCTTCGACTGATTTACAAAATGACAGTGTCATGAGGTAGGCCCACAAAACCCTATGTTGAAAGTTGGTGAAAAAATTCCCCAAAATGACTGTTTTATGAGCGTGCATTGCGCAGTTCCTAAGCACACTCGTAACTTTGAGAATTTTTAAGATTTTTACTCCAGATTTTCAACATTGCCATTTTACCACATCTTCTTATGAACAGTACAGCTGCCATTTTTCACATCTCGCACAAAATGTGTTTTCGCACATGTAGTGCACATTGGCGCAGTCGGTTTGTGAACTCAATGTTCAGGAAACGTTAAGAAAATCACAGTGACACTGTTCATGAGCAGATGTATTAAAATGGCTATGTTGAAAATTTGGTGACAAAAGTCCATAAAATGACTGTTACTTGCGTGCATTGCGCAGTTTCCAAGCACTCTCGTAAGTTCACGAATTTGTAATATTTTCAGTCCAGATTTTCAACCTTGACATTTTTCCACACCACTTTATGAACAGTATAGCTGTCATTTTTCACACCCTGGCCGAAATGTGTTTTTGCACTTCCAGTGCAGAATAGCGTGGTCGCTGTAGGAAATTAGTGTTCGGGACAGATTAAGAAACTCACAGTAACACTGTTCATGAGTGGAGGTTCCAAAATGCCTGTATTGAAAATCTGCTGTAAAAATCCTCAAACTAATTATATTACAGGTGTACATTGCAGTTTCTACGTACCCTCATGACTTCACCAGTTTTTTTATATTTTCACTCCAGATTTTCAACAATGCCATTTTTACACCTCCTCATGAACAGTACACCTGTCACTTTTCACATCCTGTTCAAAATGTGTTTTCACACCTGTGGTACCAAACGATGCAGTCGCTGTACAAAATCACCTTTCACCTTACGAACTGATAGTGTCACTGTTCATGTGGTGGGGTCACAAAAAGCCCATGTGAAAAACTTGCAGGAAAAATACCAAGAAATGCCCAGGGCATTAGGGTTTTTGACCATAACTCCCTACCCTGTAGGGACTGACAGGTGTCAGGGGTGTGACTTGGGATTGTCGACAGTAATGCTGATGCCATCCCACCCCCACCCTCCAGCCAGTGACAGGCATCGAGGTGTGCCTTGGACCCTTTGGCCCCAGAGTTCACCCCATTCTCCTATACTGTGCCCATTTCAGTGTATTTCCTAATGGAATGAGGTGGATGTAAAGCCCAAACACCCTAAGGCACACCTTGACACTTGTCAGTGTCTGAGGGGTAGGGTGAGGTGAAATGCTATGACCATTATGGGCGACGACCCAAAGGCACACCCCAATGCCTATCCATTTCTGCAGGTTGAGGGTGGAGTTGGCCTCAGTTCAATACTTCAATGCCATTTCTATACTGCATCTGTCTAATTCCTGCACTTCTACTGTGAATGCTTGTTTATTTGTTTGCTTCTTATTTGTTTTAATGTTGATAATTGCTTCCTTTTCCTTTATTTTTTTGTTGTCTTCCTCTTTCCCATACCTCAGGGTTCCCTGCTTTAAGTTCTTCCAAATGGAATTTGACTCTTCAAAATTGCTAGGTAACATTACCAGCTCAGAATCTAGTTCCAGTTCCATTTCTGTTGTTCCTTGGTCCCCAGATTCAATCATGGTAGAATGTGATATACTGATCCTATCACCTCCTGTATCTTCATTTTAAAATTTAAAATAACTTGCTTCAGGATCCAGGTCATGTGTTTCCAAATCTCTGCTTATTAAAGTCATTTCTTGTACAGTTTGAAACAATCTTTCATGCATAATTTCCAATATATACTATTCTTCTTCTGTTGTTATCAATACAGATTCCTTTGATAAAGGATAAGTCTTGTTTAACTGCAGTTCATTGTTAAAAGATAAGTACATTAGTTGTTTGGGGATCTCTTCAAGCTCTAACACATTCTTTAGTTATCGTCCCCATAGTTAGAGTTATCCAGCTCTGGACCTCGTATATAAAGTTTCATTATCTCTAGACCAGACTGCCTCACTTTAATCTAATTCCTGGTCTAGGTTTTTTTATCAGATTATCCATTTGTATATTTTTATCCATATTATAAGAATCTTTAATTTCTTGTTTTAATATGTTTAATTCTTGTATTTTTTGTCCTGTCCCTTGGTTAGTTTGAATAGTTTCCCTAGTACGTTCTACAGTCCTTATAACCTCAATGTTGGCTGCATCCATTAAATCTGTGTTATGGGTTGCTGAAGTATCCCCCCTCACCACACTGTGCAACATCTGTGGATTATCATATTCCTTCAATCCACTTTGAACTGTTTTTTTTCTCCATATCTTTCTTATAGATGTCTTCTTCAGTTTTATTCCTGTATTAACATTCCGCTCCTTCCCGCTAGTCCCTTCACTCTCCATTCCTATAGATTTCATGTCAGGGAGCTTAATTAGTTCTTTATTCCCATCCATAGTTATAATCTCTTTACTAGTAGCTTTAATTGTATGCTTTCATTTTATTAACTTTCAATTTACTGTTATTCTCCAGTGGAACTTTACCACTCCTCCCTCATTTGTACTATATTATTCCTAAATATTATTAAAAATGTTATTAGTTCACTATTTCACCCAATCAGGGCTTAATTATAAGTTAAAAAATGGCAACTTAACAAAACCAGTGAGAGTTATATAATCAGTCTAAAACTACCTTTAAAAAAAAGGAATCAATCCCAAATCTCAAAGACTCTATAAAAAGAAGAAAGGTTAGATTTCACAGCAACTCAATGAGTTGCCTAATAAGGTCCTTATACAGCCCCAAGCTTTTTAAATAATCTTAGGCGATCTCAGGAAGTTTAAAGGAAGATGGAGAATTTAAGTCAGTCCAAGAGCTATTTTGAGCTGAGATGGGAAAAGTATTACTAGGGCTTTCCCAGTGCAGTCAATTCTCTTGTTTGTTATACCTTCAGCAATTCTCCGTTTACTCAAATCACCGGTCCACTCTTTCAATTCCCAGATCAAACCAAGCCTACTACAAATATCCAAGAGTAGCTTTTTGGTACTTAGTTCTTTGTGAACATTCAGTTCATGCGAGATAAGGCCTTTAATTGAATCAGCAGGCTTCAAACTCCCCATCTTGCCCTCGTTGGTAAATCTACAAATCAGCAGAGAAAGAGAACTAAGTAGTACTAACAAAACAATTTTAGCTAAAATAGCTAGAATAGCTATCAAAGATTGCACCTTCTTTCAATATAGTTAAATCAATACCCCAAAAAATACACTGATATGGTAAGAAGTAAAAAATTCTATAAGGTAGCCCAATATATAATATAGCAAATCTTATTAATAAAGTAAAAATAAAATGTGCAGCTACAATACATTAAATAATGTCCAAGCCCTGCTCATATTGTTTTAAAATGTTTAATAAACTCAGGTTTCTTCAATTTCTATAACTTCCCTAAACCGCTTTTTTTTTTTTTTTTTTTAAGTGAGGAATTACTTACACAGTATCCTCTTTCATAGTTCAATATTCTGTGGAGCTTGGTACTCTAAAAATCCTGTCGCCTCTGTTGCCTCGGTTACTCTATTCCACAAATCCTGCCTCGCTGAGCTCTTCATGCAGGACCAGGGACAAAAATATAGCCTTCCAAGTAACCAGTGGATAATAGCTAGTAAACACTAGATGCTGCTCGCTACCACTAGGAGGAGTAATAATGATAGTAGCAAAACCGGCGGCAGCAGCAGCAGATGAACAAAGCCGACAGGAATAGCTTTACTTTGGAAGTGAAAAACGGAACTCGACTGAGCAATGGCTCTTGTGCTGTAGCTTCAGGAGGACTGAGAATCTAACCTGATCCCAGCCTTGCACAGTAAAAAGCTCAGAACAAGAATCCGCTGCAACTCAGTAGCCAATCGTCAATCAATCAAGGGTTTCTTCAGTCGCTCAAAGCCAAAAGCTGAGAGCCAATAATTCAATATCCCAATAAGCCTATAGATAGAAAAAAACCTAACACAGGCAACAGCACTCTAGTGCTCCCTTCGATCAATTATGGTAAATGATCTATAAGTCGTTCAGGACAATACTCAGGGCAAATAAGTTAACAATCAACCCCCAGGGGAAAACTATATCTCGTGTAAAATCCCACAGGCTTTCGATTCTCCACTAATTACTAGAGTGCCCAGAGCAACTATACATCACCCAAAAGTAATTTAAAAATTACTATTGCTACTTCGGGACTCTATTTTGTTCCATTTATCCTGTTGACCTCTTCTAATTAATTATTTATTTATACAGTCCCAATACCTGCGCTACCTCATTAATTTTCACTTTGTGACAAGGAGCTGGTTTTAAACACGCTTACCAAAATGGGGCTAATAAAACAGGGCTGATCAAATAAATAAACCAACACAAAATATACTAAAGCTCCAGTGTGTAAAATGTGGATGAAATAAACAAATAATAAACACAAGACACAAAGAAAAAAACTCAAAAAAAAAAAACAAAACAAAAAAAAAACAATGATAATAAATCTTAATAAAAAAGATCACAATCTAGGCAGCTGTATGTCCACTAAGCTGTTCTATAAGCTGTTATGTATCAGACAAGCGACAGTCAGTCGGAGATTGAGCCTTTCTCTCCTGCTTTAGTCTCTGCATGCTTCAATCACTCCAACCAGTCCTCTGGTCACTCCAGGCACATCACCTTCTTCTCTCAGGCCCTCCACAGGGTCACCCCAACACCTCAAATTGCGATGGCTCCTCCATCGCAAGGACTCCAAAACGCCAAACTAAAGGGGATAAAATGAGAGAAGAAAACACCAGGAAACCAAGGGCAAACAAAGCCAGTCTGGAAAGAGCAGTACAGTATAAAATTACTGCAGCAATGGTGGCATACATTTTCATAAAATAAATTCAGCTTCTCACTGCTCCTGCTTGTGCAGCACCTCAGCATGTACCACGTACGACCATCTTGGCTTTCCTCTCAGAACACCATTAGGTTAAGTAACCTGTTGCCTCACTAAGCCTTCCCTTACCTTAGTCCACTCTTCCTCCACCCCACCAAGATCATCCCACTGCTAGGTTGTCTCTGAGTCATTCATCCATTTTTTTTAAATATCTCCTCCTGAGTCCCTGACCCTTATCCTTGTCTGGTTGCTTCCTGCCATCTTTATGCTGAACCACACTGCACAGTGATCGCTGGTTCCCAGGTGGCCTTCCACTTTGTGTCTGAAGTACTGCCCCTGTTTTGTGAGCACAAGGTCCAGTATTACCCCATCACAAGCGGCTCCTCTGACTAGCTGCCTGAGAAATGCAGGAAATCTAAGATGCCCCCACTTCTAGATGAAGATGCGGCAGGAAGGCACCAGCCTGTATCTGACAGACTGAAGTCACCCACCAGCAGTACCTCCCTTTCTCTGCCATTGTGCTAATGGCTTCCCCAGTGCCTTATTCAGTATCTCCTCTGTTTAAGTCTGTAGACCATTCCAGTGTAAATAGTGTCTCCTGTTCCTGCCTCCAGGTTACCCACAGTACCATCAACCCCTCTGTCTCCAAGGTAACCCACAGAACCTCCAACCCCTCTGTCTCCAGGGTCACCCCAGTACCTCCAACCCCTCTGTCTCTTGGGTCACCCACAGTACCTCCAACCCCTCCATTCCCTTCCATCACTTTGATACCCTTCCTTACATACAGCACCACTTCTCTCCCTTCCTTCCCACCCTATCTTTTTAAACCAGTATAGCCTGGTATGACCATATCCCAGTCCTGGCTTCCTGTGCAGCATGACTCACATATGGCCACAATATCCAGGTCTGAAATGAAATGCCTCTGCCATGAAGGTCTCTAGGTCCAGAATTTTATTCCTAGTGTGACAGTGTAACACTGGGAAACAAGAGGTTAATCTCTTGTTTGAGGCTGAGAAATGCAGAGAATACAATATGAACAGGCGGGGGGTGCCTCTCCAGGTGTGGCTAATTAGAGGGATGGCTGAAAAAGCAGAGATAATCCAGCAAGGAGTTAGTTAGAAGCTGGAAACTGCTGCAACGTGAGATAGGAACCAGAGCTGAAAGCCAAAGAGAATGATTAAGTATTGGAGAGAGCCTTTGGGGAAAAAGCTGAAACCTGCTATGAGAAACAAACCATTTCTAGAGCAGAGAGTCCTGAGGTAAAAGATCAGTCTAGCCAGCTGGGCCAAACACAGTAAGTGGAATGTACTGCTGATAACCGCCTACAAATAAGGCAACAAGGAAAACCGTCGGTGTTTTATTTGAGACTATGCATTCAAAACTGTTGGCCCACAAACCGTTTGTTTTGTTTGAGACTGTATATTGAACAGGAAGCTGGTTCACATAGTTGGTTCAAATATTCCTTTGTCAAGTCAGCCTGAAAGAACTGTTTTGTGTTGACCTGTATGTTACCTGACCAGGCTGGAGAAGTTGAACTGACTGATTACGCTTTTCTGGAGTAACAACTTACATTTGAAGCAATAAAAGTACATTTTGTTCTGTGAACTTTAAACTGGCGTGTTGCCTCTCCATCTACCATGGAGCCAGCTCATCACATGTGGTGTTAAAAGTGGGATTACAACCCCTGCTGGAGTGAGCAGGACTAGTTTCATCCTGGAAAAATGGATATGGAGAATTGCTGAAGTTCCTCCTGAACAGCAACAACTGGTTCTCAGCCAGCTGGCTCAGCAGCAGCAGGAGGCACAGCAGTGCATGCAACAAGCACAACAGGCTCAGCAACAACAGCTTCTCACCCAGCTGGCTCAGCAGCAGCAGGAGGCACAGCAGTGCATGCAACAAGCACAACAGGCTCAGCAACAACAGCTTCTCACCCAGCTGGCTCAGCAGCAGCAGGAGGCACAGCAGTGCATGCAACAAGCACAACAGGCTCAGCAACAACAGCTTCTCACCCAGCTGGCTCAGCAGCAGCAGGAGGCACAGCAGTGCATGCAACAAGCACAACAGGCTCAGCAACAACAGCTTCTCAGCCAGCTGGCTCAGCAGCAGCAGGAGGCACAGCAGTGCATGCAACAAGCACAACAGGCTCAGCAACAACAGCTTCTCAGCCAGCTGGCTCAGCAGCAGCAGGAGGCACAGCAGTGCATGCAACAAGCACAACAGGCTCAGCAACAACAGCTTCTCCAGCCCAGCTGGCTCAGCAGCAGCAGGAGGCACAGCAGTGCATGCAACAAGCACAACAGGCTCAGCAACAACAGCTTCTCACCCAGCTGGCTCAGCAGCAGCAGGAGGCACAGCAGTGCATGCAACAAGCACAACAGGCTCAGCAACAGCTTCTCACCCAGCTGGCTCAGCAGCAGCAGGAGGCACAGCAGTGCATGCAACAAGCACAACAGGCTCAGCAACAACAGCTTCTCACCCAGCTGGCTCAGCAGCAGCAGGAGGCACAGCAGTGCATGCAACAAGCACAACAGGCTCAGCAACAACAGCTTCTCACCCAGCTGGCTCAGCAGCAGCAGGAGGCACAGCAGTGCATGCAACAAGCACAACAGGCTCAGCAACAACAGCTTCTCACCCAGCTGGCTCAGCAGCAGCAGGAGGCACAGCAGTGCATGCAACAAGCACAACAGGCTCAGCAACAACAGCTTCTCAGCCAGCTGGCTCAGCAGCAGCAGGAGGCACAGCAGTGCATGCAACAAGCACAACAGGCTCAGCAACAACAGCTTCTCAGCCAGCTGGCTCAGCAGCAGCAGGAGGCACAGCAGTGCATGCAACAAGCACAACAGGCTCAGCAACAACAGCTTCTCAGCCAGCTGGCTCAGCAGCAGCAGGAGGCACAGCAGTGCATGCAACAAGCACAACAGGCTCAGCAACAACAGCTTCTCAGCCAGCTGGCTCAGCAGCAGCAGGAGGCACAGCAGTGCATGCAACAAGCACAACAGGCTCAGCAACAACAGCTTCTCAGCCAGCTGGCTCAGCAGCAGCAGGAGGCACAGCAGTGCATGCAACAAGCACAACAGGCTCAGCAACAACAGCTTCTCAGCCAGCTGGCTCAGCAGCAGCAGGAGGCACAGCAGTGCATGCAACAAGCACAACAGGCTCAGCAACAACAGCTTCTCAGCCAGCTGGCTCAGCAGCAGCAGGAGGCACAGCAGTGCATGCAACAAGCACAACAGGCTCAGCAACAACAGCTTCTCAGCCAGCTGGCTCAGCAGCAGCAGGAGGCACAGCAGTGCATGCAACAAGCACAACAGGCTCAGCAACAACAGCTTCTCAGCCAGCTGGCTCAGCAGCAGCAGGAGGCACAGCAGTGCATGCAACAAGCACAACAGGCTCAGCAACAACAGCTTCTCAGCCAGCTGGCTCAGCAGCAAGCAGGAGGCACAGCAGTGCATGCAACAAGCACAACAGGCTCAGCAACAACAGCTTCTCACCCAGCTGGCTCAGCAGCAGCAGGAGGCACAGCAGTGCATGCAACAAGCACAACAGGCTCAGCAACAACAGCTTCTCACCCAGCTGGCTCAGCAGCAGAGAGGCACAGCAGTGCACGCAACAAGCACAACAGGCTCAGCAACAACAGCTTCTCACCCAGCTGGCTCAGCAGCAGCAGGAGGCACAGCATGCACGTACAAAGCACAACAGGCTCAGCAACAACAGATTCTCACCCAGCTGGCTCAGCAGCAGCAGGGAGGCACAGCAGTGCATGCAACAAGCACAACAGGCTCAGCAACAACAGCTTCTCACCCAGCTGGCTCAGCAGCAGCAGGAGGTGCAACAGCGGGCCCAGCAAGCACAGCAAGCCCAACAAGAGGCACAACTGCAGTTTCTTATACAGTTGGGGCAACAACAACAGCAGCTCCTGCAGTTCCTGGTGCAACAGCCGCAACAAGATCCTACTGGTGAGGCTGGTCTGGCTATTGTGGGGCCAGGGGTTCCTAGGATGAATGCCATGCTGACCAAAATGATTTCTGAGGACGATCCCGAGGCCTTCTTGGTAACGTTTGAGTGAGTGGCGGAAGCTACTAGATGGCTCAGACCCCAGTGGACTGTCCGCCTTGCCCCCTGTCTGACTGGAGAAGCCCAAGCAGCCTATCGGCTATGGACAATACCACAGCCGGGGAGTACACAGAGGTGAAGGCAGCAATCCTGGACTGCCTAGGTATCAATGCAGAAAGTTACAGACAGAGGTTCCGGAGCTTCAAATTTGCAGCAGATGCATGACCTAGAGCAGCGGGATAACAACTGTGGGACCTGTGTTGGCTAAAAACTGAAGGACACAGTAGCCCTGAGGTGGCAGAGTTAATCATCTCAGAACAATTTCTGAACATACTGCCCCCCGGGAATTCAGAACTGGTTCCGCAAACAGAAGATCACCATGCTAGTAGAGGCCATGCAGATCTCAGAACAAATGTTGGATTCTGAACTCTTTTCCCGCCTTGTGATCCAGTTTACAAGGCCACCTGGGATAATGGGGAATCATACTGGGAGCCAGACTGAAGGAATATTGTCTGGAAATGTGAAGGGACCTTGGGCATGTAGGGAAGGGGGTTATGGGCCAAATAAGGGTCAGACTCTGGGAAAGATGACAACCCAGCAGCCCAGGGAGACATTTCCTGAGGGCCCGCTGCCTAAACCCGGAGGTTCACCCCATAGCTGAGACACAGGGGCATGTTTCTCATGTGGACAGAGTGGTCACTTTGTCAAGAACTGCCCCCACATGGACTCTACGTCATAGAATGCACACTCACAGATGGGTATTCACTGTGCAATGGGGGTGGGGGCCCTGAATCCCAAGATTTTGTGATCTCTGTCGAGGTAGCGGGGATAGAAACGGAGGCTCTGGTGGACTCGGGAAGCTGCCAGACCCTAGTCAGGGTGGCCTTTGTGAACCCCTGACGCTGGCAGGACCAGAACCCCATCCTATCAATGTGTGCATGGGGATGTAAGAAGCTACCCTGGTGCTATGGTTACACTTACTCTGGGGGCTAAACAGAGACTATAAAGGTGAGGGTTGCTGGGGGTTACCCTGTCTGGTGTCACAGAGGACAGATTGGAACTGGTTTGATGACCTATGGAAAGCAGACTTATCTTTGTAACTGCCCGGTCTCAGGGTCGTCAAGGGAGGGAGGCCAGCCACCTGCAGCTGGGGGAAGTTTTTCCTTTCCCAGACCCAGGGATTTTTGACGCCCAGACCAGAACCCGCAAATTTATGTGAGAACATAGTGCAGCAAAGAAAAGGGGTCCCGAAGGGGCAGATGCACAGCAGGGAGGTGAAGCAAAGGCAAAAGTGGGTCCTGACCCACAGCATGACCCTAACACTGACCCACTTAACCAAAGTTCCAGAGGGTCATCCTTATCAGAGCAAGATGTATTAAAGCACTGCCCGGACATTGCCAAAGAACAAAAATCTGATGGTGTACTCAGCTGGGTGTACACCAGTTGGCTGTCAGGGAAGGGGAGGTGGTAGATGAGAATCGGGCAGCCCGCTATCCTCATGTTGAGTTACAAGGAGTTATCCTGTATCAGGTTAGTAAAGAGGTCCAAACGGGGGATTCCCAGCATCAGTTGCTAATCCCTCGAGTCTTTCAGGGGGAATTACTATGCCTTGCCCACTCTATTCCTGTGGCTGGGCACTGTGGGGTAGAGAATACACTAGTTTGGCTGTTACCCCGATTCTTTTGGCAGGGCATATATTAACATGCTAAAGATTATTGTGCATTTTGTCCCGAGTGCCAGTTAGTAGCTCCAAAGAACAATCCAAGGGCCCCTTTAGTACCCTTCCCTGTTATGGAGGCACCTTTTGACTGGATTGGGGTTGATATAGTGGGACCCCTGGAAAAGAGTTCAGGGGGGTACCAATACATTCTGGTGATTGTAGACTATGTTACCCGGTACCCCAAGGCCATCCTGTTACGAAGTATTTCAGCCAAAATTGTAGCCGGGGAGCTATTAAAGGTCTTTAGTCATATGGGAATACTAAAGGAAATGTTGACAGACCAGGGAACTAACTTTATGTCCCGCCTGACTCAGGAGATTTGTACTTTATTGGGAATCAGCTCCATAAGGACCTCGATCTACCATCCCCAGATGGATGGCCTCATGGAGCAATTCAACAAAACCCTTAAAACGATGCTTCAAAAGTTCATAACCACTGAGGTCAGGGACTGGGACAAGTTACTTCCCTTACTGATGTTCGCAATGCGGGAGGTCCCTCAAGCTTCTACAGGGTTTGATCCTTTTGAACTCCTCTATGGGCACCACCCACGAGGTGTTCTTGATGTAATAAAGGAGATGTGGGAAAAACCCAACCCCAAGACTGAAAATGTGGTGCAATATGTCCTGCAATTGAGGAAAGATTAGCTTGGTGGGAAATTTGCCTGAGAGAATCTGGTGAAGGCTCAACAAAGACAAGAGTACTACTATAATCAGGGAGCCCAGTTGAGGGAATATAAACCAGGGATCAGGTACTAGTGTTGTTGCCAAGCAGCCAGAATAAGCTTCTAGCCAAATGGAAGGGGTCTTACGAAGTTACCCGGCGGGTGGGCCCAGCTGACTATGAAGTTTGCCAGCCAGAGAGGCGAAAAGAGACCCAGATCTACCATGTCAGTTTGCTGAAATTCTAGAACCAGAGGGATAGCCTATTGATGTCCCCTGAACCAGACATAGTGGATCTGGGACCCCAAGTGCTGGATGAGAATCTAGGGATACAAGTCCCAATGGGAGAACAGCTGTCTCTCAAACAGAAACAGCAACTAGGAGAGTTGGTAAGCCAGTTTTTTAGATGTTTTCTCCTTCCTCCCAGGGACAACCCATATGATAGCTCATCATATAGAAACAGAGCCAGTGGAGAAGGTCCAGCAGCGACTGTATCGCTTGCCAGAAACCGTATGAGACACTGTTAAGAAGGAGTTACAGGACATGCTAGAGTTGGGGTGATTGAGGAATCCAGCAGTGATTGGTGTAGCCCCATAGTGTTAGTATGAAAAGAAGGTGGGGCTACCGCTTCTGTATTGATTTTATCGTAGGGTCAGTGCCATCTCAAAGTTCGATGCCTACCCCATACCCTGGGTAGACAAACTGTTGGAAAGACTAGGAGAAGCCAAGTACATCACGACTTTGGACCTAACAAAAGGGTACTGGCAAATCCCTTTGACCCCTGAGTCTCAGGAAAAGACAGCATTTGCTACCCACTTTGGGCTATACCAGTTCTGTACCATGCCTTTCCGCTTACATGGGGCACCTGCAACCTTTCAAAGGCTCATGAATCACTTGCTGCAACCCCATGCCCAATATGCAGCTGCCTACCTAGATGACGTGGTGATCCACAGCATTGATTGGGAATCCTATGTATCCAAGGTGGCCGCTGTACTACAATCCTTATGAGAAGCAGGGCTGTCGGCCAATCCAGCGAAGTGTGCTTTGACCAAAGCTGAAACTAAGTACTTAGGGTACTGTATAGGCAATGGGCAGGTGAGACCCTTGGTCAGTAAGGTCAAAGCCGTACACAGTGCCCAGTACCACCACAAAAACCCAGGTGAGAGCCTTCTAGGATTGGCAGGGTATTACCGGTTTATACTGCACTTCTACCCTTGCCAGCCCCCTTACAGACCTCACCCGAAAATCTGCCCCCCAGTAAGGTCCAATGGTCAGAGGAGTCTGACCAGGCCTTCACACAACTCAAAGCGACACTGTGCAGAGAGCCAGTGTTATGCAGTCCTGACTTCAACAGGACCTTTATCCTGCAACGGATGCCTCTGAAGTCTGGCTAGGAGCCATGCTGTTCCAGGAGTTTGAGGGGGAGGAACATCCTATCCTCTACCTCAGTTGAAAACTCCTTCCCTGGGAGAAAAACTATGCGGTGCTAGAGAAAGAGTGTCTCACAGTCAAGTGGGCTGTGGATGCACTCCGCTACTACCTGCATGGCCGGCAGTTTATCCTGGTCACAGATCATGCCACTCTGAGGTGGCTACAGGTGATGAAGGATGACAATCCCACATTACCAGGTGGTACCAGCCCTCCAGCCATTTTCCTTTATGGTGCACCACCAGGCCAGGACCTAGAATGGAAGCAGTCTTCCTGTTCTGGGAGGAGAATGGTCAGGGGCCGACCAACTGTGCCTCCGCACAAGGGGGGTGGTATGTGACAGTGTAAACATTATACTGGGAAACAAGGGTTAACCTCTTGTTTGAGGCTGAGGAAATGCAGATATGAACAGGCAAGGGGGGTGCCTCTCCAGGTGTGGCTAATTAGAGGGATGGCTGAAAAGGCAGAGAAAATCCAGCAAGGAGTTAGAAGCTGGAAACTGCTGCAATGTGAGACAGGAAGCAGAGCTGAAAGCCAAAGAGAATGATTAAGTATTGGAGAGAGCCTTTGGGGAAAAAGCTGAAACCTACTACTGAGAAACAAACCATTTCTAGTGCAGAGAGTCCTGAGGTAAAGGATCAGTCTGGCCCAATAGTTCTTTGACTTTGTCACTGTGAGCCTCCCCAAATCCATGGAAAAGATTTTGAGCCTCCCCCAAAAAGTGAAATTATCTTGGGCCTCCCCAAAGAAAAATAGCGTACTGTACTTTGCGCAGTACACCATGAATAAATTGAGAACCCCTTTGAGTACTTGGCTCACATTCAGTTCTTTGTCTTATACTGACTTGGAACTTCTGAAAAAGAGCTCATGTGCTCAAGCTATTATCTGAATAACAAATAAATAAAATAAAAAATATTATTATTCAGCTTATTGTAAGCCCCAACCAGGCCAGCCTACTTGCTCCACTGTTTTCATTCTTGAACCATTGTTTCTCCTTGTTACAGTACCTTCGTGGGTCAGACTACTTGCTCTGTTTCCTCTCTATGTGAAATAACCTTCCTACATACTTTGCCTCTCCCCTCGTCCCTGCTCCGAAGCAACCTCTTGGGGATTACTTTGCTCCTTCCTGCTATTGCTCTTAGCACTTCTATACTCAAGCCTTGTATTTGGGCTGTTCTCCCATCAGTCTACAAATTGATCAATTACCACCACTCATTATTAATTTATTGTTCATATTTATTTGCATTATTGCTCATTGTATATTTCTTGATTGTTTTGCAGTTACCTTCTGAAATGTATTCCTCCCTACCCTTCCTCGGGTACACCTGAAATGAGCCTTAGCGCATTCACCTTCCTTGTCACCTATTAGTAAATAAATACTTACAATCCGCTACTATTATCTTCCTTCAATTTGCTTCATCTCTTCACACAAAAATATAAAACCCACAATTTAAATCCAGTACATTTTTTTTTTTTTTTTTTAGACTTGCTTGGGCCTCCCTGGAACAGGTTGGGGCCTCCCAAGGGAGGCTGGCCTCACCATTTGAGAACCCCTGGTCTAGCCAGCTGGGCCAAAAACAGTGAGTGGAGTGTACTGCTGATAACCACCTACAAATAAGGCAACACGGGAAAACTGTCTGTGTTTTATTTGAGACTGTGCATTCAAAACTGTTGGCCCACAAACAGTTTGTTTTGTTTGAGACTGTATATTGAACAGGATGCTGGTTCACATAGCTGGTTCAAATATTCCTTTGTCAAGTCAGCCTGAAAGAACTGTTTTGTGTTAACCTTTATGTTACCTGACCAGGCTGGAGAAGTTGAACTGACTGATTATGCTTTTCTGGAGCAACAACTTATATTTGAAGCAATAAAAGTACATTTTGTTCTGTGAACTTTAAGCCCAGCGTGTTGCCTCTCCATCTACCATGGGCCAGCTTGTCAGACCTAGACTCCTTGCATTTGCACACTTTGTTCCCTCTGCCTGCTACCCCCTTTTCCTTGCTCCCTCCTCTTACCCCTCTTTTGCAACTCTGATTCCCATCCCCTTGCTTTCTACCACCCTGCTTTTTGCATTAGTTTTCATCCTTGGGCACTTTCCTCTCCATGGGTCATAGAAATTGTCCACAGATAAGGACTAACAGACCCATCCAGTCTACCCAAAAGTCCTACACTAGTTTGTGACCTTTGTCCCTACCTGGTCTGTGGCTTTTCACCCCTCCTTCTGACCTCTAAGGTACCCCAGTGCCAGTCCCATGCATGTTTGAAATCCTCCACTGTGCTTCCCACCACCTCCTATGGCAGTCTATTCCATTTATCCACCACCCTCTCTGTGAAGAAAAACATCATCATAGTTCCTTCAGCCTGCCACCTTCCAGTTTCATATCATAGCCCTTCGGTCTTGTACATTTATTATATTGGAAGATGTCTTCCCCCCCACCTTGTTTATTCCCTTAAGGCACTTGAATGTTTCTATCATGTCCCCCTGATCCCTTCTCTCCTCCAGCAAGTACATATTGAGGTCCTTTAGTCTCTCCTCATATGTATTGTGGTGCAAGCCCTGTATCATCTTAGTCCCCCTTCTCTGGGCACTACCACATTGAGTCTTCCCTTCTCTCTGCCTTAGTCTATGGTTGGGGCAGTTTATGCTTCTTTTTTCCTTCCACCCACCTTCCACTAGTTCAGATGTTCATCAAGGTAATATTTAAACCATCCATTGATGACTACGGTTCCCATTCCAGGCACTGCAGGTCATCACTCCTGTGTAGGTCCTCATCTCTCCCGACTGGTCCCCAGTGATGAAGCCAAAGCCTTCTTATTGCCCTTTTAATCTACACCATTACTTTTTTTTTATATATGCTTTTTGACTTCCAGACCAAACTTAGGCTTAGTCCCCACCCCCGACCTGGCACCCACTGCTTCCAGGAATTACCTCAGGTGATCTTCCTTCCTGACTTGCCCCCCCCCAAGGGGGAACGGCTGAGTAGGTGTGTTCCTGACAGAGTTAGAGCCTGGTTCCTGGTAGATATCTCTGCTGGTGTTCCTCCCTTACTTGCTCCCAGAACAGGGCTGCAGAGTAAGCACGTTCCTGACAGAGTTAGAGCCTGGTTCCTGGCTGATATCTCTGCCGGTGTTCCTCCCTGGCTTGGCCCCCAGGGCAGGGCTGCAGAGTAGGCACATTTCTAACAGAGTTAGAGCCTGCTTCCTGACAGATACCTCTGTGGGTGTTCCTCCCTGACTTGCCCCCAGTGGCTGAGTAGGTATGTTCCCGACAGAGTTAGAGCCTGCTTCCTGACAGATATCTCTGCCAGTTTTCCTCCCTGGTTTGCCCTTCAGGGCAGGGGCTGCAAAGTAGGCATGTTTCCAACAGAGTTAGAGCCTGGTTCCTGATAGATATGTCTACTGGTGTTCCTCCCTGGCTTGCCCCACAAGGCAGGGCTGCAAATAGGCACATTCTGACAGTGTTAGAGCCTGGTTCCTGACAGATCTCTCTACCAGTGTTCCTCCCTGGCTTGCCCCACCCCCGGGGAAACAGCTTAGTAGATATGTTCCTGACAGAGTTAGAGACCAGTTTCTGACAGATATCTCTGGAGGTGTTCCTCCCTGGCTTACCCCCCCAGGGCAGGGCAGGGCTGCAGAGTAGGCATATTCCCGACAGAGTTAGAGCCCAATTCCTGACAGATATCTCTGCAGGTGTTCCTCCCTGGCTTGCCCCCCAGGGCAGGGCTACAGGGTAGTCACATTCCTGACAGAGTTAGGGCCCAGTTCCTGACAGATATCTCTGCCAGTGTTACTCCCAGATTTGTCCTCCCGGGTGTGGCCACAGGGCCAGGCCATTCCCAATGGCATTAAAGCTCAGTTCCCAGCTGAGTGCCTCGGATGGTGATGCAGGGTTTACAAGCTGGGCCATCATTCTGGGGGCCAGCATTTTCCAAAGTGGTGTCCCCAGGGAAATGTGCTGTGCAGTGAAGTATGGCACATATGTGCTGACATCTGGCACACCTCCTAGCAAAGCAAGCTGTGCCAGAAGTCAGACATGCACTAGATGCTTCCCACCCTCCCCCCAGAGGAGAGCAGTATGCGGGATGCTCAATCATCCCCCCTCCCCCCAGCCAGACCTCTGATTCTTTGGATCCATTCCCTAACCTGAGGCACTGGTGTCATATGCAGAAACACTATCGCAGCTACACCATTTCTTTTAACCACAAGTTGAAATTCCAGGTGCAGAGTACCCTATCCTCCCCCACCCTGGTCATAACCAGGCAGTTCCTCTGCAAAAGTCACTGAATGTGACCCCTTCCAGCTCTAAAGTCTCCTGCACAAACCCAGTCCTTCCCCTAGCCAAGTCAGTAGTCCCCAGGTGGACAGTGACATCTGGCTCACTACACCTTCCCCACCATTCTAGCCATCCGTAAGATCTGCTGTCCACCGTTTCAAGACATGACATCAGATAGGCATCTCACCTTCCTCTTTCCCTCTCTCCCTCCCTTCCTTCCTGTTGTCAAATCTAATCCTCCAACAGTTGAGTCTCCCAGCAGAAGTTGCAGCCTCCTCTGTTGTTGTTTTCTGCCTCCCACCTTGGGGTCTACCTTGTGGAGGACTACGTCCTCCTGGCCACTACTATGGGTGGCTCCACCTGGCTGTCCCACAGCACCACAGTGGGAATATGCCCCTGACTTGCCAGCCACACCCTCCCAGAGCCCACCACTGTTCATTCTTCCCACTTTCTGGGCATCCTCTAGGCAGTGATGGTAGACTCAGTGGCCCCGGGTGGGGGGAAGATCCCACAAATGTTAGCCAACTCAGCCTGGAGTCCAGTGACCTCCTTCCTCAGCTCAGAGAGGTGCATGCAGTTGGGGCAACACCGCAGTCTCAAGAAGGTCTCTCTGACAACTGGCACTACACTACCATTGCACTACAGCACTCTCCAAATTCCCACTTCTTCACTTACTACTCTTACTGGAATTAACTTTGTACCCTCGTCTTAGATAGGGTGTTTCTTGTTTCCCCCTTTTTGCTTTACTTAGCTTTCTTGTAGCATGACCCTAGATAATGTAATGTTATTTTCTCCTTTCTGGTTTTCTTTTCCCTTTGTGTCCTTGCCCTAGATAATGGGTTTCTAGTTTTCCCCTTTATGGTTTCACTTTTAGCATAACCTTAAATAGGGTTCTATTTTTCCCCTTTTTGCATTACTTTTCCCCTTCTGTACCCTTACCCTATGTAGGGTGTTTCCTCCTTTCCCACAGAGCAGGTTATTTGTATGGACTGTTATCTTCCTGCTATTACCCCTTACCTTCTTTCAGTAGTCTCCTAATGGGCTAGAACAGAAATAGCTGTCACAAAAGTATGGGTTACATCTAATTGTTTGGGACCTCTTAAGGCTACCTGAAAGACGTCCTGACCCCATATTCTCCTGCCTGCTGCCTTCTGTCATTGGATGTGGGACATCTTTGTCTTCCAGGATTTTGTTTAAAATCCTCAGGGATAGGGCATTTGGAGTGGCAGCCCCACTGTTCTGGAAGGCTGTTCCCAAGAGGCAAGAGGTGCCCCTTCCCTGACCATTTTTAAATTCAAGCTCAAGACTTACTTATTTGCTGTATGCTTTGGGGTGTGATGCTGTTATTTACCTAATATACTGCTCTGCTTATTTATTATCTGATTTCATTATTTATTGTTTTAATTGTGCTATTTTTATTCATTTGTTTCTGTGAAGCACTCAGAGCCCTCGGGATTGGGCACCATATAAATAAAATTGCCTTGCCTTAATCGCTTTTTTTAAAATCTGTTTTTTTCCACCTCCATGGACCTGACGGGAGCTCAGACCTCTCCCTTGAGAGATATGTCCTCTGGCCCCTCTGACTGCTCCTGCTTGGCAACCCTGAAATTTCCTTGCTGCACCTCCACCCCCACAGTGGGGCCAAGGCAAGGAGTGCCAGCTCTCCCCTCCTCCATCAGGAACAACATTCCAGAATTAGGGCTGCCGCTGCAGGGTGATCGGGCTATCACAAGTCCTGCCAGGTCCAGTTTTTCCTTCACTTTTTCTCCCATGCCCTCGCTTTTGCAATGGGTGGGTAGTGTCTCTACTTCAGTGAGCAGCCAGTCACCCTGGATGTGGCTGACTCCTTTGCCTGCATCTGCGCTGACACCCAGTCGCCGATAGGTGTCAGTCAACAGCGCAGAGCGGTATCACCCCTCTCCGAGGAAGGACAGCAGTCCTCTGGATGTTCAATCCTACCTCTCTCTCTCCCCAAATGACCAGAGTCTGTTCCCAAACCCAGGTTTCCGGCACCTCAAACCTCAGTGCCAACAGGCCAGTTTAATCATTTTCTTTTGGAAAGGTAAACTTGGAGGGGCTTGTGTTTTACATTATC
The DNA here is from genome assembly GCA_016271365.2 of Neoceratodus forsteri. Classification (NCBI taxonomy): domain Eukaryota; kingdom Metazoa; phylum Chordata; order Ceratodontiformes; family Ceratodontidae; genus Neoceratodus; species Neoceratodus forsteri. The sequence goes on from CM057459.1 coordinate 1,466,540,005, forward strand.
GGGATGAAGGGGAACTTATCTGGGGCAAGGGTGTGTGGAATCACTGTGGGCATACCAGGTGGTGGAGGGGTCAACATGAGGTTGGGGGTTGCCTACAGACCTCCATTCCAGACTGAGGCTGAAGTCAGGTTGTTGGAAGGGGAAATTAGGAATGCTATCAAAATGGGCTGGGCTGGGGGGAGAATCATACAGACAAAGCTCCACAAGGGAAAAAAGCACTCTCAGACACAAACCATGCAAGTTATGGATTTATTCCAGCAACATATGAAGGTCATTTTTAAAGCATTGCATGTCAGACCAGGAGCAAGACCCCAGCACTTCGAGGCTTAACCAGCTTCTTCGTCAGGGAAAGGGAATCTTGCTGGATGCAGTCAGCGACCACTACATGACATTCTCCTTCAGGAAGAATCCGATGTCCACCCTCCTCTTCTAAATACATACAGACCCCATCTCTCCACTCACTCAACACCTCTGCTCCCCTGAGTGACCTTGCTACTGCAGATTAAACAGCCATATCCTCCGCCATGGATATTGACATTGCTCTCTCCCAGTTTTCCTTCCAAATTCTCTTCTGTGGGGACAAGCATGCCCAGCTCAAAAATCCAGGGTCAAAAATCAGTCACCTCTGGATTAGCCTTGAAATTGTTGGTCAGTGCAAGTCCCGCTGACCTGCGCCCTAAGACGCGTTTTCAAACAATCTCACTCCTTTTGTGGCCTCCTCTTATGCTAGCGATAATACTCAACAAGGTGGGTGGTATTGGCCTCTACCTGACTGCCAGGGGTGTACTGAGACTCAAAGCTGCAGGTGGAGGGGCTGTATAGCTCATGGACGGTCTGATATAGCGCCACACCACGCACTTTGGAGAGGTATTGTTGCATAGAAAATGGGATTTAGGCTAAATATTATAAAAAGCATTTTGACACATTTAAAATTAAAATATTACTGTAAATACTTAATTTTAATAATAAACCATCTTTGATGTAAAGTAGTCCCTGTACTTCTGTCACTGGCACTAGCGGGCACTGTTGTGTTTTGTATTATGCCAGTCTGTTGAAGATCCTGTCTCCCCTGCAAAAGCAGAGAGCACCTATCGTTTTTGTCCTCAAGTCTCACTTGCCCTTTGCCAAACATTCAGAGGTTTTCTTAATATTTTGAAGGTTGCACTTCTCTGTTTAGTTTTTTTTTTTCTGTGGTTTGCAGATTCGGTGGTTGCCTAAGATGTGTAACCATGTGATTGGAAACCTAGAAGCAGACGTAACAGTCTTTTTTCTGTCCATCCATGACTGGAGTAACAGTATTTTTTTCATTATTATTCCCGCCATAACACAATCGGGAGATGGTGCAGCACTGAGACAAGGGAATGCGACAGGTCTTTTTTGTATGGATATATGAAAATTGCCAGTAGAAAAAGGCCATTTGGTCCATCAAGTCTGCTCGATTTTTGCAGCTAGCAGCCCTATTCTGCAGCTGCTCCTCCCTCCTCCCCTTGATCCTCCCTCTTGCCCTGTCCCAGCCCCTCTTGAAGCAGCCACTGTTTCATAGGCTACAACCTCCACTGGTAATGCATTCCACCCTGCCACCATCCTGACCATAAAAGTGTCTTCTTATTTACCTCCTGAACCTTTCTCCCTCAGTCTCATCTCATGGACCCGTGTCCCTCCCACCCTTACTTGAATAGACCCTCCATACCAGTCTTATTTATTCCTCTCATGTGCTTGAATGTCTTGATCATATACCCCTGTCCCTCCTCTCTCCTCTGGTGAGTACATGTTCAACTCTCTTAGCCTACTCTCTATGGTAAGTCCCCAGCCCCTGGATCATCTTTGTTGCTCTGCGCTGCACCTTCTAGTAATTTAATGTCCTTCTTCAGGTACAGGTGCCAGTGCTGCGCTGAAAGTATTCAAAATGAGGTCTAACTAGCAATCTATACAACAGCAGAATCACCTCCCCTTGATGTTATCCCTTACGATACAACCCAGCATTTTATTGTCCCTTGCTGCTGCCTTCCAACGCTATGATGAGTCATTCATTCATTGATCCTGTAATAATCACCCCCAAATCCTTCTCCTCAGTCTCAGCTAGCTGTATCCCCCCCCCCCCAAGCTGGTAGTTTCTCCTCAGGTTCTCCGTCCCAAAATGCAGCATTTTACATTTTTTGGCATTAAACCCCACCTGCCAGGTGTCAGACCAGGTCTTCAGCTTTGTCAGATTCTCCTTCAACCCTGCCACCTCTGTAGGTCAACCACCACTGCCCCATCTTGGTGTCATCAGCAAACAGGCTGATCTTGCTCTTGATACCCATGGAATGTCAGGCAATATATATCCCAAATGTTACTTGTCCCAGCACTGGGACCTGCAGAACCCTTACTGGCTGGCACTTGGGGATGAGGGTTCCCATCCACCACCCAGCTTCTGCTGCCTTCCTGCCAGCCAGTTTGCCACCCATCCCACCATTTTTACTCCTGCTCCTGTACCTTCAAGTTTTACTCCAAGTATCCCATGCGGCACCGAATCCACTACCTTGCTGAAGTCTAGGTGCAGGACATCCACTGCTTGGCCCTTGTCCATCTGCCTAGTCACCCAGTCATAGTAATCTACCAGATTGGTTTGGCAGGATCTGCCAGCGACAAAGACATGCTGTCTACTGTCCTGCAACCAATTTGACTCCAGCAGAGACACCAGACTCTCCTTCAGGATCGTTTCCATTAGCTTCTCCACAATGGATGTGAGGCTCACTGGTTCATCTTTGGAGCCACTCTTATGGAGGGGAACCACATGAGCCAACCTCCAAGCCTGGGGTACCCATACCGAGTCCAGTGAGCCATTGAATAGGCCTGCCAAGGGCCCACCAGGATCTCTGCTAGCTGCTTCAGTATTCAGAGGTGAATGCCATCTGGCCTTATCCACTCTCGGTGCCCTCAATCCCTCCAGCACTCTACCTTCTGAGATTTCACCATCTGTTACCTGCCCTCCACTCCTGCCCTCCCTCCTGCCTTGGGTATCTTCTCCCCCCTCTTCTTAGTAAATACTGAGCAGAAGTAGTCATATAATGCCTCTGCCTTTTCACCCCTCTCCTTCACCCATCCCCCTCCGTCTTAATTCTTACTATCTGGTCCTTACAACTCCTTTTGTCCCTGATATACCTGAAGAAGTCCTTGTCCTTCTCTTTAATGCCCTGTGCCAGCCTAAGTTCCCTGGACACTTTGGCTGCTCTTACTGCCCTCGTGGCTTCTCTCACTCCCTTGTAGTACTCCTCCCTGTCCTTCTCCCTCCCAGATTTTTTGTATCTCCTGAAGGCACCTCTTTTCTTCCTTACCCTGTCCATAACTCCCTGGATTACCCAGTTACAGTAGGTTTCTTAGCCCTAGCCTTTTGTAGATTGCTTCAGCAACAGTCAAGCAGGGGACATGTGACACTGTTGCACCAATGCTATAAGTATAGCAGTGGCATTTAAATGGATTCATGTCCCACAAATGCAGACTCGCTGTGGGGGAAGTGTGACCGTGACACTGTAGTATCAATGCTACAATGAGAGCAACAGTATTTATATGGACTTTTCTCCTTCAGTTGGAGACTCGCTGCAGAGGAAATGTGACTGTGACATTGTAGCACCAATGCTACAGTGAGAGCAGTGGTATTTATATGGATTCATCTCCCACAGATGGAGACTTGCTGCAGGGGAAATGTGACACTGTAGCACCAATGCCACTGCGCCATGGCTCAGCACCGTTGAATATCGCACCCTGGCCACCCGCAGTGCACGTGGCGCAGTGGCACTGCGCCAGTGCCAGTGGCGAGAGTGGAGCATGGGGATGCGCTAGCGCAAGTTCCATTGCACTAGGCACAGCAACATGCAGGTGTGCCGATCCCCGACGACTTGCGCCTGGCGCCCTGCCAGGCAGCAGCCGTCGGGGACCGATGCCCCCTGCAGCGTGGCAGTGTGTCCCACAGCCCGATCACAGGCATTTGTAAAATAAAAGAGATCCCAATATCCCTGGTGGTCCAGTAGACTGCTGTCTGCCCAATCGCGGACTTAAGTAAAAAATAAAGAAACCCATATCCCTGGTGGTCCAGTGGACTGCTGTCTGCCCAATAGCGGGCTTAAGTAAAAAATAAAGAAACCCATATCCCTGGTGGTCCAGTGGACCACTGTCTGCCCAATCGCGGACTTAAGTAAAAAATAAAGAAACCCATATCCCTGGTGGTCCAGTGGACCGCTGTCTGCCCCATAGCGGGCTTAAGTAAAAAATACAAAACCCATATCCCTGGTGGTCCAGTGGACCGCTGTCTGCCCAATAGCGGGCTTAAGTAAAAAATACAAAACCCATATCCCTGGTGGTCCAGTGGACCGCTGTCTGCCCGATCGCAGGCTTAAGTAAAAAATAAACAAACCCATACCCTGGTGGTCCAGTGGACTGCTGTCTGCCCGATCGCTGGCTTAAGTAAAAAATAAAGAAACCCATGTCCCTTGTGGTCCATTATTAAATAACCTTAAATTAATCCATTCTTCTGGACTAAGTCCAGTATCATTTTCTTCATTCCATTTATTTTGGATATGATGAAAATTCCTTTGAGGTGAATCCAATATAATGTTATATATTCTGGACAATATTTTATCCATACCATCCATTTCAGCCGTTTGTAATTTTATCATTCTGCACAACATTCCTTCTTGCACCTTATATATTTTCAACAATCTTCTAAATTTAGCCAGTATGTATAATGAAAAAGCATGTCCCATCCTTTCTCTATCCACTTAGTGGATGCCTGATTAAATGTGGATAGTTTATCCTCTATCAAAAGGTCTAGCCACATTTTAACATTATTTCTTTTTAATACTGGAAAATTAAAGTTTTTATGATTTCCCCAAATTCTTTGAATATAATCTATTGGACAGAATAACCAGGGAATAGGTATAATAGCTGGTCTATTAATGTATTTCTTAATAAAAGGAAACCAGGAGGCCAACATAATGATTAGAATTTTTATAAATTTCTTGATCTAACCAGATATGATGTATTTTTTAATTGAACTATTTTCAAATAACATTTTATGATAGAGATACAAATATCTGTCAGGAAAGAATGACCACAAAAAATAGTTGGAAATTATATTGGCCTCCATATATTTAATCGGATTTGGACATCCCATTCCCCCCCCCATTTCTTAGGTGCACATATTACATTCCATGCTATCCGTGGTTTACCACTTCTCCATAAGAATTTGCTGAATGTTCTCTTAACATCCAAAAACTACTTATAACTAGGACATCCTGAAATATTTTTCATAGTAAATAGTAAATGCGGTAGTACCATCATTTTCACCATGTCCACTTTACCCCATAAGGAAAGTTTTAAATTTTTCCAATTACCTAATAAAGTAACTATTTTTTTTTTGGCTTTATTATAGTTAATTTTAATATTTAGTTGTTGGTTATTAGTTAAATAAATACCTAGATATTTTATAGATTCCTGTTGCTTAAATTCCTGATTTGCAATAACTTCCTAAGAACATGGTGTTTTAGTTAAATGCATAACTGATTTACTCTTATTTAATTGATAACCTGAGATGCCTAAAAAAAAGCTAGTTAAGGATAAATATTCTTCTAATGAGGTATTTATATTCTTGAGTATCAAGGGAATGTCATCAGCAAATATACTTATTTTTGTTTGTATATCATTACAAATAAAGCCATGCATTTCTGTATAATTTCTTATAGCAGACAGATAAGGTTCTAAGACCAAAATAAAAAGAGTAGGGGAAAGGGGACAGCCTTGCCTAACCCCATTTCTCATTTCAAAATTATCAGTTAAATACCCATTTATTTGAAATTTAACCAGTGTCTTATTATATAGTTTTGTTTTTGTTTTTTTTATTAGAGTGATTAAGTGATCTGGAACTCCATAAGCTATAAGCACCTCATAAATGCAGTTTCTATTTATTACGTCAAAAGCTTTATTAGCAACAAGCAACTGCATAATAGTCACTTTTATAATTGGGTCCATATTTATTATATGATTTATCACTTGAAGTCTTTTATTTGCTTGGAATAAATTCCTATTTTTCATAAATCCATATTAATCCTCTTCAATAACGTTCTCTAAATATGGAAGAATTCTATTGATTAATTTGGCAATTATTTTATAATTGGAATTTAATAATGTGATAAGTCAATAATTATCAACTAATTCAACTGGTTTATTTTCTTTGTGGATTAGAATAACTTTAGCCAAATTCATTGATTCAGGAATCAAACTTATCTCTTTATTCTCTAATAATTCTTCCAAAATCCTTTTTATCCAAGGGGCTAAATCCTCCTTAAAGGTTAAATAAAATTTGTTGGTAAGCCTATCTAACCCTGGGCTTTACACTTAGGTAATTGTTTAATTATTGTTTCGATCTCACTCAGTGAAATAGGTGTAAACTCAAAGGGTTTAGATATTAAATTATCCCATTGAAATAGTAATTGTACATTTTCATAATTTGGTATAAAGTCATTCTGGTATATTTACTTATAAGTTTTAAAAAATTATTGTGTGATGCCAATATCAGAAGTTAATGACTCCCTTTTTTCATTTATTATTTTGGTAATAAAGTTTTTTGGTTTTTCACTTTTTAACAAGTTAGCTAACAACTTCCCAGACTTAAGCATATAATATTTGTGTTTTTTCATATATGATACAGCCTTAATTGTGTCTTGATTTATTAAATCCACTTTCTTTAATTTAAGTTCTTGCCATTCTTTAAAGTATCTGTCATGATCCCTTAAAACCAATTTGTCTAATTGACTCAATCTATTATTCAATACTGTTCTGTCTTTATCTCTAATCCTACTGATTTTTATTTGATATGATATAATACTTCCCAGATGGTTTGCCTTGAAAGCGTCCCATATTGAAAGGACTGTTTCAGCTCGAAAATTATAAAACCAAAACTCATGGATTGAGTTCTTAATCATATCAATAAATACAGAGTCCCTCAATAAAGCATTATTGAAAGACCATGACTTAGTATATTTCCTCTCATTAGCCCCAGCACTAATTCTAATGTAAGTATCGCATGGTCTGACAAGCAGATTGAGTCAATTAGAGAAGAATGTACTCTTTTTACTAATGACTTGAAAATAAAGAAGTAATCCAATCTAGTAAAGGTCTTTTGTTTCATATCATAATGAGTGTAGTTTCTTGCCAATCCATTATTATGTCACCAGATATCAACAAGGCTTTCTTATTCCAAGAAACTATTTAATTTTTGAGGTTGCTATATTCTGCAATGTAGGTGGATTGGATTTATCTAGCAAAGGAGATTGTAAAGCATTGTAATCTCCTGCCAAAATAATATCTTGGCACTGAACTTATTGTAACCCATCAGTGATTTTGGCTAAAAGTCACTATAATGACTAAATGGAGCATACACTGGCCTATCCCCAGTTCTTGCTTTTGAGTTCTAATCTTGAGTAATAGGACTCTACCCGTAGTATCTTTATAATAATCAATTACCGACAAGTCTTGTCTTTTTAAGTATAATAGGAACACCTCTACTCTTTCTAGTCCCAGTGGAATGGTAAATTGAATTTATCCACTTCCTTTTCAGTTTATTAACATCCCTATCTGCTAAATGTGATTCTTGAATGCACATTATGTCAGCTTACTTTTTAAAATAAGCTAATATACATGATCTTTTCATTGGAGAAATCAAGCCATTGACATTCATGGATATAATTTTAACATTTACAGGATTAAGCATAATTTCCTTGAAAAATGAATAATTGACTTCACATGTTCTCTAGCTATAATAAACCAATACACCAAATAATTATGCAAGCCCCAGGTAACAACATAAAAAAAAAACTGTCTAAACAAATTTTTTTTCTGTAAACAATATATGTCTTTAATAAACAAATTCCTATTAGGAGACATCCCCTTCCTCTTGGACATGCTGAGTTTTAAGCTCTCCCTTTTCCCCCCACTCCGGGCAACCATGCTACAGTGAGAGTAGCAATTTTTATATGGATATGTCTCCCACAGATGGAGACTCGCTGCTGGGGAAGTGTGACCACGACACTGTAGCACCAGTGCTACAATGAGAGGAACGGTATTTACAGTATATGGATTCATCTCCCACAGGCGGAGACATGCTGCAGGGGAAGTGTGACCATGACATTGCAGCACCAATACTGCAGTGAGAGTGGTGGTATTTGCCTGGATTTGTCTCCACAGATGGAGACTCACTGCTGGGGAAGCATGACCTTGACACTGTACCAATGTTACAATGAGAGCAGTGGTACTTATATGGATTTGTCTCATGCAGATGGAGACTCGCTGCAAAGGAAGTGTGATCAAACCCTGTAGCACCAGTGCTACAATGTGAGCAGTGGTATTTAGAAACATAGAATTTGACGGCAGATAGGGACCGCTTGGCCCACCCAGTCTGCCCATTTCCCTTACCCTAACGGATAAGCTGCAAATCCTAGTTAACCAGCAGCCTACTTCTTCTACCCCCACCCCTAGAATTGCCTTATGGCTGTCCCATGCATGCTTGAATTCAACCACTGTTTTTGACTCCACAACCTCCTCTGGAAGGCCATTCCATGCATCCACAACCTCTCTGTGAAAAATACTTCTTACATTACCTCTGAGCGCCCCCATCTTCAAATTGTGCCCCTTGTTCTTGCACACCTCTTTTTTTGAAAGATGCTACCCTCTTGGACTTTGTTAATTCCCTTGAGGTACTTGAAAGTTTCTATCATGTTCCCCCTCTCCCTCCTTTCCTCGAGGCTATACATATTAAGCTCCTTTAGTCTCTCTTCATATGTCTTCCGGTGCAGAACCTGCACCATTTTAGTTGCCCTCCTCTGGACAGCCTCCATCTTTTCTATGTCCTTGCGGAGATTGGGTCTCCAGAACTGCACACAGTACTCCAGATGGGGTCTCACCAGCTGTCTGTACAGAGGGATAACAACTTCCTGTTTTCTACTGGTGATGCCTCTCCTATGCATCCTAGTATCCCCCCAGCCCTCCTTACTGCCCTCTCACATTGCTTGCCCACCTTTAAGTCATCTGATATGACTACCCCCAGGTCCTTTTCCTTTTTTGTTGTTGTTAGTATCTCACCCCCCATTGTGTACTCTTCCCCAGGGTTTTTGTTTCCCAGGTGCATTACCTTGCATTTCTTAGCATTAAATCTAAGCTGCCATACATTTGACCATTCCTCTAACCTTGCCAAGTCCCTTCTCATCCTTTCCACCCCACCTTGTGCATCAACTCTGTTGATGATCTTTGTGTCATCTGCAAAGAGACATACTTTTCCTTCCAGTCCCTCTGCAATGTTGCTTACAAAGACATTGAAGAGGACAGGTCCTAATACTGAACCCTGCGGCACCCCACTAGTAACCCCCCCTTTCTTCAGAGTAGACTCCATTTACTATTACTCTCTGTGTCCTATTCTCCAGCCAATTCTTTACCCAGGCTATCATCTTGGGACCCACTCCCAGGCTGGCTAACTTGTATATTAATCTTTGTGTGGGACTGAGTCAAATGCCTTGCTAAAGTCTAGGTAGGCCATGTCCACAGCCCATCCCTGATCTACTACTTTGGTCACCCAGTCAAAGAAATCTATTAGATTCATCTGGCATGACCTTCCTGCTGTGAATCCATGCTGCCTTAGGTCCTCTGCCCTCTGGCCTCTAGGTACTCAGACAATTCTTTCCTTCAGAGTGATTCCATCATTTTCCCTATCACTGAGGTTAAACTAACAGGTCTGTAGTTTCCTGCTTCTGCTCTGCTCCACTTTTGTGAGGAAATCACATCTGCCCTCCTCCAGTCCTCAGGTACCACACCATCCTCCTATGATTTGTTAAAGAGGGTAGTCAGTGGTGTCACTAGTTCTACTCTTAGTTCTTTTAGAATTCTGGGATGAATCCCATCAGGCCCCATTGCTTTGTCCACTTTCAGTTTTAAGAGATCTTTCAGAACCCTTTCTTCTGTAAATGGGCTGGAATCCATTCTGCATCCAGGGTGTTCCTATTGTTTGTTTTAGGTACCTCCCCTCTTCATTTGTAAATACTGAGCAAAAATATTTGTTTAGTATCTCTCCTTATCACAGTCACCCTCTGCCTCCCCTCCCTTTATTAAGCCTCACTATCCCTCCCTTAGTCTTCCTTCACTCCCTGATATACCTAAAAAGGTGTTATCCCCTTCTTAACTGAGTTGGCTATATTTTTTCTCAGTTGGGCCTTTGCTGTTCTGACTGCCTTCCCAGCTTCCTTTTGTTTTAACTGATACAATTCTTTGTCCTGCTCCTTCTGTGATTTCTTGTACTTTCTGAATGCTTTCTTTTCTCTTGAACCTTCACTGCCACCTCCTTTGAGAACCATAGTAGTTTCTTACATCGTTTTGTTTTGTTTGTTTGCTTCACACAAGGCTTGTTACCTCTGTGATGGCAGTTTTATTATTCCCATTGTTCTTCCACCCCTCCTTCCTGCCCATTTGCTGAGTGCATTCATGGGCACTCACCCATTTTAGCAAAGAGTCAGCCCACCTGAAGTCTAGTACTTTTGCCTTTGTGTAAACTGACTCTATTGCTGTGTTTATTGTGAACCATACTGTTCGATGGTCACTAGTTCCCAGATGGCTACCCACTTCTACATCTGTGATTCTCTCCATCTCCATTTGAGAGGACCTGGTCTAAGATTGCTCCTCTCAGGTGGGTTCCAATACTAGTTGTCTAAGACATGCCCTCTGTAGGGCATCTAGAATAACCCCACTCTTAGAAGTGGCTGCTGCAACTGCACTCCAGTTAACATCTGGCATATTCAGATCACCCATCAGCAATATCTCCCCTTTATCTGCCATTCTAAGTATACTTTCTATCATTCCCTTGTCCATTTCTTCCCCCTGAGAGGGGGGTCTGTATACAACCCCTGTGCAGATTGTGGTGCCATTGCCTGCCTCCAAATTGACCCACAGTGCTTCTTCTCCTCCCTGTTTACCCTTTTGTTCTGTTGCTTTGATTCCTTCTCTTATGTGAGAGCTACTCCTCCTCCTCTTTTACCCTCCCTGTCCCTCCTGTAGATAGTGTATCCTGGTATGTTTCGTCCCAGTCATGGTTCTGTGTGTACCATGTTTCTGTGACTGCCACAATATCCAGATGTTCCTCCTCCATCAAGGCCACTAATTCAGGAAGCTTGTTACCCAAGCTACCCCAAGAGTTCCATACTAAGTTACCCACCTGACCACATATGGGATTATTTTCCAGGAAAATGTATTTTTTTCTTTTGTTCTTTTCCTGTGTTAGTTCTATTGTTACTTCTTCAATTAATTCCCTCTGTGCCATGACCTTTACCCTTTCCATTGCTGAATCTAGTATGTTTTCATATAGCTTCTCTCCAGGAACCTATTTTTAAGTTCTTCTGCCTGATTCTGAAACTCTGTGTCCTCTGTACAATTACGTCTAATTCTAATGACTTGTCCATAAGGTATTGTCTTTTTCAACTTGTATGGGTGAGAGCTATCATTCCTTAATAGGGAATTAATGGACATTTGTTTCCTAAACCCCTTTGTGCTGATGGTGTGTGTTCTTCTGTTTGCTGAAAAATGTTAAATCCAAAAAAGGTATCTCATCAGTTTGAATTTCCGCTGTGAATTTCAAATTCAAATTATTCACATTTAACCAACTGACAAATTCATTTACTTCCTCCAGACTACCTTTCTGAATACACAGACCGTCGTCTATGTAGCGCCCCCATTTAATGATATTATTGAAAAAAGGGTTATTACTCTGGTTCTGCAAAGTTTCAAGCGCGCATTTCCATGAACAGATCTGCATGTGATGGGGCCATAGAAACCCCCATCGCAGTGCCACAGATCTGAGTATAATACTCATTGTGAGATTCAGAGTAACTGTGGTATAAGATAAAACTTAAGGCTTCCACAATAAATTCAAGAGGTGCACCCGTGAAAGCTCTATCATGTTCAAGAAAAAATCTTGCTGCCCTGATACCATCCTTATGTCAGATCGAAGTATACAGAGCTTCAGTGTCAATGCAGGTCCATAAGTAATCATCCTCCCAGACAGTCCCTCCTTTTAACTTTTTAATAGCATCCCGAATCTTTTAAATAGGATGGAAATCTAGACATGCTAAACTGTAGACATAAATCATTAAATTCTCTCAGATGTTCAGTGAGTGAACCCACACGTGAGACTATGGTCTGCCTGGTGGTTCTGATAAACATTTATGTCTTTTGGCAGACAATAAAAGGTGGGAACCACTGGGAGCATAAAAATTTCTTGCTTCCTGCAACAGTGTAAATAATTCTTTCTTATATTGAAAAGTAGGATCCTCCTCAGCCTCTTATAGTTATTTACATCAGAAATCAGTTTTTCCACCATTGTCTTATACTGTATTTTGCTCATAAGTACAATGTTGCCCCTTGTCTGCTTTTAATTATTATATCAGTTTCTGATGACAGTTCTCTTAATGCCTCTTCCTCTCTCCTAGAAAGATTATTATAAGTTTTTCATGGGCTTGCTCAATACTGCCTTATCTTGAAATAAGACTATTTTTGAAAGCTGAAATACTGTTATTCAACAAAAATGTGAAATGCATTTAAACACAGTCACTCATTCTTCTGAAGTCCTGTGTATTGATAAGTCTCTTCATTATACTGCTCGCCTTCTCATTGATCAGCCACAAAAGTTAATCTGTTTCCCTCAATCTTTCTTTTGGTGTTGTCTCCTCATTCTCAGTTTCCAGGGGTCCTCATAAGGTCCTGCCTCCCTTATTAAAATATCCAGATCCTCTTCAAGTCCCTGCAAAAGCTGAGGCATTTCCATGTCCTCTATTAGCCCCATTTCTTCACCGGATGAATCTTTCCTTTAAGCAAAATATAGCTTCAACTTAATTTTTCTGAGTAGTTTGAAAATATCAGTGAATATCAAAGTGATTTACTGGTGGAGTGGGCACAAAATTCAGGCCATTCTTCAGTAATGAGATTGCGGGTCAGTTAAGGTATAATTACTCAGGTTAATTTGCAGCTCGAGTTTTGGCTCTGTTGTTCAGCCCTGAGACTGCATCTTTTGTTGTGCCTTGCTCCATTTCCTCCTATTTTCCCACTTCTTGTTATTCTATTCTGTTTCTTATTTGAACTGAACTCCTATTTTCTCTAAAAATACTTTGCACTTTTTTATCCCCTCCCCTTTTTCCCACCTCCCTCTTCCTTAGTTTCCTTTCCTCCCTAACTCCCACCCACCTTCTCCCCCTTTTGTCATCTCCTTCCCTTTCAATTGATTTCTAATAAGAAGTAATAGATTCTGGGCTAGATATTAAATGGGGTTGCCGCTGGCACAACTGAGTTGCACCAGTGCAACCCGAGAAATGCACCCTGGGGTAATATTCAAAGGGGAGAATTGCACAGAGCAATTCCCGATGTGCCAGGGCACAAACATAATGCATGCAGCACATCTCCATGGGGCTTGCCCATGCATATGTAGCATATCCCAGTATTCAGCCCAGGATGTGCTGCACATATGCTGGCATGCTGGCACAACCCTGAGATGTGCCGCATACCGGAGCACAAAGTTGAGCTGAAAAAAGGCTCAAATTGTTGCCGCTCACAGGCAGGCCATTGTAGTGCGCGGAGCAACACAGCAGGTGCCAGCTGTGGGTGGCTCCCCCTCAGAACACCATCCTCAAGCACCCACATAACACCCTGGTGATCCAGTGGTACCCTCCCAGTAGCCCCAATCATGGTAAAATCCTTTTTCCAAATACCCTGGTGGTCCAGTGGTACCCCCCACCCATAACCCCAATCATCAAGATATTGTCCGTAGACACTCCCTGGTAGTCTAGTGGTCCCACACCCACACAGGACCCTCTGCCCATCCAGCTCTCTCCCCCCCCCGTATTCGGTGGACAGCAATCCGACCCGCCTACCTCTGCGGCCGCCCGCCAAATGACAGCTTTCAGTATGTGCTGCAAGCTCATTGGTACACTGTGGACCAATGGGTTTACAGTGCATACTAATAGTCGTCGCAACCTTGTGAATGGGCTGCATTCAAAAGTTGTGAATGACAGTTACAGTATGCACTGCAAGCCCTATGGTCCACAGTGTGGACCAATGGCTGCAACACATCTGAAAGCTGTCATTTGGCAGGCAGCTGTGGAAGTATGTGAGTGGGATTGCTGCCCACTGAATACAGGCGGGAAGTAGCTGGATAGGGAGAGGTCCTGTGTGGTAGAGGTGAGGACTACCACTAGACTACCAGGGATGTTAACTGGACCATATCTGGCAATCGAGGTTGCAGGCGAGAGGGGTACCACTGGACTACCAAGTATGTGAAAAATAATTTTACCATGATCGGGCTACAGGAAAGGGTACCACTGGACCATCAGGGTATTTCAAAACAGGATTGTACCATGATCAGAGCTACGAGGAGGAGGGTGCCACTAGACCCCCTCTGGCAGCACCGCATGCTGTGCAGGGTGCCATGTGTATTTCGCTGGCCTGCCCTGCACAACACATGCAAATGGGGCTATAATGAAGTGCAAATGACCCCATTTGTGGCTTGCATGTATTATAGCTCCATTTGCATACTGCTGGCTGAATATTGGGAATTTGTGCACAGCATAACTCTGTTGCGCTGGCGCAGTTCCCATTTCTGGTATTCAGCCCTGTCTGGGGGGGGGGATGTGCCAACGCATTATCTTTGCGCAGTGCACACTACCTGATCTATTCAGAGGGGATGTGCCATGCCTCATCTCTTTTAAATATATCCCTTAGTTGCACAGGTGCAACTCAGTTTCGCTGCACCACCACATGCGCCATTGCCAGGTGCAATTCTGAATATCGGGTCCCTATGTAATGTATGACTTTGATAAGACATTAATTTTACATTTTGTATTCCTTTCAGGGTATCTATATGTATTTCCTCAATGTTTTCCAGTTCAGATGGCCTGGACATTAATCCTTGGTAAAGAGGACACGGTTCTTCACCTACTTTCTTTTCTTCTTTTGTTTTTTCTTCTTTTCCTTCTTTTTTCTTATGTAGATTGTATCAGAAAGCAAACAGTTGTTTAAATTGCTTGAACAGGTTAGTGGAGTGCATAAACAGGGACAATAATAAGCAATTACTGGTGAATCCCTTTTAGGGATCCCAAAGCTGATGAAATTATGATAAGTAGTGTGTTATTATGCTACTCCTAATATCAAATGTCTGAAATATTTCAAATTCCGTTTGGTTCTGCTGATTTGTTTGCAATGGCACTAAGGTTCCTTGGTGATGTCAAAGAAATCTACTGTCATGGAGACGTGTCTAATAGTAAGCATCAATGAGAGGATGTCATTTCTTTGTAATAACTGGGAGGCGTTTTTTCTCGTAGGAGAAGCGTTATAATTCGCGTGCCAGCTTCTCCTCATCCCTACTCCCGCTCAGTACCTTTTGAGCACTCTCCGAATTATTTCTCACTGCCAACAAAAGCAGTCACACCAGCGGGGCACACCAATGAACAGCAGCAAAATATTTAGCCACCACTAACCTTTTCACAGCAACTACAGGCAACTTTCTCTCTCGCTTTTTCTCACCGTCTCCCCACGCTGTGAACCCTGACCTCAACTGCATTTGCATATCGCCGTGACATGAACGACCTGGACTTCGTAAAAAATTGTTTCACATATAAACTACAAACATCTAAACAGTTATTGAACATTTTTTTTCCTGCAAATTAAAAGAGTTCCATGGTATTGGTTTTGGTATTTCCTTCAGGTTTCACTAACTCTTGTTTTCAGTGTAGGAAGGAAGCAGTTGCCATTCTGACAGGAACTAAGATAACTTCTTTTTTGCCAATCTTTAAAAATAGTAAAATGGCTAAATGCACATTTTACAACACTGTCACCACTTTAGTCACTCATTTTAATGCTACATCCTGTAATAGAAGAAAAAAAAATTTTAAACACAGTTTCTTATTTAGGGAAATCTGGTTGGAGAAAAAACGCCTCCCAACAATTACATATAACAATGCATGGGGGTGAGTGCATAAATGAGACATTATGTGCACCCTCAGTGTGGGATGCTTTCATAAACCCCTCAGGCTTCACCCTTGGGCTTAATGTAGTATCCCTCACCTTGGGTGCACATAATTTCTCATTATGCACTTACTCCCATGTATTGCTATATATATAATTACTGGTTTCAATTTTTTTTCATAGAGAAAGCCGGTTATAATTTGCCATTATAACCAGCTGGTTATAACAGCAAACATGCGCCAACTTTCTCTGTTGGAAGTGTGAAACACAAACTCCTGAAAAAGAAACTGCATTAGTCAGCCACTCACGCTCTGCCAGCAGTGTCTCTCCTGTCACCTCTGTTCCTCCTCTTGGCGATTCACCAGAAAAATAACACGTAAATTTAACATGCTTCCTAACCCACCGCTAACCTAATCCTCTTCTGTCTTCAGGCATTGTGAGATTAACACCGAATGACCTGGCAACACCATGGGAACTGGAGCACTCAGCAACAGTGCAGAAACCCGAACTCTGCACACTGAACCAAAAAACGGACTTACTAGTTTGAACTTGTTATTAAAACTAAAAATGTTCCTAGTTAAACACTAGTTTCATGTTTAACGTTGCAGCAAAATTTCCAGAAGTAGCAAAAAAACAGAAACCATCACAGCCTCACTGCATAGAGGACTGTAGGTTACAACATATTTAAATGTTAAATAAGACTCAGCTTAAAGTGTTGTTTACCAAAGAAATCTGTTTAAAATAGAAACTACTGTATTAAAACTCTGTCTGTAATGCAATAAAACCTTAATGAATTTCCATGCTGTACTACAGTTCTCTTACTTAAAGGTTTAAAAATCCTGTTGGGGGTGGGGGCAAAAATTGAAACCAGTAATTAAACTATGGGTAGGTGGTTATTAACTCAAATTTACACACCCTTGGTGTGGGATGCTTTATAAGTCCTCGCTTCATCTCAGGTTTATGTGGCATCCTACACTCGGATGTGTGTAAATTTCGTTATAAAATGGGCAAATGATTTCAAGCAATTTGATTGGTTGTTAGCCATGCATTAGATGTGTCTAATGCACAGCTAAAACTAGAACCCCCATTTAGAATACACAGGCCCATTTTATAAGCGCAATAAGCCACTCTGGGGATGTGCATTAGACAGTTCTAATGCACACCCCATCGTGTCTTATTGCTTACTTATAACCACCTACCCATGCATTATTCTCTATGTAATTTCTTTGTTGTAGTTGCATATAATTACTTTTGGATGATGTCACAATTTTGATTAACTGTTTAAAAGAGCAGTGACTTCCTGTTAGCAAGCTAATGCCCCTTGGAAGGCACTAAGCCGAGGTGCTAGGGGCTGAGCACACAGAGCTGGAGATTAAATGGTTGTTTAACCGTATATTTGCTTTGGAATTTTCTTCTTTTGGCAACTGCGTGTTGTTCTTTGGAGTATGTACTTTCTCTATAGGCTGGCAGCCTGTTTATAGTGCACTACCCTCATTCCTGTGTGCAGACTGACACATTTGGAACCTTTATTCCCTCAACTTGCACAAATGCAGCCCTGATAGACTAGGTTCTAAGCTTCTCCAGATCTTTGCACTTGCCATTGCACATCCACTGACTCAACCTACTCAGCCTCTCCTTCTCCCTCATTGCTGTCCCTCATTCCTGGAAGTTGGCCAAAATTCTTCCACTCCACAACGTGGGGGGACCATGAGTAACTTCAGGCCAGTCTCCTTACTCCCTTCTCTTTGGGGTTGTATTCCACTTTGGTGAATGGCATAGGCCTCTTTGTAGATGTATGTCTGAATAAATGACAGCTTTATTCTGTATTGGTGAGCCTACCATTTTTATTCTGTTGGAGTGCCACATCTTTGGTATGTAGTCAGTAGAGGTTGGTAGTGCCCTCTCACCTTCATTTCCCAACCAGGCTGGTATGCCATAAGGCTCCATCCTGGAGCCCCTCATGTTCTCCATCTTGCTTAACAACCTCTCCACAGCCTGCGCCAACTCACATATCCACATATACTCAGATGACACCATCATTTACACCTCCAGTCCCTCCACTACAGCTGTAGAAGGGCTTCTGCAGCAAGACTTACACAGTGTCCTGCACTGGGTTCAACTAACCACCTCCGGGTCAACACGCACAAAAAACCTGTTCATGACCTTCGGCCCCAGCCAAAAATTGGCCAGACCCTCAACAATGCCTATCTTCTTCACTTTGGATGGCATCCCACTTAAAGAAGTTAACTCATTTAAATACCTCAGTGTGTGGCTGGACAGCAGACTTGACTTCTCTGCCCACTTGACACCATCCAAGCAAAGCTCTGCCCCAAACTTGGTGCCTTGTACTGCAATAAAGACTGTCTGTCTCCGCAGGTGTGCCATGAACTTGTTCCCAGAATGTTCTTTTATTATGCATATGTGGTCTGTGGAACCACTCCCTCCTCCTGTCTGGATACCCTTTTTGATGCATTATGTAATTTTGCTAGAAAATCACCCTTGTTCTACCCACCATTGCTTTACTTTACTCCTCCTTATCCATTCTTCCTCATACCTTCTTGTCACCAGAACCCCTGGTCCTCATTCATATAATATCGACATACTGATTTTGTTCCTTCCTCATACCTCTCCTCCATTCCCTTTGCCTCTTGCTCCCTCCACTTAAGTGATCCTCACCTCATGCCATTCCTTATCCCTACTCCTCTGCTGGGCAATTAGCCTTCTCCTATCATCTCCCATCACTCTGGAACCTACCCCCATCCTCCCTCCATTTCACTACTTCCCCTGTTTCCCTCAGGTACCAGCTGAAACTCCCTTCCCTGCTCCTGTTCCCCCCCCCCCACCTGACTGATCCCGTAACATTTGCCTCCTGCCCCAATGTACCGTAGGTGTGGCTGAATTGCCTGATTTTTGCTGCTTGCTGTTATTGTATGTAACCCCCCTGCAAATGGGGGTTCCCAAAAGTCTTCCCAGAGCTTGCCTATTGCTCACAGTCTGGGTGGTGTTCGGCGTTAAAGCCATTTAAATGGCATTGAAGTGAGTGCTTTTAAAGCCTCCACATACTGTCTCTTTAAGGGCTGCCTGCTCGCGGTCATAATTAGTTTGGATAGGGGGACTGTGTGTTTCTATGCCCGAGTCCCGCCCAGGCTGCTGCCTAAGTGCTCCATTTCTGCCATCACTACAAGCACAGAGGGAGTATAGTTGAAAGCTGTAAATAATTATTGGGGAAACATTGGGGTGATAATAGAAATGTGGTTTGTCTAACCTGCCTTTCTTGCAGCACAAACTGTTTCTGTTTTGCTCCACCATTTTGGTCCTGAACTGATGAACTGGACCAATCAGGTTGTGGGGACTCTAAAATGGAGCTGGCTAAAGTGGATCTGTGTGGTGCCTGACTCTGGGAAATGTAGTTTTGGATCCTTGGCCCCTTTTTTGCACCAACAGGGGGAGTGTGTTCTGACTGACAGTCAAACCAGCCAACTGGACTGTGTGGATTCTGGGAAATGCCTTGAGCTGTCTGCTGGCAAGCCAGATCTGTTTGGGAGATTGAGAAGAAGGAGCTCTGAGTGTTTGAGCAGCCGTTTGCAGCATAGTTCGGCGGGAGAACCGTTGAAGGCCTGATTCCTGGCCTACTAGCCTGCTATCTGTCCTGAGGGAGAAGAGGACGTTGTTGGACTGAATCAATTTGCAGAAAAAAGCAAGCTGCTGATTTATAACCAGGCTCACCCTGTAGAAGACTGAAGATTTTGCTGAAAGTGATCGGCCTGTCAGGAACTATAGCTACTGTAGTGCTCCCAGGTAATAGCAGTGATTTTGCGATGGGATCAAGTAGCAGCCTGCCTGGTATAGTAATTTCTTTTACATATAAATGTACTATATGAACTGCAAAGTCGCAATCTGTTTTCCTCTCTGGCTGTAAACGTGTGCTAGCACGGGAAGTTGTTTCCTGTCTGAATCGGACTGAATCCGTGCTGCCTGACGCAGATAGGCCCCTGCCACGCTGGTCTTGTCCCACTACCCTGCTGCACAGAAAGATCCATCGTCGAGGGCCCAGCTTCCTCTGGCAAACCAGCAAATCAGCCATCAGCCCTCCTGTGTTTAGCCTGGGTACCGTGGTAATGATCAGGGTTGCTGCCTGCAGCTGTGGTTAAATCAAAGTGTGTCATCTGATTTAATTGTTTTGCCTAAATCTTCATGAACTGAGCCTCCTGGCTCCGGATTACAAATTTGGTGTGTGTGTGCTTGCATGGTCTTTTTCCATCACAGGGCCCCAACCAGCTGCATCACCGGCCTACCCCGGCAACAGTCCTGGCTAGCCCCCTTCCCCATCCTGGGTACACAGAGAGTGTGACTGAGTTGGACTATCTCTGCATGCACTATACTATAATTATTTATGTCTCTCATGCTAATTAACCTGATTGTCCCCCTCCTTGTTACAGTTCCCCTGGATAAACCAGATCTATTGTTTTGAAATGTACCTTGCTGGTGGTGTCAGTATATGCTAACAGTACTGCGTTATAGCTGTATGTTTTGCATAACCTTATTTTACAAGGGGTCCCCAGAGGCACGCTGAAGGAATCAGTCCTGGGGGTAAGTGCCAGGTTCATGTGTATATGTTTTGCATATCTGGAGTATTGGGAAGGTCACCCTAGTATACTGTGTGGGCCACTAGTGGGAGACAAGGGAGTCACAGTGTCCCAGAAGGGCTGTGACTTGGTTAAACTGACCACAACCAACCCGGACCTTTGGGTGGAGGCACCCGTCACGAATCTAGCCCCCTCAACCTCGGCTAGCCATGCAGGCAGGGTAGTAGCCCTTGGGGTGGCGCCACCTAGGGGTTACAGTACGTTATTTATTTATTAAACAGTTTTACCGGGAAAGCATACTAAGCAGACTACCACTGGATTCCAGCTGCGTCCTGGGGGTTAGGGGAAGGGGAAGCAAGATAAAGTGCACAATAAAGCAACAGCAATACACATACGGTTCAGTGCACTAATTAGTAATAAGAGTGTGCTAGACAGCATATATTCAAAAGTAACACAACAATCACAGTTCAAGTAGAAACTAGGCCCCTGTTCTGGGATATATTATACTCGGGTACATGTGCAGGTACAGGCGAAGTGTACTTTAAGGATGGAGTTAAGGTGCTGAGTGGTGGTAAAGTGCCGAATGCCCTCAGGAAGGGAGCTCCACAGTCTGGGCATGTGGAATTGTACTTCCTCCTGTTTTTTGGGGGTTGTATGACCTTTTTACCTCTTCCACACTCCGCGTCCACCTCTCCTTTGGGCCGCCTAGTGTTCCATGCCTCGGCAGTCCTCTTCTGGAGCTCTCCCTCTCACACACACATTGCAACCATCCCCCGAGTTGTCCCAGCATATCCCATCACTGGGCGGGTCCCCCTTCTCCGAGGGAGAAGGCACCGGGTGGCAGGGAACCCCAGCACACTATTTTTCATGGTCTGGGGGCACTGCGGTGGTGGATGAGGCTTCCAGAGGTTCCGGGGAACATGGAGCATGGAGGCCGTCCTCCAGTGGCGCCAAAGCTGTTTTCCGGCTTTCTAGTTCCCTCCTGCACCACTATGTGTAGTACCCCTGGTCTCCACCAGGGGCCACTACAGAGCGGAGCTATCCCCCAACCCTCCCCAGCAGAGGAGAGCAGTCCTTCAGACACTCGATCCTCTCCTTCCCCCTGCCAGCCCGCGGCACCCGAGTTTATTCCCGAACCCGGCTCGCCGGCGTGGTTCGAGGTGTGGCATCCAGCGCCTCAACCCTCTGTGCCACCAGGCTGGCCTTCCTCCCTGTTTTAATCATGTACTCTGTTCCATGTTACTGTAAATGTGAACTGTGTGAATGCCATATAATTACATGTTACTATGTACTATATCTATGCTGTATATTTGCTCCACTATTCCCTTCCTGCGTCCACACCCGAAATGAGGCTTGGCTCAGTGTGCTGTTCCCAGTCACCAACTTTAACTCAATAAATAAATAAATGGGGAACATGTTCCTGATGGGAGACCTAAACCTGCATGATGTGGACTGGGACATCCCCTAGGCAAAGAGTGCATTGAGCCAGGCATTGATGGATAACTTTCAGGGCTGCTTCATTGTAAAGCATGTCAGATAACATACCAAACATAGTGCCAACCTAGGCCTGGTACTCGCAACCATGATTTTATTGAGGAAGTAAAGATCAAGAGTCCCTTGGGAGTCAAATGATCCCAGTACCATGTGGTTTAACATAACACTCAGGACTTGGTATCCTAGACTTTAGGAGGGTGGATTTTGGCAGGATGGAGGGCTTACTCGGGTTAAGTTTAAGGGGTAGGGCAGTTAGATGGGTAGGAACAAAATGGGAGACAGTTACAAATGCAGTATTGGATGTTTCCTGATGTTGCATGAAAAAGGTGAGGAAATGCAAGTGGCAAAGGAAACTGTGTGGTTCACTAGTGAAGTGTGGGAAGCTGTAGGTGGCTAAGAAGGCAGCTTATAAAATTACAAATTGGATCAGACAGATGAGAGTAGGGAAGTTTGCCAGAACAGGGTAAGGGAAGTGGGATCAGTGGTAAAAAGCCACAAACTCAAGATAGTGCAGGGCATAAAGGAAAATAAATCCTTCTTTAGATATTTTAGGCAGAAGTGAAAGAACATAGTAAGGCCACAGAAAGGAAGGTTGTGAGTGAGCGAGGATGAGGGAAGAGCAAACTTACTGAATGAATACTTTGTAAATACTTCTGTAACCCCCTGCAAATGGGGTTCCCAAAAGACTTCAGGAGCTTGCTTGAATGCTCCAAGCCTGAATGGTGTTTGGCTTTAAGCCATTTATCAGTGAGTGTTTTTAGAGCCTCTGGTACTGTCTCTTTAAGAGCTGTCTGCTTGCAGACATAATTAGTTATATAGAGGTACTGTGTGCTTCTCTGCTTGAGTACCACTCGAGCTGCTGCCAATTCACTCCATTTTGCAGTCACTAGGAGTGCAAAGGAACCTATCTGAAAGATGTAACTGTTTGCCAGAAATCATTTAGAGTAATAATGAAATTACAGTTTGTCTAACCTGCTTTCTCTGCAGTCAGAACTGTGTTTGCCTAGTTCCCCATTCTAGTTTTGAACTGCTGAACTGGACCAATCAGTGTGGGTTAAGGTAGCTCTAAAATGGTGCCTTGGACGAATCAGAACTTGGACTCATAATCTGAGCCAGCCACAAGAGGATTGTATGGGCAGTGACTCTGGGAGATGTAGTTTGGACTTCAGCGCCTTTTTGGACCAACAGGGGCAGACTATTGTGAGTGACAGCCAATCCAGCCAAGAACTGGGAGGAACTCAAAGGAAGTGCCCAGTTTTGTCTGCTGGAGTTTCAGTTGAGCTCTGGCAGTGAAGGGGGAAGGAGCCCTGTGCTTTTTCGGTGTGCAGTTTTAGTCGGGAAACGTGTGTAAGGCCCAGAGTTCCGGTCTGCAGCTTGTGTAACTGCTTGTTAGGACTGAATCCGTCCTGTGAAGAGAATCAAAGGATATCTGAAGAGTAGAAACCAGGCTCACCCTGTAGAAGACTGGAGAAATTGCTGAATTGCACTCGGTCTGTCAGGAACTGAATCTGCTGTGTGTTCTCCCGGGTATTGTGCAGTAATTGCGATCGGGATAGAGAAGCAGCCTGCCTGGTATAGTACTTTCTTTTTACCATATAAATGTGTGAGGAGGCTTGTGTAGCTCAAGTGAATCCTGCTGCCATTAAAGGACTTTTGCCTGTGACTGTTTACCATATAAATGTGTGAGGAGGCTTGTGTAGCTCAGAGTGATCCTGCTGCCATTAAAGGACTTTTGCCTGTTACTGTTCACCATATAAATGTGAGGGAGGCTTGTGTAGCTCAAGTGAATCCTGCTGCCATTAAAGGACTTTTGCCTGTTGCAGTTTGCCATATAAATGTGTGAGGAGTCTCGTGGAGCTCAAGAGTAGCCCTGCTGACATTGAAGGACCTATCTTGTTTGGAGGTCGTGAGTACTAATTCAGGGTCGCTCCCTGTTGAATTGCCACATTGAATCCAAATGGAATTACTGTACTGCTGACTGTTTAACTAATTTTTCTTTTCTCTGTGTGAAAGGGCCCCTACCAGCTGCCACAGTTTGGACTAGCCACTAGGGCTTGGTACCCAGGGACAGTAACTGGTAGGGATAGGCCTATACACAGAGCCATAAATAGATAGTAAAGTGATAAGCTAATTAACCTGATTCCCCCTGTCCTTGTTATATCCCCCTAAATAAATCCGAGCTGCTTGTTTCCAGCAAAGTTATACTGCCTGAGGTATTTGTCTATGTTAAAGTATTGTACTGTGACTGTTGCACTGTATCTTATTTTACAGGAGGTCCCAGTGCCTGAACCAGTCCTGGGGGTAAGTGTATACTGTGAAGGTAATTCTGATATATTGTGTGGGCCACTAGTGGGAAGAAAGGGGGGTTGCAGTGTCCCAGAGGGCTGTGACCAAGTTAGTTTAACTATTGCAAACCCTGACCTCTGGGTGGAGACACCCGCCATCGGATCCAGGCCCCTCAACCTGTTAGTGGCAAATCAGGCAGGGGTGAGTAGCCCTGGGATAGCGCCATCTAGGGTTACACTTCATAGTGCAGGAAGGGGTCGTCTTCCACTGTGTTCAACAAAGCTGGGAGGAGAACAGGCAGAAGTTGGAAATGGGATAAATTATGGGTGACATGGTGCTCAAAAGGCTGAGGGGCTGAAAGTAAACAAGGCACCGAGGGACAGATGGGCTCCCCACAGGGCACTGGCAGAGGTATCAGCAGATCTTTTAACTGCTCTTTGGTGGCGGTGATCCTGGAGGACTGGAGAGTGGCAGCTACAGTCACTCTTTATAAGGGAACAAGGGGGTACCTGTGAAACTATAGATTAGCTGGCCTGGCCTTCGTCATGGTGAAGCTGCTTGTGCCTATCAGCAAGGAACAGATAGTGGAATTGCTGGAAGCTACTGTCCTACAGTATAAAATCTAGCACAGCTTTGTTAAGGGGAAGCTGTGCTACACAAACGTCATTGACTACTTTAAAAAAAAAAAGTGAATTCTGGTCATTAAGTTCACCGTGCCTGCATGCTGCGAACTTCTTGGGAGTACTTGCACTGTGCGAAAACTTGAAAGGAAAGAGACACCAAACAGCTGATCTCTGTTCAGTGATTAAACAAATATGTGTGGAATGCAGCCGATTCCGCACATGCACAGTAGTGCCACAGCTTCTGCGCATGTGCGGAAAGGAACATCGTGGGGACCCACTACATAGAGATTGCCGCATTCGTAAACAAACAGTGTGTGGACGCACTCCATAGAGTTTAATAGGAGCAATTTTTAAAAGTTTCTTTTTATACTTTGCAGTGACCATTATGTCAAAGAAAGTCAGTCGCTTAACTAACAAGGACATTTTTAGTTAAGTGACTGCCTTTTTTGACAAAACCATTACTGGAAAGTATAAAAAAAAGTTTTAAAATTGCCCCATTACACTCTGTGGAGCATGTCTACGCTGTTCATTCTGTTACACAGCTGAACTTTGGCATTGGCAAATGCTTGTTTTATTATATGTTCTACAGTGGCACAATGTTATGTGATTATAAAAAGTAACTGCTATTCCATAGTTATACTAACATACTAAAAATGTCAGCAGAGTAGGCTTCATAGTCTATCGAGTCTGCTCGAGAGTTAGTACCCATAGCGGGCACAGTAACTGCCCTCCTTGTCCCTCAGTGTACCCCATGAGCTTCCCTCCCCAGGTTGGCATTACTCAGCTCACCTCCCCTATACCTGTCCCAGCCTCTCTGAACCCTCCCACAGAAACTGCCCCACCAGCTCCTCATGCAGTGTATTCCATGGTTCCACCACCCTCTCAATAAGTAAAACCTCCTTCTTTCTCCCTGAATCTCCCACCCTCCAGCCTCCAACTGTGCCCCTGGTGAACCCTCCTCCCTCCTCTGAAAAACCTTATCTGAAGCTACCCTATTTTACCCCTTTTAGATAATTGCGATCTCAATCATATCCCCCATCTCTCCTCTCCTCCAGTCAGTACAGACTGAGCTCCTCAAGTCTTTCCCCATAGGACCTATTGCCCAGACCCCGTATCATTTTAGTTGCCCTCTTCTGAACCCTCTCCAGGAGTGCAATGTCCTTTTTTAAGTGCAGACATCAAAACTGCATGCAGTATTCAAGGTGTGGACTAACCAGGCAGTTATACAGAGAGAGAATCACTTCCCTGCTTCATGAGGTTATCCCCCTAGCAGTGCAACCCAGCATTTTATTTGCCTTGGCCGCAACCCTCCAACATTGCTCAGAGTTATTCATTTTGGCATCCTCTACCACCCCTAGATCCCTCTCCCCACTTGTAGCCTGCAGTGTATCCCTCCCAGGGTGTACACATGGGCTGATTTCTAGGCCCCAGGTGAAGTACCCTGCAATTCCCTGTGTTACAATTCAGTCTCCAGGTATGTGACCACCTCTCCAGAGCCTCCAGGTCCTCCTGTGGGGCTATCCTACCCTCTTCCCCATGCCACTGCCCCAGCTGAGTTATCTGCACAGAGAGGCTCATGCGCCTGATACCCTTTCTTATGTCAGAATGTTAAACAGGGTGGGCCCAGAATTGACTTCATGGGACCCCACTAATGGCCTCTAGGGGTGAGACTTCCCCCACCACTTTCTGAGTTTGTCTAGATAGCCAGTTCTCAATCCACCCAACCATCCGTATCCCCACCCCATCTCCCAAACAGTCCAGAATGAGGTACTGAATCAAACGCCTTGCTGAAGTCTAGAAGGAGGACATCCACATGCCACCCCCTGGTCTCAGCCGTCGTAACCCAGTTGTAGAAATTTTTCACAAATGAAGGTGTGCCGAACTTGCTCAATTCTTCACAGATAAGGTTGCCAGCATCAGGTGGGGTATCTGCCCAACTCTCCCTATGAGGGATTGAGAAGTCGGTGGAGGTGGCGCGCCCATGCTACCTGGTCTGACTTTAGCCATCCGGAATTCATGGACATTGTGAGGATTGTCCAGACTTTGCAACCAACCAGCTGTAGTTTGGATCCGGGCCCTATGCCACTTTTGGTAGGTTGCGTAGATGTCATCTGCCTGATCATTGCTGAAATTGTCTGGAGCTCCTTGGAGAGCGGGGTCTTTCCTGATCCCCCTCAAGGAGGCAGTCATTCGTCCACTCCTTAAAAAATCCTCCTTGGATCTGGACTGTCTAGCTAACTCTGGACATGTCTCTAACCTACCCTTTGTGGGTAAGGTTATTGAGAAGGTAGTTACGTTGCAGCTGGATGACCATCTTACAGTCCACAATGTCTATGATGCCCTCCAGTCTGGGTTTAGGAAAAGACATAGCACCGAGACTGCCCTTGTCAGGGTGCTAAATGATCTCCTAATTGTGACATCGAAAGGCTTGTGCTATCTTAGTACTTCTTGATCTCTCGGCGGCATTTGACACTGTGGACCATGGTGTGCTTTTGGAGTGCCTGCAGCTTCTCTGTGGACTGTCTGCAACAGTCTAAAAATAGTTTTGATCATTCCTTATGGGCAGGTCACAGAGGGTTGTCACTGGAATGTATTCCTCTGATGCTCTCCTCTGTCCTGTGGGGTATCAGAGGGCTCCTTATTGGCACCTGTGTTGTTCACAGTGTACATGCTGCCATTAGGAGATATCATTAGGTGATACAGTTTTGGTTTTCACTGCTATGCAGATGATACCCTACTGTATATGTTTAGGTTTTCACTGCTATGCAGATGGTACCTAACTGTATATGTCCTTTATGCCTGGACAGGATGATGCAGTCTCTGTGCTTAACTGTCTAGCCAAGATCAAGAACTGGATGAGCACCAGCTGGCTGAGGTTAAATCCGGATAAGACTGAGGTGTTGGTTGTGGACCTGGGATGTCGGAGGTGGGTCTTGGGGCTGGGTACCCTTCCGCATGATGGTGTCCAGCTGATGACCTCAGACTGGGTGCGTAACCTGGGCATTATTCTTGACAGTGGTCTAACCCTGAAATTGTAGGTGTCTGCTGTTGTCAAATCCTCTTTTTACCATCTAAGGAATATTGCCCGGGTGAAACACCTGGTTCCTCTGGCTGACCTTTCTACACTGGTCCACACTTTCGTGACCACCCGCCTTGATTACTGCAATGCCCTCTACCTAGGGCTTCTGGGGGTTGATATCCGTCGCTTGCAGCTAGTGCAGAACACGGCAGCCAGGCTTTTGACTGGTACATCTAGGACTAGACATATTGTGCCTGTGCTGCGCGGACTGCACTGGCTGCCTGTACAGTGGTGGATCACCTTAAAGGTCAGGCTACTGACCTATAAAGCCCTACACAAACAGGGACCTTGGTGTCTGCAAGATCTCCTTACTCCCTACTGTCCCTCCCGCTCACTCCAATCCACCGTCGAGGGATTGCTAGAGATTCCCAGGGTTCGGTTAAAAACATCGGGCGCACATGCTTTCTCTTATGCTGCCCCTACCCTGTGGAATTCTTTACCTCGTCAGTTATGGGAATGCCTGACCATCTCAAGTTTTAAATCGGAGCTCAAAATATATCTGTTTTATCAGGCTTTCCCAGAGGGTTCTTAAACATTTGTTTATGGATGTTACTATCTGTTTTATATTGTCCATTTCTGTTTTTGTGCAGCGCCTTGGTATTTGAAAGGCGCTTCAGAAATAGTTATACTTGACTTTAGAACTCCCCAAGGTTGGTCTGACACGATCTGCCCGGGATGAAGCCATGCTGCTGATCATCCAGGAATCCCCGTTCCTTCCAAGGAGCGCCCAGCCTCTCCTTCTCTCCTTTGGGATGGCTTCCTTTAATTTGCCACCACTGATGTCAGGCCGACAGGCCTGTAGTTCCACGGCTCCTCCTTGAGCTTCCCTTGTGGACAGGCACAATGTGTGCCACCCTCAAGTCCTGGAGCACCCTTCCTGTCTGGAAGGAAGTGTTAAAAGGCCGCCAGGAGTGCAGCCAGGGCACTGGCCAATTCCCATAGCACCCTGGCATGGATTCCATCCAGACCCAGAGCTTTTTCCTTTTTCAGGGACTTGAGGGCTTCCCACACCCTGCCAACAGGGATTTTGATGTCGGTGACCCCCGTCTCGCCAGCAGATCCAGCCTGTCTCTCCCCATTCTGTGCAGCCCCCTCATCCCCACTAGTAAAACCGAAAAAGTCCTGCACTGAGGACTCGGTGGAAGGAAATTATGCTGTGGTGTTTCTGGCTGTTTAATGAAGACTGTAGTCTAAACAACTGCTTCAGTGTGCTTTTGTATAATATTTCTCATGAAAACAGTAAGTACTTTGTGACTGTCATCAATGGGCCCCATATTAAGAGCGGCCATTTGCCCATGTGACTGCTTAGTCACACAGAAGAATAGTGGGTAGACAAATAAGGGATATTCGACACTGCACATTCCACAGCCAGGCGGATATTGCAGCTGCATCTAGTGGTGCAGCGCATATGCTCAGCACAGCTGGCCAGGTCTGAGTATGGGAAAAACCAGTGCAATGCAATGTGCAGTGGTGCAGCGGTATATGCACAGTACACATGCCAGGTCTGAATATGGGACAACCAGTGTACTGCAGTGTGCAGTGATGCAGCGGTATAGGCACAGCGCAGTTAGCCAGGTCTGAATATGTGACAACCAGTGCACTGCAGTGTGCAGTGGTATGTGCACAGTGCAAATGGTCAGGTCTGAATATGGGACAACCAGTGCACTGCAATGTGCAGTGGTGCAGCGGTATATGTACAGTGCAAATGGCCAGGTCTGTGCAGTGTTGCACCGCTATCTGCACAGTGCAAACAGCAAAGTCTGAATATGGGACAACCAGTGCAATGCAGTGTGCAGTGGTATATACATGGTGCAGTTGCCAAGGTCTGAATATGGGATAACCAGTGCAATGCAACATGCAGTGGTGCAGCGGTATATGCACAGTGCAAATGGCCAGGTCTGAATATGAGACAACCAGTGCAATGCAATGTGCAGTGCACATGGTAGATTGGACAGCCAGGGGCACTGAGAAAGCGCACGGTACAACAGGTAACAATCAGTGTATTACAGCCAGATGGAAACAACAATCATCTATGTACACAAATAAAGCAACAGAAGGCCACAGGCCATATCCAACACCTGGATTGGGTGCGGTAACACAAAGTGGGATGAAAATGTTCATATGGAATACTAGGCCCCAGCAGCCAGCTGCCCCGTGCAGAAAATGGGGTCTGGCCATCCATCCTCTAAGTCCTCCAGCTCTGGTTGAACTGCCACCTCCACCTGCGGAACATCTGCCTCCCATGCCTGTTGATGTTGGTGGACCACCCCAGTCAAGTACATGTAGTCTGGACATCTGCACATCATCTGCAAAGGCTACACCATATGAACAACACTTTCAGAGCCGAACACCACACAGACAGCCATGTCACAACATGAGGTCTATAACAAGCGGAGACACAGTTGTGAACATGGCATGGCACACAGGTAGGTGTATCCAGGGCAAAAAGCACCATGCAGTGGTGTAATAGACACTGCTGTGCAGGACTACAAGGCCACTAAGGATGCCCTGTCACAGATATGCAAAGCAGGCCATGGGGATGCCCAGTGGGGCCCCAACGAGGAAATACCTGGCATTGCGGTCTGACACAGGTCAAATGCCCACACCATCTGTGCATGATGGACAGCACACAGGGCCACATCTGTGTGCAATACAGCATTCTGTACATAACCCATGATCATCTGCTGCAGGACCATTGCCATGGACTAGCATGCATGACAGCCACCAATGACTGGCAGTAACTGGTCCAATGGAGGACATAGAAGAGATTTTGTTTATTTAAAATTGATGACCAAGAAGGGCAATAATTGAGCCGAGGCTCGCTTCCAGGTGCACCCTGGGTGAAAATGACACAGTGGTATAAAGTAGTTACACTATAAACGTTATGTACAGAAATATGCAAGTATATACAGGGGTAAAATATGGTAGGTCACAATGTTTGTGAAGGTAAGGCACAGTTATTATAAGACAAGCGTGCACAAGCATGGCTAGCAGTCATAGCTGACAGGCTAATGTAATGCACTTCAAGGCCTCTTCTGAGGGGTCAGGAGTAGAGAGGGGTTGAGATTTGGAGCAGGAGGACAGCAGGCTAAAGCCAGCAGAGACCTGAAAATGCAGAGAGAGAGGATAGAAAGGAACACTCAGTGGTGTGCACTCAAAGACAAATGGGATGTTACATTGGTTACGAACAATGGGAGCACTGGGGAGCGGGGAAGAATCTGAGAAGTCTTTTCAGGGACAAGAAATTGAAAGCAAGACGAAGGTCAGCAGGTAAGTTATTCCAGAGGAGAGGGAGATGGTACGTGAAGGCAGACTGACCTGCAGAAGAGTGAGGTGAAGAGAGTAGATTATCAGTTTGGCTGGATTGAGGTGGGATGAAAAGTGGGGGAGGGCGCAGACCAATATTCCACAACTAGTGAAGCACAGTGGTAGTTTTCCTGTGAGATAGTGGGGCAAGGAGAGGGAGCATAAAGAAGACAATGATAGGTAAGGGAGTGGAGGCAGTGGCAAAGCGGCAGAAGGAGTTAGTAAGAGTGTCTGATTTGGAGAGGGAGGAACTTGGGGCAGTGCCATACACTATGTCAGCATAATCCAATACTGGCAAGATTGTTAATTCACATCAAGTGGGGAGTGGGAGGCTGGCTTTGTGGTGGTAGAAGACCACAAGTTTGGGTCTGAGTTTAGTACACATGGTGTTGATTGTGAGCTGAGAAATCGAGGTAACTATGCAATCAGACACCCAGATATTTGAAGGCTGAGACCTTCTCAAGAGGGGAGCCGTCCAGGGTGGTGATCACTGGGGGAGCAGGAAGGGAGGCAAGCTTTTGTCTGGAAACAAAGAACTGTCTTTTTGGCATTGAGTTTAAGTTGGTTGGCCTAGAACCAGGACTGAACACTGTTGAAATCATCTTGGAAATTTGGGACAACACCAGGATATTGAGGCAGGGATAGTCCAATGGAGCATAGTTTGGAGAGTAGAAGGGGTGGGAGACAGAGTCAAATGCT
This sequence comes from Neoceratodus forsteri, assembly GCA_016271365.2. Classification (NCBI taxonomy): domain Eukaryota; kingdom Metazoa; phylum Chordata; order Ceratodontiformes; family Ceratodontidae; genus Neoceratodus; species Neoceratodus forsteri. Next base: position 1,466,572,101 of record CM057459.1, read on the forward strand.
TTGGCCAGGTCGATGAAAATAGCTGAGGTGATATGGCCAAGATCCATGGCATTGTGAATGGCATTGGTAAAGCGAAGGAGGGAGGAGGTGGTTGAATGGGATTTTCTAAAGCTGGACTGGAAAGGAGACAGGGTGTTAGTAGTGGATAGGACATTATTGAGCCTTGAGAGGATATGGGATTCTTGGACTTTAGCAAGGGCAGGGAGGAGGAAGATGGGGCAATAGTTGCCAGGGATGGTGGGATCACCACCTTTGAAAAAAAGGGAGAACTTTGGCTGACTTCCAGGCTAAGGGAACAGTGGCAGTGGAGAGTGAAAGATTTAGGATATAGGCTAAAGGGGTAATTATAGAGGGTGCAGATGTTCAGAGGAGCCTGGGATGCAGTCTGTCTGCAAAAAGGTCTGAAAAAACCCCTAAACTAAAGGTAGACAAAGCTAAGGGGCCTGGCAGGATTCACCCCAGAATTCTAAAAGAATTAAGGAGACCTAGTGACACCACTGACTACCCTTTTTAACAAATCATGGGAGGATGATGTGGTACCTGAGGACTGGAGGAGGGTGGAAGTGATTCCCCTTCACAAAAGTGGGAGCAAAGCAGAGGCAGAAAACTCCAGACCTGTTAGTTTGACCTCAGTGGTAAGGAATATGATGGAATCACTTCTGAAAGAAAGAATTGTTGAGTACCTAGAGGCCAGCAGGGCAGCATGGATTCACAGTGGGAAGGTCATGTCAGATGAATCTAATAGATTTATTTTGACTGGGTGACCAAAGTAGTAGACCTGGGAGGGGCTGTGGACATGGCCTACCTAGACTTCCAGCAAGGCATTTGACAAGTCCCACACAAAGATTAATAAACAAGTTAGCAGTCTGGGAGTGGGTCCCAGGGTGGTAGCCTGGGTAAAAATTGTCTGGACAAGATGCAGAGGGTAATCATAAACAGAGTCTACTTTGAAGAAAGGGGTTATTAGTGGATACCGCAGGGTTCAGTGCTGGGACCAGTTCTCTTTAATGTCTTTATAAAAGTGACATTGCAGAGGGACTGGAAGGGAAAGTATGCCTCTTTGCAGACGACACAAAGATCTGCACCTGAGTTGATACACAAGGGAGGGGTGGGTGGAAAGGATGAGAAGGGACTCGGCAAGGTTGGAGGAATGGTCAAATGTATGGCAGCTTAGATGCAATGCAAGGAAGTGCAAGTAATGCACCTGGGATACAAAACCCAGGGAAGAGTACACAATGTGGGTGAGATACTAACAACAACAAAATGGAAAGGAACCTGAGGTAGTTATATCAGATGACCTAAAGGTGGGCAAGCAATGAGAAGGCAGTAAGGAGGGCTGGGGGATACTGGGATATATTTATTTATTGACTGAATTTGTTGACCCAGTAGGCCCACTGAGACTACAGGTCCCTTTTCAGGGGCAACCTGGGGGATAGATGGTAAACCAACTGAAACTGAACCAGATTAAGCTGTTGGTGGTGTTTTTAGTGAATGAGGGAAATTTGGCCAGGACACCGGGGAAATTCTCCTACTCTTGCAGTAGGGGGAGTTGCTGTCCTGATTTGCAGTCGGTACCAGAATGGAGGAGGAGGTTGAGCTGCAGGATGCAGTCCAGTCCCCGTCTACTGCTAATGTTCCTGAAGGAGACACAGAAACGGTGACCACTGGAGATTATGAGGCTATTAAAGTTTCAGACATGGGAGTAACTTCAGAGGATGATGAAGAGTATATGTATATGGACACTGCTAATTTGGGCCAAATATTCCCAGTGGCGGAAAAGCTATCAGTGGCAAGATATGTGAACAAATGGGTTCAATATCCACGGGAGAACCACGACTATGTCTGGACTGGGAGCTGCTGTTGTGATGTAGATAAATGGTAATGCCAAGAAAGGCATAGAGTCACGGCTGAAATGGACAAAGACAGCAGAGCAAAAGAAAGGAGGTGCAACGACAGCCAGCAGCTGTAACCGACAATAAGCAACCAGGATTGGGAAGTGGCAGTGAATAACGAACTGTAAGTAAACAAATTAAGAAAAGTTTTGCAATATCGATACATTAATTCACAAGACCAGACCAGTGAATGGTCGGCAGAGCATTCTCTTAAAACGCAGGCTGGTGCGAATGGAAAGTGGAAATGGATACCAGACCCACTTTGGGAGGATTTTTCATAAACTCGGGGCCCCGAACAAACTTTACATACAATGCTAGTACTAAAGGGAAGGAACAGAGAACCGGGACTCAGGCAAACTCCCAGTATGGGAGAGGAGGATGGTATTTCATCAGGCCAGACAACTAGAGAACAGAATAAGGCCCATGAGACAGAGGACGCTACTCTATCATCCCCTTCATCTCCACCCCCAGAACACCAGAAGAACTGGACCTACTTTTAGAACTGTTTAGGTTACATAGACGGAACAAGTTTCAGTATGGACTGCAGTCCATCTTAGGCATAGAGAGTGTTTACAAGAACACCTTGATAAGGTATATGTGGTAAAAACATCTGTTAGAAGAGACTATGGGTTTTTGGCATCAGATATATGCACTGATAAACGTGAGAGGGGAAGACACTTTGATGTAAGCTTTAAAACCATTGCACATCTAGAAAAGTTTTGGAGGAACTATGAAATGCTTAAAACTACTTCCTTATGGTCTCTGTCTTGGGCCATTCCTTTACTAAACCCCTATTCAAAACTATCACTATTATGTTCTGCAAACGAAGGTGTTAATGTTAGGACATATAATTTTGGTTGGGAAAGAATGCCCAGTACAGGGACCCCCAGACTTCTAGAACAGATTCAGAAGGAATCTGGACGGGAATTTGGAGGTTTAAGGTGAAACTGAATATGGTTGAGAATGAGGTTCTGCATATCACAAATAGCTTTTTCAAAGGGGAAGGGGGAGGTATATTATTTTCCAGGACAGCTGAAAGACTGCTACAAGTGTGGCAATTGGATCCACCTAAGTAGCACTTGCGACAGACCAAGGTGCAATTTGTGTGGGGAATTCAATCATGTAAGCTCAGTATGCAATAACATTTTCAGGTGCAATTTATGTGAGGAACAGGGACATGCATGCCATCAATGTCCTTGGGCTGGGCAGAACAGGTCAGGAGTTCCATCACAGGAATGCATTATTAACCAAGCACAAGAGAGATGCAGGCCTCAAGGCCCAAACACTACAGGCAGGGAGAGTGGTCCCTCTCCACCCAATCAGCAGGGGTCAGAATAGGATCATCCAGAAGCAGAGAACCAAGTGCCCATTTCAGCAGAGCTTTCTCAACCTGATCCAGATCCCCACCCCCACCCCAAAAAATGCCCCCCAAACCACAGAATCCTTAAGGGAGGACCTCCCGGTTAACAGCATGCCCCCCCCGGGGACTTCCAGCACCCAGGGAATAGAAGGGTCACTAGATCAGTGCTTAAACAAAAGTACCCCCTGCTCATACTCACAATTTCTTTCCAAGTCCTTTAGCAAGAAGAGAGGGGAGAATCTGACCTAGAATCAGACAATCACGGGATTTAAGAATGCATGGGATAGACATAAAGGAATTCTGGAGGTCAGGGGTAAAGGGCAACAGACTTCTTGGGAAACATAAACTGAACTTACAAGCTAAAATGGGCAGACTGGGTGGGCCATAGGCCCTTATCTGCCAACACTGTCTATGTATCTATGTATTTCTTCCAGATCAGATGTCATTTCAGAAGGGGAGGCAGAAGAAAAGCCCAGTAGTAATACCTTACAAACTAAGAAAAAGAAAGGGGAAAATAGGAAAATTAGAGGCACAAAGGTACTTAATCTGAATTTAAACAGGGCATCCCTACACCTAACATCCTTAAATGTATATAGCATGAAAAACTTTAAAAAGAGAATGGTGATACTGTCTTTTTCCATCATTTAGCCGGGGTATCATCTTTTTGCAAGAAACCATTTTAGTTCTCTTTTGATATAGCTCAAGCCATGAAGGGTTGGGTGTGGGGACCTTCATACTAGTCTTTTGGAGCAGATGCTGCTGATGGTGTAGGGATTTTGTTTAAGAATACAAATGTAAAAGTACAATGGTTAGCAGATGTCTTGCCAGGGAGAGGTTTACTGATTGACTGCATATATAAGGGCCTTACCCTAAGGCTGATAAATACATATGCTCCACAAAACAAATTGGCAAGGACCGACCTTTTTCACCAAGTAAGACATTTTTTATATACTACAAGACATGCAGTTTGGGGTGGGGATATGAGTATGAGTCTCGTGTAAAATGAAGAATAATATACAGTCGAGAGGTTTACTGTGATTCCCATGCTCTTAAAAACATCATCTCCACAGCAGGCGTCAGGATGCTTATAGAGTCCTCCATAAGGATCCAGGGAGTACATATAAAAGAAAGAATCTGGCAACCAATAGATTTTATGTTTGTTTCAAAATTCCTATCTCCATATAAATTTAGTTTATCATACTGTGAATTTTTAGGCCATTTACTCTTAAATGTTGTCTAGGTATGTATAACATACCCCCAAAATTTCCTTCAGTAGATAAACAGTGGAAATTAAATTCATCCCTACTAGAAACAGAAGAGGTCAAGCAAGGCCTAAGAGCCCTATTTCAAGCAAGACTGTCAGTCTTTTGTTTTTACGACAATTGGTGATCATGGCGGGTACACACAAAAGAAGATCTAAAACAATCCTTTATTAAATCTGGCAAATTAAAAGCAAATACACAGTAAGTTAAATATTTAGAATATAGGAATCAACTGTACAAACTAAGGTCCTCCTCAAACTGTGCAGATCCAAACATTAAAGCACAAATAGATACAATTAAGGCTAAAATGTATCAATGATAGGGCTGAGACTTTGAATCAAGAAATGAAATTTGGAACGACTCACCAGCCACATACAGACCCTTTTGCTGCAAGTAAGCAAAAGCTAGATCATAAAGTAATGGATAGCTTACGTAATCAGGATGGAATACTTATTAATACAGATGTTGGAATGTTAGAGATAGTTCAAAACAACCTGTCTGACAATTTTAGCCAGGAGTTTGTTTCTCAACAATTGTGGGAAGATTTAGTTAAATTCCTGTTCCAAAACTTTCAAAATATTCCTCGATTACTGGCAGCCCTATTTCCTCAGTGAAAGTGAGGGACTTAATTTCAGATCTTCAAAATAGGGTATCTCCAGGGGAGATGGCTTAACAAATGAGTTTTTCAAATCTTTTATAACAGAATTAAGTGAGATTCTATCAAACCTGTTTAATGAAATGCTGGGTAGCTCTGCACATTAGGGGTTTGCTGAAGCTATACCAATTTTATTCATAAAAAGGAATAAGAGGAAATAAACAACTGGAGGACAATCAGTCTTCGAAATACGGATTATAAGATATTATCAGCCATCTTATGTAAGAGACTACAAAAAGTAGCAGGAGAAGTTATTCATCCAGCTCAAACATGTTCAGTTCCAAACAGAAACATAAAACACAATTTATCTTTGCTTTGGATTGTGTGTGACCTTGGTAACCAAGGTAAAATACAGGGGTATTTATTAGCCCTGGATCAGGGCAGGGCATTCGATAAAGTGTCACACAATTTCCTATTTCTAGTATTGGAGGAATATGGACTACCTAAGAACTGTATCTCATGGATTAAATTGCTATATGTGGATGGTTCTTTAACTCCAGCAGTAAACGAAACATTAGGGGGCTCCATCCCTTTTAAAAGGGAAGTTCGGCAGAGTTGTCCTGTCAGTCCGTCATTATATACTTTCTTGCTGGACCCAGTCATTAGATACATTGTTAATGATGCAAGCATCATAGGCCTGTCACCTTCTAGTAACTTACCCCCCCCCCAAGAAAATTGAGGCATACGCAGATGATGTCTTTCTATTTATATAGGATGAAGAGTCAGGAACTAAAGCCCTTCAAGCATTTGAAGCATTTTCAAAAATATCAGGTGCAGAAATAAACTACAAAAAGAGTGCAGGGATACACCTGGGGACAAATGATTCAAACACACATAACATTTGTGATATAACAATTTCTGAAAGCCCTATGAAAATTATAGGTCTTAGTTTTGGGGCAGATAATCTTGCCCTATTAAAATTGGGAGAAAAGTTTGACAATAGGAGAGAATTTATTTATTTACTTATTTAGAATATTGGATTACAACCATTGAGTCACTGACTCATTTCCAAAGGCTCCACGTCAGGGTACACAACAAAATAGGAGGCTGACATTTATACAAAAATACAGTGGGGTAGGGAAAGAGATAACAACAGGGTTAACAATGTGTGTCAAGTAGTAGGCAGTATACAATATTACAGCGAGAGTAGGAGACAAGGTACACAGCAAGATATGTAAAGTTGCTATTCCTATACAGTTTGGTAGCTATACAAGTCCTGTGGGGAGCTCGTGAACGTCTGCGAACCGTCTAGTCAGAATAAGGTATTGCATATGCGCTAGCAGGAGGTGCGAGCAGTTGGGTTACCAACATTGTCATTAATACACAGTAACAGCAGTGGGATAAGTGTATATTTAACCCAGTATCATCCAGTATAAAGTTCTAATGTTGAAATCCTGGTCGTTATCAAAGAAAAAAACTGTAGCAATAATAAAGGAGTTTTTAATACCTATCTTCCTGTATGTTGGCCATATATTTCCTCTTCCCATAAATTTAGAGACATGATTATTTAATTGCTTCTTTCAAATGGTGTGGGGGTGTCGTCTGAATCAAGTAAAAAGGGAGTTCACATATTTACCTGTGACACAAGGAGGATTGGGGATGTTGAACATGCTAGTGTGTTATCACTCCTTTTTCATAAAATCCTCTTTAAGGTAAAAGAAGGAGTAGGAACACATCCTTGGGACTCCTAGACAGTAGCATTATTGAGACCCTTCATGGAGAAATGGGTACAGGAATACCAAAGATTACAATAGCTCTTCAGATACCAGAGTTTGCTATTCCTGCAGTAAAGAAATTGAGGATGTGGAAAGTGAAAAAACAAACCATAGGAAGTCTCCACAGAAAACAATTATATGGGGAGATTATGAATAAAAATGCAGCTAGGCAGGTAGATTTTCCTAGGAGCTCTCTGACGAAAATGAATCTTACTTTAACACTATTGATAGACAAAAGAATACCTGAGAAATTATGGGATGTAAATTGGCTTACTTGTCATGGGAAACCAGGGGTGAAGGGAAATTTAAAACACAAACTTTGAATGAAAGACAGTGTATCAGACAGGAGTGTAATGGGATAGAAGAATCCCAAGAACACTTTTATATTTTTTGGCCCTTTGCAGTACAGCTCTAGGCTTTTGGGCCACCAGGTGGCAATGGGTCCAGCAAACTGCATAATTTATTTATTTAACATTTGTTGACCAGGTAGGTACACTACACAAATTACATGCCCATTTTCAGGAATGACCCAGGAGAGTACAATGAAGATACAGGTACAAGCACGAAGCATAAAGTATGAGAGTTTAATTTTAGCAGAATATGGGAGAACATTAAGCAAATACCATTATAGCACTTTGAATGTAATATTTTCCTGTATTAAATTTTATATGGGGGCCGGCCCGGTGGCGCTGAGGGTTGAGGCATTGGACGCCACACATCGCCTCCATGCAGTGACCCGGAGTTCGGGAGGCGGACTCGGGTCGCTGGTGGGCTTGACGAGAGATAAACAGGCGTCCCGACAGCTCGCCCTACTCCGGGGAGGGTTAAGGCAATAAGCCCGAACACTGTCTGACTCCAAGCGGAGGCTCGGAGTACTGCAAGCCCCTAACGTTAGGGGGAGGGCTGCCACATTACAGCGTGACGTCGGCGCCTTGCGCCTTGACGTCAGGGGTCCTACGCTGTAAGGGGGTGGGAGAAAAAGTGGAAAATGCCTGCCATCACCGGGAAGATGGAGCTTCCGGAGATGTGCCCTCAATGTACATCTCGCCGCTGGCGGCCCTTGGACCGCTGAGAAGTTGATTGATGGGGTAGGGCTCTGCCCATCCCCGCTCGGGGGTAAACCGAAGCTCCATGGGGTTCCAGAGGGTCATACGGGCAGGGTGGAAGGTACAGGGATGTCTACCTTGAGGCTCCTGAAGGGTCGGGGATGGTAGGCAGGGAAGGCGAATAAATAGAAATTTCCAAAAAAAAAAAAATTTTATATGTGGCAAGCCAGATGTTTTCTTTAAAACATATCAACACACTGAATCTTGTGATTATGAAACAAATAGAGTCCATGTTACTCAATGTTAAAATGCAGGACTACAAAACTAGAGGTACTAGACCGTGCAAGGCATTATTCTTGGATTACTTGGGAGAAGAAAATAAAAGAGAAAAGGTGAACAGTAGATCTCTGTGGTAATATTCTTTAGACTGTTTGAGACATAGGATCACGTGATGCAGAGCATCGAGAGGCAGCACTAGACTGGAGCTCCTGCCTACCGCCCTTTGCAAAAGCCCTAATCACTAATTTCTGGAAAGGCTAAACGCTGATTTCTAGCTCTTACTTTATCACATTGCTCCCCTGCCTTTAGCGATCGATTTGTATCTGAATTCCACAACGCAAATAGCTTTTCAGCAGCGATGGATGCTGAGATGAGGCAGGCCGGATCAACATACTTAGCCTTCCACCGGAGAAAACACAAAAAAATCACAAAGTCAAGGAACAGGGAGTTCTGCTAAACAAATACTTCCAATTCTCCCACGATCCCTCTGACTGAAGATCAGTTTCTCCAAGAGCTCTACCCTTCAGAGAAACTTTGAAGACATTTCTACTGAACTGAAATCTATCAAAGGTAACCTGACTAGCCTCAAGACAAGGATGGGGGACTCGGAGACCAGATCCTTGTCTCTGGAGAAGTGGAAAGATAAAATTAACCCGAGATTGTTCAACTCCGCCAACAAGTGCACAAACTCCAGCTTAAAATGGAAGACTTAGAAGGGAGAAGCAGGAGAAATAATGTCCTGATCATCGGGTTACCTGAAGCCGAGGGAGGGAGCTTGCACCATTGCCTTTATGCAGAAGTTGCTACATAAGATCATGCGGGTCCTCTTCACTGAACCCACATCACCACATAGAAAGAGCTCATCGCCTCCTCAGACCGAAACCTCAATCTGAGCCCCCGACCAATCATCGTTAAATTCCTTAGCTTTGTGGAGAAACAGCACATTTTAACAAAACCAAAGAGCTGCAATCAATAACCTGGGAATGTTCTAAAATAAGAATCACACAAGATCTCCCTTTGAGACTCGCTGAAGCATTCAGCATTTCATCCAACTGTTAGCAAGCTGATAGCTGCAGGCATCCACTTATAATGCTATACCCTGCTAAGCTACAAGTGGCAATTGAAGGCACCTGGCATACCTACTATCTCCTGAACAGGCTGTTAGCTGTTACAGATCTCACCTCCAAGCTTCCCAATCTCTTCAAAGCAGGCTGACTTTCAAAGACTAATCTGGGTCTCAATTGTGCAAAGGGGAATTTTCTCTAAAGTCGGTTGTAATGATTTAGGTTATTTACCTGTTTTTTGGGTTGGTTTTTCTTCTCCTTAATCGGTGGGGTTGGGAGGCTGGGTGGGCGTGGTGGCGTGGTAGGCCTGACTTTCTCCTCATGGTGTTGCATGCTCGCTTTTGTGCTGGGGGGGTAGGAACCTTTGGCGGGTGGGCATTTCCGGGCAGCAATTCTAGGAAAGGACTTTTTTGGTCCCACCCTGTATATTATCCCCCTGTTATTTCCTCGATTTCTTGGGGCCTGGGTTATTTGGGATTCTGGATGTATATTACTAGTTTATTTTGGGGGTCACTGTCTTACAACTGATTGGTCTTTCTAAGTTTATCCTCGTTGGAGGTTCCTGCAAGCCCCAATTTGAACTAGCAAGCCACATGGGGTAAGTCATTATTAATATATCTACGTAATGCTGGTGGACTGGATGGCTCAAGTTTGGTTTGGTGGAAGGTCTCACTCGCAGGATAATGACAGTGCTGATTGTTATGGTCCTGGGTATTTTTCCTGTTTTTCCTTACTACTCTGAAACGCTTTAATTTTGGGGTATTACATGGTCTGGATGATTGGATGAGGGTGGCAGAGGGCGGGGGCTCCAGTTTGGATCAGGCTCAAGGAGAACTGCATCAGCGTACTCAGTAGATGGGGGAATGGCATATTTCTGGGAATCTAATCGGTACACTGGCATCGGGTGTCTGGCAAGTGACCTCTCAAGTTTACATTCCCATTCAGGATAGATTCATTTTATTTGGGCAGATGTTCACCAAATACTGCCTAATAGGGATTGGTCTCCAAGGGCCTTTGCATGGGGCTAGTGGTTATTTCTTATCTGCACTTGGGGACCTCTTGTATATAGTTGTAGGGTTTTTGGGGGCTGGGGGAGGGCTTCATGGATCTGAAACTTCTCCTGTTGACATTGCTTATAGATGTTAGGGATAGGTTGGTAAAGTTAGTCATGTTATTGCCAAGAATCCAAAATGTTTGGATTGTCAGGGAAGAAACAGCTTTATTACTGGTTCAACTTTTTAATGAGAGGGAGGGGAGGGGGAGGGAATGGTGTGTGCCCTTTAAAGTACTTTTTTCAGTTAGCTATTTATGATTGTTCCTTCTTTTTATGTGTGGACAATGGCTAACAAACCACTTAAAATTGCCACGTGGAATGTTAGAGGTGTTAGAGACATAATGAAGAGAAATCAGACCAGACCAGAGGGTCGTAGTTGGCGGGATAGTCTCATCCCCAAGGAGGGTCATTAGTGGGGTCCCACAGGGATCAGTCCTTGGGCCCCTTCTGTTCAACGCCTACGTCTCTGACATAAGGACAGGAATCAGGGTGAGATGAGTCTCTTTATGGATGACTCAAACTGGGGCGGTGGTGGGATGGGGAGGAGGGAGGTTGGCCCTACAGGGGACCTGGAGGCTCTGGAAAGATGGTCTAGAAGTGGAAGCTGAGGTTCAATGCAGGGAAATGCAAGGTACTGCCTCACCTGGGGCAGAAACCCAGCCATGAGTGTACACCCTGGAATGCTACAAGTCTCGATGGCTGAGGGGACCTGGGGTGGTGGTGGATGTCAAGATGAACAACTCTGAGACTTGTAGGATGGCAGCAGCCAAGGCCAACAGGATGCTGGGATGCATCGCTAGGGGATCACCTCCAGAAGGAGTGGGAAGTGATACCCTCTGTATAACTGGCTTGGTGAGGCCGCACCTGAGTACTGGCAGCTCTTGGAGGCCACACTTAAAGAGGGACATTAACCTCCTGGAGAGGGTCCAGAGGAGGGCAACCAAAATGATTTGGGGCTTGGGGGACAGGACCTATGAGGAAAGGCTCGAAGAGCTAAATATGTACACATTGGAAGAGAGAAGGGACCGGGGGACATGATAGAGGTCTTCTGGTACATGAAGAGGGTAAATAGGGGAGGAACAGTCAGGGTGCTTCGAAGGAAGGAGGAGGGGCCACTAGAGGGCATGGGTGGAAGCTGGAGGGGGGAAGATTCAGGGGACAAAGGAGGAGGTGCTACTTCACTGAGAGGGTGGTGGAGCCATGGAATGCCTGCCTAGGGGGCTGGTGGAGGCAGAAACAGCGGAAGGGTTCAAGAGGGGGTGGGACAGGTACAGGGAAAGGTTCTGAAGCAAATCCAATGCAGCAAGAATATCCGGAACTGGGAAGGAGAAGCCAGAGAAGGCGGGGGCAACGGTCAGCACCCAGGTGGGGGCTGACCAAATCAGCAGACACGAAAGACCGTTAGGCCTATTCTGCTGGCATTTTAGTATGTTAGTATGTTAGTACGTTTTTAAAATTGTGCTTTATTAAATGTTGATATTATTTTGCTCCAAGAAACCCATCTTCTAGCCAATGAAGCTGCCTGGTTACACAGACAAGGATTTTCCCAAAATTTCGCCGCAGGTGGGTCTTCATCAAGCCGGGGTGTGGCCATTTTGATAAAGGGGCACATTTTGTTCCAGGCAGAAGAGAAACTAATAGATCCAAATGGTAGGTTTGTGCTAGTTAAAGGTGATCTTAATAGCACCAAGATAGTGTTAGGCTCCATTTACGGTCCAGTTGGTGGGGATGCTGAATTCCTAATGGATCTGGCTAATACGATAGCAGGCCTGTAACCCTCCCCATTAATTTTGGGAGGCAACTGAACATCCCACCATCCCAAGATCTAGATAGATCCGATTTGCCATTAAAACCTTTATCTTCCTCACAAAAGGCCTTAGCAGATTTTATGGGGCTTCTCAATCTCTCCCACCGCCTCTTCTCGCTCCACTCCCAGGTGCACCAATCATGGTCCCATCTAGACTATATTCTAACCAGTATTTCCTTTGCCTGGTCTTTGTCAGGCAGGAATCGAGCCTATTGTTTTATCAGACCATTCGTGGCATGGTTGTTGATCTCTCCTGCTCCAGACCTCCAAAGGGACACTACTTGGCACTATATACTCAACTTCTCAAAGAGGAACATATAGTTTTCCATATTAAAACATTAATTCCTCTTTATAGATATTATAAAGGTTCCACAACAAGGGAAGACCTACTATGGTGCACTCTTAAGTGTTATCTTTGGGGGGGATTCATCAAATTAGCATCCAGAAGGAAAAAACAAAGAGAGACAAGGACAATTTCCCTGTTAGCACAAATAAGATAAGCTGAAAATTCTCTATCTGCAGCCTCTCCACCAAACTCCCTGGAAACCCTATTAGCTCTAAGAAATGAATATGCGGACTTACTAAAGGAGAAAGCAGAGTATGCCATCTTAAAAACAAAATCTAAATACATTGACCAAGGAAAGAAAGTGGTAGAATGTTGGCCCTTCGCCACGGAAAATAGGAAGCTCAAGGCTAATCCTTCTCTACAAGCACTGGATGGTACCACCAAACTTCACCTCAGGATATAGCCCAGGTCTTTGAGAACTTCTATAGCACACTCTATAGTAAAACACTTCTCAGTTCCTCCTCAAGCACTGAAAGATACTTGGAGGCTCTCGACCTTCCCTGTTTACAAGCTTATCACAGGTCCTCTCTATCTTCCCCTATTACGTTGAAGGAAGTGGAGGAGGCAGTCATGGTTCTTGCACTCGATAAGGCACCGGGGCCTGATGGCTTTCCTTAAAATTTCTATAAGACTTTCTGTAAGGAAGTATCTCCCCTGATTCTTAATCTATATGAATATATGTTTAATGCTGATACGTTAGATCCCACACTGCTAGAAGCTATAATAGTTTTACTTCTTAAACCGGATAAACCACACACAGATCTTGCCAGCTACAGACCAATCTCCCTTTTAAATTATGATATTAAAATATTAACAAAAACGTTATCCCTTCAGATTAAAAAGATTTGGTCCCATTTATTAAGCCCTGAACAAGTGGGTTTTGTACAGGGCCGTTTGTCAGCTGATCATCTTAGAACTCTCTCACACATTTTCCATACAGCCCAATCCTCTCAGATCCCCATGACCCTGATTTCGTTAGATGCCGAGAAGGCTTTTGACACAGTCAGTTGGGATTTTCTGTGGTTAACCCTTAAGAAGATGGGATTCCCCTCTTCTTTTATCCAGTGGATCCAGACTGTATATATGTCTCCCTCAGCAACAATTTACTACAATGGTGTCTTTTCTTCTCGATTCCCTTTGTATACAGGTACCAGGCAGGGCTGTCCCTGATCTCCCTTCCTCTCTAACATATACTTAGAACCTCTCCTTCTCAACCTTAAATGCTCCTCCCAAATATAGGGTATTTCAGTACTTCAACAAACTTTGTCTCTCTCAGTCTATGCCAATGACATCCTTCTCCATTTGGAACATCCAGATACATCTCTAGTACATGCACTAGAAATTATTGCACAATACGGACACCTTTCTAACTACAAGTTGAACCTATCATAAACGGAAATCTTCCCCTTAAATGACCTCACTCATAGAGCTCACTCTGCCCATCTTGGGATGAAATGGTCCCCAAAATCAATTAAATATCTAGGTATACATCTTACTAAAGATCCAGTGTCTTTTAGGAAACTTAACCTTGAAGATTTACTGGTAAATATTCAACAAGATCTCCAAAGATGGGCAAATCTCCCTCTCCCTCTCTCTTTATGTGGCCAGATTAGTATTATCAAAATGAATGTTCTGCCCCGTCTCTTCTATCCCTTAAATTTAATGAATCTGTGGCTCCCACTATCCTACTTTCAGCATATTCACTCAATCATTTCTCAATTCATTTGGCAGGGTAAACTTCCTAGACGTTCCTTTCTTAAGCTTAGTCTTCCCAACGAAATGGGTCGTCTCTGTCTCCCTAACTTTCTTTTATATTATTGGGCCAGTCACTTAGTCAAAGTGGAAGATGGCTTTCGTTGGGGATAATGAACATCTTCCCGTTTGGCTGCACCTCGAAAGACTGCTTCTGGAATCACATAATCTCAAGTCATCTACTATCTTCTATCTCTCCAATTCGGTATTACTGACCCCATTAGAAAACTCGGTTATTGGTACCTCGATTAAAGTCCTGGCCCAATATTGGTCTTATTACAAGGTCTTCCCTAAGTTAGATCTCGGTCAACCTCTTATCCTTAATCCGAATATAAAGATAGGAGGATTACTGCTTTCTTCAGACTGGCTTCCTCAACTGCAAGGAGCCCTTATAGAAAACCTCTTCTCTCAGGACTCTCTTCTTTCTTCTCCCGATATTCTGGCCAGATTCAAGATAACTCAGAAGTACATTTTCAAAATATTCCAACTGAGACATTTAATTTGTTCTCTCTTTAGTACTACACCCAAAGAGTCCCAGGTTAGGCCCATTCTAGACCAGCTGCAAGAATATGCTAACAAACCCCATGGGGTCTCAAAGATATATTCCTACCTTTTGGACCTCAAGTTCCCAGACGCCCTTCCAGGTTCCAAAGTCTGGGTTTCTCTTCTGCTGGATAGCACCCCTATATGGGGTCAAATTTGGAAGGATCTTCATAAATACCTCACCCAAGACAGACTCAGGCTCACCCAATATCACATCTTAAATAATATGTATTACACGCCAGTAAGGCTAGCTAAAATGGGCAGACTCACTCCTATATGTACCAGGTGCGGTAGGCGAAGGGAATTGATACATATATTTTGGCAATGTGAAAAATTGCCCTTTATGGCAAACAATTCAATCCAGACTAGATCCAATACTAGGCTTGGAGGAGCTTTCACTATAGAAATATGTATCTTGGGAATGTTTTCCAACATTGAAGTTCAAGAACGTAATTCCACATGGCTTTTAATTTCAACAGTGGTTAAGAAATTGGTACTTAAACACTGAAGGACCACCTGGTCATTTCATATACTGAATGGTTGAATGATATATCAACGTATTTCAACACTGAAAGACTGGTGGCTAGCTCCCGTAACAATACGAAAATATTTAAGAAAAAATGGGGCAAATTATACGCTTTACATTTGCACTAGTAACCAATACTCTTAGGCCTCTATCTTTTTGTATACTGTTTATAGGTTGCATATTGTTCTCTGTTTCACTGCTCATATGGTTGGTTTTAGTTGGCACACTCCAAGGGAGGTGGGGGTTAATGGGGAAGTAGTGGAAGGGGGATGGGGGATAGGGTTAAAGGTTTTATTATAATTTGTATAGTTATCTGAAAATAGAATATTCCTTGCAAGATGCTTGTATGTATGTTGATGGTTCCATATGACAAATAAAGACGTTGCATTTAAAAAAAAAAAAGACTGTTTGGGGCATGGCATACATATTCATAGAAACTATTTACATTATCATTGTCTTTTCTCAAATGTCTTTGTTCTTGGACAAGGGAGTATAGATAAGATACCTAAATATAAGATACTGGGTTTATAAAGCCCTTACGGAAAAACAAAATATTACTGTATGTAATATAATGGGATGTTATGTTGTTACTAAAAAAAAATTCCACTACTCTCCAGTAGGGAAACTCTAGTTGTCTCCCAAGATGGTCGCTTCAGTGGTTCCAGGAGGAAGGTCGGTTACTACAGAGGCAGAGGAGATGGCCTCCTCTGCCCCTCTTTTGCCTGAGGCTGAACAGACAGAAGCATCAGAAATAATCGTTACAGATCTTCCTGAGGAATACTTTGATTCAGACATGGACTGGTCACAACAGAACAAAGAAACAACCCTGGACTCTTGGGTACTGACCACAAGTAAAGATATATCAGCTGTGATTTTGGAAAAGGAACGTTTACTAACAGAGCTGTCTAAAACTGAAATGTGTGTTAAAAAGAAAAGGAAAGCACTGCAGGCTGAGCTGTCAGCACTGCAAAGTGCTCCACAGACAGCAAGACCCACTGACTCACCTGAAGAGCTCAATGGTGATGTAGCCACATTACAGACAGCTGAAAACCTGTCAAGAAACTTATCTGGTGCAAGTCCTGTGATGGCTGGCAGCCTACAGCAACCTCCGACTGAGTGCCAAGGCCGCATGTATCCTCTAAGCAAAACTAAAACTGTCACTAAACGTCCAGTGGCTTGTGTTTCGCAACAGCCCGCCCAACCAGCACAAATAAGCCCCTTCGGAAAGACTCACTTACCTACGATCCCACAGAGCTATGCGAGACAGTAAATATTGAAAAGACTAGTGTGGACATAATTGAAGGAGAAAACGTTCAAACCGCAGGTAATAGCGAGACCTCCTGCACTCACTCTGCAGTAGAAAAATCCTGGTCGCCTGCTTGCGCTTTGGAAGGAGCAGGCTGGTTACAAACAAATGATGGACAATGGGTGCTGGATCCTGAAGACATGGATGTGCAAAGGTATCAAGGACATTCTCAACACAAACAGGTAGCTACCAGTCTACCATACTACTATTACAAATAAAATATATTGATCTCTGACATTTCTGTAAATGAATGTATAGATACTTTGCAGTCTGCAAATATGGGCCCCAATGCAAGTGCACTACTGGAACCTGCATCCCAACAGGCCTCCACTTCTAGAAATGCTACTTAAGCTGTGAACATATCAGAAAACAGGATGGGTCCCTCAGTTACTGAATTGCAAGACCCTGCTAGATGGACCTGACTCAATCCTGTATTCCATCTTACTGATTTGTTTCAGAATAAGGATGAGCCAGCTCGAGGTAAAACTCAAGTACGTATGGTATTTAAAGGGGCTTGAAAACCTTCCTGACAGGTTATATATTGCTAAGAATTTGTTGAAAGGTTCAATGAGATTTTTATCGTCCAAAATCTTTGCTTCAATACACCTGGGAATGGGAATTTTGACGTTAGTTTTAAAACTCTGTCAAGCCTAGACAGATTCAGGGCACAATATCAAACCTTAAAAAGTACCTATATTTGGAACCCTACATGGATATTCCCTCACTAAACCTGCTATAAAACACATAGCCATCATGTTCCCTAATGAAAGGAGTCAACGTGGAAGGCATCTTTTCTGGTTCCACCAGAGATGTGAAGTGTTAGACAGGCCAAACCCCATTTGACAGTGAGCAGATTTGGAACGGGGTGGAAGATCAAGGTTAAATTGTACTCAACTAACAATGGCCCAGCTCACTTGCCAGCACCTTTTATCCTGGAAAAGATAGAGGCATATTATTTTACATTGGGCAGCCAAAATCCTTTTTCAAGTGTGGGCCTTGAACACATCGAAGCTCAGCTTGTGACACCCTGAGAGGTAGCCACTGTTTAGATTATGGAATACTGTACCTCACCCAACTGGGTCAACCTATTTAAATGTAATCTCTATGGAGAACGCGAGGCCATGGATATGGTAAATGTCCCTGGGCCACAACCAGGAAGACTGCCCCTCACACGAATGGCTAATTAACAAAGCACAACAAATCCAGGCTCAGAGAGCTGCTCATTCAGATGCTGCAGCTGCTTCAGACCCAGCTTCCTCAGGAAGTTGTTATTCCTCTGTGCAGACAGTTGGTGAGACCCCATCTGGAGTACTGAGTGCAGTTCTGGAGACCCCATCTCCACAAGGACATAGACAAGATAGAGGTAGTCCAGAGGAGGGCAACTAAAATGGTGTAGGGTCTGCAACAGATGCCATACAAAGAGAGACTAAAGGAGCTTAATATGTATACCCTGAGGAAAGGAGGGAGGGGGGGGACATGATAGAAACTTTTAAGCACCTCAAAGGAATCAACAAAGTCCAAGAGGGTAGCAACTTTTAGAAAAAGAGATGTGCAAGAACAAGGGGACACAATTTGAAGATAGAGAGGGGATGGCTCAGGGGCAATATGAGGAAGGATTTTTTCACTGAGAGGGTGGTGGATGCATGGAATGTCCTTAATGAGGAGGTTGTGGGGTCACAAACAGTGGGGGAATTCAAGAATGTATGGGACAAACAAGGCAGTTCTTGTTGGGGGTAGGAAGAAGTAGACTGTTGGTTAACTAGGATCTGCAGCTTATCCAATAGATAGGGAAATGGGCAGAATAGGTGGGCCAAGCAGTCCTTATCTGCCGTCAAAGTCTATGTTTCTATGCCCCCCCTACTGACAACAACTTAACTTCTAGTCAGGACACTAGTAACCCTAATCCCCAGTTCAGCTAGATGAACCTCAGGCAGTGGAAAACCCAGCTGAAACAACAAATTGCACTGAACAAATGGATGTTTCAATAGAAACACCTAAAGAAGTAGATATGAACATATGAAGAAGTCAGCAAAGAAGGCCATTTGGTCTAGCAAGTCTGCTCGTGTTGAGGGTTCACTGCCTGAGCTACTCTCCTGCCCCTCTCCCCACTCCTCCCATCCACCCTACCCATGATCCCTACCCTCCCCTACCTGTTCCAGCCTCTCTTAAAGCTGCCCATTGTCTTCAACGAGATTACCTCTTCTGGCAGCGCATTCCAAGTGTCCACCACCCTCTCTGTGAAGAAGTGCTTCCTGACCTCCATCCTAAACCTTCCACCCTCCAGCTTAAGACTGTGCCCCTCGTGTTGTGTTGCCGCTCAACCTAAAGAGACTCTCCTAGCAAGCTTTTTCTCCCTTTCAAGTACTTGAAGGTCCCAATCATGTCCCTCTCTCTCTCCTGTCTTCCAGAGAGTACATGCTCAGTGCCCTCAACCTCTCCTCACATGCCTTACCCTGCTGACCAGCTATATATTTTGTAGCCCTCCTCTGACCTTCTCCAGCAGGTTAATGTCCTTTTCAGGTGTGGGCACCAGTACTGGACTCCATACTCTAGATGCAGCCTTACCAGTGACAAGGGCAATATAACCTCCTCTCTCCTATTACTGATCCCCACATATGCATCCCAGCATCTTGTTTGCCTTTGCTGCTTTCTTGCACTGTGTGGAGTGCTTCAGGTCCCTAGTGATTATCACTCCCAGGTCCTTCTCTTCCTCAGATGCAGATACTCGGACTTTACCCAGGTAGTACTCTGTCCTAGGATTCTTGACTCCAATATGCATAACTTTGCATTTCTTGGCATTGAAGCTAAGCTGCCAGATCCTGGACTAGCTCCCTAGCTTTGCCAGATCTTCCTAGGTCCTGTATCCTTCAGCTGTGTCCACTCTCCCACAGAGCTTGGTGTCATCCACAAATAGGCACATTTTGCCCTGAATGCCATCTCCAGTGTCACTGATGAAGACACTGAACAACACTGGGCCCCAGTACAGAGGCTCTCATGGGACCTCACTGGTTACCTGTCTTGTGCCAGATAACTCCCCCCACAACCACCCTCTGGGTTCTGTTCTTCAGCCAGTTTTTCACCCATCTGGCCATCTTTTCCCCAACCCTGAGCTCCACCAACTTCCTGATCAACCTTTTGTGGGGCACAGTCATTGGTGATTTAGCTTACTCAAATTGGAATTCCAGTCTGAAACTAAGAGGACCCACTCCTCACATGGAGCTTGAGGTAAAAACAGCCAATTTTGGCAGTGGAAAGTTTAAATATGTTATGCTGTGTGGGATGGGGGTTGGTGTGCTAGTATCTTTGGATTGTATGCTGTATGCCACAACCTAGTAGCACCCCTTAGAAGAAATGTGAATTCCAGTGTTAAGTAACATAAAAGGTTTGAGCATGCTATTTTTGGATTTGTACAACCAGAACCACACTGCAATGATCACTTGTGGCTCCCTGACCATTATTTCCTGTACATGCTCCCCATTTGTGAGCACCAGATCAAGAACTGCCTCAGCTCTTGCTGGTTCAGTGATACAGAGTCAGGAACTCACTCTGCAGTCCTTCCCAGATCACCTGATTCCTAGCACATGTCATGGATGGCATGTTCCAGTCTACCTTGGGTAGGTTGAAGTCCCCCACAATTACCACCTCTCCTTTCCCCACAGCTTCTGATATTTGTGAGCTCAGTTCCCTGCCCCTCTCCTCATCCTGACTGGGTGGTCTATAAACCACCTGCAACCTCACCTTTCTCCCTCTACTGGACCTTAAACTGAACCCATAATGCCTCCACCTCCACTTCCTCTGACTCCTCCCTCATGCAAGTGTAACCCCCTTGTTCCCAGGGGTACTAGAATCCCAGTTAGAACCAGTGGCAGGCAGGAAAGGCAGC
The DNA here is from genome assembly GCA_016271365.2 of Neoceratodus forsteri. Classification (NCBI taxonomy): domain Eukaryota; kingdom Metazoa; phylum Chordata; order Ceratodontiformes; family Ceratodontidae; genus Neoceratodus; species Neoceratodus forsteri. The sequence goes on from CM057459.1 coordinate 1,466,592,591, forward strand.
TAGTGAAATGGCAGTTAAATGGATTTCACACCGTCGAACTCTGGTTTCAGTCTGTTGAGCTGGAGGGTGATGTAATCTTAGAACTCTCACATCAGCATAAGCCACACTTGTTGCCAGCTCTAGGGAGATAGCTTTACAATGTTCAGTAGTTAGTGAGTCAGTCTGTGAGTAGGAGTTCCAGGAGAAGGCTGCAACTTGCTGTGCAGCTCCTCACCTAGGTCTGACAGAGAGCTACCTTTTTGTTTTGGGTAGTCTGTTCTCACCCTAGAAGAACAACATAGAAGACGGTGACTGAAGTGGTGGAACCCTAGCCAAGTGGGGTTTTCCTTTGCCCCATCCCAGGAGGGATGGGGGCGATCTTCAGGGTTCAGCGTCAATCCCCTCACCGAGTCTGTCCTGTGAAGCTGCCTTTGTACAACTTCAGAACTGTGAGTACTACTTTTGTGTCAGCCCAGGAGGGGCACCTGCAGTACCTCTGGTGAGTTTCTCTGATAAAGGGACCCTGCCACCTAGATTGTTTTGGGTTTAAAGGTGTCTGCCTACATTTGGAGTCTAGTGAGAGACTGTCCAAGTACAGAACGTTTAACTTTCTGACACCTCAGAGGTGTGTCATGTAGTATGTTAAGTGTGAAAAAACATTTCAAAATAGCATCTACAAGTTTCTGTGAGGGTGTTATTAACCAGATGAATGGCAGGGTATAAACTTGGAAGCAAAAGGTGGGAGACCCCCCCCCCCAATCCAGAGTAACCAGTTTACCTCTCCGGGTTCAGTTTGGGCACCAGTACAATTTTCAGTCAGTGCATTTGGCCAGTGCCTGATGGAAATAGTTACCCAGATGTGGGTTTTGGATTCTTTGTTTTCAGTTCACCTCAGTATAGTGGGCGCTGGAAGATTTGAAGCCTGTCACGTGCTCTTTGGTGGTCTCATGCACGACCTTCATTCCTCATGAAATATGGGAAAGTGTCCTAGTACTGGCCGTGTGGTGTGCCTAGTCGATGGGAAATGTACCAGTAACTGGCCGTGTGTGCCAATCTCCATTTTCAGAACCAGAGTGTTCGCTGTTCAAGTCAGAACCAGAGTTCACTGTTTTGTGTCTTTACCTTATGATAAAAGGAATGTTGAGGAATGTCTGTACTCTAGAGAATCTGCATTACCAGTATGAGTAACCCTGTGGGGTCCGTCTTAACTTTGATTATTCCTACTCTGTGTATGTGAATAAAAGCCACAGTCTAGAATCCCAACCTGGTTGGACAGTATTGTTATGCTTCACTGTGTCTGGATTTACTTGGGTGCCCTTGACCAGAAGTGGAAACCTAGCACGATTATAAGCAAATGTCTTCTCCAGGGGACCTGGGTTGCTGGCCATGGTAAATGGTCCCACCAGGTGTGTGCCAGGTAGTTGCCACCCTTGCTTGCCTGTTTGTGATAGCAGGCTTAGAAAAGAAATGTGTATACTTGTTATGTAAACCCCCATCCCTCTCTTTTGCCCCTAGACACTATGTGGTGAGAGAAGCAGCCCTGCTAGTTAGACAAGGGGGGCTGGGGGGGTTACACAAGTTATTCTCTCCCTGATATAAACTCCCACCTCTCCCCCCTTTCCGACTACCCTGTTCCTCCTGCATAGTTTATATCCAGGGATCACAAGGTCCCAGTCATGGTGTGATGTTGCCCAAGTCTTGGTTACTGCAGCTATGTCCACCCTCCTATCCGCTAATAGTGCCTGCACTGTGCAGGCCTTCCATCCTGTTTCCAAGACTCTGTGCATTCAGAGACACCACCCTCCACCTAGAATCTGACCTTCCTTCTCTTCCCTCTATTCTTCTATTCACATTTATCCACTCTGTGTGCACCCTTCCATGTACCCTTGTTATGTGTTCCTCACCCCCTCCACCCTTTGTTGTGTTCTTGCCCTTCCACCTCCTCCCTCCAGACCTCTTCCATCACTGTTGGGGGGTCACTGACCTCCTCCTCCTCCTCCGAGTCTGTGGGCCTGCACGCCCACTGTCCCCCTCAGTTGTTTAAATTAAGTGTAGTGGTTATGTATTCCCCCAGTTTGTCACAGAGTACCCTCAAACCCTCCATACTGAGGTGTAGCTTGTCTGGTGAAAAGAGTGCTTTGATTGACCAGGTCTCCTCCCAGTCTACAATACAAATAAACATCTCCTCCCTGCACCATTTCCTCAGCCAGTCATTGAAATCCTCTATTCTTCTTTTCCTGGCTGTGCTGGCCCTTGATACTGGTATCACCTCTAAGAAGGCCAGTGAACTTCCTTCCTCCCTGAAGATCTTCCCTAACTTCCTGAACCTACTTTGCACTATCTCCACCTCCTCCCCAGCTAGATCATTGGTTCCCAAATGTATAACTAAATTAGGTTTTCCTCCAACCTCCTTTACTATTTCCCTTATTCTTGGGCCCACCTTCCCCGCTGTCATCCCTGGCATACAAACCACCCTCCTGCTTGCATCTGGGTCCCCTTTCCTTCCCCAGTGAATACCCCTAATTATGGAGTCCCCTATGATTGCCACCCTTCCATCCCTGCATCCGTGCTCTCTGTTCTTCTTTTCTCACCTTTGGTACTAGCTGCTTTCACCTAACTGCTCCCTCTGCACCCTGGTAAACTTATCTCCACATCCACAATTTATCCCCTTAACTGTTTTTCCATCTCTCAATCTGCCCCTCCCCTCCTGATTATCTGTATCTGCTTTCAGTTTTCCCTTCCCTCTTCCTTCCCTTTTCTCTCCCCCCTTCCTCCACTCTGTTTTGCCTGCCTCCTCTTCCCTGACCACCCTGATTAGTTCCCTACCCCTCCCCTGTACTCCTACTCTCAACCCTGGTTCAGCGTGACCTCCTGCTGCCCACTCCCTCCTTCCAGACAGTGTTGTAAATCTATTCAGTAAATGCACCCCTCTATAATTTCCCTCCACTAATGCTGCTCTCACATTCCTCCCCTTCCCCTTACCATTTGCCATTCCTCCACCCTGAGTTCTCTATTCCTTTAAGGAAGAGATGCTCCTGTATACTGGATGCTCCTCCCCATCCCATCCCTGCCTGATGCAGTCACTCCCCTGGGCATCATCCCTCTGTCTTTCCCTCCACTGCTCTGCTCCTCTGACTTCCCATCCTCCTCAGCTCCCATCTGAGCAGCCTTATTTCAGCCCTTAGCTGCTCCAGGCTCTTACACACAGGACATCCCCCTTTACTCCACATCTTCCCCAGAAAGACTGCTGTCCCACAGCTATTGCAGTTTACCACTCTCCTGCATCCCATACATGTATCTATTCCCCCACTTCCTCCAAGCCAGCTTCTCCTATCCTCCAGTTATACATAATTATACAATGGGGTCCAATAATTTTTTAATCTGATTGGCTGGCTGGCACCTTTTACCTGTGGTAAATCTTGGCATAACCCATGGGAAAATGTGCCAGTCAGCCACATCTCCCAAAAGGTCAATACGACCTCCTAAAATGAAAAAAATATCCGCCATGTTGATCTCTCACTAGAGCAGGAGTTTCAAAATAATCACTGGCCACTGCTATTTGTAACAGTCTCCCAACAGTCCCTAGAAGAACCACTTCACAACCCAATCAATCGGACTCCTAAAATAAAACAAAAACATTTGAAATCGCTATCTTTCATTCCTTGGCAAACTGTCATACTGCATTGCTACAGCGCTGAAGCCACAGAAGGCTTGTGCTCGCCTCCATGATCCTCATTCAGTTAGTGACTTATTTTTACTCTGTGACAAATCCTGAAATGGGGAAACTGTTTTTTCATTAAAAGAGAGGGCTATAACTTGTAGAAATCAGCACCGAAAAGCCAAGTGTTGATACTGGGCATGTATCATGGCTCTGCATTTTGGCAGTGATTTCTACAAGTTATAGCCCTCATTTTTAATTTTAAAAAGAAAAGTTTCCCAATTTTAGAATTTGTCAGAGAGTACAAATAAGTCATGAACTGAACGAGGAAACAGGTTCACATATTCCCACGATCCTTGGCCCCCTCTAACCCACTGGCAAGCAACAGCTGAGACCCGCCATTCTCATCCAGTGAATGCCAGCCCTGCAGCACCTCACCCACTGTTGATGCACTGCACACACTCTACCTCCTCCTTGCAAGGATGATCCGGCCACTCCAGGCTTCTGTTTTCTCAGACTCCCGGTTTGACCTGACACCCAGTAGGTGAGCATCAGTCACCAATTAACCCAAGCACAAAACTCCACCATGTTTCTTTGAGTTCTGTACTACTTAGTGAAAGTGAATGGCGCCATATCGCCTGGCTTTAGCGCTGTGGCTCCAGGGCACTGTCAGTCATTTTAGGATCTGTCTTGCAGCGGCCAGTTATTGTTCCACTGTGTTCTTTTTCTCTCAGCCAAGTATTTCCTGCATTTCCACCTCTTTGTGTCTCTCGGCATGTAATTAATGGAAACACTGACAGCTTATTTTTACAGATATATTTAATAGGATAACACGGACACTTGCGGAATGTCAGTGAGGCTTCAGGTCCTCCTCGACAGCCACATTTTCTGCATCTTCTTGGTCACTATACTGAGCATGACTAGTACAATTAAAAATTCAGCCAGTGTGTTATGCATCAGTTTATATTATGGAAGGAAGCGAGAAGGGCAAACATATATCTTAACATTTCAGTTTATTTTTGCAAGTCGATCCACCTCCTAAATGGGAGATTGCAGCAGATATTTTTGAGGAAGGACAGAGCAGTTTTCAGAGTTAATTAAGAAATGAGAAATGAGGGAGAGACCCTACAGATGCAGGCACTACACACAACCATCTCTTCCTTCTTTGGAAAAACAGCTGCTCCTGGAACCTAGGAAGGGTCTCTATAGCAAAGGACTATTTTTTTTGGCGGAGTAATAAAATCCTTAAAAATAATTTAAAATATAAAAACTTTTTCCTTTTTTGACACTAAAAAAAGAGGGACATTGTATAATAGCAATAAACCACTCCAGGGTGTGGGTTATGCTGGGGTTTTCCCACTTCTGGTGCAGATTTGGTCACGAGACCGCACCAGGTGTGGGTAAATCCCAGCATAACTCACACCCTGTCGTGGTTTATTGCCTAACTATAAAATAACTATAATATTCAAAAATATATAAATGTCTATGTCACTTTACTATCAAAAGGTAAGAACAAGCACACTATTCTGCCTTCTACTAATACAGTTTCTATCATAGAACCAGAACACAATGCAAAAACATCTGCTACATAGCAACAACAAACAGGTGACAACATATCAAGCTGATGTAGCTTTTTTTAAAATAGAAAAAAATGTAATCGTTTAAACCAGTAGAAATCAGCAGTCCCAAAAGCACCTTGAACTACAAGAAAGAACACAGTACCACACCACTGTCACAGTAATTAAACAGTTCTAAAAGACTGGAGAAAGAAGAAAAAAATCAGAGACAGCACAAAAAGATATAATGTACTGTAAAGTATTAGGCAATGGGTATACTCAGTTGTTTAACAGAGAAAATAAAGTACCTACCGAAACAGACAGAATACCCACAAATGACACTTAGATTCTCAATATCAGACACCGGCAGAGGCTAATACAGAAAGGGTTTAAACTATAATGTTAAAATTGAGCACATCAGAGTCGAAAGATCACACTAAACAAATGTGTTGATCCTTCTGACTTCCAACCAATATCTACCACACAAATAAATAAAACAAAACAATTTTTAAACTGGAAAATATAGTAAAAAGCAGTTCGCTTTGGAAACTCTTCTCAAACACAGCCACTCAGCTAGAGTTCTAGAATCAGAGCATGACCCCCCCCCCCACACACACCCTTTCCCAGCCAGGAGCAGTCTTTTAAAAAAAGTTACTGCCAAGAAAAGAAACAGGTTGGATAAAACCTTGGCAGGCAAACCCAGAAGTGGTGGTAACTCTGTGGAACCCTGGAGAGCAGGTAACAAATATGCAGCACTATCTACAGCTAGACAGGATGAGGTGTCTGAAGGAGAAGAATCAGATTCCTCCTCTATGACCTCCTGCACTACAGACGTTACGTCACACATGGGGGGGGGATGACCACATTGCACGCCGAACTAGGCACAGAAGGATCCTTAAAACCTCTTGATGTTAATTCCAAGACTGTTCCTTCCTTTCTTCACCTTTTTCTAATGAGCTTCCTTACCATAACAACCATTAATACAAACAGTATTAAGACAGACAAAAAAATGGTAACAGTTCTAGGGGCATTACAAAAGGAAAACAGTGACATTATTTGTTTACAGGATACCAGGCTGAAACCCCAGCTGGAAATGTAGCAAGTCACCAAATACTGGAATAAAGGCCCATCATTCTTGTCAATAGGGGAGGAGCTCTGTGATGGAGTAGGAATCTTGTTTAATAACAAATATCAAGATATCCAGATTTGTGGATATTGTACCTGGAAGAGCACTACTCTTAGATATTATACTACATACAGAAAGATTTAGGATCATAAATATATATGCCCCACAGACAAAGGCTCTTAGAGCCTCCCTGTTTAAACAAATTCAGCCTTTTCTGTACACATCTGACTGGTGATTTGGGCTGGAAACTTTAATTGTGGTACAGATAGGGCAAATAGAGGTAGCAAAATTGATAAAGACATTTTGTGATACTTCTGCTTTAAAAATATTACATCCACAGCAAATTTAAAAGATACATATAGACAATTTCACCCTACAGGAGGTAATACTTTTTTCAAAGGTCCCCTTTCCACACAAATAAATTTCATACTTGTATCCATGATTCTAGAACTCTCGGATATTAAACTACAAGCTAGGGAATTTTCTGATCATAGATCTCTTACTGTATGTGTACACTGGACACAATCCCCGAGGTGCAAAAAGAACCCACAGAGACTAAACAGTTCTCTAGTATTTGATGAGAAAATTAAAAACAACCTGGAAAGCAGAATGGCAAACTAGATTGTCATTTGCAGAAATGTACAACAATGCTGCCACCTAGTGGGACGATATTAAGCAGATGTGGAGAAAATGTTTTCAATTGAAGGCCAAAAATGTAGCAAGTAAAGATTATCTAAAATACTTATATCTTAGAAGTCAGCCGTAGAAGCTAATTTCCTTTCAGAAACTAACACATTGAATTATGCATCCCAAATTATGTTATTAAGAAACAAATGTTAGACATGCAGAATAATAGAGCCAAATTGCTTGAGCAAGAAATGAGATTTGGGATCTACTGAAAAAGGGTCCATGGACCCCTTTAAGGAGTGTAAAAGAGAAGAAATCACAGAATAATCACTAAAATGAGCTCAGAGTCTGGCCAAACTATTTCTTCACCTGAAGGGATACTAGACCAATTAGATAAATATTTGAAAACCTTATTTGGTAGGACCCCAGAGACTACACTGGATAGACTTGAAAGTTTAAACCTCCCACAAGTCCAAGCAGTGGGTAAGGAATTTTTATCCATCCCAATCACTGCTGAAGAAATAAAATTAGCCATTTCCTCACTCAAAAGTGTCTTTGTGCCTGGCTCGGATGGGATTGGTACCGCCTTATATAAAAAACTTTTGCTGAAGAGCTCGCTCCTGCTCTAGAATTGTTTTTTTAATAGTATGCTGAAAGAAGATGGCATTTTGCACACTATGAATCAGGCCTTCCTCATCTTGCTATTCAAAAAAGGAGTATGCAATTATTTAAGGAAGTGGAAACCTCTGAGCCTGCTTAACACTGATCTGAGAATCCTAAGTAAAATCTTTCTGAAGAGGCTTCTTGAAGTAGTTGACAAATTAATTAGCTATTACCAAAGTTATGCAATACCAAAAGGTACCAATATGACTACTTTTATCATGCTTAGGGCAATTTTTATAAGGCCTCAAAAAAGATCTGCAAGGTTATATTTTAAGTATAGACCAGGAAAAGGCCTTTGACCAAATATCCCATGAGTTCTTATTTCATACTCTTAGGCTTTTAGTATTCCTGCAGTCTTCATTAACTGGATACAAGCCATGTATAAGAATGCCACTCTTATCCCAAACATCAATGGATGCATAGGGAAAGAAGTTGAAGTAAAAGAGGAGTTAGGCAGGGTGCCCCTAAGCCCCCTTCTCTATGCATTGTATCGATATCTTTTAAGAAAAATTGATCAAAATGACTTAATTCAAGAGATTATGGTTAACCCAGGTTCCGCACCTGTAAAAATATTAGCATACGAGATGATTTAGTGTTATATCTAGCCCCTTCCACTAACACCAAGTCACTGATTGAGACTTGTCATAACTTTGCTCAGTGCTCAGGCTCAAAAATCCATTATCACAAAAGTACAGGGTAGTAATTGGGCAACACCCCATACCCAAAGGAGGAGTCATTGGTGAGATATCCATCACTAGAGAAACAATATCAATATTAGGGATAGTGTTTGGTGGGGAAGACATAGGAAGACAGAATTGGGATTAATGCATGCAGAAAGCTAATAGATTAGTGTGTTCTTGGAAAGGCCAGCAAATATCGAAAAAGAAAAGAGCCCTGCTAATCAAAACACTTCTTATACCAGTGTTTTTGTACTTGAACTATGCCCCCCCCAAAAGCTCTATTCGTATCACCATACAGTGTATTCTTTCAGGCCCTTTGTGGGAGTCAGGTGAACCCAGTAAAGACAGAAATTACCTATAGAAAAATTCAGGAAGCGGGTTTAGCTATGGTAAATTTGGTTGTTGTCTTTTAGTAGCTTGAATTGTGCATATTATGGAAATGCTATGAAGCCTGGATTTAAAATCTGGAAAACATGTGCTTTAGCCTGGCTAGTGCCTTGCTCAGCAACCTGGACACACGGTAAAACTGGGTTACTCCATAGGATTCCTCGTCTTCCAGGGTATGGGCTGGAACAAATGAAAAAATTTGATTAAATGGGGGATCACCAGCCAGCAGATACAAACTATGGACAGGAAAAACTTATACACACATATTATTCAGAAAGAAAGGCAGGAGAATGTACATTTTGTGGAATGCCCCCTAGATAAAAGTACAACAGAATATCAACATGCTAACAGCCAAGCGTTTGTCAGAGTTTGTATGGGATATGGTTTGGCCTCGATTATATGATAGATTAACATTAGAAATAATAATACACACACGCAACTACAGGATAGGTACTGCTTGAGTCATTATTGTGTACAAATACTAGAATCACAAATACACCTCTTTCTGGAATGTGCATATGCTCGCCCATTTTGGGCACATATTGTAAAAGCATAGGGGAGCCACTTTTTAATAAAATAACATATCCTATGTTAATGTATGGTGTCATGATTGGTGGATGGGGTAAATAGAATGCTGAAACCTTGTATATTATATTTGCTATAATTAGATACTATATATGGCCTATGGTGATTAAATTATATTGGACTGATATTTATGGCTTGTTGTATCTGAATTTTTATGTTTTTTATTCCTTCATTTTATTTGTTTTTAAGTTGTACAATGCCTTGATTGAAGAAAGGCATGTTATAAATAAAGTTATTATTATTATTTATTTATTTATTTATTTATTATGGCAGTCAAGATATGTATGGGTTATCCAGCAAAGAAATGTCAGTCATACTGAAATTCTCAAGAACATCCAGATCTCTATTCAGAAATTGTGGTGTGTTGATTATAAAAAGTAGGACTACGAAAACGTAAAATCATTATGGATTGTGAAAAATGGACCAAACCTCCATGATTTGTATTTTTGTAACAAATACTACATTTTAGTTCATTATTGTATAATTTAGTAATGATCTTGTACGATTTGTTTATTATGATTTATATTTTGTCTGTAGTCCTAACTCAATAAAAATTCCCCTACTCTTTTCGAGAAATGCCATGGGATCTTTAACATCCACCTTAACAACCACCAGAACAGGCAGACAGGACCTCGGTTTAACATCTCATCTGAAAGACGGCATGTCAGGAATGCAGCACCCCCCTCATGCTGCACTACAGATTTAGGGAGATGTACAGCTGTATAGGGAGAGGCTTCACCAGTAGAAAACTGGAAGTTGTTATCCCTCTGTACAGACAGTTGGTGAGACCCCATCTGGAATACTGCATGCAGTTCTTGAGCCCTTCAGCTCTGCAAGGACACAGACAAGATGGAGGCAGTCCAGAAGAGGGCAACTAAAATGGTGCTGGGCCTGCAAGAGAAGCCATATGAAGAGAGACTAAAGGAGCTTAATATGTATACCCTTGAGGAAAGGAGGGAAGAGGGGGACATGATAGAAACTTTCAAGAACATCAAGGGAATCAACAAAGTCCAAGAGGGTAACATCTTTCAGAAAAAAAGATGTTCAAGAACAATGGGGCACAATTTGAAGATGGGGGGGATGGCTCAGGGGCAATGTGAGAAAGTGTTTTTTCACAGAGAGGGTGATGGACACATGGAACGGCCTTCCTGAGGAGGACCTGGGGTCAAAAACTGTGGGGAAATTCATGAATGCATGGGACAGACATAAGGCAATTCTGGGGGGTAGGAAGAAGTAGGCTGTTGGTTAACTAGGATGTACAGCTTATCCAATAGGTAGGGAAATGGGCAGACTAGGTGGGCCAATCATTATCTGCCATCAAAGTCTATGTTTCTTTGTTTCTCTACCTTGGTGTTTACCTACGCTAACTACCCTGTTTTGTGGGGAGGGATTTGGGATTTCCTGCTCCTTTCAGTGCCTCCCTCCTTAGCTAGATTAAATGCTTGCCCATGAAGCATTTAAACCTATCACCTAGATTCTGGTTCCTCCCGGACAGATGCAGACCATCATGCCAGGATAGACCTGTACCTTCCACATGGACCCCCAATCCCCAATGAAGCCAAAACCCTGAGCTCCACACCAGCTTTTCAACCATTCATTAAATCCTATGGTGCGGAGAACCCTAGCCTCACCCATGCCATAGACAGGCAGCACCTCCGAGAAGGTTAACATGCATGCTACTTGTCTAAGGCCCCTCGCCAACTCCACAAACTCCTCCTGCACTGCTCTGATACCATTCCCAGTCAGGTCATTTGTCCTTAGGTAGACAATGATGTCCAACTCCCTCTCCCATGCAGTTGCTCCCGAGATCCAGAGGATTCGCTTCCTGTCCTTCCGAGTCATGGCACCAGGCAGGCACCTTACCTCTCTTTCTCCTTCCTCCCCCAGTTCTACCTCCCTAATAAATGAGTCCCCCAGCAGAAGTTGTTTCCTTCCCCGTGGGGTCCCATGCAACCCTCCTGTGGGTCTCCTTTGTGGAGGTTCCCAGTATCTCCTTGGTCTCCACTATGGGTGCCTCCATAGAGGAACCATGCTCTGCTAGAACAGCATATGAATTATGGAGAGGTACAACTGGAAGGCTGTGCTCTGTTCCGCCACCTCACCCTCCTGAGCTCACCGTGGTTCAACCACCTCTTTCTTGGCAAACTTTGAGACAGCAGCGGTGGCCCTGGTGGTCCCTGGGTGAGGGAGGAGGTTCAATCCTCACCAGGTCAGCCAGGAGACAGGCAAGCTCCCCCTCAGACCAGAGAGTTGCCTGCAAAATAGGGCAGCATCTCAGCTTCCAGAATGTAAACTAGAAGACTGATGCTCACAGCCAGTGCCCTGCACCTCCCAACATGTCTCTTTCTCCTTCCTGTTTAAATTTTTCTTTTTTTTCGTTAGTTTGTGCAAGCGTGTGCATGCCTTTACCTCCTATGCATCGTGTTTGGCTGTTAAGGTTATGACAGCTGTATGTCCTTGCCCTTTGGGGAAGTGATGTCAGAACCCCTGGAATAAAGGAAATAATGCACTTGGGGTGGTGGGTGAGGTGCAGGGTGGTGGGACCAAGCCTGTGCCCTTCAGAAACAAATAGCTACAGCTCTGGCCCAACACCACAGGGTGTGCTTTCCATCCTTTCAGCAAGACAACCTGTACAGTAATTTAGCAGAAAATATACCCTGTCAAAAACAATTTCAGTCAGAGAAAAATAAAGCAGTAAACTGTAAAACGTTTAAACACAAAACAGTAACATAACCTGGAAGCACAACCTGTAACAATTTATCAGAAGATATACCCTGCCAAAAACAATTTCAATCAGAGAAAAAGAAAGAAGTAAACTGTAAAACCCGTAAGCACAAAACAGTAACAAAACCTAGAAGCACAACCTGTAAGCACAAAACAAAACAGTAACAAGCCAATAACTCTGATAAGTCAAAAGAAGCCTTAATGTTTCTCCTTGCTCTGTCCTTTCCAGCAAATCTAGAAAAATCAAAGCTCAGGTGAAGCTAGGTGCTTTCTGCCAGCAAACTTAGTATTCCACTTCAAAACATCAACTAACCTGACCTTTGGTTGAGGGGTAAAGGGCAGAAAGGGTTTCCTTGGTAGAGATGGGGGAAGAGGAATCTAATGGAAGAGAGACAAAGGCAATGTGAGGAGCAGCTGGGAAGGCTGGAGGGTGAGTGGATGGGAGAGCACAGGTGGTAAAGAACTCACTGAAATGAGCTGCAACAGAGAAGGGGTCAGACACTGGTGAACCACTTACAAGACGGACTGGAGGAGTGGAAGGTATTGGGAGTCAAATAGGGAGTTACTTTCCAGAATTTTTGAGGGAGTTAAGCTTGTTCGAAGGTTGGCCTTGAAATACTGCAATTTCACAGCCCAGACAGCCTTCATAAAGGACTTCCTGATAGACCTGTTTAGAAAATGGATCTACCAAATCCTACACTCTGATTGGTTCAGACAGTAAACCACTGGTCTGGTATCAGGCAACAGAGACTGGGAAATAATAAGTTTCAGTCTTTGTATGCCTGAATTACTGTGACATGGAATTTTAAGCATTTCAGTAGCTGCCATCTTTTACTCTCACTTAGTAGACTGAGATATTCAGTACCCCAAAGTTTACCTCTTCACAGTGCCCTCTTGCAGTTTTACAATAAAAATTATTTTGCTCAGCATAGCACTGTCACATAATACTGTCAGCTCACCCACTCACTGCAGCCCCTGCTCCATCTGTCTGGCTGTCCTCTGACTTAGCTGTGGCAAACCAGCAGCAAGTGTCTGTCTGCGGAGACAAATCCATATAAATACTGTTGCTTTCAGCTGGCTTCACAGCACTGAGCGAAGGTCTCGCCAGCACGCTGGTGACCTGGGTTCATGCCCCAAGCCCGGGTACCAGGAGCAGAGTCCAGCAGGGAAGGGATGCACAAGCATGGGAGGGTGAGTACTGCCTGGGCACCTCTGGGGATTGGGTCATGCTGGGATGTGCTTCCTCAACATGCCCCGCATACCCCAGCCATGAAGGATGCCACCCACAAAGGCTGAAAACTTGGTGGGGTGGGGCAGAGAAAATGGAAAAAGGATGTCTCGACCAGCTAGCTGATGGCAGCTAGATCCTCACCACCACAGAGCTCCCAGATAGCCAGGACCAAACCCAGGAGCACCTAGGGCCAAGAACATAAGGCTGTATGGCTCATTCTCCCCAGAAGGAGAGGACACACCTGACAAAAGGGATACATCGGGTTATCCTGGGGGAGGCTGCAGTATGGGGCGACAGTTGGCAGCGGTGGTTGCCTGAGGTGAGGTCCTAGGTGGCCAGGTGAGGCTAGTCGAAGACACAGGGGAGGAGCAAAAAAAAAAAAAAAATACCATTGCTTTATTGTAGGATTGGTTCTACAGTGTCGTGGTCACACTTCACATAATGAAAAAGGTGCACAAATAAATGCTGAGGGAGTCCAAACAGGTATATGCTCGTAAGTTTATTAGTGCACAAAACAGACAAACAGAGCTCCAGGGCTTCGAGTCCCAGTGGGCTCTTCGTCACATAGAGGGGAGAGTATTGCTGCGGCCTTTCAATTTAAAGGTCAGAGCTTAAAGGTACAGTGTATGTACAAAATGTGCCAAATCCTAATTAAATGGTAATTAAAAAGCATATCCAATATTAAATGTCATTAGACGGCATTTGTACAGTTGAGTTGCTATTTTTCAGTGCTGCATTTTTCTGCTGCCTTGTTCTTAGCCCGAGCACCACAGGCTTTCTTGTTGTGTCCTCGTGGTCACACTTCCCCTGCTTGACTGTTGCTGAAGCATTCTACAAAAGGACCTGTTGCATGCCCTTGTCTTTAGCCTGAATGCCACAGGCTTTTAGACAGCATTTGTACAGTTGAGTTGCTATTTTTCAGTGGTGCATTTTTCTGCTGCCTTATCCTTAGCCTGAGCGCCACAGGCTTTCTTGTTGTGTCCTCGTGGTCACACTTCCTCTACTTGGCTATTGCTAAAGCAATCCACAAAAGGACCTGTCACATGCCCCTGTCTCAATGCTATGCTATCTCGCAACTGGGTTATGGTGAAAATAATAATAGAATAATAATTAAAAATAATACTGTTACTCCAATCATGGGGGCACACACACACACACACACACACACACACACGACTGTTAGGTCCGATTACAGTTTTTCCATTACATGATTTTGCATGTTAGGTAACCACTGAATCTGCTAATCACACACAAAAATAAAAATAAACAAAGAAACTAAAGAGAGATGTACACAATTCCTGCAAAAACATTCAGGAAACCTCTGAATGTTTGGGACAAGGGCATGTGGGACTGAGGAAGAAAACAATAGGTGGACTTTGTTTATGGAAGGTGAGTCAGGACCAACAACATACTGGAACAACACAAAACACAGAAGTGTCCCCTACTGCCAGTGACAGAAGTACAAGGACAACTTTCATCAAATAATATTTATTCATTAAAATTATTTTACAGTAATATTTTACATTTTTTAAATAAAATGTTATAATATTAATCCTAAATCCCATTTTCTAAGCACAATAATGTCCATCAGATTGGGCAGTATGGGCTATACTGGACCTTTCAGGAGCAATAAAGCACTCTGCATTCCATGTTGGAACATATTGCACCTCTGGGAGATCCGGTATAGCCAAATACTGCCTACCCTGTTGGGTATTATCACTTGCATAATGGCGTAGTCAGGAAAGGAGTGAGATCATTTTAAACATGCCCAGGCGAGGTCATCGGACTTGCACAGTTCAATGTCAGTGTCAGTGACTCAGCAGGTAGCACACTCACCTCTGAGACTGGAAGATCAGAAGGCTGTGGGTTTTATCCCCACACCAGGCACTTAGGTTCATATCCCAATTCTGACACTGTAGTGCAGCATGAGGGGTGCTGCACCTTTGAGGTGCCGCTCTTCGCATGAGACGTTAAACCGAGGTTCCATCTGCCTGTTCTGGTGGTAGTTCAGGTGGATGTTAAAGATCCCATGACACTTCTCAAAAATGTTTTATTATGATAACATCAAAGAAAATCAGTAACATCAATATTCTCTTTTTTTTTCTAAATTATACAAAATAAGAACAAAAGGAAACAACTAAATAAGTATTACATTCATACAAAATCACACATGCCCCCACAATGCAAAGCATCATGGGCTGCATATGCAAATCACCACAGAATGTTATGCTGGTCCAACTTTAAGCAGAATTGCATGGTGCCGAAAGGCCTCTCACACAGTTTGCAAAGGGTGCTAACAGAAGACATAGACACGTGTTTCGTCCTACCAGGACTCATCAGTATGCCTCGTCTGTTTGACACCCCAGTGGAATGGACCAGCTACCCTTAAGGCAGTGTGCTTTGGATATATTGTGGTGAACCCATTAAAATAAAAAACTATTTAAAAGACAAATAACCTCTGTGCGCAAACAATGAGGCAAGGGTTACCCCAAAGGGCATTTGGCTGGGAAGCCAAGTTTCAAGAAAATACAAAATCACACATGCCCCCACAATGCAAAGCATCATGGGCTGCATATGCAAATCACCACAGAATGTTATGCTGGTCCAACTTTAAGCAGAATTGCATGGTGCCGAAAGGCCTCTCACACAGTTTGCAAAGGGTGCTAACAGAAGACATAGACACGTGTTTCGTCCTACCAGGACTCATCAGTTCATGCTCTGCCTGTTTGACACCCCAGTGAATGGACCAGCTACCCTAAGGCAGTGTGCCTGGATATATTGTGGTGAACCCATTAAAATAAAAAACTATTTAAAAGACAAAGAACCTCTGTGCGCAAACACTGAGGCAAGGGTTACCCTAAAGGCATTTGGCTGGGAAGCCAAGTTTCAGAATGAAAGAAAATACAAAATCACACATGCCCACACAATGCAAAGCATCATGGGCTGCATATGCAAATCACCACAGAATGTTATGCTGGTCCAACTTTAAGCAGAATTGCATGGTGCTGAAAGGCCTCTCACACAGTTTGCAAAGGGTGCTAACAGAAGACATAGACACGTGTTTCGTCCTACCAGGACTCATCAGTATGCCTCGTCTGTTTGACACCCCAGTGGAATGGACCAGCTACCCTTAAGGCAGTGTGCCTTGGATATATTACATTCATACGATCATGTGAAGAAAAAAAAGGGATCCAAATCTTCATAAAAACATTAATTAGTTCATCATAACACCTGTTGGGTACCTTAAAAAACCTTCTCCTATACCACTAATAGTGAACTACCCTCTTTCTATTTTACTTAAATTTTATGAACATGGAAAAATTCTCCACCACTTACAAACCTTCTGTGATGTATGTACTTAGATACATAGACAGTGTCGGCAGATAAGGGCCTATGGCCCACCCAGTCTGCCCATCTGAGCTTTGTAAGTTCAGTTTGTTTTCCTAGAAGTCTGTTGCCTCTCACCCCTGACTTCCAGAATTCCTTTATGTCTATCCCATGCAATCTTAAATCTGATTGTTTCAGCCCCACCACTTCCTCTGGCAGGGTGTTCCACTTCTCCACCACCCGCTCTGTGAAGAAATTCTTCCTCAAGTTTCCTCTGAATCGTCCTCCCTCCAACTTCATCCCATGCCCCTAGCCCTGGAACATCTTTTTCGCTTAAAAATAGTGTATTCCTGCACCCTGTTCCTCCCTGTAAGATACTAGTATGTCTCTATCATATCCTCTCTCCCGTCTCCTCCAGGGAGTACATATTCAGTTCCTTCAACCTGTCCTCACAGGACTTGTGATGCAATCCATGTACCATCTTTGTTGCCTCCTGTGAACCTTCTCTACCCTATGTCCTTACGTGAGGTAAGGTCTCCAGAACTGTACACTGTACTCCAGGTGGGGCCTCACTAGGTCTTGTATAGTGGAATTATGACCTCCTTTCCTGCTGGTGATGCCCCTGCCTATGCATCCCAGCATCCTATTTGCTTTACCTGCTGCCTTGTCACACTGTTTCCTACCTTGAGGTCATCAGAGATGATAACCCCAAGATCCCTTCCTGCTTGGTGCATGCCATATCCTCACCCACCAACTGATATATTGTGCCAGGGTTTTGTGCCCCATATGCATTATTTTGCACTTCTTTTCATTGAATTTCAACTGCCAAACCCCTGACCATTCTTCAAGTTTCTGCAGGTCCCTCCTCATTCTGTCTACACCATCTGGTGTGTCTACTCTGTTACAGAGCTTTGTGTCATCAGCGAACAGTGAAATTCTGCCTTCTAGGTCCTGCGCGATGTCACTGATGAAGATGTTGAATAGGACCAGTCCCAGCACTGATCCCTGTGGTACCCCACTGGTCACTCTTCCCTCTGTGGAGCTACAGCCATTTACCACCACCCTCTGTGTCCTACCGCCCAGCCAGTTACCTACCCACCACACTACTGTCCTGCCCACATCCATATTCCCCAGTTTGTGTAATAGTCTTCTATGTGGCACAGTGTCAAAGACCTTGCTGAAGTCCAGATAGGCCATGTCCACTGCCCTCCCCTGATCCACCTCCCTAGTCACCCAGTCAAAAAATTCAACGAGGTTGGTCTGACATGACCTCCCCCTGGTGAAATCATGTTGCCTTGGGTCCTGTAGTCCACTGACAACCAGATGTTCCACCAATCTCTCCTTCAGTAGTGCTTCCATGATCTTCCCCACTACCGAGGTGAGGCTGACTGGTCTGTAGTTCCCTGCTTCCTCTTTGTTCCCACTTTGGTATAAGGGGACTACATCTGCTGTCCTCCAGTCTTTGGGCACCTCCCGTTTCCAGTGATTAGCTAAAAAGGATAGCCAGAGGTTCAGCCACCACCTCTCTTAGTTCTTTAAGGACCCTTGGGTGCACCCCATCTGGCCCCGTTGCTTTATCAACTCTTATTACTTCCAGTTCCTTCAGGACCCTTTCTCATGTAAAGGACTTGTGTCCATTCTGCACCATTCTCACCCCTTGTACTCCCTGCAGACCGTTACCTCCTCTTCCTCAGTAAAGACTGAGCAGAAATACCTGTTCAATATGTCAGCTTTACTGTTGTCAACCTCCACACGGCCCCCATCCTCCCCCTTCACTCTCACTATCCCTCCCTTTGCCTTTCTTTTTTCACTTATGTACCTGTAAAAGGTTTTGTCCCCTCTACCCACTGATTTTGCAATGTGTTCTTCTGTCTGAGCTTTGGCTTCCCTTACTGACCTCCCTGCCTCCCTTTGCTTCTCCTGGTACTTCTCCCTATCCCC
Organism: Neoceratodus forsteri; assembly: GCA_016271365.2. NCBI lineage: Eukaryota > Metazoa > Chordata > Ceratodontiformes > Ceratodontidae > Neoceratodus > Neoceratodus forsteri. The sequence continues at coordinate 1,466,611,075 of CM057459.1, forward strand.
TTCTGCCTGTGTCTTTTTATATTGCCTGAACGCAATCTTTTTGGCTTTCACTTTCTTTGCTACCTCTTTGGAAAACCATAATGGTCTCCTCTTCCTTTTCCTCTTGCTAACCTGCTTAATGCATAATTCTGTTGCTCTTGTAATCCCCATTTTAAATACTGCCACTGTCCAGTAACCCTGATTCCTGCCCCATTCCTTAACGCCTCTTTCAAGTATCTCCCCATTTTCTCAAAGTCTGCCCCCCTAAAATCCAGGATACGTGTTTTTGTGTGGTTTGGTTCTGCTCGTTCTGTGATTTCAAACCACAATGACTGGTGGTCACTGTTCCCCAGGTACTCTCCCACTGTTACCCCCATCACACTGTCCCTGTTTGTGAGCACAAGGTCCAGTATTGCCTTCTGCTGAGTTGGTTCCATGACCAGTTGCTTGAGGAAGGCACCCTGAAGGTAGTCCAGGATAAATCTGCTCCTAGTTGATGCTGCTGCTGGGATGCTCCAGTCCACGTCTGGAATATTGAAGTCTCCAACCAGTACTACCTCACCCTTGTCTGCCATCCTTTGGATGGCTAGCATCAGCTCCCTATCTGTTTCTTCCTCCTACTTCATTATACTATGGACATAAGTGAACAACCAATGAAATCGTCGGACTGGCAGTTTACCACCATTGTAAATCCTGTGATAACCAACGGCTGTTGATGGGTATATGATCATTAATATCTGCAGCATAGGAATAAATACAATAAAAATAAGAAAAAGCAACCTTTTTAATATCTGTATTTTATTATAGTAAAAAAAATTAACCTTGGTATGATCGCAATAAGCCACTCGGAGGATGTGGGTTATTAGGGGATTTACCATGGCTAGTGAGGATTTAACCATGAGGCGCAACCACTCCAGCCGTGGTAAATCCCCTGATAACCCACACACTCTCATGGCTTATTGCTTAAGTATCTGAAATATACACCTTTTCCATTGCTTGCTGTATCAATATGCTGACAGTTTCATAAGACATCATTCGCTGATATAAAGTCCGCTGGCACCTAGCATGCCATAAATAATATTTTAAACAACAGTTAAATACTCATAGAGTGTCCAAACGATATTTGCTCCACAGTGGAGAAACTGACCCAAAATTAGGTTGTCATATGAAAATTTAGTTAACCACCCCATCTTCAATTTAAATGCTAGAAATTCCCAGAGGGATTTTGCATATGTACAATGGAAAAGAAAATGTTCCATTGTTTCTTCTGTATTTATACAAGAGAGATATGGGCAATTTCTGTCTTCTTTGGCCTTATGTTTAAAATTCCCCTAACATTAATCCTTCCATATATAGACAGCCACAAAAATTCCCACATATGAGCAGGAATCTTTTTATTATTCGATTGTTTTAAAACCATTGGAAGAAGAGTGGTAGGTCAATTTTTAAAGCTAGGCACCTCAGGATGGATATAAGTCATCACAGTCTGATATAATTGGAACCTTGTTCCTGTGCTGTTGTTTAGTTAATCGCCATTTATACAGTTTTTGAGCTGCAGATCTAAAATACTCTGGTATATGAAGATGGGGAGATACCCTTGTGGAACAATTGTCCAAGCTGAAAAAATCTATCAAGGTTCAGGGCTGTCCAGTGGTGCTGCAATAAATTTGAAGGGTCAAGCTACATTTAATGGTTTGGGAGAAAAAGAGTGGAAGAAAACTAGGATCCATCATCCCCAGACCCTCTTTCTTTTCAGTAATAGGTGTATTTTTTTTATAGGGTTGAGCCTACTGCCCCAAAGCATTTGAAAAAAAAAACTATATAATTTGGTTTCTAATGTTACGGGGGAAGGAAGATCATAGCTATATATAAATTATGGGAATAATAAACTGTTTATTTGTATTCATTTAAGTTTGGACAGTTTCCACTGTTTCCACCGTTGTACTTTATTATTTACAGTTTGGAAAGTAATATCCCGATTCCCCAATGGCATGTTTTGGGGTCCAAAAGTGATACCCAAAATGTTCAAAGGTGCTGAAGAAATGGTGATCCCTTCCAGCTGAATCGGAGGAGAATGGCTGGAGCCAATAGAAAGACCTCTACTTTTATGCATGTTTAACCGTGCATTTGAAACATAAGAGTAGAGTTTCATAAATGCTACAGATTTTCTCAGCTGAAGTGGATCGGGGAAAAAAAAGGCAGATGTCATCCTCATCAGCTTGTAAATGTATAGCGTGATCCATCCAGATCCCAGAGATCCCGTCCCCATAAAGGCTGATCCATCAAAATTTTCAGTAAAGGATCTAGAGAGAAATTATATAAACGAGGACTGAGTGGACAACCTTGCCTGACTCCTGTCTCTAATTTAAACCCTTCTGTAACTTGATAGTAGAGATGCAATGAAATTAAATTCCACCTGTGAAGTGAACGTGAAGTGGCCACTTCACATTATCATAATGATACGCGAAGTGGCCATTGAAAAGTGCTCACTTCACTTTGTTATTATGACTTCACATTGTTATTCCACCTTAACGCGAAGTAAGGCGGAATGACAACAATACAGGCACTTTAGGCAGCCCCACACATCACATGGCTTACAGTACTATAAGTCACATGCTTTAGCCAGGCAGGAAGGAAGTGAGTCATACAAGAGATACTTTCACTTTCTCCTTTGCAGCGGTAGAAAGAGGAAGCATTTTGTGTAGGAGAGTTTGTTAATTAGTTTCTTTCTTGAGCAAATTCCAAAAACCCAAAAGCTTTTTTAAAAGCTAATTCTATAGTTTTTTTTGTACTGTTTTGTCAGTTCTTTTTGGTGACTGATTTCTTTGTTTTATAAGTTTTGGTGTGTGTGTGTGTGTGTGTGTGTGTGTGTGTGTGTAGTTGCTTGTTGCGTCGGAAAGGGAAGGAGTGCTTTTTTGTGCAATGGACCAGGGAGAGTATGTGGCCCATGGCTGGAGGGGAGTGCGCACTCGTGGAGATCTTAGCCAGGTGGGGTTGTACCACTCCAGACTCTTTGGTCCTGCCCTCCCCACTCTGGAAGCAGCAGCACCACCAGTGCCACTGCCACATCCGCCAAGTCTGCCACCACCACCACCACGTCCACAGCAGCAGGTGAAGCCCCAGGAGCATGACCATGCTACCAGCACTACATCTGCCCCTCCTGTGCCTGGTTCCCCCCCCGCAGCTCCCCAGTTTGGCAGTTTTTTAACTGTGTCGCGGGGGACAGCAGCCTTGTGGTGTGTCTGCTTTGTGGTGTGCAGGTGCGCCGTGGCCCCCGGGGGACACATCTGGAGACTGGGGCCAGTGCACACATATGCTGAACCGCCACAAGGTGGAGTGGCAGGCTGCCACTGAACGAGCCAGGCCTCCACCTGCTGGCCCTTCTGTGGCAGTGGCAGAGGGTGCTGCTGTTGTGCATCGCCGCAGCAGGAGGAGGGCCACAGTAGCAGCTGCTCCACCACTGACCTCACCACTGCCACAAGCACACCGTCACCAACACCACTACCTGGTTTTCCCCCCTCGACCCCACAATGCCTGCAATGCAGGCAGACATAGCACCTTTGTGGGCTGAGGTGGAGGAAAATAATGAGAGGGTGGGTGCTGTCCAGCAGCAAGTGGAGCAGATCGAGCAACACCAGATACAGATTGTGCCGATGCTACATCTGCTGCTGGAACATCAGGGGATCCCCCATTAGCTTTTTTTTTCAGCACACCTCCCTCCTCCCACTGCTGTAGTGTTTTGTCTTTTGTTTATGTTTAAGAAACAGACAGTTGGAAGGCCACAGTATTAGTTTAAGGAAGTGGTCAGTAACAGGAGGTCCGCCCGCCAGAGTTTACCCTCCAGTTAAGCCTTTTAAGTATGTTGAAGCGTTTTTCTCACGCCGCAACATACTTTATTTTAATAAAGAAAAGTCAGTGACTCAGAAGTATGGCGGACGCTATGGGGGCTCCATTATGCATAAAGGTGCAACAGCGACACACCATGCACTTCAATATAAAAGTATTGAAGCGCATGGTGCGTCTCCACTGCACCTTTCCTATACACATAATGGAGCCCCCGTAGCGTCCGCCATACTCGGGTCGCTGACTTTTCTTTATTAAAATAAAGTATGTTGTAGCGCAAGAAAAATGCTGCAACATACTTAAAAGGCTTAACCAGAGGGTAAGCCTCGCAGGGAGCAGGAGCTCCTGTTGTTGACTGCTTCCCTTTAAATATATACATACACATGCAGTCATACATGCTCCTTATTGCTCTGTTATTATAATCCAGTGCCTCAGTAATGTTTACTTTCTGTTGTGGAGTGGTTGTGGAAAAGCTGGTGTGAGCAGTGCAAGTATGATGTGCTAAATTGCATGTGTGCAGTCAGTGTTGTTTCTGTGTGTGTGTGTGTGTGTGTGTGTGTGTGTGTGTAACATCAGACATTGTGCAGCTTCTTGCAAAGATATATTGCTGACTTGTTGCAGTGTTTATGGTATAAAGAATAGTGATAAGAATAACATATATTTTTATTGTCACCATCGTCATCAGCGGACTAAGTGATACGATATTTTTTCAGAGGTGTCTGGCCAGAGTGCAACTTCATCACATAATGCACACATTACTTTTAGGAGAGCATGTGTTTTTTGTGCTTTGATCTCCCAAAGTCATCTGTGCACTGTGAGTGACTGAGGTTCACAGTGACCTGCTACCTCTGAAAAAAATATCATATCACTTACTCCGCTGGTGCTGATGGTACAAATAAAATATATGTTATATATTCTTTCTTAACTTTATTCTCGAGATACTGCAAAAAGTTACACCATATATTAGAGGTAAAACTGCATCGCAGTTAGTTGTTCCACAGTGACAAGTGAGGATTGGGTTAGGTTGAGGCCCCTTGACCCTCAGAGCCACCGGCATTGGCGGCGATTGGGCGATTACAGCCCTAACTGTCACCCCATCACATGTAAAGCAGCAGAAGTATAGAGAATGGGGTGAGAGTTAGGACCGACGACCCCAATGCACACCCCAATGCCGGGTTGAGGTGCGCTATGGGTCCGAGGGGTTTTCAACCCAACACCGAATTTCCTCACTTTTGTCGCTGTGGAACAACCCTAACTAATGCATTAAACTGAGTTTTTTGACTCTAATTTCCCTTCTTTTTGAGAATGATAACGAGAAATAGTGAATGTAATGCAGCAGCGGGAGCGCGGGGCCCTCCCGCCACATGATGTCTTGTGACATAGTAACAGGAACAGCAATGCAAACAGAAGTGATAACAGTGGCGCACATGGTAATGCAAGCGCAAATGACAACAGAAAGGGGTAACGCACACGGTGGATGAGACGGGAACGGTCGGCCACGTGATGTCTTGTCACATAGTGACATGGTGCCCGCAAACGGAAATGTCAATGGGCATGGTGACGCAAAGCGTAAACAAAAGACAAACAGTACTGTAGACAGAAATGGCAAAACAGAAACGCAAGCGGAAATGAAAACGCAAAGGATAACGCACATGGTGGCATACACGTGAACGGTAAGTGAAACGGGTACGGAACCGCAAGCGGAAATGGCAATGGTAACAATAGTGTAAGTGCACAGGCTGGTTTCCCCCAAAAGCTACATAGAGAAAGACAGTGAGTATAAAGAATGTATGCATAATAAGGGGTCTCGGAGCAGAAAATGAGGAGTTGGAATACTAAATAGCGATATCTCAGGAACCGTACGACGAGAAAAAATTTTTAAAGTCATATGATTTATGATTTTCCGGCTAGTTTTGTACTTAGACCCCTAAGTATTTTTCCCGACAAAAGTCCGTGAATCGCAGACTGCTTCCGGAGATACGGCCCTGAAAAGGCGCGCTAACGCTGGAATGTTATCCTATGAGAAAACAAAGAGAAGTTCAGAGTGCCATAACTTTGCTTCCTGTAATATTTTTTTCACCAAACCAGTGAAAGGCACATCTGTGGGATGTTGGCTGTGTTCCTGTAAATTTCAGTCCAAAAGACCAAACCGTTATTTGGCAGCAGGGTGCCAAAGGATTCTGTCATATTGGCGCCGAATGTTATCCTATGGGAAAACCGCTAACTTTGGGTGGCCGTAACTTTGCCGCCATGTAATATTTTTTCAATACAGCACTGAAAGGCACATCTGTGAGATGTCATCTGCTCTTCCAAATTTCAGCCCAAAACTCCCAACCGTCTCTTTGCAGCGGAGTGCCAAAGAATTACTGTTACTTTGGGCATAGTGTCTGTACAGTGTCGCACTTGAGTAAAGCTTTCGCAAAAATTTACACTTTCATGAGTGCGACACTACTTTATGAAGTACTTTTCCAGAAATCTGAAAACATATTTCTGGGGTGTTTTACCCCAAAATAAAGACATGGCTAGCATCCTCAGGGCCGACTAGGTGAAAACAAAAGAATTAGGTTGCTAGAGGGTCTCAATTTTAAATGCCAAGCATTTTCTGATCACTAACTGAAAACAAGATGGCGGATTTGCGACAGTAACAGGGCCATTTGCGACAGTAAAAGTGCATTTGCAACACTGTCGAACTTTTGTTAACTTTTCCCATTGACTTATAATGGGAAATTGTTTTTTGAATAACTTTTGAACCGTTTAATATTTTTTCATGAAATCTTCGAAAGGCACATCGGGGATCCCGGCCGCACGTTCCCTGAAGATTTCGGGCCGGTCGTGCAAACCGTACGACCTGTAGGCGCGACCGTAGAATTCCAGAAAAGCGTAAACGCGCGCGCAGATCACGCTTAATAATTCCGCAACCATATACCCGACTGGTACGAAACTTGCCAGATCCCAAGGCCTATGGTTCTTGATCGTGTATTCCAAATTTCAGGCAAATCCGTACAACAGTTGCAAAGTTATTAAGGTGCAAAGTTTTGGGGTTTAACATAGAAATGGTTCCTCAACCCTAACTGTAGTGCTACCATAATTTGCATAAAGCTGGACAATGTCTGCACACACAGGAAAGAACACCGACGGCACACATGCAGTTGAGCACAACATATTTGCACTGCTCAGTTATGCTTTTAGTGAAACTCTTCAAATCACGAGTCCTGACACAAAGTAAACATTACTGAGGTTGCAGAAATATTTCTTTTTTGAAATAGACATTAAAACAGTACTGCAACAATCTGGTGAAAATTTTGACCTATACTTTTTATGCTATTTTACATTACCACTTTACTTACCTCTTGATTTGTATGATACCATTATTTCCAGTATTTGAGTCTGCTTTAGAAATTTTTTTTCCATGTCTGAAATAATAAAAGGAGCACTTTTAATACAGTGCAGACCAGGTCTTCATCAGTATTTTCTGCTGTTTTCTCCATCAGTTGTTATATATTACTTATGTTGTAAACTTAACAATTATGCAGCAGGCAGTGTTTTATGACCTCACAGAATGGGAGGGCTTTAAGCTCTAGGTTCAATGGGTGGAGCAACAATGTCACTCCCCATCTAGCTTTAAAGGTCCTAACATCCTGGGTCTCCTCAGGATTTTTTTAGTTGCAGCCGGAGCGCTGCTCTTCTGCTCTCTGTTTGGCATCCTACATCATTTTCGTCCCTTTGCTAAGGCAGCAGCCTCCGCCGCAGGATAGTTTCATCTCTGTTTTTCTAGTTCCGTCCTTTTCTTTTGCCCCTAGCTGTTTGTCTGGATGCTTTTGTCGCTCTTCTCTGGTGTCTGCATTGCTCTCTTCCCATTCCCCAGTTTCTCTCCCATTCCCCTGCCCCATTCTCTCCCAGCTTGAGCCTGCCTTCCTTCCTCACCTGCTTGCTTTTACCACTGCTGCTTGTTTCCATTGCCTCCCTCCCCACCTCGCTTCTTCTCCGTGCTGAATCACTCATGATTTTCCCTCACTTCGTGCACCCATTGTACCCTCCTGTTTCCGGCTTTGCCTACCTCAGGCCTCCTACCGCTGCTCCTCTGGGTTTTGTTTGGATCATCTACTGCAGCTGCTGGCTAGGCTGCTCCCACCTCAGTTTGATCGCTCTTTCTGGCCAGTGTGCTTGCCGTCCTACTCCAGTGTTGGGTACTTTCCTTTTCTCTACGTGGCAGCGCATCCAGGGGATCTGAGTCGGGCTGCAATCCCGGCGTACTGCCGATGGCCGTCATGTTATTTTTGAATGCCATCTGTCTTTTGAACTAACGCTTGAACCAGTGGTTTGGTTTGGTTAATGCCGTACTGTGCACATCGAGTCTGGACATGCCTCCTAATATCCTGCTATTCCCTGCTCAGCTACCCTGTATCAGGCATTTGGGTACTCTTTGCTTCTGATCTCATTTCCCCAGGCTCCTCATCATTTGCTGCTGTTGCTTTATTCATGAATCCCTCCTGTTCATTTGCTTGTTAGGAGATGGAGTCCCCTTCCTGTGTATTTTCCGTACCTCTCAACCTCATGCTTCCTGAATCGGGACAGGCTTATAAAAAAAAAAAAAAATAATAATTTATAAATACTGGGGACTAGGACCCCAGATCGGGACCCATCTGGAAATCTAGTACTGTTTACTCAGGAAGCTGATAGCGTAAAGGGTTTTGTGTTAAGATGCCTTTTCTGAAGCATACATGTCTGTTGCTTTCATGTTTGCCATTTTTGTGCTTTTGATCCCACTGTTCTGTCACTAGCCCACGACTTTTATGAAGGACAGAGGAATAATCTGCAGCTAAAATCAGGGACATCCCTGAAAACTCGGGACTGTTGAGAGGTATGCATTTTCATGCTGTTTCCTACGTTCTCTGTTTCCTGCCTGTGTTGAACTCCCACAATACCTTTCTCGTCATTTGCCTACTGCCGTTGACATCTCTTATTCGTCCCTGCTGGAGTCCTGTTCTCCTTCGCTGACCTCAGGTTCTCTGTCCAACCTCTGGGTCCATTCATTTACATTGCTTAATCATGCATGCCTCTCCTTGGATCAGTTGAGTGCTCTCCCTTCTTCCTTGTCCACTGCTTTCTTTGTGGTTTCCCCTACTGTATCTCTGTATATCCCCCTAGTCCATCTGGTGTCTGGGTGCCTACGTCTGGTTCTCCTTCAGTCCGACCTTAGAGTCCATTTACCTACCTCCAAACATCTCAATCAGTATGCCTTGGCATGGTTCGCTGCCAAGTCTGCGCTATTCACTTGCTCTGTCTAGCCTGATATCGATATTTCTTTGGGCATACCTATCATGGATCATATACCCCCTAATCCGACTTGCCCCTATTCAGATCTCATCCCGTACCTGCTGGGTCCGATGCTACCCTACTGACCTCCCTACCGTCCATCATTTCATACCTTGCTTTCCACTACCTGCCTTCATGGCATCAATCCCTCATCGTACCTCATCCATTCAAGTTCCTTTCCTCAGCCTAGCACTTATTCTCGTCCTGACCGTCGTGGATTCTTTCCACTCATGGCTTCCCTCCTCATCGTACATCATCTGATTTGACTTCCCTTGGTCTCTGTCCTGAGCTTGCCCTCTGGTTCACATACCCTCTGGTTCCTGACATGCCTTCTCGGCCTCGGCGTCTGCCTCCTTTTGAGGATCATCATTGTTCGTATTGCTCCTTAGAGCATGATACCCTCATTCAATTTCTTTTCAAGTTCATTCCCGACTCCTCTTATTCCAATTCCGTACCGGCTCTTCAAGATTCACTCCACTTTCGTGGCATGCTATCGACATTTCTTTTGGGTGTACCTACCATAACTCCTATGCCATCTATCAACCATGCCATCCTGCCACATGTATAGAATTCATAACTCCAGTCATATCGACTTCATAAACGATTGAGTTCCTAACTCCAGTCATCATTCATTCCACTTTACCTCATGATTTATTAATTTACATCACTTACTTGAACATTCCTATCATGGAATCCTATGCTACCTCATCGACTACAACCTCAGGGTCTCATAATCGTTCATATCGCATAATCAAGCATGCCTCTTCAACCTCTGTCTGCTCACTCGCATCACTCACTCAGGCCAGTATGCATCATCATCAGTCTTCTCATCAGCACATCTGGAATCTCCTCACGTGCATATCTGGATACCCCTTGCTCCTCTGACTTCTACATGGATTTACTCCCTCCCATTGACAGACAGTTTTCATTGTTGCCTAATGTTCCTTCTTCGATCTGCACGCAGCCTCATGTTCCCTCTTCAATCTGTTCTCTCTTTTGGGGTTTTTCCCAATTCCATCATTCATTTATGAACCATTCTCTTTACCAACATACGTCCTCAAATCAAACGTCATCAGCCTGGAGGGAAGGCGACCTAGGCCCTGGATCCCCAGAGGTTTCCTCCTTAAAGAGGGTTTTTCCTCTCTTCTCCTCTGTGCCAATGGTCATAATATTAGTTAGTTAGTGCTTTCTTCTCATTAGTTAGTTAGGTTCCGCTGTTGGATGGAGGCGGATGGTGGCCCCGGCCTTCCCCTCTCTCCTAGGAAGTTAGCCTTCTTCACAGAAAATATTAATCATCTCGCCTCTTGATGCTTGACATCTTTAGGTATTCTTTTGGGCTTCTTCCCTAACCTACCTTTAGCCAATGCATTCATTCCCGGCACCTGTAGGAGGGAACCCTCCTCTAGGGTTCCTTGCGTCGTGCCCCTACAGGGTGGTATATCCCACAGATAGAGAGGCGGAAAGCCACAAAGCAAATCAAGTCACACAAGCATCATCACATATCCAGTTGCGTAAGCACACTGAATGGGAGGGCTTTAAGCCCGAGGTTCAATGGACGGAACAACAACGTCACTCCCCCATCTAGCTTAAAAGGTCCTAACATCCTGGGTCTCCTCAGGTTTCTTTTTCGTTGCCTACCATCCACCCCTCCTCCTCCAGCGGCTTGTCTCTCTTACCTGTGGGCTTCTTCCTAACCTACCTTTAGCCGATGCATTCACTCCTGGCACCTGTGGGGGGAACCCTCCTCTAGGGTTCCTTGAGTCGTACCCCTACAGGGTGGTATATCCCACGGATAGAGAGGTGGAAAGCCACATAGCAACTCAAGTTACACAAGCAGCATCACTTATCCAGTTGCGTAAGCACATTGAACAATATTTATTAAAAAACAGCTGCAAATAGTCATGAAAACCTGGTCAGAGTCATATCAAAAGGTGTGCACCTTTTTTTTTTCAGACATAAGAAAAAGTAGTAAAGCAGAAACAAATTGTGAAAAGAAGGGTATCATACAAGTCCAGTGGTAACTAGTGGCTGGCAATGTAAAACAGCACAAAAAAGTATAGGTCAAGATTTTCACCACATTGTTGCACTGCTGCTTTAATTTATAATTTAAGTATGACATCATGTACTCACAATCACAACACACAAAATGTAACTGTCTTGTGTCCAGAAACTTCCCAAGTGCTGAGGAAGTGAAATGGGAGCATTACACCACATGCAAAGTCCCCCAGAATGTATTGCACAGTCACTCATGCGCGCAGTGGTCACACAGAGTCTCCAGAATTTTTCTGCATCCCCAAAATGCATCTGTCTTGTGTCCAGAAAGTTTACATACTCTGTGATGATGATGTCATGATGCACAGTGTCTTGCCAAACCTTGTGAAGGAGGGATAACACAACATGAATCCATTTAGTGTTCTGTCGGAAATGATGACCATGAGAGAACTGTTGCTGGTCCAAAGTGTGCTGTGATTCCTCTGAATGCAATGCGATCACCTCAACCGGATGGAAGAGTGCCCTATAGTAGCCTTGGTGAGTTGCTATATATATATATATACTGTGTGTATATATATATATATATATATATATATACACACACATACATACACACACACACATACACACATATATAGAAACATATATATGTATTTTCTAGGTGGGGGTTGACATACAGTATATAGACATATACTCATTGTATTGTTTTGTATCACAGGTAACACATACTGTTCGTGAGCACATTCCATGCTTGATGAGAAATTTTGGCATTGAAATTGGAAATGAAATAGTCTCAAGCCAACGAAGATAAGTATTTTTTTTGAGGAGGGGTATATTTGCAAGTACGCCACATTAATGGTTTATTATTTGGTTACTTCTTCACAGTTTTCATCTGCATCCTTCTCCAATCTGGTAATGATGGTCATCGATTGAAATGACTTATGCATGTTGCATGTCTGCGCCAGCTCGGGGCCTGATGCTGAAGAAGTTCTTTGATAAGGCAACTACGACACAACAAAGCATCTGGAAGTTTCCAAAAAAAGAAATGAAGGACTATTTACAACTTGATTGCAGCAGTATGACATTGGCCCAGATATTCAGAAATGTGCCAAAGGCCAGCGCAAGTCCGGCGCAGCGCAAATCCGATGTGCAGTGGTGCAACAGGAGCCATATTCAGAGGTTGCACCCGCCGCACTGCGCCAGCGCAACCTGACTGAATATGGCATACAAAGCATGGTGCACCAGGCTTGCACTATGGTGCACCAGGAGTTGCGCCCATGGCATAAGCACAGCTGCACCATGACACAGAAAGAGAAGCTCCAGCAACTGTGGGAGCACAGCAGCAGAGCAACGGGGGGGGGGCACGGCACAGAGAAGAGACCCAGGGACAGAACCAGGGAAGCACAGTGAGAGACCACCAGAGGCCACCACCAGTAGGGCACACACAGGCACCCTGACCCCCCCCAGAAAACAACAGTGGTACAGACAGTAGGCAACAGGAGGTGCCAATGGCCAATGGAGGGTCACTAAGGAACCCCCTGAGGCTGCAGGCCATGCCCCCACATACCCAGACCAGAGCAGGCCACACCCAGGACCACGCAGCCAAGCACACGCCACACAGGCGGCCCACACAGGAGGCACGTAGCATGTCAGACCACATGGGACAGGCCTCACAATGCCAAGGAGGGACCCCAACACAGTGTGTGGCCAGTACCCAACCAAAGACCATGGCTGTGTGCCATCACCATGCACACACCTGCCACACACCCCTGACAGCTGCCCCATGGGCACCCCAAGGCATAGCCACCAACTGAGAGGAGGGACACCACCACAGTGGGACACACCACAGCACACAGCAGTGAACCACAGAAGCACAACACACGCCCCGACACATGCATACCACACGGACAGGCACTAGGCCACTGCAGCATGACTCCTCATGCCACCTGCAAAGCAGACACTGACACAGGCAGGTAAGTCAAAATAGATATTTTGCAAATAAACTATATACAGCAACAAGGGGATGGAAAAGAGTAGGAAAGCGAGGGAAGGGGACAGGGAACAGGGATTGTACAGTGGGATGGGGGACTGTAGGGGGAGGTACAGCAGGGGAAACAGGGGAATGCTGGGGCCCATTCACCAGCAGCCATGGCCTGCCACCCCTTGGCACCCTCGCCGCCTCCTATCCTCCAGAAGCATGCAGTGAACCTGCGGGACAGACTCCATTGTTGTTGAGGTAATTAGTATCAGCTGCTGGAGCAGCCTGCAGTAGATGGGCCTTCATCTCCGTCGATGGACACCTATGACAAGAGACAGGACAGGCGATCAGTGCAATGTCCCAAAGAACCATGCCCACCCACAGCGCACAATGGGGATCGGGAACACAAACACCCCTGGTGAGCCCGTACCGACCACCCACAAGGTGGGTGGGCCAACGCCTGCCAGCAACGCAGCACACCACGACACTGCACAGAGGTGGTCCCCGCCGCACAAAGACCACCCGACTGCGCAATGACTGTCACATGACACAGTGCACTGGCAGCACCACAGCAACGTCAGTGGCAGCCGGGCGCACTCCTACCCCCACCAACAGCTGGCACACATGTCCAATGGATGCACCACAGTGGCAAGCACCAAGCACAGTGCGATACGCACAGCTGCCATGGCACATGGCACAGGTGGCCATGCCCACTCCCACCCCCGCCACCCCCATGTAATGTGTGTGAAGGACCATGACAGTGCCTTTACTGCTTGTTTTGTAATGCTTCTTCTGTATTTGTTTACCCTCCACCCCTTGTAACCGACGTGGAGCCTTTGCAAAAGAGTCTGTGACTCAAAGGATTGTAATTCCGATTATATTCAATAAATAAATAAATACCTGCTCTCCATGGCCCCGCTGGTGCCGGAGCAGCTCCTGCGCCACCTCCATGGCCCGCTGCGGCCTGCCATCCTGCCGCTGCTGCCACTACCCTCTGGCGATTCTCAGGCCCTGGGAATGTAACAGATAGGTACACAGCAATAAACATCCACAGCAGCTGCCCACCACCCCCACACCTGTGCACAGGGTGAGCCCCTCCCCGACACATCCCGCACAGCTGCATCGCAACACAAGCAGTGGCTGGAAATGTCACCCTGTGATGTGCATGATGGCAGTGCACTGCTCCCCAGGGCATGCCAGGCAGCCTAGTCAACACCACAGTACAGCACCAGGGCACACTTGCAATATGGGCCTACTCACCTGGCTGTGGCACAGCCCCATGCCTGGCATGCGCTTCAAGCCTCCTCAGGCGCTCTGGGTCCCTCCATCCAAGGTCAGCATAAATGTGGCAGCACTGCTCCCCCATCCTGGCCACCCCAGTCTGCTGCTGCAGTGTGGCAGCAATCCCCTGCCACACCGCGACCCTGGGCTGCTGCATGGGCACCTGGCCAAACAGTTGTGGGCATGGGGCTGGATACAGGTGACCAGGTTGACCAGCTCAACCTGTGTCCAGATTGGTGCTTACAGTGACCATCACTGCATCATGCTGCGATACGAAGCCAGTAAGCAAAATGGCGGCAGTAAGCACAAGTGGCCACGACATGCGCCAGATGCGCAATGCGAGGGAAATAGGCAGTGTACACTCATCACTCAGTCTCGGGGATGCAAAACATGGGCGTGGCTAGAAGGGGTCACCAGGTGAGGGGAAATGACTCAGGGGTCAGGGGTCAGAGCAGGGAGTCAGGGGTCATCCGCCTCTGCGCAGTGCGCACGTGTGCGATAGCAGGCCTGGCACATCATGTGCCATGTCCCCATCGTGCAGTCGGCGCACAGTTCGCGACAGACACCATGATACCATTCAGCACATGTGCACTGTAGGCCCACGCACAGCGCATGCATGCACACTGCGCCATGACTTGCTCCAGAGCAGTCTCATTGCGCACGGAGCAGAATCGTGATATTCAGACGCCACATGCGAATGAGCTCATCAGCCAATGCATGGTGCCCTGGGGGGCATTAGCATTGTGCCAAAGCTCATTTGCACGTATTGCGCTATATAAGCGCCACAGAACAGTACAGGCCATGGACCAGTATTGCATCCTTTCAGGGTAAGTTGTGCATGCCGCTGCAGCTCACTGGGAGCAGCTTGCACAGCAGGGTGGGACGGAACAGGGTGATGCTGCCACTGACACACTGTGCTGTCCATGTCCACAGGAAGCAACATGTCGGAATGTGAGGAGGGTGAGTAGCATGGGGCTGCTCGCAAGCGCAGGCCCAATTTCACAAAGACAGAGACAGAGGCCCTGTTTGATACCTTCCTTGACAGGGAGCACTTGTTGAGTGGTGCCACGGGCACACCATAGGCCAGGGCTGGTGCCTGGGAGGAGGTGGCGGCATGCGTAAACCAGCAGGGCAGCCACCAGCGGTCAGCGCAGGAGTGCAGGAAGAAGGTGAGCACGGACAAGAGGTGCATCAAAGAGAAGGTGGCGGCCATCCGTGCTGCCCGGAATGCCACCAGAGGGGGGCCTGCAGATGCGCCACCGCTCACAGTGCAGGAGGGGTTGGTAGCAGCCACCATGCACCACAGTACAGTGGAGGGTGTGCCTGGCTGTGGATTCCAGACAGGTGGCAGCCCATCACTGCATGGTAAGTATGTCAGCCACGCACAGCTGGGGACGTGGATGTTGCATACACGGCCATGCTGGCGTGCATGCATGTCATGTGCATGTGTGCGCACCCACATGTATGCCATGCTGCAGGACACATGCAGTGGCAGTGTGGGGGGCACATGTGGGCAATGCATCGCTAACCCGCCTTTCTTTCTCTTGCAGCACCAGCACACCTCCGTGCAGATGATGGGGTGGCGGCAGTGGCAGCAGCCGTGGCCACAGGACGGACCAGCCTTCCACCTCCACGGGCATCCGGGGGCCCAAAAGGCTGCAGCTCACCACCATTGTGCAGGCGGATGTCCTGGACCTGGGGTTGGATGAGTCCCTGGATATGTTCCTGCAGGATGCTAGCCTTGGTGTCCTGTGCGCAGAGACACAGATCGGGGCCGGGTCCGACACCAATGACGATGTCATGCTCATCCTGGACAGCATGGCCACCGTTGTGGGGGAGACACCCCTGCTGGCCACTGACACAGGCAGCACGTCCAGTGCCCTGCCAGCAGTGGAACAGCTGCCCGCCACCACTGTGGGCGCAGTGGTGTGTGCTGCCCTGGCTGTGCCCTGCAGTGGAGATCGCGCAGCCGCACAGGCGCTGGGTGGCGTGCAGCGGCTGGATGGGTGACAGCAGCAGGCTGCAGGTGCCACCGGGCAGCCGGACACAGGGTCTGATGCTGGTGCGCCTGCCGTACCCAATCCCCCTGCAGACCCCACTGTGCATTGCCCACCAGAGAGGGGGGCTGTGCAGCATGGCCGGTCACCACTTGGGGATCAGCGACTGGCCCAGGACACTGACCTACTGGCTGAGCACATCCGTTTGCTGTGGATGTCCATTCAGCAACAGGTGCTGCTTGCCACTGGGGTGTGCGCACTGCATGCAGAGGTGCGCCAGTTAGCCGAGCAGTGGGAGAGGGGCACTGCAGAGATCCTAGCAGGGATGCAGCACATGCAGGAGGCCACGACTGCATCCCTGGATTGCACTGCCACTGCGATCTCGGATGGCATTGAGCTGCTGGCTGCCACAGTGCATGGCCAGGCACAGATAACCCCCCACAGTGCACTTTCCACCCCGAGTACCCGGCTTCAGGTGACCCCAGAGCAGTCGATGCCGGGCTCTGATGTTGGCATCCCAGGCACGCCCGGGCTGGGCTGTTTGGGCACCTTGACACCTCAGCACGGTCGCGTCCCACGGTTCCACCCTGGGGCAGATGCACCCCGCCATGGCTGATACGCATCCTGTGGTTGCCGAACGGCATGGCGCAGCTGCCTCGTGGCCGCGGGTGGTGGGCCAAGTGATTCGTGCAGTAGACCTGATGTGCGGGCCGCCCCACCTGAGGTCTGCAGCTGCTGCCCAGTGCGCACATCAGCAGTGTGTGTGCCTACCACTGGTGTGGCACCTGTTTGTCGCACCACATGCTGCCTGTGTGCATGCTTGCCCGGCCACTGGGCCATGTGGTGTGGGCATGATGATGGCAGTCTTGCACCAGTTGTGCCTGTGCACCGGTGCGATGCATCTGATCCACGCCACATACTCACGCCCGTGTGTGTGGGTGCGTGTGTGTCTGTGTGGGGAGCTGTGAGAGGTGCTGTGTGTGATTGTGTGCCCCTGTCTCCCCTACCCCTGCTTCACGCCTCTGTGTGTACATGCCCAATGCCGTGCACACCCCTGTATGTGTGCTGTACCTGTTTGTGCGGCCCATACATGTGTATCACACCACCTACCTGTGTGCACCATAGTGCTCCTGTGCAATGGTGTCCCAGTGTCATCTCACCTGCTGTTGCAGCCGGGGATCCCTCCTCCCAGGTTGTGGCTGTCCATCTCCCTCTGTCCCATTGCCTCTGTCGTCCCCACTACTGTCACCCTCATCAGCCTTGACAGCTATCCCATGGTCAATGGCCATGTTATGCAGTATGCCCCGTGCTTTCAGCATGCCAAAGACTCGCTCGATGATGTTGCATGTGCCTCATTGTAGCTTTCCTCTGATGGGGACGATGGGTGCCAGTAGGGGGTGAGCAGCCAGGGCCGCAGTGGATAGGTGCTGTCCCCTGTGTGGATAATGACATGGTTAGCCCTCTGCTATTCTATGCTGCATCCCTTGCCTGTCCATGGTGCCCACGCCACCATGTACACCCTGCCCTCCCCATCCCAAGGTATGCACTGCCCATCGCCCCTTGCCCGTGCCGTACTCACCCACTAAGTGACCCGTGGGAACGTTCCCACATTCGAGCCTGTGCCAGATGAACACATCATGTGCACTCCCAGGGTGTGTGGCGCAGACACTGATTATGCGCCCCGTGGCATCGCACACCTCCTGGCAGTTGACACTCGGGCTCCCCTTCCTGTTGATGTACACCACACCCTTGGAGCCAGGTGGCATGCGGATGCCCACATGGGTGCAGTCAATGGCCCCAATCACGCCAGGCATACATGCTACCCTGTGGAAGTTCCTGCATGGTTGCTGCACGCCTCCGCCTGTGTGCTGGGGAAACGGATGTATTCCAGCGCATCGCAGGTGCATAGCAAGAGGAACTGTGTAAGGAGGTGGGACGGGCCAACTGGGTTATGCCTGTGGTGTCCCCTGTTGGTCTCTGGAAGGTGCCCGCGGTGACCAGGCACATGACGGCTGTCACCTTTGTTTCCACGGACATGGCGTGGCTCCGTCTGGTGGGTGCCTGCATCTTCTCACTGCACAGCTCGCAGAGTTGCCTCATAATGGTCCTGTTCAGGTGGTACCCGACCACAATCTCTGTGTCACTGTACTGCTCGAAGGTGATGCGGGCGTGGTACCACCTGTGTTGGGCATACCGCCGACGGGCCCTTTCACTGCCACGCTGCTGTTCCTCCTGCCCCCTCACACCCCTCATTATGGCCTCCATCATGAAGGGCGCATTATCCATGGCCCTTGCTGTCCACTGTCCCCCGGGGCGGTTGGCTGCCGCTGGCTGTGTGCCACCCTGGTGCACTGCCTGGCAGTGTGTCTGTCTGTCTCTCTGACTCTCTCTGCCCCTGTCTCCCTCTTCAATGCCACCTCTGTCCCTCTCCCTCTGTGTCTGCCTTGATCTGTCTCTGTCTGTCTTTCTGTCTTTCTTTCCTTCTTTCTTTCTCTCTCTCTCTCTCACTCCCTCTTGCCTGGCACAAGTACTGTCTGTGTGTTTGCGCCCTGTATTTATAGGAACAAGTCTGCTCGGCACATCTTTGATTTGTTCCGCACTTGCGCCATGGTTTCACGGTTGAATATCCCACTGTGCTAGATATTCATGGGAATGCCCCCTGCACTTGTGCCTGCATTCATTATAGTTGCACGTTGGCGCAATGAGATTTGTGCTGCGCACTGGCTCCAGCTGAATATGGCTTCTTGGCGCAAGTCCGCACTTGCGCCGGCACAACTGCTTTGAATATCCGGCCCATTATGTTTAAGCCGTGGCTGTTCCACAAGTATCTGGATTAACACAGATAGCAAGCTGTCCCACTGCAATCATCAGATCATAACTGAATTTAGTACCAGGCTGTGTAACAAATACACTGTTTCAGTGTCCCTGCGTCTCAACACAAGTTACATTTCAAAATCACATCTTGTCAAGTAACACAACCTGGGTCCAACTTTTTCAACACTGTCATGGCTGCACAGCTGCAAATTTGGAATACAGTGCATGATATGTTGCAGAAATATTTTTTGTGACGTACATGTCACCTAGTTTATGGATCCTCAGTTGGATTTGTTGCACTCTTATGGAAAAAAAAAAAAGGAACAGATGAAAGAAAATTTATATACTTACCAGTATGGATTGGAAATGGATATTCCATAGGTTCCTGTAGACAGTACTGCTGCTGTACCATTGATACAGACCTTCAACGAAGGAGAGTCATTTGTTGTTAACCTGTAAAAAAACAAAATAAGTTGACCGTATGTGTTTGACCATTGCAGCTCAGAAAAGCAACAGAAAATAAAACACACAGCTAAAGGATGTTGAATAGCATAAAAAACATTAGTATACATACTCACTTTATAGTTTTAATAGTAAGAAGCCTTGTGCCTGTGGCTGATAGATGTGGCACGGTCAATGTAATGGAAAAACATTGTCACAATGACACTGGTGGTGGGTGCTGGTGGCCATAGCTGCGGCACATGATGACATTCCCTCTCACATCTTCCTGCATGTGGTGGTGCTGGCAGTGGCGAACAGCGGTCTTATGGTGGTGGTAGTCCAGGGGGACACATGGTCATATTTCCTATGGTGGCAGTGGAGAACAGCGGTTTTTGGTGGGGGTAGTTCGGGGGCCAGATATACTGTGCTCTGTCTTATGAGTGTGATGACGTGACATATGGAATTTGAGTCAGTATGAGTGGGAAAGTGATTTAACTTTATGAAAAAGAGAACATGTATAATACAAGACATGTGACAGCCTTTTAACCACTTAAGTTAAAACCTGCCAACATTAACCTCATCTTCATTCATCATCATCCTCTGAAAGAAAGCTGCCCTCGCAGTCTTCAATGTCTGAATTCGGACCATGGGGAAATTCTTTTCTCCACTGTGTTATCATCTACGTCAGTGGTAGGCTGCTTCATGCTGTCACTACCACCAGGATGATCCCTTTCTTCAATATCAGCAAAACCATGAGTATGCCAGAGTACGAATACAGAGGTTGCAGTCTGAGCTGGTATGTGCCTCTCATTCATTTTTATGAATGTCAGCAAACTGACTTTTGCAGGAGAGAAGTCTGTATGATGATCCTGAGCTATTGCATCTGCTGAGCTGAATACTCTCTCGACGCTCGACGCTCACACTAGAGCAGGGTTTTAAATAACTGATTAGCAGTTTTTGTCTTGGGACTATACTGACTGTACAGAAAGTATTTATATAGATTTTCTGGAAGTGTTGTGTTTGTTAAACACAGTGAGGCAAGAGCTATGCATTTTCACAAAGATTTAGCACTTTTATGAGCAAAACGCTAATTAATTTTTAGAGTTAAATAAATCCCTGCTAGAGGGTGGGCATGTCAGGTACTTCAGTGCCAAAGCGGTCAGCTCTGGCCATTCACTGACCTTTCCACTCCAGTATAAAAGGGGATCATCAGTGATTGACAGATGCCTGTTTTCAGACACATATGACTCAACCATTCACTGTGCTGCTCTAAGTCCAGTGGTTGATGCATCATCCACTTTTCCGGAACCATTAATGTCACAAATCCCCACTTGGGGCAAAGCCTCCCAAAGTGGGTTGACGTCAACCACTTTGGATGACAGACCACCTGGAACTGCAGTCTCCTTCCCCTTAAAGGATATGCTTGATACTCCTCCAGGTGCACCTTCAGCCTGATTACGCTGCTCAGGTTTGCTGACCTCGGCACATGACTTCTGTGCCCCATGGACCAAGCGCACCAGTTGCCCACTGACATTTTTTACCTGTTCGGGCCCGCCCTCCAGAACTGAGGCAATTCTACATTTGCTATTGCAAAGTTGTCACTGCACTGAATGCTCAAGATGTGACGATTCTGGTCGAATACTGTCAGCATGTGTTTCAGCAACACACTGCTAGCACTATCTCCAGCAACATTAAGGCTATGCTGTACATTCACCAATGTCTGCCTCAGCACCCGCAGCAGTGGAATTGATTGGCTAATGGAGGCAGACTCCCCACTCACTGCCTGTGTGGCATGTTCAAAAGGCCTAAAGGTTCTTATTACAGAGTCACTGTTCAGTCATCATAGACATGGAGGCCCCGGAACTGTAACGGCTAGTGTGCCTGACAAGATATTCTGAGATGGCTTTGTACTGTTCATACAATCTCTCTGCCATGTATAAATTGGAGTTCCACTGGGTGACAACTTTTAGCTTCAAGCGGTGCTGTGGGAGGTTGTTTCGGATCTGGAACTGCCGAAGTTGGTCACGGGCCTTTGCAGAGCGTGAAAAGTGAGAACAGATACGGCGTGCAACTGTCAGCATTTCCTTTATATCAGGGTGCTGCAGAAACTCCTGCACCACTAGATTTAAACAGTGGGCCACGCATGGAACCCGTAAAAAGCCACAATTCGTTGTGCATTTCACCACTTTGACCCATTGTCACTTGCTATGAACTCAGCTCTCAGGGACAGGGGGTTCAGCCACTTGTCAATTTCAGTCAGTACCAGGTCCAACATGTTTTCACCAGTGTGTGAACAGCTCAGATTGCACATAGCAATCGTTGCATGCTGTTGAATTCCTGGAAGATTGCTACCACGACACTCCACCTTACTACACTGATTATTCACATTATCAACAACACAAACAACCCCCTGCACCTGCGCTGAGTGTGCAGTTATACACAAATATGAACTCCCCGCTGTTTTGCCACTTGTCCACATATTCATACTTGAATGGAGAGGAGGAATGCTGAAGGGCATGTCTTACTGAGTCTGACACAGTATGGTACAACTCGGAGACAGCACGGGTCGAAAAGTATGTCCTGGATAGGACTTTCCATTCTGGACAGGCATGTGCAGCAAACCGCAGGAACCCAGAATTCTCCACAAAGGAGAAGGGCAAAAGATTGATTGCCAGCATTTCAGCTACAGCAGCATTAAGTTCATGTGACACTGTATGATTGGGTGGGTACTTCAGCTTATGCGAAAAAACACTTTGTAACGTAGGTTTTACAAACGTTTTACACGGGGTGTGATGACAAATGGTTCTGCTCTGCAAATCGTAAGGGGTGTGGTGTGAATGTGTGATGAAGACGGTTGCACAGGTGATGACAAACCCAGAAATGCAGTTATTTTCCCAGATTTAGCAACAGGGGTTGATGTACCACTTGCACTAGACATAATGATACTGCATTGACTACCACCACCACCACCAAAACTGCTACTCTCACCACCACTGGACAAGACTTCAAAATCATTCTGCTCTTCCACCGCATCATGCCTGTAGTAATCCTCTGCTGTTATTTCATCACTACTGCACACGTTTAATTTTCTACTTGACGCTACAGTCATGGAAGGGGATAACATGCTCGTTATGGATGATGACGAGGGTGCACGCCCCACTGTGGTACAGTTATTAGCTGCCATCTTGTGCTGAGTCCACAGTGCCATGTGCCTATTCTTAAGATGTGTATGATGTCCTGCTGTGCCTAGATGGCTCCCCTTTTTACCTCAACTCACACGCACATGGCAAACCTGTCAGATTACAACTTACTCATCATTTGCATCTTCCACAAAAAAATCCCAAACAAAGGATCTTGATGCTCTAGTTTTAACATGTCCCCCCTGATGATGCTCATTGGACTTCATTTTTTTAAGCCATGAAGTGAGAGGTGTGCTACATGATTTTTCAGGCAGGACACACTTGGACTGCAACTGACCACCATGACAACCTATCATTATTACTGGGTCATCATCAACTGAAACTGGTAAATCACAACTTTTTATTGGAGGGGGGAAATGCAAACAGACCCAGACACAGCCACCTTGAGGCTCTTGCAGTAGGTATTCACATATAGGACTGAGTCCCAGGCAGTCTGGAACAAGGAAAAGTACTCGGGAGGAGGATTGTCATCCAAAGCATGGAACCTCAGGCTGAACGGGTCTCATGAAGGAAGACCTTGTAGAACAGCCAACCCAAAGCCTGCTCTACGGCGAGAGGCAATGTCCAAACGGTAGTGTTTCGTAAAGGTATGGACAGAAGTCCAAGTTGAGGCTGCACAGATGTCTGCCACTGACACATTCTTGAAACAAGCCACAGAGGCAGTTACTCCTCTAGTGGAGTGACCTCTGACCTGACCCAGCAGGGTCTTGTTGTACTTGTCATAACAGAAAGTGATACAATGAGCCAACCTTTTTGATAGGCATTGCTTAGAGACAGCATTGCCTTCTCTTTTGTAAGCAAAAGAGACAAAAAGCTGATCAGTTTTCCTGAGATCCTTAGTCCGAGTGGTGCAGTATCTCAGCATTCTGTGAACATCCAAAGTATGCAAGAGGTACTCCCCTTGATTGGAATGTTATGTAGAGAAAGCAGGTAGCTCAATGGATTGATTCAGTGTAGATTTAGCCACCACCTTAGGGAGAAACTTAGAATTGGTGCATAGAGCCACACGGTCCTTGTGAAAAATCAAATATGGGATTTTGCACATCAAGGCCACTAGGAAGTGTGTCTTCCAAGAAAGGAACTTTAAATCAGCTGTAGCTGCCGGCTCGAAGGGAGGCAGGGTAAGCTTCTCCAGAATGAAATTCAAGTCCCAAGGAGGGGCAGGAATGCGGATGGGGGGGTCTCAAATGGAGAACCCCTCTGAGAAAGGTCTTGGAGACTTCCAGCTGAGCAAAAGTCCCACCTCCAAAAGGAATATGGTAGGCTGAACTAGCAGCCATGTGGACCTTTAATGAGGAATGGCTGAGACCCAGATTGAAGAGGTGACACGTGTAGTCCAGGACTTTATTGGCTGGGCATGGAAAAGGTTCAAAGTCTTTTGAATTGGCCCAAATAGCAAATCGTTTCCATTTCATGGTATAGGTGGACCTGGTGGAAGGCTTCCTGGCCTCTACCAAGATGTCTGCTACAAAAGGAGAAACTCCGAGGCTGGCTTTAGCTACGTCTGCAGGAGCCACGCATGTAAACGAAGGGATTTGAGGCCTGGATAAACAAGGGTCTCCTGATCCTGGGTCAACAATTGTTGCGACAGAGGAAGAGGAAGTGGAGGTTCCTCTGAAAACTGTTGCAGAAGAGAGAACCAAACTTGCCTGGGCCAGAAGGGAGTGATGAGAATCATTCGACCTCCCTCCAATCTGAGTTTGTTCAGGACCCTCGGAATTAAAGGAATGGGAGGGAAGGCATAAACCAATCTGTCCCTCCAAGCAAGAGACAGAGCATCCCGCCAAAAAAATCTCTCTCCCTGGAGCGAGTGAGCAGAACTTTTGCATTTTGGGGAGAGGCAAAGAGGTCTATATGAGGTGTTCACCATCACTGAAAGATGTGGTTTATGACTTGTTGATCTAACTCCCATTCGTGGGACCTGGTCGAGGACCGACTGAGTTGGTCTGCCGGTGTGTTTTCCACTCCCGGAACGTGAACCACAGTCAAGTGAAGGTGATGTTGGGTTGCCCAATGTTAGACTCATCGCTTCCCAGCACAGAGAGCAGGAGCGTGTTCCTCCCTGCTTGTTGAGATACCAGACTATGCACATGTTGTCTGTATGTATGAGGAGATGACCAGGGAGGATGAAGGAATGTACAGCCTGAAGGACATAAAGGACTGCTCTCAGTTCGAGCACATTTATGTGCAGATTTTGTTTGAACTTGGACCAGCTGCCCAGAGTCCTGTGAGACCCTAGATGGGCACCCCAACCTTCTTCTGACGCATCTGTCATCAACGTCTGGGGGTCGATGCAGAAGTGAACTCCCAGGTATAGGTTCTCCTGAACCATCCACCATTGCAAGTCCCTGATCATGAGATCGGAAACTAGTACCTCTTGGTCTAGATTGTCCATGGTCTGGTCCCACTGCGACTGAAGTGTCCACTGAGAGATTCTCATATGGAGCCGAGCGAGTGGGACTGTCGGAATGGCAGCCGCCATTAGCCCGAGGAGGTGGAGGACTGACCTGGCTCCGACCCTCCTGCAACTGGACAGAAGATGGGCCTGAGTCTGAAGGGTGTCTACCCTGTCCGGAAGCAAAAAAGGCTTTGCCAGTGGTCTCATCCAGAATGGCCCCTATAAACTGGAGGTGTTGGCAAGGGACCACATGGGACTTGGCTTGGTTGATGGTGATACCCAGGCTGGAGAAAACCTGCAGGGTAAGGGAAAGGGAGTGCAGGAGTTCCTCCCTGGATGGGGCCACCAGGAGCCAGTTGTCCAGGTATGGGAATACCTGAACTCATTGGGTATGCAGGTGGGCTGCTACCACCAACAGGCATTTGGTAAACATTTGGGGGGCAGAGGAAAGTCCAAATGGGAGGGCTTTGAATTAGTAGTGGTCCCCCTGAAAGCAAAAACAAAGGAATTTGGGGTGGGAAGGGTATACTGG
Source organism: Neoceratodus forsteri (assembly GCA_016271365.2). NCBI lineage: Eukaryota > Metazoa > Chordata > Ceratodontiformes > Ceratodontidae > Neoceratodus > Neoceratodus forsteri. The sequence goes on from CM057459.1 coordinate 1,466,636,846, forward strand.
GATATGCAAGTAGGCATCCTGCACGTCCAGAGCACATAGCCACTGTCCTTGCCGAAGAAGAGGTAGAAGGCTCTGCAAGGAGAGCATTCTGAAGCGTTTGTACTCCACAAACATGTTCAGGGAGCTGAGGTCTAGGATAGGCCTCAGATCTCCCATCTTCTTTGGAACTTGGAAGAAATGGGAATAATAACCTGTTCCCCAAAGATGGGTGGAACTGGCTCTATCACCACCTTCAAGAGATGGGAGATGATTTCCTAGGACCAGAGGAAGATGTTGCGGGAGTAAGACCACTGGGGGTCTTCGGGTGGTTTCTGCAGAAACTCTATTGAGTGTCCTGCTGATATCAACTGGAGCACCCAAGAGTCTAATGTTATCCTCTCCCAACCTGGCAGATGGGAGGAGAATCTCCCCCTTACTGGTTCCTCTGGAACCTCCAGAGGCAATGGGAGAGGCAGGGAGTCAGGAGGTGTGGGGCAGCGCAGCAGCCGAGGCTCCCATGGCTTTTTTGCTGGGGGAGTCTTGGTTGCTGGAGGGGCCCAACGTTTGTTGGCCTGTTTGCCCTGTGGTTTTTGTCTTTGTTGGTTTTGTCTATGAAAAGGATGCTGTTGCCCTTGAGGGGGCCTGTACATAGAGTTGACAGACTTGAGTACAGTGCTTTCTCCTGCAGTTCGGTAATGATGTCCTTGACATCACCCCCGAACAGCACTGAACCCCTGAAGGGAGCATCCTGGATAATAGATTGCACTTCAGAGACCAAACCTGACACGTGGAGCCAGGCGTGACGCCGTAGGTCTACAGCGAAGGCCAAGCTCCTGCCAGCTGTGTCCACTGCATTGTAAGTGGCACGAAACATATGCTGACTGGCCGAATGAGCAGAACGGACAAGATCTGCCACATCCTGCTTAGTCTGTGACTCAGGAAGGGAGTCTAATTTAGATTCCACCAGACTAAGGATGGTCTTCTGAAAATCCCAATATGTGCCACATAGTTAAGGGCCCCTCATACCAAGGGTAGAAGAGGAATAGATCTTCTTCCCATATTGGTCCAGAAGCTGTGATTCCTTATCAGGCGGAGATGAGCTGAGGTGTTTGGGATTTGCGGAGCGGCCGTGAGCGGCGCTGATGACAACCTAGTCCTCCTTGGGGTGGAGGCTAAGGAAGTCTACACCCTCAGGAGCCTGATATAACCTGTCCGCCTTCTTCAGAAGGAGGGCTAACGCAGAAGGTTGTTTCCAAATCGTGGAAACAAGGTCCGCGTGAGGCTCTATCCAGGGTGGAATCAGCGTAGGAGCGGTCTCAGGCAGATCCAGATGAGCAGTGAGTTTCTCAAGCTGTGGGTCTGGCTCCACTGATGTACCTCCTGGATTTTCCTCAATAACTCCAGAAAGGAGGGGTCCTCCGGAGGAGACTTCGGAGGAGTCCTTGGCCTAGGACATTCTGGAGTATGTGACTCGTCTTCGGGGTCAGAGTGACCTGTCTCTGAGTCCAAGTCAGAAGTATCTGATTAGGAAGGGGAAGACTCCTCCCTGCGAGGGGGAGGGACGGCCCCTCTGGGAAGTTCCCTGGGGCACGTATCCTCCCTCCTCGGGCGCCAGATGGCTCTCCTCTGGTGTTGAGAAAGGGGGGAGGGAGTCTTCTGTCTCTGACGTAGGGGATCCTGTATAGGGTCTGGCATTGGTAGATGATTCTCAGCCTCCTGAGTGAGCTGAGCCTTGGCCTTAGCCCACCAGGAGGCCAAGGTCTCCTTCAGGTCCGCCGGCGGATGGGGAGTGGGCGGCGGAGGTGGAGGAGGAGGAGGATATGGATATTGAGGGTATCCATAGAAGGAGTATCCATAACCCAACGGCGAGTAGCCTGGCGTCAGGGACTGAGGCGTCGGGTACTGCGGCATCAGGTACTGGGGCGCCGGGTATTGTGGCACAGGTATTTGCGTGTCAGGTACCCAGGTGCCAAGGGCTCTGAGGGAGCAGAGGGACCTGGCAGAGGCCCTGCTGGTGGGCCAGGCGGAGGCAACACTGGCCCCGCAGGCATCGGGCCCGGCGAGGGTATACCTTCTATAGGGTCCAAAGGACCCGACGGAAGGATAGGCCTATCGCCAAGTAAGGGGACGCCAGATGGCGTCAGGTAGGCCGGTGTTGGGACCAGTGTCTGAGGGTCCGGCATCAGGGGATCTGGTCCAGAAGGAGGATTCCCTGATGGCAGTGTCCCAGTATCCTCAGTGATGACCAGGGAAGGAGGATTATAATTCCGGGGGTCAGTTGAGGAGACACAGGGACCTCAGAGGGCAACTTGGAATGTTGTGGAGAGCCTGGGGCATTGAACCATTCTGTGGGGTCCGGCGCAGGCTTCTTGGTCGGGCGGGCGTCGGTGGAACTGGCATCCGACTTATTGGTGGCATCTGGGCGGGCGTCAGAGGAGCCGGCCTCCAGCTTATTGGACTCCCTGACTGAGGAAGGCCACGCAGGAGATGCGGCCTTGTTGGGCGGAGTTTTGGCTGGGACCGACGTTCGACTTACCAGACCCACTCTGACCTGAAGACCACGTGGAAGAAGCGGCCTTCATGGGAGCGGAGGCCTCCTTTGCCCCAGAGGCTCCCGAAAGGGCCAGAGCGTGAGCCAGACAGGAGGGGCGACCTTTCTTGCTAACCACCAAGACGCCTGGTCATGGAGCGATCCTGAAGGACGCACCTTGCCACGACTCCTGCTGTTGAAGCTGGTTCCACTCCCGTACTTCTCCTGTCGCGTTTTTTCTTGTGACCTTCAGGGGAAGTTGATGTCTGCCTAAGTCTCTTTAGCTCTTTTTCCATGGAGGCCATTTTCTTCTTTCGGATATGGGCTTCCAGAGACTGCTGCCTTCTTTTGCGGGTAGCGGAGTTGAACTTCTGTCAGTGCTGGCACTTCTCCACAGGGTGGTCTGGGCCTAGGCAGAAAAGGCACAAGGAGTGGCCGTCCTTGTGTGGAAGTTGGGAACCACATGAGTCGCACTTGTTCTTATGCAATTCGGAGGGCATCCGGGACGACATACACAGCGAATCGTGAAACATAATAGCAAAACAGAGAAAATAGGTCAAAAAGTTCAAAAACTTAGGGACCGATGAATGACTGACGAGCGCTGTTCTACTGCGAGGAACTTTCACAAGCCAACGGCGGGAAAGAACTGGAAGGCGGGCGTCGGGGACCGCCCCTTTATACTGATGTCATATGACGCCGGTCACCTGACATGGGGGCAGTCCCCTGCCAGAGACTGCTAGCTAAAAATTTTTCTGTGGGGTCCTGACACCTGGCGGATCAGTCCTATATGTGAATATCTACTGCAAGAGCCCTCTCGAAGTACAATTTTCTGATTCTCTTTATTTTTACCATGTTTCAAAAACCAAGATTTATAATCCACTTTTGAATCAGCTCACCATTCCCCCACATCAGTGTATAAAAACTTAATAGAGAGCCTAGCTTTAATTATCTCCTGGACCCTGGCCCTGACCTGTAGGTCAGTCAAGGTGGAAGAATTCAGTTTCCACCTGGGTCTGTTTTTTGGCCTACTAGAAACCTCATGAAAATTACATTGCAATAGAAGATGGTCTGAGAATTCTATAGGAGTGATTTGGAAAGAGTTATTCTGTAGATTTCAGAGGTGAACATATGGTCTATAGTGGAAGTGGAAGTGTATTGATTTCTTTTATAAGTAAAATTTGGCCCAGCCTTTTGATTTAAACTACAATTATACAAGTCAGCTAAATCTACCAATTTCCATAAAGCATTGGAATCATAGTACATTTTCTTCCCAGGGTCCTGTACTGCTGTCTTTTTATTTTGGGAAATAGTACAATTAAAATCACCACAGAGGATAATGGTGTAATTTGTGATTAAAAAGGGCTGTAAAGCAGATAATAGGGAAACTCTATCAGCTTTAGTTTGTGGACTGTATACATTCATTAATCGACAAACCATCCCTTTCCACAGACCATCCAGGATTAAAGCTCAGCCAGGAATTAAATCAGTCAATTTAGTAAGGGTGAAATTATAAGAGCCAAATAAAAAGCCTACCCTGTCCGCACTATCTGTGCCAAAGGACCAATAAGACAGTCCCCATTGCCATTCCCTCTGGAAAAATCTAGCTTGATCCCCTGAAAACATCCATGTCTCCTGTAGGGGAAAAAACAAAATCAAAGGAAGTCAAGTGTACATGATTATAAATAGCATAACGTTTATCAGGGTTCAATATGCTATGATCATTTAATGAGCCTACCCGTAAAGAAGCCAGATTTGTTTAGGTAATTATCCTGTTGATCTTTCTTCCTTCTCTTTTTCTTTTCCCCTTTGTATCCCACTAGGTTTTGGTTAGGGGTAATATGATCGGATGCAATGGACTGGACATTGGAATCACCTATATCCATTTCTGAATCAACCCACTGTGTGGCAAGAACTGCAAAGGAGTTTTCAGTTTCTACACTTATGGGGGGGGCAGGAAGGGTTTTAATATTCCTAGAAGATCTTCTCACTAGTAGAGCAGGGGGTGGCGTCTCTGGAGGAAGATTTCCAGTCTCCTCCTGTGGATCAGCATGACCAACTGGAACTAGGGTAATTGGGGGGGGGTCTACCACAGGTTCAGTTTTTACAGGAGGAATTGGTTGGATTTGAGTAGCAGTGGCTATGTCTTTTGGTTTATAAGGTGGGGGAGGTTCCGTGAGGTCAGAGTCTGTGGGAGGCGGTTTGGTTGCCACCGAATCTTGAGCGTGTTGTATTAAAAGATCTGGGCTCATACAATTTGCTTTGTTCTTTGCTGCCCAAGAAGATACGAAAAAGTATGACCTGTCTCCTCACAGAGGTCACACTTAGTATGGTTTGCACATTGAAAGGTACCATGACCCACCTCCCCGCAGTTCTCACACCTGGGTTTATCACATGAACTAGATAAATGTGTTCGGGACCCACATTTATAACATGCCCATGGCTGCCCTGCACAGAAACACACACCCCTGTCTCATCCCAGCATGAAGGAACTGAGTATGTGGTCATGCCATCAATCATGGCCATCAATTCCCCTACAGGTCAGTAGGGGAATTTCCCCAGTGCCCTGGCCAAGTTTCCCTATTCATTAAAAAATACCACCAACAGCTTAATCTGGTTCAAGATCAGTTGGCATTCATCTGTATCATCCTCCCCCGGGTCATGCCTGAAAATAGACAGAATCTGCCTAGTGCTCTTACCCAGTCAACAAAAACTAAATAAGTAAAATAAATGTAACCCCTAGATGGCGCTATCCCAGGGGCTACTACACCTGCCTGATTTGCCACTAACAGGTTGAGGGGCCTGGATCCGATGGCGGGTGCCTCCACCCAGAGGTCAGGGTTTGCAATAGTTAAACTAACTTGGTCACAGCCCTCTGGGACACTGCAATCCCCCTTTCTTCCCACTAGTGGCCCACACAATATATCAGAATTACCTTCACAGTATACACTTACCCCAGGACTGGTTCAGGCACTGGGACCTCCTGTAAAATAAGATACAGTGCAACAATCACAGTACAATACTTTAACATAGACAAATACCTCAGGCAGTATAACTTTGCTGAAACAAGCAGCTCTGATTTATTTAGGGAAATATAACAAGGACAGGGGAAATCAGGTTAATTAGCTTATCACTTTACTCATCTATTTATGGCTTCTGTGCACAGGCCTATCCGCACCAGTTACTGTCCCTGGGTACCCAAGCCCTAGTGGCTAGTCCAAACCGTGGCAGCTGGTAGGGGCCCTTTCACACAGGGAAGAGAAAAATTAGTTAAACAGTCAGCAGTACAGTAATTCCATTTGGATTTAATGTGGCAATTCAACAGGGAGCGACCATGAATTAGTACTCACGACCTCCAAACAAGATAGGGTCCTTCAACGTCAGCAGGGCTACTCTTGAGCTCCACGAGGCTCCTCACACATTTATATGACAAACTGCAACAGGCAAAAGTCCTTTAATGGCAGCAGGATTCACTTGAGCTACACAAGCCTCTTCACACATTTATATGGTAAACAGTAACAGGCAAAAGTCCTCTAATGACAGCAGGATTCACTTGAGCTACACAAGCCTCCTCACACATTTATATGGTAAACAGAAAGTACTATACCAGGCAGGCTGCTTCTCTATCCCGATCGCAATTACTGCACAATACCCGGGAGAACACACAGCAGATTCAGTTCCTGACAGACCGAGCGCAATTCAGCAATTTCTCCAGTCTTCTACAGGGTGAGCCTGGTTTCTACTCTTCAGATATCCTTTGATTCTCTTCACAGGACGGATTCAGTCCTAACAAGCAGTTACACAAGCTGCAGACCGGAACTCAGGGCCTTACACACGTTTCCCGACTAAAACTGCACACCGAAAAAGCACAGGGCTCCTTCCCTCTTCACTGCCAGAGCTCAACTGAAACTCCAGCAGACAAAACCGGGCACTTCCTTTGAGTTCCTCCCAGTTCTTGGCTGGATTGGCTATCACTCACAATAGACTGCTCCTGTTGGTCCAAAAAGGTGCCGAAGTCCAAACTACATCTCCCAGAGTCACTGCCCATACAATCCTCTTGTGGCTGGCTCAAATTACGAGTCCAAGTTCTGATTCATCCAAGGCACCATTTTAGAGCTACCTTAACCCACACTGATTGGTCCAGTTCAGCAGTTCAAAACTAGAATGGGGAACTAGGCAAACACAGTTCTGACTGCAAAGAAAGCAGGTTAGACAAACTGTATTTTCATTATTACTCTAAATGATTTCTGGCAAACAGTTACATCTTTCAGATAGGTTCCCTTTGCACTCCTAGTGACTGCAAAAAATGGAGTGAATTGGCAGCAGCTCGAGTGGTACTCAAGCAAAGAAACACACAGTCCCCCCATACAAACTAATTATGTCTGCAAGCAGACAGCTCTTAAAAAGACAGTACCAGAGGCTCTAAAAACACTCACAGATAAATGGCTTAAACGCCAAACACCATTCAGGCTTGGAGCATTCAAGCAAGCTCCCGGAAGTCTTTTGGGAACCCCCATTTGCAGGGGGGGTTACATAAAAATGATTTCATGGGTAATACAGAGGCTAAAAGGGTAGTATTCAGGAGGTACCATGGGATGCAGATAGAAGATGTTAAGGAGTTGTATCAGAAGAAGCACAGGGAATGCAGCAAGGAGAGCAAAGGTGCAAACTGAGGAAAAAAATAGTCCAAGGGGTAATTAAAGGGGACAAGACCTTTTTGTGTACAAAAGTAAAAAGAGGAAGACTAGGGGAGAGACTAAGAAGGGCAGAGGGAACTGTGGAGAGGAGGATCAGAAAAAAACAGATTTCCTCAATAAATACTTTTGTTCAGTCTTCATAAAAGGAAGCAGAGGGGGAAACGGGCCACATAAATGCAGCAGGAGTACTGGAGGAGGGATATAATTACAAGCCCATTTACAGAGGAAAAAGACCTGAAGGGACTCACAGATCTGAAAGTAGACAAGACAAATGAGTCAGATGGGGTGCACCCAAGGGTATTGCAGAAGCTCAGAGAGGTACTGACTCCACTTCTGACAGTGCTATTCAACAGCTGTGAATCAGCTGTGTAACTGGGAGATGGAGCTGACAGAGGCTTAGTGCCTTCTAACAAAAGACAGCAGATTTAAAGGTCAGGTTAGATGGAGTCCTGTGACAGCAGTACAGACTTTTAGGACAGAGAGGAGTCTAAGCACATAGCTTTACCGTAAAGGTATATTTATTTTAATTTGTAGTGTTTGGGTGACCACAGTTTTGTACAGAAATCAGTAGAACCACAGTGTTGTACCCTCTTGAACATGTCACTACGATGGTATAACATCATCAAACACCGGAGCATGCTACTGCTGTCACCTCCGATCACAGTGCTGCTGTTCAAACAACCTTTAAAACGCACTGTATGGCATCCATGACTGCTGAACCTGGCTTGTGGGTGCGTACCGGGAGAGTCATGTGAGCAGGACTTAGACAGACACTGAGGACCCTAGGACGTCCTGAGCTCTAGAAGGGTGGTGGGGTGGGTGGGTCAGGCACATTCCTCAATCGGACCTACATAATACCTACACTATTGTAGCATGGCGGGACTGCCAGGAGGAGGTACCTGTGGTAATGGCCGGGGGGGGGAAGGGGTCCTCTGCAGTGGCGATCCCAAGGAGTGTGGTAGAGGACACCAGAGAAGGAGGAGGAAGCAACTTCTGGTGGGGGACACAATAATGAGGGAGAAAGACTGGGGAATAGGAAGGGAGGGGGAGAGAGAGAGGTAAGGTGCTTGCATGGCACCATGGCCTAGCGGGATGAAAAGAAGATCCTGAGGATTGATAGGGCAGCAGGGCATGCTGGATGTCACTGTCCACCTGGGGACTAATGACATGGCTAGGGATGAGGCTGGGATAATGCAGGGTGAGGTTAGGGAGCTGAGGAGGGGTCTCAGGTAGTGCACTCAGTGGTTTTCACTGAGGTTCTGTCCATCTACAATCTCTGCACCCAGAGCTTCAACTCCTGGTAAAGAGATGAGGGGTTCAGCTACACTGTAGATCTACCTGGATAGAGAAGGGCCTATACAAGGATGATGGCCAGCTTCCATCCAGGAGGGGGACCGCAGTCCTCTGGGGATGGTTTAAATGGTACTCTGATGAACATTTAAACTGGCTGACGGGGGTGGCGGAAGGAATTAGGAAGGCATAAACTGCCCCCCCAAACCAAAGTAGATAGTAGGGAGGACCCAAGTGGAGGTAAATCCCCCAGGGTGCAAATTAATAAAAGTAGGATAATAGAAATGAAGGGGGATGGGAACAAGCACATTAAAAAGAGATGAGGGTTGGAGGAAGGGGAACATGGAAAAAAAGCGGCTTGCCAGAAGTAGTAACAAAAGCTGGAAGGCAATGTGTACAAATGCTAGAAGTCCAGAAAATAAAGTTTTGGACCTAGAGGCAATCATGACGGAGGCTGACCGGGATATTTTGCCATTACCGAGTCATGGTGCACTGGAAACCATGACTAGGACATGGCCATACCAAACTATGCTCAGTTCAGGGAGGAAAAGATGGGAAGAAAAGAAGGGGGCATGGTGCCTTATGTGAGAGAAGACATAAAAGTGAAAGAGATTCAGGGAATTTGGAGGGGGGGAAGGTTAGGTACTGCTGGTCACCCTGGAGACAAGGAACACAGCCAGTATTCACACTGGCATGATCTACAGACCTCCAATACAGGGGGGAGGATTTGGACAGGGTACTTGTGGAAGTCACTGACAAGATGGCAGAAAAGGGGAGGTGCTGCTGGTGGCGGGGGGGGGGGAGCTTCAAAATTCCGAATGCAGATTGAAGCCTCCCACCTGCACCTTCAGCTAGAAGCAGGGGCATCCTGAACTCCTTGCAGGAGGAGTTCCTCAGCCAGCTGGTCACAGAGCCCACATACAATGGGGCAATACTGGACCTGGTGTTCACTAACAGGGACAGTGTTGTAGACATCAAGGTGGGAGGTCACCTGGGGAGCAGTGATCACTGTACAGTGTGGTTCAACTTAAGGACAGCTGTGGAATTGAACCATACAAGGGTGAGGGTAATGGACTTCAGGAAGGGCAGATTTTGAAGATGAATGAATGCCTCTGGGATGACCTGGCAGGGGAATGAGCTGGGTGGGGTGGAGGTACAGTGGGCAAAGGTAAAGATTGACATAGTGAAGGCAGCAAACCTCTACGCCAAGCAAGTGAGCAAAAGCAAAAGGAGAACGTGATCATTATGGTTCTCATGAGAAGCGGATGCAACGGTAAAGGCTAAAAGGGCAGCATTCAGAAGGTACAGTATAAGGAGATGCAGAGGGAGGAGGATAGGGAGGTACATAGAGGGAAGCAGGGAAATCAGTAAGGAGTGGAAAAGTGAAAACTGAGGAGAGAACAGCCCAGGTGGTAACAAAATGGGACACGACATTTTTAAATGTGTAAGGCCCTGTCCAGACTAGTGTGTTGGTAATGTTACTGGTGCCCTGTAGCGTTGCCGACGCATGTAAAACCGGTGTGCATCCACACTGGCAATGGTTTAAACTCTATTTTCCCTAATGGTTTTAAGACCTGTAAGGAGCAGGTCTTTAGCATGGTTGTGGAACTGTTACCTGTCTCCCCTTCTTTCTGCTTAGTCTGGACAGGTGAGTGAAGCGGTCTTGCTATTGTAGTAGTGGTTTCGGGGCAGGTGAGGGATGGCCAGCAGGTCCTGTAATGGTTTATACTACCGCAGAGAACAACAGACATGTGGGTGGACAGTACCGGTTTAAAAAATGTATTGCAAAGGTAATGCTGGCACAGTAGAACTGATTGCATGGTAACAGTTTTTAAAATGTTTCCAGCTGAGCACTGTAGTCTGGGCAGGGCTAGACCATGGGAGGGATTGTTAGGTTAAGAAGGGAAGGGGGAACTATGCAGAGGAGGACTAGGAAAAGGCAGATATCATCAACAAATACTTGTCTTCGGTGAGGATGGAGGGGAATCAAAAAAGCAACAGGAGTTGTGTGTGTGTGTGTGTGTAGGGGGGGTGGACACTAGTCCTTGTTCAGATGATGAGAGTCCTGAAAGGACTCATCAGTCTGAAAGCACACAATGGAATGAGGCCAGAAAGAGTGCATCCAAGGGTACTGAGGGAGCACAGGGAGGTACTGGCTGCACCTCTGACAGTCCTATTTAAACAGCAGATCTTCGCTAATCTGAAAGTGGACAAAGTCATGGTGCCAGACTGGATACATCCAAGGGTATTGAGGGAGCTCAGGGAGGTACTGGCTGCACCTCTTACAGTCCTGTTTAAAGAGCAGATCTTTATTTTGTCACTGTATTTAACCAATTCACTAAGGACGTAATAGTGTTTATGTTTTAAATCACATGTACTAATATATTGTATTTTTACAATGAAATAGATGATTATTTTTACATTTACTGCAGGGTAAACCTGAAGTTTCGACCAAGAAATGTTGAGCTGGTCACCTCATCTCAAATGATGCACACCAATTTTGACAGTCTATTATTGTCATAGAAGTTTTCCCCATGGTCAGTGAGGCAGGCTTCTCAGCCCTGTCCTCATCCCCTCAATCCGGCACACTACCACACTGGTTTGTCATCCTAGAAATCCTCCACAGATTCCCCCCGTGGTGTGGCAAGGAGGGGAGGGCCTTCCTCCCCCCCATCCAGAGGCAGCCATCCAAATGAGGCAGGTGAACGTCCGAGGGTGCGGGGCGGAGGAAGGTGGGCAGGGCTCCATTTAGCCAATACCAACCTTTTTTGTCTTTCCTTCCCTTACCCCTAGCTGCGGTGCCATGTAAGATATGTGCATGGAAGTGTGTATGTCCATGGAACTGAAGCCCCTCCCAAGCCTGTGTCACTGGCCTCTTCCCCACTGGGACAGTCATCTGACAGTCTCTTTGACAGAACTCTGACTCTTCAGATGACTTCTGGTATTATCAATACACGTGGCTACTGAGTGCTGTTTAATATGGGTTGTTGATGACAGTAGTTTTGATCTGCTCTCGATGTTGGATGTGTATTTCTGTTTTAGTGTGCAGTCAGTCATGCTGTTTTGAAGGATTCAATGCTTTACCACAGTAGCGATCTGCTTTTCACTGACTGAGAAGGAGAGTGCAGAGCACGAGGTAGCGAATCTTATCTTTACTCAGATTGGTCAAGTTCTCGTGTAACATAACAAAATGTAATACTTGTGGCTTCTACTGAAATTACAATCAGATCTCGATGATGTGCAGTATTTTATCTAACAGCAAACATTCATATTGGTTTGCTATCAAGTTGTGTCAGGCTGTAATAATGTTGTACTAGTAGAGGGATTAAGGAACAGAAGTTGGGGGGGGGATAATGCTATAGGCATGATTGACCAGTTGGTAGTTATCTTTGTGGAATGGAGCAAAGCAATTTGCTGGACTTTGTTCAGAAGGTTATACCAGTTATAATTAGTATGATCACGAAGATTAAAAAACTGAGAACGTCCATTCTTGGTACAGCAACTGATGAGTGACAGCATGATTGCATGACAGTTTCAATAAACATGATCTGTGGTAATCCAGTTATAAATTCTGAACATTTACTGCATTTGCATCCTAATATCCTAAGGTGGCACTGGTAGTACAGCATAGTAGTGAACTGAACCTAGAAACAAGCTCCAGCTTAGTCTGCCTTTCCTGGTTAAACAATTTCCCCTTTCCCTTTAATTTTAACATATGACAAATGATATTATTATAAAAATAAAAGCTTTTGTGCTTATCAGTCCGAGGAAAGCTTGGAATCTGATCAACATGTACAGATCCTGATGATACAGTTCCCCTGAGTCGCTACATGTCTATACATGTCGATATAATACGTTGTTAATAATGACAGGAGTTTAATAATGTAGTGAACCATTTTATGTTTTTTCACATAGATATGAAACATTCTATTTTCTCTTATATCAATATATGGCTGGTGTAGGAATATCTTAAAGATATATCTACTTAGCCGATGGCAATTTTTTATTTAAAAAAAATAAATCTGTAGCTCTAAAGGTTGAAAAGTTATCACACTTGAAAGAAATTATCTTTTAGAAAGGTCTAACTTTGGAAACATTGGGGATATAAACTTAATTTTTTAAATGAAAGCTTGGAGTTCAGCTGTTAAACATTAGCTCGGACTATATTGCTTTTATGATTTCCAGATTAGTGGTATGATGGTGGACTGTTCATGGGGGGGAAGAGTAGTACCACAGCCGGAAACTGCAGAGGTTGACTTCCTTGGGGCGCTCGGCTAGAAGGCACTTGTGGTCAGTAGCAACAATAACTTGCAGCAGTTAGGAATAAATTGCAACCATAGGTGTAGAATGAACAAGAGATCTTTAATCAATTAATCTCCATGGAGGTTTCAGGGGATCTGATGGTGCTCTGCCAAGAGGAAACAGTTTGAAAAGGGAACCGGGGTCCTTGGTTACAATGTCCCAGCATTGACCATTTTAAATTCCATTTTCAAGTCCATATATGCAATGTCCATCATCCTCACAGTTCCATATTATGTCCCCTCCAAACATACATCATAGATCCATAACTTAAGCTAAATCAGGCAGCTCTACTCTTCCCACACTCTGTACTGCTCTCCCATATAATCTGAAAGGTAAGCAGCTTATTTTTCCACACTCAGTACAGCAGTGCTACACTTTGAGGCTACTTTTCCCATACTCAGACATATTCTTCCCCCCGAAGCAGGTAGCTTCATTTGTGGCAATGCACCAAGCAGGGCAACTTCACTCACTCGCTCTCTTCTCTGACACTCTTACTGCTCTATCGTCTCTCTTAGGGCAGTAAGTCAAAACTCGAACTGACAAAAATCTTCATTCCCACTGACCTTAGCTTCAGCTGCAGTTCAATCTGGAGTGGATTTCCTCCCACGACTGGGTGGCATGTACCCTGGAGGTGTCCCACTCTACACCCCCCAAATGCCTTCATGTCCAAAGTGCTCCTTGCTACTTTGGCTGCAGTGCAGCGGTCATATCCATGACTATCTCAAGGATCCTCCAATTGTGATGGCTTTCCCAGCATGGACTAGGCAGTCCTTTAGAGCCTATTACATGAGCATGGCAGTTCATTTCTCCCAGGGACCAAACTTACTTCTAGAAGCCCAAAGCTCCACTTTAAAGTGCAGGTTGCCCAGAATGGGTCCCACTATCGACAAATGCTACCACATCCACTTGGGGGCTCTTCTCTCTGGTTTTACTCCTGGAAAATACAGAGGGCTCACGCAGGAATGGGCAATCTCCCCCACTCCCGCCTTCCAACTCTCTACACGAACCCATGCTCTCCCTCATGGGCCCTATAAATCTCACCTTCCGGGGAGGAAACCAACCAGTGGGTACTAACCTCCTAGATGGAGAAGAAATATTAACCCGTCAGGGGTTGGGAACAGGAGCCTCAGACAGACTAACTTCCAGCATTAAGACTGCTGCTTCTACTCTCAAGGGGGGGGTTAGATATGTGCCTATACTATTCTATACATATTAATACTATTTGAATCAGCCTTTTCTATATATAATTGATACTTTTTTTTAATTGTGACACAGCCTAAAATTTCAAACACATAGCATTAATACTATTTTTTTTTGAGGGGCGCCGATGAGCTATATGACGTGAAGACACGTTTGTTTGGAGCTCCGCATTTTCCGTGCTTCAACTTGGAGAAATTAAGTTCATAAGTTAACTTTCTACTGAAAATTCTGCCTACATTTTCGACGAGTTGTATGCGGATAACATGGATAAATTTGTTTCCCCAAAAGTTTATGGGAGAGGAGCTCCAGTGTGGGGGGCTGATAGCTCTCTAGCTATGGCTGGTGCAGGAACTCCTCCCAGTATACAGACACGCTCTGATCCAAGCGTTAATCCTAAACAGGCGAAACCAGCACTGGTATTAATTCAAACTCTCCTGACGGAGTTTCAGACAGAAGTTCGCCAATCCACAGGGAGAATAGAGAGTTCTCTTTCAGAAATATTTTTGCGTTGTGCAGCTATTGAGTCAAGAATTGAGAACACGGAGCAAATGGTTAAAAATAATGAGACTGAAATTAAAGCTGTTTCAGGGAGAACACTGACTTTAGAAGGTGCAGTGAATGCTGCACTCCATGAGCAGCTGGTGCAAGCTTCTAGATTGGAGTGTCTTGAGAATGACGCTCTTAGAAAGAATCTATGACTAATTGGCTTTCCCGGGACTATTCCAGTATCAGAACTGAAGGTTACGGTGAAACAAGCACTTACTACCGTCTTTTCGTTCGAACCTGCACTTACGTTGGAAAGTGCCTACAGACCTCCTCTTCGTTTAATAAAAGAGACTGCCATGGAACAGCATAAGGAAAGATTTATTATTATTACTTTCAATAATCTGGCAGATCAAAATAATCTTCTTCAGTTGGTCAGAAAGACTAAGTTGTGTTTCTATGAGGGGCGTCGGTTCCATCTATATCCTGATTTTTGTGCACAGACTCAGCGCAGACGTAAGCGCTTCTTGTCAATTATGTCTGAGTTTAAAGAAGCGGGGTTATCGGTTAATCTACTCGCACCAGCTCGATTGAGAGTACAATTTCAGGGAAAGATGTATTTTTTTGAAGATGTGGATTCTGCTAGAGCATTTATTGAAGCTAATGTTAAGCTACCAGAAGATATTGGCTCTGATCTGGAAGAGGAAGAAGCTGAGCTTACGGAGTATCATCCAGTCAATTTCTGAAAATATGTATGGATTTTTCAAGATGAAAATAGTGTGTTTTTTTTTTCTTTCTGGCTATGGCGAGCTATGCTCTGGACTTATCAGGATATTAAAATAGGTTATAGGCTTAAAATTTAAAGAATTAATTTGAGGTTGGGAAGTAGAAGCTAGGAGCACTTACAAAGTATAAGATCTATGTTTTTTTTTTCTTTAGCTCTAAGATATCAAGATATTTGGTATTTTTCTTTCTACCTCCCTAAAAAAGAAGAAAATCCTCTTTTTGTGCTTTATTGAGATGTCTTTATTAAGTAAAATGTTTTGTCTTAATGTTTCTCTATGTGATATTATCTTGTGATTTCATTTCTTATCTTAAGGAAATAAAAAAAAATAAAGTATGAAAATAAAAAAAAAACAATTTTTTTTGTAACTATAGACTATCGATACTATTTTGTTTATCAATGTATAAAATTACATGATGGTTTTCAAAACAATAAATATTTTTCTACTTTTTCTGAATTCTGGTATTACTACACATTATTTAATTAGTAACTGTGCAGTTTTCTTCTTAATTCTTATTTATATTATGACCTTAATCACACTGTGAACATTTCAGTCTCCCCCCAAGCTGTACCAAATCTTCCTTGCTTTCTCAGGCTTCACCTGCAAAAGCATCAGAATATAATAAACACTGTACAAACAAGCGCTGGGTTTCATGTCCCTTCCTACCCACGTTCACTCCTCCCCCTCCCACACCTGCTTCCAAAACTCCCTCTGGGACTACTTGAAGCTCTCCTCGATTTGCAGCTGCTTCATATCACACAAATGACCTCTCATGCAAGCAGGACACATGTTGCTGGACATCTATGTTTGGCTCCTTCCAGAGTCCCCAAGCTGGCTCCTCCGGCTAGCCTCTTCTGCCTGTGTCTTTGTTTACCTGTAAACTTTGCTACTGTATGGACTCAAATTGTTTGCACTGTCTTTATTCTCTAAAATGTCTGTAAATTGTCTCCTGAACTTATGTACAATCCTTATTAGCCTAAATTGTATGCTTTATTCTTCTAATGCTATGTGTTTCTGCTGTCTGAACATGCCTCTTTTTTTCCTGTACTCTCCCGGGTTGCACATGAAAATAGGAATCTGTTTTTGTCTAGTGTGCTTACCTGGTTAACAGAAGCTAAATAAATAAATAGAACAGTGCCAGCAAAATATCACAGGCAAAAAACAGCCAAGGAAAACAACTAAAAGAAAAACCGCGACCATCAGAACAGTGCAGATCAAAAAGTCGAAAACACTGACCCGATTCACTGACTGTTTCTCCAGCTGTACAAGAGGGGGATGGAACTTGGAGGGGGGGAGCAAGTGAGGGCAGCAGATTTGATAGGGCACACGTGGGGAACGCATCTAAAAGCACCACATGTACTTTACAGTGACTTTCTGTGGGGGCTATGTTCCACACCCTTATGGGGGCTTGACCCCCATACCCCTTTACTATTTATAATCATCTCCGGGGGCTCAGGAAGGGACAAAGTCGGGAGGGCAGACATTGAACTGACAGCAACTGTTAAATATAAAAAAAAAACTAAAAAAAAAAACACAAGAGACCACAGGTATCGAACACAGGCCTACCAGAGGTAGAAAGCAAACACAGGCGGTGTCTCTAACCACTTAGTTATGCTGCCAGCATAGCTTTCACCACCCACCCATCCACTTAGATTACCAATGTAAATTACTGCCTACATCACTGAAATCATCAAGCGCTAAAATGACCATGTCACAATTATGAGCTGCTCAGTTTTTCATGCGCTGTTATTGACTCGCTATACTGATGTGATGCCCAAGCACTGTAATCATAATACACCAATGAGATATAGCAATTGTGAACAGGCATCTAAAATTCTAATAGTCCATGAAAAGGTCATTCAAATGAGTAACAGGGCTTACCTGTAGGTGTCAGTAGTAATAAATTAACAGTGCCTCTGAGTGGTGTCTCTTATGGTATAAGAGACTCCAAGCCTGAGGTTTGGGCAAGAGGACCATGAAGGGAAGTTGAGCAGTTATGTCTGCCCAAATCTCATGAGAGGAGTCTCATACCATAAGAGTCAACCGTCAGAGGCCCTATTATCTTATTATAAATCACTCACATATAGCTAGAGTGATTTATAATCAGAGCCCTTTTTTTCATTTTTATTATGCCATCCACCCCCTAGCACTAAAGTGGATTACTCCCTCCTAACACTCCTGTACAAGAACACACTGTACACAGGATAAGAGGTATAGTGGCTCTGTGTGCTGATTGGCTGAAATAAAATTTGTGATTATAATATTAGGTACAGACATCTACGCTATCCATTAATTAAATTAAGGATGTAGCCATTTCAAGGACTCTTGAGACTGAAGCTGATGTCAAGGATGGGCAAGTTTTATGCTGTTAAATAAGTCTGCCCTTCAGTAGCACCTGTTTCTATCTCAAGATTCCATTAAATGGCTACAGCCTTGATTTAATGTATGGATAGTTTACATATTTACATCTATTGACTTCTGACACCTACAGGTATGCCCACTACCTCTTAGGGAAGATCTTTTAATTGGCTTCAGAATGTGAGGGAGCCGGCACACTTACCTTCTCCTTCAACTAATTAAATCACCATATTTGTACAGTTTTAAATCCATGACTGTGCTTTGACATCTGCCATCTCCTGGGAAATCTTACCTCACTTCAACAACACAGAGTGTCACAAAATGGAACTGAAAGAGTAACAACAATGTACTTCACATACTGCTTCCATTTACAGGAATGTTACAGCAGAATCACCATGCCAGGCCATCAGGGCTGAATTAAAATATAGGCAACATTGACCTGTGCCTAGGGCCCTTGCCTGCCAGGAGGCCCCCTCCAATCCCCCCAAATATATTTACTAATACTCTTTTCTTTCCACCTGAGCTGCATTTTTGTAAAGGACTCAGCTGCTGAGTAATCTGAGCAAGACAGGGCAGAACTGTGTTGCGATTCTCACCTCCCTGATTAGATGTTAAGTATGGCTGAGAAACATCAGCCTGGCCAGGGACCCCTGAAGTTAAGGTGTAAACAGGCCCACTTCCTTCACTTTGTCTCTCAGCCCCGGGTTTCCCACGTGGGAAGAAGTGGCTAGAAAGAACCGTGCCCATCAGTTGGTGTTCCTTATATGGAGAGTGAGTGGCACGAACCTTAAAGGATAGGCTTGGGGTGGGTCAGAAGGTGATCAACTGGGTGGCAAACTGGTTGGCGGGTGGAAAACGGTATACAGTCAGAAGAGCTGCAAGTCACAAGTGGGGTACCTCAGGGATCAGTCCTGGGGCCAGTCCTCTTCAATATCTTCATCAGTGACATCGCAGATGGACTGGAGGGTAAGGTTTGTCTGTTTGCAGATGACACCAATATCTGCAACAGAGTAGATGATCCAGATGGGGTGGGCAGAATGAGAAGAGATCTGGATAAACTAGCAAAATGGTGGAAAGAGTAGCAACTGGGGTTTAACGCAAAGAAGTGCAAGATCATGCACATAGGGAAGAGAAACCCTGAAGCCACCTATAGGTTGGGAGGGGAGTTGCTGGCAATCGCAAGGGAAGAAAAACTTGGGCATCATCAACACAGATGACTTGAAATCATCCAAGCAGTCCACTAAAGCAGTAGGTAAGGCTAGGGGGATGTTGGGGTGTATTAGTAGGGGTATCTCAAGTCATAAGAGGGAGGTAATAATCTCTCTTTACAAGACACTGTTTAGGCCCCATCTGGAGTACTGCATGCAGTACTGGAGGCCGCACTTTCACAAGGACATTAATGAAATGGAGGCAGTCCAGAGAAGGGCAACCAAAATGATATAGGGACTGCATCAGAAAACATATGAGGACAGATTATCAGAGCTCAATATGTACACCCTAGAGCAAAGGAAGGAGAGAGGTGCTATGATCGAAACATTCAAACACCTTAAGGGCATTAACAAGGTGAAAGAGTCTAACATGTTTTAATATAAGAACAAGCATTTGTCAACGCCGAGAGTTCACTGTTGGCATCGCTCTTGTACATGCCTCCCATATGTTTCTCTGTATATTCCTCTGTCTTGCATTTTAAGAGTGGGCGTTACAGTTAGAAACCCTAATGCCCCGAGCGTTTGTTGGTATTTTTGCTCCAAATTTTCAGCATGGGCTCTTTGGGACATCACTTCATGAACAGTACCAGGCCGGCCCGGTGGTGCTGAGGGTTGAGGCGCTGGTCGCTACACCTCGCCACACGCCAGCGCACCCGTGTTCGAACGGCACCGGGCTGCCGGGGTCGGGCGGGAGGAGATGGGATTGAGCGTCCGGAGGACCCTGCTCCATCGGATTAGGCGGCCGGTGCTTGCCTGATCCCAGCAGAGGCTGGGATCAACAGCCGCAGCCGCGAAAAGAGGGAGGCGGACATAGCAGACGTTGATCAGTGCGCCGCGACGTGGAGCGCGGCGCCGACTCAGTCGCTGGCGCCATTGCATGCCATGCCCGCCTGGGAAGAAAATCGAGGAAAAATGGAGCCCGGCAGCACGACGTTGCTCCTCGGGCGCCATTCCCGAGGGACGCCCTGGCATGGACCCGCTCGGTGGGTTGAGTCGCTCCCACCACCCCTGCCGTGAAGGGTAAGTCGCGGTGTGCGGAAGGGAGGGGGTCTCATGTCCGGGGATGGCGACGGAGGAACGGTGGAGTGCGGGGGGGCCGGAGCTCCTGTGGAGAGAAATAACATCCGTAAATGAACAGTACCAGTATCATTTTGTTTCTCAATCCCATAAAGTGCTTTAACACAGCGAGTGTGCCAGTCGGCGCCACAAGTGTGAAAACACATTTCAGGCAGGATGTGAAAAATGACATCTGAACTGTTCATGAGGAGAGGAAGTGTGAAAAAATGACAATGTTGAAAATCTGGAGTGGAAATATGAAAAAGTGGCGAAGTTACAAGTGTGCGTAGAAACTGCGCAATGCATGCTCATAACGCAGTAATTTTTTGGAATGTTTTCACCAAATTTTCAACATGGCCTTTTTGGGACCTCCCCTCATGTACAGTGGCACTGGAATTTTGTTAATCTGTCCCAAAAGTTGATTTCGCACAGCAACCGTGCCATTCTGTTTGCGGTATACATGCTGCCCCTTGGGGACATTGTAAGACGGTATGGGCTGAGGTTTCACTGCTATGCTGATGATACCCAGCTCTACCACCTTTTGCACCTGACCAGGGTAGTGCACTCTCGGTGTTTAATAACTGCCTCACTGAAATCCAGGATCGGATGAATTCCAGCTGGCTAAAGTTGAACTCGGGAAAGACTGAGATGATGGTTGTGGAGCCTGGTCGCCAGATAGGGGGTGGGGGGCTGGTCTCCCCATGGGGCTTTTTTTGGGGGGTTCTCAGCTCCTTACCTCTGAACAGGTGCACGACCTAGGGGTGATGCTTGACAATGTGCTGACTCTGCGAGCTCAGGTGTCGGCAGTCATCAAGTCATCTTTTTACCATCTGAGGAACATCGCTAGGATCAAGCACCTTGTTCCATCCGGTGACCTGCCTACACCGATCCACATCTTTGTGACCTCACACCTTGATTACTGCAACTCCCTTTTCTTAGGGCTTCTGGGGGTTGATATCCACCGCTTGCAGCTGGTGCAGAATGCTGCAGCCCGGTTACTGGCGGGGACTTCCCAGTCATGTCACATCACACCAGTGCTGTGCAAACTGCACTGGCTGCCGGTTCAGTGGCGGATCACCTTCAAAGTCGGATTGCTGACATATAAAGCCCTTCACGGACTTGACCCAGACTACCTGAAAGAGCGCCTGTCTCCCTACTGCCCCGAGCGATGGCTCCGCTCGACTGATGAGGGATTGCTAGAGATTCCAAGGGTATTGTTAAAATCCTCAGGGGCCCATGCATTTATGTATATGGACCCAGCCCTTTGGAATTCTCTACCCCGTCAGCTTTGGGAGTGCGTGACCCTGGGGGGCTTTAAACAAGCTCTTAAAACTTACTTATGGAGCCAAGCCTTTATTAGTTAGGTATGTTTAATGACAGATTTTATTATCTTTTATATTGTTGTTTTACGTTATTGTTTTATCCATCTTTTGTAAAGTGCTTTGGTAATGTTGAAAGGCGCTCAATCAAATAAAGATACAGTATTATTCTGCACCACAGGTGCAAAAACACATTTGGGGAAGGATACAAAAAAATGACAGCTGTACTGTTCATAAGGGGGTGTGAAAAAATGGCAATGTTGGAAATAAGAAGCGAAAATCTTAAAATTGCTGGCCGTTAAATGTAGAAACCTAAACAATAAAATAGCTAAATAACACAGTCATTTTGGGAGTTTTTCACGAATTTGCAATAAGGGTTTTGGGATCCCAATTCTCATGAACAGTGGCACTGTCATTTTGTTAATTGGTCTCAAAAGGCGATTCCGCACAGTGACCACAAAATCACCTTTCGGGACCGAGAAATGAAATGACAGTGACTGTATTCATGAAGTGGGATCCCAAGACCCCATGTTGAAAATTTGGGATGAAAACACCCCAAAATGTACGAGATATTAACTTAAATTGAAAACCTCCCATTCACTGCCATTATAGGACTTACTGTTATTTCTTCAGTTTGTGGTCGGCTTTTGAAGAGTGCAGACGTGTTCCCGGCCCACTGAAGATCACTGCTCCCAACATCCGCAGGTAAGTATGGGTGAGGGGGGTGCGGGGAGCTGGGCCATAGAGGGAGGGCGCGGGATGGGAGGGCCAGCAGCAACCACAAGATACCGTTGCTTGTCTTTTCAGGTTTAAAAAAAAATCAAAAGACTTTGTGGGTCTGTTTTCTTTTTTTACAGGGAAACAATGGATGTTGGCCCACTGGGGTGGGCTCCCAGTGTGCCAGAGTACACAGAGAGGTGCAAGGGGGATCAATGCCGACCCGGGAAATGGGCACCCTGCAGTCAGAGTTTATGGGGGCGATCTGACACCAGGAGTGGGCATCTCGGTATCGGAAAACATCACAGCAGGGTTTTGGCACACTGGGGTGGGCTACCAGTGTGCCACATTAAAGGATATGGGGTTTGGGGATACAGGCCACAGGGGGATTGAGCATGCCGATGTTGGCAGGCGGTGGGGGTCCGCCAGCGTGACAGGGACGTGGAGGAGGCAGGTGAGGAAAGCATCTCCTCCCAGCAGCGCAATCAGATCGTGCACACAGTAAAAGTGCCTTCGGGCACTCAATACTCCCAGCCCATACAGAGCTCAGGCTGTGGCCTGCTCTGCATGGGTAGGAAATCTTTGTAATGACGCAAACAACTGTCTGCACTGCGGTGCCCTGCAGATGAAAAGAAAAAGCTGGCTCCTGATTGGCGCGGCTTTTTCTTTTCAAATGCAGACCACTGCAGGCAAAACAGCGTCAGGATCAGCCTGACCAAGGATTGGTGTGATACTGTCAAGCCCCTTGCAGAGGACTCTGCATTGGACAGACAGTGTCACACCCCTCAAAGCCTACTCTCCCAAGCAGTTTGACGTGCATGCGCGAACTCAAAAATAGCAGGACAAGAAACACAGCATGAGATTTGAGGGAGGCTGATTAAGGGGTAATATGAGGAAGTTCTTTTTCACAGAAAGGGTGGTGGATGCATGGAACAGCCTACCTCAGGAAGTGGTGGATATGAATACAGTGCAGGGCTTCAAACAGGCATGGGATAGGCATAAGGGAGCAATACAGATGAGTATGAATAGATAGGCCATTAACAGAGTAAAGGCCTATGGCACATTCATAAGGTAGAAAAAGAAATGGGCAGACTGGATGGGCCTTGCGGTCCTTATCTGCCATTGACTTCTATGTTTCTATGTTCTATGTAATGGGACCTCCGTCCTTCTGTTCTAAACTGTCTCATCCAAAAGAATGAGAGTTGCACAAGTTAGATTTATGGAGGGCAGTTAGGACATATCTTAAGTGAACTGCAAGGTTCAGAAATTCAGATCGCTTGTGCTCTCTGGAGCTGCAAGAAAAGGTCTAAAGCATCCAAGGCCAACTTGGCAAGGTGGGTGAGGGTTTCTATTGCCAAGACATATGTGGCAGTAAAGAAGAGAACTCAGACTCTCATCAAGGCTCACTCCACCAGGGCTATGGCTTCTTCCTGAGTGCAGGCAGGGGAGGCATCCATGTTGGAACTGTGCAAGGCAGCAACGTGGTCCTCCATCCACACATTCACTAAGCACTACAGATTAGATGTTCAAAGATCTGCCGATGCGACCTTTGGTCATGGAGTTTTGCAGGTGGCAGTTAGCAGATACATTTATTTTCCCAAATGAGGTTGTATATGGGACAATATTCTCCCCCACCCAGTTGGAAATTGGTACTGCTTATTAGAACCCAGATCTCTTAAGTACACATTGACAATGTGGAGCGCTACAGAAAGAAGAAATTCCTTCATTCTTACTGTAATTTCCTTTTCTATTAGCTCCAACATTGTTAACGGGGGCTTGTCCTGGGAGCCTTGCTTCGGCTGCAGAATATTGTCCTGTATGCATCTGGGATGTCTGTTTTTGTCTTTAGAAGTGTATTGGTTTGAAGAAAGTGTTGAGTGTGTGTGTGGGGGTGCAGCTGCAGAACAGGGACTGCTAGCTGCACAAACGAGCAGACTCGACAGACCATAAGGACTTTATCTGCTGGCAATTTCGTATGTTCGTATGAATGTATGTATGTATGTTCATACATCATCTTCTGATTTATCTGTGGACGTGAAAATAGGCTACAGAATATTTGATAACAGGCACGCAGGTTAACAGATTGATATTTCTGAACAAAGAATGGTACCTGTCTGTTACAGGTTAGTGCTTTCACTCTTTGCATTTATTATACTGATTGATATCCAGTCCATTCACCCCTTCCCCCGACACAACATTAGGCTTGAAGTTTTAAATGTAAGCCTATCCTCTCAGGATTCCATTTCTGAGACTGGCTGTCCTTACCTACTGACACCATGTTTTCATAATTCTGCACCATCACTTCCCTGTGAAGCTCCTTCTCCTGTTTTCTTAATATCTTCCACTCCTCTTTTGGAAAAACAATGGCAACATCTTCAAAGGTTTCTGGTACCTGAAAGGACATGAGACGTGTTTAATTGCTCTTGATTTCATTGCACACAGTGAGAAATCTGAAACTTTTCAACAAGAAGAGGACAAAGTTAAAATTGCAGCCTAAAATGTAAGGATGAATTGGTCACCCACTGGCAAAGGATAATTCAATTCTCCATTTCACCCTAGTTTTGATGGGCTGAGGGTAGTTCAATGATCTGAGGGGTGAGCTAGCAAGGAAGAGGGCCACTGCTCATTTTTTGCAGTGCTGATACAAAATGAGTGGGGCTTAGCAGTACAGGGCTTTTTAAATTGTATTTCTTTACATAAAATAAAAAAAAATAAAAAAATGTTCCTATATCAGAAGCCCTCAAGGTGCCAACATTCTTGAGGTTTAGTGTTCTATAGGCTATTAGCTGGTGCTCTTTGGGGAAGAGAAGAAGCAGCTAGGTACCATGAAGGTGTCAGAGAGCATCAATGTGGGCGGCCCAGTGGCACAGAGGGCTGAGGCGCTGGATGCCCACTGGCCACGCTTAGCGACCGTGGGTTCTGAATGATCTGTTGCTGGCGTACAGCAATGTGGGAGAGCGATTGAGTGTTGGCTCTCCTCTCACGGGAAGGGGGTTACCTGTCCACAGTCCTTCCATCACCAGATGGAGGTCCGGTGGCAGGTGTAGGCAGTAACAGAGCAACTAGTAGGGTGGGGCGTCCCATACGGCTTGACGTGAGCATGGCTCCACACCCGTGCGCCAGGCTGGGGACATGCAGGATGGGACTGGGGAGAAGAACCGTAAATAAGTACCTACAGAAAAAAAAAGGAAACAAAACAGAACATCAATGCTCCGAGTGCCCTCGCTACGTAAGCATCGAAGTGGTGCTGCTGCTGAGGGGTCAGCTGGAGTACTCAGGTTATGGGTATGAGTTTAGAGGGGCAATCAGGTACAACTAGCAAGGCACTGGCACGTCAGGGATAGTCTTGTGTGCCTGTCTGAGGTACAGACACGCCACGCCCACAAGTGGCTGGCTGCAAGACTTGGACTGGGGGCACAGAAGACCTTTAAGGTGTGCTCCCACCTAGAAGAGGAAGCATTTATATAGCTCTATTTATACACACTGTATCCCAAATTGTCTTACAAGCAATGAGAGACTGGTAGTGAAGTGACTGAAATGTGCAGTGGCAGCCTTGTCACACATCAACACCTACACACAGCCTTGAACAAGTGCATGAACCGGGTTTATGGGAAGGGGAGTGCTGGAAGCATGAGTGCCAGTCACTCTCTCATCTGACGAATGGCAGGAGGTCCAAAACACCTTGCCGTGGTAATGCCATCAGTGTAACATCGAATAGTATCCTACAGATGAAAAGAAATGGGTATTGAGCACTGGGACTTGTCCCATATCACTGAGACTTGTACGTGAGGATCTGGGTCTTTGCACATATTATGGGAGCTTAGAGAGACCACCAGAAGAGTGCAGGAACCCAAAAGTGTGAACCTTCAAAGGCCTGAAGCAGATTCCCCTAAAGTTCATTGTGACCATACTGGTGGAGAGGGGACCCAGAGATTTGTGCCCCGATTGGCTGTCACTCCACAGAGGGAAGAGTGACCAGTGGGGTACCACAGGGATCAGTGCTGGGACCGGTCCTATTCAACATCTTCATCAGTGACATGGCGCAGGACCTGGAAGGCAGAATTTCACTGTTCGCTGATGACACAAAGCTCTGTAACAGAGTAGACACACCAGAGGGTGTAGACAGAATGAGAAGTGACCTGCAGAAACTTGAAGAATGGTCAGGTGTTTGGCAGTTGAAATTCAATGCAAAGAAGTACAAGATAATGCATATGGGAGCACAAAACCCTGGCACAATATATCAGTTGGGTGGTGAGGATATAGCATGCACCAAGCAGGAAAGGGATCTTGGGGTTATCATCTCTGATGACCTCAAGGTAGGGAAACAGTGTGACAAGGCAGCAGGTAAAGCAAATAGGATGCTGGGATGTATAGGCAGGGGCATCACCAGCAGGAAAAGGGAGGTCATAATTCCGCTATACAAGACACTAGTGAGGCCCCACCTGGAGTACAGTGTACAGTTCTGGAGACC
Organism: Neoceratodus forsteri; assembly: GCA_016271365.2. Lineage (NCBI taxonomy): Eukaryota > Metazoa > Chordata > Ceratodontiformes > Ceratodontidae > Neoceratodus > Neoceratodus forsteri. Next base: position 1,466,663,238 of record CM057459.1, read on the forward strand.
ATACCTACGCAAGGACATAGACAGGGTAGAGAAGGTTCAGAGGAGAGCAACAAAGATGGTGCATGGATTGCATCACAAGTCCTATGAAGACAGGTTGAAGGAACTGAACATGTACTCCTGGAGGAGAGGAGGGAGAGAGGGATGATAGAGACATACAAGTATCTTACAGGGAGGAACAGGGTGCAGGAAAACACTATTTTAAGCGAAAAAGATGTTCCAGGACTAGAGGGCATGGGATGAAGTTGGAGGAGGACGATTCAGAGGAAACATGAGAAAGAATTTCTTCACAGAACGGGTGGTGGACAGGTGGAACACCTGCCAGAGGAAGTGGTGGGGGCTGAAACAATCACGGGATTTAAGAATGCATGGGATAGACATAAAGGAATTCTGAAGGTCAGGGGTAAGGTGCAACAGACTTCTAGGAAAACAAACTGAACTTACAAGCTCAAATGGTCAGACTGGGTGGGCCATAGGCCCTTATCTGCCGACACTGTCTATGTATCTATGATTCCACTGATGTCCAAGAAACAAATGAAGCAGGTACTGCACGGAGACAGAGCAGGGTGGGTGTGTACTCTGAGGTGTAGGACTAGGGTCCTACTACTGGGGCTTTCCAGGCCCAATACCACACAGACCAGAGCTGACTGCAACTGAGAGGCTAGGGTGCTGCTGCTGGAGCCTCACACCATATAGACCACAACCAAATGTAACTGCAGGGTTAGGGTGCTGCTGCTGGAGCATGCCAAGCCTCACACCACATAGACCAGAGCCAAATGTAACTGCAGGGCTAGGGTGCTGCTACAGGTGCATGCCAGGTCCCATACCACAAAAATAAGAACCGAATGTAGACACAGGGCTAGGGAGCTGACATTGTGGCATGCCAGTTCTTTAGATGTTCCTAGTGCTCTTGAACTGTTTAAACAGACCAAGTTTCATTATGGGCAATAAAGGTGGGACCCACCTGGTCAAGCACCGGGACATCTGGACAGTGGTCCCCTCACCTATGCACTGGTTATAGCTGTTGGGTTTGCTACTTACACAGCAATAAGAATTCACCTTGATGCAACTTAGCCTATTCAAAGTTCTTTAGCTGTTCCTAGTGCACCTTGAATTGTTTGGAGCGCAGCTACATTTGGTTCTGGACCACATGGATATATCAGAGGCCAGGTAGGAGACATCTCCATAAGGTATGTGGGTAGTGTCCAAACAGCATCTGGAGAATGTATAGCCTATGTCACTGGAATGCTATCCCAGTAGGGTGGGTACAAGACTCATCTCCATGTATATTTTCTGATGAACTAATGATTCAGTATGTACTATAAATGATTACATTTATGTAATGTAAAGTATTGTATGTGTATAAACTTATACATTTTGTACATGTCAGTTTTTACACATTATTGTGTAATCTTTGATTTCCAGTACACACACTAGGTCACCATTGTAAATGACAGTGGCTCAGTGGTAAATTTCTTAAATAAATTAAAACAGGGAGTCCAAGTAATATGTGGAGGGGGGTAGCCCCCTGACCAGCATTTAATTAGCCCGCAGCATGTGTCTCTGGCATGCAATCCAGGTAAGGTGGGCTGAAGGCCAGCCTGACAGATTCCTTATTTATTTATTTAGCTTTTGTTGACCAGGTAGGTACATTAGACAAGTTATATGCCTATTTTCAGGCCAAGAGTTCACTCCGATATGACTGGACACCTTGCTGGCCTGCCATCTTCTATATCACCAGTAGAAGAAACAGAAGAGAAGCCAGGTTCTGGTGCAGAAAGGGCACCCCGTTACACAAGAAGTATTTCTAGGTCATACAAAGGTGACTTGCATATCCAGCCAAGAGGGACAGACGGTGTTCTGAGTTACAGCTTCTGGGGGCAAGGAACGGTTAGAATGCACCACTAGAATCAGCTGCCATGCAGCTAGCATGCCAAGTAGTCTGAGACAAGAGGTGAAATGACTACCCAGGAAACCTTAACTACACCAATACATTGTGTATGAGCTAATGAAGTGAGATTTTAGATGCCAGCATTGTGATATGTACCAGGAATTGGGGTGGCTATCACCAGAGAATACAAGAAAATTACAGTGGGCAATTCAAATTCATAGAGTTTTAAAAACAGAAAAACCTAAATATCTGATGGAAAAATTGGACAATAATATTCACAGACAGAAATACGACTTAAGAGATCCTAAACGAGGCCCACAGGGACCAAAAATTTAAAAATTCATACGGGAAAATGTCCCCAAGAGCTAATTATGTCTCGTTTTGGAACTTGCTGGATAACAGTACGAATAACCTAAGCCATAAACAAAATTGCACCATTCCCATGCATTTTCAGTTCTCCAAAGAAGCAGTGCAGGTCAAACAGCCAGCAACTTCACTGAGTTTTAGAGAAGGTAAGTAATTATAAAATGCAAGTTTTCAACGAGAAATACTATGACACAAAAGGGATTGACACTGTCCCTTTAAATTAAATTGTGTTTTAAATATGTGTACAGCGCTACGAACCTCTGGAGAGGGGTGCTTTAAAAATAAAATTTCTAAGGTGGTTAGAAGGGCCAGCCTGACATATTCTTTATGCCAAGAGTTCACCCTGATATTACTGGACTCCTTGGTGGCCTGCCATGTTCTAAAACAAGTCATGGGCCCTGTGTGCAGGTTGCACCAGTAGAAGAAAGAGTTGAGAAGCCAGGTTTTAGTGCAAAAAGGGCACCCTGTTACTCAAGAAGCATTCATAGGCCATATGATGTGACTTACATATCCAGCCAAAAGGGATAGACTGTGCTCCAAGTGAGAATCTCTGGGGGCAGGGAATCATTAGAAAATGTGCCACTACGGGCAGCTGCTATGCAGCTAGCAAACCATGTAGTCTGAGACAAGAGGTGAAATGAAAACCAGAAAACCCTAATTACATTAATAAACTGTGTATATGCTAATGAACCAGGGTTTTTGGACACATGACCACTTATTGTACAAATGAACTTTGTCATGAAGTATTCCTGTAAAGTCAAGTGCTTGAAGCCCAGTGGTCCAGGGTATTTTCTTCTTGTCTAAGGTGACTACATAAGGTTACGCAAACCATAAAGCAGAGTGCAAGGGGCTCCCACTGAGCAATTCCACTATACAGACATGGAAGTTCCATGGGTCATGCCTCTCCCCCCAGGGCAGTGATGCAGGTTAGTCCCAGGCAGTGCTGCTGGCCAGTCCCAGTGCTGCCTGAAGGGGACAGCATTTATATTCCCCACAATGTTTTATATGGGATGAGACAATGTTAAACGTCAAAAACTAGGGTAAATATGCCGGCCTGTCAATTGGCACAGTTTGTAGCTGCCCCCCCAAATTCTGGACCCCCATGACGGCCAGTCCTGCACACACTGAGCACCATCATAACACAGTAGCAAAGTGTCCTAGAGTGCCTTTTATAGCACTTTGTCACAGACTTCTGCTTCTTTTCCCCTGAAGAGCTGCCGTAGTCCTTGGTGGGCAAGTGTATGCACCTATCATCCCTCCACCACTCTCGTGAGACTGGTGCATGTGGAGGGACTGGAGAGAAGTGTTGCAGGATTGCAGGAGCCACCATTTTGCCAGAGCGCAGACCAAGGAAAGATCGAGGGAAGATCTGACAGAGGTAGAGATGGAGGAGAGGGACAACAACTGTAGTTTATCAGTGATGGTCAGTATTGAAACACAAGTTCTGTGGGTGGCAGTGGGCACTTCAAGGTCCAAAGGTGGGAGTGCAAACAATGCTGACAGTTAGCCATGTAAAACAAGTAGTACTGCACAGTCATGGTGGGTTCAGAGGGAGAAAATAATGGACATACCTCCTAATGTGGGACACAGTGATGTAATGGTGGCATGGGACAGATTTCTCATCACCAGGGAGGAAGGGGGCCTCAGATATCACAGAGCACCCTCAGACCTCTGTCACGGCAGCAAAGAAAATGCCTACTGCTGCTTTGAAAGCAGTCAGAGACGGCTCCGTGACATCTGACACCCCCACCTCAATGATGATCAGACATTTTTCTTATTGGAATCCCCCCTGAAATGTATCCCTCACCCAAAGAATTGTGTTTCAGACACATTTTGTAGACCAGGGTGGGTTGAAGCCCCCCCCCAGAGCCAAACCCAAATTCTAAACCCTGCCCAGCTTAGGGAACACACCTGTGTAGTCAGGGTCAGATTGGCAGTAGGACAATCAAGCATCTCAAAGGATACTCTCAGGGCATCTACCTGCATTGATATACTATCACTTGTGGGTGACCACAGGAGGCAGTGAACCTACAGCAGCTTAGGGGAAAGGGGGGACGTTGGCTGGTGCCAAGCTAAGATATACTACCACCTCTGGGTGACCACAGCAACCAGTGAACCTAGAGCAGTTTAGGGGGAGTGGGGATGTCGGCTGGTGCCAGGCTATGATATACTACCACCTCTGGGTATCCACAGGTGGCAGTGATCCCTAGGCAGCTTAGGAAAAGGGGGGACATTAGCTGGTGCCAGGCTAAGATATATTACCACCTCTTGGTGACCAAAGGTATCAGTGAACCTGGAGCAGCTTAGGGAGAGGGGTGATGTCGGCTGGTGCCAAGCTATACACTCTTGGGTCCTGAAGAAAAGTGGAAAATCTTGACTAGTAACAGGATGGTGGTCTGGCCTCCCGCAGGCCCAACACTGGTGACATGAACTTCCTTAGAGCTGGATCCCAAACTAAGGTGGGAGTTGGGGAGCTCCACCACCCCATCAGGGGATCAAACCATAAGGAACGGAGTGTAGGTAAGCCTGTAATAAGCCAAGTGACAGAGCTTGGGAAGAAGGAGTAGAATGGGGCATGGTCATTGCAAGGGGGCAGAAACAAAAAAAATTAAGGTAACTACTGTCACAAACACACTTTAGGGGTCAGGCCCTCTGACCCCACAGTGCCCAACCTCGAAGTGCAATATGTGAACAGGAGACAAACAGGGAAACCCCTCCTCTCTGTTTTGGGTCTGAGCAACTACCAATTGTGAGTCTCGGGTCAAATATGAACCCTTTTTCGCTAGCATGCTCGGGTAACAGGTCCAAATATCACACCCTCTTCAGGGAAAGCAGTGCAATACTTAACCCAGCGGGTACCCAACCTGGTTCACAATCCCCCTTCTGACTCAACTGAGACCTAGGTATTTCCTTACCTTGCTGCATATGGTGACACACTATAAACACTTTAACAGTTCTGTCAGAATTATCAACACTGTCCCAGCATTCACATTCAAAATGAGAAAATGGCTCAGTCAGGATTTCAAGGAAAACAGAATTTACTAAAACTAAAAATAGTAAATAAAATACAAAACACAGAACCTACAACATTAATAGTACAGTTATAAAAATAAATGGACAATTATAAACAAACTGCCTTATACTGAGTACCTAATCCTACCCCCGTTTCAGTGGGTAAATACGGGTGCTGAAATTACCTAATTTTGGTAAAAGTGCTTCTTAAGTCCAGAACACAAGTGTGTTTAGTCTTGTAAAGTTGAAACAAGAGTGTGTTCTTTCAGGAGTCCAAAATAAAAAGAGTACAATGTTCCCTCAGCAACTTGATAATATCAGGGGGGGAAGGCTCCCACCCAGCTTGTGAGGTTAAAGCTCTATGATAATGTTGGCTGTGAGGTCACTCCCATTCCTGCATACTGAATTAGTCACATGCCACTGCACACTGCTAAACATTCCAATTAAAAAAATATATCTATTTTTTAATTAGTGAGCCACAGAGCATAAATTATGACAGGACAGAATACCCCTTTGCTCTCTCAGAACAACATCCTGCAAAGCACCTCTCTTAGTCGTGCAAAGTTTCACAGGTATCTGTCAGAGTTGGCTTACCACCTGGTGTCGTAAAAATGCAGTCTTTTATGGCTAGTTTCCTAGGCTCAAAGCAGTGGCTGTTTTACAACCTGTAACAATCTGTTGTCTAGCTGCTAACACAGGCTTCTGACAGGTAGGTGTTAAAAGGAAGCTCTTAATCAGTTTATCCACTGGGTCAGTGAGAGGACAAACTCTTCTTTCCTCTCACTGAAAATCCCAGATCCCATGAGACTTTGCTGCTTGACCTGTTTCCTAAGCAGAAGTCTAAAACATATATTTATATCAAAATTATATGCACATAACTAGTAGATGGTTATCACATTACAAGTACTTCTATTATCTATTACAGCTGTCTTTAAGCTACATTTGCATGGAGGGCTCATAAAACAACTGACCCCCCAAATTCCATTTATATATATTTTAGCGGCCTAAGCCAGAGTCACACACACATTAACTTTGTACAGCTCTGAAGGACTTAACCAGCAAAATCCAGCGGTAAGCCCCTAACTGCTTGTGAGGGAGGGAGGAGTTAAACTAGTATGTATTTATTTGTTTGGCTTTTAATTACCACATAGGTACACTACACAACTGAAAGCCTAATTTCAGGTGTGACCCGGGAGAGTACAAAGCACAAATTCTTCAGATCTATTATAAGAACTGTTAATTATGTATCTAATGTCTAAATATTCTATTGTACTATGTCTACTTACTTTGTAACCACTCGGGTCCCGCCTGAAAATATTCATTCTTACAGCTAGTGCGCCTACCTGGTAAACAAAAACTAACTAATAACTATGCAGCAAAGAGGGAACAACAGTAGCCTTCTCAGAAGTTCTGCCAGTGCCAAGGGCCAGTACAGACAAGAAGAGAAGAATCAGCAACTTCAATAAGTGGCTGAGGGAATGGTGTGGGACCAAGGGGTATGGATAGGTGGGGGACTGGGGTAGCACATGGGATAACACAGATCTTTATGCAGGGAGTAGGTTACACCTCATCCGGGCAGGTTCACAGGTGTTGAAGCAGAAGCTGGGAGTTTTCATCAATGAGAGGTATCATTTAAACTAGGTGAAGGGGAGGCATTGGAGCTGGAAATCACCAGGAAGGGGGTCTCGTGGACCTCCCCCCACGACAGGACATAGATATGACCTTAGGCGAAATAGGGGTTGGAGTGAAGGGTAAGGAAGCAGGAAAGATAGGTGCAGTGTGGAGAATTTCACTAAATGCTAGGAGCCTGGGGAACAAGCTGTCAGAGTTGCAGGCACTGATTGCAGAGGGAGAGGTGGACATAGCTGCTATTACTGAGACGTGGGCAACCAAGGACCATGACTGGGACCTAACCATCCCAGGGTACAAACTTTTCTGGAGGGATAGAGATAAAGGGAAGGCTGGAGGAGGGCTTGTCATTTACATAAGGGAAGGGATCAGAAGTAATAAGGAGGAAGGGGAGGAGGGCAGGTTGGAAGTAATCTGGCTGCAACTACACAGCCAGAAAGGGACCAAGATCTGTCTGAGGGCTGTTTATAGACTTCCAGCCCAGAAGGAGGACATTGACAGGGAACTAGGGGAGCAGATAAGGAGGCATAGTGGCAAAGGGAGCACAGTGGTGGTGGGGGACTTTAATCTACCAGGGGTGGTATGGAGCATTCCTGCAACCAATTGCGCCAGGGAGCAGATCCTCCTGGAAGCATTCCAGGATGGCTTCCTTAACCAGAGGGTAATGGAGGCAACAAGGGAAGGGAATATACTAGACCTGGTACTGGAGGATGGGAATCAGGTCAGGGATGTAAGGGTGAAGGTAACTCTGGCAAGCAGTGACCACCGCACAGTGTGGCTTTCAATCAACATAGGTAGGGAAGTAGCCACTACAAAAACTAGGAAGCTGTACTTCAAAAGGGTGGACCATGGCAGGATGGGAAACATACTGGAAAGTCATATGGCAAGCATCCACCCAAAAATGGGCATGGAACAAAAATGGGCAGTCATCAAGACAGGACTGGCTGAAGCCACTAAAACTTGTGTCACGAGCCAGAACAAGAAAGCCAGGACCAAGAAACCTAGTTGGATGAGTAGAGAGGTAGTGGAGAAGATGAGGGAAAAGAGGAACGCATTTTGGACCTACAAGCGATTCAACAGGGCAGAAGACAAAGAATAATATGTGAAGAAATCCAAAGAAGTGAGCAGAGTGATAAGGGCAGCAAAGGCGGCTAGAGAACAGAGGTTAGTGCAGGGGATCAAAGGAGGGGAAAATGATTTTTTCAGATATATCAGAGAGAAGAGGAAGAGCAAGAATCAAATTGTTAGGATCAGGAGGGGAAGTGGGTGGGTAGAAAAGGGGGCTGAGTAGGCAGAAGTACTTAATGAATACTTCTGTTCAGTCTTCACCAAAGAGAGGGATGGGCCCATACCTGAGAGGAAGAGCAAGGTGGGAGAAGGTGGAGGAGAAGCAACCATGAATGGGGAAATCATGGTGGAAAGGGTGAGGGAGGGCCTTAAGTTCCTGAAGGTGGACATGGCATCTGACCCAGATGGAGTCCACACCAGAGTGCTGAGAGAGTTGGCAGAGGTACTGGCAGGGCCACTGGTGGACCTGTTTAATACCTCTCTGAACTCGGAGTACATGCACAGGGACTGGAGGGAAGCACATGTGGTGCCTTTCCATAACAGTGGGCCCAAGGACAAACCGGGGAACTACAGACTGGTGAGCCTTACTGCAATTGTGGGAAAACTGATGGAGACAATCTTCAGGGAAAGGCTGGTGCAATTTCTTGAGGATAACAACCTCCAGGACAGCAGGCAGCACAGGTTTGTCTCAGTCAGATCCTGCCAGATGAACTTGGTTGATTTGTACAACTGGGTTATGAGGGTACTGGACAGGGAACATGCGTCGGATGCCCTCTACCTGGATTTCAGCAAGGCCTTCAACTCGGTGCCACACGGTAGGCTGACCTGCAAGTTGAAGAGTCTGGGAGCAGGGAAGAAACTGGTCAGATGGATCGAGAACTGGCTGCAGGATAGACAGCAGAAGGTAGTAGTGAGGGGGGAGGCATCTGAACCCAGGGCAGTAACAAGTGGTGTACCACTGGGACCTGTTCTGTTTAACATTTTCATAGCCGACATTGCAGTAAGGATTAAGAGCAAGATCAGTCTCTTTGCAGATGACACAAAGATTTGTGCTGAGGTAGACTGGGGGAGCAAAAGTACTTCAGAAAGATTTGGTAAAACTGGAGGAATGGTCTCACACTTGGCAGCTTGGTTTCAATGCCAAGAAGTGCAAATTGATGCATTTAGAAGGCAAGAACCCAGGACACAATTACTGGCTACAGGGATTTATTTAACTCTAAAAATTGATTAGCGTTTTGCTCATAAAAGTGCTAAATCTTTGTGAAAATGCATAGCTCTTGCCTTACTGTGTTTAACAAACACAGCACTTCTAGAAAATCTGTATAAATTCTTTCTGTACAGTTAGTATAGTCCCAAGAAAAAAACTGCTAATCAATTATTTAAAACCCTGGGCTAGAGGGTGTTCCGGTAACAAATTCCAAGTAGGAGAAGGATCTGGGAGTGCTGGTAACCAGGGAGATGAACCACTTTGCTCAGTGCAGGAAGGCAGCAGCGAAGGCAGACAGTATGCTAGGTTGCATAGCAAGGGGGATTACTTCAAGGAGTGGGGAGGTTAGTTTGCCCCTGTACAGGTCCCTGGTGAGACCATACCTAGAGTATTGCATGCAATTCTGGTGGCCCTACTTGAAAAGGGACATCAAACTACTGGAGGGGGTGCAGGGCAGCAGAAATGATCCTGGGGTTGGGGACAGAACATATTAGGAGAAATTGAGAGAGCTCAATATGTGTACCCTGGAGGAAAGAAGGGAGAGAGGGGATATGATAGAGACCTTCAAGTACCTGAAGGGTTTGAACAGAGTAGACACCAGGTGTATGTTCAGTCTGAAGGGCGGAAGGGAAACCAGGGAACACTCTATGAAGTTGGAAGGAGGCAGGTTCAAGAGGGTACGGAGGAGGCACTATTTCACAGAAAGGGTGGTGGCAGGGTGGAACACTCTGCAAGAGGAAGTCGTATCGCTGCAGAGTGTTGGGGACTTCAAGAGGGGGTGGGACAGATTAAAGGAGGGTACAGACGGGAGGGGGCACGAGATGGGGGAGGACACATGGGGCAGCTGCAGTCTAATGGAGTAAAATGCTGCACACTCAAGCAGATTAGGTATACCGATTAGCCTGTATCTGCTGGCAATTTCATATGTTCGTAAACACATTTTGAGAGATAACAGTTCTGGGGTCTGGAAAAGAACAATATGACTTACTGATTATGTCGAAGTGTGCCTGTTTTAACTAACATTATACAATGGCAAGAAAATTTCTTGGACTGCAATTGGTCAGTGTGTACCTGATGTAGTGAGGTTATCTGAGCACAACCTCACTGTATGAAGTACAGGCACACACATGACAGACTCACAAATCATGCCTCCTGTCCACAGGTTAGGGAGACTCTGAGCACAATTCCCCTGTCCTCTTTCTACTCTGCTCTCCTCAATGCTAGCTATGTTTTAAAAAAATACCTCTCAAAGTAAAATATTTGACAAAACAGTGCCTTGTAACTCCCGTACCTCCTGGAAGTACAAACGATGTAGCGCGTGTGCACAAATGAGCTGCGCTCGCTGACCCGCAACCAACATGTGTTATCAAACTAAAATAAACACCGCTTAAAAAAAGGAAATTACTCCAAAATTAAAAGAAAGCCAAACCTGCTGCAATTTGTTTTGTTCTCTAATCTCCACAACAGTGCAGTGGCAGCTCCACTGTCACTAACCGACAGGCTCGTCAGCCACGATCCATGGCTTACACAACAGTGCTTTGCCAGCTCCACTCTCTGCCACTACATTTCAAATGAACAACTGAAAAAAGCAACCACAAAAAAAAAAAAACACATCCAGCATCTATATGACATACTGTATATAACACACTGACACAGCCAAGCCTCTGTGCTAGCAGAAAAAAAAAAACTGTAGCAAGGGAAACACAATCCAAAAGATATTGCTAGCACCATCTAGTGGCCAAAACATGGACATTTTTCTGGAGACATATACTTCCAAACATGGACAAATGCAAAAAAAAAGGCCATTAAAACATTTTTTTTCTATTTTCTTGTTTTATTAAAAAATGAGCCATTATATAATAGCAATAATGCATTCCAAGGTGTGGGTTTTGCTGGGATATCCTCCCTTCTAGGGTGTTGGACGCACTCGGCCTGCGGCCTCATGCTCAAACACCCCAGGCATGAGTTTATCCCAGCACAACCCACACCCTGTTGTGCATTATTGCTTAATTTACTGACCTACTTCAACTGCGTAATGTACATTCTATAATGATATAATTATGTTTATCCTTCTCTACTACTAAGATGCTTTAAGCATGTGGGTCACTCCTGAAAAGAAACCTAACTGTAGCGACCCTACTCAGTTAAAAAATAAACAAACAAATCTGTCACATTGTTTTAGTTTTAGGTTTGAAACCTTCCCTTACAGAAATACAAGAGTGCTGCATACAAGCACAATGCATGCAACATGTTTAATTGTGCAATGTTTGCATGTGGTTAGCATACACAGTAAACTTAAGGCTGGAATCTTGACAGTGGCCCTTTAAGCATGCAGCTCATACCTGAATGTTTCATTGTTAGTTTTAGGTTTGAAACTTTCCTATAATATTGTCTTAGTTTCTGCACACATTTAAAAGTACTTTTTATGAAAAAGCATGTCAGACTAACTCCATTTTGTCTCCCGTAACTTGCGTTTAGTTTGTTTACACAGCAGCTCTGTGTGCCTTACCTCCAGCTTCATGACCCTCTGTTTCAGTCTCCACAAACTGCACTATTCAGAAACACAAGCTGCTGCTGTACAAAACTGGGACTAGAAGAACAAAGGATATCTATCCACAGAAAATAAACGGTTCCCTCTGCAGCTCCCCGTGTGCTCAGCATTCCTTACCTCCAGCTTCATGATCCTCTGTTTCAGTCTCCAACTGCACAAACTGCATTGTTCAGAAACACAAGCTGCTGCTGTTCAAAGCTGGGACTAGAAGAACAAAGGATATCTCTCCACAGAAAATAAACAGTTCCCTCTGCAGCTCCCCGTGTGTCAGCATTTCTTACCTCCAGCTTCATGATCCTCTGTTTCAGTCTCCAACAGCACAAACTGCACTGTTCAGAAACACAAGCTGCTGCTGTTCAAAGCTGGGACTAGAAGAACAAAGGATATCTCTCCACAGAAAATAAACAGTTCCCTCTGCAGCTCCCCGTGTGCTCAGCATTTCCTTACCTCCAGCTTCATGATCCTCTGTTTCAGTCTCCAACAGCACAAACTGCACTATTCAAAACACAAGCTGCTGCTGTTCAAAGCTGGGACTAGAAGAACAAGGATATCTCTCCACAGAAAATAAACAGTTCCCTCTGCAGCTCCCCGTGTGCTCAGCATTCCTTACCTCAGCTTCATGATCCTCTGTTTCAGTCTCCAACAGCACAAACTGCACTATTCAGAAACACAAGCTGCTGCTGTTCAAAGCTGGGACTAGAAGAACAAAGGATATCTCTCCACAGAAAATAAACAGTTCCCTCTGCAGCTCCCGTGTGCTCAGCATTCCTTACCTCCAGCTTCATGATCCTCTGTTTCAGTCTCCAACAGCACAAACTGCACTATTCAGAAACACAAGCTGCTGCTGTTCAAAGCTGGGACTAGAAGAACAAAGGATATCTCTCCACAGAAAATAAACAGTTCCCTCTGCAGCTCCCCGTGTGCTCAGCATTCCTTACCTCCAGCTTCATGATCCTCTGTTTCAGTCTCCAACAGCACAAACTGCACTATTCAGAAACAGAGTCTGCTGCTGCTGTTCAAAGCTGGGACTAGAAGAACAAAGGATATCTCTCCACAGAAAATAAACAGTTCCCTCTGCAGCTCCCTGTGTGCTCAGCATTCCTTACCTCCAGCTTCATGATCCTCTGTTTCAGTCTCCAACAGCACAAACTGCACTATTCAGAAACACAAGCTGCTGCTGTTCAAAGCTGGACTAGAAGAACAAAGGATATCTCTCCACAGAAAATAAAAAACAGTTCTGCATTCACGGGTGCTCAGCTTTGTCCTCCTGTCTTGATCAGCTTTCAGAGCCTACAGTACAATTCCTATCTCGCTATGTAAAGTACCCAGGATAGCACTACACACAAGGCAGTCCTCTGAGACGCACCTCCTCCACTTCTTTCTTTTCCTGTCCGACTCTGAAATGTGTCCTACCATACAACGCAGCCCATTAACAAGCAGGTACCTACTGAGAAACTGTAAAGTACTGTAAGAAAATGTGTTATGTAATTTGAATCGACTATAAAGAGTGTATCTTCTGAGACTTTTTTTAAAGCATCAGTTGGTTTTAAAAGAACCAAAACTGCCGACTTGCATCTCCTGGTTTCAATCTCCGGGACACACTGGGAAAGAAGCTTTGCTTGGCTCAGGTTACCTTGCAGCCACCAAATTTTAACTAAAAATAAAAATATGTGATGTCTCCTGTCAGTGAGAAGTCAAAGCTGGATGTGTTAGCATCTATAATATTTAGCAACCCCTTCTTCTCACTCCCCTTGCTGCTGCTGCACACTATAAATGGTACTGAGTGGTTCTGGTGTGTGTGTTTGGTTTTTGGGGGGGGCATTTTAGAGAGGGAGACAGGAAGTATGCATTAGACTCCGGAGATGTCCAGGGAACTCTTTTTTTATCTATTTTTTCCTGTGGATAAATACCTTTGTACTTCTAGTCCCAGCTTTGAACAGCAGCAGCGTGTGTTTCTGAATAGTGCAGTTTGTGCTGTTGGAGACTGAAACAGAGGATCATGAAGCTGGAGGTAAGGAATGCTGAGCACACGGGGAGCTGCAGAGGGAACTGTTTATTTTCTGTGGAGAGATATCCTTTGTTCTTCTAGTCCCAGCTTTGAACAGCAGCAGCATGTGTTCTGAATAGTGCAGTTGTGCTGTTGGAGACTGAAACAGAGGATCATGAAGCTGGAGGTAAGAAATGCTGAGCACGGGGGGAGCTGCAGAGGGAACTGTTTTTTTTTTTTTTTCCTGTGGATATATATTTTGTTCTTCTAGTCCCAGCTTTGAATAGCAGCAGCTTGTGTTTCTGAACAATGCAGTTTGTGCTGCTGGAGACAGAAATGGAGGATCATGAAGCTGGAGGTAAGGAATGCTGAGCACACGGGGAGCTGCAGAGGAACTGTTTATTTTCTGTGGAGAGATATCTTTGTTCTTCTAGTCCCAGCTTTGAATCAGCAGCTTGTGTTTCTGAACAGTGCAGTTTGTGCTGCTGGAGACTGAAACAGAGGATCATGAAGCTGGAGGTAAGGAATGCTGAGCACACGGGGAGCTGCAGAGGGAACTGTTTAGTTTCTGTGGAGAGATATCCTTTGTTCTTCTAGTCCCAGCTTTGTACAGCAGCAGCTTGTGTTTCTGAATAGTGCAGTTTGTGCTGTTGGAGACTGAAACAGAAGATCATGAAGCTGGAGGTAAGGAATGCTGAGCACACGGGGAGCTGCAGAGGGAACGGTTTATTTTCTGTGGATATATATTCTTTGTTCTTCTAGTACAAGCTTTGAACGGCAGCAGCTTGTGTTTCTGAATAGTGCAGTTTGTGCTGTTGGAGACTGAAACAGAGGATCATGAAGCTGGAGGTAAGGCACACAGAGCTGCTGTGTAAACAAACTAACGTTACACAAGACAAAATAGAGTTAGTCTGACATGCTTTTATCAAAGGTACTTTTAAATGTGTGCAGTAAATAAGACAATATTATAGGAAGGTTTCAAACCTTAAACTAAGACCTTGTAACAGATTTATTTGTTAACTGAGTAGGGTCACTAGAAGGTCTCTTTTCAGAAGTGAGCCCCATGCTTAAAGCATCTAGTAGTACAAAAGGATAAACATAATTACATCATCATAGAATGTACATTACACATTCAAAGTAGGTCAATAAATGCTAGTTAAAACAGGTACACTTCAACATAGTCAGTCATTCTGTACTTTTCTAGACCCTGGAACTGTTGACTCTGAATATTTGTATATGTTTATCATTCTGAAGAATTTGTCATACCTTCCCGGTTCATACCTAAATATAGGCATTCAGTTGTCTAGTTTACCTACGCAGTTACCAAAAACAAACCAGTTAAATAAATCAGTAAATAAATACTAGTGGGGAGCAGTGTCAGTGACTCAGTAGGTAGCACACTTGCTTCTGAGGCTGGGAGATCAGAGGGCTGTGGGTTCAGTTCCCACACCTGGCACTTGGGTTAATATCCCAATACTGACACTGTAGTGCAGCATGAGGGCGTGCTGCACTTCTGAGTGCCGTCTTTCAGATGAGATGTTAAACCGAGGTCCCATCTGCCTGTTTAGGTAGTTTGGGTGGATGTGAAGATCTTATGGCACTTCTCAAAAGAGTAGGGAATGTCCCAGGTCTAGTCAAATTCCCCATTCATTAAAAATACCACCAACAGCTGAAAACAAATCTGGTTCAATTTTAGTTGGCATCTATCTGTATCCCCCTCTGCCGGAACAAGGCTGAGAATAAGCAAAAAATTGTCTAGTCCTCCTCCTTCCCGGTCAACAAAAACTAAATAAAAATAAAGTTAAAAAATATTTTTTTGGGGGTATACATTTTGGGGGTGTTTCCATAAGTAAAATTTGTGATCACTAAGGTGGAAGAAGAGGTCATCAGGTGTCACAGGGCCCTCTTTGACTGTTATTACAGCAGCAGTAAGCGTTCTGTCTTCTCACTAGTTTACTCAATTGTAACAAACTAGTGAGAAGAGAGAATTCCTCCTGCTGCTTTGACAACAGTCAGAGAAGGCACTGCAACATCTGAGGTCCCCTTCCTCCATGGCGATCTCAATCCTTTCCCATGCCACCATTACATCACTGTTTCTCACATTGAGAAAGATGTCCTTATTTTACCCTGAGAACCCACCATGATTGTGCAGTACAACTTGTTTTCGTGACTAGCTATCCATCAACAGTTTTTTTTTTTTTTTTTTTTACTTTTTTAATTTCCACATTTGAATCTTGAAGTGCTCACTGCTTCCCATGGAACTCATGCATCACTGCTGCTCATCAGTGCCAAACCCACGAGTTCTCTGTCTCTGAGATTGTCAGAGTTTGGGGCAGGGTAAGTTTTGCCATGCCAGCAGTCGTTGTCACTCCTCTATTGCCGTTTCTCCTCTGTTGGATATTCCTCGACCAGTTCTCTGGTGAAATGGTGTCAGCGTGGCTCAGTTGGTAGCACATCTGCCTCTGGACCAGAAGGTCATGGTTTCTCATCCCACCAGGATAGACTTGCACCTAAAAATCGCTGGCATCTGAGTGCAGTATTGGGGGTGCTGTACTGCTGGGGTGTTCCGTCCTTCGGATGAGACGTTAAACCGAGGTCCCTTCTGCCCATCCTGGTGTTGTCCTGGTGGGTGTCCAGGTGGAAGTAAAAGAACCCAGGGTACTCTTCGTAAAGAGCAGGGAACATTCCCAGTGTCCTGGCCAACATTCCCCTTCCCATAAACTGGTTCATGCAATTATCCAGGCTGTGTGTGGGTGATGATGTGCGATATGGCCGCCACCACACATTCAGTCACTTCACTACCAGTCTAGCACTGCTTGTAAAGCACTTTGGGATACTGTGTATGAAAAGTGCTATATAAATGCTGATTATTCTTCTTCTTCTTCCTGCAATCCTGCGATGTCTGTCTCCAGCCCTTACACATGACATCAGTTTCATGAGAGCAGTGGGGGGGATGAGAGACCCGCACACTAGACCACCCGGGACTACGTCAGCTCAGCAGGGTAAAAAAAAAAAAAATATCAGGGGCAAAGTGCCATAGAAAGGGCTGTATGACACTTTGCCACTTTGCTCTGATGGCTCTTAGTGTATGCGGCATTGTTCCACATGGAGGGTCCATCAATTGGGGGGGGGGCTAAAAATTGAATGAATCGAAAGGCCAGCATATTTACCCTAGCTTTTGATGTTTAACATTGTCTCATCCACATAAAACATTGTGGGAATATAAATGCTACCCCCTCTTCAGGCAGCACTGGTACTGGCCTGTGTCACTGCCTTGTGTCACCTATTGTCATCTAGATCCAGGTCCAACCCGACTTTTGGTTGGTTGTGTTGGTCTGATTGGATCTGTGGTTGCTGAGATTGTCCGGTGTTTCTTGGGGAGTGGGATCTTTCCTGTGGCTTTGAAAGTGGCCTTGGTCAGACCCCGTTTGAAGAAACCCTCAATGGACCCAGAGTACCTCGTCAACTACAGAGCGGTCTCAAACCTCCCATTCTTAGTGCAGGTTTTAGAAAAAGTGGTGGCCATCTAGCTTAAGGCTCGTCTCACCCCCTCTGCCACTTCTGAGTATTTCCAATCTGGATTTAGAGACGGTACAGCACGGAGACTGCCCTGGTGAGTGTGCTTAACGTTCTCCTGATAGCGAGAGTTAAAGGAGAGTGTACCATTCTTGTTCTCCTGGATCTCTCTGCAGCATTTGACACCGTGGACCATGAGGTGTTAATGGATCTCCTGTGGAACTGGTGTGGACTAACTGGCAAGGTCACCAGCTGGTTTAGGTCCTGCCTCATAGGTAGAGTGCAGAGGGTGACGATGGGGTTGTCCTCATCTAGCCCGATGCCACTATGCTGTGGAGTTCTGCAGGAGTTGGTTCTGTTGCCTCTGTTGTTCATGGTGTACATGCTGACGTTAGGAGATGTTATGAGGTGGTTTGGGCTGGGTTTTCATTGATATGCTGATGATACCCAGTTATACCTGCCCTGTGCACCTGGAAACCAGATGGCATCCTCCATGTTTAAAGGAAATTTCTGATGTAGGGGAGCTTCTCGCATATTGTGGTAGCTGCCCTCATGGACAGTTATTCTAGCCAGGATTTATTAAGAAATAACATACCATACCTTCGTGGTATGCCTCGAAACGTTTATGTAGACCCAGTCGGCTTGCTCAATTTCTGGTGAACTGGTGCTTCTGACACGCCCCCATACTTCAACACATAATGACGTGTGGCAAGGGAGAGCACAGGGGCGTGCCCCATTGAAATGGATGGGGCTTGATTTTTCTTCCATTTTTAAGCTAAAGAATAGTCCATGTACAGATTAATAAAGGACACCGCTCGACTAACAAGGGCCTTGTAGGTAGGAAAATCACTTTAACACCTGCCTAGATGAGATTCTGAACTGAATGGCTCAAGACTTGCTCGACTCAACCCGGACAGGATGGAGGTACTAGTAGTGGATCCTGGTCATCGATGAGATGGGGATGGTTGGGAATGATCCTGGTTTGATCGGAGGTATTCCCTTGACCCCTCTGCTTGATTCAGGGATCTGGGTGTGGTCCTTGACGATGGTCTGACACTTGATGTTCAGGTGTCTGCTGTCATCCAAAGTTCCTTTACCATCTCAGGAACATTGCCTGGATCTGGGCCCTGATACCAGCTGATGACCTGGCCACTCTAGTGCATGCCTTTGTCATGACTAGATTATATCCAGACCCTGATACCAGCTGATGACGTGGCCACTCTAGTGCATGCCTTCATCACGACTAGGGTAGATTACTGCAATGTTCTGTACCTTGGTCTATCTGGAGGCAATCTCTACCATCTGCAGCTGGTGCAGAAAGTGGTGGCCAGGCTGCTGACTGGCATCTCCAGATTTGACCATGTCATACTGGTCCTTCGCGGACTGCACTGGCTGCCGATAAGATGGATATTTGCCTTCAAGGTTGGAGTACTGATCTGTAAAGCCCTGCACATACAGGGACAGATTACCAAGACCTCCTGGTTTCTTACTGCCGACTCATGCTCTCCGGTCCTATGAGGTTGCCTCCTGGTGGTTTCCAGGGCTGGGTCATGGCAATCTGGAGATTGTGCCTTCTTTGTTAACGCACCAGTCCTGTGGAATTCACTGCCAGTCTATCTCAGGGAGGCATCCTTCATGGAAACCTTTAAAAAAAGGGCTAAAAACATTTTTGTTCAATTAAGTTTTTTATTTAGATTTCTGAAGGTTTTATTATACTGACTCGTTTTTTATTTTATGTGACAGATAGATTTTTAAAAACTGTTTAATTCTCTGCAAGGTGTGGCTGTAAATTGTGGTTGTTAATTTTGACGATATTGTTTTAAAATATTGTACAGCACTCCGAGACTCCAGGAAGGGACACGTTATAAATAAAGTTTCTATCTATCTGCCCTGGGGGAGCAGGCTGGGTGCAGAGAACTTCCATGTCTGGGGGATATATAATGAGATTGCTTTCTGGGAGCCTCTTGCACTCAGCTGCATAGAAACAAAGAAACATAGAAGTTGATGGCCGATAAGGACCGCAAGGTCCATCCAGTCTGCCCATTTTATTTCTACCTTATGAATGTGCCGTAGGCCTTTACTCTGTCAATGACCTATCTATTCATACTCATCTGTATTGCTCCCTTATGCCTAGCCCATGCCTGTTTGAAGCCCTGCACTGTATTCATATCCACCACTTCCTGGGGTAGGCCATTCTATGCATCCACTATCCTTTCTGTGAAAAAGAACTTCCTCACATTACCCCTTAATCAGCCTCCCTCTAATCTCATGCTGTGTCCTCTTGTCCTGCTATTTTTCTTATATTGAAACATGTTAGACTCTTTCACCTTGTTAATGCCCTTAAGGTGTTTGAATGTTTCGATCATATCACCTTTCCCCCCCTCCTTTGTTCTAGGGTATACATATTGAGCTCCATTAATCTGCCCTCATATGTTTTCTGATGCAGTCCCTGCACCATTTTGTTAATGTCCTTGTGAAGGTGTGGCCTCCAGTACTGCACGCAGTACTCCAGATGGGGCCTAACCAGTGTCTTGTAAAGAGGGATTATTACCTCCCTTATACGACTTGTGTTACCCCTACTAATACACCCCAACATCCCCCTAGCCTTACCTACTGCTTTAGTGGTCTGCTTGGTTGATTTCAGGTCATCTGTGATGATGATGCCCAAATCTCTTTCTTCCCTTGGAATTGCCAGCAACTCCCTTCCCAACCTATAGGTGACTTCAGGGTTTCTCTTCCCTATGTGCATGATCTTGTACTTCTTTGTGTTAAACCCTATTTGCCACTCTTCTGACCATTTTGCCAGTTTATCCAGATCTCTTCTCATTTTGCCCACCCCATCTGGATCATCTACTCTGTTGCAGATCTTCGTGTCATCTGCAAACAGACAAACCTTACCCTCCAGTCCATCTGCAATGTCACTGATGAAGATATTGAAGAGGACTGATCCCTGAGGTACCCCACTTGTGACTTGCATCTCTTCTGACTGTATACCATTTACCACCACTCTCTGTTTTCTGCCTGCCAACCAGTTTGCCAGCCAGTTGACCAACTTCTGACCCCTCCAAGTCTACCATTTAGGTTGGTACCACTCCTCTCATATAAGGAACACCAGCTGATAGGCACAGTTCTTTCTAGCCACTTCTTCCCACATGGGATACCCAGGGTGATGAGAGACAAAGTGAAGGAAGTGGGCCTGTTTACACCTTAAACATCAGCCTGGCCAGGGACCCTGAAGTTATCAGCCATATTTAACATCTAATCAGGAGGTGAGAATCGCAGCACAGTTCTGCCCTGTCTTGCTCAGATTACTCAGCAGCTGAGTCCTTTACAAAAATGCAGCTCAGGTGAAAAGAAAGAGTATTAGTAAATATATTTGGGGATTGAGGGCCCCTGGCAACCAGTTTGCCAACCAGTTGACCACTTTCTGACCCACCCAAGGCTACTCATCTTATTAATCAATCTTCTGTGTGAACAGTATCAAAGCTTTGCTGAAGTCAAGGTAGGTGATATCAACTGCACTCCTTGGTCCACCACTCTAGTTACCCAGTCAAATAAATCTATGAGATTAGTTTGACAAGACCTTCCTATTTGTAAACCCATGCTGTCTTGGATCCTGAGCCTATGGATTCCAGGTGTTGCACTATCCTTTCCTTAAGGAATGCCTCCATAATCTTACCCGCTACTGAGGTAAGACTGACTGGTCTGTAGTTCCCTGCCTCCTCCGTGCTACCACTCTTGTGGAGCTGGATCACATGAGCCCTTCTCCAGTCTTCTGGGACCTCTCTTGTATTCAGAGACTCACTAAACAGTTCTGATGATGGCTCTGCTAGTTCCACCCTTAGCTCATTTAGTACCCTGGGATGTATGCCATCCGGTCCCATTGCCTTGTCCACCCTGAGCTTAGCGAGCTCTTGTAGGACCCTTTCTTTTGTGAAGGGACTCATGCACACCTCCCTCCCTCCCCCCTGTGTCCTTGGTGCTGAGCTATGGGCCCTGTCCTACCTTCTCCTCAGTAAATATTGAGCAGAAGTATCTATTTAGGATAGATGCTTTTCCTTGGTTCTCCTCCACACACTCCCCCTTATCCCCTTTGATGTTAGCAATACCTCTTCTGGATTTTCTCCTTTTCACTAAGGTATCAGTAGAAAGTCTTGTCCCCTTCTTTTACTGGTCATGCTAGTGTTTCCTTGGTTTGGGTCTTTGCCTGCCTTATTGCCTTCCCTGCTTCCCGTAGGGAAGTTTGGTATGCCTCCCTATCTTCGTTCTGCTGCGATCCCTTATATTTCCTGAAGGCCAGTCTTTTGGCTCTGTCCTTTTCTGCTACTGTTTTTGAGAACCATAGTGGTTTCCTCCTTCTTTTGCTCTTGCTTTTCTCCCTAACACAATGGGATGTTGCTTCACGTATTGCATTCTTAATGCTTGCACACTTCGCCTGTACCCCCTCACCTGTATTTCTTTTTGCCAGGGCTAGCTTAACTCTGTTGGTCATCTTATCAAAGTCAGCTTCTCTGAAGTCCCATATTTTTGCCTTGGAATGGGATCATTTAGTTCTAGTGGCCAAACTGAACCATACCATGTGATGGTCACTGGCCTCCGAGTGACCGTCTACCTGGAGTTCTGTGATCTTTTCTCCGTTAGTCATTACTAGATCTAGGATAGCCATGTCTCTTGTGGGTTGTTGTACCAGTTGTTTGAGGCTCTCCCCTAGCAGGGAATCCATTATGGACCAGATATTCAGAAATGTGTAAAGGCAGGCGCAAGTCCAGCGTACACAAACCAGATGAGCGGCGGCTCCGTGGGTGCCTATGCAGAAGTTGAGCAGGCTGAACCGCACCAGTGCAACTTGGCTGAATATGGCACACATGCGCCACGGGCGCAACCTGAGATGCGCGCCGCCGGCACAACCGTAGCGCAGAGCAGACCTGCGATCAACACTGGTGGACAGTGCATAGAAGAGACCAAGGGACACAGCCAGGAAAGCACAGTGATAACGGCCACAGGACCCCCCACCAGCAGAGCATGGCTGTCACACACAGGCACCCAGGAACCGTGCCCCAGAACACAATGGTGGCACGGCCAGCAGGCAACAGGAGGGGACAGTGGCCAACACAAGGGTGCCCCCCGGCACCAGCCAGCCTGCCGTGCCCACTGCCATGTTGCATTGGCAGTCCACCCCCAGGACCATGGAGCCAAACACACCCATGCCCCACATGCACACAGGTAGCCCACACGCCAGGCAGTCAAAGAGCCAGGCCCAGGCAGAGTGCCAGACCACATGGGATGGGGTGCCCAACAGGAGATGCAGAAGTCCCCATCCCAGCATGCGGACATTAACAGAATGATGACCCTGGCTGTGTGCCACCACCATGCACACACCTGCCGCCCACCCCTGACCAGTGCCCCATGGAGTCCCCGAAGCCACACAGCACACCCTCTGAACCAGGGGATGGCCCCCACCACATCATGACACACCACTGTACACAGCAGGGAACCATGGTAGCACCACATGTGCCCCCCCACCTCTGTGCACACACCATGAACAGACACCGGATCACTGCAGCATGGCTCCACATGCCGCCTGCACATCAGACACGGACACAGGCATGTAGGTGAAAAAGGTTTATAAAAGTAGAATGTGTAGAACAATAGAAACAACAGGGGTCAGGGACAGGGTAGGTACAATGATGGATGGGGACAGGGAACAGGGTCTGTACAGCAGGAAGGGGGACTGTAGGGGAACAGGGGCAACAGGGGGTATCTGGGGCTCTATATATATCTGACTTCATCATTGTCCACAGACGGATGCCCCACCACACCTCTGTCCACGCCTGTTTGCTGCCTTCATTCATTGGATGACGACCACCACTTCCAGGACACTGGAGGCCACGAACAGGATCTGATCAGGAGCGTTGTCTGTGTCCTCCAAGGTCATTGGGCCGCTGGCCACCTGACACCTATGGCAAGGGAAAGGACAAGTGATCAGTGCAATGGCTCAGGCAACCATGCCAACCCACAGTGCACAATGGTCAGTATGAGCACACACCCCTGGAGAGCCTGGTATGGACACCCGCATGGGGGTTCAACGCCAGCCGACAACTTGGCACACCATGGTGGTGCAGAGAGCTGATGTCGCTGTGCAGCAACCACACAACCGGACAATGACAGTCACATGGCACACTGCAACAGCAGCACTGCAGCACTACCGGTGGCATCCGTACGCATGCTCAACCCACCAACAGCTATCACATGGGGCCAAAGGACAGGCCACATTGGTGTGCATGATGGACTGTGCGACACACACAGCTGTCAAGGCACATGGCACAGGCGGCCATGGCCGTACCCACTCCCCACTGCTATCCCCCATGTACACTGAGAATGACCATGACATTGCTTACCTGCCCCCTGTGGTGCAGCTGGCACTGGTTACTCTCCATCAGGGCTCGCCGCCCTGTTCCGCTCCGCCTCCGCCCTGGCCCACTTGCGGTCCTTCGGCACTGGGAAGGGAAAGAAGAGAGGTGGACATCAGTACCCAATCACGCCAGCTGTTCCCCACCCCCACACAGCCCGCTGTGCACTGGACGTGCCCCTGTCCAATCGCGTGGCCTGCCGCCAGCACAAATCGCAACGCGCAGCAGCTGAGCATGATGCGAGCAATGGGCAGGACGACAATGTACCCCACTGCGGGACATGCCAGGCAGTGATGCTAACACCACAGTACTGCGCCAGGGCAGACATGCCACATGTGAACACCTACCTGGCTGTGGCACTGCACCACGCCGGACATATGCCAGCAGCCTCCGGAGTCGATCAGGGTCTCTCCTCCGCAGGTTACCATAACGGTGCCTGCACTGTTTGGGTGTGCGTGGCACACCCGTCCTCCTCTCCAAGGCCTCCAACATGGATCGCCACATCAGGCCCCTGGCCCGCTGCAGGGGCACCTGCTCAAAAAGCTGGCCCTCATAGGGCTGGACAACAGCCACGAGGTTCACTACCTCAATGTCCGACCAGTTAAGGGCACATTTACCGGTCCCCTGCGCCATGGTCAGCATTCAGAGCAGCAATGAAAATGGTGGTGAAAAGCGCACGTGTCTGCCACAGGTGCAGGATGCACAAAAGGCTATGCATGACCGCTATTGAGCAGCACGTGGATGCGTGCCAGGATGTGCAGTGCAGGATCATTGTGCGCACTATGCCGTGGCCTAGCAGGATCGCGTGGGTGACCCATGGGTCACAGGTCCAACACCCAGCATGCAGTGCGGTAATGATGTGTGTGTGTGTGTGTCGCGGCGGCGGCGATAGTGTGCATGCCAGGATGTGCGAGCATGCACGAAGCCATACCTGTACCAAATGTGCAGTGCAGTTGCATCGCACAGTCCGCGCATGTTGCACAATTGTACTGTGGGACGTGTCATGCACACGCGCACTGTGGGCACACACACTGCACATGCACAGGTATTGCACCTCGGGGTTGCATCAGCGCAACACGAATGCACACGCCGCACGTATGCGATATTCAGCTGTGGTATGCAAATAACCTCATCAGCCTATGCATGGCGCAGTGGGGAGCATTAGCATATCATTACAATTGTGCTCGCCCTCATTTGCATGCGTTGAGCCATAAAACTCCAAAGAACAGCACCGGCCACAGACGGGTATTGCAACCTTTCAGGTAAGTGACTGGAAACGCGGATGAACAGAGGCCTATTGCAGCTGTGCAACTGAGAGGTGTACCGTTCATTGCTGCCACTAACCCACACTGGTGTCCATTCCCACAGGTGGCAGAATGTTGGCTGAGGAAGGTGCGGAGATCAGGAGCCTGCCCGCAAGCGCAGGCCCAACTTTACTGCTTCAGAGACCACTGCCCTGTATGAGGCCTACGTGGACAGGGAGGGCCTTCTCAGTGGTGCCACGGGCATGCCGCAGGAGCGGGTTGTGGGCTGGGATGAGGTGGCATGGTACTTCAGCACCCACGGCCGACACCATCGCACCCCCCAGGAGTGCAAGAAGAAGATTGGCACCAACGGGGGCGCATAAAGGAGAAGGTAGCGGCCATCAGGGAGTCCTGCAGAGTGACCGGTGGTGGGCCAGCAGCAGTGCCTCCGCTGACAGCCTCAGAGGAGCTGGTGGTGCCCAGCATTAGCCGAGCATTGGTGGAGGGTGTGCCCAGTGGAGGGTTCCAGATGGGTGGCAGCCCCTTACTGCATGGTGAGTACGAATGAGTCTATGTGTGTGCTGCGCTTGTTTGCCTGTTTATGTGCCACCGGCCACTTGCGAGTGTGTCTGTGGCCGCACAGTGGACTGCAGTGCCAGTTGGTAATGTCTGCATGCGGGGGCATGGGGGGCGGCCATGGGGGGCATGGGGAGATGGTAGGGGGGCCATGGGGGGCCCTGGACAATGTAGCAACAGTGACTCTCCATTCTTGTCTTGCAGCACCAGCACGCCTCCAAGCAGGGGATGAGGTGGAGGTGGACTCTGTCACGGATGCCCAACCATCAACATCAGCGGGCATCCGTAGCCGGGACAGGCCCTGCCTTGGCAGTGCAGGGCTTGTGGACATGCTGGACATGGTGTCTGATGACGCCGTTGCCTGGATCTTGGACAATGATAGCCTGAAAGTGCTGTGTGCAGAGACCCATCTAGGGATGTTGTCAGTCAGACACCGATGACGACATCACTATGAACATGGACAGCGTAGGGCCGTTGGTGGCAGAAATGCCCCTACCCACTACACAGGCGACATCAGGGCCCAGCGCTGCCCCAGTGGCTCCATAGCGCCCCCCAGTCACACTGGGACTGTAGTGTGTGGCGTCACCGCTGTGTCCGGTGTGGGTGGCAGAGGTGCTGGTGGCGCAGCGGAGGTGTGGGGCACTGACCAGCAGATGGTTGGCAGTGGCGACTGGATGCAGGCAACACTGCACAGCAAGGCATGGTGCACACTGCCAGTACGCCTGACACAAGCGTACCCCCTGTATGGCCCACTGTGTAGTGTCCACCTTAGCAGGAGGCTGTGCAGCATGCTGAGATACCCCCTGCAGCTCGACAGATGGCCCAGGTGGCCCAGGATGCTGAGCGCCTGGCAGAGCACACCTGGTTACTACGGGCATCCACGGAGAACCAGGTGTTGCTTGCCTCTGAGGTGCGCACACTGTGGGCTGATGTGCGTCTCATGGCTGAGCGACAGGACAGGGGCACTGCACAGATTATTGATGAGCTCAGACAGATGTGGGAGACCACGACCATGGCTTTGGACTGCATGACCGGTGCCATTGCGACTGGGCTGGCGTCACTGGCAACCACTGGGTTCGGCCATGCACTGGGACACCCCGCAGTGCACTCTCCACCCCACGATCCCGATGTCTGGTGACCCTACAACGGCAGACACTGGGTTCTGACATCAGCATCCCAGACACCCCTGGGGCAGGCCTGTTTGGCCGCCTCTACACCCCTGCATGGACACAGTCATGGTCCCACACTTCAACCCCTGGGGGGGCATCAGACACGCCCACCAGGACCAATACGGTCATGGGACTGCGCAGTCGTAGTGCCGTGTGTGCTGCCCTGCAATCCAGTGCTGGTGCAGGATGCATGCAGTGGTGTGCATGTGTGTTGTGCCCCATGCGCCCTGTGTGTATGTGGACCGTGCTGCTGGGACATGTGGCATGAAGGTGATGAGGGCTGCTCAGCACTGGTGGTGTCTGTGCACCAGTGTCATGCTTCTGATCGATGCCATGTCCCACATCGTGTGTGTGTGTCCTTGTGCGCATGCCAGTGCTGCGTGTGTGCTGCCGTGCACCTGTGTGCCAGTGGCTCCGCTGTGTGTAGTGCGCACCGGTGATTGCATGCCATCCACTGTGCACACCCCTGCCACGGTGTGGAGTGCTGTCCTGTGATGCCCATGCTACTGTGTTTGTACACTCACCTGTGTTGACCGAAATGCTCCCTTGCAATTGTGTCCCTGTGCCGTCTTGCCTCCTGTGCTGCTGTGGGGTCCCATCTTCCGGGGGGTGGCTGCCAGCCACCCTCCGGCCCTTCAGTGCCATCATACCCACTGCTGTCGCCCACCTCAGCCTCGACTACTATTCCACGATCAATAGCCATATTGTGCAGGATGCATCAGGCCAGGAGTATGCCACAGGCTTTTGACTGGCTGTATTGTAGGGCACTGCCTGACCTGTCTAGGCAACGGAATCGTGACTTGAGCATGCCAAAGACACGCTCGATGATATTGTGCGTGCTGGCATGTGCTGCTGTATGTCTTCCACGGGGACGATGGTCTCCGGTAGGGTGAGCAGCCATGCCCTTTGGGGAGTATGCGTGTCGCCTGGGTGGGAGAAGACATTTGGTTGGTCCACTGCTGTTCTGCCCCATGCTCACTCTTTTCCATGCGCGGCCTTCTCTCCCCGCCTGCCACCCCCATGGCTCACAGGCACAGTGGCACATGTCCTGCTCACCGACAAGGCGGCCCGTGGAGATATCTCCCCACTCAAACGTATGGCACAAGGCGGAGCTATGCCATATGAAGGCATTATGTGCACTCCTGGGATGTGTGGTGCAGACATTGATAATACACTCCGTGGCATCACGCACCACCTGGCAGTTGATGGACGGCTACCCCTTCTGGTTTATGTACACCAGGCCCTCTGGGCCAGGTGGTGTGCGGATGCCGACATGAGTGCAGTCAATGGCCCTTATCACGCCTGGCATGTGTGCCACCCGGTAGAACTCCTGCATGTTTGCTGTACACTCTTCCTGTGTGCTGTGGAAATGTATGTACTCGGAAGCATGTGGCAGCAGAGCGTTGAGGAACTGGGTGAGTAGGCGGGTCGTGGCCAACTGGGTGATACCTGTGGTGTCCCCTGTGGGTCCTTGGAAGGTGCCCATGGCGAGCAAGCACATCACAGCGTTCACCTTGGTATCCACTGACATGGCATGACTACATCTGGTGGGTGCCTGCATCTCCTCACTACACAGCTCACATAACTGCCTCAGAACTGCCCTGTTCAGGCGGTACCAGGCCGCTATCTCTGTGTCACTGAAGTTCTCGAACGTGACCCTGGCACGGTACCACCTGTGTCGGGCATACCGCCGCCGGGCCCTTCATCGGCCACGCAAGTGTTCCTCTTGCCTCCTCACACCCCTCATTAAGGCATCCATTAGGAATGGGCCACTGTCCATCTCTCAGTCACTGTGCTTGTCCCTGGCTTCCTGTGGCACACTGTCCCTCTGTCCGTTCGTCTGCCTGTGTCTGTCTGTGTGTGTGTGTGTCTCTCTCTCTCTGCATGCCTCTCTCCTCTCTTTCTCTTGCACTCTCTCACTCCCTCTCTCTCTCTCTCTGTGCACACTGTTGCGCATCTGCTGTCTGTGTATTTGTGCCTGTTTTTATATGCTCAAGTCTGCCTGGCACAACTTGGTGTTTGCTCCACACTTGCGCATTGCTTTCCTGTTGAATATGCCATTGCGCCAAATATTCACAGGAACGTCCCCATGCACTTGTGCAGTACATTACAGTTGTGCATTGGCACAATGAGATTTGCCCTGCACCGCAGTTCACTTTTCAGTATTTCAGCGGCAAGAATTAGATTTCTGCGCCAAACAACTTGCTGTGCCATGGCGTAACTGTTTAATATTTGGCCTATGTGTCTAGTTCTGGCAGTTGTTCCTGCTGGTATTGACCAATCTGTATCTGGCATGTTGAAGTCTTCCATTACCAGAACCTCCCCTTTAGCTGTCATGTTTTGTATGTCTTCTAACAGTAATGTGTCTATGTCCTCTCCCTGGTCTGGAGGCCTGTAGACAACCGCAGTTCATCCTGACTATCCAATTTCCTGTTTCCATGGTGACCCACAGTTCTTCTGGCTCCTTATGTGTACTCTGAATTTATGTAGCTTAGATATTTTCACTGACATAAAGGGCTACCACCCCACCCCCCTTTTTTGCACCTCGGTCTCTTATGAACAGTACACAGAAGGGTACTGAAGTCTCCCAAATGTGGTTACTGGTGAACCATGTCTCGCTAATAGCTGCTATGTCCAGTTTAGCCTCTGTCATTGTTACCTGCAGGTCTGGGATCTTGTTTCCCAGACTGCGAGCATTTATGTACATGATTTTCCATTGGCCAAATTTCAGTGCGTTAGTTGTTGGGCGAGGTCCGGTGTTTCCCCTACGTGTCATATGGGGAGCAGGACCTTTTTCCTTATCTGGTGATGCAAATTAACTACAAACATGCTGAATTCCTGTTTGATCACTACCTGAGGTTTGCCTGATCTTCAGCTTGAGATTGTGGATGTGGGCACCTTAGATACGTGTACAGAATACCTTGGACCATTACACTTCAAGCACTTGAATTTACTGGAGGGCTTCGTTACAAAATACATTTGCACAATAAGCAGTCATGTGTTTAAAGACCCCAGTTCGTTAGTTCATACACAATTTACTAGTGTAATTCAGGTTTTCTGAGTAGCCATTTCAACTCTTCTGTCAGACTTCATGGCATGCTAGCTGTGTAAACTTGCCTGTAGTGGCACATTCTAACCATTCCTTGCCCCCAGAGGTTGTAACTCAGAGCATGGTCTATCCTATTTTGGTTGAATATGCAAGTCACCTTTGTACGGCCTAGCAATATTTTTTGAGTAACAAGGTGCCCTTTCTGTGCTAAAATCTGGGTTCTCTACCTTTTCTTCTACTGGTGCTACCCATACACAGGGCCCATTACTTGTCACTGAACAAGGCGGGCCAGAAAGGAGTCCAGTCATATCAGGGTGAACTCTTTGCATAAAGAGTCTGTCAGGCTGGCCCTTCCACCCAGCTTACTGGGATGGCGTGCCAGCGACACAGGCTGTGGGCTCCTCAAATGCTGATCAGGGGCTGCACCTTCCCCACATATGTTAATAAGATTCAATTTCAATTTATTTAAGAAATTTAACATTGAGTTACACTCATTAACAATGGTGTCCCAGTGTGCACACTGGAAATCAAAGATTACACAATAAATATATAAAACGTATGCATACGAAACATATAAGTCTATACACATACAATACTTTACATTTCTGAAACCTAATAATTTACAGTACAGAAAAAACCTTTAATTTGTCATAAAATTTACATGGAGATGAATCTTGTACCAACCTTAATGTAGTAGCATTCCAGTGACACAGGCCATAGACTCTCCTAATGCTGTTTGGGGACTCCCAACATACGTTATGGAGATGAGTCTCCTGCCTTGCTTCTGATGTCTCTGTGCAGTCCAGAACCAAGTGTAGGTGCACTCCAAACAGTTCAAAGTGCACTAGGAACAGATAAATAACTACAGACAGGCTATGTTTCATTAAGGTGAATTGTTATTGCTGTACGAGTAGCAGATCTAACATCTAGGATGCATATGCCAAGAGCAGTCCAGCCCCTAGTCGTACTCTCTGCTTAGCTTCACTGACCTTCTCTTACTGCTGTACCCACTACTGTAATAGTGGTCAGCTGATAGAGAGCTTTTCGCCAGAAACAACCAGAAGCAGCAGCTCAGACACAGAGAGCAGCCTTAGGAGGCATACGCCAAGTGCGGTCCAGCCCCTAGCCTTACTGTCCTCTGAGCTTCACTAATCTATCACTGATATATACATTTTTGTTCCACTCACAGTCTCTGCCTCTAATTGTCCATATATTCCTTTCATCCATAACAACTTAGGACAACAGCGACCTCCTCCCCCCCGCCAACCGACTGAGCAGATATACACCCAGCGAAACAGCAGGCATCCCTTTTTGTTTCATCCAGAGATTGCCTCTAGGCAATCTACTTCTCTTGCCAGGAACTTAAACAGAGAAATAAAGGCCACCATGAACCTCCTGAACTGCAGTAACTGTGGCACAACTTTTTACCAAGGACTTCATTTACAGAGTGGGGCACTGTCAAACATTCTCCACAATCAGAGACCTCCGATCACAGCTTCATGCAGCATGGGCTGAGATAAAATACCTCCATGATATACTAAATCTGCCCCTACTGGACAACAGAATAAAACCTTTAGTTTCAAGGTACTTGACCAGTACCCCTACCCCAAAGGACAAACAGGCCAGGGGCTGGCAGCAGGTCAGGTTTCATACAACTGGCACAAAATCATCAATACAGGAAGGTACCAAACCTATTCAAACATCTGAAGTCATTGCAAGTAACACTATTTGGTGCTTTAAAACTACGACTTAACAGTGGCTCTTAACTTGAAATGAATGAACCTGTACTAAACATTGATTAATGTCGCTTGTAATTTATTGCTTTGTAATAGATGGATATTTAAAATAACACTACTGAAAAGCATATAAAAAATTTCAGTAATACACTGGAGCCAAAGTGATAATACCATCGTTGCCTAGTATAATACTATACGTTCCGGAGCTCATAATACTTGTTTGAGCTCCGAGCGATAATATCGAAAAAACAGATAGCATAAACTCAAGATGTGTGGCTTCTACACATCCCCAAAGCTGTGCGTGGTGACATTGGTAAAACGCGCCTTCTAATTGGATCGCTTTCTTTGTGGGTGGATCAATAATTTCCAAAAACATGGCGGGCGTCTCGCTTAGCGAGAAAATTGTTCAACCGGCTACTACTCCTACTTGAGTCTGACTAACTGACCACAGCAACCCGTCGCTGGAGAAAAAAAGTTGTTTCGCTGTTTCGTTTAGCAGTTTAACACTGCACAGTTTAGCGGTTTGAATTTTTTAAAGTTTTCAATGTTGCCGCAATCACTGGCTCCTTCTCACATGAAAATCACCTCAGCACCCCAGTCGAAGATTCCTCATTCTTTGGCAAAGGCAAGCACTGACAATTTCCTTGCAGCCATGTATTACAAAAAATAACAAATACATTCTTGTGTTACAAGGCAGTTCTTCATCTCGAGGATCTGGGGGCACTTGAAACCTCTCGAGCTTCGCTCTCGAGGTTTGCTGTGCCCCCAGATCCTCTCGATGAATTACTGCCTTGTAATACACCAGAATGTATCTATTATTCTCTCTTTTACTGTTTATATGTGAGACTCGTCACCTGTCAAAATGAGCATTTTGCTCACATGGCTGGAAAACTACTATGTATTGTGTTTCTCGCTGTCTAGTGTAATGTACCTGTGCTGTATGCTAGCCCATGTATTATTCCATGTAATTCCCCGGGTCACCCCTGAAAAAGGGACCTTCGGGGCCCAGCGGGCTTACCCGGTTATCAAAATTTAATAAATAAATAAGCATAAAAAATTAAAATGGAAAATGAAAAGGTACACTGCTATCTACCATGACGAATATCGTAGTGAGCCAGGGGTCGATCTTAACATTGTTTTACTAGCCCAAACACTAGTGCAAATTGACCAGGCTAGTGCAGCTAACTCTCTACTTGCCCACTTGGACTAGTGCAGGTTTTCAAGGCTGTTAGTAAAGTTAAAAAGTCTCTACTTTAGCAGGCTATGGTCCTCATGCTTCTCTCTCAATGTTCCAGATGGCCTGGTGTGATTAACAGCACATTAAGAGCTGCAATTATCTGGCAGTTTAAGAGGGAAATCCACAAAAGACTAAATGTGAGTCATTATCACTCCACTGTTAGGAATTTCAGCTATTGTCCATGGTGTGATCAATGGTAGAGTGCTGTTAAGTCAGTAGCTTCCAGGTTTCTGAATGTGTCTCTAACAATTTAACCCTCATTTCCCTACATTTTGACTGCCTGTATCCAATATTTCAGTGACAAAATGCGAAGAGGTATACAGAGTCGGCCCTGCAGGTGGTTAGTTTTATCCCAGCCTGACAATGACTTCCCACTCCCCTCCAAATCTCCTAACTCTGTTCTTTCTCTGGACACCACTGCAGACCAGACTCTGAAATGACCTGCCACAGATCCATAGCTGCCATTACTGGCAAGTGTAGGAGCCCCCCAGCTCTTCTAAATGGACCATGCCAGCCAACGCCATCTATGCAGTCCCACCCTTGTCCCACCCAGCATGTCCTTTCTTCCTAAAAACAAAGTGCTGGATCATGTATGGTACAAAAATAAACCAAAATATATCATTTGCAAGCTTAAAAAAGGCTTTCCTATATAGAAATAGAGGTAGTATAGCATTATGCCTGCGTACTGTTTCCCCTGGGCTGATGAAAAGACAATGTTAAAGAAAAATCTGTTATTGTTGGGGCAGAGCACATTAAAATCAATGCTTTTAAAAATAAAAATGTCATAGTTTTCTGTTTCCCAAGCCCCATAGGTTTGTGTAGACCCCAACCCAATGAAATCTTAAGTGTGCTCCTGGCTCACTTGAGACTGTACGCAAACTTACAAAAGTTTAGGTCTCCACTTAACTATAGGGTGGGTGCTGAGAGTGTCTTTTTCTGCCTGATTCTGTTCATTGCCGTGTGGGTGGTGGTTACAGTGTTGTGAGGTGCATGATTTATTTATTTATTAGCTTTTGGTAACCGGGTAAGTGCACTAGGCAACAGTCCTGCCTATTTTCAGGCACGACCCGGGAGAGTACAACAAAATAATACAGTGATGACATCAGCGCAATACAGTAAAAAATCAATACAGTCAACAGTATGGGAGGACGCATATGATATAAATAGCTAAACAGTACACAATATGCTATAACAAAAACTAGATACAACAAGATAGGTAACGCCTAGACGTCCACAAAACGGAAGAATTAGGGAGGAGACACACAGTTAGTTGCAGTTACAGATTCCAAGTGCATAGAGGTGAGAGAACAGTGACCGCTTAAAGGAATGGTGGGAGGGGGAGAGTTTAACCTGGGTGGGAAGTGAGTTCCAGAAATTAGGGGCAAAGTAAGCAAAGGCCGGTTCCCCCACTCGTGTAGCGTATGGCCAGACTGATAGCATGGGAACAGATGAGGACCTGAGCGAGCGGACACAGGAGATGGGGTAAGCAAGTCCCTCAGGGAGGACAGGCTAGGGGGTCTAGTAAGTGAGTCAATAAAGCAACCTAGGGAGTAAGAACGAAGGTCTTTGGGAGATAGACAGTGTAGGCCGGAGTAGAGCCGTCAGTGATGCGTCAGTCGAGGGGCAGATAAGGCAAACCTACATATATTGTTGTAGGAAGTGTCCCATTTGCTGAGCACACTAGTATTGATATTGAACAGAACAGAGAGGGCATAAAGAAGTTGCGGGAGTAGTACGCCTCTAGCTACTGCTAGCCTTGCATGAGGGTGAGAGAGGTGCCATACCGAGTAAACTCTTAATTCTGGTATTAACAGCCTGGCACACCTCGTTGACATGCAAGGAAAAATCGAGGGCAGGGTCAATCATGACATCAAGGTATTTGAGAGTAACAGCATTCGTAACCGGTGTCCCCTCCTGACTGCGGACAAGGAGTTTAGAGGATACCGAGTGAACTTTTTTAGATGATCCGAACAGCATGGCCTGAGTTTTCCCTATGTTAAGGATTTGCTGGTTAGCAGAGAGCCAGGGTTGGAGAGATTGAAAGTCCTGAGTGAGGTTATGGTTAATGACTGCAACAGATTTGGCAGAATTGTAGAGCATTATATCATCAGCATACATGAGGTGGCTGCTGTGAAGGGACGTACAATGAGTGTTGTTTAGGAAAAGAGAGAAGAGCAGAGGACCAAGTATCGAGCCCTGAG
Organism: Neoceratodus forsteri; assembly: GCA_016271365.2. Taxonomy (NCBI): domain Eukaryota; kingdom Metazoa; phylum Chordata; order Ceratodontiformes; family Ceratodontidae; genus Neoceratodus; species Neoceratodus forsteri. The sequence goes on from CM057459.1 coordinate 1,466,698,084, forward strand.
GAACACCACGGGTAATTGGGGTAGGGGAGGAAAGAGTTTTGCAGTAGGAAACAGCCTGGGAGCGGTTGTCCAGGTAGCTACCAAACCAGGACAGAATGGAGTCGGAAGCACCAATGACTCTTAACTTGGACAGCAGAAGCGGGTGGTGAACCATATGAAAAGCTTTGGATACATCAGTGAACACAGCACCTGTAAGCAGGCCCTTCTCCATATTGCTTTTGATGTCACTCATGAGGAGGGTCAGGGCTGTGGTAGTGCTATGTCCCACCCTGAAACCATGTTAGGAGGGGGACTGAAGATTATTGTTACTGAGGTGCTCAGTGACCTGTCGATGGACGAGTTTCTCCAGGAGCTTACTAAGAGTGGGGAGTAGAGAGATTGGGCGGTAATTGGACAGAAGTTTAGCATCTCCCTTCTTATAGACAGGGATAGTTCTGGTGGATTTCCAGATCAGAGGGACAGTGGCGGTGGTAATAGAAAGGTTGAAAAGCCTTGTTATGGGCCTAGCAAGCCAGGCTGCAAACAGCCTGATAATTCGTGGGTGCAATCTGTCAGGGCCAGGGCTGCCGCTAGCAGGAACAGTTTTGAGTAGGTCCAGAACTTGCTGGTAGGTGACTTGAGCCAGCACCAAAGCTGGAGGAGTAGGGGAGCTGGGAGAAGGAGCAAACCCCGGATTGGGGAGCGCAGGAGAGGCTAAAGTAGGTAGAGAGGCGAAGAGGGAGTTGAAAGCATTGACAGTGGTGAATGGGTGGTTGCAGTGGACATCATTAATGTACATACTAGTAGAAGAAGTAGGCTTGTTGTTCCCAAGAATTTCCTTGATTTGAGACCAGTATTTTTTTGGACATGTAGTGGGCGTTTAGGAGGTTCCTGAAGTAGGTGCTTTTTGGGCAGATCTCCTTCTTGCATTTAATACGCAGAAGTTCTGTAGGCGTCAGAGTCAGTGGGGAGACGGGAGGACTTCCAGACAGACCATGATGTCGGCTGTTATGTGTGCAGAGCTGGGACTGCTTGACTGAACATTTGCTGCTGTGATGTCCTCTGGTTTGGTGGGGGAGTGGGTGAGGCAGAAAGAGGAAGAGGAGGCCATGGTACAAAAATGGAGGGCAATGTGGGAGCAGGATAAATGTGCAATAAGTCAGAGTATTTCTTGGCTTACATTGTTTCCTGTGTAAGTGATCAAAATGTACCATTATAATTGAGGGCTAGTGCAATCATCTGCAGGCTAGTGCAATTCTGAATCAACTTGCCCTGCTGGCTAGTGCAAAATAAGGTTAAGATTAACCCCTGTATTGAGCTTCAAAAATTATGTGAACCTAGAGCAGAACACAGAGTCACAGCACACAACTAAATCAACTAAAAAGGACAAAAAGAAACTGGTACTAATAATTGGTGACTCTGTTATTAGGGGTGTAATGACTCACGTCCAGCAGGAACATGCTTCGACTATGGTAAGGTGCCTCCCTGGAACATCGGCATGAAGGGACATCAATCGCATACAGAAACTCATTCGAGGCATTTATCGAGACACACATGTCATTCTCTACACAGGTATGTGTAACCCTCCTGCAAATGGGGGTTCCCAAAAGACTTCCAGGAGCTTGCTTGAATGCTCCAAGCCTGAATGGTGTCTGGCGTTTAAGCCATTTATCAGTGAGTGTTTTAGAACCTCTGGTACTGTCTCTTTAAGAGCTGTCTGCTTGCAGACATAATTGAGTTGTATGGGGACTGTGTGTTTCTTTGTTTGAGTACCACTGAGCTGCTGCCAATTCACTCCATTTTGCAGTCACTAGGAGTGCAAAGGGAACCTATCTGAAAGATGTAACTGTTTGCCAGAAATCATTTAGAGTAATAATGAAATTACAGTTTGTCTAACCTGCTTTCTTTGCAGTCAGAACTGTGTCTGCCTAGTTCCCATTCTGGTTTCGAACTGCTGAACCGGACCAATCAGTGTGGGGTAAGCTAGCTCTAAAATGGTGCCTTGGACCGAATCAGAACTTGGACTCATAATCTGAGCCAGCCACAAGAGGATTGTATGGGCAGTGACTCTGGGAGATGTAGTTTAGACTTGCGCCTTTTTGGACCAACAGGAGCAGTCTATTGTGGTGACAGCCAATCCAGTCAAGAACTGGGAGGAACTCAAAGGAAGTGCCGGTTTTGTCTGTTGGAGTTCAGTTGAGCTCTGGCAGTGAAGAAGGAAGGAGCCTGTGCTTTTCAGTGTGCAGTTTAGTCGGAAACGTGTGTAAGGTCCAGAGTTCGGTCTGCAGCTTGTGTAACTGCTTGTTAGGACTGAATCCGTCCTGTGAAGAGAATCAAAGGATATCTGAAGAGTAGAAACCAGGCTCACCCTGTAGAAGACTGGAGAAATTGCTGAATTGCTTTTCGGTCTGTCAGGAACTGAATCTGCTGTGTGTTCTCGGGTGTGCAGTAATTACGATCGGGATAGAGAAGCAGCCTGCCTGGTATAGTACTTTCTGTTTTACCATATAAATGTGTGAAGAGGCTTGTGTACCTCAAGTGAATCCTGCTGCCATTAAAGGACTTTTGCCTGTTACTGTTCACCATATAAATGTGTGAGGCTTGGTTAGCTCAAGTGAATCCTGCTGCCATTAAAGGACTTTTGCCTGTTGCAGTTTGCCATATAAATGTGAGGAGTCTCGTGGAGCTCAAGAGTAGCCCTGCAGACATTGAAAGGACCCTATCTTGTTTGGAGGTCGTGAGTACTAATTCAGGGTCGCCTCCTGTTGAATTGCCACATTGAATCCAAATGGAATCACTGTACTGCTGACTGTTTAAACTAATTTTCTTTTCTCTGTGGGAAAGGGCCCTACCAGCTGCCACGGTTTGGACTAGCCACTAGGGCTTGGGTCCCAGGGACAGTAACTGGTAGGGATAGGCCTATGCACAGAGCCATAGAGTAGATGAGTAAAGTGATAAGCTAATTAACCTGATTTCCCCTGTCCTTGTTATATTCCCCTAAATAAATCAGAGCTGCTTGTTTCAGCAAAGTTATACTGCCTGAGGTATTTGTCTATGTTAAAGTATTGTACTGTGATTGTTGCACTGTATCTTATTTACAGGAGGTCCCAGTGCCTGAACCAGCCCTGGGGGTAAGTGTATACTGTGAAGGTAATTCTGATATATTGTGTGGGCCACTAGTGGGAAGAAAGGGGGGTTGCAGTGTCCCAGAGGGCTGTGACCAAGTAAGTTTAACTATTGCAAACCCTGACCTCTGGGTGGAGGCACCCGCCATTGGATCCAGGCCCCTCAACCTGTTAGTGGCAAATCAGGCAGGGGTAGTAGCCCCTGGGATAGCGCCATCTAGGGGTTACATATGAATGACTTAGCCAGTAAGTCAGTAGAGGAAACGAAACAAAACCTTACCAGGCTGGGCGACAAGCTTGCTTCCCTTTTGTCCACTATCACCTTGTCTGAAATTCTGCCAGTCTGGAAAAAAGGAGACAGCAGGCAGAAGATCAGGGAAGGGGACATCTCTGAGCTAAACACCTGGCTAAAGGACTGGTGCCAGGAAAAAGGTCACCACTTTATTGGAAAATGGTAGGACTTCTGGGAACGGGAGTTCTTTAAATTCAAAGGCCTACACCTGTCAAAGGAGGGGACCCGAGCACTAGGGCAAACATTTGATGATCACATCAGTCAGTTAAACTAGTGGAGGGGGGAAGGTGGCACAGGCACCCTTCGCACAAAAAGGTTGCCAAATGCCCCACTCCAGCTAGTTCAGCACAAGGATGCGCCAATCATACTCTGACCAAACTTCACACCAAGACGTACTCTGAACAAGCATTTCAACAAATTTACACAACCAAAACATATTAAAAATGCAAATGACCAAAAAAGAAGGGGATGGAAGGCAATGTGTATCAATGCTCATAGTCTGCCAAACAAAATCCCTGCTATCACAGCCGTATGGCAGATGCACAGTTAGACTGGGTCACTGTTACAGAAACATGGTTCACTGGGAACCACTATGGGATATGTCACCGTCCCAGGGTATCGCTTATTCTGGAAAGATTGGGAGGAAAGAAAGGAGGGGTGGCACTGTATGTCAGAGATAACATATGTACAACAGAAATCCAGGAGAACATAGTAAAGCAGAAGCCCTTTGGTTACACTAGACCTGGGGACAAAGCCCCTATCTGGGTAGGAGACATATACAGACCCCCCCCATCCCAGGAAGCCGACATAGACAAGGAGCTCTTGGAAACTATCTTGATGATGGCGGACAGGGGCAACTTGTTGCTTGTGGGGGACTTCAGTCTACCGGATGTCAATTGGTCCTCATACACAGCATCCTCAGACCAGAGCAAGGAGTTCCTTTTAGCACTAAGGGGAGCAAGTTTGCATTAACTGGTGAACTCGCCTACCTGAGACAAAGCAATATTGGATCTAGTGCTGACAAACAGCACAAGGATCCCAGAATCAGAGGTGGGAGCCAGTCTAGGGACCAGTGATCACAGTTCAATCTGGTTTACTGTGAACACTATGGGGGAAAATAGTCACACCAAAATCAAGGTACTAGACTTCAGAAAAGCCAACTTCCCCAAAATGAGAACTATGATTGCATCCATGCTACAAGGAGGAATCACAGGAGATGTAGAGGACAGCTGGAATACTCTGAAGGCTGCTCTGCATACAGTAACAACTGTATGCACTAAGCAGATCAGCAAGTCCAAAAGAAGGAAAAGACCTCTCTGGTTCTCTCACAAAGTAGCATCCAATATCAAAGAGAGAAAAAAAAGGTTCTTACACAATTCAAGCAGACATGGAACAATACAAGAACAAATTAAATGAGGTGGGGAAAGCTGTTAGAAGGGCAAAAGCACAGACTGAACAGAAAATAGCACAGTGTGTTAAGGAGGGAGACAAAACCTTCTATAGATAAATAAGAAAAAAAGAAAAAGGGAGGAATAGTTCAACTAGCAACCAAGGAAGGTAAGATGGCAGAGAGTGATAAGGACAAGGCAGAAGTGCTGAAGGAGTTATTTTGCTCTATCCTCACCATAGAAGGCAGTGGCAAAGGTCCTACACTGAGCAGGACAAAGGAAGGTACCCAGGGAGCAGATACCAGCTGCTTCACAAGGGAGAAGGTCCTAAAAGAGCTTAATAAACTGAAAGTGGAAAAAGCCATGTGACCGGACGGCATACACCCTAGGATATTGAAGAAGCTGCAAGAGGAACTGGCTGCACCACTGGCTTGAGCTCTAAACAAGTCACCAGACAGTGTGGAAAATACCTCAGGACTGGAAGCAGGCAACAAGGAACAGAAAGAGTCAGTGTCTGTGACTCAACAGGTAGCACACTCACCTCTGAGGCCAGGAGATCAGAAAGTTGTGGGTTCTATCCCCACACCAGGCACTTGGGTTAATATCCCAATATTGACACTGCAGTGCAGCATGAGGGGTACTGCACCCTGAGGTACCGCTTTGGATGAGACATTAAACTGACGCCCATCTGCCTGTTCTGGTGGTAGTTCAGGTGGATGTTAACGATCCCACTGCACTTCTTGAAAAGAGCTGGGGATTATTTTTTTCAAAAACTCAAAACAAAATATACATAAATATATTACTTCATACAAAATCATAATGAAAAGAAATCAAAAAGCATAAGTAAGTATTACATCATACATTAATGTCAAACATAAATAATTCATATCAACATAACCCCTCCACTAAAAAAATAGGAGTCGTTTTTTCAAAAGCAAAGAAATACGAAACAGTGAAAACTCGCACAACATTTATACAAATCATAAAAAAAAAAAATCAAATGAACGTTACAGTCATACCTGTTCTAGTGTACTGTCAAAGTGAATTTTTATGGACAAAATTAAAACATAATACTAAAAATAATCCCCCCCCCCCCACTAGAAGAGTAGGGGAATTTTTTATTCCCTAACTCAAAAACAATGAAAAACCAAAATGTACACAAAAATATATTCATTCATACAATATCGTAAAAAAGGATTTAGAACAGAAATAAGTAGTTCATCATACAGTGAAATATAAGCTAGAGTATTCATGTTCATACTATTCCCTACCCCCTACCCCTTAAAGGGGAATTCCTTATTCCAATACTCAAAACAAACATACACAAATGTGTACAGCATACAAAATCATGATTCAAAGTAAATCAAAAACTCTTTTATATGTATTCCAGCATACATTTACTTGAGCAGAAAAATAAAATCATAAAACCTATCAGAGACCACCATCAGACACCCCCCCCATTTCCCATGCCCTCACAGCCATGGGGGGGGTCCCTCAATTGTACTTAAACAGGAATCTTAATTTAGTTATACAATGTCTGTGGAAAGACCATGAAGGGAACTGCATATCTCTCCATCTACAAACCGGGAGGGTTCACCCTGTGTCTAACCAATTCATGTGTTTCCAATAAATACGAAACTGAACATCAGGAATTATTTCTCGTTCTTTACATTTTATCTGTTGAATAGTGGCAGAAATTTTCCGGAACAGTTCTGGGGTCACAGATTGCTGTTGTAGAGACCAGGTACATCGTATCTGCCAGATCTGGTATTTTATGCATTTTAGAATTAAATGTATTGTCAGCACGATAATTGCCCCAAGCCTGTGGCAAAATGCCGAATAAAAAAACCTCTTCTGTTAGTGACCCTCATGGTGAACCTTTCCATTGGGAAGGGCCTAGGCCAAAGTTGATTAACATAAGGACACGCAAAAAATAGATGCAAGATAATGTCCACCGGGGCCGTGCATAAATTCTGTCTTGGACATCTTCTTTCTTGCATGCCCTTGTGTTTGAGATTGCCCTTAACGTTCAGTTTTTTGTGTGTTCCCAACCACAAAACATCCCACATGTATGCCAGAATCCGTTTGGAAGTCAGCACATTCCCTATTTGTTGATAATATTGTGTTGGATAAACAGCAATGTCTGATAAGATCAGAAAGTGTTTGTCCATAATGGCTCTAAATATTTTTTTCCTAGAACAGTGTTCTATTTGTTGTCTCAATATACCCCATAGTTTCAATTTTCCAAAACGTGACTTAAAATATTCCGGTAGTCCTGTCACTAGTTTCTGTTTCAGAATTTGTGTTAAGGGTTGCCAGGTCTGAATCCAGGAAGAGATTGAATCCCAAACCCAAAGATCCCACACCTTACTTACTTACTTTTTTTTAAAGGGGACTGAAGTTTTTGGTTACAAAAAGGGAAAAGAAAAAAAACAATTGGGTTCACCATACGGATGCCTCCAAATGTAAAATCTTGATATGGTATACCTCTCTTAACAGGATTCAGCCTGCTGCCCCATGTTGTTTCAAAAAAGACACTGTATATGCCAGTATCCAATGTCACTGGGGATAGCCCCTAAGTGGAGAAACATACTAAGTAGGAAAGTTTTGGTATATAGACCCTCTTTTTCTTTGACATTCTCCACTTGTTCCATCTATGCACCTTAGTTTGTGCATCTTTCAGTAACAATTCCCAGTTATACTTGGCCGGGTCTTCCATTCCAAAATAAATCCCTAATATTTTACAGTGTCCTACACAAGCTGGAATACCCATAATATCAACAGTATCAGCATGTGTTGTAGTTATAGAAAGATACTTACTTTTAGTAAGATTCAGTTGTGATCCAGAGCTCTCCGCATATTTGCCATCTGCAAGGCCTCGGTAGCATGGCACGATGGGAGATCTGCTAAGATAAGACAGAGATCATCAGCGTAGGCCACTGTTTTTTTACTTCTGTACATGTGCTATGTAGTGAAAGGCCCCTTATAACTTCTAGCGCAGTAATTCTTGCAAGTAATGGTTCCAGGGTTATGATATAAAGAAAGGGACTTAAAGGACACCCTTGCCTAACTCCTCTAGTAACTTTCACTGGTTGTCCTAACCAGCCATTCACAAAAGGTGATGCTAATGCTTCAGTCTAACATGTTTTAAGCCAAGATATAAGGGGAAGGGGAAACGTCATCTTGGAAAGACATGCCCAGATATAATTATGTGATACCCTGTCAAAGGCTTTTGGTGGTCTAGACTAGAGAAGAACTCATCAGTTCTCCTGAGGTCCCTCTGAGAAAATTTCCTTATTAAAATAAGTCCATCTATTATGGTCCGTCCTGGGACAGAGCAGAACTGCGAGGGTGAATAATGTTTTCAAGACCAATAGAAAGGCATTTGCTCAAAATGTTTGTAAGGAGCTCGTGGTCACTGTTAAGGAGAGTTATTGGTCTCCAATTTTGCAGTATTTCTCTGTCTCCTTGTTCATAAATTAAAACTACAAGACCTTTATACATGTCATGTGGTAAAGCATTTGCCAGTAAACTGTCAGAAAAAGGGTAGATAGTTCTTCTACTAAAAAGGGACTAACATTTTATATAATCAGAGTGGCTCAGTAGGTAGCACACTTGCCTCTGAGGCCGGAGATCAGAGGCTGTGGGTTCAGTTCCCACATCTGGCACTTGGTTAATATCCCAGTATTGACACTGTAGTGCAGCATGAGAGGGTGCTGCACTTTGAGGTGCCATCTTCGATGAGACGTTAAACCGAGGTCCCATCTGCCTGGATTGGTGGTAGTTCAGGTGGATGTTAAAGATCCCATGGTACTTCTCGAAAAGAGTAGGGGAATTTCCTGGTGTCCTGGCCATATTTCCCTCATTCACTAAAAAAAAAAAAAAAATACCACCAACAGCTTAATCTGTTCAAGGTCAGCTGGCATTCATCTGTATCCCCCCCGGGTCATGCCTGAAAATAGGCAGGATTTGTCTAGTGCACTTACCCGATCAACAAAAACTAAATAAAACTAAATAATTTGTTAGGCAGCCTGTCAAGGTCTGGTGCCTTCCCCACTGGTGAGTGTGAAATAGCTTCTATGACTTCTAGTGGGGAGACCAGATTTAACAAACCCTAAAAAAAAAAAAAAAAAAAATATATATATATATATATATATATATTCATATCTCGCACTGTTTGTAGAGGACAAGTATCTAGCCACTTCTTAATATGTGTCTCTGTGAGATGCGGATCAGCAGAGAACAAGGCCTCCAAATGTTGATCAACTTCTTTTAAACATCCTTTTTGAAAATCACTTCTCCTGAGAGGGACTTAAGTGTTCTGATATATTTTTGATGTCTAGAGGCTTGGCAAAAGTCAAAAGGGTTGCTGTGGGCCTGTGTGCTACTTACATCAAACCTTTGCTCTTGTCTCAGAGAGGACATTTGGCCATACTGCAATTTAGTCAGTATAGTCTTTAAAGTTTGAAATTCATGCATATCAATCTCTATCCCTGAAGTATACATTCTTGAAAATGAGTAATTTCTGTCAAGTAGCAGGATACTTGATTTCTATGTCTCCCAAAAGCCTACTTATTTGCTGAAAAATGTCTGAAATTCCAGTTTCATATCCCTCTGTACAGACAGTTGGTGAGACCCCATCTGGAGTAGTGAGTCCAGTTCTGGAGACCCCATCTCAGCAAGGACATAGACAGGATGGAGGCAGACCAGAGGAGGAACTAAAATGGTGCAGGGTCTGCAAGAGAAGCCATATGAGGAGAGACTAAAGGAGCTTAATATGTATACCCTTGAGGAAAGGAGGGAGAGGGGGACATGATAGAAACTTTAAGTACCTCAGTGGAATCAAAAAGTCCAAGAGGGTAGCATCTTTCTGAAAAGAGATGCAAGAACAACGGACACAATTTGAAGATAGAGGGGGGGACGTCTAGGGGCAATTTGAGGAAGTATTTTTCACAGAGAGGGTGGTGGACTCATGGAACAGCCATCCTGAGGAGGTTGTGGGGTCTAAAACAGTGGGGGAATTCAAGAATGCATGGGACAGACATAAGGCAGTCCTAGTGGGGGGGTAGGAGGAAGCAAGCTGTTGGTTAACTAGGATCTGCAGCTTATCCGTTAGGTAGGGAAATGGGCAGACTAGGTGGGCCAAGCAATCCTTATCTGCCATCAAAGTCTATGTTTCTATATTTATCTTCCCACCACTCTTGCCTGGTATTGTAGAGACAAAGTACAGATTTCCTAGTGTTAATAATAGCCTGAAAGCCCTCCTTAACCTCTGGAATGTCCAATAATGCTAAATTCAGCTTCCAATAGCCCTATCCCCTAGATGTGCTGTTATTGTGACACTTAGTAGAACATGATCTGAGGTAGCCACTAGGTACACTCGTTGATTCCTGGTTTGTAGAAAAGGAGATAAAAGCCAATAATCAATCCTGGATTATTTTTTTACCTTGGAAAAAGGTGCAGGGTGCTGGGGTGAGTGAGGGGATAAAAATATCCGTTAAACCAGACTGGGTGAGTATGGAATTCAAAAAAAGTAGTATCACAATATAATTTTGTGGTGTTAAAATGCCTATCTTGAGTGGTCTGATTTATATTAAAATCACCTCCAAATAACACATTTTTGCTTGTAAATAGATACGAGTGTATGGGTTTCAACCGGGAGATCCTAGCGGACTTTATTTGGGGAGCATAAATATTTATGAGACGGAAATCTATATTAAATAGTGTTATGTCCAAAAGATACGCTCGGCCTGGAAAAATGTCCGCCATATGTGTGACTATTATACTGGGGGTAGTGAAACAAATCCCCAGACCACTAGAAAGATCATCTCCTCCTGACTGATAGCTAGGACCCCAAATCCAAGCGTCTGAAGCAGTGTTGAAATCATGAAGCATGTACAATCTAGTGTCCTGCAGGAACACAATGTCATATGTCTGAGATGAAAACAGCTCAAAAGTAGATAACATTTTAACCTCTGACTTAATGCTGTTAGTGTTAAGGCTAGCTATTTTCAACTCATAGCCTGTTTGTTTGTCAGCAAAAGTAGTGGTTTAGGTACTAGTGGGGGGTTTCCTCATGCTTTTCTGTGTCCCTACTCTGGTCCCAAGCACCATTTCTCTCATCATCATCATCAAATCTTTATTTATTCAGGCGAACATCATTGAGCAAGGCTCATTTACAAGATGGACCTGATAAGGTCAAGGTTCAACAGTTGATACACAACAGATACATCATACACTTACATAAAACAGTTATACATACAGGGGAAAAACGTTTATAAACACAGTGATGTACAGTAACATTCACATGATAAAAATCGGTTACAGGAAAGTTAAGCTAATATATACAGTATATACATATCCCAGTGGAAGGGGGCATGGCAAACACACAGCATAATGTAATACTAGGATGGTGAAGGTATTACTGGGTTCCAAAAGATGGGGTGTCTGCCTGAAATGATTTTCTCCTAGCCTTACTAGGTGGAACGGTCCGGGAGTCTGATTCTGAGATGATCTCCATTTGGGAGGAAGCTAAAGAAGCAGCATCTGAGTCTGGGTCATCTCCAGTGTCACTGGGGAGGGCCAAGTATCTATTTTCAAACAATGGCATTCCCAGCACTGTTATTGGTTCAAGGTTTTCAGGTGATGGAGACCGAGGTGTTTCCTCCCCTTGGTGGTGTAGGTTTACTAAAGGAACTGGAGGTGGGGGAGGCATAGTGTCCCTACCATCATGTATTCTTTGTGAGTTTGAAACATCCTCCGGGCAATTTATTGTAGGTCCAGTAGGATCTACCTCCTGTGAATTTGGTACCACAAACTCTGATTCTGGGCCATGGGTGGAGGCTTTTGCGCTGTTTTCCCTACGTGTCTGTTGTGCAGGCTGCCTTCTATGGGGTTCAGGGTCAAAGGGGAAATGAGTCCTCATATTTTCATGGGACATTCAGGTTGCTCTGTGTACATAAAAACCCTAGATACCATAATCTGCATCACCTATATTAAGCGAAGCCCACGGGCATTCAGTAAAATTATGTCCCCTTTCATCGCAAAGATTACACTTTGGTGTATTTATACAATGCACACTAGAGTGCCCTGAATCACCACAAAACATACATTGCTGAATCTGACAATGAGTACTAAGATGTCTTAGTGATCCACATTTAAAATTTTTTTTCTGACCCGGGAGGCAGTATAGTGCAGTGATTTAAGACTCTGAGCTGCAAATCTGGAGACCTGGGTTTGAATCCCACAGCCCCCACTTACATACTGTGTGACCCAGAGCAAGTCACTTAACTTCCTTGTGCTCCCAGGTTGCACCCGTAAACAAGCTTTCAGTTTAGTGTGCCACTCCTGGTTAAACAATTGGAGAGAAAAAAAAATAATATGAACCCCTTATCCCTACCAATGTAAAAACAGTTTGGTAGGTGTTCCAGCCATCATCCATCTGAAATAGCTTTACTTTACTCTTCCACCCCCATTTCAAAATCCCTCAGCATCCAAAATCATGTCTGGAGTAACCTGCTTCACAGTGCTTCTCCAGCCAGTATAAAATGTCTGAAATGTTGACGCCTTGTTTTGAAACACAACAGTTATCACCCAAAAGGTTGTTTTGTTAGAAGGATTCACCTGGAATTGTGTCCTTAAGGGGTTCGTTTTTACTGTCATATGTTTGACCCAGAATCTCTCCAGTATCTCTGGCATCTGAAAACTAATATCGAACGTATGCTGTCCTGGAGCATGAATCATGGCGATACTTCAGATGGCGTGAAAGTTTCAGTAATATACATCCTACAAAGTATCTATCTGGAATCAGATCCATATCCCCCAGATACCTTAATCTGATTGCATTTCTTTGTTTGGCTAATTCCACAGATTTGCGGAATAAATCCGCATAAGATGGGCATTGTACATTATCAGGCCTGTTTGTTTCTTGCTCCCCTGCCATGTTGTTAGTTTCTGGGGTCGGTTGTTTTATAGGGTCAGTTACCCTGGTTTAGCATCGTAAAAAACATCAGACTGAGATATTCTCGGTGAAAAAGAAATGCTACCTGATGTAGGCACCTGGGATTCCTCCAGCTGAGGCTGCTCCTCCTCCACATCTTGCTGTATTGGGTGGACTGTCATCTCCACTGTAGGAGTCTCATCTGGTTCATCCTGTGTTGTAGTTTTTCCAGAAAATGTAGCAGAATTTGTTTAGGCAGCATCTATGTACCATTCGCCAGTCAGCAACTGGTGCCAACCTGCCCCACGTAGAGCTCGCTACCAACCTGAACCTCCTGGAACTGTGTGCAACTCCAGTTGCTGACTAACTCCTTCTTCAAGAATCGGGTTTCCGGAGCCAAACAAAAAAACATTTGCTGAATGCAGCAGTGTAGTTTCTGGGCTCCGTTTCCTTTTCTTCTCCTCCTCTATCCATTGTTGCTCTTTATGTAACTCCTCATCCAAATCTATAAGTTGTCTCTGAAGGTAAGCCTTCTGTTCTGCTAAACACTGCGTTGCTCATCTCCAGGCTGAGTTGACCAGGATTTGTGGGACCTCCTCTCCCACCCAGGGACCACCAGGGCCACTGCCGTTGCCTCAGAGGTTGCCAAGAAAAAAGAGCGGTTGGACCACGGTGGGCTCAGGGAGGGTGAGGGTGGTGGAACAGAGGCGCATCCCTCCAGTTGTACCTCTCCACAATTCATATGCTGTTCTGGCAAAGTGTGGTTCCTCTATGGAGTTACCCACAGTGGAGACCAAGGAGGATGCTGGGAACCTTCACAAAGGAGACCCACAGGAGGGTGGCATGGGACCCCACAGGGGAAGGAAACAACTCCTGGTGGGGGACTCCATTGTTAGGAAGGTAGAACAGGGGAAGGAAGGGGAGAGGGAGGTAAGGTGCCTGCCTGGCGCCATGGCTTGGAGGGACAGGGAGTGAATCCTCAGGATCACATGGGAGGAAGCTGGATGTCATTGTCCACCCAGGTACAAATGACCTGGCTAAGAAAGGGATCAGAGCAGTGCAGGAAGAGTTTTTGAGTTGGGGAGGGCCTTAGACAAGTAGTACGCACGGTAACCTTCTCGGAGGTGCTGCCTGTCTATGGCACGGGTGAGACTAGGGTGCTCCACACAATGGGATTCAGTCAGTGGTTGAAAAACGGGTGCAGAGCTCAGGGATTTGGCTTCATTGGGGACTGGGGGTCCACCTGGAGGGATGCAAGCCTATACTGGCGTGATGGTCTGCATCTGTCCAGGAGGGGAACCAGGATCCTAGGTGATAGGTTTAAATGCTTCATTGGCAAGCATTTACACTAGCCAAGGGGGGAGACACTGGATAGGAGCAGGGGAAATCCTAGCCCCCCCAAAAAAACAGGGTACTAAGTGAGGTAAACACCAAGATAGAGATGTCGATAGGGAGAAGGGCAGGGGTAAATGGAGAAAATGACAAAAGCAATGAGGACAGGGATGAGGCAAAAAGGGGTAAGGCCATCAAGAAATGGAGGGTAATGAGTACCAATGCCCATAGTCTGGGCAACAAGCTCCCTGAACCAGTGGCCTTAATGGAAGAGGAATGCCTGGATATCGTAGCAGTCACAGAAACATGGTACACAGAGAACCATGACTGGGATGTTAACATACCAGGGTACACAACCTACAGGAGAGACAGGGAGGGGAGAAGAGGTGACGGAGTACCTCTCTATGTAAGGGATAAAAGCAACTGAACAAAAGGGGAGGAGAGGAGGCACTGTGGGTCACCTTAGAGACTGGAAATGGCACCACAATCTGCACAGGGGTTGTATACCGACCCCCATGTCAGGGGAAGTGAATGGACAAGGATATGATAGAAGGCATCCTTATGATGGCAGAAAAAGGGGAAGATACTGTTGATGGGGGACCTGAATATGCAAGATGTTAACTGGAGCACCTTAGCTGCAGCCACATCCAAAAGCAGGGCCATTCTTGATGCCCTTCAGCTGGCATGCCTCAGACAGCTAGTTTTGGAACCCACTCGTGAGGGAGCAATCTTAGACCTTGTACTCTCAAATGGGACAGTGAGAGGATCTCAGATCTAGAAGTGGTAGCCATCTGGGAACAAGTGACCACCAAACAGTATGGTTCACGATAAACTCAGCTACAGAGTCAAGCCATACAAAAGTGAGGTTCTGGGACTTCAGGAGGGCTGACTTTGGCAAGATGGGAGTGTGCCTTAGAAAAGCACTCTAAGCGGGCTAGAAGGAGGAGTGGAGCAACAATGGGAAACATCAAAACTGCCATCACAGAGCAACAAGCCTCTGTGTGAAACATATAAACAAATCAAAATGAAAGAAAAAGCCACTATGGTTCTCAAAAGAGGTGGTGGTTAAAGCTAGGGAGAAAAAGATAGCATTTAGGAAGTATAAGGAACACAGAAGGAGCAGGGCAGAGAACTGTACCAGTTAAGGCAGAAGGAAGCAGGGAGGGTAGTCAGAATAGCAAAGGCCCAAACTGAGGAAAAGATAGCCAACTCGGTTAAGAAGGGGGATAAAACCTTTTATAGGTATATCAGGGAGCGTAGAAAGACAAAGGGAGGGATAGTGAGGCTGAATAGAATGGACGGTGGGCGGGCAGAGAGGGACAGTGAAAAAGCAGGGATACTGAACGAATACTTCTGCTCAGTATTCACAAAAGAGGAGAAGGGAGAGGTGCCTAATCCAATTAACAGAAGCACTCTGGATAGGGGGGTCGATCCCAGTCCTTTCACAGAAGAAAGGGTTCTGAAAGAACTCCTAAAACTGAAGATGGACAAAGCAATGGGGCCTGATGGAATTCACCCCAGAATTCTAAAAGAATTAAGGAGAGAACTAGTGACTCCACTGATTACCCTTTTTAACAAATCATGGGAGGATGGTATGGTACCTGAGGACTGGAGGAAGGCGGATGTGATTCCCCTTCACAAAAGTGGGAGCAAGACAGAGGCAGGAAACTACAGACCTGTCAGTTTGACCTCTGTGGTAGGGAAAGTGATGGAATCACTTCTGAAGGAAAGAATTGTTGAGTACCTAGATGCCAGTGGGCTGGGACCCAAGGCAGCATGGGTTCACAGTGGGAAGGTCATGTCAGAAAAATCTAATTGATTTCTTTGACTGGGTGACCAAAGTAGTAGACCAGGGAGGGGCTGTAGACATGGCCTACCTAGACTTTAACAAGGCATTTGACACAGTCCCACACAAAAGATTAATAGTCAAATTAACCAGCCTGGGAGTGGGTCCCAGGGTGGTAGCCTGGGTAAAACATTGGCTGGACAACAGGACACAGAAGGTAATTGTAAGGGGTTACTAGTGGGGTACCGCAGGGTTCAGTACTGGGTCCAGTCCTTTTTAATGTCTTTATAAGTGACATTGCAGAGGGACTGGAAGGAAAAGTATGCCTCTTTGCAGCTGACACAAAGATCTGCAACAGGGTTGATGCACAAGGAGGCGTGGAAAGGATAAGAAGGGAATTGGCAAGGTTGGAGGAATGGTCAGAAGTATGGCAGCTTGATTCAATGCAAGAAGTGCAAAATAATGCACCTGGAAACAAAACCCAGGAAAGATTACACAGTGGGGGGTAGTAACAATAACAAAATTGGAAAGGGACCTGGGGTAATCATAGCAGATGACCTTAAGGTTAGCAAGCAACGTGAGAAGGCAGTAGGGAGGGCTGGGGGGATACTGGGATGTATAGGGAGAGGCATCACCAGCAGAAAACAGGGAGTTGTCATTCCTCTATACAGACAGTTGGTAAGACCCCATCTGGAGTACTGCGTCCAGTTCTGGAGATCCCATCTCCGCAAGGACATAGACAGGATAGAGGCAGTCCAGAGGAGGGCAACTAAAATGGTGCAGGGTCTGCAAGAGAAGCCATACTAGGAGATACTAAAGGAGCTTAATATGTATACCCTTGAGGAAAGGAGGAGACGGGGACATGATAGAAACTTTAAGTACCTCAGTGGAATCAACAAAGTCCAAAAGAGTAGCATCTTTCAGAAAAAGAGATGTGCAAGAACAAGGGACACAATTTGAAGATAGAGGGGATGGCTCAGGGCAATTTGAGGAAGTATTTTTCTCAGAGAGGGCGTGTGGACGATGGAACAGCCTTCCTGAGGAGGTTGTGGGTTCTAAAACTGTGGGAGAATTCAAGAATGCATGTAACAGACATAAGGCATTTTTTGTGGTGGGTAGGAAGAAATAGGCTATTGGTTAAATAGGATCTGCAGCTTATCCTGTAGGTAGGTAAATGAGCAGACTAGATGGGTCAAGCGGTCCTTATGAGCCATCACAGTCTATGTTTCTATGTTCTTTGTAAATAGGGATATGTAAATCCTCATCTGGAATTGCTGAGTCATCCGAGTTAGGTGAAAATATTTCCACTCCGGTGTTCTCTTGAGTTTCATCTAAGTGTGAGGCGATGTGATGGCCACTTTGGTCGTGCACTCCAGCCGCCTCAGTTTGTCCTTGCAAAAGGTCCAACAGACCATGTCCTTCTCCTTCCAGGACCAGATCCGTACTGGGCTCCTTCATGCTCAGCAGACAGATGGACAGCACCCCTGCCTACAGAGTAGGGAAAGTTTTATTGAAACAAGAAATCAGGCAATATACAATAAAGAAAACACAATAAGAACAAACCAGGTAAAATCAAGACAGTATACAACAGTGTTCATATCAAAAGGTATGGAGAAAACAAAGAACGAAAACTAAGGAAATGATACTGAGAGAACAAAAGTCCTTCAAGTCACCGTGCATCCGAGTCTGTAATCCAAGGTAGGCTTTCCAAAGGGTGAACAGACCAGGCCTGGAATGAGATCAAGTTCACGTGCATAAACAGTTTTCAAATCCGAACAATCTTTTGTTCAATTTCTATATATGTACAAATTTTCTGCTGAGGGTGAACTGGCATCTAGCCATCCAAATATGCCATTTAATTACAACAAAATAAGATTTAAAGTATCAGTGTTCCACAGAGACCATTGAGGGGAATGCTCCATGCATAATCATCGGGTAAGAGACAAATTGAAGCAATGGCATACCCCATTTTTGGGCTAGGAAGGCCCACCAACGTTGTATAAAGGGGCAATCAAAAAATAAATGAGAAATAGTTTCCAATTCATCAATACAAGAGGGCTTAGAACACAGCCTGTCTTGTAGCTGTTTATGTTTATGGTTTGATTTAACATTAATTCTCTCATGGCAGGATAACCAATGGAAGTCCCACATATGTATTGGGATTCGCACACAATGCAACAGAATAAGCAGAGAGGGACAATATTGGGCGGACATTTAAAAAGGGACTGAACTGCACACACAGAGGAAAGAAGCAATCTATACAGGATTTGTGCGTATTAGTGAGAAGCATTTGTGGGGTAACCCGCCATTGCTTCAGACGTAGAAATGTATACCTCACATAAGGTGGCGTGTTTCCCGAGGCACGCAGAATACACAGGGAGTCATGTTCCCATTGGTGAAACCATATTTTACAAGAATCATAGAGCCACGCTTCCCATCCTTTCTGCGAGTTAATCAAAAGCGGTCTAATGTTCGCCATGAAAAAAATACTGGAGAAAAACAAAAGGGGTTAGTCATGAACACCACCATCCGTGAGAGGGAGATAGGTGACATCCTGCTTAATTGGGTTCAACCTGCTCCCCATAATGCCTGAAAAAAAGCTAAGAATCGCCTGCTTCCAATTGTTTTGGAATAGGAAAGATATAGCTAACATAGAGAAAGAGGGAAAGTAAATATGTCTTAATTAAATAGACTCTTTTCTTTTCCCAATCTGACTCCTGTTCCATGAGGCTACCTTTATCACGACCTTGTTGTAGTTTAGAAGTCAATTATAAGCGTCATTGGCTCGAGTACCAAAATAAAGCCCTAAAATACGAACAGGGCCATCTACAATCTGCAATGGTCCGATGTTCCTAATCGGTGCAATAGCAGATCCCAGCTGTATACCAACACTTTTCTCAAAATTCAGAGTAGCTCCCGAATATGTCCCAAATAAGGAACATTCCTGCAAGGAGGCTATCACCGAATCCTCGTCCGCCACCAAAAAGCAGATATCATCTGCATATGCAATGGCTTTGTAAGGTGCTGTTGTTACAGGACACGATACAGCATGTATCTGTGGAAGCATATTCACAGCGGAGCAAAACGTCCAAAACAGTACATATAGTAATGGACTCACTGGGACACCCTGTCGGACTCCTTCAACAGGTATCAGAGGTCCCACCCAACCATTCACTACTGGCATGACCGTAGCTGTCCTATAAAAATTACGTAACCATTGGATAATGATAGCGTATATGCAAAAACTGAGTGCTTGCCATAAAAATCATGATTCACTGAATCAAATGCTGCCCGTTGATCCACAGATACTACAAATCCAGAAGTCGAGCTGAGTACCCGTGAGAGAACAATTCACGGATCAGAATCAAATGATCCGAGATGTTCCTGTTGGGACAGAACAAGATTGAGCAGGATGCAGAACAGTTTCTGCAATACCTGTTAAACGCTTTGCTATTATCTTCATCAATATCTTAAAGTCGGTGTTTAGCATACAAAGAGGGCGCCAATTCTCAAGAGAGTGGGCTTCCCCCTTCTGTTTATAGATATAAAGCAAAACACCAGTCGAAAATTCTAAAGGGACAGACTCACTGTTCAACAAAGAATTAAAGACAGAGGTAAGTTCAATAAGTAAGTGGTCACCCAGAACCTTATATAGAGCTGCCGGAAGACCATCTGGGCCAGGAGTTTTATAAACGGCAGAGAGGACATAGTCGTTAACAACTCCAAGGTCGTAATAATGAGCTGGTATTACCATCTCCACTGCTGTTATAGGAGGGAGGGATCTCTAAATTCTCGTACAGGGCAGCAGGGTCAGGTAGATCAGCAGGAAAGGGGGAAAGCAAAGCAGTCGTGTAGTTAGCAACTATCTGCTGAATCTCTGTTTGAGTAGAGCATATAGTCCCCGTGGAATCTGTAAGACATAATATCATCTTTTGAGCAGTCCGACAAGAGTTAGACTCAAAGGGACAAATGATCTCCCGTGGTCCAGTAACCTGAAATTTATGTTGGTGGTGCAATTGCCGTGATTGTTGAGATTGGAATTGCAACATAGCCGCCCGTGTCAATTGAATTTGAGAGGAAAGGTCATGACCCGTGGTATATGATAAAGAAAGAAGCGATTGAAGATCGCTCTTCTTTGTAAAATAGTCCAAATATTGGCTCCTTTACCGCACGACTATACCGCTTCAGGAGTGATATCAATGCATGTTTTGTATCAAACCACCACTGTATCGGGTCTTCATAACAGAGAAACACAGATCTGCATGCAAAAGGAAGGACCGAAGGGTCGACAAAAACACCTTATCCTGCAATAGGGAGGTTAAATTTCCACAACCCCGCCCTTTGAATAAGGATTTGCAGTACCACACCAACAGAAAGAGTTATGATCCAAAAGGCCACTGCCTGCACCATAGCTGAAACAATTGGTAAAGTAATGACAAGAAAACAAAATCAATGTGGGTAGCCAATTTACCTTTATGAAACGTAGGGGTAGTTGTTGCCAAAAGAAAATAAGCATCAACTAAATGGGCAGTATGTATTAGCTTGCTCAGTTCCTGTGAGTCGCAGTACAGTTTTTTTAGTAGTGGCAAAGGAACTTTTATCCCGAAGACTCAAGCCACAGTTGAAGTCACCAGAAAATAAAACTTGGAATGAAGTGTGCAAGTAAGGGCGGATCTCAGTAAAAAGGGCTATGCGAGCTGATTTAAGCTGTGGTGCATAAATATTGATAACTCGATAAGGGCAATTACCTATGGTGAAGTCCAAAACCAGAGCCCTACCGGGTACCAAATCAAATGGTTTCAAAAGACGAAAGTCAGGCATATTTATCAAAATGCCAAGGCCTGAACAGGGGTCGTGACCTATGGACCAGAATGAGGGGCCTAAGAGCCAATCATTTTTCGCTTGTCTGATCTCTTGAGTCGTATGGAGTCTGGTATCCTGCAATAAGAAAATACCCAATGGTAAAAGTCTTAAAAAAGAAAAAACTAACCGTCTCTTAGGAACACGTTTCATACTATTAACGTTAATAGTGTGACAAGTAAACTGCGCCATGTAGACAACAGGATAGTATAAAACATCACAGTTTCTGCTTCCCAACTATATTCTTCCCTTTCAGCCTAACTTTGGCCTTACATTTCTGTGAAAGTCCAATGCCCACTGGAGGTCCAGTGTCAGCAGGACCATCAGGGAGGGAGGACGCCACCGAGGATGAGTCAGACTCATCACCTGCGTCGTCCGAAGTCGGCTGTAGTAATTCAAAAGTATTCGACAGGGGTATGGGAGCAGGCAACAAGGATGCCATAGGAAGCGGTAAAGGCCGAGAAGCAGTTCTCAGAGACCTACGGCGAGTACCTGCAGTAGGTTCATGGGAGGTAGCATTTACTAGGACCTGGGACAGATCCACATCAGAAGCAACAGGCCTGATTTTCTCCATTCAGGGGTTCAGGTACCGATAAGGGTGGTACCCTCTTGTCAGGTTGAGGAACAGGGTTCTGGTGGGGGTGCTAGCAGTAGGGCTGCACCGCTTAATCTCCCATATCAGAGGGTGTTTAGCCACAGATGCACGTAATCGTGCTTTTGCGCTTGTGTGACTGTACAGCCGATCAGCCCCACCGTCATGGTCTTCCTGAGCATGAGCAGCCCAGCGACAAGTCTGGACTAGATGCCCTAATTCGTCACACAAGTTACATTTACCAGCATTCCGACAGTGAACCCCCACATGACCCATTTCACCACAATTATTACATTTAATCTTATCACAGACACTACTGAGATGTGAGGGATCCCCACATCTATAACAGGCCTTGGGTTGGCCAGGATAAAACAAAACTCCCCTGTCTCGTCCTAAGAAAAAGGAATTGGGCAGGTGCACAGGTCCTGAGTCATTTGTGTGTAGCAGCACCCGAAACCTCCAACCCCCAGTCCAAATATTTTCAGTGTCTAGAATGGCTTCAGGCTGACCCTGTACCATGCAGCGTTGTTTCTGCCAGTACATCACATCAGATACATCAACACCTTCATTACGGAACATAACCGTAATAAATTTAAAGTCAGGCTTCGACAGGGGGATGGCCTTGAAGGGGGTCCATAAGGGGGTATTCTTCAAAGCATGGTATCTAGACCAAAATCGTTCAAGTCAACGAGATGTCTGAAAACTGACGTCAAAGGAAGATTCTCCAGACACATGTATCAAGGCATATATCTCGTGAGCAAAAAATTTTAAAGAGTCTTTTATCAGGATCTAGCCACAAAGACACGATCCGGGGGTCAGATAGTCCACCTCTATAAATAAGACGGATAGCATTATGTCGCTTAGCAGCTACAACAGGTGCCTTAAAGAGGGAAGAAAAGGAACGGGAGTCTTTCCCTGATCAGGAGAGGTAGATCAGGGTCCGCAGCTGTAAAATCCATGGATTCCATCATAGGAGATGCCTTAGAGGTCGTATCCTGTAGGAGAGATACAGGGTTTTGGGTGAGTGACAATTCCCTGGCAAACTCAAGGGTCAGGAGAGTCATTCAATTCCAGTCCCTTCGGTTGTTCCTCCAGGAAGTCTTCAGGTTTAGGGACCGAATAGGGATGGACCAGAGATCCACTGTCCCTTCCTGGGGTCCTGATCCAGCCTGCCCTTTCAAAGCCTGCTCCACGGACCACACAGGCTTAGGTTGGGGCAATATCTCAGAAAGGACATCAGGCTGCCAGTTTCCAACAAAGTAGGTGAGGAATCCTGCGATGCAATCCCCGAGCTGTGCACCCTCTGCTGTGTGGGCGGCCGTGCCGCAGCAGTGAACAAAAAAGACGTTGACTCAGTTTGGGGCAACAGCGGGTCAACAGAAGGTCCAAAAATAGGATGGGATCCAGGAACTGCCAGGGGATGATCCCCCTCTGTGGCTGCCTTCGCAAAAGGTGTCGCATCTTGTTGCAGCATCCGCACAGACAAGTCTTCTCCGTCGTCCACCAAGCGCGTAGCATTCACTACCTCCACCAGTCCACTGTGCACAGCGGGCTGCAGCACCTCCAATTCGCTGGACACAACTGCAGAGGCGTCTCTACGATCTCCGTCAGGGCTACTGCATCGAGCAGGAGGAAGAACAGTACAATCTATGGGAGCAGCTTCAGTCACAGTAAGTACATGTTCATATAAAATTCTGTCTGAAACGGTCTCTAGTAAATCAGAGACAGGAGCAGAGACCAAGTCCCCTGCCTCACCAGCTAGCTCTGCCGTGGTCACCAGAGCATCCGCCATCTTGGACAGAGTATTCCCCTCTGTCAGAGTAGGGGAATTTCCCGGTGTCCTGGCCAAATTTCCCTGTTCACTAAAAATACCACCAACAGCTTAATCTGGTTCAGTTTCAGCTGGTTACTATCTGTATCCCCTCTTCCCGGTCGCCCGTGAAAAAGGGACTTCTAGTCTCAGTGGGCCTACCAGGTCAACAAGATTGAATGAATATGTAACCTCCCCACCGCCCCCTTGTTTCTACTAGAAGAGCTGCTCCTCTCACATCTAGGCGCCACCGAGAGGTGGGGGTAGTCACTACATATGTCTCACAGACTCTGTGTAGACCCATTACTTCTACTTCATAGTCTGCCATCCTCAGACAGGTAAACCAAGTGTGGCAACTATCTGGCTTACACCTGGGGGGACCATTTAGCATGGCCATCAACCTGGGTCCCTGGGAGAAAACGTTTGCTCAGCATTATGCTAGGTTTGTACTTCTGGTCAGTGGCACCCAAGTAAATCCAGAACTGGAAGCAATAACTGTAATGTCCAAACCAGGTTGGGATTCTAGAGTGTGGCTTTTATTCACATAACACAGAGAATAACAAAGCAAAGATGGACCCCCACAGGGCTATTCTCACCGGTAATGCAGATTACTGCAGTACAGAGCACACTGCCTCACTATGAACCCTCAGGTTCTGAATGGATCTGGGCACACACGGCCAGAACTGGTACGCTTCTCGTCTTTTCCTTGACTTGGCACCCCAGCCAGTACTAGAACACTTTTCCATTTTGCATGGAGATTGATTGTGGCTCCCTAAACCACCCATGAGCACATTCCAGCTCTCGGGGAAATCCAAAATCCCACATCTGGGTGCTTTCCTGAGGTGTTGGCCAAATGTGCCAAGAGAAAACAAAGGTGCCCATACTGAACCCGGAGAGGTAAACCTGGTTACTCCAGATGGGGGTCTCCCACCTTTTGCTCCCAAATCTATACTCGGCCATTCATCTGGTTACACCATTCTCTGAAACACTTTTGTAGATGCTCTCTCGAAATGTTTTTCACATTTAACATTCTACTTTCACTGGAGGTGTCCTGACTTTAAAAGTTATGTTTGTGGCTATGTCTTTACCCTAGACCACCACTGTTGCAGATGCTTTTAAGTCATACACAGTCTAAAAGTTCTGTACTTGGCAAGTCTCTCTTTGACCCCACAGTAGGCAGACACTTTTACTTAAAACACTATCTCCGTGAACAAAGTCTCTTTGTCAGTGAAAAACTCACCACGGTATGCAGGTGTCCCAGGGTTTTTTCCCACAACACAGTCTCGGGTACTCACAAAACAAAACGACTCTCGGGCAGCTTCTCCCTCTCCAGGCTGGACCAGGGGATTGCCCCTGAATCCTGGAAATCCTCCCCATCCCTCCGGGGATAGAGCACTGGAACAACTTCCCAGGAACGGTCTCTACCACTTCACAAATGGTCTTCTGTGTTCCTCTCTAGGGTGAGAACACATAACCCCTTCTCTTAAGGTAGCTGTCTCTCAGAGCTAGTTCTGAGGAGCTGCACTCTGCAGCACTCCTCACTCTCCTGAGTCTGCACACAGACTACCCCCTGAAGACTGAACTGAATCTCCCAACATTCTACTGCTAACCCCTGCAGCTAGCATTCCATTGTGGCTTACGGTGCTGCGAGAATTCTAAGGTGACATCCACTCCAGCTCAGCAGAAACTGAAACAGAGGTGGCAGTGTGAAACCCATTTAACTGGCATCTCACAAGCTACCTGTCCCTGCTTGCCACTGATTCTATGGGATTCTAGTAACCCGGGAACAAGGGGTTACAAATAAATAAATAAAATTAATAAATAATTATCACCCTCTCAGTTTGACCTCAGTTGTGGGGAAAATGATGAGTCGCTTCTAAAAGCGAGGATAGTGGTGTAGCTAACAGATACTGGAAAAATGGATCCAAAGCAACATGGCTTCACAGTAGGATACTCTTGTCAAACCAACTTGATTGACTTCTTTGACTGGGTCACCAGAACATTGGATCAGGGAGAGGTGGTGGACATTGTATACCTAGATTTCAGCAAGGCCTTTGACACCATCCCTCACAGAAGGCTAACCAACAAGCTGGAACATATGGGAGTTGGTCAGAAGATGGTCAGCTGGATCAGTAACTGGCTGAACGATAGGACTCAGAGAATGCTAGTCAGTGGATCTTTGTCAAGGGAGGGTAGGGTGACTAGTGGTGTCCTCGCGGTGTCCGCAGGGATCGGTACTGGGCCCAATCCTATTTAACATATTTATAGCAGACATAGTGAATGGAATGACAGGGAAGGTTTGTCTGTTCGCAGATGATACAAAACTCTGTGACAGATTGGACACAAGGGAAGGAGCAGACACATGAAAGCTGACCTTACAAGGCTAGAGTATTTGTCCAGGGACTGGCAGTTACAATTTAACACCAAAAAGTGTAAGGTAATGCACTTGGGAAACAGGAACCGTGGAAAAAAGTACATACTGGGAGGACATCAACTTGAGAAGATGCAAACGGAGCAAGATCTCTGCATCATCACTAGCAAATTAAAGGTAGGAAAACAATATGAGAAAGCAGCACAGAAAGCGGGTGGCATCCTCAGATGTGTAAGTTAAGGTATTTCTAGTAGGAAAAGGGAGGTTATCATGCCCCTCTACAGGTCCTTGGTGAGGCCACACTTGGAGTACTGCATTCAATTCTGGAGACCTCACCTCAAGAAGGACATTGACCATTTGATAACGGTGCAGAGGAGGGCTGCTAAGATGGTGCATGGAGTGCATCACAGGTCATGAAGCAAGGCTCGGAGAGCTGAACCTATACTCCCTTGAGCACAGAAGAAACAGAAGGGACATGACTGAAACATTTTAACTACATGAGGGGATTTAACACACCTCAGATAGGCAATCTATTGCAACAGAACACGGCAGCACACACAAAAGGGCATGGTAGTTGGAAGGTTCAAAAGCAACCTCAGGAAGTACTTCTTCACAGAGAGAGTGATAGACTGTGTAACAGCCTACCTCGGGAGGTGGTAGCATCGGAGACAATCAGGGAGTTCAAACTTGCATGGGAGAGACATAAAGGGCAAGTTTGGACAAAGGCTCATAGGGAGAGGGTAGATTCTAGGGCAGACTAGATGGATTGCACAGTCCCCATCTGCCGATGCTTTTCTTGTGTTCTTATTTATAACCAGTGCATAGGTGGGGGGCCACTGTCCAGACATCCAGGTGTGTCCCACCTTAATTCACATATGGACTGTGGTGTTTGAAGTTCTTTAGCTGTCCCTAGTGCACCTTGAACTGTTTGGAGTGCAACTACATTCAGCTGTGGTCTGCGTGGTATGGGGCGTGGCATGACTCAGTAGCAGCAACCTAGCCCTGTAGCTACATTCAGCTCTGCTCTATGTGGTATGGGGCCTGTCATGCCCCAGTAACAGCACCCTAGCCCTGCAGCGACATTCAGCTCTGGTCTATGTGGTATGGGGCCAGGCATGCCCCAGTAGCAGCACCTTAACCCTGCAGCTATATTTGGCTCTAGTCTATGTGGTATGGGGCCTGGCATGATCCAGTAGCAGCATCCTAACTTGCACCTCAGAGTGCGCACACACCCTGCCTTGCCTTTGTGCAGCAACTGCTTCATCTGTTTCTTGCAGTTCAGTGACATCAGGACACAGGACTCTGCCCCCCCCCAGTAGGATAGCCACTATGAACTTTGGGGAACCTGCTTAAGGTCCTTGAGGGGACACCCATTTGGGTTCCAGCACCCTTCTGGTAGGTCCTTCTAAACTCCCATACTATGTGCAAAGCCCCCGATCCTCACTCACAAGTTCCAGTGATATGGGACAAGTCCCAGGTGCTCAGTTCCTGTTCCTGTTCATCTCCAGGGTCCCACACGATGTTACACTGGTGGCATTACAGCAGTGAGGTGTTTTTTGACCTCCTGTCACTCACAGATTCAGAGGTTGACTGGCACTTACGCTTCCAATACTTCCCTTCCCATAAAACCAGTTTGTGCAAGTGTTCGAGGCTGTGTGTAGGTGTTGACTACTAGCTCTCATTTTGTAATGCACTTTAGGATACAGTTTGTAGGAAAGCACTATATAATGCCTCTCCTTTTTTCCCTTCTTCCTCTTCTTCATCTTCCATATCTTGGTCTCCTGTGCGCATGCCCAAGTCCTGTAGCCAGGCACTTATGGGCATGTGTGTACCTGCCCAACTAGGCACACAGGATATCCCAGCACCTTGTTGGCATATGTGATTGCCCCTCTAAGCTGGCACCCATAACCTGAGTTCCCCAGATGACCCCTCAGTTGCACCACTAAGGTGCTTACCCAGCAAGGGCACTTGGTGCATGGATGCTCTTTGCCAGCTTCCTGGCACCTTGCGCCCCCCCCCCCCGAGCACCAACTAATAGTCCCAAGAACACAGAACCTCAAGAATGCTGGCATCTTGAGGGCCCCTGTTGATACTCCCTATAGCCCCTCCCACATCAATTTTACCTACAGAGGATTATGTCGGAGCACCATTCTCTCAATGGCCACATATGGTAACAGCCCTCTGCTATAAGAAGGGTTTTTACATAAAGAAATGCAGTTTAAAAAGTCCTATACTGCCAAACCACCACTCATTTTATATCAGCACTGCAAAAAAAAAAGAGAGCAGTGGCCATCTTCCTTGCTAGCTCACCCCTCAGCTCATTGAACTGCCTTCAGCCTACCACCCACTAGGATGAAAGGGAGAAATGAATTATCCTCTGTCAGTAGGGGTCCAATTCATCCTTACATTTTAGGCTGGCAATAAATATCTTTTATAAAAGAATTAAAAAAATAAAAACAAAATCTCAAATGAATTACATGAATTGGATAATTTAAAATAACTTGACATAGTTATAACAACAAGACAACAGCAATTAATACAGTTTACACCGATTTCATACTTACATCGTACCCTTGACAAAATTGCACATCGCCTCTATAAATCTACACTCTCTAAGTTATATTATTGTGGCTAATAGTTTCTTTTTAATTTTTAGGTGATCCTGCCCCTCTACAGATCTTTGGTCAGGCTGCACTTGGAGTATTGTGTGCAGTATTGGCGGCCATATCTGAAGAGGGATATTAATTTACTGAGAGGGGTGCAACAGAGGGCAACGAAAATGTTACAGGGTATGGAGGGCAAGGCCTATGAAGACAGGCTTCATGAGCTAAATATGTACACACTGGAGGAGAGGAGGGATGGGGGGATATGATTGAAATGTTCAGGTATTTGAGAGGGATAAACAAAGCTAGCATTGAAGGGGTGTTTAAATTGAGGAGAGGTAGGGACATGAGGGGGCACAGACAAAGATTAGAGGGCAGAAGATTTAGGAGGGAGATGAGGAGGCACTACTTCACGGAGAGGGTGGTATCTAAATGGATCGCACTACCAGAGGGGGTGGTACCATGTAAGACAGTAGGAAGTTTTAAGAGGGAGTGCGACAAAGCAAAAGGGAGGGTCTGGGTGGCAGGGGCTGAGGCCGTCATGGGAATGACAGATGGGAGGGGGTTGGGGCAGCTACAGTCAAGGGTGCTAGCTGCACACTCAGGCAGACATTGATGGACCAGGTGGTCTGTTTCTGCTGGCAGAGTCATATGTTCGTATGTATGTTCATATAGATTGCATAAAAATATTTTGCCAACCTATTCATGGTCCACTCATCAGCAGGATTTAGTATAATGAGTGTTAAGAGTTCCTCATCAGCAGGATATGATTCATTCATAAAGGCCATGCATTTTGGGCTGCAAAGTTTTAACCTTGTCTGTCCCCATCTTGTTGAAAAGTTTCAGATTTCTCACGGCTTGCAGTGAAATCAAGAGAGATTACACACCTCTCGTGTCCTTTCAGGTACCAGAAACCTTTGAAGATGTTGCCGTTGCTTTTTCAAAAGAGGAGTGGAAGATGTTAAGCAAACAGGAGAAGGAGCTTCACAGGGAGGTGATGGTGCAGAATTATGAAAACATGGTGTCAGTAGGTAAGGATAGACACTGTCTCAGAAATGGAATTCTGATGGGGATATGTGTACATTTAAATCTTTAAGCCTGATGTTGTGTCAGGGGAAGGGAAGAATGTACTGGCATATTGGTTCTGCTGTAACGTTCCTGTACTTTCCTGAAAATGGAAGCTGTTTGGGAAGTACATCGCTCTTATCCCAGCACTTCCATTTTGTGACACTCTGTGTCTGATGTTGTGTCAGGGGGAAGGGATGAATGTACTGGCATATTTGTCCTGCTGTAACATTCCTGTACTTTTCTAAAAATGGAAGCAATAGAAGAAGTAGTGGACCTAGAGGACTATTTTAACTGGGTGACTAGGGAAATGCACAAAGGGCATGTATGTCGACGACTGTAGTCTGTTCTGCCACATGGGAGACTAGCATGTAGCTAAGGGCAGCGGGGAGGCAATATTGGTGGGCTTGGTGGAGAACTGGCTGCAAGGATGGCAGCAGAGGGTGGAGGTGGGAGGTGAATTATCATCCCCGGGGCAGTGATGAGCGGGGTCCCATAGAGGTCAGTGCTGGGGCTGGTGTTATTTGGGGTATTTATTGCAGACATCTCAGTAGGCATAAATAGCAAGATCAGTCTATTTGCGGACAACACCAAAATGGGAACAGTGGTGGATGACCAAGGATGGTGGCAGGGATTGCAGGAAGCTCTAAAAAGGCTGGAGACATGGTCTGACACCTAGTAACTTGGCTTCAATGCCAAAAATGCGAGGTGCTGCATTTCGGGCAAAGAATCCAAAGAGGAGCTACCATCTGGGGGTGCAGCTAGCTGTGACTGAGGAGAAAGTTCTGGGGGTGCTCATTACAGGAGCAATGAACAACTCAGCACAGTGTAGGGAAAACAGCAGTGGCCAACAAGATGCTGGGTTGTACTGCAAGAGGTATAACTTCAAAGAGGAGGGAGGTGATTCTGCCATTATACAAATCTCTGATCAGACCCCACTGTGTTCAGTTTTGGCACCCTTACCTAAAGAAGGACATTAGATTGCTGGAAGGGGTGCAACGCAGAGCAACAAAGATGATCATGGGTCTGGGGGAATTACTGTATGAGGTTAGACGGAGGGAGCTGAACGTGTACTGTCTGGAGGAGAGGAGGGGAGGAGAGGGGACAGGGGGGAATGTGATTGTGAACTTTAAGTACATGAGAGGAATAAACAAGACCGCCATGGAGGGACTTGGTTAACTTGGTTGAAAGGACAAAAGCAGACCTTGGCCCATCGAGATTGTCCCCCACGTTAGTGGGTCATTTATCCTAGGTAGGATTTTGTAGAAACCAATTATCTAGGTGTACTTTAAAAGTGTTAATATTGATACATTCCACAAGTTCTTGCGGAAGTTTATTCCACAATCTGGGGACCCTAATGGTATAGAAATGTAGCCTTTTATATGTCCTGGCTTTGCTGACATAAGTAGCCTATTGTGAAGCCTGGCAACTATTTTCCTTTCTGAATAGGTTATTCCACAATGTTTCATTACTGATGATGATTGTAGGTTTTTAAACAGCGGTAGGAGATCACCTCATATTCTTCTTAGTTCTAGTGAGTAGAGTCCTGTCCTTTCTAGTCTGTCTTTGTAATTAAAGTTTGCCAAGTGAGGACCATCTCAGTTGCCCAGCGTTGTATTCAGCTCAATCCTGTTTATACTGCATCTTTGGCCAACTATGGGCTCCAAAAGGCACCCATAATCTGATGTGTGGTCTGTATAGTGAGAGTATACATTCTTCAGTTTTGGAGATTAATGTGTGGTTTATGTGTAACATATATATACATATGTGTCTGGGTTCGGGAAGGATGAGGTTACCTGGCACAAGAGACCTAGGTTTGGCTACTCTGCACAGGGCACCCAAGTAAATCCAACTACAGGAAGCAATAACTGTAATGTCCAGAACCAGAACCAGAATTGGATTTTTCAGTGTGGCTTTATTTATTAACTAACTGAACATAAACAAAGCACTGCATGGTCCCCAAAGGGCTACGTACTGTATGTGCAGATTAGAGGTTAAACACAGCGTCCATTTGAGGAATGAACACATTACTACAATTGTCTGGCTTTGGACCCACCAGGCACTCAGCCCGGACTTTGCATGCATTGATACATAGCCCGACTGGCCCGGCTCCCCTGCCGGCCACTCAACTGACGGTCCACTTGAAGAATGAACCCAAACTTTACTTGGAAAGACATCCCATCAAACAAGGAGGCTCCCAAACTGTGGTTCCCCACACCACTTGAAGTCTGTGACTCCTAGAGAGATTTGTTTTCGTACTTCCAATCGAAACTACCATCAAACAAGGAGACTCCCATCGAACAAGGAGTAATTTTCCCATCCTGTGGCTCCCCACACCACTTAGAGTCTGCGACTCCTAGAGAGATTTTCAAGTTGCGACCCATGTCTGGGTACCCACCCCATCACTGGCCAAGCGCATGAGGCAAGTAGCAAAAACAGAGTAGAAATCCGTAGAGGTGGATCTGGTTACTAAAGATGGGGGGGTTTTCCCACCTCCAGCTCCCACAGCCCGTACCCAGCCATTTCTCTGGACACACAGAAAACTTTAGACTTTAAAATGTAGATTGAACGGTGGATGACCTGAAGCACCCCCTCTACAGCGAACTTTAAATCCATTTAAAACTTTAAACAGTTGACTGCTCTATTTGTTTGTCCTAGTTGACATAGTCCTCCCAAATAGCAGTCCCCAATACTTGAAATCCAACTGAAGAAAACAAGATGTTTGCCCCTTCCAATGGAGCCAAACACTCACCCATTCGTTGCAGGTGCCCCAGAGGCGAAGAACTGTAACCTTTGCTGTTATACATGAACAGACTGAAATTAAAACAGGCAGCTTTCTTCCCAAGGTGGGAGAAGGGGATTGCCCCTGGAGCCCACAGAGAACTTTCCTCCCCGAGGGAGGGGGGCACTGAGACCGGGGGGAGCGGTCTCCACCACTTTAAAAAAGGTAAAATACAAGAACACTTCTTTTTTTCTGAGTGAGAGATCACACTGCAGACTAATGCTTCCTTCTTGCTTAAGGACAAACGGAAGACTCGCCTTGAATTTCCCAAAGTTCTAAACTTCACTCCCTGAGCTGGAGATTCCAAAGTGGCTCATGCAGCTGTGACAGTTCTATAATGATGTCATCTCTCAAGTCTCAGCTGTGACTGAGGACAGAGTGAGACAGTGTGAAACCCATTTAACTGGAGTTTCACAAGCTGCCTTCCCTGCCTACCACTAGGTCTTACTGGGATTCTAGTAACCCTGGGTAACAAAGGGGTTACACTCGCCGTTGACCAGGAAAATGGCTGTCCCCAGTCATTCTGCACCCGGCCTTAGACCATCCCACCCTATGTGCTACCTGCGGAGGGGGGTGATCAGGCCCCCTCTTACCATGTGCAAGCACAGGTAGGCAACACTAAGGGCCTAGAGGCCTATAGCTGACATATCAGCCTCTACTCTATCCACTTACTATGGACACCTAGTGGCTCTGGTAGAACCGTCCAGAGCATAGCCCTGATAGATCAGCACTGCAGTCCCTACGGCTGCTCAGGACCACAGCCTGTCTATCCCCCTAACCCTCTAGGGAAAACCTATCTGCCTCTAACATAATATTCCAAACAAAAACAAAACCTGGGACCTCCCGACCTTGGACAGCCTGCAACTACAACCATTAGCAATAATAACACAGTACATTTAAATTCTACACCATAGCACTGACTGGGGACTCTGATGACCTCCTCCTTCTTGTCTTCTCTTCTGTCTTCCAGGAACACCTGTAAGAAAAGACAAAACAAAAAACACATCCTAATCTGCATGTACAGTCTATCTAAACAACAACAATGACAACAACAACCCTTACCACACAGAAAAAGCATTGAACAATCCCAAAAGAAAATAATTTTTTTTTTTTTAAAAAGGTAGAAAAACAGTACTTACATTAAAGTACAATGACATTGATAACAATACACCTTTGGGAGGAATGGAATGCCCTAAATGTCCCAACTAGTGACTACAAGGCCCAAAGGCCAGTCCATTAAAGAGTCTCTCCTGGGCGGGCCCGTGAAGCATAGTTCTTTATGAATAATCCCAAGGGAGAGTCTTTATGAACAGTTCACACACTGTTTGAAGTCTGTAGTGTAGGTGTGTATTGCAATGTCATAAAGATAGAATAAAAGATTCTTTTGGACTTACCAGCCCTTGAAGTATTCAGATTTCACAAACCTGGTCCCTTCCAAGACTCTCCCTGGCAGCATTTCTTCTGATACAGCTGGGCGGACATCTTCTGGGAATCCACAGGACTGCATATCTGGAAACAGCTGGGCTGATGTCATAACTGGAGAAGGAACCTTAGAAAAGGAACAAAAAAGGTCCGGCGTCATCCGATTACCAGGCGATGAACAGGAAACAGCTGGGCTGGTGTCCTCTCTGGATCTGAAGTCATCTGGTGGTACCAGTAGATGGTTGCTGAATAGGGCAGTACACTGTGGACTGAAGAATATGGGAGCACCTGATTCCTTGTTTATTCATATTGGCAGTTCAATAAGGGCACTTCACAGTCTAGATGTGGCAATATTGACTACCACTGCTCGGCTCTCCATTTTGTAGGCACAGGCTTAATTACTGGGAGGTCCTTGCACTGAGGCCAATAGTAAAGGGGGTCAGGGGCTTGAATTATTACTCCATCTGGACGCACATAATTCACACAGTGGGAGACTTCACGTCCCTCTCCGTCCACTATTCTCACTCTGTCCATAAACAGTGTCCTGCCTCTCTTCCACTGTGTATACTTTTCATGGAACAGTCTATTCTTTACATGCTGGTTAGCCCCAGGATGCACATGTTTCATTGCTTCATCCCAGATCCAGGATTTCCTGCAGTTCTCAATCTCCTCCCAGACTCTCCGAGGAAAGGTAGGAAAGGTCATACCAAAGATTTCATTGGCCTTTCTACGAACCAGTCTCTCCTCTTTACTTGCTTTGGTCAATCTGAGACCGCTGCCCTGGCTTGGGGGTGGTCAGTCCTGGTTCTGCCAGCTTCGCATCCTCAATGAAATTAAAAACGGATCCCTGACTTCTTCTTCTTCTGGTGAAGCCAGGGCAGTGGCATCACCACCATCTTGAACACATTCCTCCGAGGCAAGATCTTGAGGCTGTATACCCGTTCCTTTCTCACAAGGCCACATAGGTTCCCCCTCATCTTCCTCTTCACTGAGGATCTGAACCCAGGAGTGAGCGGTCGTTCTCACCCCCGAGACTATCCATTCATTACTAGCAGCGGAGGTCGACACCTCCCATTTAAAGGCCTCCTGCATCTCATCTTCACGTTCGAGACTTGGGCTAGGCCCCACCCACCCAGGGGACTATTGATGCTTTATCTGAACTTGCCTTCTGAGATCCAGCATCCAATGCTTCAATTTCAGATTCAGTCTCTAATTCTGCACTCTCTAACTTTGTGCCACACTCCCCCGAGGGACCTTCCTCCCCAGGCTCCGCCTGATGCTGTGTGCTGCCAACTGCAGATTCTTGAAGTTGTGTCCATGTGGGAGCCAAATGAATTTGAGGCGCTTTATACAAGCCATATTTTTGTAGACATCCAGCACAGTGAGGAATCATGAAGACATCCCTTCCAGCACTCAAACACATCTGGCATACACGCACTGGATTATTAGGAATTGCCACATCAGGAGGGAGTTGCCCTCTATAGCACCACTTTTCAATATCTCTCAATCTGTTTACTGCTGCTGTTACTGCAACCCGGGCATGATCCGGGTAACGAGCTGGTCTTGAGGCCATAACTGCAGAAAAATAAACAAAAGTTCACTGTAACTGAAAGTCCCACTTTAAATGAATACACTCTGTAGCTTTAAAATGGCTCCTCTGCTGCTGTGTTTACTTTACTACCCCACCCTGTAATGGCGGCGGCAGCACTCCTGTGCATCAACATTCAGACTCTGGGTCAAGCCACTGCGCACCCGACTTACATCAGCTACTAATAACTTTTATTGAAACTGCACAACTTGCTCTGTTCTGGCTGTTCACACATTTACAGGATTTTCCTTGGACTTTTCACATGCTGGCAACATTCATTTAATTACAGTCCCTTTTAAAACTTCAGGTTTCAGCACAGGATTGCCTGCTTCTACTAGTGTTGCACTTATTTTACAACCCACAGTCTCTCTCTCTGGCTGCAAACTTTAAACTGAGGCTACTTTATTACTATGCATACATTTAATGGCTTTACAGACTTCCGCGCAGCAGGATATCACATGTCGCTACTTGCAAAGCGACTATACAGCTACACACATTTTATATGGCATTCTCTGAAAATCACTGATTTGAGCAGTTTAAATCGTTTACTCACTGTTATTGTAGCAGATTGCTGCGATGGGGTAAACGGCCTGCAGCCAGATTTTGAAGGCCTCAGAATGCAAACGGGCGGGCAGTCTCCGCGATCGTAGTATTAACCACACAATTCACTGATCCCATGATCGATAAGCGGGTTGAGCCCGATTTTTAACTGGAAAGTCACTTTTTTACTGTTTACAGCGCTTTGAACACTTCGCGAACGCTCCTCCACTGCCAGTACACGCATTACTCTCTGTCTCCTCTCGAATGCTGAAGCAGACTCTGAAGAGCTGGCTGAGGGCGGACTAATGGCAACTGACCAACCACACGACGCCGCAATGCGCCTCTTTCTTCCTTTACGAGGCTCCTCTCTCACGGCGATCGCCGAGCAGGCAAATTTAAACTGAAAGATGCACTTTTTTTTTTTTTTCCAACTGACTCCACGGCGGGAGCCCATTTCAACCATGTAACATTGCCATTAACTCTGCAGTCTCTAGCATTGCACAGGAAGCATTTCCAACGTCCAGGGCATAATTTCTACCCCTAGTTTTCCACACTTTCCTTCACAGAACTTTATTTTAAAACTGACTAACGCTGTAAACTATGTTGATGCAGGACAAGGACACACACTTTGGCTTTACAGCTCCTTGGGAAACAGTTGGCATTTTTTAAACAGCAGCACAAGATTCACAGCACACAGCAACACACTAGGGGAAATTGCTTCAACTTTTTTGGGCTACCGACTGCCAGATAGCCAAAACGTTAGCCTACTTGCCCAAGCACCTTCCTTCCCAAACAAATCCAAAGCGGTGCCTCCATTTTTGTAACATGGATATATACATATGTGTCTACGGGTTCGGGGAAGGATGAGGATACCTGGCACAAGAGACCTAGGTTTGGCTACTCTGCACAGGGGCACCCAAGTAAATCCAACTACAGGAAGCAATAACTGTAATGTCCAGAACCAGAATTGGGATTTTTCAGTGTGGCTTTATTTATTAACTAACTGAACATAAACAAAGCACTGCATGGTCCCCCAAAGGGCTACGTTACTGTATGTGCAGATTAGAAGTTAAACACAGTGGTCCATTTGAGGAATGAACACATTACTACAATTGTCTGGCTTTGGACCCACCAGGCACTCAGCCCGGACTTTGCATGCACATTGGATACATAGCCCGACTGGCCCGGCTCCCCTGCCGGCCACTCAACTGACGGTCCACTTGAAGAATGAACCCAAACTTTACTTGGAAAGACATCCCATCAAACAAGGAGGCTCCCAAACTGTGGCTCCCCACACCACTTGAAGTCTGCGACTCCTAGAGAGATTTGTTTTTGTACTTCCAATCGAAACGCCCATCAAACAAGGGGACTCCCATCGAACAAGGAGTAATTTTCCCATCCTGTGGCTCCCCACACCACTTAGTCTGCGACTCCTAGAGAGATTTTCAAGTTGCGACCCACGTCTGGGTACCCACCCCATCACTGGCCAAGCGCATGAGGCAAGTAGCAAAAACAGAGAAGAAATCTGTAGAGGTGGACCTGGTTACTAAAGATGGGGGGTTTTCCCACCTCCAGCTCCCACAGCCCGTACCCGGCCATTTCTCTGGACACACAGAAAACTTTAGACTTTAAAATGTAGATTGAATGGTGGATGACCTGAAGCACCCCCTCTACAGCGAACTTTAAATCCATTTAAAACTTTAAACAGTTGACTGCTCTATTTGTTTGTCCTAGTTGACATAGTCCTCCCAAATAGCAGTCCCCAGTACTTGAAATCCAACTGAAGAAAACAAGATGTTTGCCCCTTCCAATGGAGCCAAACACTCACCCATTCATTGCAGGTGCCCCACAGGCGAAGAACTGTAACCTTTGCTGTTATACATGACCAGACTGAAATTAAAACAGGCAGCTTTCTTCCCAAGGTGGGAGAAGGGGATTGCCCCTGGAACCCACAGAGAACTTTCCTCCCCCCCCGAGGGAGGGGGGCACTGAGATTGGGGAGCGGTCTCCACCACTTTAAAAAAGGTAAAATACAGGAACACTTCCTTTTTTCTGAGTGAGAGATCACACTGCAGACTAATGCTTCCTTCTTGCTTAAGGACAAACGGAAGACTCACCTTGAATTTCCCAAAGTTCTAAACTTCACTCCCTGAGCTGGAGATTCCAAAGTGGCTCATGCAGCTGCGACAGTTCTATAATGATGTCATCTCTCAAGTCTCAGCTGTGACTGAGGACAGAGTGAGACAGTGTGAAACCCATTTAACTGGAGTTTCACAAGCTGTCTTCCCTGCCTACCACTAGGTCTTACTGGGATTCTAGTGACCCCGGTAACAAAGTGGTTACATATGCATCTCAGAAGTGCATTGGAGAGGTTAGCTACCTTGTTACAGTGATCTGCTGAGGACAACTTGTTATTAACTATGATACCTAAGTCATTCTCGCAGTATGATGTTTTTAAAATGGTATTGTTTAGACTGTATACCTGCTATGGATTATGTTTCCCCAGGTGCAAGACAGTACATTTTTTTGTGTTGAAATGCATTTTGTTTATATGGACCCAGTGTTCAAATGGCTATGAGGTCAGATGTCAGTGCACTCATGTTAGTTGGACAGTCTACCCTACCTCCCAACTTGGTGTCATCTGCGAATCTGACTAGTATATTACTGGAGCTGATTTTCGTATCATATCGCTAATAAAGATATTGAAGAGCGTTGGTCCCAGGACGGAGCCCTGTGGGATGCCACTAGAAACTTCCCCAACTTCAGACAAAACTCCGTTAATCCTACCCCTCTGGGTTCTTCCCCTCAACCAGCATTCCACCCATCTAACCACATTTGAGGAGAATCCCAAGTGTAGAAGTTTAATAGTATATCATGTGACACCTTGTCAAAGGCCTTGCTGTAGTCCAAGAGGATAATGTCAATCGGGGTGTTGGAATCCAGGCCTTGACTTACGTAGTTGTAAAAGGGGATGAGGTTTGTTGTACAAGAGTGACCGTGCTTAAACCCATGTTGGGAGTGGTCAAGAATGTTCAGAGATTGCATTTCTGTTCCAGTAAGGGATTTAACTATTTTGTTTCCATGAGTGTACATGATATTGATGTGAGGCTGATGGGGCGGATAGTTTTCTGTTGTTGAGTGGTTACCTTGTTTAACAAACTGTGGTCAGAGCTGATATGGCTGTGGAGAGCTTTTGGGATGCTTTTACCCATTATTTCTAATGAATTAGCACAATGCAGATATGCCAAGAGGCAGTTTCCATGTGGTCTTCCTTTTACACAGTTTTACAATGTGTTTCCCTAGAATATGCCTGCTGATTGCTATATATTTAGCCTGGATAGTTCACAGAAGAAACAGCATCTTATTTTCAGGTGGTGGAGCACTTGACAGTAGGACTCTGGAATGTGTCATACATGAGCACGCCGCCCAGCGGGCAATAATGCCCACTGGCCATACACCTCTGGCACGCCATCATCCAGGTGCCATTGCACTGCTTGGTGCAGGTGACAGCCGATGCTTTACCCACTCACACAGGTCCCGAAACAGGCATGTTACAGCCGACCTCCCATTTATTTGTACAGTCGAGGACCCACAGATGCACTATCCATAGCCTGGAGTGTACACTGCAAATAGCATTGCAGGATACCGTACCCCATGGCACCCAGGATACCTCAGCAGTCTGGAGGGTGGCATATTATACAGGGGAATGGGGGAGAGTGTGGCCTGCAGCAGTGTATGACAGCAGGTAGATACAGCATTGACAAGGCATGCATTGGAGGTACAGTAGAACCCTAGAGTTACAGACACCAGAGATCCGGACTGACCGTTCAACCGAACACTCTGCCCTTACCCACTCACTCTGTGTGTTGCGACCAGTCCCGGCGCTGATCACCTGTTAAATCCCTTTTGAGCGTGGCATTTAAAACATTTCATCATAATGTCTGTAAAATGCAAACTAGTAATGCTGTCTATAGAAACGAAGCTAGAAATTGTGAGTGCCATATCAGATGAGTACGGCATTGGGAATAGCACTTTGTGCGATATTCACAAGGCACATGAGAAAATAAAAACATTTGCTAAAGAGGCCTCAGACAATGGTGCGGTGAAAAAGCGCTGCATAGTGCGAAAGGCTGCCAACAAGGAGTTTGATAAGACCATGCACCTTTGGTTCACCCAGGAGCGCAGAAAGGGAACTCCGCTAAGTGGGGTGATTGTTATGGAGAAGGCCAAGATGCTGCATCAGAAAATGTATCCTGAGTGTGGGGAAGCAGAGTTCAAAGCCAGCTCTGGATGGCTATTTCAGTTAAGAACCAACATGGTATACGGCAGCTAGGGCTACAAGGGGACTCCCTATCAGCAGATGGTGCTGCTTCTGAAGCGTTTAAATCCACCCTACAGTCAATCATTGATGAACATGGACTTGCCCATGATCTGCTTTTCAACTGTGATGAGACGGGGCTTTACTGGCGTCTCCTGATGAACAAGACTCTGGCTGACGGGCACGAAAAGCCGTCAAAAAAACTACAAAAGTTGCAAAGACGGTGTAATGCTAATGGAAATGGCTACTGCTTCAGGTGACTACAGGCTCCCTCTACTGTTCATCCACAAGAGTGCAAAGCATTTGTTAAGCAGCTGTCTATAAAGATGCCATTTATATGTGTGCTGGTTCATGGCAGAGATCAGTAACAGTCCCCTCAGTGGTCATGG
The DNA here is from genome assembly GCA_016271365.2 of Neoceratodus forsteri. NCBI lineage: Eukaryota > Metazoa > Chordata > Ceratodontiformes > Ceratodontidae > Neoceratodus > Neoceratodus forsteri. Next base: position 1,466,738,265 of record CM057459.1, read on the forward strand.
AACAAGCTTTGGACGAGTGATGCTCAAGAGAATACATAAGAACTAGAGGACTGCTCCCCCAATCTACCTGATGAAATGCTGCCTTTTGCACTCACTGTGGAGGAGAAGGAAGAGTGGCTGGTAGCTGACAACTCTGAAAATGGTCACCAGATGCTAACAGATAGCGAGGTAATCAATCTTGCCAGGGACACAAATGCTGACAGTGGGAGTGATACAGATGAAGCCGAGGAAGAGTCTGCTGTTGTGCCACACAGTAAGGCAGAGGAATGCTTTGCGACTTGTGTTCAGTGGCTTGAACAACAAGCTGAAGCCACCCCATTGACACTGATGTTATTGAATGACCTGCACACACTTGCTGCAAAAAAAAAAGAGATACAGCACATTAAAGCAAAGCACAATCAGGCAATTCTTAAGTCTGGTGTACTATGCTATAATAATGCACTTATTTAAGCACTTTAACATCTTTTGTACATGTTCCACAAGTTCTATAGTACTTTAAGCACTATTATTTGTATGATTAAAAATTTTGACAACACACTATGTCCGATTCTTTATCTTATGGCTTAAATCATCTGATTTCAGAGATACAAATTTTTCATAGTTACAAACAACTGATTTCCCATGCAGTTCGTAACTCTGAGTTCTACCGTATGTCAGTTCCCTCTTACAGTTTGCCAGGGACATACACCGGCTGCATACACTGATGGGCCCGCAGCTTGCATGAGTGCCCCAATGCATGGTACAGCCACTTGGGTCATTCTGGAGTGCAGGTCCTCGGCCGGTCCAGTGCAGTCGTGCGCCTGGCCATGGCAGGGTGTGGAGGGATGTACCAGTCTCCACAACAGGAGCAGGGGTGTCTACATACCGAGGTGGAGGGTGGGGTCTCTGTGCTATGATATGGACTGTGGTTTCCTCTGGTTTGATTGGGTTCGGGGTGGCCCAATACTGTGGAGCTCTTTGGGGATGGAGTTGGATTGATCGGGGATGGGAGGGGGTACCGCTAGTCCACCAGGACTGCTGGTGGCTGGCTGGATTAGTCCAGCTACTCATGGCCTAACTGTGGGCTGTGCTACTCTGGACTGCAAGGGTCGCAGTCCCACTGAGTGTGCCGCAGCATGACATATGCATGGAAATGCACCATCGACTTGCATGGCATACTATTTGTGTGTACCCTGGCCCATTCCCTTGTGACTGGTACATCCCACACATTTGACTATCACACTGCAGCACATTGTTGGAGTTGCGTGGCACATCTCCAGTTTCCGCTGGGACACGCTGCGTATCTACTTTGAATATGGGGCCCTGGACTAGGCTACCCTGAAGAAATACATTATCAAAGTGGTAAAATCATGTCCCCACTGAAAACAAGATATTACATCTAATCTGGGACAGCTTGACTAAATACAGAGCAAAAATGCGTAAATGAAGATCCCTATGACAATGAGATGTAGCTTCTCCCCTGCGCTATCCAGGGTACAAAATCTAGGATAAGAAATATTTAAAGGAAATCTACTCTAAACTTAACTTCACTGTTCACTGACATAAACAGTTTCTTTAAGCAATAATGCATAAGAGGGTGTGGGTCGTGCTGGGATAACCTCACGCCTGGGTGGTTGGGCATGAGGACGCAGGTCAAATGCGTCCAATGTCCCAGAATTGAGGTTATTCCAGCACAACCCACACCCTGGAGTGCATGATTGATATTATACAATGACTTGTTATTATACAAAATAAAGAAAATATTTAAAAACGTTTTGGTAGATTATTAGTGTGGCAATATATCTTTGTTTCTTAAGAGAAGATGGAAACAACGCAACAACAAATCAATATAGTGAGGTTGTTCTCAGATAACCTCACTGTTGCCAAGGGCAGACAGCCAATCAGGTTCCAGGATTTTTTATTGCCATTGCATAATTATTGTTTTCTAACTTATTAGAATGCAGTATTTATTTTGAATGTTGTGGCCATGAGGATGGTGTACACACAGTGACAGTGTGTGTGTGTGTGTGTGTGTGTGTGTGTGTGTGTGTGTGTGTGTGTGTGTCCAGGATACAAAATATAGGATAAGAAATATTTAAAGGAAATCTAAACTGAACTTCACTGTGTTCAATGACATAAACAAACCGCTTATTTTTTTTATAACATATTAGAATGCAGTATTTATTCTGAATGATGTGGCCATGAGGATGGTGTGTACAGAGGGAGAAAGAGTGTGTGTGTGTGTGTGTGCGCATGCATGCATGTGTGTGTGTGTTTGCTATAGCTCAATATATTTTTCCCCAAAAGTATAGTAGAAAATACCTGCTGATTGCTACATATTCATTAAATAGTAGTTCACTGAAGACCTAGCGTATGTCTGAGTATGTCTGAGCTAGTGCTTATCATCAGACAGAGGTTAAAAAAACAGTGCAAATTATAGATGTACTAGGGAAAGGGTGACATTTATGAGGTATGAATCTTTCTTGAAAGACAACACATTCCCAAGTGAAACTAGTAACAAGAAGCTGTTTGAATGCTTAGTATTTAAATGTACAAGTTGTAGCATTTTGAAGGGGCTAAACGAATCTCCAGTTTAATAGGCAACCAATATTTAACAAGCTGGTTTAGTTTCCTAATGGCATCTGATAAGCAACTTGGAGTTACGTCTCCAACATTCTTAACAGAAAGAAGGGAGTATTTTATTTCAGTTGGCATGGAAGGATACATTGAAAAGTTCAAAACATGTGTTCCATAATACTCCATTTTTCAGCTACAGATAGCAAGATGGCTGTAGGCTCCACCCACGGTCATAAAAATGGTAGGGTTACCACCTGTCCTGATTTTTGCAGGACAGTCCTGATTTGGGCAACTGTGTCCTGCAAAAAAAACATGAAAAATACTACATGTCCTGACTTCATAGAAGAAAAAATATTTTCTAACTTTCCACTAAATGTTGCAGAAAACTGTAATACCTTTACTAAAATACCTTAAAATGATAAGAAACAATAGAAGCAACAAAGAAACTACAATACTTAGCCTTAATTCTGATTATATAGTGAAAACAAATCTGTTGCATTGGTCGAGGTTAAGTTACTGTCCTGTGAAAAATCATGTTTCGGTAAGAATGTCCCACTTTAGGCTTCTTCAAAGGTGGTAACCCTAAAAATGGGTGTGACAGTAGCAGTAAGCCAGTCAGAAGGGACAGTAGATTCACTTAGGGATTTATTGAAAATAATGCTTAATGGTAGAGTTAATGCATCAGTTGTTGCCATTAAAAATGTGAGTTCAGGTTATCAGGACCTGGGTGGTAGTTTTTTTTTTTTTTTTTTTTAGTGTTTTAGTACTTGGTTTGCATCAGATGTTGTAATAGTATAATCAGTGTTTCTACTAGTATGATTGGTGTGGAATTTCTGTACATCACTTTTAAGAATATTGAACAGAAATAGATGTTAAAGGCATCCACAGTTTCTTTGTCGGATGCAACAGTAGATTCATTTATGGTTATTGGGCCTTCTGACCTGTTATTCCTTTTTTTTTCATTAAGATAGGAGAAAAGGGACTTATGGGAGTCTTTGTATGTCCTATTTTAAGAGTTTGTTTAGCTGATAAAATTAGTTTGTTAAAGATGTTTTACTGCTACCCTACAAAGATTTAGAGCTTCTTTTGATTGTTAGAACACTTTTTAGTGCTATGAATAGTTTTTCCTTACCTTTTATTTGTTTTTTTATTGCATTATTGAACCGTAGGGATTTTTCCTTTATTGTTGTATTTATATATAGTAGGAATATATTTGTTTTCTAGTTCTTGAATTGTTGTTTTTAAGAAATGCCACGCTTCTTCAAGCTGGAGTGGAAGAAATAAATTTTCCCACTGGATATTATATAAATGGTTATTTATTTCTTCACAGTTAGCACTTTTATAATGTTTAAATTGCTGTTTATTGGTAGTCATATGATATTTTTAAGAGAAATGATATGTGGTCACTGTTTTCCCAGGGGTCTTGTATCGAGAAGTTAGAAATATTGTTCTCTATGTTTAATATTAGGTCTAATGTATTGTGTCCCCTAGTAGGTTCCCTTACAAGCTGTACCAGGCCTAAGTCAATGATGGATGTTCAAGGGGAGGGTGGGGTGAGACACTCGGTGTCATGACATGAGATTGGAGGGTGGAAGGTTTAGGGAGGAGATGGGGCATTTCTTTATGGAAAGGGTGGCAGCAGAATGGAATGCACTACGGCCGAGGTGGTGGCCTGTCAAACAGTGGGATACTTCAAGAGGGGCTGGGATAGGGCAAAGGGAGGGTCATGGGAGGAGGGGTAAGGTGGGGTGGGAGGGCAGCTGCAGGTGGCGTGCTAGCTGCAGAATCGAGCAGACTCAGTAGACCAAATGCCCTTTTTCTGCTGGCGGTTTCGTATGTAAGTACGCCGCTCTTATCCCAGCACTTCCATTTTGTGACACTCTGGCCTGATGTGTCAGGGGGAAGGGATGAATGGACTGGCATACTGGTTCTGCTGTAACATTTAGGAAACCATTGGTTATTTCTGTGTTCTTGTCAGTATTGGATTACAGAGTCATTGTTTACAAAAATGCAATGAAATAATTACTGAATTCACTGGATGACTTATTTAATAGTGCTATAAGATTTATAACTAACCTGCCTTACAGAACCCACTGCTGTGTATTGTTTCAAGTATCAATATTTTTCTTCATCATCTATCAGGAAGGATATACATGGGAACTTATTTGTTTATAAATTCATATTACAGTCTCACCTGAATTTTTATTGAAGTTAATAAAAACCAAACCAGTAAAACAGTACTGTCTAAGATCTTCAGCCAGGACATCCTTATATGTTCCGAGGAGCAAAACTAGTTTTGGGGACAGAACTTTATCGGTCTCAGTTCCCAGAACATGGAATCGAATATCCAAACAATTAAATGTGTTTGTATTATTGTCTTTTGAACATTTTAGATCATCTTTGACCAGCTTATATAATAAGCATTGTAATTGCTATGGATAAATTGTGCTATTGTATTGCATGGACACTGCGATTGATTACTGTATTTTATATTGAAGTGTGTAGATGTATGTAAGTTTTGTATTTTGTGTTTGTTATGTTGATTGTTGGATACAACAGAAAAGAGATAATTCTGTCTCAGTTTTGTTATCCATTAAAGTTGAAAGCTGAATTCCTGTACTTTTCTGAAAATGGAACTAATATGTGAAGTCGTCGTTCTTATCCCAGCACTTTCATTTTGTGACACTCTAGGCCTGATGTCATGTAGGGGAAGGTATGAATAGACCTGCATACTAGTTCTGCTGTAACATTCCTGTAATTTTCTGAAAATGGAAGCAATATGGGAATCTGACGCTCTTATTCCAGCACTTCCATTTTGTGACACTCTGGGCCTGATGTTGTGTCGGGGAAGGGATAAATGTACTGGAATATTGTAGCAATATGGAAATACGTCTCTGTTACCTACCACTTCCATTTTGTGAACCTCTGGGCCCGATTCAAAGGGTGACACAGGGCTTGCGTCAGCCCCAATATTTGATGCAGTGGCACCAGATGCATTTTCCACAACTGCGCCCAATTGTATAAAGTTTGGCACAGTTGCGACGTCTTCCACCCTTTACGGCAGCTTGCACCAAAGCCATGGTGCAAGCCCTGTAATGGATCCCCAGTGGTGCAAAACCAGGGGGAGTTGCTCTATCTTTCTGCATTTGGCGACAGGACTTGTGTCAGGTTTACAGCATACTCCTTCTAAAATTGCGTGCTGCACTGTTTGATGCAAACGCCTCTTGTCAAACTCCTGACGCAAATCCTTGCTTTAATCCAAGGCCCTTTTACAATCAGGCCCTCTATTTTGCTGAAGTGAGGTAAGATTTCCCAGGAGATGGCAAATGTTAAAGCACTGTCTTGGTTTTAAAACTGTACAAATATGGTGATTTAATTAACTGATGGAGAAGGTAAATGTGCCAGCTACCTGACAGTCTGAAGCCAATGAAAAGATCTTCCCTAGATGTGACAGAGTCCCACACAAAAGATTAATAAATAACTTAGCCAGCCTGGGAGTGGGTCCCAGGGTGGTAGCCTGGTAAAAATCTGGCTGGACAACAGGACGGAGAGGGTAATAATAAACAGAGCCCACGCCAAAGAAAGGGAGGTTACTAGTGGGATACCGCAAGGTTCAGTACTAGGGCCAGTCCTCTTTAATATCTTTATAAGTGACATTGCAGAGGGACTGCAAGGAAGTGTATCCCTCTTTGTAGATGATACAAAGATCTGCAACAGGGTTGATACACGGTGGGGTGGGGGTGGAAAGGATGAGAAGGGACTTGGCAAGGTTGGAGAAATGGTTAAAAGTCTGGCAGCTTAGATTCAGTGCAAAGTAATGCACATGGGAAAAAAAAGAGGGAAAAGTACAGAATGGGGGAGGTACTAACATCAAAAATGGAAAGGGGCTGTGGGGGGGGGTAGTCATATCAAATGGCCTAAAGATAGGCAGGCAATGTGAGAAGGCAGTAAGGAGGGCTGGCGGGATACTGGGATGCATAGTGAGAGGAATCACCAGTAGAAAACAGGAAGTTGTCATCCCTCTGCACAGACAGTTGGTGAGACCCCATCTGGAGTACTGACTGCAGTTCTGAAGACCCCATCTCCACAAGGACATAGGTGGAGGCAGTCCAGCGGAGGGCAACTAAAATGGTGCAGGGTCTGCACCAGAAACCATATGAAGAGAGACTGAAGAAGCTTAATATGTATACCCTTGAGGAAAGGAGGGAGGGGGGACATGATAGAAACTTTCAAGTACCTCAATGGAATCAACAAAGTCCAAGAGGGTAGCATCTTTCAGAAAAAAAGAGATGTGCAAGAACAAGGGGGCACAGTTTGAGGATAGAGGGGGGACAAATCAGAGACAACATGAGAAAGTATTTTTTCCATGGAGAGGGTGGTGGACACATGGAATGGCCTTCCTGAGGTCGTGGAGTCAAAAACAGTAGGGGAATTCAAGAATGCATGGGACAGATATAGGGTTGTCAGAACTAGTTCGGTAAAGATCTAACCTCCTAAAGCTCTGGTGTTCGAGTTCTAATTTAGAACCTCGAACACTAGATGATTCGCAGAAGGGTTAGAATCACAGTGCTAATTTCTGCCGCCCAAGTTGTTTGAAAAAAAATTACTTTACTGTCGGGAGTGTCGCTCCTCCTCCCTCCCAGTTGGCGCTGATGTTTCCAAGTCATTTCATCTCAGCTCTTCCTACTGTGCAGCTCAAGACAGTTGGGTGGTGGGGGCAGCCAGCGAGGTCACGCTCTGGAGTCCCCATCACCTGAGCAGCTGCTATACGGTCAGGTGGTAGAAAGAAGGTCGGAGGGGTAAGCCTCGCAGGATGCATCATTCACGACAAGTGAAGTGCAACTGAGCGGCTCCAGTCCTGTGCCTGATTTCGATTGAGGAAGGCATGCTGCAGATTGCTGTGCTCCAAGTCCGACCCCCAACCTGCCGAACTGCATTTTAGCAAGCGGCATGCTACAGTTTTGAAAACATTTTAAAAAGTGCATTGCCTTGCAGAAAACAAACAAAAAAAAAAGGTTGCATAAAAAGGAGGGGGGGAGATGGGGCCAGGGTTACGGCGGCAAAGAATGGTGAGGAGCACTGAGGAGGGAGATCACCCTGGTTGGGGGATGGGGAAAGAGATTAAAGGAACCAGAGAAAGTTGTCAACAAACGGGGAACAAATGTCTCCCAGGTCGCACCAGGAGATGAGCAACATGTTGTGTTGTTCAGTGTGCTTTATTGGTAAAACATTTCAATAAATGAAATAAATTTAACAAAGTCCTTTCACCCCAAACCTCCTGAGACATACAACAAGGCAGTTAGTTTTTGATACAGTATTCACTGTGTTGTTTCCTGCTGTGGGGTACTGTGGCCACTGCCAGACCATCACCCTGCTGTGTGTGAGTGCACTTTGACTGCACTGTACCCCAGTGTATGTTGTGTGCGACTGTGCAGCCCAGAAGCCAGTTCTGTGGTATCCTTACATACACCAAAGCATAAAATGTCAGCACTACCACTGTTAGCCACACAATTCAATGAGTAAGATACAAGAATGTGCATCAAAATCACATTTATTAAAGCCAATAATGTGTAAAAAAAATACCCCTTACCATGAGACAAGGGGGAACAACTCACCACCTCCTACTTGTTTCACCTGCAAAGGTTTCCTCAGGGACTATTTTTACACATGATTGTCTTTAATAAATATAATTTTGAGGCACATTCTTGTGTCTTACTTATTGAAATGTGTGACTAGTGGTGTAAAAGGACGTAGTGTGCTTTTGTCCTGAGCATACCATAGCACTGGGTGGTAGTCCTTCTGTCATCTTTAAATACATGCCAGAAAATATTTCCCAGTTGGAAGAAGAGACAGAAAAATCCATTTTACTGTGTTGGGTGACTTGTCTCCTGTGGCCAATCCATTACTCTGCTGTGTGCCTTTAATCAGCCCAGTAGCCAAGTTGGTTGGGAGGAAAGACAGAAAAATCCCTTTGTGTGTGTGTGTGTGTGTGTGTGTGTGTGTGTGTGTATGTGTGTCTTGTCTACTGTGGCCAGCCTATCACCCTGCTGCTGTGTGCGCTTTGACTACACTGTACCCTACCCAGTGTGTGTGTGACCGTATGCAGCCCAGTAGCCAATTGTGTGGTTGTATCCTTAAATACATGCCAAAATATATTTCCTTGTTGGGAGGAGATTCAGGAAAACTCTTTCACTGTGTTGTGTGACTGTCTCCTGGTGTACTGTGGCCAGCCCATCATTCTGCTGTGTGCTGTTTGATCACACTATCCTACCCAATGTGTGTGACTGTGTGCATCCCAGCAGCCACTTGTGTGGTCATCTTAAATACGTGACAGAAATATAGCTCCCTGTTTTGAGGAGAGACAGGAAAATCCTTCAGTATGTTGTGTGACTCTATCTCATATGTTGCATACTGGCCAGCTTATCATCCTGCTGTGTGCCCTTGGACTGCTGCACTGTACCCAATATATCAAGGTCACACATCATCATTTCTCTCTCTCCCCTTATATTGAGCAGGTTTTATTTCTTCTTGTCCTCAATTTCGTATGTATTTCACTATTGTCTTGTAATTGGCAGCACGTGCTCAATCTCATTTGTATTTCACTGTTACCTTCATTTTTGGCAGCAAAATGAAAAAGATAGGGTTCGAGTTCTAAGAAAGATTAGAACCTAGAATTTTTTTCAAAAGTTCTAGACTAGAACTAGAACCCCAAACTTCGGAGGGTTCTAACAACCCTAGACAGACATAAAGCAATTCTGGTGGGGGGTAGGAAGAAGTAGGCTGCTGGTTAACTAGTATCTGCAGCTTATCCAATAGATTGGGAAGTGGGCGGACTGGGTGGGCCAAGCGGTTCTTATCTGCCATCAGTGTCTATGTTTCTGTGATGAAATGGGCATACCTGTAGGTGTCATTAGTCCATAGATATAAATATGTAAACTATCCATACATTAAATCAAGGCTGCATCTAATTAATGGAATCTTGGGATAGAAACAGGTGTCCCTGAGGGACAGACTTGTATAACAATATAAAACTTGCTCACCCATGACATCAGCTTCTGTCTCATGATTTTATTTCAGCTAATTGGCACGCAGAGCCACTATACCCCTTATCCTGTGTAAAGTGTGCTCCTGTGCAGGAGTGTTAGGAGGGAGCACTCCACTTTAGTGCTAAGAGATGGAAAGTATCAGCACACAGAGTCACTATACCTCTTATCCTGTGTACAGTGTGCTCTTGTACAGGAGTGTTAGGAGGGAGCACTCCACTTTAGTGCTAAGAGATGGACAGTATCAGTGCACAGAGTCACTATACCTCTTACAAGGATTTATTTAACTCTAAAAATTGATTAGCGTTTTGCTCATAAAAGTGCTAAATCTTTGTGAAAATGCATAGCTCTTGCCTCACTGTGTTTAACAAACACAGCACTTCTAGAAAATCTATATAAATACTTTCTGTACAGTTAGTATAGTCCCAAGAAAAAAACTGCTAATCAATTATTTAAAACCCTGCTCTTATCCTGTGTACAGTGTGCTCTTGTACAGGAGTGTTAGGAGGGAGCAATCCTCTTTAGTGCTAAGAGATGGACAGTATCGGCACACAGAGTCACTATACCCCTTATCCTGTGTACAGTGCGCTCTTGTACAGCAGTGTAAGGAGGGAGCACTCCACTTTAGTGCTAAGAGATGGACAGTATCAGTGCACAGAGTCACTATACCTCTTATCCTGTGTACAGTGTTCTCTTGTACAGGAGCGTTAGGGGGGAGCACTCCACTTTAGTGCTAAGAGATGGACAGTATCAGCACACAGTCACTATACCCCTTATCCTGTGTACAGTGTGCTCTTGTACAGGAGTGTTAGGAGGGAGCACTCCACTTTAGTGCTAAGAGATGGACGGTATCAGTGCACAGAGTCACTATACCTGTTATCCTGTGTACAGTGTGCTCTTGTACAGGAGTGTTAGGAGGGAGCACTCCACTTTAGTGCTAAGAGATGGACAGTATCAACACACAGAGTCACTATACCTCTTATCCTGTGTACAGTGTGCTCTTGTACAGGAGTCTTAGGAGGGAGCGCTCCACTTTAGTGCTAAGAGATGGACAGTATAATAAAAATGAAGAAAAAACTCTAAGCTTATGATAAATCACTCTAAGTTGCAAGTTTATTTATTTTATACGGGAACGAGTGTGGGCAAAAATGCCCATTTTTCACATTCATCCAGGTTACATGACATACACAAAAAAACAGGTTACATGATATAAACAACAAAGCAGCATAAAAATGCAAGTGTTAACTGGTAACCAATATTTAGACTAAAATCAGGTTAGGCATATATGTTATAATGATGCGAGTATACAGAGAGGGGGAGGCAGGGAAGGGTAAATGTGAAATTTAGACAAACAGCTAGCAGAGGTGACTGGAATGGGGGTAGAAAGTGGAGGGAAAGAAAGAGGAGGGACGGGGTGTAGAAGGTGGAAAGAGGAGGTGTAAAAATTAGAGGGTTCCTATTTAGGAGATTGATGGAAAACAACACTGGTGCTATAAGAAAGGCTCTAGCTAAACTTGAGTGATTTTATAATTAGATACTGTAGCAGAGCCACTGAGGGTTGTCTCTTGTGATATGAGACTCCTTTCATGAGGTCTGGGCAGACAGAACTGCTCAGCTTCCCTTCATGGTTCTCTTGCCCAAACCTCAGGCTCGGAGGGTCTTATAGCATTAGAGACACCCTTTGGAGGCATTGTTAAAGATCATATGCAAAGTCGTTTACCCTTGAAGAGGATTTTTCCCAGTCCTTTTTACATTCATGAAGAAATTTCTCCATCTTGCATTGATTCTTGTTTTGTACTTCTGTAATGTCTTCTGTGGTTAGCTTTTGCATTCTTAGCTGCTAAAAACTGCAGGGTGTACCAGAGCTTCTGCAACCAGCCTGGTGTTGCTGTAGACCCAGGACTGTGCTTTTGACATAACTGTATGGAACAAGAGTGGTGCACAATGAAGCTGCAGCAGTTTTGCTAGGGAAAACTTCCATAACTTGGGATACATACGGTGCTCAGCCTTGTTCCCCCTTCCCCAAGTCACCGTGTTATCAATGCAGTATGCCAACACCGAATGCCTTGTCTGTATGTCATTTTTTACAATGGATTTATTTTGTGCCTCAGTAGCAAAGCATGGGGAATGAGAGACTAGAGAGTTGCTGTCAGCCAAGACAGCTCCCTGTCAGTTTATTGCCTCATTGCAATCCATCATCTTATTGCAGCCAATTGCAGTGTTAGTACCTCATCTGTTAGTAGTGCCTTTATCACTGTCATCACACTGATAAGGAGGCATTACTGAGTTCAGATTACAAAGGGGCAAAGGCACTACTTAAGCAATAAGGCACGACGGGGGGGGGTGTTACGGTGGGATAATGGCCCACCTCGGGTGTGTTGAAGCATGAGGTGAAGCCAAGTGCTTCTACCAATGCAATGCTATCCCACTATAACGCCCCATAGTGCCTTATTGGCGACATATGAAATGGGTCCCTCTGTATTAATACTGTATGTAAATAAATATATTACTAAAACTCTATATTTTATTTTCCAAAGAAGATTAAAAAATGCTAAATAAATCTTTAAAAAGACAAAGCCCCATTTGGGCATTGTAGTGTGACCACTTGGCCAGCAGGTGGCAATGATTCTTTTTAACTATTGAAGTAATAGACCAAGTGAGCTGTGGCTTCAGAGTGTAAAGCCGTGACTGCTGGTACAGAGCCACTTGGGTCACAGCCACAGCGGTCCGTTTCTGTTACATGTATAAAAAAATAGAGGGAAGAAAGTGGTTTGTCTGTGGCAGTGAGGAGCAGCGATTAGGGAAAGGGAGACTTCAGCTGCTGTGAGCGGAACCTATGAAGGGCTGAATTCTTCACAACTAGAGGTAGGGTACTGGAGCAGGGAGCTTTTTGCAGCGAAACTTAAGGTAATAACAGAAATCTGGACTGCAGTGGGGAAGAGACTGAAATTTATTTTTTATACTGTCTGTTACTCTGCCCCCACCCACCCTTGTTGTCATAATAGAAAAGGCTGGACGCATGATAATTTTAAAAAGGAAAAAAGCGTGACTGCATCCACTGTGTGTGTGTGTGGGGGGTGGACACCGAGCAATGGTTAGTTGATGCGCAGTGGTCTAAATGTGTGGTCAGCCTATTGGTCTGTGAGTACTTTCAGACGGCCTATTGTGCTGTAATATCTGCCTGGCTGAAAGTACCCCTCAGCCAATCAGGATTCAGCATTCTTATCTCCCATTTCATAATAATACATGAGGATTAGGAGGCATTACTGAGTTCAGATTACAAAGGTACAAAGGCACTACTAATAGATGAGGATAAGGAAGCATAGCTGAGTTCAGATTACAAAGGTACAAAGGCACTACTAATAGATAAGGCTAAGGAGGCAATACAGAGTTCAGATTACAATGGTTCAAAGGCACTACTCATAGATGAGGATAAAGAGGCATTACTGAGTTCAGATTGCAAACGTACAAAGGCACTACTAATAGATGAGGATAAAGAGACATTACTGAGTTCAGATTACAAAGGTACTACTAAGAGATGAGGATAAGGAGGCAATACAGAGTTCAGATTACAAATGTACAAATGCACTACTAAGAGATGAGAATAAGGAGGCATTACTGAGTTCAGTTTACAAAGGTACAAAGGCACTACTCATAGATGAGGATAAGGAGGCATTACCAAATTCAGATTACAAAGGTACAAAGGCTCTACTAATAGATGAGGATCAGGGGGCATTACTGAGTTCAGATTACAAAGGTACAAAGGCACTACTCATAGATGAAGATAGGAAGGCATTACTGAGTTCAGATTACAAAGGTACAAAAGCACTACTAATAGATGAGGATAAGGAGGCCTTACTGAGTTCAGATTAAAAGGTACAAAGGCAGCACAGTGGAACCCTCTTATAACAGACACGTTTGTGCAAGCAGGTTTTGTCCATTATAAGGGGTGTCCACTATATCCTAAAATCTTAAAATATGAATTTCCACCTCCACAGCTCAAACACAGGAGCTAAAATGAGAACATGCCCCCTCCTCTGCCAACCAGAGGTATGGGGAACTGCTATTTGTAGCTAATTGGGAACTGAAAAGTAAACAAGATTGGAACGATTTTGCTATACCGTACCTGTGCTCATTGGGATCGGGGCTGAGCAATTAGCATGATTGGTAAGATTTTGCTGTACAGAACCTGTGCTGATTGAGGTATCATGAGGATGCAGGAGTAATCCCTGGAATAAGGTGTCAGATATCAGGCATCAGGTGAGGAAAGTGATGTCCTTATAGGGCCAGAAAAACAACTGATTAATCAGCTGAAAATTAGCAGGTACAGAGGAGCTCAAACGGTCCACTGTACAGGGGTTGCAGAGTATGGTATAAATGGGATTTTTAACATTATTGGCATAGCTTTTGGCTTTTGACAAGGCAGATCTGTCCATTATAAGCGAGTTTCTGCTATAAGTGGGTTCCACTGTACTTATAGATGAGCATAAGGAGGAATTACTGAGTTCAGATTACAAAGGCACTACTAATAGATGAGGATAAGGAGGCATTAATGAGTTCAGATTACAAAGCTACAAAGGAACTGCTAATAGATAAGGATAAGGAGACATTACTGAGTTCCGATTAAAAAGGTGCAAAGGCACTATTAATAGATGAGGATAAGGTGGCATTACCGAGTTCTGATTACAAAGGCACTACTAATAGATGATGATAAAGAGGCATTACTGAGTTCAGATTACAAAGGTTCAAAGGCGTTACTAATAGAGGAGGATAAAGTGGCATTACTGAGTACAGATTACAAGGGTGCAAAATCACTACTAATGGAGGAGGACAAGGAGGCAATATTGGGTTTAGATTACAAAGGTGCAAAGGCACTACTCATAGATGAGGATAAGGAGGCATTACTGAGTTCACATTACAAAGATGCAAATGCACTACTAATAGGTAAGGATAAAGAGGCATTACCAAGTTCAGATTACAAAGGTACAAAGGCTCTACTAATAGATGAGGCTAAGGGGGCATTACTGTGTTCAGATTACAAAGGTACAGAGACTCTACTAATAGATGAGGATAAGGAGGCATTACTGAGTTCAGATTACAAAGGTGCAAAGGCACTACTAATAGAGGAGGATAAGGAGGCATTACTGAGTTCAGATTACAAAGGTGCAAAGGCACTACTAATAGATGAGGATAAGGAGGATAACCATCCTAAATAAGGTTATCATAGAACATTTTGGTATTGAATGTTGTGAAATGTAAAAATTAAATATAAAAATGTTATGCTACAATCCCCCCTTGTGACTCTCTAACTGGAGATCACACGAGACGTTGTTGCCATTGTAACATTTGTATTTGTCGAATCATGTATTTCATCTTATGATACAATAACAATTGTACAATAATAAGAACACAGATTACTGCAATACCACATATTACCACTATTAGAGTTGCACTAGTACCCAAAATAGCCAATTCCCCAATCTCACCAGGATAATAAAGGAAATAAGATGACCGCTTTCTACCCCCAGCAGAGGCATTTTGTGAGAAAATAAGTCATTCAGTTTGTTGACTATACAACAAGGCAGCAATTGTCATTTTATCAAATGTGGGCAATACAGGATGAAGTGGAGTGGCCAAATCAATGAGTAAGTTCAAGGCCATACTGGAACCATCAATATGGGTAACATTTGTTTGGCTATAGGCAGGACATTCCAGGAGGGTCCAGTTTGCAACCCACCAGGTCTTGTCACTACTCCTCCATACATTCTAAGGTTGACCTGCGATTACACACCATGATTGGTTCCAACTCATAGCTTGACTGTATTCATTTGCAGATGTTAGGGTAAATTTAAGTTGATCAGAAAACCATGGGGCAGTTGATGTCACTTCTCTACATATCAAGGTTTCATGCTCTTGTACATACTGTTGCTTAGGTACGACAACATATCTATTGTGTACTGTGATAATAGTATCACCTGGTATTTGGAGTCTCATGAACTTGTCATGTCTTAATACTCCCAAATTACTGATTTGCCACAATATTTTCGGTGGTTCAAAAAATATACGTATTATCACTAGTATGGGAATCACATGTTGCAGCACTTGTGCATATTGATTTAATGAATTCTATACTTTTACGATAGCTAAGAGTGGTAAGATTACAGCGGGATGATCCAGTAATTTAGTCACATTGTCTGTGCCTATCCCTAATGGTAACCTATTGGTCTCAATACTATTTAATTAATTGACTAAATAAGCATGTGCCTCAGCAGCTAGTTGTGAGCAAGCCAATTCTGTATAACTTTCATCAAACATATCAGAGAGTGGGCTATTTAAAAGCCTTACTGTTTTAGCAATAATTCAAAAATTCTGTAAGGTTTCCTTAAAGGCAAACCAATCAATGTGTTAATGATAAATTAGTCATGTCACCCAAGGTAGAACGGATATAGATCCCCTTTTGGGTGGTTGGGTTTACCACACACAGTGCCTTGCCAGGCCAGATATCTGATGAGCATCCCCACGTCACCTTTTGACATTGTCCATAGCAAATAAAGTACAATTTAATAAGAAGATATCCAGTGTGTTCATGTCATTCTCCTAAGAGTACAGGGATACCCCACATGGTACGATTTTTGGCATATGTCTTGTTATATAAACTGTTCCAGATATGCCGTGGGCATCCATTTTGGTTGGAAATTAACAAGTTGAGTATGATACTTCACAGTATAAGGACAGGAGACATCATGGTACTTCACCTATTGGGAGAAACAGAGCAGTATCAGTTGTTATCATTTAAAGATCGATACAATTTACATTGGTCCACATGGACCCATTTGGTCTCTGCAGAGCCTTGTCAGATTCGACAGACCTGAATGACCCATGGTCCCAATACATTAATAACCTTATAGGGCCCCATCCAATTAGCGTCCCATGGTCCCTTTTGACTAAAATTTTTAATCATGACGTGATGACCTCTTTCAGTGGGCGGTATCACTTTTTCATCATGTCTGTTTGTTTGTTTTTCCAGTGAGTCTGTGCCATGTTTCTGGCAGCATGTAGTAGGTACAGATTCAATTGTTTCTGCAACTGTTGTAGAAACACATCAGTTTTAATACAGTCTAACACAGGTGTAGACAAATCTGGATCCCATGCATAATACAGCCGCATATCCTGTCCAGTCATCAGTTGGTATGGGCTATAGCCAGTACTCTTGTTTTCCGTACCTCTAATACCTATTAGGATTCCTGGTAAGTGCATCACCCACTCTTTACCAGTATCCAACACTGCCTTTTCAGTGCATTTTTCAAAGTGCATTTGGCCTTTCTACCATACCCGAGGAGTGGATGGTAGGTAAATGTAAGTTGAGTGATACCTAAGATATCACACAAAGCTGTCATTATTTTCACTGTAAAGTGAGTCCCTCTATCACTTTCAGGGATTCTGGGAAAACCCCAATGTGAGAACACTTGTTCCCACAATGCTTTTGCAGTAGCTTGTGCACTATCATTTCTCACTGGTAGTGCTTCTACCCATTTGGAAAATATATCAACAATGACTAGTCAATATCGAAACCCTCCTTTTGCAGTAGGCAAGGGTCCCACATAATCCATTTGTAAACTGGACCAAGGACCGTCCGACAGGGGTATACGCCCTAACGGAACACTTTTTCCAGGCACTGGAGGATTCATCTGTGCACAGATGAGACAAGTCTCCAGGCATTGTTTGACATCTTTTCCCATTTTTGGCCACCAATATTTTTGTGCCAACATTTTACATGTTTTATGGAGTCCACAGTGACCTCCAATACGATGATTGTCCACAATAATATCTTTTCTAAATGAAGTGGGTGGGATCCACTTCCTAAATCTTGGTTGTCGTTCCCATATTACCATATCTTCCCATATGGTAACATGTTTGGTAATACATTGTCCTGGATCTTTCCATTGGTTTTGACAACCAAGAAGCCAAGCATCAGTATCTTGGATTCATCCCAAACTAGGGACTTGTGATAATGCTGCTATCCATTTTGGATGATTTTATCACACTCTTCAGCTTCCACAATTGTGTAGAATCACCTCCTAGAGGTCTGCCCATAAGTTTGTATGTTTTGCAGCTATTTGAGCCAAATTATCTACCAAATTATTATATAGTTCATGGATATCTTTTGGATTCTTTTGATGAGCTCTTACTTTATAGATAGCAATTCTCAATGGGGTTTGAGCTCCTGTATCCCATATATGTTGTAATATGGGAGCAAAAGCCACGGGTTCACCAGTGGCTGTTCGCATTCCTCTTTTCATCCAAATAGGAAGAAAATATAACAAGGAATTGACAACAAAAGCACAGTCTGAGGAGACATTAATGGCCTCCTGTGGATACGCCATAATAGCAACGCATACTGCCTCCAATTCCGCTCATGGGGCAGAAAATGATGATGGACATCATACTAATATTTCCTGATTTGTTCCAGGGGTCCAAATAGCATACCCTGTATGGAAATGGCCATCATCCCAGAAGCGGGAGCCATCCACATACATCGGTACCCATAACATTAGGTTCAGCAGCAAAAGTTGGTTTGTATTCAATACCCATGACTTTCCCACAGTCATGCGCATCTCCCTCCCATGTCATTAACTCTACTAACATGGGGGCGGTACACTTCTCTACAGTGATATTTTTCTCTTGTTGGGCTAATGCCTATTTCACCAGTCTCTGAGAGGATTCGCTCCTTACATCCCTTTCTAAGAAAAAATTTACAGGTGTATGTGAGGCCTGCAAAACAATGCGATTAAATCCCACAGTATGTTCAGTAGCTTGTATTGCCCAATATACAGCTAATAAGTGTCTTACACATTCTTCATATGTTTCCTCGACTGAAGTTAATACCCGGGAAAAATATCCTACTGGACGCAAAGTCCCTGATCACTTTTGTAACAGGACTGCGTTGATCACTTGATCAGTGGCATGTACCTGTATTACAAAGTCTGATGACTCAGAAGGGCTAACGAGGGCAGGAGCCGTCATTAGTGCTTGATTTAGAGCCATAAAAGACTGATGGTGCTCTGGTTCCCACTGGAGGATATCTGTTTCCTTTCCTCCTTTTAACAAATTGTACAGCGGTTTTGCCATACTAGAAAAAGCTTCTATAAAATCTTTACAGAAGCCTAGCATTCTTAAAAACTGTCAAAGTGCAGTCTTTGTTTTAGGTCGGGGTAACTGTTGTATGACCCAGTTTTCATCTGGGCCTACAGTATGTCCTTCTTGATTAATACAAATTCCTAAAAAGGTAACTTGTGATTGCCCAATTTGAGCTTTGCTCAGGTTTAGTTTTAACCCTCCTTTCTGTAGTATAGTTAACAGCTCACTTTGCTAGCTTTTTGCAATGCCTGTTCTTCCTTGCAGGCTGCACAGTCTTCTAATATTTGGTCTTCATAACCCTTAATTAAGTGTTCACAACATTTAATTTTATGCTAAAGACTGTTTTTCTGAGTCTTCCTATTTGTTCGACAATTTTTCTTTTAGTGTGTCTAATTTCTTTTTAGTTGAGTCAAGATCTGCCAATATATTTTGTTTTTGTTTCTCTGTCAATTTGACAAAATGTTTTGTCCCTTTTTATGAGCTACCTTTGCTCCTTCTCCCTTTGTTTTAACATAAAATTGAGCCATTTTTACTCTCCTCTCTCTTCCAGGTTCTTCCTCACTCTCAGAACTACTGGAGCTCGAGAAACTGTTTGTAACCACCTTGCAGCCACAACGATGTGTTGGCTGAAAGGGGGTGTTTAACCTGCATCGGAGCTATTTTATATTTGTGGACGTCTTCGCCAATGAGGTAATTTGGTGTCTTAATTCTGAGGAGATCTGGCACTGTAATTGTGCCTCTGCTTGTAATGCATACAAGGACTGCTCTTTATATGAGAGGTCTTGAGCATATTCTTGATTTGCATGATCTAATTTCTCTATTGCCTGCTGCAATTGTCTAGTCAGTTCATTAATTTGAGCCTGACTCTGTTTATTTATAAATTTAAGATGCTCTTCTAACTGATTATTCCTAATTTTTAACCCATAAACCTCCCCTTGTGCCACATTTAATTTATACTCCATTTCTTTGGTATCAGTGGCACATTTTTGCATCTCTTTCTCTAATTTCTCTTCCATATCTGTTATTGCAGTAACACATTTTCCTGACTCCTTTTTTTGGAGAGCTAAACCTTCAGTACATTTCTCTTCATTTTCTAACATCTGCCTCTTCATATTACACATTCTAGTTGTTATTTCATACTGGTACTGTACAGACATTTGACAGATGTTGGCTAACTTAGTTCTATACACTTTAACTTTCTCATTTCTGTCCGTACATTGCTTAGTAAAACATAGGTACGCATCTTCCTCTTGTTCAGGAGAGCAGTATGGACCTTCCTTTAAATGTATTTCTAGAAATTTACATAAAATGGTATCCATACTTGCGTCTATCTTGTGCCTAGCAAATCACGTCCGACTTCACACCAGTCCCTCTTGAGTCCCTTTACAACTCCCTTCTGTACTTGATTGATCAGGTCAGGTGCAGTAAGGCGTTCCCCGCAGCTTGGCCCCTTTGGTCTGTTTTATGTCATCAGCAACCATATAGACTGTCTTCAGACATCCGAGTCATGGCACCAATTGTAAGGTTTGCGTTGTGTTTGCAAAAGAATTTCACTTGAGCCTTCAGATTTCTTCTAAGAGTTTATTGCGGTTTATTCAGCTTCACATGCATGTTCATTCTTTTCATCAATATTGGAGCTGCTTATTTAATTTACATACAGGCCCAGATATTCAAAAGGGTTGCACATGGCACAATAGTGTTGCGCCATGCGCAACCCACTGATGCACCCCAGCATGATATTCAAACGGGGATTTTGCCTGGCACAAATCCTGATGCACCAGAGCGCATCAGTAATGTATGCAGCGCAGGTAGTAGAGGCATGCCCGTGCATACGCCGCACATCCCGATATTCAGCCCAGGATGTGCTGAGTCCATGCATGCACAACCCCTACTTGCGCTGCACACGGGTGAGCCAAAAAAAAAAAGGAAAACCACTGGCCACCCACAGGTGAGCTGCCATATTGCAGGGTGCAACACAGCAGCTGCCACCTGTGGGTGGCCATCCAAGCTCCAGCTGCACCTCTGTGGCAGTGCCCCCCATGCCCGAACGTGGGCATCTGTGTAAATTAATAATGTCCTATCTCCCTGGTGGTCCAGTGGACTGCTGTCATCCCGATCGCAGGCTTAAGTATAAAAGTAGCACGTCCTATATCCCTGGTGGTCCAGTGGACCCCTCGCAGCCCGATTGCAGGCATTTGTATAATAAATATCAAGTCCAATATCCCTAGTGGTCCAGTGGACTACTATCAGCCCGATCGCGGGCTTAAGTATAAAATAAAGTCCTATATCCCTGGTGGTCCAATGGACTGCTCACAGCCCAATCGTGGGCATTTGCTTTAAAATATTAAGTCCAATATCCCTGGTGGTCCAGCGGTACACCCTCCCCAACCCGCTCCCCCTGGTCAGCGGCGGGAGGTAGCACCCCACCCGCCTGCTGCTCTGCCATCCACCAACTGACACTGTAGGTAGGGCTGTACACCCTTGGTCCACAGCATGAGCCAATGGGCATGCAGCTCTGTGTCATACATACAATCCAAATATGTGAATGGATCCATTCACATATCTGGAATGTGTAGTATGGTATGGTCTGCACGCCATTGGCTCACACTGTGGCATATCTGGAATGTGTAGTATGGTACGGGCCGCATGCCCATTGGCTCATGTTGTGGACCAGTGGGCGTGTAGCCCTATCTATGTTGTCAGTGGGCGGCGGGTGGCAGGTGGGTGGTGCTGCCACCCATAACTGACCGAGGGAATGGGGTGGTGGGGCTCAGTGGGTGGGTGGGAGGGGTACCCTGGACCACCAGGGATATTGGACTTTATTTTATACTTAAGCCCGCGATTGGGCTGCAAGCGGTCCACTGGACCACCAGGGATATAGGACATGCTATTTTTATACTTAAGCCTGTGATCGGGCTGCGAGCAGGCCACTGGACCACCAGGGATATTGGACTTGATATTTACTATACAAATGCCCGCGATCGGGCTGACAGCGGTCCACTGGACCACCAGGGATATAGGACGTGTTACTTTTTATACCTAGGCCTGCGAGTGGGCTGACAGTGGTCCACTGGACCACCAGGGATATAGGACGTTATTTAAGTCTACATATGCCGCAATCGGCAGAGGGCATTGCCACGCTGTGCAGGGGTGTCGGTCCCTCGATGGCTGCTGCCTGGCAGGGCGCTAGGCTGAAGTCGCTGGGGATCGGGCGCATCTGCATGCAAATGGGCATAATGACATGCAAATATTTCTTCACCTTACATTATGGCCCAATTGCATGCGCACTTTGAATATCGGGCGTTGTTACAAAAGAGCAGCGCAAGGGAACCTATGCTAGCGCATCCCATTGCTTTACTCTGGCTACTTGCGCTGGCACAGTGCCACTGCACCATGCACACTGCAGGTGGCCAGAGTGTGATGTCAACCATGCTTGTGCCATGGTGCAGCTCTCATTGAATATCGCCCAGTCAACGCCCGCACAGTTGTTGCACTGCTTCAGGCTTGCACCACAGCCTGGCACAGTCTGGAATATCTGGGCCACAGTGTTTATATAAAGAATTGTTATCTTGAGAAATGCCAACACCGTTATAAGCCAATCATATAACAAAATAGCCTATTAATCTTAAGGTGTGGTGAATTTCACTCAAAACATAGGTATTGCCTCATTTTTTGTGCAACATCATAGGTGTTTACTACATTTCTTGCACAATATTACACAACCCTCTCTGTCTGCCCACCTTCTGTCAAGTGCACACCATCCTAAATAAGGTTATCATAGGAAATAAGGTTACCATAGGACATTTTGGTGTTGAATGTTGTGAAATGTAAAAATGAAATATAAAAATGTTGCGCTACAGAGTGTTACAGCTATAATGAATACGAACCTTACCTTTGGATCCCCTGCTTTCCTGCTTTCTTCTGCTGATGCTTGCGATGCCAGTTACCTGTTCCACTCACTCGCTGGTTCATGAATGTGAATTAGACATGTTAGGAGGCAATCCTTTGTAGTGCATTTGTTATAAGCACTAAGCCCTGTCAGCTCCATCCCCCAATTACACACCTGATTCACAGGACTTCCTGAATATACGCAGACCCAAGATTAATCTCTTGAGTTGTTTTCCCTCACACTGTTACAATGTTAAAGACAAGTTTCAGTGTGCCTCAAACACTGCCTAAAAATGTATGTTCCTCCTCACTTACCCTGCTACTTTCAGTATAAAGAGAAACATAAATAAATATAAATATATCTCTAAGGTAAAGCTAGGTGCTTGGACTCCTCATCATTGGCTACGTCTGTACTATTATGACAGAACCCCAACTTACCTGACCTTTTTTTTTTTTTTTTGAAATAGTAATTTTATTGTTGACAGAAGACAGCAAAATGTTTGTTACATCACCATAGATATCATACATAGATTAAGCATCCCATCAACTTTTTCCTTTTCCTTAGGAGCTAAGGATTAAAAAAGGAAAGAGCAATTATCAGAGGATAGTTAGACAGAGAAGTAGGAAGGAAGAACAGGTAGGAAAAGAGTACAGAGGCGGGAAAGAAGAGATGACAGAAAGAGAGACTTGTAAAAAAAAAAAAAAAACTACTACTAATTAATATCTTCCAGGTTCCATGAAGAAGACTGTCATTCCCCCTAAATCACATACAGTTCAACTCAAGCCTGCTATGTATTTCATTCGTATATGGAAGAATTGGTTTTTGCTCTTATCAGGGTGGACTAACATTTGTTTTATGTATACATAGCCAACAGAGTTAACATGTCAACATTGCCTCTTTGCTCATCAAATGAAAAAAAGGTAGCCATCTCACTTTAAATAGATCTAGCCCCAGTCTAACCTTTGCTGTCAGATATTCTGCTTGTAATATTTTTAAACAAATGGAATACCAGGTATCTAAAGCTGGTTTGTTTGGTGTTAACCAATTTGTAGTAATAGTCTTTAAAGCTGCCCCTATTATTATATTAACAAGTATTTCTACGTCCTCTTTTTCAAAACTGTGAGGGGGAGACCAAGTAACCAGTGCTGCTAATCTAGTGGGAGAGGAACTTCAAATAGGTCAGCTGTTACCTTCTGAATCTCTTCCCAGAAACTCCTCACAACTGGACAGTTCCAGAATATATGGGAGTACGAGCCCCTCGCTTGACATTGACGCCAACACTTGTCTGAGGGATGATGCCCATAATGCTTCGTCACCACTGGGGGTCGAAAAAATCTCACATTCACTTTCCAATGGAACTCCCTCCAAAAAAGAGATGCTGTTGTTTTATGTATCGCCTCCCATGTCCTATCCCATTCCTCTTTTGTTAGGTCGAGCCCTATATCCAATGCCCACGCCTGTTTAACCTCCCTTAAACAGTCCTGGTTTAGACTTTGCATAGATCCCACCAACTTCGAAATGATCTTGTTAGTTTCTCCCGCAGTTACCACCCCCACTAGGAATTCTCTCAAGGGACTGACTGGGATGTTATCACTGTCCCACATATTCCCCAGTTTGGATCCTAGATAATTTCTAAGTTGTAAGTACCTAAAAAAATCCGATTGTCTCAGACCAAACTCCTGCTTTAGTTGTTCGAATGACTTGAGAGTCTGGCCTGAGTAGAGCTGGCCTAACCACTCTAAGCCATATCTCTCCCATGTTTGAAATGATGTATCTAGTTTTAGAGGCAGAAAATCTTGACAACTAGTCAGATGAGTCTGGGGAGTGAAAAATAATGGAAAGCCCAATCCTTTATTCACTTCTAACCAAACCTGTATTGTGGTCTGTAACCATGGATTTGAAACTTGTAGTTTGGATAGGAAAGGATAATCCAAGTGAAAAA
Organism: Neoceratodus forsteri; assembly: GCA_016271365.2. Lineage (NCBI taxonomy): Eukaryota > Metazoa > Chordata > Ceratodontiformes > Ceratodontidae > Neoceratodus > Neoceratodus forsteri. Next base: position 1,466,762,833 of record CM057459.1, read on the forward strand.
TGTCTGTCACTTTCAATGTTGGCCAGAGATTTAATTCAATCTCCACCCACTTAGGAGGGGAGGATCTCGTTAATGTGCTCAATACCTGCAATTGAGCCGCCCAATAATATGTCTGCATATTTGGTAATCCCAATCCACCTTTACTTTTGGGTGTCATTACTATTTTCCAGTTAACTTTAGGTTTTCTGCCTCCCCAAACAAATTTGGAAAGGGCCAGCAATAAATCCTTCCAGAACCTAGTGAGGGGCCGAACAGGAATCGCACTGAAGATAAAAAGAAAACGTGGAAGGACGTTCATTCTGATTGTCTCTATCTTCCCTGAAAGGGAAAGAGGCAGTTCTTTCTATCTATTAAGATCTTCCCTGACTTCCTGCAATAATTTCCCATGATTTTTATGGTAAAGCTGCTTCAGATCATGAGGGATGCATACCCCCAGGTAGTGAAAACCATGTGTACACCACTTAAAGGGGTCCAACTTTGGTAGGGTTCCTCCCCATCCCCCACACTGGATAAAGTTCTGATTTTTCCATATTCACTTTATAACCTGAAAACAGCCAAATTCTTGTAATATGCCTTTGATGGATGGGATTGGTTGGGTTGGAAATATATAACAGGGTATCATCTGCATACAAGGATATTCTTACCTCCTCCCCAACTCAGATGCCCTGAAAGGATGCTGTCTGCCTTATAAAGGCGGCTAGCAGTTCCAAACTAAGAGCAAAAAGCAAGGGTGAGAGGGGCAACCCTGTCTGGTACCTCTAGAAATTGAAAAGACCAGGAGAGTGTCCATTCACTTTGACCCGCGCCACCTGGTTTGAATATATACCTCCATCCACGCCCTGAATCTGTCTCCTGCCGAGCCTCCCCAAGACCACATTCAGATACTCCCAATCTACTCTATCGAACGCTTTCTCAGCTCTAAAGAAAGAACCGCCTAGCTCCTGTCTCTGGAGGGGTCCAGCTCGAGAGTACATTCAAAAGCAAGCGTATGTTATCCTGTAAGTGCCTTCCCGGATAAGTCTCTGATTGATCTGGGTGCACCAGATCAGATATGACTTTTACAACCGATTACTCAAAACTTTAGTGAATATTTTAGTGTCCTGATTTAGTAACGCTATCGCCTATAACTGCCACATTTTGTAGGGTCCTTCCCACTTTAGGAATGACAGCTACTATGGCCTCCTTCCAGGTCCCGGGAACAGCCTGTGGATCTAGATTTGAGTTACAAACCCTTGTCAATAAAGGGGCCAGATCTTCACCAAACTCCTTATAAAATTCGCCATATAGCCGTCTGGGCCAGGTGTTTTCCCAGTTGGAAGAGTTTTGATTACTGTCAACACCTCTTGCTCAGTTAAAGGGGCCTCTAAAACCATTTTCTGGGGATGCGATAAAGTGGGGAGGGTCACCTTATCTAAAAAGCTCTTAATATGTTCAGAATGTTGAAAACTCTTATCTGCTGCATATAAGTGTTCATAATATTTTTTGAATACTCCTGCAATCCCTTCTGGGAAGAACTCCTCGTGGGATGAGTTTTCATCTGGGGCCACCTTCTCCACATATCTGTCTGCTGCCTGTTTTCACAATCTTTGGGCTAACAGCCTACCTGCCCTGTCTCCTCTCTCATAATATTTCTGCCCCAGGAATCTAAGACTGTTTTCCACCCGTCTCTGCAACAACAAATCATATTTATCCCGGCTTGGGTGAGTTTGGTCTGGATCGAGGCTGCGCCTGTTCGCTTATGTTCATCTTCCAAATTCCTGATCTGATCTAGGGCCTCCCGCAACTTGGCCTGGTGCAGTTTGTATTTGTATGAAGCATAAGAAATTGTGTGGCCCCTCAGCACTGCTTTTAATGCATCCCACATGTATTTAGGAGTTGCTTCTGCATTTTCCTTTATGAACTGTTGTACCACTTTCTTAATTAAAGCTTTGTATTGGGGATCGTTTATTAGTCCTGTGTCAAATCTCCAAAGTCCTCTCGCCTAGGCTCCTCCCAACACAAAATTGCTCTTTACTGTCACATGATCTGATAACGTGATCGGAAGGATGCTAACTTTAAAACTATATAAGAAATCTTTCTGTGTATAAAATCTGTCTAATCTAAAGTAAGTGTTAGAAGACAATGGAAAAAAAGGTATAATTTCTGGCCTTTGGATTATAACACCTCCATGGGTCCACCATTCCAGCCTCAATGCACAAATTTTTTTAATAATCGTGAGCAGGCTCTAGAGCCCGGCATCTTCGGGGAACTCCGATCTTTGGCTATGTCTTCGACGCAGTTCCAATCCCCCATACATATAATTTGCCCAGGAGAGAGGGCCGCCATAGCCGCGAACAAGGCTCTAAAAAATTCTCCTGAGGGAGGTGTGGGGGCATACACTCCCACCAAATGTAACAGTCTACCTTTATATAACCCTGTGAGAATCACCCAGTGCCCAGAACCTGCTCTCTGCACCTTTTGAAGCTGGAACGGGAGAACCCTTCTGATAAGAAAAACCACCCCAGCTTTAGTAGCAGTGGGATGTTCGTCTGAATAAACACTGCCCACCCATGTTCTGCGAAGTTTAAGATGTTCAGTTAGAGAGAGCTTGGTTTCCTGTAAACAGGCAATATCGCAGTTTTCTCTCCTTAATTCAGTGGGTATCTTGGCCCTTTTAACCACATTGTTAATACCCTTGACATTCAATGAACAGAGTGTTAAATGCGCCATTACATGTATAAAAATAATATTAACCAAATTCTCCCAGAACCCTCCCCAGCCCTCATTTGTTCAGTGTTATTCATGCAAACTTTGAACCTTCAGTCCCTCTAAAGGTATAGAAAAGAAAGAAGAGAGAGATTGGAAATCGGAATATAGATTAAAGAAACCGGTACAGAGCCGGCCTGGTGGTGCTGAGGGTTGAGGTGCTGGACGCCACACCTCGCGCCATGCCGGCGACCCAGGTTCGGGAACGAGCTCGGGTGGCCGGGGGTCGGCAGGGGGAGAGAGGATCGAGCGTCCCAACGGATGCTTTCCTCTCTCGGGGTGGGAACCAAGAACGCATCTGCGTTCTGCATCCCCTCGCAGCGGTGGAGCACCCGACAACTGAAGGGATGGAGGCGGCTCCGCTTGTCGGGGTCGGGAGGGGGGGCCCAGCGCATGAGAGGTCTGGCGCGCCAGCACATCTTCTCTCGGGACGTACGTCCTAGCGCTGGACGTCCCAGGGGTAGGGGATTACGAGGGAGAAAAACGGAAAATAACCTCTCTGGCAGCCCTAGATGAAATCCGCTCCGGATCCATCCTAGACCACCAAGAAAAGGACAGACCCCACTGTGCAGGAGGTAAGGGAAGGAGGCACTCTAGGGGCAGATCCAAGGGAGGTGGAGTGAGGTGGGAAGGAGTAGGATGGAAGGAGTGGGCTCCAGAGAGAGGAGGAGGAAAAACAGCAAGTAAAAAAAAAAAAAAGAAACCGGTACAGAAATCCACCACTACCAACTCTGTTAACATTACTTTAAACTCCACTGCTCCAACTGCCCACCCTGTACCTAATAGGCTTGAAGGAGCAACAATTGTTTGGTGGAAAAAACCCCGCCCACACCACCCTTCTCCGATGGTGCTATCCCTTAATCGGGAATTTTAGCCTAGGCTATTGAGGGATAAGCACCCTAGCGTCTGGGTGTGAGGTCAGAGAGTCCCGAATGAACCAGAACCCTCCTAACCTATCTCCTCTAGACGGAAAACAGAAAAGACAAAAGTTACCAGTGAGGCAAAGCTGTCCTCAGCTTTCTATACCCCAAACTGCATATAAAATGCCTTGGTTTCCAGAGACATCAACACCGTTTTACCTAAATTTATGATTTTACACTCTGCACCTTTTAAACCCCTTAGATCCAGTGTAAAGTTACTTCTTATTAAAATAACATGGTGAAGCTATATGGGGATTTGGGAATTATTCTTCTGTGCAGTTCAAAGGCAAATACAAAAGTTAACAGTAATCCCTGTATTATTTATCCTGAAGTCCAGGCTGTCACTGAAACAAAGAAAGTGGAAAGCAATCCCTTTTACTGGGTTTCTCATTAAGATTCGAACTCCTCCACTGATTATGTTGAATTCAAAAATGAGCTCTGGTGATATTTGCTCCGCTCGAGCTTACAAACTAAGTCTGACAAGTAAATAATTTTCCTAATATCCTCGCTGTTTCAAAATAAGTCCCAAGGCAGAGTTCGATAGTGCAGGCGACCTCCAAGATCTTCAGCTGACAGGTAAAACCTTCGGTCATCTAAAATAAGCACAATTTTCTGTCTGGTTGTCCGCATAAGTAAACTATCACTGACATTACTGATCGTTCAGTCCCCATTGTTTTCCAGTAGCTTTCCTCCCGACTTACTAAAACAAAGTGTTCTCCATAGTCCATCCAAAACTATCCTCTTCTCTATTCAGTTTGGTTGATTTTGCTGAAGCCATTTTGACAGATCTGCATGAAGGGGAAGCAGCGCTTCCACTCTGGAGGCTGGGTTTTGGAGTTTCTTCTCCCCTGGGGATTGAGACCATAGCAAATGTTCCACTTCGCTTTCTGCAATCTCATCTTTTAAATCTGGCAATGAGATACCCTCTGCAACCAATGTCTCTCTTGCGGCTAGCGGGATTCTGGGACTCCCGGAAAATCCAGCCATAATCGAGCCGGGTAACGAGGTAGGCCCATTTGCCCTTTCCTCAGCTGCTTCACCACCCACAGTACATTTTTCCTTCGAGTCGCCAAGGAAGGGGGGGGGAGTCCTGATCTATGTACACTCTGGTCCCATCTAGATTAAGATCTTTCTTTGCCCATGCTCGATGCAGCACTTTTTCTTTGATAGGGAACTTTAAGAACTTGATAAGAACAGCTCTCAGAGGTGCCCCTGGTTTTGGCTTAGGACCCAGCGTACGATGTGCTCTTTCGATTTCTAGAGGGATATCCTCCTCCAGGCCCAACTCCATTTTTAGCCATAACTCCATATATCTTGCCATGTCGTCTTGCTCTACTCCCTCCGGAATTCCGATCACTCTTACATTATTACGTCGGGACCGGGCTTCTGCACCTCAGTTTTCACTGTTAAGACCCGCCTTCTTATGGAGGTAGTAGCTAGGATCGCTGTAGCTATATTTTCTTTGGAGAGTATCCATATGTTTCTCTATATCAGTTGTTCTCGCTTCCAGCTTTCGAAAATCTTTCTGTATTTCTGTTACTTTGCCATCAATTTGTTGTAGGAGATGCAGTATTTTCCTCGTTTCTAGTCTCATTCCGATGGATCCCAAGTCAGAACATGAGTCTTCCTCCCCCGAGCCCGAGATCACAGAAGATCGAGAGGGTGCAGGGCTCAGGCCTGGAGTTGCTCGCCCCTTGTGCGCTCCAGCGTGATTCGTTCTGGGGCTTGTAGAGCCTTTCTTTAGTTCTCCCATTCTCGTTGCTTAAGTTTTACTTTCTTGGCAAAATCTGGGAATAGATACACCCAAGATTCTCTGGATTACACACTAATATTCGTGTTTGGGTACGAGCTGAAAGCTAAGCCACCATATTGGATCGCTGCCTCTCACCGGATGTCCTTACCTGACCTTTAAATCTGCTGTCTTTTGTTAGAGCACTAAGCCTCTGTCATCTCCACCCATCAATTACACAGCTGATTAAAAGTTGTTAAATAGGACTGTCAAAGGTGGAGCCAGTACCTCCCGGAGCCACTGCAATATTCTGGGTGCACCCCATCTGATCTGTTTGCATTGTCCACTTTCAGATTAGTGAGTCCCTTCAGGACCCTCCTCTGTAAATGGACTTGTGAATATCTCCCTCCCACTCAGTGCTCCTGCTGTGCCTATATGGCCCACCCCCCTGTCCTTCCTGTGTGAAGACTGAACAAAAGTATTTAAGGACATCTGCTTTTTTTTTTCTGATCTTTCTCAGCATGGTGCCCCTGCTCTTCTTAACCTCACAGTCCCTCCCCTAGTCTTCCTCTTTTCACTAATGTACATAAAAAAAGTCTTGTCCCCTTTAATTACCCAGTGGGTTGTTTCTTTTTCCAAAGTTTGCACCTTTGCTCTCCTTGTTACGTTCTATGCACTTCTTCTGACACACCTCTGTATCCTCTTCCCTATGCATCTCTTTGTACCTCCTGAATACTGTACTACCCTTTTAGTTTTTACCTTTTCAACCACTTCTTTGAGAGCTGTAGCTATCTCTGTTTTTCTCCTGTTTTTCTCACTCCTTTGCACACAGGTTTGTTGCCTCACTAGATCAAGATCAAGATAAATTTTATTGTTGACAATCACAGTGTTGTCTTTACAACCTTTAGATTAACAAGCATTTGTCAATGCCGAATGTTGCTTGCTTGTATGTGCTGTGTAGGTATTGGGAAGTCAAGTGGAGTGCAAATATTGAAAATTTGCAAACTTACGGGTGTGCGTAGGAACTGCGCAACGCACACTCGTAAAACAGTAATTTTTAGGAAGTTTGTCACCAAATTTTCAACATAGCCATTTTAAGACCTCTGCTCATGAACAGTGTCACTGTGATTTTCTTAATGTATCCCATACAGTGATTTCACACACAGACTGCACCATTGTGTGCTACATGGGCGGAAACACGTTTTGGGCGAGATGTGAAAAATGACAGCTGTACTGCTCATAAGGAGGTGTGGTAAAATGACAGTGTTGAAAATCTGGAGTGAAAATATTGAAAATTTGCGAACTTACGAGCGTGCATAGGAATTGCGCAATGCACGCTCGTAAAACAGTCATTTTTAAGAATTTTTCCACCAAATTTTCAACATAGGCTTTTTGAGAGCCCACCTTATGAACACTGGCAGTGTCGTTTTGTTAATCGGTGCCAAAAGGTGATTTCCCGGAGTGACTGCTAAATCACCCTTCGGGCCCGATTAACGCCATGACAGTGAGAGCATTCATGAGAAGGGGTCCCAAAAACCCCATGTTAAAAATTTGGTGCAGAAATTCCAAAAAATGCCTGAGATATGCAGCAAAGTTGAAAAAACCCTATTTATTACATTATACAGCTTTCTGGCATTTCCTCAGTTCGCGGTCGGCTTTGAAGAGTGCAGACGTGTTCCCAGTCACCGAAGATCGTCGCGCCGCAGTCCAGAGGTAAGTATGGGGTGAGGGGGGTGTGGGGAGGCAGGGTGCACAGTGGGTGGCTGGTGGGGCAGAGACAGCGAGGACCGCTTTTGTGTTTCAGGGTTTGTTTGTTTTTTTTTTTTAAAAAAGGACGACACTGCGGGACGCTTGGCCACGCTGAGGTGGGCTCCCAGCATGGCACACAAGGATGGCTGGGGCGTGGAGCTGATGGGATTGGGCACTTCTGTCATGATAGCACCAGTTCCCACACTGGGACGGGCTCCAGCGTGGCACCCTGTACTCTGGGAACAGGGAGCAGACGGGGGATTGGGCACCCCCGTCGGCTATATGATGTGTAGCCACACTGGGGTGGGCACCCAGCGTGGCATGTGGAACTCTGTTTGAGGGAGGAGCGCAGCACAGCCGATGAGGGATTGGACACCCCAGTCGGCTATACAGTGTGTGTGTCGGGGGGCTAGCACGCAGTATGCATGCGTGGTGTGTGTGTGTGTGTGTGTGTGTGTGTGTGTGTGTGTAGGGGGAGCATGCATGAGCAGGCAATATCTTATCACTGCTCACTGAAGCGTAGCTCCCCCTTTCAACTGCACTCCAGTGCATTTTCGACTGCTGTAATAGACAGCTCCAGCAGCCATTGGAAAACTGCGCGCCTGCAAACACACTGACTGAATTGGAAGAGGGCTGCACACCTCTGAAAACTCAAATGATGGCACTATGTTTTTGCACATGCGTGCAAGCAACATAAAATGTAACATATAACATGTAGCATACAGTATATATCATATCATATATTAGAAATTTAAAACACATTAAATTAAACTCATATAATTTCCACATCCATCACGATACTAATATACAACAAATGGACTAGATAATAGAATTAATCTTCAATAGTCATAAGCGGGTTATTCATATCTAGTCTTTTCTAATGTGCAGTTTTTTCTTTCTATTATTTTACAAAATTTAGCTACCCTTTCTAATAAATTACTATCTTTAGTTCTCTATAGGTGATTAAATTGATATCTTGGCTCCATAACCAATATGGCTAGTATTCCCCAATAAATTCCTTCTTTCCTTGTTATATAGTGGACAGAATAATAGAGGGTGGAATTATGTATCTTTACCTAAGTTACAAGCACACTCCTCATTGTTCGCTTTATTATGCAAACTTCTCAATATCTGACTATCCAAAATCCAAAATGAGCTTTGGTGAATGCTTTTCTTAATTGTTTTTTTTTCCAAGTTACAGATAGTATTTAATTCCCAACTGTGTGCTGTTAATATTCTGTGCAACCAATGACAAAACCTGAGATTATTTGCCATGCTTCTTTTCTTTGTATACAAATGTCCTGTATTCTCGCCTTAATTTCAGCCTTAATATCATTCATTTCAGCTGTTTGACTATAACCTATTAATTGCAATAGTCCATATGGTCTAATTATCGCTTCCAAAGTGTGCATACTTGGGTACTTAAAGAGGAACTTCACCAGTCCTTTCTGACTCCATGCATAAATTACCCCTTTACATTGATTCTGAAATTGTATTTTATTACTGTCTGCTGCAGTTAGTTTTTGCATTCTGAGCTGCCAAAATTGCAGGGTGTACCAGGGCTTCTGTGGACCTAGGGTTGTACTGCTGACATCACTGTAGGGCAGAGTCAATTTCACAAAAAAAACATACTGACAAGGCATTTGGTTTGGCATAATGCATTGCTTACAGGGTGTCTTGGGGAAGGGGAACACAGTATGTATAGTGAGTACTGGTAGGTTTCTGGCAACATTGTTGCAACTGCATAGTGCTGCACAGCGTGAGTCACTCCCCTATCCTATAATGATGTCGTCAGGAGCTAGCAGTTCAGCAGCTAAACATCAAAGGCAGGTGCAGCAGGGCTCAAAAACAAATCCAAATTATGGAAGGCAGCATAAACATTGGCCACAAATCACAAATGCACACACCCTTTCAGATCTAGTACTGTATATAATGACTACAAGCTGTAATTTTTCGGACCATCACTGAAGTTCCTCTTTAAAGCCCATATAACCAAAATATATTGCTTCCTCTAAGCACATTCTTGGAAGCCTATTGTCAGGCATGTTATATATTTTAATCCAGTACGAGGCTAATCTTTGTTCTACAATACATTTTATAAGTATAATACATAAACCAAAACAGAGCCACTACTCTGTATGTGGTGCAGCTGCGTGAAACATTGAGTGCTATCTGGGCTACATGTTTTTGCTGTGAGGATTTGCTGTAAGAAGACTCATGGCAATTTTTTGCATATGTCTGAGTGAAGTGTGTGGCAAAGTTTGTTTTTCTACATTTTATAGGTAATTGGCCTAACTCAAGTCTCATTAATATAGATGCAGCACATTGAGGAAGCCCCAACAATTTCTTATAGAAAGCATTCACCAGAGCTTCGAGTTTCAGTGCTCACACTGCCCCATATTTCACATCCATAAAGAACATGGCTTTTAATTTAGCATTAAATGTCTGAAGAGAGCCCTTTACAGATTGACCCCCATATTTTCATGCAGACCTCTCCATTAATGGCACCAGTCTATGTATCTTTTGTTTCATATGGTCAATATGTTTTTGCCATTTTAAATCATAAGAGAATTCTATTCCCAGATATGTAAAATTATTAACATATTCTAACTTATAGTTGTTGCACATTAATTTACAAAATTTGTTCTCCCATACCATCGCTTTGTTAAAATCATATATTTTGTCTTTTGAGGTTAATGTCTAAGTCTGCTTTCCTCGCTACTTCACTAAATTTCTGTAAGCTCCTCCTAATGCCCAGGTGGCTTGTTGCCATAAGAACAATATCATCTGCATATGCCAGGTAGGGGCATCTCCTGGACCCCACTGTCGGCATGTGCAGACCAGGGTCCTCCAGAACTCTATTTAAGAATATGTTAAATAATATTGGTGATAAGACACAGCCCTGCCTAAGTCCTATATTAGATCTAAACTTGGATATAACATCTCCTTGTTTGTTATATCTTATCATGGTTTATCACTGTATAACTTTTTAATCATACTAAGTATTTCCAAATCAATCCCATAATGTTCCAATTCTCTCCATATGTTTTCCCTATTTATTCTGTTGAAGGCAGATTTTAAATCAATGAAAACATTACATAATTTTTGCTTTTCGATATTAATGTACTTATGTACCAAATGTGCAAGTACAAAACACTGATCAATTGTAGAGTGTTTTGGTAAAAAAAACAGCCTGTAGTTCATTAATGATTTTCTTTCTTGACCCAGCACATTAATCTACCATGTAATATCCTAGTAAATAGTTTTTTGTTTGGGATCTAGGAGGCTTATAGGTCTGTAATTACTGAACTCCTTTTCTCCTTTCTTATGTATAGGTACAATCATGCTTTCCCTCCATGTACTCTGTATTTGTCCAGTTTCTATTATTGAGTTAAATATGACCACAAGGGCTGGGACCCGTACTCCTAAATCATTTAATATGATATCAGCAGGAATACCATCTGCTCCTGGGGCCTTATGTCTTTTTGCTGATTTAATGGCATACAGGATCTCACTTGGTGTTATTGATTCTTTAAAATGGACACATTCTGTAGGTTCAAGAGTAATTTCTTCAGCCTTGGGATCATAAAACAAATTCTTATAAAAATGTTCCATATATGTGGTTCTACAAATGTTCTAATGTGTCTGGTATATTGGCCCATCTCCTTGTTACCATGCGCCAACATTTTCTATTATCCCTTGCCCATGCTGCTTGTTCAAATTTTTCCCATAAGGTTTTCTTATACTGATTTTTTTTGTATCTAATAACTTTTTATAATATGTTCTTGTTTTATTTAATTTATATTTATTAGTCCTTGAGGGATATTTTTGAGTGACTTTAGAAAGTTTACTAATTTCTTTTTCTGTTCTTTACATTCATCATCATACAATTTACTACCTTTCCTATCCTTGACGGTAAAAACATTAAGGAGTAATGGTGCAGTTTTTTTAACTATGGTTTCATAAACACTAATACAATCATTTGTGGTATGTTCTTGATATAATTCAATTAAATCATCCCTAATTCCATAATACTGCATTAATTCTTTATACGTTTGACCTTCCAACAATTGCCATTGTGTACCTTTTTTAGTTCTAATTACTCTTTGCTTATTATCTTTAACACACCCAATCCCAAAATGGAATACAATTTCTAATGGATAGTGTTGACTATCAGATCGAGTCCCTACTTTCATATGTTATATTGATCCATTTGTATTCAATAATACCCAACAATGGTCTATAACTGGCGCTCCTCTTGGTCCTACATGTGTATATATTCCTTGAGGGTCACCTTTTGTTCTACCATTTAGTAATAGAAAATTATTATTCTGCATTAAGTTTACCAGTTCTCTCATAGATTGTTTTTTTTTTATTTCATAGAAGTTGATGGCAGATAAGGACCGCAAGGCCCATCCAGTCTGCCCATTTCTTTTTCTACCTTATAAATGTGCCATCAGCCTTTGCTCTGTCAATGGCCTATCTATTCATACTCATCTGTATTGCCCCCTTTTGCCTATCCCATGCCTGTCTGAAGCTCTGCACTGTATTCATATCCACCACTTCCTGAGGTAGGCTGTTCCATGCATCCACCACCCTTTCTGTGAAAAAGAACTTCCTCACATTACCCCTTAATTGGCCTCCCTCTAATCACATGCTGTGTCCTCTTGTCCTGCTATTTTTCTTATATTGAAACATGTTAGACTCTTTCACCTTGTTAATGCACTTAAGGTGTTTAAATGTTTCGTTCATATCACCTCTCTCCCTCCTTTGCTCTAGGGTATACATATTGAGCCCTGTTAATCTCTCTTCATATGTTTTCTGATGCAGTCCGTACACCATTCAAACAACATGAAGTCTTTCTGTATTCTGACTGTTGCAGTTAGCCCCAGCACTCAAACTGCCCCAGAGAGTAGAGGGTTAATTTCTATGCAGAGCATAGAACATTGAGCTCGAGCTCGGTTTAAACCTCTGTCTGCTGCACTTTGATGCACAACTGTCAGATTCGTTACTCCGCCTAACTGAATGGCCGCTCCGGAGACTTCTCCTTTGCTCACGGTTCGAAAGTCAGTTAAAGTCCTCGGTTTTACCAATTATTTTATACAAGATTCGGTTCAGATCTCTGTCTGTGGTACAGTAAGTACTAGGTAGTGAACTAGACATAGTAGACTTGTGGAAATTGTAAAAATTGATTTTTTGACCGGTCCGGCTGAACCGGCCATTTAGTGATTTATGTATACTGTCTTTGTTTTTAAACTTAGAGTGTGGTTACTGGTCCTTATCGGTTTTAAAAAAACTGCATTTTCTTGTAGTTTTTTCCAATACCTGTGACACAGTTAGAAACGGATAAGGGTGTCTTGCCTAGTTGTTTGCCATAAAAAGGGTAAGTTTGTGGTTAGGATGGCTACGCCTGAGAAACCCAAAAGAAAAACCGGGCCCACTGGGTTTCAGCACTGCAGTGTGTGTGTATGGGGAGGTCTTTGCTAAGGCTTATCCCCACACTACCTGTGTTTTTTGTCTGGGGGTTTGACCACCTCGAATTAGACTGCCAAATCTGTAAAAATTTCCTTAAGTCTACCCTGGAAAAAAGATTAGGTAGGCTCAGGGATAAGGAGGCCATGAAGTCCGCTGACCCGAATGGCCAGCCCGGTTCGGTTCTGACCGAACCTGAGGGAGTGCCCTCTGACCAGGGTGATGCTTCTTCGGGCAAGGGGAGAGCCAATCCTGAGGGATTGGTTCCTACAAAACAAAAAGAAAAGAAAAATCGCCAGTTCAGATCCAGAGACCCATTTTCAGACAGTCAAGAGATTGCCAGTGCAATAAGGATTGTAGAATTGTTGTCCATTCCGCCTGATCTGGCACCTTCTGGCAGGTGCTCAGTTCGGTCGGTTCCTCTAGTTCAAGATTATGCCCCTGAAGACTTCTATGAACCGAATTTGGAGGGGGATAACGGTGGTGGTGATGGATGATGATGATGATGATGATGATGATGATGATGATGATGTGGGAGGTCTGGTTGAGCCCATTGAACTGGACATCTCCCCAGACGGGCCTTCTGGTGTTTCCCCTCCTAGGCTTTCTGAGTCCCCTTCCCACTACATGTTTTACAGGAAAGTGGCAGAAACCCTCCGGCTCCCTGTGGAAGAAGCTGTAGAGGAACAAGAGGAAGCTGATTATGTGGAGATGATGGACATCCCAGAGTCTACGAGACTGTCTATTCCCCTTCATAAGTCTTTTGGGAAACCGACACAAAAGATTTTAAAAACTACAAATTCTGTACCTCCTGTTGACAGATGGATAGACAAAAGGTACACCTTATCAGGTTCAGGTACAGAGTACTTGTATTAACAATGTAGCCATGGCAGGGTTGTGCAGGCTGCAGCCTGTGATAAAGCTAAAATACCCTTGGCTTCACCGCCCCCCCCCCAGATAAAGACTCTAGGAAGCTGGATGCCATGGCAAAGAAACAGTACATGGCATCCGCCTTAGAACTCAGGCAGGCTAATTATAGGGCCTATGCAGCCAGGTACCAGTCCAGGTGGGACACTGTACTGGCACTGGCTAAGCAGGCCTCCCCCCAGCTAGCCTCAGAGCTAGAGGAGGTGGCTGCAGATGGGATTGAGGCATCTAAGGTACAGTTCCATGCTGCTGTGGACTCCAGTGATGTGTTATCTAGAGTCATGGCTAAATCTGTGGCTCCTCTGAGAATGGCTTGGCACAGATATACTAGTCTCTCACAGGACACCCAGGTTAAGGCCATGGATTTCCCTGTGGTGGGTAATTCTCTGTTTGGGGAGCAGACAAATTACATGAAAAAGATGGATGAGTATAGGACCACCTATAGGAGTGCACAGGCCAAGGAAAGGCAGGCATCTCCTCAAAGGCAGCAGGCTAGGGGCAGGGGCAGGCCTTTTCATAGGCCTTTCTACCAAGCACAGGCTTCTTCTCCCTTTCCTCAGAGGGGATTCTTCAGAGGGAGAGGCAGAAGGGGGATGAGCAGTGCTGCATCCATCCCTCAACCTAAGGCTCCTGCCAAGCAGACACCCTGATGTGTCAGCCTGTCGACTTCCATTCCTGTAGGAGGCAGGCTGGCTTACTGTCCAGGACTGGATGTCTGTTACCTCAGACAAGTGGGTCCTGGAGGTGGTAAGCCAGGGCTGGTTCTCAGATTCAAGAAATTTCAAAGCTGAGGGCCAGATCTTTTCCACCTGCAAGCATCTCCAAACCATTGCCCTAGAGGCAGAGGTTTCATCTCTACTGGCTCTAAAGGCTGTAGAGAGTGTTCCTACATTGCACAGGGGCAAAGGTCTGTACTCCAGGTACTTCCTTACCCCAAAAAAGACAGGGGAGTGGCGAGCCATCCTAGACTTAAGATACCTGAACAAACATCTTTTAAAACCAAAATTCAAAATGGTGACTCTGGGAATAATCCTTCCCTCTCTAAGGCCGGGGGACTGGCTAGCCTCCCTGGACTTAAAAGATGCCTACTTTCACATTCCCATCAGGTGCACCCACAGAAAGTACCTCATGTTCGAATTGCCTTCAGGCCATTATCAGTTCAAAGCTAAGCCCTTCGGGCTGACATCAGCTCCAAGGGTATTCACAAAATGCCTAGTAGTAGTAGTGGCCTTTTTAAGAAGGAAAAATATTTCCATATTTCCATACCTGGACGACTGGCTCATTGTGGGTCAGTCCCCAGACCAAGTCAAGTCATACCTTCAAGTGACTCAGCAAGTGCTCACTTCCCTAGGATTCCTTCTCAGTCTTCCCAAGTCAGTTCTCGAGCCTGTACAGCTCCTCACCTTCATAGGGGCAGAGTTGGATACAGTCAAAGCAAGAGCTTTTCTTCCCCTGGAAAGGGCAAGGGCTATTGTAGAGCTGGCCTCTTCATTCCACCTTCTGGTCTCTTGGCCAGCAAGGCACTTCGTTCAACTTCTAGGCCACATGACAGCTTCTACAGCAGTGGTCCAAGGGGCCAGATTTCAGATGAGGGACATTCAGTTTCACCTGAGGGCCTTTTGGTCTCGGAAGAAAGATTCTCTAACCAAACTAGTTCCAGTGACCCAGACTCTGATCCAGGCTCTCCAGTGGTGGCAGGATCAGAGCAACCTCAGACAAGGAGTCCCATTCATCACTCAGTCTCACTCTGTGGTCCTAACCACGGATGCTGCTCTATTGGGGTGGGGAGCCCATCTGGGGACTCTCACAGCCCAGGGACTGTGGTCCCCTCAGGAATCCCTTCTTCATATCAATCTGTTGGAACTCAGGGCGATCATTCTGGCCCTGCAAGCTTTCTTTCAGTCAGTGCAGAACAAGGTGGTTCAGGTCAGGACAGACAACACCACCACCATGTGGTACATCAACAAGCAGGGAGGCACTCGGTCCAGGGCCTTGTGCATGGAAGCCATGAAATTGTAGTCCCTAGCTTATTCTCTGCAGAACTCTCTGATAGCAGTCCACCTTCCAGGGAAGGACAATGTGCTAGCAGATGCATTGAGCAGGATCTCCCAGGCCATCACAAATGGTCCAGGACCCTCTGGCGTTGAAAGTGATTTTTTCAAGGTGGGGCACTCCAGAAATAGATCTCTTTGCAGCCCCAGACAATGAACAACTTCCTCTGTTTTGTTGCACACCCCCAGTCTTGGGCCCAGTCCCTCTGGATGCTCTGCTTTTGAACTGGGAAACTAAATTTCTATATGCCTTCCCTCCCTTCCCTCTACTGTTCAAGGTTCTGGTCAAGGTAAGGTCACAACCTTGCAAAGTGATTCTGATTGCTCCAGACTGGGCCAGGCAGCCTTGGTATCCCCTGTTGCTGTCCCTAGCAGTCCATCTTCCCCTGTCTCTTCCCAGGAATTACAACCTGTTAACCTCCTCTCAGGGGAGGATTTGGTACCCCAATCTTTGGTCTCTCAATCTCAAGGCATGGCTCTCGAAGAGTTAGAGTTTGCAGATTTGCATCTGTCCCAAGGGGTTCTGGATATTCTCAAAGCCTCTAAAGCTTGCCCAGAAAACTTACAACTCCAAATGAAAAGATTCAGCATTTGGTGTTCCAAGAAGCATATATCCCAGACACTGCTGAATTGTCTACAGTTCTGGATTATATGGTTCATCTTAATGGCCTAAGCCTCTAGACCAGCTACTCTCAAAGTACATTTGTCAGCTGTTTTGGCTTTTTTGTCAGCGGGAAAGCATTCTTCACTGTCATCTCACCCTGTATTCTGTAAATTTTTCAAGGGATTGCTTCATACCAATCCCCCTATAGGGATCCTACCCCTGCTTGGGATCTTAATGTTTGCATTGCTCAGCTTATGCAACCCCCTTTTGAACCTTTGTCTTCAGCAGAGCTTAAGTACTTGACTTGGAAAACTGTGTTCCTGGTAACTATTACCTCTGCCAGGCATATCAGTGATTTGTAAGCTCTGTCAGTGGAGCCTGATTTTATCTCATTCCATAGAGTTAAGGTGGTCCTTAGAACTAATAGGAATTTTTTACCTAAAGTGGTTTCAGATTTTCATCTGAACCAATCTGTGTCTCTCCCTGTGTTCTTCAGTGATCATTCTTCTTCAGGAGAAAGAAGTTTACACAGTTTGGATGTTAAAAGAGCCCTTATTTACTACATGGGGAAGTCGGTAAGGGCAAACCTGCCACTAAGAGAACTATTGCCAAGTGGATTGTCTGTTGTATTCAGTTCTGCAGTGAGAAGCTAGGCAAAATACCTCTCTCAGGCCTGAGGGCTCATTCAGCTAGAGGTACAGCTGCTTCCCGGCTGCGGCCAGGATATTCCTTGCTAGAGATCGTAAAGCAGCCACCTGGAAAACAGTCCATACATTTACCAAGCATTACTCCCTGGACATCCAGGCTAGGATGATGCTCACAGTACAGCAGTACTGCAGAGCCTATTCCCAAGTGGGTTCAATTCCCTCCTCCATGGAGGTACTGCTTGGTAGTCTGCAATAGTCAGAATACAGCAAGACTTCATGTTGTTTTAAGAAAAAAATTACTCACCTTAGTAATTATGTTTCTTCTAATGGAGTCTTGCTGTATTCTGACCTCCCTCCCTACCTCCCCACTCAGAACCTATTTTTGGGAAGTGGGCTGGCAGGTGCAGTGTTGCACCCCAGGGGTGCATTTGGATACTCCCGCCTTTTAGAGAGGGGGAGTGGATTATATTAATTTAACAGTCTTAAGTTGTTCACTACCTGGTTTTTGATTTTGGATTTCTTGACTTGAGTCTTTGGGATCCAAAATATTTGTTACTATTGGCTAGTAAAAATTTTACAATTTCCACATAGTAGTTAGTCAGTATTAGCTCAGAAGAATCTGACAGTTGCACTTCAAAGTGCAGCAGACAGAGGTCTGAACTGAGCTCAAGCTCAGCATTCTATGCTCTGTATAGAAATTAACTCTCTACCTCTGGGGCAGTTTGAGTGCTGGGGCTAACTGCAATAGTCAGAATACAGCAAGACTCATTAGAAGAAACATAATTACTAAGGTGAGTAATTTTTTCTTTTGGTTGCCTACTCTGGACTACCTCAGTTTGGTTAATGTCCTTGTGAAGGTGTGACCTCCAGTACTGCACGCAGTACTCCAGGTGGGGCCTAACCAGTGTCTTGTAAAGAGGGATTATTACCTCCCTCTTCTGACTTGTGATACCCCTACTAAGACACCCCAACATCTCCCTAGCCTTACCTACTGCTTTAGTGGTCTGCTTGGATGATTTCAGGTCATCGTGATGATGATGCCCAAGTCTCTTTCTTCCTTGTGACTGCCAGCAACTCTTCTCCCAGCCTATAGGTGGCTTGAGGTTTTCTTTTCCTATGTGCATGATCTTGCACTCTTTGCATTAAACCCCAGTTGCCACTCTTCCAACCATTTTGCCAGTTTATGCAGATCTCTTCTCATTCTGCCCCACCATCTGGATCATCTACTCTTTGCAGATCTTATTGTCATCTGCAAACAGACAAATCTTACCCTCCAGTCCATCTGCAATGTCACTGATGAAGATATTGAAGAGGACTGGTCCCAGAACCGATCCTGAGGTACCCCACTTGTGACTTGCATCTCTTCTAACTGTATACCATTTACCACCACTCTCTGTTTTCTGCCTGTCAGCCAGTTTGCCACCCAGTTGACCAACTGACCCACCTCAGCCTATCCAACTTATTAATCAATCTTCTATGTGGAACAGTATTGAAAGCTTTGCTGAAGTCAAGGTAGGCGACATCAACTGCTTCCCTTGGTCCACCACTCTGGTTTCCAGTCAAAGAAATCTATAGAGATTAGTTTGACAGGACCTTCCTTTGTAAACCCATGCTGTCTTGGATCCTGTGTGCTATGGATTCCAGGTGTTGCACTATCCTTTCCTTAAGAGTGCCTCCATAATCTTGCCCACTACTGAGGCAAGACTGACTGGTCTGTAGCTCCCTGCCTCCTCCCTGCTACCACTCTTGTGGAGCGGGATCACATGAGCCCTTCTCCAGTCTTCTGGGACCTCTCCTGTGCTCAGAAATTCACTAAACAGTTCTGATAATGGCTCTGCTAGTTCCACCCTTGGCTCCTTTAGTACCTTGGGATGTATACCATCAGGTCCCATTGCTTTTTCCACCCTGAGCTTATTGAGCTCTTATAAGACCCTTTCTTTTGAAAAGCGAATAGTGCACACCTCCCTCCCCCTGTGTCCAAGGTGCTGAGCTATGGGCCCTGCCCTACCTTCTCTTCAGTAAATACTGAGTAGAAGTATCTATTTAGGTTAGATGCTTTTACATGGTCTTTCTCCTCACATGCCCCCTTATCCCCTTTGATCTTAGCAATACCCCCTCTGGACTTTCTCCTTTCGCTAATGTATCTATAGAAAGTCTTGTCACCTTCTTTTACTATTTGTGCTAGTGTTTCTCGGTTTAAGCCTTTGCCTGCCTTACTGCCTTCCCTACTTCCCTTAGGGAAGTTTGGTATGCTTCCTATCTTAATCCTGCATGCTCCCTTATATTTCCTGAAGCCAGCCTTTTGGCTCTGACCTTTTCTGCTACTGTTTTTGAGAAACAAAGTGGTTTCCTTCTTCTTTTGCACTTCCTTTTCTCTCCAACACAATGGAATGTTGCTTCAAGTATTGCATCCTTAATGCTTGCCCACTTTGCCTGTACACCCTTACCTGCATTTCTTTTTGTCAGGGCTAGCTTAACTCTGTTGGCTATCTTATCAAAGTTAGCTCCTCTGAAGTCCCATATATTTGCCTTGGAATGGGATGATTTAGTTCAAGTGGCCAAATTGAACCATACCATGTGATGGTCACTGGCCCCCAGGTGACCTTCTACCTGGAGATCTGTGATCCTTTCCCCGTTAGTCAGTACTAGATCTAGGATAGCCCTGTCTCTTGTGGGCTGTAGTACCAGTTGTTTGAGGCCCTCCCCCTGCAGGGAATCCACTATGTGTCCAGTTCTGGTGGATGTTCCTACTGGTATTGACCATTCTGCATCTGGCATGTTGAAGTCTCCCATTATCAGAACCTCCCCTTTAGCCATCATGTTTTGTATACCTTCTAACAGTAATATGTCTATGGGGATGGAGAGAGGATCTCATCTTGAAGTGGGTAGCCATCTGGGAACAAGCGACCACCAAACAGTGTGGTTCACGATAAACGTAGCTGTAGAGTCAAGCCACACAAAAGTGAAGGTACTGGACTTCAGGAGGGCTGATTTTGTCAAAATGGGAGAGTGCCTCAGAAAAGCACTAGCAAACGGGCAAGAAGGTGGGGTGGAGCAACAATGGGAAACATTAAAACCACCATCACAGAGGCAGCAAGCCTTTGTGTGAAGCAAATAAACAAATCAAAATGAAAGAAAAAACCTCTATGGTTCTCAAAAGAAGTAGCGAGGAAGGTAAGGGAGAAAGAGAAAGCATTCAGGAAGTATAAGGAAACACAGAAGGAGCAGGACAAAGAACTGTACCAGTTAAAGCAGAAGGAAGCGGGGAAGGCAGTCAGAATAGCAAAGGTCCAAACCGAGGAAAAGATAGCCAACTTGGTTAAGAAGGGGGATAAAACCTTTAATGGGTACCTTAGGGAGCAAAGAAAGACTAAGGCAGAGATACTGAGGCTGAATAAAGAGGAAGGTGGTTGGGCAGAGTGCGACAGTGAAAAAGCAGGGATACTGAACGAATACTTCTGCTCAGTATTCACAATGGAAAAGCAGGGGGAGATACCTAATCCAGTCAATAGAAGCACTCTGGATAGGGGGGTTAATATTATTCCTTTCACAGAAGAAACGGTTCTGAAAGAACTCTTAAAACTGAAGGTGGATAAAGCAATGGGGCCGATGGGATTCACCCCAGAATTCTAAAAGAACTAAGGGAAGAACTAGTAACACCGCTGACTACCCTTTTTAATAAATCATGGGAGGATGGTGTGGTACATGAGGACTGGAGGAGGGCGGATGTGATTTCTTCACAAAAGTGGGAGCAAGACAGAGGCAGGAAACTACAGATCTGTCAGTTTGCCTCAGTGGTAGGGAAAATGATGGAATCACTTCAGAAGGAAAGAATTGTTGAGTACCTAGAGGCCAGTGGGGCATAGGACCCAAGACAGCATGGATTCACAGCAGGAAGGTCATGTCAGACAATTCTAATTGATTTCTTTGACTGGGTGACCAAAGTAGTAGACCAGGGAGGGGCTGTGGACATGGCCTACCTAGACTTCAGCAAGGCATTTGAAACAGTCCCACACAAAAGATTAATAAACAAATTAGCCAGCCTGGAGTGGGTCCCAGGGTGGTAGTCTGGTAAAACACTGGCTAGACAACAGGACACAGCGGTAATAGTAAATGGAGTCCACATGAAGAAAGGAGGGTTACTAGTGGGGTACCACGGGGTTCAGTGTTGGACCGGTCCTCTTCAATGTCTTTATAAGCTGACATTGCAGAGGACTGGAAGGAAAAGTATGTCTCTTTGCAGATGACACAAAGATCTGCAACAGAGTTGATACTCAAGGTGGGGTGGAAAGGATGAAAAGGGACTTGGCAAGGTTAGAGAATGGTCAAATGTATGGCAGCTTAGATTCAATGCTAAGAAGTGTAAGATAATGCACCTGGGAAACAAAACCCAGGGAAGAGTACACAATGGGGTGAGATACTAACAACAAAAAAATGGAAAGGGACCTGGGGTAGTCATATCAGATGACCTAAAGGTGGGCCAAGCAATGTGAGGAGGTAGTAAAGAGGGCTGGGGGGATACTGGGATGCATAGGGAGAGGCATCACTGTAGAAAACAGGAAGTTGTTGGCCCTCTGTACAGACAGTTGGTAAGACCACATCTGGAGTACTGTCTACAGTTCTGGAGACCACATCTCCGCAAAGACATAGACAGGGTGGAGGCTGTCCAGAGGAGGGCAACCAAAATGGTGCAGGGTCTGTAACAGAAGACATATGAAGAAAGACTAAAGAAACTTAAGATGTATAGCCTCGAGGAAAGGAGGGAGAGGGGGACATGATAGAAACTTTCAAATACCTCAAGGTAATCAACAAAATCCAAGAGAGTAGCATCGTTCAGAAAAAGAGATGTGCAAGAACAAGGGGGCACAATTTGAAGATGGGGGGATGGCTCAGGCAATGTGAGGAAGTATTTCTTCACAGAGGGGTTGTAGATGCATGGAACAGCCTTCCTGAGGAGGTTGTAGTGTCAAAAACAGTGGGGAAATTCAAGAATGCATGGGACAGACATAAGGCAATTCTAGTGGGGGGTAGGAGGAAGTAGGCTGTTGGTTAACTAGGATCTGCAGCTTATCCATTAGGTAGGGAAATGGGCAGACTAGGTGGGCCATGCAGTCCTTGTCTACCATCAAATTCTATGTTTCTATGTCTCTATTGACATACAGGGCCACTCCGCCCCCTTTTTTTGCACCTGGGTCTCTTCTGAACAGTACATAGCCAGGTACTGAAGTCTCCCGAGTGTGGTTACTGATAAACCATGTCTCACTAATGGCTACTATATCCGGTTTAGCCTCTGTCATTATTGCGTGCAGGTCTGGGATCTTGTTTCCCAGTCTGCGAGCATTTGTGTACATGATTTTCCATTGGCTCAGATTTGGTGTGTTAGTTGTTGGGCGAGGTCTGGCATTTCCCTGTGCGTCGTATGGGAGACAGACCTTTCCTTACCTGGTGATGCAAATGAACTACAAACATGCTGAACTCCTGTTTGACCACTAGCTGAGGGGAGGGTGTTCTTCCCATTCAACGTATGGGGTGCTGCACCCCTCTCCCCATTTGCTAGTTTAAATATTCTGCAAAGACATCAAACTTCTGCCCCAATGCACTGACTCCCTCCTTAGTCTGATGCAGTCCATCAAATTTAAAGAACTTTTGCTCCCAAAACTGTTGCCAGTTCCCTACAAATTTGTGTCCTTTTTCCTGGCACCAGCCCTTGAGACACATGTTTAGCTCCCCTATCTCCCCTTCTCTGACCTTCTGTCCATCTGCCCCCTCTCCCATACTGGCAGGATCTCAGAGAAGGAGATGCTGGATGAAATGGATGATAGTTTGTCACCCAGCCTGGTCAGGTGATCCTTGGCCTCCACAACTGACCGGCTGGCGGGCTCGTTAGTCCCTATGTGTACCAGGATGTCAATGTTTCTCCTGCTTCCTGAACAATTTAGCAATGTGGTCAGTGTCTCTCCACACTGATGTACCTGGGAGACATCTGGGCCATTACCCTGGCTGGAGATGGGTATCAACTCCCAAATCATGGAGTCTCCAATGATCAGAAGTTTTTTGGATTTCCTTTTTGCTTTTTTGTTTTGGTTCCTGTTGGGGAGTTTTGTTATGCTAGTTCCTGTGCTGCAATGTCCTGCTCTGCAGTGTCCTCTGCCCCTTTGTTTGATTTCTGAGACAGAGGCAGATACCTGTCTGTAGTTTTTATATGGTTTTGTGGAGATGATGTTGGAGGGCACTGAGTGATGGAGCACCAGATTTGCCTCCTAACCACCTGCCAACCTCCCAAACCAACTACCCTCTGTGGTCGAGGTGCTTCTGTTGGATGTTGGGGAAATGGCGGCAGTTCTTGTACTTCCTCTTCAATATGCAATTTGAGACACGCAGTCTCTGCCTATGTTGCCTGGAGCTGAACCCATTAGATCTCCAATGGCCCATGTGAGGCCAGTGTCCTAAATACTGTATTACTCTCCCTCTATTACATTCTTTTATATCTTTTGTATTCCTTCTCTGAACTAGATTACCAAGGCCCTGGGCTGCACATGCATCTAATATTTCTACAGTGGGGTCCAAGTTCTGCCCCATCCTGGCATTCAAATCTCCTATGAGGATTATTTCTGCTTCAGGCTCTCTTATTAAACATTTCTGGATTACAAGATGTAACTTTCCAGCTTCATTATCTTCATACTTAGAACCTATTGGCGGAAAATAAACATTTATAATGACAATTTTCCTCTTCTTCATTGCCATGCAGACTACAAGAATGTGTTCTGACTCATTTTCAATCTCCTCATAGTCTGTGTTCCTTAAAAAATTTCCCCATGTTATTAAAGAGCCCCTGACGCAGTCTAGCATTCTCCCTGAATCCTGCTCCTTAAATGATGCTTTATGTTGTTGTGTAGTATTTTTATAAGTGCTCTCTTCTTTCATTTCTGTCTGCCTGCTTAGACATGTTACATGATACTCGTACTTTCCCGCTATTTGTTATCCCTTAGCTGACCATATGCAGAATGACATCATATAGTAGTTGTTTGCCTCGTGCAGAGGTGCCGTTCTTCACTCAGCACACCTGCCACAGGCTCCGTTGTTCAGTAGCTGTACTGCCGTTTTTTTCTTTCTGTAGTGTGAACAGCTGAGTAGAAATTGATTAAGTTTACTGCTTGTAATACTAATCAATGAGTTACTGTATGCATATTTGTGAAATTGACTGTCCGTGTACATGCAGGATTCAGGAAGAATGTTAGACAACGCCAGGGCTCTTTAAACCACCTGACAATCTACTAAATTTGTTGAGGCTCTAGCCTTTTTATAGAGTGTTTATATCCATTTATGTTAATCTCCTCCTTCTTCCATGATTCTTGAATACAAATAATGTTAAATTGTATTATATATGTAATAAATGAGGATCTGCCATTTTTTCACCTGTTCCTGCAACGATTCCAAGATAACACCTAGCATATATTTGACCTAAATTCCTTTATGCTTTGGTTGTTATTCCCCATCAGCTGTCAATTACCATCATAGTCTTGTAGTACTTGAAATCTGTTACTCTGCCTTTATTAATTGTAACCACTGATCATCATTCTACTCTTTCCATTCTTTAATGTATATTTCACTTTCTCCTTCAAGTATATATCTACATGATAGATATTTCTGTTTTAGCCAGGAGATAATTATAGTCAGCTAAATTTTTCACCCAAATTGATAATTGTCCATCCATTTTCCATCTCTTAACTTTTATAATCTCTTATTGAGCTTTTTGTCCCTCATCGTTTTGCAACAAGTCAGTTACCTTCCATCTAATGTTATACTTTGACTCATTAACAAAATTCCCAATCCAAAACTGAAATTATGTAATCGTTGTCATTTTTTTTTTTTTGTACTTTGCCTGGTTTTATAGTATTCTGAAAGATTGTACTAATTCCAGCTACACTGTCTATTTCAAATCCCAAATTCCTCATTTTTCTTTTTGGTTTTCCAATGCTTTTAGCACATAGTATTGATTGATAGCAATAAACCAATTCTTCATCTGGTAGTGGTCTTATAACACTCATACTTTTATCAGTTTATCCATTCTTCTTTCTCATTACCTACTAATCTTAATAAATGTTTCAAATGAGTATTTAACTTCATTTCTGTCTCATCGGGCATCATTTGTACTTTAAAGATTGGGAGGACAAAATCCGTTCCATAGTTCTCATTAAAAATCTTAAGTATGTTATTTGTCTCATTTATTTCCCCTTCTTTTACTCAGCTTTCTCCACTAAGATCTTTACTTTCCATGCTTACATCTATACTATTTATTTTACCTTCTGTTGAGCCACTTTTTACTTTAAAGGTTCTCCTCCTTTTTTCCTTTCCCATTGTTAGTTCTTTGTTTGTTGCCTTCCCTTTACTTTTTAATTTATTTGTCAACTGACTGCCCTTTCCTTTCTTGGGATTCCCCTTCCTTTTCATTCTCCTCACTTTCAGTAGCAACTCCTTTACTAATTCTACTTCTTTTCCACTGTTATGTCTTCCAGATCTTTAGCTGTTCTACAATTCCTATGGATCTTACTTTTTTTTTTTCTTTTCTCCCCTTGTCTTTTCTAAGCTAGTTTTTATGCTTGCTTGCACATATGTCCAAGAAACATAGTGCCACCATATGAGTTTTCGTAGGTGTGCCACCTCGCTCCCAATGCCCTGCTCCTTCTTGCAGGCATGGCCTCACCACACCAATACATGTCCAAGCTGTCTGTGACAGCAGTTCAGATGCAGTGGCGTACAAGTCACAGCAAAACAGTGCTACAGTCAGCGGTGGTAACGTGTAGGCAGTTTGCATACTGCTGTCAAGCAGTAGCGCAAAGTGCCTACACGTAAGCTAGATCTGAAAAAGCTGTCATAGACAGCCCCGTCCCTCAACAAACACCCAAGCACGCTGGGAGCCCACCACAGTGTGCTCATGCACCTCCACCACCACACTGTATGGAGGCCGAGGGGTGCCCAACCCCGTCGGCTCCACTGCCCCCCAAACAACCTTCCAACTGCCATGCTGGGCCCACCCCAGCGTGGCAACAGTCCCAGGACAGCGGGGTGCCCAACCCCACAGGCTCCACTGGCCCCCAAACAACCTTTCCAGCTGCCACGCTGGGAGCCCACCCAGCGTGACAAAAGTCCCATGTCGCCTTCCTGAAAAAAAAAAAGCACAACCTGTAAGAAAAAACAGTCCTCATTGACTGTCTCAACCCCTCTCCCAACCCGCACCCACCCTCTGCGCACTCCACCTCCTACACACCCACCCCACTCCCATACTTACTCCGGAGGCCGGCATAATGATCTTCGTGGACCGGGAACACGCTCTGCACTCTTCAAAACCGACCCTTGGACTGAAGAAATGCGGTGGCTGTATAATGGCATAATGGTTTTTTTTCGCTGGTGCATATCTCAAGCCATTTGGGAATTTTGTCACTTTGGGTCTTTTCAACATAGGTCTTTGGGACCCTACTCATGAACTCAGTCACTGTCATTTTGTTACTCGGTCCCGAAAGGTGATTTCACGGTCACTGTGCAGAACTGCCTTTCCGGACTGATTTACAAAATGACAGTGTCATGAGGTAGGCCCACAAAAACCCTATGTTGAAAAGTTGGTGAAAAAATTCCCCAAAATGACTGTTTTATGAGCGTGCATTGCGCAGTTCCTAAGCACACTCGTAACTTTGAGAATTTTTAAGATTTTTACTCCAGATTTTCAACATTGCCATTTTACCACATCTTCTTATGAACAGTACAGCTGCCATTTTTCACATCTCACAAAATGTTTTTCGCAATAGTAGTGCACATTAGCGCCAGTCGGTTTGTGAACTCAATGTTCAGGAAACGTTAAGAAATCACAGTGACACTGTTCATGAGCAGATGTATTAAATGGCTATGTTGAAAATTTGGTGACAAAAGTCCATAAAATGACTGTTACTTGCGTGCATTGCGCAGTTTCCAAGCACTCTCGTAAGTTCACGAATTTGTAATATTTTCAGTCCAGATTTTCAACCTTGACATTTTTCCACACCACTTTATGAACAGTATAGCTGTCATTTTTCACACCCTGGCTGAAATGTGTTTTTGCACTTCCAGTGCAGAATAGCGTGGTCGCTGTAGGAAATTAGTGTTCGGGACAGATTAAGAAACTCACAGTAACACTGTTCATGAGTGGAGGTTCCAAAATGCCTGTATTGAAAATCTGCTGTAAAAATCCTCAAACTAATTATATTACAGGTGTACATTGCAGTTTCTACGCACCTCATGACTTCACCAGTTTTTATATTTTCACTCCAGATTTTCAACAATGCCATTTTACACCTCCTCATGAACAGTACACCTGTCACTTTTCACATCCTGTTCAAAATGTGTTTTCACACCTGTGGTACTAAACGATGCAGTCACAGTAAAAATCACCTTTCACCTTACGAACTGATAGTGTCACTGTTCATGTGGTGGGGTCAGCAAAAGCCCATGTGAAAAACTTGCAGGAAAATACCAAGAAATGCCCAGGGCATTAGGGTTTTTGACCATAACTCCCTACCCTGTAGGGACTGACAGGTGTCAGGGGTGTGACTTGGGATTGTCGACAGTAATGCTGATGCCATCCCACCCCCACCCTCCAGCCAGTGACAGGCATCGAGGTGTGCCTTGGACCCTTTGGCCCCAGAGTTCACCCCATTCTCCTATACTGTGCCCATTTCAGTGTATTTCCTAATGGAATTAGGTGGATGTAAAGCCCAAACACCCTAAGGCACACCTTGACACTTGTCAGTGTCTGAGGGGTAGGGTGAGGTGAAATGCTATGACCATTATGGGCGACGACCCAAAGGCACACCCCAATGCCTATCCATTTCTGCAGGTTGAGGGTGGAGTTGGCCTCAGTTCAATACTTCAATGCCATTTCTATACTGCATCTGTCTAATTCCTGCACTTCTACTGCGAATGCTTGTTTATTTGTTTGCTTCTTATTTGTTTTAATGTTGATAATTGCTTCCTTTTCCTTTATTTTTGTTGTCTTCCTCTTCCCATACCTCAGGGTTCCTGCTTTAAGTTCTTCCAAATGGAATTTGACTCTTCAAAATTGCTAGGTAACATTACCAGCTCAGAATCTAGTTCCAGTTCCATTTCTGTTGTTCCTTGGTCCCTAGATTCAATCATGGTAGAATGTGATATACTGATCCTATCACCTCCTGTATCTTCATTTTAAAATTTAAAATAACTTGCTTCAGGATCCAGGTCATGTGTTTCCAAATCTCTGCTTATTAAAGTCATTTCTTGTACAGTTTGAAACAATCTTTCATGCATAATTTCCAATATATACTATTCTTCTTCTGTTGTTATCAATACAGATTCCTTTGATAAAGGATAAGTCTTGTTTAACTGCAGTTCATTGTTAAAAGATAAGTACATTAGTTGTTTGGGGATCTCTTCAAGCTCTAACACATTCTTTAGTTATCGTCCCCATAGTTAGAGTTATCCAGCTCTGGACCTCGTATATAAAGTTTCATTATCTCTAGACCAGACTGCCTCACTTTAATCTAATTCCTGGTCTAGGTTTTTTTATCAGATTATCCATTTGTATATTTTTATCCATATTATAAGAATCTTTAATTTCTTGTTTTAATATGTTTAATTCTTGTATTTTTTGTCCTGTCCCTTGGTTAGTTTGAATAGTTTCCCTAGTACGTTCTACAGTCCTTATAACCTCAATGTTGGCTGCATCCATTAAATCTGTGTTATGGGTTGCTGAAGTATCCCCCCTCACCACACTGTGCAACATCTGTGGATTATCATATTCCTTCAATCCACTTTGAACTGTTTTTTTTCTCCATATCTTTCTTATAGATGTCTTCTTCAGTTTTATTCCTGTATTAACATTCCGCTCCTTCCCGCTAGTCCCTTCACTCTCCATTCCTATAGATTTCATGTCAGGGAGCTTAATTAGTTCTTTATTCCCATCCATAGTTATAATCTCTTTACTAGTAGCTTTAATTGTACGTTTCATTTTATTAACTTTCAATTTCTTACTGTTATTCTCCAGTGGAACTTTACCACTCCTCGTCCTCATTTGTACTATATTATTCCTAAATATTATTAAAAATGTTATTAGTTCACTATTTCACCCAATCAGGGCTTAATTATAAGTTAAAAAATGGCAACTTAACAAAACCAGTGAGAGTTATATAATCAGTCTAAAACTACCTTTAAAAAAGGAATCAATCCCAAATCTCAAAGACTCTATAAAAAGAAGAAAGGTTAGATTTCACAGCAACTCAATGAGTTGCCTAATAAGGTCCTTATACAGCCCCAAGCTTTTTAAATAATCTTAGCGATCTCAGGAAGTTTAAAGGAAGATGGAGAATTTAAGTCAGTCCAAGAGCTATTTTGAGCTGAGATGGGAAAAGTATTACTAGGGCTTTCCCAGTGCAGTCAATTCTCTTGTTTGTTATACCTTCAGCAATTCTCCGTTTACTCAAATCACCGGTCCACTCTTTCAATTCCCAGATCAAACCAAGCCTACTACAAATATCCAAGAGTAGCTTTTTGGTACTTAGTTCTTTGTGAACATTCAGTTCATGCGAGATAAGGCCTTTAATTGAATCAGCAGGCTTCAAACTCCCCATCTTGCCCTCGTTGGTAAATCTACAAATCAGCAGAGAAAGAGAACTAAGTAGTACTAACAAAACAATTTTAGCTAAAATAGCTAGAATAGCTATCAAAGATTGCACCTTCTTTCAATATAGTTAAATCAATACCCCAAAAAATACACTGATATGGTAAGAAGTAAAAAATTCTATAAGGTAGCCCAATATATAATATAGCAAATCTTATTAATAAAGTAAAAATAAAATGTGCAGCTACAATACATTAAATAATGTCCAAGCCCTGCTCATATTGTTTTAAAATGTTTAATAAACTCAGGTTTCTTCAATTTCTATAACTTCCCTAAACCGCTTTTTTTTTTTTTTTTTTTAGGAGATTACTTACACAGTATCCTCTTTCATAGTTCAATATTCTGTGGAGCTTGGTACTCTAAAAATCCTGTCGCCTCTGTTGCACGGTTACTCTATTCCACAAATCCTGCCTCGCTTGAGCTCTTCATGCAGGACCAGGGACAAAAATATAGCCTTCCAAGTAACCAGTGGATAATAGCTAGTAAACACTAGATGCTGCTTCGCTACCACTAGGAGGAGTAATAATGATAGTAGCAAAAACGGCGGCAGCAGCAGCAGATGAACAAAGCCGACAGGAATAGCTTTACTTTGGAAGTGAAAAACGGAACTCGACTGAGCAATGGCTCTCGTGCTGTAGCTTCAGGAGGACTGAGAATCTAACCTGATCCCAGCCTTGCACAGTAAAAAGCTCAGAACAAGAATCCGCTGCAACTCAGTAGTCGTCAATCAATCAAGGGTTTCTTCAGTCGCTCAAAGCCAAAAGCTGAGAGCCAATAATTCAATATCCCAATAAGCCTATAGATAGAAAAAAACCTAACACAGGCAACAGCACTCTAGTGCTCCCTTCGATCAATTATGGTAAATGATCTATAAGTCGTTCAGGACAATACTCAGGGCAAATAAGTTAACAATCAACCCCCAGGGGAAAACTATATCTCGTGTAAAATCCCACAGGCTTTCGATTCTCCACTAATTACTAGAGTGCCCAGAGCAACTATACATCACCCAAAAGTAATTAAAAATTACTATTGCTACTTCGGGACTCTATTTTGTTCCATTTATCCTGTTGACCTCTTCTAATTAATTATTTATTTATACAGTCCAATACCTCGCTACCTCATTAATTTTCACTTTGTGACAAGGAGCTGGTTTTAAACGCTTTACCAAAATGGGGCTAATAAAACAGGGCTGATCAAATAAATAAACCAACACAAAATATACTAAAGCTCCAGTGTGTAAAATGTGGATGAAATAAACAAATAATAAACACAAGACACAAAGAAAAAACTCAAAAAAAACAAAACAAAAAAAAACAATGATAATAAATCTTAATAAAAGATCACAATCTAGGCAGCTGTATGTCCACTAAGCTGTTCTATAAGCTGTTATGTATCAGACAAGCGACAGTCAGTCGGAGATTGAGCCTTCTCTCCTGCTTTAGTCTCTGCATGCTTCAATCACTCCAACCAGTCCTCTGGTCACTCCAGGCACATCACCTTCTTCTCTCAGGCCTCCACAGGGTCACCCCAATATCTTGAGATGGCTCCTCCATCGCAAGGACCCAAAACGCCAAACTAAAGGGGATAAAATGAGAGAAGAAACACCAGGAAACCAAGGGCAAACAAAGCCAGTCTGGAAAGAGCAGTACAGTATAAAATTACTGCAGCAATGGTGGCATACATTTTCATAAAATAAATTCAGCTTCTCACTGCTCCTGCTTGTGCAGCACCTCAGCATGTACCACGTACGACCATCTTGGCTTTCCTCTCAGAACACCATTAGGTTAAGTAACCTGTTGCCTCACTAAGCCTTCCCTTACCTTAGTCCACTCTTCCTCCACCCCACCAAGATCATCCCACTGCTAGGTTGTCTCTGAGTCATTCATCCATTTTTTTTTTAAATATCTCCTCCTGAAGTCCCTGACCCTTATCCTTGTCTGGTTGCTTCCGCTGCCATCTTTATGCTGAACCACACTGCACAGTGATCGCTGGTTCCCAGGTGGCCTTCCACTTTGGTGTCTGAAGTACTGCCCCTGTTTTGTGAGCACAAGGTCCAGTATTACCCCATCACAAGCGGGCTCCCTGACTAGCTGCCTGAGAAATGCAGGAAATCTAAGATGCCCCCACTTCTAGATGAAGATGCGGCAGGAAGGCACCAGCCTGTATCTGACAGACTGAAGTCACCCACCAGCAGTACCTCCCCTTTCTCTGCCATTGTGCTAATGGCTTCCCCCAGTGCCTTATTCAGTATCTCCCTCTGTTTAAGTCTGTAGACCATTCCAGTGTAAATAGTGTCTCCTGTTCCTGCCTCCAGGGTTACCCACAGTACCATCAACCCCTCTGTCTCCAAGGTAACCCACAGAACCTCCAACCCCTCTGTCTCCAGGGTCACCCACAGTACCTCCAACCCCTCTGTCTCTTGGGTCACCCACAGTACCTCCAACCCCCTCCATTCCCTTTCCATCACTTTGATACCCTTCCTTACATACAGCACCACTTCTCTTCCCTTCCTTCCCACCCTATCTTTTTTAAACCGAGTATAGCCTGGTATGACCATATCCCAGTCCTGGCTTCCTGTGCAGCATGACTCACATATGGCCACAATATCCAGGTCTGAAATGAAATGCCTCTGCCATGAAGGTCTCTAGGTCCAGAATTTTATTTCCTAGTGTGACAGTGTAACACTGGGAAACAAGAGGTTAATCTCTTGTTTGAGGCTGAGAAATGCAGAGAATACAATATGAACAGGCGGGGGTGCCTCTCAGGTGTGGCTAATTAGAGGGATGGCTGAAAAGCAGAGATAATCCAGCAAGGAGTTAGTTAGAAGCTGGAAACTGCTGCAACGTGAGATAGGAACCAGAGCTGAAAGCCAAAGAGAATGATTAAGTATTGGAGAGAGCCTTTGGGGAAAAAGCTGAAACCTGCTATGAGAAACAAACCATTTCTAGAGCAGAGAGTCCTGAGGTAAAAGATCAGTCTAGCCAGCTGGGCCAAACACAGTAAGTGGAATGTACTGCTGATAACCGCCTACAAATAAGGCAACAAGGGAAAACCGTCGGTGTTTTATTTGAGACTATGCATTCAAAACTGTTGGCCCACAAACCGTTTGTTTTGTTTGAGACTGTATATTGAACAGGAAGCTGGTTCACATAGTTGGTTCAAATATTCCTTTGTCAAGTCAGCCTGAAAGAACTGTTTTGTGTTGACCTGTATGTTACCTGACCAGGCTGGAGAAGTTGAACTGACTGATTACGCTTTTCTGGAGTAACAACTTACATTTGAAGCAATAAAAGTACATTTTGTTCTGTGAACTTTAAGCCCAGCGTGTTGCCTCTCCATCTACCATGGGCCAGCTCATCACATGTGGTGTTAAAAGTGGGATTACAACCCCCTGCTGGAGTGAGCAGGACTAGTTTCATCCTGGAAAAATGGATATGGAGAATTGCTGAAGTTCCTCCTGAACAGCAACAACTGGTTCTCAGCCAGCTGGCTCAGCAGCAGCAGGAGGCACAGCAGTGCATGCAACAAGCACAACAGGCTCAGCAACAACAGCTTCTCACCCAGCTGGCTCAGCAGCAGCAGGAGGCACAGCAGTGCATGCAACAAGCACAACAGGCTCAGCAACAACAGCTTCTCACCCAGCTGGCTCAGCAGCAGCAGGAGGCACAGCAGTGCATGCAACAAGCACAACAGGCTCAGCAACAACAGCTTCTCAGCCAGCTGGCTCAGCAGCAGCAGGAGGCACAGCAGTGCATGCAACAAGCACAACAGGCTCAGCAACAACAGCTTCTCAGCCAGCTGGCTCGGCAGCAGCAGGAGGC
The DNA here is from genome assembly GCA_016271365.2 of Neoceratodus forsteri. Lineage (NCBI taxonomy): Eukaryota > Metazoa > Chordata > Ceratodontiformes > Ceratodontidae > Neoceratodus > Neoceratodus forsteri. The sequence goes on from CM057459.1 coordinate 1,466,796,180, forward strand.
ACAGCAGTGCATGCAACAAGCACAACAGGCTCAGCAACAACAGCTTCTCAGCCAGCTGGCTCAGCAGCAGCAGGAGGCACAGCAGTGCATGCAACAAGCACAACAGGCTCAGCAACAACAGCTTCTCCACCCAGCTGGCTCAGCAGCAGCAGGAGGCACAGCAGTGCATGCAACAAGCACAACAGGCTCAGCAACAACAGCTTCTCACCCAGCTGGCTCAGCAGCAGCAGGAGGCACAGCAGTGCATGCAACAAGCACAACAGGCTCAGCAACAACAGCTTCTCAGCCAGCTGGCTCAGCAGCAGCAGGAGGCACAGCAGTGCATGCAACAAGCACAACAGGCTCAGCAACAACAGCTTCTCACCCAGCTGGCTCAGCAGCAGAGGAGGCACAGCAGTGCATGCAACAAGCACAACAGGCTCAGCAACAACAGCTTCTCACCCAGCTGGCTCAGCAGCAGCAGGAGGCACAGCAGTGCATGCAACAAGCACAACAGGCTCAGCAACAACAGCTTCTCACCCAGCTGGCTCAGCAGCAGCAGGAGGCACAGCAGTGCAACAAGCACAACAGGCTCAGCAACAACAGCTTCTCAGCCAGCTGGCTCAGCAGCAGCAGGAGGCACAGCAGTGCATGCAACAAGCACAACAGGCTCAGCAACAACAGCTTCTCAGCCAGCTGGCTCAGCAGCAGCAGGAGGCACAGCAGTGCATGCAACAAGCACAACAGGCTCAGCAACAACAGCTTCTCAGCCAGCTGGCTCAGCAGCAGCAGGAGGCACAGCAGTGCATGCAACAAGCACAACAGGCTCAGCAACAACAGCTTCTCAGCCAGCTGGCTCAGCAGCAGCAGGAGGCACAGCAGTGCATGCAACAAGCACAACAGGCTCAGCAACAACAGCTTCTCAGCCAGCTGGCTCCAGCAGCAGCAGGAGGCACAGCAGTGGCGCAACAAGCACAACAGGCTCAGCAACAACAGCTTCTCAGCCAGCTGGCTCAGCAGCAGCAGGAGGCACAGCAGTGCATGCAACAAGCACAACAGGCTCAGCAACAACAGCTTCTCAGCCAGCTGGCTCAGCAGCAGCAGGAGGCACAGCAGTGCATGCAACAAGCACAACAGGCTCAGCAACAACAGCTTCTCAGCCAGCTGGCTCAGCAGCAGCAGGAGGCACAGCAGTGCATGCAACAAGCACAACAGGCTCAGCAACAACAGCTTCTCAGCCAGCTGGCTCAGCAGCAGCAGGAGGCACAGCAGTGCATGCAAGAAGCACAACAGGCTCAGCAACAACAGCTTCTCAGCCAGCTGGCTCAGCAGCAACAGGAGGCACAGCAGTGCATGCAAAAGCACAACAGGCTCAGCAACAACAGCTTCTCAGCCAGCTGGCTCAGCAGCAGCAGGAGGCACAGCAGTGCATGCAACAAGCACAACAGGCTCAGCAACAACAGCTTCTCAGCCAGCTGGCTCAGCAGCAGCAGGAGGCACAGCAGTGCATGCAACAAGCACAACAGGCTCAGCAACAACAGCTTCTCACCCAGCTGGCTCAGCAGCAGCAGGAGGCACAGCAGTGCATGCAACAAGCAACAACAGGCTCAGCAACAACAGCTTCTCAGCCAGCTGGCTCAGCAGCAGCAGGAGGCACAGCAGTGCATGCAACAAGCACAACAGGCTCAGCAACAACAGCTTCTCAGCCAGCTGGCTCGGCAGCAGCAGGAGGCACAGCAGTGCATGCAACAAGCACAACAGGCTCAGCAACAACAGCTTCTCAGCCAGCTGGCTCAGCAGCAGCAGGAGGCACAGCAGTGCATGCAACAAGCACAACAGGCTCAGCAACAACAGCTCTCACCCAGCTGGCTCAGCAGCAGCAGGAGGCACAGCAGTGCACGCAACAAGCACAACAGGCTCAGCAACAACAGCTTCTCAGCCAGCTGGCTCAGCAGCAGCAGGAGGCACAGCAGTGCATGCAACAAGCACAACAGGCTCAGCAACAACAGATTCTCACCCAGCTGGCTCAGCAGCAGCAGGAGGCACAGCAGCGCATGCAACAAGCACAACAGGCTCAGCAACAACAGCTTCTCACCCAGCTGGCTCAGCAGCAGCAGCAGGAGGCACAGCAGTGCATGCAACAAGCACAACAGGCTCAGCAACAACAGCTTCTCACCCAGCTGGCTCAGCAGCAGCAGGAGGTGCAACAGCGGGCCCAGCAAGCACAGCAAGCCCAACAGAGGCACAACTGCAGTTTCTTATACAGTTGGGGCAACAACAGCAGCTCCTGCAGTTCCTGGTGCAACAGCCACAACAAGATCCTACTGGTGAGGCTGGTCTGGCTATCAATGGGCCCAGGGGTTCCTAGGATGAATGCCATGCTGACCAAAATGATTTCTGAGGACGATCCCGAGGCCTTCTTGGTAACGTTTGAGTGAGTGGCGGAAGCTACTAGATGGCTCAGACCCCAGTGGACTGTCCGCCTTGCCCCCTGTCTGACTGGAGAAGCCCAAGCAGCCTATCGAGCTATGGACAATACCACAGCCGGGGAGTACACAGAGGTGAAGGCAGCAATCCTGGACTGCCTAGGTATCAATGCAGAAAGTTACAGACAGAGGTTCCGGAGCTTCAAATTTGCAGCAGATGCATGACCTAGAGCAGCGGGATAACAACTGTGGGACCTGTGTTGGCTAAAACTGAAGGACACAGTAGCCCTGAGGTGGCAGAGTTAATCATCTCAGAACAATTTCTGAACATACTGCCCGGGAATTCAGAACTGGTTCCCAAAACAGAAGATCACCATGCTAGTAGAGGCCATGCAGATCTCAGAACAAATGTTGGATTCTGAACTCTTTTCCGCCTTGTGATCCAGTTTACAAGGCCACCTGGGATAATGGGGAATCATACTGGGAGCCAGACTGAAGGAATATTGTCTGGAAATGTGAAGGGACCTTGGGCATGTAGGGAAGGGGGTTATGGGCCAAATAAGGGTCAGACTCTGGGAAAGATGACAACCCAGCAGCCCAGGGAGACATTTCCTGAGGGCCCGCTGCCTAAACCCGGAGGTTCACCCCATAGCTGAGACACAGGGCATGTTTCTCATGTGGACAGAGTGGTCACTTTGTCAGAACTGCCCCACATGGACTCCGTCATAGAATGCACACTCACAGATGGGTATTCACTGTACAATGGGGGTTGGGGCCCTGAATCCCAAGATTTTGTGATCTCTGTCGAGGTAGCGGGGATAGAAACGGAGGCTCTGGTGGACTCGGGAAGCTGCCAGACCCTAGTCAGGGTGGCCTTTGTGAACCCCTGACGCTGGCAGGACCAGAACCCCATCCCTATCCAATGTGTGCATGGGGATGTAAAGGCTTACCCTGGTGCTATGGTTACACTTACTCTGGGGGGCTAAACAGAGACTATAAAGGTGAGGGTTGCCGCGGGGTTACCCTGTCTGGTGTCACAGAGGACAGATTGGAACTGGTTTGATGACCTATGGAAAGCAGACTTATCTTTGGTAACTGCCCGGTCTCAGGGTCGTCAAGGGAGGGAGGCCAGCCACCTGCAGCTGGGGGAAGTTTTTCCTTTCCCAGACCCAGGGATTTTTAGCGCCCAGACCAGAACCCGCAAATTTATGTGAGAACATAGTGCAGCAAAGAAAAGGGGTCCCGAAGGGGCAGATGCACAGCAGGGAGGTGAAGCAAAGGCAAAAGTGGGTCCTGACCCACAGCATGACCCTAACACTGACCCACTTAACCAAAGTTCCAGAGGGTCATCCTTATCAGAGCAAGATGTATTAAAGCACTGCCCGGACATTGCCAAAGAACAAAAAGCTGATGGTGTACTCAGCTGGGTGTACACCCAGTTGGCTGTCAGGGAAGGGGAGGTGGTAGATGAGAATCGGGCAGCCCGCTATCCTCATGTTGAGTTACAAGGAGTTATCCTGTATCAGGTTAGTAAAGAGGTCCAAACGGGGGATTCCCAGCATCAGTTGCTAATCCCTCGAGTCTTTCAGGGGGAATTACTATGCCTTGCCCACTCTATTCCTGTGGCTGGGCACTGTGGGGTAGAGAATACACTAGTTTGGCTGTTACCCCGATTCTTTTGGCAGGGCATATATTAACATGCTAAAGATTATTGTGCATTTTGTCGAGTGCCAGTTAGTAGCTCAAAGAACAATCCAAGGGCCCTTTAGTACCCTTCCCTGTTATGGAGGCACCTTTTGACTGGATTGGGGTTGATATAGTGGGACCCCTGGAAAAGAGTTCAGGGGTACCAATACATTCTGGTGATTGTAGACTATGTTACCGGTACCCCAAGGCCATCCTGTTCGAAGTATTTCAGCCAAAATTGTAGCAGGAGCTATTAAAGGTCTTTAGTCATATGGGAATACTAAAGGAAATGTTGACAGACCAGGGAACTAACTTTATGTCCCTCTGACTCAGGAATTTGTACTTTATTAGGAATCAGCTCCATAAGGACCTCGATCTACCATCCCCAGATGGATGGCCTCATGGAGCAATTCAACAAAACCCTTAAAACGATGCTTCAAAAGTTCATAACCACTGAGGTCAGGGACTGGGACAAGTTACTTCCCTTACTGATGTTCGCAATGCGGGAGGTCCCTCAAGCTTCTACAGGGTTTGATCCTTTTGAACTCCTCTATGGGCACCACCCACGAGGTGTTCTTGATGTAGTAAAGGAGATGTGGGAAAAACCCAACCCCAAGACTGAAAATGTGGTGCAATATGTCCTGCAATTGAGGGAAAGATTAGCTTGGTGGGGAAATTTGCCTGAGAGAATCTGGTGAAGGCTCAACAAAGACAAGAGTACTACTATAATCAGGGAGCCCAGTTGAGGGAATATAAACCAGGGATCAGGTACTAGTGTTGTTGCCAAGCAGCCAGAATAAGCTTCTAGCCAAATGGAAGGGGTCTTACGAAGTTACCCGGCGAGGTGGGCCCAACTGACTATGAAGTTTGCCAGCCAGAGAGCGAAAAGACCCAGATCTACCATGTCAGTTTGCTGAAATTCTAGAACCAGAGGGATAGCCTATTGATGTCCCTAGAACCAGACATAGTGGATCTGGGACCCCAAGTGCTGGATGAGAATCTAGGGATACAAGTCCCAATGGGAGAACAGCTGTCTCTCAAACAGAAACAGCAACTAGGAGAGTTGGTAAGCCAGTTTTTTAGATGTTTTCTCCTTCCTCCCAGGGACAACCCATATGATAGCTCATCATATAGAAACAGAGCCAGTGGAGAAGGTCCAGCAGCGACTGTATCGCTTGCCAGAAACCGTATGAGACACTGTTAAGAAGGAGTTACAGGACATGCTAGAGTTGGGGGTGATTGAGGAATCCAGCAGTGATTGGTGTAGCCCCATAGTGTTAGTATGAAAAGAAGGTGGGGCTACCCGCTTCTGTATTGATTTTCGTAGGGTCAGTGCCATCTCAAAGTTCGATGCCTACCCCATACCCTGGGTAGACAAACTGTTGGAAAGACTAGGAGAAGCCAAGTACATCACGACTTTGGACCTAACAAAAGGGTACTGGCAAATCCCTTTGACCCCTGAGTCTCAGGAAAAGACAGCATTTGCTACCCACTTTGGGCTATACCAGTTCTGTACCATGCCTTTCGGCTTACATGGGGCACCTGCAACCTTTCAAGGCTCATGAATCACTTGCTGCAACCCCATGCCCAATATGCAGCTGCCTACCTAGATGACGTGGTGATCCACAGCATTGATTGGGAATCCTATGTATCCAAGGTGGCCGCTGTACTACAATCCTTATGAGAAGCAGGGCTGACGGCCAATCCAGCGAAGTGTGCTTTGACCAAAGCTGAAACTAAGTACTTAGGGTACTGTATAGGCAATGGGCAGGTGAGACCCTTGGTCAGTAAGGTCAAAGCCGTACACAAGTGCCCAGTACCCACCACAAAAACCCAGGTGAGAGCCTTCTTAGGATTGGCAGGGTATTACCGCCGGTTTATACTGCACTTCTCTACCCTTGCCAGCCCCCTTACAGACCTCACCCGAAAATCTGCCCCCCAGTAAGGTCCAATGGTCAGAGGAGTCTGACCAGGCCTTCACACAACTCAAAGCGACACTGTGCAGAGAGCCAGTGTTATGCAGTCCTGACTTCAACAGGACCTTTATCCTGCAACGGATGCCTCTGAAGTCTGGCTGAGAGCCATGCTGTTCCAGGAGTTTGAGGGGAAGACATCCTATCCTACCTCAGTTGAAAACTCCTTCCTGGGAGAAAAACTATGCGGTGCTAGAGAAAGAGTGTCTCACAGTCAAGTGGGCTGTGGATGCACTCCGCTACTACCTGCATGGCCGGCAGTTTATCCTGGTCACAGATCATGCCACTCTGAGGTGGCTACAGGTGATGAAGGATGACAATCCCCACATTACCAGGTGGTACTTGGCCCTCCAGCCATTTTCCTTTATGGTGCACCACCAGGCCAGGACCTAGAATGGAAACGCAGTCTTCCTGTTCTGGGAGGAGAATGGTCAGGGGCCGACCAACTGTGCCTCCGCACAAAGGGGGGTGGTATGTGACAGTGTAAACATTATACTGGGAAACAAGAGGTTAACCTCTTGTTTGAGGCTGAGGAAATGCAGATATGAACAGGCAAGGGGGGTGCCTCTCCAGGTGTGGCTAATTAGAGGGATGGCTGAAAAGGCAGAGAAAATCCAGCAAGGAGTTAGAAGCTGGAAACTGCTGCAATGTGAGACAGGAAGCAGAGCTGAAAGCCAAAGAGAATGATTAAGTATTGGAGAGAGCCTTTGGGGAAAAAGCTGAAACCTACTACTGAGAAACAAACCATTTCTAGTGCAGAGAGTCCTGAGGTAAAGGATCAGTCTGGCCCAATAGTTCTTTGACTTTGTCACTGTGAGCCTCCCCAAATCCATGGAAAAGATTTTGAGCCTCCCCCAAAAAGTGAAATTATCTTGGGCCTCCCCAAAGAAAAATAGCGTACTGTACTTTGCGCAGTACACCATGAATAAATTGAGAACCCCTTTGAGTACTTGGCTCACATTCAGTTCTTTGTCTTATACTGACTTGGAACTTCTGAAAAAGAGCTCATGTGCTCAAAGCTTTATCTGAATAACAAATAAATAAAATAAAAAATATTATTATTCAGCTATTGTAAGCCCCCAACCAGGCCAGCCTACTTGCTCCACTGTTTTCATTCTTGAACCATTGTTTCTCCTTGTTACAGTACCTTCGTGGGTCAGACTACTTGCTCTGTTTCCTCTCTATATGAAATAACCTTCCTACATACTTTGCCTCTCCCCCTCCGTCCCTGCTCCGAAGCAACCTCTTGGGGATTACTTTGCTCCTTCCTGCTATTGCTCTTAGCACTTCTATGCTCAAGCCTTGTATTTGGGCTGTTCTCCCATCAGTCTACAAATTGATCAATTACCACCACTCATTATTAATTTATTGTTCATATTTATTTGCATTATTGCTCATTGTATATTTCTTGATTGTTTTGCAGTTACCTTCTGAAATGTATTCACTCCCTACCCTTCCTCGGGTACACCTGAAATGAGCCTTGACGCATTCACCTTCCCTTGTCACCTATTAGTAAATAAATACTTACAATCCGCTTACTATTATCTTCCTTCAATTTGCTTCATCTCTTCACACAAAATATATAAAACCCACAATTTAAATCCAGTACATTTTTTTTTTTTTTTTTTTTTAGACTTGCTTGAGCCTCCCCTGGAACAGGTTGGGGCCTCCCCAGGGAGGCTGGCCTCACCATTTGAGAACCCCCTGGTCTAGCCAGCTGGGCCAAAAACAGTGAGTGGAGTGTACTGCTGATAACCACCTACAAATAAGGCAACACGGGAAAACTGTCTGTGTTTTATTTGAGACTGTGCATTCAAAACTGTTGGCCCACAAACAGTTTGTTTTGTTTGAGACTGTATATTGAACAGGATGCTGGTTCACATAGCTGGTTCAAATATTCCTTTGTCAAAGTCAGCCTGAAAGAACTGTTTTGTGTTAACCTTTATGTTACCTGACCAGGCTGGAGAAGTTGAACTGACTGATTATGCTTTTCTGGAGCAACAACTTATATTTGAAGCAATAAAAGTACATTTTGTTCTGTGAACTTTAAGCCCAGCGTGTTGCCTCTCCATCTACCATGGGCCAGCTTGTCAGACCTAGACTCCTTGCATTTGCACACTTTGTTCCCACTCTGCCTGCTACCCCCTTTTCCCTTTAGCTCTGCCTCCTCTTACCCCTCTTTTTGCAACTCTGATTCCCATCCCCCTTGCTTTCTACCACCCTGCTTTTTTGCATTAGTTTTCATCCTTGGGCACTTTCCTCTCCATGGGTCATAGAAATTGTCCACAGATAAGGACTAACAGACCCATCCAGTCTACCCAAAAGTCCTACACTAGTTTGTGACCTTTGTCCCTACCTGGTCTGTGGCTTTTCACCCCCTCCTTCTGACCTCTAAGGTACCCCAGTGCCAGTCCCATGCATGTTTGAAATCCTCCACTGTGCTTGCCCCCACCACCTCCTATGGCAGTCTATTCCATTTATCCACCACCCTCTCTGTGAAGAAAAACATCATCATAGTTCCCTTCAGCCTGCCACCTTCCAGTTTCATATCATAGCCCTTCGGTCTTGTACATTTATTATATTGGAAGATGTCTTCCCCCCCACCTTGTTTATTCCCTTAAGGCACTTGAATGTTTCTATCATGTCCCCCTGATCCCTTCTCTCCTCCAGCAAGTACATATTGAGGTCCTTTAGTCTCTCCTCATATGTATTGTGGTGCAAGCCCTGTATCATCTTAGTCCCCCTTCTCTGGGCACTACCACATTGAGTCTTCCCTTCTCTCTGCCTTAGTCTATGGTTGGGGCAGTTTATGCTTCTTTTTTTTCCTTCCACCACCACCTTCCACTAGTTCAGATGTTCATCAAGGTAATATTTAAACCATCCATTGATGACTGCGGTTCCCATTCCAGACGCATGCAGGTCATCACTCCTGTGTAGGTCCTCATCTCTCCCGACTGGTCCCCAGTGATGAAGCCAAAGCCTTCTTATTGCCCTTTTAATCTACACCATTACTTTTTTTTTATATATGCTTTTTGACTTCCAGACCAAACTTAGGCTCAGTCCCCAACCCCGACCTGGCACCCACTGCTTCCAGGAATTACCTCAGGTGATCTTCCTTCCTGACTTGCCCTCAAGGGGGAACGGCTGAGTAGGTGTGTGTTCCTGACAGAGTTAGAGCCTGGTTCCTGGTAGATATCTCTGCTGGTGTTCCTCCTTACTTGCTCCCAGAACAGGGCTGCAGGTAACCGTTCTGACAGAGTTAGAGCCTGGTTCCTGGCTGATATCTCTGCCGGTGTTCCTCCCTGGCTTGGCCCCCAGGGCAGGGCTGCAGAGTAGGCACATTTCTAACAGAGTTAGAGCCTGCTTCCTGACAGATACCTCTGTGGGTGTTCCTCCCTGACTTGCCCCCAGTGGCTGAGTAGGTATGTTCCCGACAGAGTTAGAGCCTGCTTCCTGACAGATATCTCTGCCAGTTTTCCTCCCTGGTTTGCCCTTCAGGGCAGGGCTGCAAAGTAGGCATGTTTCCAACAGAGTTAGAGCCTGGTTCCTGATAGATATGTCTACTGGTGTTCCTCCCTGGCTTGCCCCACAAGGCAGGGCTGCAGAGTAGGCACATTCTGACAGTGTTAGAGCCTGGTTCCTGACAGATCTCTCTACCAGTGTTCCTCCCTGGCTTGCCCCCCCCCCGGGGAAACAGCTTAGTAGATATGTTCCTGACAGAGTTAGAGACCAGTTTCTGACAGATATCTCTGGAGGTGTTCCTCCTGGCATCACCCCAAGGCAGGGCAGGGCTGCAGAGTAGGCATATTCCGACAGAGTTAGAGCCCAATTCTGACAGATATCTCTGCAGGTGTTCCTCCTAGCTTGCCCCCAGGGCAGGGCTACAGGGTAGTCACATTCCTGACAGAGTTAGGGCCCAGTTCTGACAGATATCTCTGCCAGTGTTACTCCCAGATTTGTCCTCCCGGGTGTGGCCACAGGGCCAGGCCATTCCCAATGGCATTAAAGCTCAGTTCCCAGCTGAGTGCCTCAGGATGGTGATGCAGGGTTTACAAGCTGGGCCATCATTCTGGGGGCCAGCATTTTCCAAAGTGGTGTCCCCAGGGAAATGTGCTGTGCAGTGAAGTATGGCACATATGTGCTGACATCTGGCACACCTCCTAGCAAAGCAAGCTGTGCCAGAAGTCAGACATGCACTAGATGCTTCCCACCTCCCCAGAGGAGAGCAGTATGCGGGATGCTCAATCATCCCCCCTTCCCCCAGCCAGACCTCTGATTCTTTGGATCCATTCCCTAACCTGAGGCACTGGTGTCATATGCAGAAACACTATCGCAGCTACACCATTTCTTTTAACCACAAGTTGAAATTCCAGGTGCAGAGTACCCTATCCTCCCCCACCCTGGTCATAACCATGCAGTTTCTCTGCAAAAGTCACTGAATGTGACCCCTTCCCAGCTCCCTAAAGTCTCCCTACACAAACCCAGCCCCGCCCCTAGCTAGGTCAGTAGTCCCCAGGTGGACAGTGACATCTGGCTCACTACACCTTCCCCACCATTCTAGCCATCCGTAAGATCTGCTGTCCACCGTTTCAAGACATGACATCAGATAGGCATCTCACCTTCCTCTTTCCCTCTCTCCCTTCCTTCCTTCCTGTTGTCAAATCTAATCCTCCAACAGTTGAGTCTCCCAGCAGAAGTTGCAGCCTCCTCTGTTGTTGTTTTCTGCCTCCCACCTTGGGGTCTAGCAAGTGGAGGACCACCACGTCCTTCCCGGCCACTACTATGGGTGGCTCCTCCTGGCTGTTCCATCGCACCACAGTGGGAATATGCCCCAACCTACCAGCCACACCCTCCCAGAGCCCACCACTGTTCATTCTTCCCACTTTCTGGGCATCCTCTAGGCAGTGATGGTAGACTCAGTGGCCCCGGGTGGGGGGAAGATCCCACAAATGTTAGCCAACTCAGCCTGGAGTCCAGTGACCTCCTTCCTCAGCTCAGAGAGGTGCATGCAGTTGGGGCAACACCAGTCTCAAGAAGGTCTCTCTGACAACTGGCACTACACTACCATTGCACTACAGCACTCTCCAAATTCCCACTTCTTCACTTACTACTCTTACTGGAATTAACTTTGTACCCTCGTCTTAGATAGGGTGTTTCTTGTTTTCCCCTTTTTGCTTTACTTAGCTTTCTTGTAGCATGACCCTAGATAATGTAATGTTATTTTCTCCTTTCTGGTTTTCTTTTCCCTTTGTGTCCTTGCCCTAGATAATGGGTTTCTAGTTTTCCCCTTTATGGTTTCACTTTTAGCATAACCTTAAATAGGGTTCTATTTTTCCCCTTTTTGCATTACTTTTCCCCTTCTGTACCCTTACCCTATGTAGGGTGTTTCCTCCTTTCCCACAGAGCAGGTTATTTGTATGGACTGTTATCTTCCTGCTATTACCCCTTACCTTCTTTCAGTAGTCTCCTAAGTGGGCTAGAACAGAAATAGCTGTCACAAAAGTATGGGTTACATCTAATTGTTTGGGACCTCTTAAGGCTACCTGAAAGACGTCCTGACCCCATATTCTCCTGCCTGCTGCCTTCTGTCATTGGATGTGGGACATCTTTGTCTTCCAGGATTTTGTTTAAAATCCTCAGGGATAGGGCATTTGGAGTGGCAGCCCCACTGTTCTGGAAGGCTGTTCCCAAGAGGCAAGAGGTGCCCCTTTCCTGACCATTTTTAAATTCAAGCTCAAGACTTACTTATTTGCTGTATGCTTTGGGGTGTGATGCTGTTATTTACCTAATATACTGCTCTGCTTATTTATTATCTGATTTCATTATTTATTGTTTTAATTGTGCTATTTTTATTCATTTGTTTCTGTGAAGCACTCAGAGCCCTCGGGATTGGGCACCATATAAATAAAATTGCCTTGCCTTAATCGCTTTTTTTAAAATCTGTTTTTTTCCACCTCCATGGACCTGACAGGGGCTACGACCTCTCCCTTGGAGAGATATGTCCTCTGGCCCCTCTGACTGCTCCTGCTTGGCAACCCCTGAAATTTCCTTGCTGCACCTCCACCCCCCACAGTGGGGCCAAGGCAAGGAGTGCCAGCTCGCTCCCCTCCTCCATCAGGAACAACATTCCAGAATTGAGGGCTGCCGCACAGGAGTGATCGGGGCTATCACAAGTCCTGCCAGGTCCCAGTTTTTCCTTCACTTTTTTCTCCCATGCCCTACGCTTTTGCAATGGGTGGGGTAGATGTCTCTACTTCCGTGGAGGCAGCCAGTCACCCTGGATGTGGCTGACTCCTTTTGCCTGCATCTGCGCTGACACCCAGTCGCCGATAGGTGTCAGTCAACAGCGCATAGCGGTATCACCCCTCTCCGAGGAAGGACAGCAGTCCTCTGGATGTTCAATCCTACCTCTCTCTCTCCCCAAATGACCAGAGTCTGTTCCCAAACCCAGGTTTCCGGCACCTCAAACCTCAGTGCCAACAGGCCAGTTTAATCATTTTCTTTGGAAAGGTAAACTTGGAGGGGCTTGTGTTTTACATTATCGGGATGAAGGGAACTTATCTGGGGCAAGGGTGTGTGGAATCACTGTGGGCATACCAGGTGGTGGAGGGGTCAACATGAGGTTGGGGGTTGCCTACAGACCTCCATTCCAGACTGAGGCTGAAGTCAGGTTGTTGGAAGGGGAAATTAGGAATGCTATCAAAATGGGCTGGGCTGGGGGGAGAATCATACAGACAAAGCTCCACAAGGAAAAAGCACTCTCAGACACAAACCATGCAAGTTATGGATTTATTCCAGCAACATATGAAGGTCATTTTTAAAGCATTGCATGTCAGACCAGGAGCAAGACCCCCAGCACTTGAGGCATACCAGCTTCTTCGTCAGGGAAAGGGAATCTTGCTGGATGCAGTCAGCGACCACTACATGACATTCTCCTTCAGGAAGAATCCGATGTCCACCCTCCTCTTCTAAATACATACAGACCCCATCTCTCCACTCACTCAACACCTCTGCTCCCCTGAGTGACCTTGCTACTGCAGATTAAACAGCCATATCCTCCGCCATGGATATTGACATTGCTCTCTCCCAGTTTTCCTTCCAAATTCTCTTCTGTGGGGACAAGCATGCCCAGCTCAAAAAATCCAGGGTCAAAAATCAGTCACCTCTGGATTAGCCTTGAAATTATTGGTCAGTGCAAGTCCCATGACCTCGCCTGGGCACGTTTCAAACAATCTCACTCCTTTTGTAGCCTCCTCTTATGCTAGCGATAATACTCAACAAGGTGGGTGGTATTGGCCTCTACCTGACTGCCAGGGGTGTACTGAGACTCAAAGCTGCAGGTGGAGGGGCTGTATAGCTCATGGACGGTCTGATATAGCGCCACACCACGCACTTTGGAGGGTATTATTGCACATAGAAAATGGGATTTAGGCTAAATATTATAAAAAGCATTTTGACACATTTAAAAATTAAAATATTACTGTAAATACTTAATTTTAATAATAAACCATCTTTGATGTAAAGTAGTCCCTGTACTTCTGTCACTGGCACTAGCGGGCACTGTTGTGTTTTGTATTATGCCAGTCTGTTGAAGATCCTGTCTCCCCTGCAAAAGCAGAGAGCACCTATCGTTTTTGTCCTCAAGTCTCACTTGCCCTTTGCCAAACATTCAGAGGTTTTCTTAATATTTTGAAGGTTGCACTTCTCTGTTTAGTTTTTTTTTTTCTGTGGTTTGCAGATTCGGTGGTTGCCTAAGATGTGTAACCATGTGATTGGAAACCTAGAAGCAGACGTAACAGTCTTTTTTTTCTGTCCAGCCATGACTGGAGTAACAGTATTTTTTTCATTATTATTCCCGCCATAACACAATCGGGAGATGGTGCAGCACTGAGACAAGGGAATGCGACAGGTCTTTTTTGTATGGATATATGAAAATTGCCAGTAGAAAAAGGCCATTTGGTCCATCAAGTCTGCTCGATTTTTGCAGCTAGCAGCCCTATTCTGCAGCTGCTCCTCCCTCCCTCCCCCCTTGATCCTCCCTCTTGCCCTGTCCCAGCCCCTCTTGAAGCAGCCCACTGTTTCATAGGCTACAACCTCCACTGGTAATGCATTCCACCCTGCCACCATCCTGACCATAAAAAGTGTCTTCTTATTTACCTCCTGAACCTTTCTCCCTCCAGTCTCATCTCATGGACCCGAGTGTCCCTCCCCACCCTTACTTGAATAGACCCTCCATACCAGTCTTATTTATTCCTCTCATGTGCTTGAATGTCTTGATCATATACCCCTGTCCCTCCTCTCCTCTGGTGAGTACATGTTCAACTCTCTTAGCCTACTCTCATATGGTAAGTCCCCCAGCCCCTGGATCATCTTTGTTGCTCTGCGCTGCACCCCTTCTAGTAATTTAATGTCCTTCTTCAGGTACAGGTGCCAGTGCTGCATGCAGTATTCAAAATGAGGTCTAACTAGCAATCTATACAACAGCAGAATCACCTCCCCCCCTTGATGTTATCCCCCTTACGATACAACCCAGCATTTTATTGTCCCTTGCTGCTGCCTTCCAACGCTATGATGAGTCATTCATTCATTGATCCTGTAATAATCACCCCCAAATCCTTCTCCTCAGTCTCAGCTAGCTGTATCCCCCCCAAGCTGGTAGTTTCTCCTCAGGTTCTCCGTCCCAAAATGCAGCATTTTACATTTTTTGGCATTAAACCCCACCTGCCAGGTGTCAGACCAGGTCTTCAGCTTTGTCAGATTCTCCTTCAACCCCTGCCACCTCTGTAGGTCAACCACCACTGCCCCCATCTTGGTGTCATCAGCAAACAGGCTGATCTTGCTCTTGATACCCATGGAAATGTCAGGCAATATATATCCCAAATAACACTTGTCCCAGCACTGAGACCTGCAGAACACCGCTTATAATGGCCCTTGGGGATGAGAGTTTCCCATCCACCACCAGCTTCTGCTGCCTTCCCTGCAGCCAGTTTGCCACCCATCCCACCATTTTTACTCCTGCTCCTGTACCTTCAAGTTTTACTCCAAGTATCCCATGCGGCACCGAATCCACTACCTTGCTGAAGTCTAGGTGCAGGACATCCACTGCTTGGCCCTTGTCCATCTGCCTAGTCACCCAGTCATAGTAATCTACCAGATTGGTTTGGCAGGATCTGCCAGCGACAAAGACATGCTGTCTACTGTCCTGCAACCAATTTGACTCCAGCAGAGACACCAGACTCTCCTTCAGGATCGTTTCCATTAGCTTCTCCACAATGGATGTGAGGCTCACTGGTTCATCTTTGGAGCCACTCTTATGGAGGGGAACCACATGAGCCAACCTCCAAGCCTGGGGTACCCATACCGAGTCCAGTGAGCCATTGAATAGGCCTGCCAAGGGCCCACCAGGATCTCTGCTAGCTGCTTCAGTATTCAGAGGTGAATGCCATCTGGCCTTATCCACTCTCGGTGCCCTCAATCCCTCCAGCACTCTACCTTCTGAGATTTCACCATCTGTTACCTGCCCTCCACTCCTGCCTCCCTCCTGCCTTGGGTATCTTCTCCCCTCTTCTTAGTAAATACTGAGCAGAAGTAGTCATATAATGCCTCTGCTTTTCACCCTCTCCTTCACCCATCCCCTCCGTCTTAATTCTTACTATCTGGTCCTTACAACTCCTTTTGTCCCTGATATACCTGAAGAAGTCCTTGTCCTTCTCTTTAATGCCCTGTGCCAGCCTAAGTTCCCTTGACACTTTGGCTGCTCTTACTGCCCTCGTGGCTTCTCTCACTCCCTTGTAGTACTCCTCCCTGTCCTTCTCCCTCCCAGATTTTTTGTATCTCCTGAAGGCACCTCTTTTCTTCCTTACCCTGTCCATAACTCCCTGGATTACCCAGTTACAGTAGGTTTCTTAGCCCTAGCCTTTTGTAGATTGCTTCAGCAACAGTCAAGCAGGGGACATGTGACACTGTTGCACCAATGCTATAAGTATAGCAGTGGCATTTAAATGGATTCATGTCCCACAAATGCAGACTCGCTGTGGGGGAAGTGTGACCGTGACACTGTAGTATCAATGCTACAATGAGAGCAACAGTATTTATATGGACTTTTCTCCTTCAGTTGGAGACTCGCTGCAGAGGAAATGTGACTGTGACATTGTAGCACCAATGCTACAGTGAGAGCAGTGGTATTTATATGGATTCATCTCCCACAGATGGAGACTTGCTGCAGGGGAAATGTGACACTGTAGCACCAATGCCACTGCGCCATGGCTCAGCACCGTTGAATATCGCACCCTGGCCACCCGCAGTGCACTTGGCGCAGTGGCACTCGCGCCGGTGCCAATGGCGAGAGTGGAGCATGGGGATGCGCTAAGCGCAAAGTTCCATTGCACTAGGCACAGCAACATGCAGGTGTGCCCGATCCCGGCGACTTGCGCCTGGTAAGCCCTGCCAGGCAGCGGCCGTCGGACCGATGCCCCCCTGCGGCGTGTGGCGGTGTGTCCACAGCCCGATCACAGGCATTTGTAAAATAAAGAGATCCCATATCCTGGTGGTCAGTAGACTGCTGTCTGCCCAATGGCGGACTTAAGTAAAAATAAAAACCCATATCCCTGGTGGTCCAGTGGACTGCTGTCTGCCCAATAGCGGCTTAAGTAAAAATAAAGAAACCCATATCCCTGGTGGTCAGTGGACCACTGTCTGTAATGCGGACTTAAGTAAAAATAAAGAAACCCATATCCCTGGTGGTCCAGTGGACCTGTCTGCCCATAGCGGGCTTAAGTAAAAATACAAAACCCATATCCCTGGTGGTCCAGTGGACGCTGTCTGCCAATAAGCGGGCTAAGTAAAAATACAAAACCCATATCCCTGGTGGTCCAGTGGACGCTGTCTGCCCGATCGCGGGCTTAAGTAAAAAATAAACAAACCCATACCCTGGTGGTCCAGTGGACTGCTGTCTGCCCGATCGCTGGCTTAAGTAAAAAATAAAGAAACCCATGTCCCTTGTGGTCCATTATTAAATAACCTTAAATTAATCCATTCTTCTGGACTAAGTCCAGTATCATTTTCTTCATTCCATTTATTTTGGATATGATGAAAATTCCTTTGAGGTGAATCCAATATAATGTTATATATTCTGGACAATATTTTATCCATACCATCCATTTCAGCCGTTTGTAATTTTATCATTCTGCACAACATTCCTTCTTGCACCTTATATATTTTCAACAATCTTCTAAATTTAGCCAGTATGTATAATGAAAAAGCATGTCCCATCCTTTCTCTATCCACTTAGTGGATGCCTGATTAAATGTGGATAGTTTATCCTCTATCAAAAGGTCTAGCCACATTTTAACATTATTTCTTTTAATACTGGAAATTAAAGTTTTATGATTTCCCAAATTCTTTGAATATAATCTATTGGACAGAATAACCAGGGAATAGGTATAATAGCTGGTCTATTAATGTATTTCTTAATAAAAGAGAACCAGGGGCCAACATAATGATTAGAATTTTTATAAATTTCTTGATCTAACCAGATATGATGTATTTTTTAATTGAACTATTTTCAAATAACATTTTATGATAGAGATACAAATATCTGTTGGGAAAGAATGACCACAAAAAATAGTTGGAAATTATATTGGCCTCCATATATTTAATCGGATTTGGACATCCCATTCCCCCCCCCATTTCTTAGGTGCACATATTACATTCCATGCTATCCGTGGTTTACCACTTCTCCATAAGAATTTGCTGAATGTTCTCTTAACATCCAAAAACTACTTATAACTAGGACATCCTGAAATATTTTTCATAGTAAATAGTAAATGCGGTAGTACCATCATTTTCACCATGTCCACTTTACCCCATAAGGAAAGTTTTAAATTTTTCCAATTACCTAATAAAGTAACTATTTTTTTGGCTTTATTATAGTTAATTTTAATATTTAGTTGTTGGTTATTAGTTAAATAAATACCTAGATATTTTATAGATTCCTGTTGCTTAAATTCCTGATTTGCAATAACTTCCTAAGAACATGGTGTTTTAGTTAAATGCATAACTGATTTACTCTTATTTAATTGATAACCTGAGATGCCTAAAAAGCTAGTTAAGGATAAATATTCTTCTAATGAGGTATTTATATTCTTGAGTATCAAGGGAATGTCATCAGCAAATATACTTATTTTTGTTTGTATATCATTACAAATAAAGCCATGCATTTCTGTATAATTTCTTATAGCAGACAGATAAGGTTCTAAGACCAAAATAAAAAGAGTAGGGGAAAGGGGACAGCCTTGCCTAACCCCATTTCTCATTTCAAAATTATCAGTTAAATACCCATTTATTTGAAATTTAACCAGTGTCTTATTATATAGTTTTGTTTTTGTTTTTTTTATTAGAGTGATTAAGTGATCTGGAACTCCATAAGCTATAAGCACCTCATAAATGCAGTTTCTATTTATTACGTCAAAAGCTTTATTAGCAAGCAAGCAACTGCATAATAGTCACTTTTATAATTGGGTCCATATTTATTATATGATTTATCACTTGAAGTCTTTTATTTGCTTGGAATAAATTCCTATTTTTCATAAATCCATATTAATCCTCTTCAATAACGTTCTCTAAATATGGAAGAATTCTATTGATTAATTTGGCAATTATTTTATAATTGGAATTTAATAATGTGATAAGTCAATAATTATCAACTAATTCAACTGGTTTATTTTCTTTGTGGA
Source organism: Neoceratodus forsteri (assembly GCA_016271365.2). NCBI lineage: Eukaryota > Metazoa > Chordata > Ceratodontiformes > Ceratodontidae > Neoceratodus > Neoceratodus forsteri. The sequence goes on from CM057459.1 coordinate 1,466,814,978, forward strand.
TTAGAATAACTTTAGCCAAATTCATTGATTCAGGAATCAAACTTATCTCTTTATTCTCTAATAATTCTTCCAAAATCCTTTTTATCTAAGGGGCTAAATCCTCCTTAAAGGTTAAATAAAATTTGTTGGTAAGCCTATCTAACCCTGGAGCTTTACACTTAGGTAATTGTTTAATTATTGTTTCGATCTCACTCAGTGAAATAGGTGTAAACTCAAAGGGTTTAGATATTAAATTATCCCATTGAAATAGTAATTGTACATTTTCATAATTTGGTATAAAGTCATTCTGGTATATTTACTTATAAGTTTTAAAAAATTATTGTGTGATGCCAATATCAGAAGTTAATGACTCCCTTTTTTCATTTATTATTTTGGTAATAAAGTTTTTTTGTTTTTCACTTTTTAACAAGTTAGCTAACAACTTCCCAGACTTAAGCATATAATATTTGTGTTTTTTCATATATGATACAGCCTTAATTGTGTCTTGATTTATTAAATCCACTTTCTTTAATTTAAGTTCTTGCCATTCTTTAAAGTATCTGTCATGATCCCTTAAAACCAATTTGTCTAATTGACTCAATCTATTATTCAATACTGTTCTGTCTTTATCTCTAATCCTACTGATTTTTATTTGATATGATATAATACTTCCCCAGATGGTTGCCTTGAAAGCGTCCCATATTGAAAGGACTGTTTCAGCTCCCGAAAAATTATAAAACCAAAACTCATGGATTGAGTTCTTAATCATATCAATAAATACAGAGTCCCTCAATAAAGCATTATTGAAAGACCATGACTTAGTATATTTCCTCTCATTAGCCCCAGCACTAATTCTAATGTAAGTATCGCATGGTCTGACAAGCAGATTGAGTCAATTAGAGAAGAATGTACTCTTTTTACTAATGACTTGAAAATAAAGAAGTAATCCAATCTAGTAAAGGTCTTTTGTTTCATATCATAATGAGTGTAGTTTCTTGCCAATCCATTATTATGTCACCAGATATCAACAAGGCTTTCTTATTCCAAGAAACTATTTAATTTTTTTGAGGTTGCTATATTCTGCAATGTAGGTGGATTGGATTTATCTAGCAAAGGAGATTGTAAAGCATTGTAATCTCCTGCCAAAATAATATCTTGGCACTGAACTTATTGTAACCCATCAGTGATTTTGGCTAAAAAGTCACTATAATGGCTAAATGGAGCATACACTGGCCCTATCCCCAGTTCTTGCTTTTGAGTTCTAATCTTGAGTAATAGGACTCTACCCGTAGTATCTTTATAATAATCAATTACCGACAAGTCTTGTCTTTTTTTAAGTATAATAGGAACACCTCTACTCTTTCTAGTCCCAGTGGAATGGTAAATTGAATTTATCCACTTCCTTTTCAGTTTATTAACATCCCTATCTGCTAAATGTGATTCTTGAATGCACATTATGTCAGCTTTACTTTTTTTAAAATAAGCTAATATACATGATCTTTTCATTGGAGAAATCAAGCCATTGACATTCATGGATATAATTTTAACATTTACAGGATTAAGCATAATTTCCTTGAAAAATGAATAATTGACTTCACATGTTCTCTAGCTATAATAAACCAATACACCAAATAATTATGCAAGCCCCAGGTAACAACATAAAAAAACTGTCTAAACAAATTTTTTTCTGTAAACAATATGTCTTTTAATAAACAAATTCCTATTAGGAGACATCCCCTTCCTCTTGGACATGCTGAGTTTTAAGCTCTCCTTTTCCCCCACTCCGGGCAACCATGCTACAGTGAGAGTAGCAATTTTATATGGATATGTCTCCCACAGATGGAGACTGCTGCTGGGAAGTGTGACTCACGACACTGTAGCACCAGTGCTACAATGAGAGGAACGGTATTTACAGTATATGGATTCATCTCCCACAGGCGGAGACATGCTGCAGGGGAAGTGTGACCATGACATTGCAGCACCAATACTGCAGTGAGAGTGGTGGTATTTGCCTGGATTTGTCTCCCACAGATGGAGACTCACTGCTGGGGAAGCATGACCTTGACACTGTAGCACCAATGTTACAATGAGAGCAGTGGTACTTATATGGATTTGTCTCATGCAGATGGAGACTCGCTGCAAAGGAAGTGTGACCGCAACCCTGTAGCACCAGTGCTACAATGTGAGCAGTGGTATTTAGAAACATAGAATTTGACGGCAGATAAGGACCGCTTGGCCCACCCAGTCTGCCCATTTCCCTACCTAACGGATAAGCTGCAAATCCTAGTTAACCAGCAGCCTACTTCTTTCTACCCCCACCCCCTAGAATTGCCTTATGGCTGTCCCATGCATGCTTGAATTCAACCACTGTTTTGACTCCACAACCTCCTCTGGAAGGCCATTCCATGCATCCACAACCCTCTCTGTGAAAAAATACTTCCTTACATTACCTCTGAGCCGCCCCATCTTCAAATTGTGCCCTTGTTCTTGCACACCTCTTTTTGAAAGATGCTACCTCTTGACTTTGTTAATTCCTTGAGGTACTTGAAAGTTTCTATCATGTTCTCTCTCCTCCTTTCCTCGAGGCTATACATATTAAGCTCCTTTAGTCTCTCTTCATATGTCTTCCGGTGCAGAACCTGCACCATTTTAGTTGCCCTCCTCTGGACAGCCTCCATCTTTTCTATGTCCTTGCGGAGATTGGGTCTCCAGAACTGCACACAGTACTCCAGATGGGGTCTCACCAGCTGTCTGTACAGAGGGATAACAACTTCCTGTTTTCTACTGGTGATGCCTCTCCCTATGCATCCTAGTATCCCCCAGTCCTCCTTACTGCCCTCTCACATTGCTTGCCCACCTTTAAGTCATCTGATATGACTACCCCCAGGTCCTTTTCCATTTTTGTTGTTGTTAGTATCTCACCCCCCATTGTGTACTCTTCCCCAGGGTTTTTGTTTCCCAGGTGCATTACCTTGCATTTCTTAGCATTAAATCTAAGCTGCCATACATTTGACCATTCCTCTAACCTTGCCAAGTCCCTTCTCATCCTTTCCACCCCACCTTGTGCATCAACTCTGTTGATGATCTTTGTGTCATCTGCAAAGAGACATACTTTTCCTTCCAGTCCCTCTGCAATGTTGCTTACAAAGACATTGAAGAGGACAGGTCCTAATACTGAACCCTGCGGCACCCCACTAGTAACCCCCCTTTCTTCAGAGTGGACTCCATTTACTATTACTCTCTGTGTCCTATTCTCCAGCCAATTCTTTACCCAGGCTATCATCTTGGGACCCACTCCCAGGCTGGCTAACTTGTATATTAATCTTTTGTGTGGGACTGAGTCAAATGCCTTGCTAAAGTCTAGGTAGGCCATGTCCACAGCCCATCCCTGATCTACTACTTTGGTCACCCAGTCAAAGAAATCTATTAGATTCATCTGGCATGACCTTCCTGCTGTGAATCCATGCTGCCTTAGGTCCTCTGCCCCTCTGGCCTCTAGGTACTCGACAATTCTTTCCTTCAGAAGTGATTCCATCATTTTCCCTATCACTGAGGTTAAACTAACAGGTCTGTAGTTTCCTGCTTCTGCTCTGCTCCCACTTTTGTGAAGGGGAATCACATCTGCCCTCCTCCAGTCCTCAGGTACCACACCATCCTCCTATGATTTGTTAAAGAGGGTAGTCAGTGGTGTCACTAGTTCTACTCTTAGTTCTTTTAGAATTCTGGGATGAATCCCATCAGGCCCCATTGCTTTGTCCACTTTCAGTTTTAAGAGATCTTTCAGAACCCTTTCTTCTGTAAATGGGCTGGAATCAACTTCTGCATCCAGGGTGTTCCTATTGTTTGTTTTAGGTACCTCCCCCTCTTCATTTGTAAATACTGAGCAAAAATATTTGTTTAGTATCTCTCCCTTATCACAGTCACCCTCTGCCCTCCCCCCTTCCCTTTATTAAGCCTCACTATCCCTCCCTTAGTCTTCCTTCACTCCCTGATATACCTAAAAAGGTGTTATCCCCTTCTTAACTGAGTTGGCTATATTTTTTCAGTTCGGGCCTTTGCTGTTCTGACTGCCTTCCCAGCTTCCTTTTGCTTTAACTGATACAATTCTTTGTCCTGCTCCTTCTGTGATTTCTTGTACTTTCTGAATGCTTTCTTTTTCTCTTGAACCTTCACTGCCACCTCCTTTGAGAACCATAGTAGTTTCTTACATCGTTTTGTTTTGTTTATTTGCTTCACACAAAGGCTTGTTACCTCTGTGATGGCAGTTTTTATTATTCCCCATTGTTCTTCCACCCCTCCTTCCTGCCCATTTGCTAGTGCATTCCTTAGGCACTCACCCATTTTGGCAAAGTCAGCCCACCTGAAGTCTAGTACTTTTGCCTTTGTATGGCTTGACTCTATTGCTGTGTTTATTGTGAACCATACTGTTCGATGGTCACTAGTTCCCAGATGGCTACCCACTTCTACATCTGTGATTCTCTCTCCATCTCCATTTGAGAGGACCTGGTCTAAGATTGCTCCCTCTCGAGTGGGTTCCAATACTAGTTGTCTAAGACATGCCCTCTGTAGGGCATCTAGAATAACCCCACTCTTAGAAGTGGCTGCTGCAACTGCACTCCAGTTAACATCTGGCATATTCAGATCACCCATCAGCAATATCTCCCCTTTATCTGCCATTCTAAGTATACTTTCTATCATTCCCTTGTCCATTTCTTCCCCTGAGAGGGGGGTCTGTATACAACCCTGTGCGGATTGTGGTGCCATTGCCTGCCTCCAAATTGACCCACAGTGCTTCTTCTCCTCCCTGTTTACCCTTTTGTTCTGTTGCTTTGATTCCTTCTCTTATGTGAGGCTACTCCTCCTCCTCTTTTACCCTCCCTGTCCCTCCTGTAGATAGTGTATCCTGGTATGTTTACGTCCCAGTCATGGTTCTGTGTGTACCATGTTTCTGTGACTGCCACAATATCCAGATGTTCCTCCTCCATCAAGGCCACTAATTCAGGAAGCTTGTTACCCAAGCTACCCCAAGAGTTCCATACTAAGTTACCCACCTGACCACATATGGGATTATTTTCCAGGGAAAATGTATTTTTTTTTCTTTTTTGTTCTTTTCCTGTGTTAGTTCTATTGTTACTTCTTCAATTAATTCCCTCTGTGCCATGACCTTTACCCTTTCCATTGCTGAATCTAGTATGTGTTTCATATAGCTTCTCTCCAGGAACCTATTTTTAAGTTCTTCTGCCTGATTCTGAAACTCTGTGTCCTCTGTACAATTACGTCTAATTCTAATGACTTGTCCATAAGGTATTGTCTTTTTCAACTTGTATGGGTGAGCTATCATTCCTTAATAGGAATTAATGGACATTTGTTTCCTAAACCCCTTTGTGCTGATGGTGTGTGTTCTTCTGTTTGCTGAAAATGTTAAATCCAAAAAGGTATCTCATCAGTTTGAATTTCCGCTAGATTTCAAATTCAAATTATTCACATTTAACCAACTGACAAATTCATTTACTTCCTCCAGACTACCTTTCTGAATACACAGACCGTCGTCTATGTAGCGCCCCCATTTAATGATATTATTGAAAAAAGGGTTATTACTCTGGTTCTGCAAAGTTTCAAACGCCCGCATTTCCATGAACAGATCTGCATGTGATGGGGCCATAGAAACCCCCATCGCAGTGCCACAGATCTGAGTATAATACTCATTGTGAGATTCAGAGTAACTGTGGTATAAGATAAAACTTAAGGCTTCCACAATAAATTCAAGAGGTGCACCCGTGAAAGCTCTATCATGTTCAAGAAAAAAATCTTGCTGCCCTGATACCATCCTTATGTCAGATCGAAGTATACAGAGCTTCAGTGTCAATGCAGGTCCATAAGTAATCATCCTCCCAGACAGTCCCTCCTTTTAACTTTTTAATAGCATCCCCCGAATCTTTTAAATAGGATGGAAATCTAGACATGCTAAACTGTAGACATAAATCATTAAATTCTCTCAGATGTTCAGTGAGTGAACCCACACGTGAGACTATGGGTCTGCCTGGTGGTTCTGATAAACATTTATGTCTTTTGGCAGACAATAAAAGGTGGGAACCACTGGGAACGCATAAAAATTTCTTGCTTCCTGCAACAGTGTAAATAATTCTTTCTTATATTGAAAAGTAGGATCACTCCTCAGCCTCTTATAGTTATTTACATCAGAAATCAGTTTTTCCACCATTGTCTTATACTGTATTTTGCTCATAAGTACAATGTTGCCCCCTTGTCTGCTTTTTTAATTATTATATCAGTTTCTGATGACAGTTCTCTTAATGCCTCTTCCTCTCTCCTAGAAAGATTATTATAAGTTTTTTTCATGGGCTTGCTCAATAACTGCCTTATCTTGAAATAAGACTATTTTTGAAAGCTGAAATACTGTTATTCAACAAAAATGTGAAATGCATTTAAACACAGTCACTCATTCTTCTGAAGTCCTGTGTATTGATAAGTCTCTTCATTATACTGCTCGCCTTCCTCATTGATCAGCCACAAAAGTTAATCTGTTTCCCTCAATCTTTCTTTTGGTGTTGTCTCCTCGCATCTCAGTTTCCAAGGGGTCCTCATAAGGTCCTGCCTCCCTTATTAAAATATCCAGATCCTCTTCAAGTCCCTGCAAAAGCTGAGGCATTTCCATGTCCTCTATTAGCCCCATTTCTTCACCGGATGAATCTTTCCTTTAAGCAAAATATAGCTTCAACTTAATTTTTCTGAGTAGTTTGAAAATATCAGTGAATATCAAGAAGTGATTTACTGGTGGAGTGGGCACAAAATTCAGGCCATTCTTCAGTAATGAGATTTGCGGGTCAGTTAAGGTATAATTACTCAGGTTAATTTGCAGCTCGGAGTTTTGGCTCTGTTGTTCAGCCCTGAGACTGCATCTTTTGGTTGTGCCTTGCTCCATTTCCTCCTATTTTCCCACTTCTTGTTATTCTATTCTGTTTCTTATTTGAACTGAACTCCCTATTTTCTCTAAAAATACTTTGCACTTTTTTATCCCCTCCCCTTTTTCCCACCTCCCCTCTTCCTTAGTTCTCTTTCCTCCCTAACTCCCACCCCACCTTCTCCCCCTTTGTCATCTCCTTCCCTTTCAATTGATTTCTAATAAAAGTAATAGATTCTGGGCTAGATATTAAATGGGGTTGCGCTAGCACAACTGAGTTGCACCAGTGCAACCCGAGAAATGCACCCTGAGGGTAATATTAAGGGAGAATTGCACAGAGCAATTCCCGATGTGCCAGGGCACAAACATAATGCATGCAGCACATCTCCATGGGGCTTGCCCATGCATATGTAGCACATCCCAGTATTCAGCCCAGGATGTGCTGCACATATGCTGGCATGCTGGCACAACCCTGAGATGTGCCGCATACCGGAGCACAAAGTTGAGCTGAAAAAAGGCTCAAATTGTTGCCGCTCACAGGCAGGCCATTGTAGTGCGCGGAGCAACACAGCAGGTGCCAGCTGTGGGTGGCTCCCCCTCAGAGCACCATCCTCAAGCACCCACTTAACACCCTGGTGATCCAGTGGTACCCTCACATGCCCCAATCATGGTAAAATCCTTTTTCCAAATACCCTGGTGGTCCAGTGGTACCCCCACCCATAACCCCAATCATCAAGATATTGTCCTAGACACTCCCTGGTAGTCTAGTGGTCCCACACACAGGGACCTCTGCCCATCCAGCTCTCTCCCCGTATTGGTGGACAGCAATCGACCGCCTACTTTTCGAGCGCCGCCAAATGACAGCTTTCAGTATGCTGAAAGCTCATTGGTCCACACTGTGGACCAATGGGTTTGCAGTATACTGTAATAGTCATTCGCAACCTTGTGAATGGGCTTCATTCACAAAGTTGTGAATGACAGTTACAGTATGCACTGCAAGCCCATTGGTCCACAGTGTGGACCAATGAGCTTGCAGCACATACTGAAAGCTGTCATTTGGCAGGCAGCTGTGGAAGTATGTGAGTGGGATTGCTGCCCACTGAATACAGGCGGGGTAGCTGGATGGGGAGGGGGTCCTGTGTGGGTGGGGGGTGGGATACCACTAGACTACCAGGGATTGTCTACGGACCATATCTTGGCAATCGGGGTTGCAGGCAGGGAGGGGGTACCACTGGACTACCAGAGTATGTGAAAAAATAATTTTACCATGATCGGGGCTACAGGAAGGGGTACCACTGGACCATCAGGGTATTTCAAAACAGGATTGTACCATGATCAGAGCTACGAGGAGGGAAGGGGTGCCACTAGACCCCCTCTGGCAGCACCGCATGCTGTGCAGGGTGCCATGTGTATTTCGCTGGCCTGCCCTGCACAACACATGCAAATGGGGCTATAATGAAGTGCAAATGACCCCATTTGTGGCTTGTATGTATTATAGCTCCATTTGCATACTGCTGGCTGAATATTGGGAATTTGTACAGTATAACTCGTTGCGCTGGCACAGTTCCCATTTCTGGTATTCAGCCCTGTCTGGGGATGTGCCAACGCATTATCTTTGCGCAGTGCACACTACCTGATCTATTCAGAGGGGATGTGCCATGCCTCATCTCTTTTAAATATATCCCTTAGTTGCACAGGTGCAACTCAGTTTCGCTGCACCACCACATGCGCCATTGCCAGGTGCAATTCTGAATATCGGGTCCCTATGTAATGTATGACTTTGATAAGACATTAATTTTACATTTTTTGTATTCCTTTCAGGGTATCTATATGTATTTCCTCAATGTTTTTCCAGTTCAGATGGCCTGGACATTAATCCCTGGTAAAGAGGACACGGTTCTTCACCTACTTTCTTTTCTTCTTTTGTTTTTTCTTCTTTTCCTTCTTTTTTCTTATGTAGATTGTATCAGAAAGCAAACAGTTGTTTAAATTGCTTGAACAGGTTAGTGGAGTGCATAAACAGGGACAATAATAAGTAATTACTGGTGAATCCTTTTAGGGATCCCAAAGCTGATGAAATTATGATAAGTAGTGTGTTATTATGCTACTCCTAATATCAAATGTCTGAAATATTTCAAATTCCGTTTGGTTCTGCTGATTTGTTTGCAATGGCACTAAGGTTCCTTGGTGATGTCAAAGAAATCTACTGTCATGGAGACGGTCTAATAGTAAGCATCAATGAGAGGATGTCATTTCTTTGTAATAACTGGGAGTTTTTCGAGGAGAAGCGTTATAATTCAGGGTGCCAGCTTCTCCTCATCCCTACTCCCGCCTCAGTACCTTTGAGCACTCTCCTAATTATTTCTCACTGCCAACAAAGCAGTCACACCAGCGGGCACACCAATGAACAGCAGCAAAATATTTAGCCACCACTAACCTTTTCACAGCAACTACAGGCAACTTTCTGGCCGCTTTTTCTCACCGCCTCCCCACGCTTAGAACCTGACCTCAACTGCATTTGCATATCATCGTGACATGAGCGACCTGGACTTGTAAAAATTGTTTCACATATAAACTACAAACATCTAAACAGTTATTGAACATTTTTTTTCCTGCAAATTAAAAGAGTTCCATGGTATTGGTTTTGGTATTTCCTTCAGGTTTCACTAACTCTTGTTTTCAGTGTAGGAAGGAAGCAGTTGCCATTCTGACAGGAACTAAGATAACTTCTTTTTTGCCAATCTTTAAAAAAATAGTAAAATGGCTAAATGCACATTTTACAACACTGTACCCCACTTTAGTCACTCATTTTAATGCTACATCCTGTAATAGAAGAAAAAAAATTTTAAACACAGTTTCTTATTTAGGAAATCTGGTTGGAGAAAAACGCCCCAACAATTACATATAACAAGTGGGGGTGAGTGCATAAATGAGACATTATGTGCACCCTCATGTGGGATGCTTTCATAAACCCCTCAGGCTTCACCCTTGGAAGCAATGTAGTATCCCTCACCTTGGGTGCAGTACATTTCTCATTATGCACTTACTCCCATGTATTGCTATATATATAATTACTGGTTTCAATTTTTTTCATAGAGAAAGCTGGTTATAATTTGCCATTATAACCAGCTGGTTATAACAGCAAACATGCCAACTTTCTCTGTTGGAAGTGTGAAACACAAACTCCTGAAAAGAAACTGCATTAGTCAGCCACTCACGCCTGCCAGCAGTGTCTCTCTGTCACCTCTGTTCCTCCTCTTGGCGATTCACCAGAAAAATAACACGTAAATTTAACATGCTTCCTAACCCACCGCTAACCTAATCCTCTTCTGTCTTCAGGCATTGTGAGATTAACACCGAATGACCTGGCAACACCATGGGAACTGGAGCACTCAGCAACAGTGCAGAAACCCGAACTCTGCACACTGAACCAAAAAACGGACTTACTAGTTTGAACTTGTTATTAAAAACTAAAAAATGTTCCTAGTTAAACACTAGTTTCATGTTTAACGTTGCAGCAAAAATTTCCAGAAGTAGCAAAAAAAACAGAAACCATCACAGCCTCACTGCATAGAGGACTGTAGGTTACAGCATATTTAAATGTTAAATAAGACTCAGCTTAAAGTGTTGTTTACCAAAGAAATCTGTTTAAAATAGAAACTACTGTATTAAAACTCTGTCTGTAATGCAATAAAAACCTTAATGAATTTCCATGCTGTACTACAGTTCTCTTACTTAAAGGTTTAAAAATCCTGTTGGGGGTGGGGGCAAAAATTGAAACCAGTAATTAAACTATGGGTAGGTGGTTATTAACTCAAATTTACACACCCTTGGTGTGGGATGCTTTAATGTCCCTTGCCGCTTCATCAGGTTTATGTGGCATCCTACACTCGGATGTGTGTAAATTTCGTTATAAAATGGGCAAATGATTTCAAGCAATTTGATTGGTTGTTAGCCATGCATTAGATGTGTCTAATGCACAGCTAAAACTAGAACCCCCATTTAGAATACACAGGCCCATTTTATAAGCGCAATAAGCCACTCTGGGGATGTGCATTAGACAGTTCTAATGCACACCCCATCGTGTCTTATTGCTTACTTATAACCACCTACCCATGCATTATTCTCTATGTAATTTCTTTGTTGTAGTTGCATATAATTACTTTTGGATGATGTCACAATTTTGATTAACTGTTTAAAAGAGCAGTGACTTCCTGTTAGCAAGCTAATGCCCCCTGGAAGGCACTAAGCCGAGGTGCTAGGGGCTGAGCACACAGAGCTGGAGATTAAATGGTTGTTTAACCGTATATTTGCTTTGGAATTTCTTCTTTGGCAACGTGTGTTGTTCTTTGGAGTATGTACTTTCTCATAGGCTGGCAGCCTGTTTATAGTGCACTACCTCATTCCTGTGTGCAGACTGACACATTTGGAACCTTTATTCCCTCAACTTGCACAAATGCAGCCCTGATAGACTAGGTTCTAAGCTTCTCCAGATCTTTGCACTTGCCATTGCACATCCACTGACTCAACCTACTCAGCCTCTCCTTCTCCCTCATTGCTGTCCCTCATTCCTGGAAGTTGGCCAAAATTCTTCCACTCCACAACGTGGGGGACCATGAGTAACTCAGGCCAGTCTCCTTACTCCCTTCTCTTTGGGGTTGTATTCCACTTTGGTGAATGGCATAGGCCTCTTTGTAGATGTATGTCTGAATAAATGACAGCTTTATTCTGTATTGGTGAGCCTACCATTTTTATTCTGTTGGAGTGCCACATCTTTGGTATGTAGTCAGTAGAGGTTGGTAGTGCCCTCTCACCTTCATTTCCCAACCAGGCTGGTATGCCATAAGGCTCCATCCTGGAGCCCCTCATGTTCTCCATCTTGCTTAACAACCTCTCCACAGCCTGCGCCAACTCACATATCCACATATACTCAGATGACACCATCATTTACACCTCCAGTCCCTCCACTACAGCTGTAGAAGGGCTTCTGCAGCAAGACTTACACAGTGTCCTGCACTGGGTTCAACCTAACCACCTCGCGGTCAACACGCACAAAAACTGTTCATGACCTTCGGCCCCAGCCAAAATTGGCCAGACCCTCAACAATGCCTATCTTCTTCACTTTGATGGCATCCCACTTAAAGAAGTTAACTCATTTAAATACCTCAGTGTGGCTGGACAGCAGACTTACTTCTCTGCCCACTTGACACCATCCAAGCAAAGCTCTGCCCCAAACTTGGTGCCTTGTACTGCAATAAAGACTGTCTGTCTCCGTAGGTGTGCCATGAACTTGTTCCCAGAATGTTCTTTTATTATGCATATGTGGTCTGTGAACCCTCCTCCTCCTGTCTGGATACCCTTTTTGATGCATTATGTAATTTTGCTAGAAAATCACCCTTGTTCTACCCACCATTGCTTTACTTTACTCCTCCTTATCCATTCTTCCTCATACCTTCTTGTCACCAGAACCCCTGGTCCTCATTCATATAATATCGACATACTGATTTTGTTCCCTTCCCTCATACCTCTCCTCCATTCCCTTTGCCTCTTGCTCCCTCCACTTAAGTGATCCTCACACTCATGCCATTCCTTATCCCTACTCCTCTGCTGGGCAATTAGCCTTCTCCTATCATCTCCCATCACTCTGGAACCTACCCCCATCCTCCCTCCATTTCACTACTTCCCTGTTTCCCTCAGGTACCAGCTGAAACTCCCTTCCCTGCTCCTGTTCCCCCACCTGACTGATCCTGTAACATTTGCCTCCTGCCCCAATGTACTGTAGGTGTGGCTGAATTGCCTGATTTTGCTGCTTGTTGTTATTGTATGTAACCCCTGCAAATGGGGGTTCCCAAAAGTCTTCCCAGAGCTTGCCTATTGCTCACAGTCTGGGTGGTGTTCGTGTTAAAGCCATTTAAATGGCATTGAAGTGAGTGCTTTAAAGCCTCCACATACTGTCTCTTTAAGGGCTGCCTGCTCATGGTCATAATTAGTTTGGATAGGGGACTGTGTGTTTCTATGCCCGAAGTCCCCGCCAGGTTGCTGCCTATGCTCCATTTCGCCATCACTACAAGCACAGAGGGAGTATAGTTGAAAGCTGTAAATAATTATTGGGGAAACATTGGGGTGATAATAGAAATGTGGTTTGTCTAACCTGCCTTTCTTGCAGCACAAACTGTTTCTGTTTTGCTCCACCATTTTGGTCCTGAACTGATGAACTGGACCAATCAGGTTGTGGGGACTCTAAAATGGAGCTGGCTAAAGTGGATCTGTGTGGTGCCTGACTCTGGGAAATGTAGTTTTGGATCCTTGGCGCCTTTTTTGCACCAACAGGGGGAGTGTGTTCTGACTGACAGTCAAACCAGCCAACTGGACTGTGTGGATTCTGGGGAAATGCCTTGAGCTGTCTGCTGGCAAGCCAGATCTGTTTGGGAGATTGAGAGAGAAGGAGCTCTGAGTGTTTGAGCAGCCGTTGCAGCATAGTTCGCGCGGGAGAACCGTTGAAGGCCTGATTCCTGGCCTACTAGCCTGCTATCTGTCCTGAGTGGGAGAAGAGGACGTTGTTGGACTGAATCCGAATTTGCAGAGAAAAAAGCAAGCTGCTGATTTATAACCAGGCTCACCCTGTAGAAGACTGAAGATTTTGCTGAAAGTGATCGGCCTGTCAGGAACTTTAGCTACTGTAGTGCTCCCAGGTAATAGCAGTGATTTTGCGATGGGATCAAGTAGCAGCCTGCCTGGTATAGTAATTTCTTTTACATATAAATGTACTATGAACTGCAAGGGGGTCGCAATCTGTTTTCCTCTCTGGCTGTAAACTGTGTGCTAGCACGGGAAGTTGTTTCCCTGTCTGAATCGGACTGAATCCGTGCTGCCTGACGCAGATAGGCCCTGCCACGCGGGTCTTGTCCCACTACCCTGCTGCACAGAAAGATCCATCGTCGAGGGGCCCAGCTTCCTCTGGCAAACCAGCAAATCAGCCATCAGCCCTCCTGTGTTTAGCCTGGGTACCGTGAGTAATGATCAGGGTTGCTGCCTGCAGCTGTGGTTAAATCAAAGTGTGTCATCTGATTTAATTGTTTTGCCTAAATCTTCATGAACTGAGCCTCCTGGCTCCGGATTACAAATTTGGTGTGTGTGTGCTTGCATGGTCTTTTTCCATCACAGGGCCCCAACCAGCTGCATCACCGGCCTACCCCGGCAACAGTCCTGGCTAGCCCCCTTCCCCATCCTGGGTACACAGAGAGTGTGACTGAGTTGGACTATCTCTGCATGCACTATACTATAATTATTTATGTCTCTCATGCTAATTAACCTGATTGTCCCCCTCCTTGTTACAGTTCCCTGGATAAACCAGATCTATTGTTTTGAAATGTACCTTGCTGGTGGTGTCAGTATATGCTAACAGTACTGCGTTATAGCTGTATGTTTTGCATAACCTTATTTTACAAGGGGTCCCCAGAGGCACGCTGAAGGAATCAGTCCTGGGGGTAAGTGCCAGGTTCATGTGTATATGTTTTGCATATCTGGAGTATTGGGAAGGTCACCCTAGTATACTGTGTGGGCCACTAGTGGGAGACAAGGGGAGTCACAGTGTCCCAGAGGGCTGTGACTTGGTTAAACTGACCACAACCAACCCGGACCTTTGGGTGGAGGCACCCGTCACCGAATCTAGGCCCCTCAACCTACGGCTAGCCATGCAGGCAGGGGTAGTAGCCCTTGGGGTGGCGCCACCTAGGGGTTACAGTACGTTATTTATTTATTAAACAGTTTTACCGGGAAAGCATACTAAGCAGACTACCACTGGATTCCAGGCGTCCTGGGGTTAGGAAGGAAGCAAGATAAAGTGCACAATAAAGCAACAGCAATACACACGGTTCAGTGCACTAATTAGTAATAAGAGTGTGCTAGACAGCATATATTCAAAAGTAACACAACAATCACAGTTCAAGTAGAAACTAGGCCCCTGTTCTGGGATATATTATACTGGGTACATGTGCAGGTACAGGCGAAGTGTACTTTAAGGATGGAGTTAAGGTGCTGAGTGGTGGTAAAGTGCCGAATGCCCTCAGGAAAGGAGCTCCACAGTCTGGGCATGTGGGTGTACTTCCTCCTGTTTTTTTGGGGGGTTTTGTGACCTTTTACCTCTTCCACACTCCGCGTCCACCTCTCCTTTGGGCGCCTAGTGTTCCATGCCTCGGCAGTCCTCTTCTGGAGCTCTCCCTCTCACACACACATTGCAACCATCCCGAGTTGTCCCAGCATGTCCATCACTGGGCGGGTCCCTTCTCGAGGAGAAGGCACGGGTGGCAGGAACCCCAGCACACTATTTTCATGGTCTGGGGCACTGCGGTGGTGGATGAGGCTTCCAGAGGTTCCGGGGAACATGGAGCATGGAGGCCGTCCTCCAGTGGCGCCAAAGCTGTTTCCGGCTTTCTAGTTCCTCCTGCACCACTATGTGTAGTACCCCTGGTCTCCACCAGGGGCACTACAGAAGCGAGCTATCCCCAACCCTCCCCAGCAGAGGAGAGCAGTCCTTCAGACACTCGATCCTCTCCTTCCCCCTGCCAGCCCGCGGCACCCGAGTTTATTCCCGAACCCGGGTCGCCGGCGTGGTTCGAGGTGTGGCATCCAGCGCCTCAACCCTCTGTGCCACCAGGCTGGCCTTCCTCCTGTTTTAATCATGTACTCTGTTCCATGTTACTGTAAATGTGAACTGTGTGAATGCCATATAATTACATGTTACTATGTACTATATCTATGCTGTATATTTGCCTCCACTATTCCCTTTCCCTGCGTCACACCCGGAAATGAGGCTTGGCTCAGTGTGCTGTTCCCAGTCACCAACTTTAACTCAATAAATAAATAAATGGGGAACATGTTCCTGATGGGAGACCTAAACCTGCATGATGTGGACTGGGACATCCCCTAGGCAAAGAGTGCATTGAGCCAGGCATTGATGGATAACTTTCAGGGCTGCTTCATTGTAAAGCATGTCAGATAACATACCAAACATAGTGCCAACCTAGGCCTGGTACTCGCAACCATGATTTTATTGAGGAAGTAAAGATCAAGAGTCCCCTTGGAGTCAAATGATCCCAGTACCATGTGGTTTAACATAACACTCAGGACTCGGTATCCTAGACTTTAGGAGGGTGGATTTTGGCAGGATGGAGGGCTTACTCGGGTTAAGTTTAAGGGGTAGGGCAGTTAGATGGGTAGGAACAAAATGGGAGACAGTTACAAATGCAGTATTGATGTTTCCTGATGTTGCATGAAAAAGGTGAGGAAATGCAAGTGGCAAAGGAAACTGTGTGGTTCACTAGTGAAGTGTGGGAAGCTGTAGGTGGCTAAGAAGGCAGCTTATAAAATTACAAATTGGATCAGACAGATGAGAGTAGGGAAGTTTGCCAGAACAGGGTAAGGGAAGTGGGATCAGTGGTAAAAAGCCACAAACTCAAGATAGTGCAGGGCATAAAGGAAAATAAATCCTTCTTTAGATATTTTAGGCAGAAGTGAAAGAACATAGTAAGGCCACAGAAAGGAAGGTTGTGAGTGGGCGAGGATGAGGGGAAGGCAAACTTACTGAATGAATACTTTAGCAAATACTTCTGTAACCCCCCTGCAAATGGGGGTTCCCAAAAGACTTCCAGGAGCTTGCTTGAATGCTCCAAGCCTGAATGGTGTTTGGCGTTTAAGCCATTTATCAGTGAGTGTTTTAGAGCCTCTGGTACTGTCTCTTTAAGAGCTGTCTGCTTGCAGACATAATTAGTTTGTATGGGGTACTGTGTGCTTCTCTGCTTGAGTACCACTCGAGCTGCTGCCAATTCACTCCATTTTGCAGTCACTAGGAGTGCAAAGGGAACCTATCTGAAAGATGTAACTGTTTGCCAGAAATCATTTAGAGTAATAATGAAATTACAGTTTGTCTAACCTGCTTTCTCTGCAGTCAGAACTGTGTTTGCCTAGTTCCCCATTCTAGTTTTGAACTGCTGAACTGGACCAATCAGTGTGGGTTAAGGTAGCTCTAAAATGGTGCCTTGGACGAATCAGAACTTGGACTCATAATCTGAGCCAGCCACAAGAGGATTGTATGGGCAGTGACTCTGGGAGATGTAGTTTGGACTTCAGCCTTTTTGGACCAACAGGGCAGACTATTGTGAGTGACAGCCAATCCAGCCAAGAACTGGGAGGAACTCAAAGGAAGTGCCCAGTTTTGTCTGCTGGAGTTTCAGTTGAGCTCTGGCAGTGAAGAGGAAGGAGCCCTGTGCTTTTTATTGTGCAGTTTTAGTCAGGAAGCGTGTGTAAGGCCCAGAGTTCGGTCTGCAGCTTGTGTAACTGCTTGTTAGGACTGAATCCGTCCTGTGAAGAGAATCAAAGGATATCTGAAGAGAAACCAGGCTCACCCTGTAGAAGACTGGAGAAATTGCTGAATTGCACTCGGTCTGTCAGGAACTGAATCTGCTGTGTGTTCTCCCGGGTATTGTGCAGTAATTGCGATCGGGATAGAGAAGCAGCCTGCCTGGTATAGTACTTTCTTTTTACCATATAAATGTGTGAGGAGGCTTGTGTAGCTCAAGTGAATCCTGCTCCCATTAAAGGACTTTTTGCCTGTGACTGTTTACCATATAAATGTGTGGGAGGCTTGTGTAGCTCGAGTGAATCCTGCTGCCATTAAAGGACTTTTGCCTGTTACTGTTCACCATATAAATGTGTGAGGAGGCTTGTGTAGCTCAAGTGAATCCTGCTGCCATTAAAGGACTTTTGCCTGTTGCAGTTTGCCATATAAATGTGTGAGGAGTCTCGTGGAGCTCAAGAGTAGCCCTGCTGACATTGAAGGACCTATCTTGTTTGGAGGTCGTGAGTACTAATTCAGGGTCGCTCCCTGTTGAATTGCCACATTGAATCCAAATGGAATTACTGTACTGCTGACTGTTTAACTAATTTTTCTTTCTCTGTGTGAAAGGGCCCTACCAGCTGCCACAGTTTGGACTAGCCACTAGGGCTTGGTACCCAGGGACAGTAACTGGTAGGGATAGGCCTGTACACAGAGCCATAAATAGATAGTAAAGTGATAAGCTAATTAACCTGATTCCCCCTGTCCTTGTTATATCCCCCTAAATAAATCCGAGCTGCTTGTTTCCAGCAAAGTTATACTGCCTGAGGTATTTGTCTATGTTAAGTATTGTACTGTGACTGTTGCACTGTATCTTATTTTACAGGAGGTCCCAGTGCCTGAACCAGTCCTGGGGTAAGTGTATACTGTGAAGGTAATTCTGATATATTGTGTGGGCCACTAGTGGGAAGAAAGGGGGGTTGCAGTGTCCCAGAGGGCTGTGACCAAGTTAGTTTAACTATTGCAAACCCTGACCTCTGGGTGGAGACACCCGCCATCGGATCCAGGCCCCTCAACCTGTTAGTGGCAAATCAGGCAGGGGTAGTAGCCCCTGGGATAGCGCCATCTAGGGGTTACACTTCATAGTGCAGGAAGGGGGTCGTCTTCCACTGTGTTCAACAAAGCTGAGGGAGGAGAACAGGCAGAAGTTGGAAATGGGATAAATTATGGGTGACATGGTGCTCAAAAGGCTGAGGGGGCTGAAAGTAAACAAGGCACCGAGGGACAGATGGGCTCCCCACAGGGCACTGGCAGAGGTATCAGCAGATCTTTTTAACTGCTCTTTGGTGACGGTGATCCTGGAGGACTGGAGAGTGGCAGCTACAGTCACTCTTTATAAGGGAACAAGGGGGTACCTGTGAAACTATAGATTAGCTGGCCTGGCCTTCGTCATGGTGAAGCTGCTTGTGCCTATCAGCAAGGAACAGATAGTGGAATTGCTGGAAGCATGCCTATTAGAGTATAAAATCTAGCACAGCTTTGTTAAGGGAAGCTGTGCTACACAACGCCATTGACTACTTAAAAAAAAGTGAATTCTGGTCATTAAGTTCACTGTGTCTGCATGCTGCGAACTTCTTGGGAGTACTTGCACTGTAAAACTTGAAAGGAAAGAGACACCAAACAGCTGATCTCTGTTCAGTGATTAAACAAATATGTGTGAATGCAGCTGATTCCGCACATGCACAATAATTAACAGCTTCGCGTATCGCGAGGAAAGGAACATCGTGGGGACCCACTACATAGCCAAGTTGCCGCGTTAAGTAAACAAACAGTGTGTGGACGCACTCCATAGAGTTTAATAGGAGCAATTTTTAAAAGTTTCTTTTTATACTTTGCAGTGACCATTATGTCAAAGAAAGTCAGTCGCTTAACTAACAAGGACATTTTTAGTTAAGTGACTGCCTTTTTTGACAAAACCATTACTGGAAAGTATAAAAAAAAGTTTTAAAAAATTGCCCCCATTGCACTCTGTGGAGCATGTCCCCACGCTGTTCATTTACGAACACGCTGAACTTTTGGCATTGGCAAATGCTTGTTTTATTATATGTTCTACAGTGGCACAATGTTATGTGATTATAAAAAGTAACTGCTATTCCATAGTTATACTAACATACTAAAAATGTCAGCAGAGTAGGCTTCATAGTCTATCGAGTCTGCTCGAGAGTTAGTACCCATGACGGGCACAGTAACTGCCCTCCTTGTCCCTCCAGTGTACCCCCGACAGAGCTTCCCCTCCCCAGAGTTGGCATTACTCAGCTTCACCCTTCCCCTATACCTGTCCCAGCCTCTCTTGAACCCCTCCACAGAAACTGCCTCCACCAGCTCCTCATGCAGTGTATTCCATGGTTCCACCACCCTCTCAATGAAGTAAAACCTCCTTCTTTCTCCCCTGAATCTCCCACCCTCCAGCCTCCAACTGTGCCCCCTGGTGGACCCTCCCTCCCTCCTCTGAAAAACCTTATCTAGGCTTACCCTATTTTACCCCTTTTAGATAATTGACGATCTCAATCATATCCCCCATCTCTCCTCTCCTCCAGTCAGTACAGACTGAGCTCCTCAAGTCTTTCCCCATAGGACCTATTGCCCAGACCCCGTATCATTTTAGTTGCCCTCTTCTGAACCCTCTCCAGGAGTGCAATGTCCTTTTTTAAGTGCAGACATCAAAACTGCATGCAGTATTCAAGGTGTGGACTAACCAGGCAGTTATACAGAGAGAGAATCACTTCCCTGCTTCATGAGGTTATCCCCCTAGCAGTGCAACCCAGCATTTTATTTGCCTTGGCCGCAACCCTCCAACATTGCTCAGAGTTATTCATTTTGGCATCCTCTACCACCCCTAGATCCCTCTCCCCACTTGTAGCCTGCAGTGTATCCCCTCCCAGGGTGTACACATGGGCTGGATTTCTAGGCCCCAGGTGAAGTACCCTGCAATTCCCTGTGTTACAATTCAGTCTCCAGGTATGTGACCACCTCTCCAGAGCCTCCAGGTCCTCCTGTAGGGCTATCCTACCCTCTTCCCCATGCACCACTGCCCCCAGCTTCGAGTTATCTGCACTACAGAGAGGCTCATTGCGCGCCTGATACCCTTTCTTATGTCAGAGATGTTAAACAGGAGTGGGCCCAGAATTGACCCCTGCGGGACCCCACTAATGGCCCCCCTAGGGGGTGAGACTTCCCCCCACCACCACTTTCTGAGTTTGTCTAGATAGCCAGTTCTCAATCCACCCAACCATCCGTATCCCCACCCCCATCTCCCAAACAGTCCAGAATGAGGTACTGAATCAAACGCCTTGCTGAAGTCTAGAAGGAGGACATCCACTGGCCTACCCTGGTCTAGCGCCGTCGTAACCCAGTTGTAGAAATTTTTCACAAATGAAGTGTGACGAACTTGCTCAATTCTTCACAGATAAGGTTGCCAGCATCAGGTCGGGTATCTGCCCAACTCTCCCTATGAGGGATTGTAGAAGTCGGTGGGAGGTGGCGAGCGCCCATGCTACCTGGTCTGACTTTAGCCATCCGGAATTCATGGACATTGTGAGGATTGTCCAGACTTTGCAACCAACCAGCTGTAGTTTGGATCCGGGCCCTATGCCACTTTTGGTAGGTTGCGTAGATGTCATCTGCCTGATCATTGCTGAAATTGTCTGGAGCTCCTTGGAGGCGGGTCTTTCCTGATCCCCTCAAGAGGCAGTCATTAGTCCACTCCTTAAAATCCTCCTGGATCTGGACTGTCTAGCTAACTCTGGACATGTCTCTAACCTACCCTTTGTGGGTAAGGTTATTGAGAAGGTAGTTACGTTGCAGCTGGATGACCATCTTACAGTCCACAATGTCTATGATGCCCTCCAGTCTGGGTTTAGGAAAAGACATAGCACCGAGACTGCCCTTGTCAGGGTGCTAAATGATCTCCTAATTGTGACATCGAAAGGCTTGTGCTATCTTAGTACTTCTTGATCTCTCGGCGGCATTTGACACTGTGGACCATGGTGTGCTTTTGGAGTGCCTGCAGCTTCTCTGTGGACTGTCTGCAACAGTCTAAAAATAGTTTTGATCATTCCTTATGGGCAGGTCACAGAGGGTTGTCACTGGAATGTATTCCTCTGATGCTCTCCTCTGTCCTGTGGGGTATCAGAGGGCTCCTTATTGGCACCTGTGTTGTTCACAGTGTACATGCTGCCATTAGGAGATATCATTAGGTGATACAGTTTTGGTTTTCACTGCTATGCAGATGATACCCTACTGTATATGTTTAGGTTTTCACTGCTATGCAGATGGTACCTAACTGTATATGTCCTTTATGCCTGGACAGGATGATGCAGTCTCTGTGCTTAACTGTCTAGCCAAGATCAAGAACTGGATGAGCACCAGCTGGCTGAGGTTAAATCCGGATAAGACTGAGGTGTTGGTTGTGGACCTGGGATGTCCGGAGGTGGGTCTTGGGGCTGGGTACCCTTCCGGCTTGATGGTGTCCAGCTGATGACCTCAGACTGGGTGCGTAACCTGGGCATTATTCTTGACAGTGGTCTAACCCTGAAATTGTAGGTGTCTGCTGTTGTCAAATCCTCTTTTTACCATCTAAGGAATATTGCCCGGGTGAAACACCTGGTTCCTCTGGCTGACCTTTCTACACTGGTCCACACTTTCGTGACCACCCGCCTTGATTACTGCAATGCCCTCACCTAGGGCTTCTGGGGTTGATATCCGTCCGCAGCTAGTGCAGAACACGGCAGCCAGGCTTTTGACTGGTACATCTAGGACTAGACATATTGTGCCTGTGCTGCGCGGACTGCACTGGCTGCCTGTACAGTGGTGGATCACCTTAAAGGTCAGGCTACTGACCTATAAAGCCCTACACAAACAGGGACCTTGGTGTCTGCAAGATCTCCTTACTCCCTACTGTCCCTCCCGCTCACTCCAATCCACCGACGAGGGATTGCTAGAGATTCCCAGGGTTGATTAAAAACATCGGGCGCATATGCTTTCTCTTATGCTGCCCTACCCTGTGGAATTTTTTACTGCTAGTTATGGGAATGCCTGACCATCTCAAGTTTTAAATCGGAGCTCAAAATATATCTGTTTTATCAGGCTTTCCAGAGGGTTCTTAAACATTTGTTTATGGATGTTACTATCTGTTTTATATTGTCCATTTCTGTTTTTGTGCAGCGCCTTGGTATTTGAAAGGCGCTTCAGAAATAGTTATACTTGACTTTAGAACTCCCCAAGGTTGGTCTGACACGATCTGCCCGGGATGAAGCCATGCTGCTGATCATCCAGGAATCCCCGTTCCGCCAGGAACGCCCCAGCCTCTCCTTCTCTCCTTTAGGATGGCTTCCTTTAATTTGCCCACCACTGATGTCAGGCCGACAGGCCTGTAGTTCCACGGCTCCTCCCTTGAGCTTCCCTTGTGGACAGGCACAATGTGTGCCACCCTCAAGTCCTGGAGCACCCTTCCTGTCTGGAAGGAAGTGTTAAAAAGGCCCGCCAGGGGTGCAGCCAGGGCACTGGCCAATTCCCATAGCACCCTGGCATGGATTCCATCCAGACCCAGAGCTTTTTCCTTTTTCAGGGACTTGAGGGCTTCCCACACCCTGCCAACAGGGATTTTGATGTCGGTGACCCCCGTCTCGCCAGCAGATCCAGCCTGTCTCTCCCCATTCTGTGCAGCCCCCTCATCCCCACTAGTAAAACCGAAAAAGTCCTGCACTGAGGACTCGGTGGAAGGAAATTATGCTGTGGTGTTTCTGGCTGTTTAATGAAGACTGTAGTCTAAACAACTGCTTCAGTGTGCTTTTGTATAATATTTCTCATGAAAACAGTAAGTACTTTGTGACTGTCATCAATGGGCCCCATATTAAGAGCCGGCCATTTGCACCACGCTAGCGACTGCTTGCTCCACACAGAGAATAGTGCAGGTAGATAAATAAGGGGATATTCCGACACTGCACATTCCACAAGCCAGGCGGAATATTGCAGCTGCACTCAGTGGTGCAGCGGCATATGCTCAGCACAGCTGGCCAGGTCTGAGTATGGGAAAACCAGTGCAATGCAATGTGCAGTGGTGCAGCGGTATATGCACAGTACAATTGGCCAGGTCTGAATATGGGACAACCAGTGTACTGCAGTGTGCAGTGATGCAGCGGTATAGGCACAGCGCAGTTAGCCAGGTCTGAATATGTGACAACCAGTGCACTGCAGTGTGCAGTGGTATGTGCACAGTGCAAATGGTCAGGTCTGAATATGGGACAACCAGTGCACTGCAATGTGCAGTGGTGCAGCGGTATATGTACAGTGCAAATGGCCAGGTCTGTGCAGTGTTGCACCGCTATCTGCACAGTGCAAACAGCAAAGTCTGAATATGGGACAACCAGTGCAATGCAGTGTGCAGTGGTATATACATGGTGCAGTTGCCAAGGTCTGAATATGGGATAACCAGTGCAATGCAACATGCAGTGGTGCAGCGGTATATGCACAGTGCAAATGGCCAGGTCTGAATATGAGACAACCAGTGCAATGCAATGTGCAGTGCACATGGTAGATTGGACAGCCAGGGGCACTGAGAAAGCGCACGGTACAACAGGTAACAATCAGTGTATTACAGCCAGATGGAAACAACAATCATCTATGTACACAAATAAAAGCAACAGAAGGCCACAGGCCATATCCAACACCTGGATTGGGGGTGCGGTAACACAAAGTGGGATGAAAATGTTCATATGGGGCTACTAGGCCCCAGCAGCCAGCTGCCCCGTGCAGAAAATGGGGTCTGGCCATCCATCCTCTAAGTCCTCCAGCTCTGGTTGAACTGCCACCTCCACCTGCGGAACATCTGCCTCCCATGCCTGTTGATGTTGGTGGACCACCCCAGTCAAGTACATGTAGTCTGGACATCTGCACATCATCTGCAAAGGCTACACCATATGAACAACACTTTCAGAGCCGAACACCACACAGACAGCCATGTCACAACATGAGGTCTATAACAAGCGGAGACACAGTTGTGAACATGGCATGGCACACAGGTAGGTGTATCCAGGGCAAAAAGCACCATGCAGTGGTGTAATAGACACTGCTGTGCAGGACTACAAGGCCACTAAGGATGCCCTGTCACAGATATGCAAAGCAGGCCATGGGGATGCCCAGTGGGGCCCCAACGAGGAAATACCTGGCATTGCGGTCTGACACAGGTCAAATGCCCACACCATCTGTGCATGATGGACAGCACACAGGGCCACATCTGTGTGCAATACAGCATTCTGTACATAACCCATGATCATCTGCTGCAGGACCATTGCCATGGACTAGCATGCATGACAGCCACCAATGACTGGCAGTAACTGGTCCAATGGAGGACATAGAAGAGATTTTGTTTATTTAAAATTGATGACCAAGAAGGGCACACTGAGCCGAGGCTCGTTTCCAGGTGCACCCTGGGTGAAAATGACACAGTGGTATAAAGTAGTTACACTATAAACGTTATGTACAGAAATATGCAAGTATATACAGGGGTAAAATATGGTAGGTCACAATGTTTGTGAAGGTAAGGCACAGTTATTATAAGACAAGCGTGCACAAGCATGGCTAGCAGTCATAGCTGACAGGCTAATGTAATGCACTTCAAGGCCTCTTCTGAGGGGTCAGGAGTAGAGAGGGTTGAGATTTGGAGCAGGAGGACAGCAGGCTAAAGCCAGCAGAGACCTGAAAATGCAGAGAGAGGATAGAAAGGAACACTCAGTGGTGTGCACTCAAAGACAAATGGGATGTTACATTGGTTACGAACAATGGGAGCACTGGGGACGGGAAGAATCTGAGAAGTCTTTTCAGGGACAAGAAATTGAAAGCAAGACGAAGGTCAGCAGGTAAGTTATTCCAGAGGAGAGGGAGATGGTACGTGAAGGCAGACTGACCTGCAGAAGAGTGAGGTGAAGAGAGTAGATTATCAGTTTGGCTGGATTGAGGTGGGATGAAAAGTGGGGGGAAGGAGCCGAACCAATATTCCACAACTAGTGAAGCACAGTGGGTAGTTTTCCTGTGAGATAGTGGGGCAAGGAGAGTGGAGCATAAAGAAGACAATGATAGGTAAGGGGAGTGGAGGCAGTGGCAAAGCGGCAGAAGGAGTTAGTAAGAGTGTCTGATTTGGAGAGGGAGGAACTTGGGGCAGTGCCATACACTATGTCAGCATAATCCAATACTGGCAAGATTGTTAATTCACATCAAGTGGGGAGTGGGAGGCTGGCTTTGTGGTGGTAGAAGACCACAAGTTTGGGTCTGAGTTTAGTACACATGGTGTTGATTGTGAGCTGAGAAATCGAGGTAACTATGCAATCAGACACCCAGATATTTGAAGGCTGAGACCTTCTCAAGAGGGGAGCCGTCCAGGGTGGTGATCACTGGGGGAGCAGGGAGGGAGGCAAGCTTTTGTCTGGAAACAAAGAACTGTCTTTTTGGCATTGAGTTTAAGTTGGTTGGCCTAGAACCAGGACTGAACACTGTTGAAATCATCTTGGAAATTTGGGACAACACTGTTATGGGAAGGATTTGAGGCATAGATGACAAGTGTCATCTGCATACATGTGCATATTAGAGGAGTGACAGATTGAGGGAAGATCATTTATAAACAGAGAGAAGAGGATGGGACCAAGGATGGAGCCTTGGAGGCCCCACGGAAAGGATAGGGAGAGGAATTGAGAGTGCAGCACCACTTTGGACTGTAGTCTATTGTGGAGATAAGAAAAGAACCAGTCTACTGTGGGTTTAGCCAGGCCAAAAGAAGTAAGTCTTTGAAGAACCAGTGTGTGGGAGACTGAATCAAAAGCTTTCACCAAGTCAGTGAAGATGGATGCAGTGATTTGACTTTGGTCCATCACAGTGAGGATGGAGTCGGTGACATGCAGTAGGGAGGTGATGGTGGAGTGTTGTTTTAGAAAACCTAATTGCACTGGTGATAGGGAGTTTTTAGAGGGCAGAAAGTCAAACAGCCTTGCAAGAATGAGGGATTCCTGGACTTTGGCAAGGGAGGGGAGGAGAGATATGGGTCGATAATTGCCAGGGGATGAGGGGTCGCCGATGTTGTGAAGGGGTAGGACCTTAGCCAATATCCAGGCTTTGGAATCCATAGCCGAGGTGAGAGAGGTTTAGTAAATATGTCAAGGGAGCAGCTATAGCAGGAGCGGAGATATGGAGTAGTGTGGGGTGTAGACCATCAGGGCTTGTTTTGGGGGAGTTAAGGGACAAGAGTGCAAAGTAAACTTCAAGATGGGTGAGCAGAGGAAAGAGGAAGCCGGGGGTAGGGAGATTTGGGAGGGCAGGGTGCAGGGCCAGGTGAAGGGGGGAGGTGAGTTTGGAAGGGCACAGGAGGCAAAGAATTTGTTGAAAGCATCAGCTACTGCAGCAGGGTCAGAGATGAGGAAGCCGTTGATTTTGAGGACTGGGCAAGCTTGCTGGGAAGGGAGATCCAAAAGGGAGTGAATCACCTTCCAGAAGGAAGCAGAGAAGTTTTGACTTTGTTCGAGTTGGTATTTAAAATAGGAGGCCTTAGACAGGCGGATAGCCTTGGTGCACCTATTTCTGAGTTGCTTGTAAGATAGGAGGTCATTAGATGCGTGGGAAGCTTTAAAGCATCTCCAAGCTTTTTCCCTGGATCAACACAAGGCTATAAGATCAGGAGTAATCCAGGGGTGGTGGTATTGTTTCACTCTGACTTTTCTGAGAGGAGCATGAAGGTCCCAGATAGAATTAAAGATGTACAGGAATTGGGTTAAGGCAAGGTCAACATCTGGGGCAGTAAAGACTAGTCACCAGTCAGCATTTAGGAGATTGTGCTGTAGAGTGGTAACGTCAAGTGAGTGGAGGGGGTAGGTCCAAATGAATTTGAAAGGGGAGTGCGGAGTGTGGATTTTATGAATACAGTATGTAATACAGTGATCACTGAGGGCATCGGAAAGGATGCCTAATGCAGAGATGTGGTGGGGGTGGAAGAATAGAATCCAGTCAAGGAGGGAGGGAGTGGTTTTGAGACCAAGGGTTTAGGCGGGTAGGTTCCCGGATGAGTTGAGAGAGGTTGAGGGCCTCAATCATTAGGGTGGAAGACTTTGTAGATGATGAGAGCCAGTCATGATTGAAGTAGCTTATAAGTAAAAGTTCACCGGTGGAGGTGAGAGTAGAGATTATAATAGTAATAATAATAACATTTTATTTATTAGGCGCCTTATCAACAACCAAGGTGCCTCACAGTTCATAAACAAAAAGGCATCAACAATATCAGCAAAGTGATAATACACCAAAAAAAAACAAAAAAAACCGATCAATTATATTAGTTACCAAAAGCCTGGTGCCACAAATACGTTTTTAGAGATTGTTTAAAACCCTCCACAGTTGTGCACCCCCGAAGCCGACGGGGTAGAGAATTCCAAAGGGTAGGGGCTGCATATTCAAAAGCTCTCGCCCCAGATGTTTTTAAGCATACCCTTGGAATCTCTAGCAACCCACCCCTCATCGGCCGAGCGGAGAGATCGTCCAGGGCGGTAAGAGACCAGGAGCTCTTTCAGGTAGTCAGGGCCCAGCCCGTGTAGAGTGAGGAGATTACCTTAATGGTGGAGTCAGATGAGGCTCTAGGCAGGGCATTTAGGGCACCTACATAAAGGAGGGCAGAGGAGGGGAGGGAAAAGTGGGAAATAATGAGTTAATGGGAGGAGGGGCAAGATTCCTTAAAGACAATGGAGCTGGAGATGGACTGTCTGATGTATAAAGCTACTCCCCCTCCGTGCTTGCCTCTATTCTGCCGGAATAAGTCGAGGACAGAAATGGCAAGAGAAGATTTAGGGATTTTAGCAGATAACCATGTTTCTCAGATGCAGAGTATATCAGGGTGGTATTGAGTGACCCATACTTTGAGGGCATGAATTTTGGGGAGGAGGCTGCTTACATTGAGATGAAAAATGCGGAGACCCTTGGGTAGAGAAGACAAGGCCTGGGATGGGGACAACCTGGGAGATGAAAGTCAGTGTGGAAGTGGATTGGGGCATGGGGAGACCAGGGTTGGGTTAGATGTCACCAGAAAGGAGCAGGAGGAGGAGGGAGAGATGAAGGAGTGAGGTTTATTTTGAGCATCTGAAGCTACGTGCAGAGGGTGGGGCAGAGACGTTTAGGCAGCAGAACAGGGCCTCAAGATTTAGGAAGTGGGAGGGGAACAGGGGGAGGTGGATGAGAGGGGAAGAGGGGTAAGACACTGGGTGGAAGAGGGGAAAAGGGAGGGGAGGGGATGGGAGAGTGTGTAGGCAGGCCGTGGGGAGGTGGGAGAGTGCAGGGGGCTAATGGAGGGGGATGGCCATGCAGGGACAGCCCTTACACATAGCACAACACACAGGAACGCACCGAAAGTGCAGTGGGAGATGTTAGTCCACAGGGGCCCATGCGTTGGATGGGTGTCCAGCTGTGCTGGGTGTGACATTCCCAGTAGCTCACATGGGCAGCGGGGTGAGGGCAGCGCTGTCCAGAACTATGGCACTGCCATGTGTGGGCCCCAGACACAGCACATGGATACCCACAGTGGCAAAGGGACACCTGGCAGTAGCTGTAGAAGCATGTGCCACCCTGCCACTAGATACACAGGTGGCCATGCAGGGACAACCCTTACATGTAGCACAACACACAGGAATGCACCAAAAGTGCAGTGCCAGGGAACACACACCATGGTCCACCATGTGGCCATGCAGATGCACTCTGGTGCCCATCTACGTGCCTATGCACAGCCACTAGGGGCCACTTTGAACATGCCTACACACAATTCCAGGTACAGCAGTGCCCCGTGATGGTACACACAGTGGTGCACCAGGGGCATGGGTCTATGATCAACCTGAGCAGCTGGACCACCACCTGGGGATGTGACACAGGGAAAAACACAGCAAAACATTGAGCTCCTACCCTGGGGACACATGTCAGCTATGTGTGGCCACCATAGGGCATGATGCACAATGGTACACGCACCAGGTGGCACGTGTACAATGGAACACACACACAGCACAATGCCATGCCACCACACACAGCAACTCCCTAGTAGTGTGCTGCCACTATGGAGGCTTTTGTGTGTCCCACAGTCCCCACACCAGACAAAGCATGTGCAGGCACCACCCATGGGTGCCCTGTACACGTATGACCCCCATAAAACAGAAGGTATCCTGCGAGTTGGGCAACTGTGATTGGGCACCTACTGAAACAGCGACTCAATCGAGATGCCTCACATTGTGGCAAGTAGGGAGAGAGGGCGACTGGATGGGGGGTGCACACAACTATAGTGACATCCTGTCGCTGCATGTATATGCACATGGGAGGAGCGAGCAGTCACAGCGAGAGGCAGAAGGGGCTGGAAGGCTTGTGAGGGGTGGTGCCGCGGTGAGCTTCTGAGATACTCCTGTGGCGTGGTAGGTGGGTACAGGTCTGCACAGCACAGGGTGCCAGTTTCGGGGCTGGGCACAGGCACCTTTTGCTTTTTGTTGCACCTATCCCCCCCACATTTACATTTAAAACGTAAGTCCCTGGCACCTTTTTGCTGTGCGCTGGGAACTACATCACCAAAGTATTTTTTCGGCGATGTGCATTCGCCCTAATAGCGATTGCTATTCTACGATCGCTGTTATCACGTAGATCCAAACAGAATATGAAACACAGTTGCATTGTGTCATGTCACTTTGGTTCACAAGAGGGGTGGCAGCCAAACCGAGAGAGACAAGACTAGCATTCAGAAGATTCAAGGAGTCTGGATGTGAAACAGACAAAGAAACGTATAAGGAGAAACTAGGGAGGCAAGCAAAGTAATAAGGGTGGCTAAGGCTGAAATAGAAGTTAGGATAGCATGGGGGGTAAAAAGGGGCAACGAAAGCTTTTTTAGATCTATCAGAGACAGGAGAAGAAATGGGAGGGGTTGTAAGACTCACAAATGAGGGAGGTGGGCTAGTAGAGGGGGACAGTGAAAAGGCAAAGGTCCTGAATAAGTACTTCTGCTCAGTTTTCACACGGGAAGAAGGAAATGGATCTCTACTAATAAAAAAAGACATACTAATATCTGGGGTGGATACGAACCCCTTCACGGATGAACACGTACTGAAAGGACTAAAGAAACTAAAGGTGGATAAGGCCATGGCTCAGACGAGACCCACCCAGGCATTTTGAAGGAACTGTGACATTAACTGCTGACACCTCTGGCTGAGCTGTTCAAGTCCCCTAAGAGTGGGGTGGTCCCAGAAGATTCGATGAGGGCAACAGCTGTCCCTCTCCATAAGTCAGGAAACAAAAAGGAGGCAGGGAACTACCAGCCGGTCAGCCTCACCTCTGTGGTGGGCAAACTGATGGAGTTGCTACTTAAAGAAAGGATACTACAGTTTCTGGAATAAAGCTGGCAGCAGGACCCAAAACAGCATGGCTTCATGACCGACATATCTTGCCAAACAAACCTAGTCAACTTCTTCCACTGGGTCACCAAGTTAGTGGACGAGGGGGAACAGTGGACATAGTCTACCTAGACTTCAGTAAAGTGTTCAACACTGTCCTGCACAGAAGGCTGATAAACAAGTTAGACCACATGGGAGTAGGGCAGGGGTGATCAACTTATTCATTTATTTATTTATTTAGATTTTGGTAACCGGGTAGGACCACTGAGACAATTACAGTCCCTTTTTCAGGGGAGACCCGGGAAAGACATGAAAACAGAATACAGTACAATTACAGCAATTCAGAAGGTGACATTATTACAGGAGCAGCATTAGACATACTGTATATACATTAAAGAGCTAGTGTGCTGCCTGGGAACTGCCTGCAATTAAGTGTAACTTTCAGATGTAGTATGTTATCACTTCTTATATCTCAAGTGTTTTTTCTTTTCTGTTTGCTAATTAGAACATTTTCCACCTGGCAGTACTGGGGTGATGTGTGGAGCAGCACTCTGGAGGGAAAACAAAGTCAGTTTTGTTCCTCCCACTACATCAACACTGAGACCACACTGACTATGACATCATTAGTAACCAATGAGAGCTATTTCTCACTGCCAGATTTCACTTTCACATGAAGCAGCAGAGACTGGCTCTCCCTGGTTACTAGTAATGTCACAATTTCCTGCATTTTGATTGGTAGCTTGTGAAAGTCACTGCTTAGGCTGCAAGGATTGTGGTGCACAAGGTGTTTTGTCTCATTTCTGACAATGCAGTTGGAGGAACAGAACTGACTTTTTTTTCCTCCAGAGTGCTACTCCACATATTACCCAAGTTTTACCAGGTGGAAAATCTTTTTATTAGCAAACAGAAAAGGAAAAATACTTCCAATATTGGAAGTGACAGCTGACTGCATCTGAAAATGACTATTAATTGCAAGCAGCACACTAGCTCTTTAACAGAACCAAGGGAACAAAAAGAGTAAAACTTTGGTCAATCAGTTTGTAGATGTACAGTATGATACATTACTATGTACAAGTAGTGGCACCAGAGGTAAACATTGAATGCTAACAGGTAAAAGATAGGTAAGGGGGAGTCAAAATATCAGATATATAAGCTAAGAGAGAGGGAGATAAGAGGGACTATAGGTTTGAAAAACAAGGGAGAAAGAAAAAAATGGCATAAGGTGAGTTTGAGGTGCCAAGAGGTGTTCAACCAGCAACTCAGGAGTGAACGGTCATCAACAGAACTGGATAAGAAACTACCTGTGCCGAAGGTTGCAGAGAGTACAGGTAAATGGCGCATTGTCAGAAGAGAGGGAGGTGACTAGTGGAGTTTCTCAGGGGTCAGTGTTGGGACCTCTCCTCTTCAGTGTCTTCATTAGCGAAATCACTGATGAATTGGAAGGGAAGGTGCGTCTGTTTGCAGACAACACCAAGATTTGCAATAAAGTGGATACCCCTGAGGGGGTGAAGCAAATGGAAACTGACCTAGAGAGGCTGGAAGAATGGTCAAGAACATGGCAACTAAAATTCAATGCAGAGACGTGCAATGTCATGCACATAGGTAGAGGCAACCTGATGAGGGAGTACTATCTGCGGGGTAGAAACTGGCAGCAACCAATCAAGAAAGGGACCTGGGTTTCATTATATCAGAAGACTTAAAAGTGGCAAGGCAGTGTGAAAAGGTGGCACTGAAGTCTAGTGGCATGTTGGGGTGCATCGGGAGGGGCATAATAAGCAGAAGGAGGAAGGTGGTACTACCACTGTACAGGTTCCTGGTAAGACCCCACCTGGAGAACTGTGTCCAGTTCTGGAGGCCGCACTTCAGAAAGGACATATACAGGTTGGAGACAGTACAGAAGAAGGAAACAAAGATGATACAGGGACTGCACCAAAGGCCATATGAGGAAAGACTGAGAGAACTGAACTTCCTTGAACAAAGGAGAGAGAGGTGTGACATGTTAAGAGACATTCAGTACCTCACAGGAGTAAATAGGGTACAGATGCAGAACCTCCTCCGTGTCAGAGACTGCATGCGAACCAGGGGACATGACATGAGACTGAAGGGTGGGAAATCAGGGGTAATGTGAGGAAGTACTTTTTCACTGAGAGGGTGGTGTAATCCCGGAATGGCTTGCCCCTGGAGGTGGTGGGGGGGTGAAAATGGTTAGGGAATTAAAAAAATGCATGGGATAGATACAAGGGTATCATCGAGAAATGTCATATTTGGGGGGGAGTAGGGCTATGTTCAGACTAGATGTCACTAACAGTCCCCATCTGCCATCACATTCTATGTTTCTATGAGACTGGTAGTGATACCTACATGGTGTTGAGGAGAATGGGACCGCAGCATCAGACTCTGTCCAGTCATGTCCCCACATGGCAGCAGTCCTGTGATGGCCCACACCTCCGGCCCCACAGGCTGGCTGCATCGAGCAACTGTGAAAAAGAAGGAAAAGGAATATCAGTATCTACATGCACGTACATCTCTTGCCACTACCTTGGCCCACCGACACTGTGGTTTGTCAGCACAGTTGTAGCACAGGCCCAGCCCTGGCCCCTAAAGAACATGTAGATATGTGATCTGCATAGTGCACCCAGTCATGGTGTGCCTGGCCTGGACATGGTCGGTGGTGCAGAACAACCCACAGCATACCTGTCACATGGTGTGCCGCAGTGACCAATACAGAGCCCCCTGCTCCTCTAGAGCCCCTACCAACACCATGCCACACACACATCACAACCACCGCCAACCCCATGTGGGGGGGATCCACCCCCACCCCGGCACACAGCACCCAGACCAGTGATGCATGTCACCATGTCCACACACGCCTGTGCAAACAAACATGCAGTGATGAGAACAGGCACAGTAGTCCACCGTGGACACCAAAACAAAGGCCATGCATCACCTCTCCATAGTGTGTTGTACAGCGCATTGCATAACCCTTTGCCACCACCGCCGCTGTGGGCATGAAGGCCACCCAGTTTGAGGCCTCTGCAATGCATTCTACCCACACATGGATCAGGGCGCATGTCCTGTGATTGAGACAGGCCCCCTGCCCATCTATGTCCCCGCAGTGGTGTCCATCACCTGCAGTGTCCAGTGCTGCACCTGCCACAGGCAGGATGGCATATGTGACTGGTGTGATCAGACCTGAACAATTCTGGCCCATCCACTCCTGCCAGACATCCACAACAAAGTACAGTATTGCACACATTACTTCACACTTGGTGGCAGCTGTCTGCTGTGCAAAACCTTCTGGAGCACTACCAGGATTCCAGGCCACCGCCTGGCCAGGTCATCACATTGGTGATGTCACCGGTCATTGGTACGTGCCAGGCCAGTTTTATGTCGGAGGCCGTGCAACACCGCTGCCCACAGTGCTGCCCTGGTCCTGCACCGTGGGTCCTGGGCAGCGCCCAGGTACCTGTCCCCCCTGCCATGACCAATTGCATCCCTGGCAACCTGTTGTCATGCTACCTGCTGCCAGCTATATCCGCCCTGCCTGCCATCGTCATTGCTGCTCTCCCCAGGACTGTGTATGGCTGTTGGGGGTATTGTCACATGTGTGTAGCCTGGGATGTTTGTGAAGTGACCGCAGTCTGTTGCACATGGATAACATAGTGTAGTGCTGCACAATAGCATAGTCGACCATGGGGGTCATATGAGCAACATGCAGTCAGGCACTGGGAGTCGATGGCCCCCATAGCACCTGCATGATTGTGCTATGTGGTCAGTGATGACATCACACTGCATCCTGCGCAGTGCTGTGACATATGCCATATACTGCACCAACATCATGTCCAGCATGCCATTGCAATCAGCAGAGCGCCCAGTAACTCTGAGCACAATGTCATTAGCACAGCATTGAAAATCGAATTATTCAGCTGGCTTATGCAAATTGTCTAATTTCACAGTCTGTGCAGTGTTTTATTTAACTCTAAAAATTGATTAGCGTTTTGCTCATAAAAGTGCTAAAACTTTGTGAAAATGCATAGCTCTTGCCTCACCCATTTTTAACAAATACAGCTCTTCTAGAAAATCTATATCAATAATTTCTGTACAGTTAGTATCGTCCCAAGAAAAAAACTGCTAATCAATTATTTAAAACCCTGCTGTGCCCTAACAGCACATTAGTATGTCATTACTGGATTGTATTCAGGTCACTTGAATGTGCAGGGCTATAAAGGGGCCCACCAGCACCACCAGTCCGCAGAGGTGACTGAGGGGTACTGCATCCTTGAACGTAAAGTGTGCTGAATGTGTGTGTTGCCTGCCTGCGAGTACTATGCCTGGTCATGTTACAGGGACTGTGCCCATCTCTCTTCCTGCACAGAACCATGTCTGCTGCAAGATGCGGATGACCAAAATTCACACATGAGGAACTAAGGGCCCTCACAGAGACCTATGTCATGAGGTAGGACATCCTAACCCACTGAAGGGGCACTGCTCAGGAGGAGGAGGAGCAGGCCAGGAAGGATGTGGCAGAGGCTGTCAGTACCCAGGGCCACATGTGCAGGACCCCACAGGAGTGTCAGAATCATGCTAGTGGCCTGTGAGTACTGGCCAAGGAGAAACTGGCCTGGGCTTAATCAGAAGGGCAGGCCACAGGTGGAGGCCCATCCAGGCTCCAGCAGCTAATACTCCTGGAGGAGCTGATGACCTCCACCCTCCTGGCAGCTATCGAGGGCATATCCAGAGGGAGTTATGAGGCCCGTGTGAGCCTGTGCTAGCAGGGCAAGTAGGCCTGTTGAATGTAACAAACTGTTGGCCAGTATGTGGTATGTGTTTTATGGTCATAATGCCTGCACTGGTGGAGGGCACTGTGTGGACACCATCGAGATGCTACTGTGTGTGTGTGAACGTGCTATGGTGTGTGTTTCTCTGTGGTGCCTGCACTGATCCCCGATCACAATGACATCTCTGTGTGCCAGGTCCCAGGCAGTTCATGTTCCGGCATGTCCACCTGTTTGTGTCTGTTACCATCTCGTGTGCAGATGCCATTGCATTTCTGATTGTTTTCCACAGCACCATCTCTCTTTGGGACAGGTAATTACCACCCAGGACAATCCACCGGTCGACCTGCCTGGGTAATGATAGCCTGCTTCGAGGACATTGCCGGAACCACAAACTTGGGTTTCTACACTCAGGGAGAGATGGATGATGATGATGATGATGATGATGATGAGACCATCTCCCTGATTGGTGGGGACTTGCTATCTAATGCGCAGGTCTTCTCTGTGGAGTATGGTGATGGCAGCAGTCCACCCACCACCAGCATCGCTACTGCCTTCTCCTGTGGGCTGCAGGTCACCCGTCTGGCTGCTGTCTAGCCTATACGCCATTATCCAGGGCCTGTCCCTGTACAGTGATAGGACTACCAAGCCAACTGGCCACTGTGCAGCTACTGGATGACATTACATGGTCTGCATATACACAGCTACAGGACCACAGTTCCCAGCACACACATCAGTCTGTGCAAGATGCCCAGCCACAGCCTGAACACGGGATCAGGCACGCTGTCCATGCATGTCGTCCATCCCCACTGCTTCGCCAGACAGCCACGGAGGCATTACATGCTGTGTCACTTGCAAGTCTGTCACCACAGTCTACCCCCTCCCCAGTTGCAAGCAGCCCCCAGCCCAAAACACATGCCTGAGGACCCATAGCTTACCACCCACATGTGGCTTTTTAGGTCCACTGTGGAAGGCCAAGAGTCTGTTCATGAGGTGCTGTGGGGGATGCATGCTCAGATGTACCTCCTGGAAGAACAGACCATGGCCTACCATGTGGAACTCATGGAGAGCCTCCACAGCACACAGGCGGAACTGGCGGCGGGGTTCACAGGCACTACAGCAGCCTTGCGGGACTTCCTCTTGGTCCAGGCTGTGCATGATGGTTGAACAGATGTGGTTCCATATGCAAAACCTTCCAGGGGAAGTACAACCCATGGAAGTGGTGGGCAGCAACCCCCCTGCACACCCCACACCCCATTCCATGGGTTGGTACATCTCCCCCCCCCCAACCCTGGTCATGGTTTTTGTTTCGCCACACCGACCTCTCCCATAGGCCATGCATGGACCCATTGGACTACGCTGTCCACTGTGGGTGACCCCCCCCCAAGTAGGTTGGCTGTCCTTATTCCAGCTGGCTGCAGCATGCAGCTGCTGCACCACAAGTGTACATGGTGGCTGTGGGCATAGCATCCTAAGGGTCTAGGACCTGTATGGCATGCCCATGATGCCTCTGATCCACTGGAGGGGCACTGGGTGCCCTGTGTTGCCTCTGAGCATGCTGTGCTGACATCATCCACACGTGCCTTACCACTGTCACAGTCCATGTGGCAGTGGCACACTATATGGATGACATTACCACCTCAGGATTTGGTGCCTTACAGCCTGTGATTGACATGGCTGTTGCAAGTGCATCTGTGTCATGCCTGTGGAAATGTTTGCCATGGTACATCTCTGGCTCATGTCCAGATGCCACTGGTTACTGTGTGGGACATGGGCCATGTTGTCTCTTTTGTGGGCCTGGCAACATCTGCCTGGCACACACATAGCAGGGGCATTTGCCGCTGCTTGTCACCCCCACCATATGGCCTGCACTGCAGTACCCAACCTGTGTGCATGCAGGCCACTCTGCTGTGTCCCATGTGTTGGCTGAACTCACCATTATGCTCCAAAATGTTCCTCCGCAATCCATGCCCTGTATTGGCTTCCCCTCTTGGCCATGCGTGGGTCCCTCTTGTTGTGCCACTTCTTCTCCCCCTGGTCCAGTAGCTTCATGTCCTCTGCAGTGTCGTCCTCCAGGTCCTGGACAACTACTCCACAGTCTAGTGCCATGTTGTGTAGGATACAACAGGCAAGGAATATGCCACAAGCATTGTTCAGGCTATACTGTAGGGCACCACCGTATCTGTCTAGGTATCTAAACCGCATTTCCAGCATGCCAAACACACACTCGTTCGATGTTGCAAGTGGCCGTTTGTGTCTCATTGTATCTTTCTTCCACATCAGATATGGTCCAGAGTATGGGTGTTACCATCTATGGATGCAGGGGATATGCACTGTCCCTTGTGTGGAGAAAGATGACAGGTTAGTACCCGCTGTGGCATGTGTACATTGTGCTGCTGGTTGTGCTTGTACTCACCCACTGTGGCATGCAAACATTGTGCTGCTGATTGTGCATGCACTCACTCGCTGTGGTGTGTGATCATTGTTCTGCTGGCTGTACATACACTCACCCACTGTGGCATGTGAATATTGTGCTGCTGGCTGTGCATGCACTCACCCGCTATGGCATGTGAATATTGTGCTGTTGGCTGTGGATGCACTCACCCGCTGTGGCATGTGTACATTGTGCTGCTGGCTGTACATGCAGTCACCTGATGTGGCATGTGTACATTGTGCTGGTAGCTGTGCATGCACTCACCCGCTGCGGCATGTGAACATTGTGCTACTGGCTGTGGATGTACTCACCTGCTGTGGCATGTGAACATTGTGCTGCAGGGTGTACATGCACTCACCCACTGTTGCATGTGAACATTGTGCTGCTGGGTGTACATGCACTCACCCACTGTGGCATGTGCACATTGTTCTGCTGGCTGTGGATGCACTCACCTGCTGTGGCATGTATACATTGTGCTGCTGGTTGTGCATGCACTCACCTGCTGTGGCATGTGAACATTGTGCTGCTGGGTGTACATGCACTCACCCACTGTTGCATGTGAACATTGTGCTGCTGGGTGTACATGCACTCACCCACTGTGGCATGTGCACATTGTTCTGCTGGCTGTGGATGCACTCACCTGATGTGGCATGTGTACATTGTGCTGCTGGGTGTACATGCACTCACCTGCTGCGGCATGTGAACATTGTGCTACTGGCTGTACTTGCACTTACCCACGGTATGCCCACTGAGTATGTGCCCTGACTCAAATTACAGGCACAGGGTGGACTAGTACCAAAGGTAGGCTTTGTGTGCACTTCCAGGGAACCATGCCAGGACATTAGAGATGCAGCCTATGGCATGACACACCACATGGCAATTCACGGAGGGGTAGTCCTTACTATTTTTTTTCAGTTCTCTTTCGCTCCAGTTACCGCCTCATGGAGCCCCATCAGTTGGCTCCACACTTAATCCCTTGTAGCCTGAAACCGTCCTACCTGCAATCTTCAGTCCTCCATCTCACCACCCGTAGGCTACCCCTTGGTCATTACCCCCCCAGGGCAGGGCAGCTATCTCTTGCTACTGCCATTCCACGAAATCCAGTGACCTGCCTTGTGGTGTGGGTGGACAGAGGTGATGAGATTCAGGAGGATGAGGTCCAGCAGATGGAGTGGTGGTGGTGGTGCAGTGTATTCCCTCCATGAGATAGGCTGATTCCACTTGGATGTGAGAGTTCCCCTGGAGGCGCAGATGTGCAGTGCCATCCAGCGCAAGATGGGCATGCTTCCACGCCAGTCCCACAGATTACCGTCGATGCCTCCACCCCTTACTCTAGTGGTCCCTCGTGTTGCTACCTCCAGTCTCCACAGGAAGTCACTGGCAGCAGGGAAGCCACGACCCACCCTCCCCGAAAGAGGAAAGCGATCCTTTGGATGCTCAGATCTCTCTCCCCCGGCAACCTGGGCTCACTTCTGACCCTGGGTCACCAGTATGGTGCGAGGTGTGGCTTCCAGCACCTCGACCCTCACCACCACCAGGTCAGTGTGGTATCCCTTCCTGTTGATGTAGATCTCCTTCTCTCCACCAGGTAGTGCCCAGCTGGCTACATTGGTGCAATCAGTGGCATCTAGGACAGCAAGTTGATGCATGACCCTGTAGAAGTGTGCTAGGTAATTGGATGAACTCCCAGCATGGGCACTAAGAAACTGACTCAGATGGCATGATGTGGCAGGCTGTGTGATATGGTGGTGTCAACCAGGTATTGGAAGGTTCTGGTGGCAAGGAGGCACAGTACTGCTGTCACCTTGAGCTCCACAGACATGGCATGACTGCATTATATGGGTCAACAGGGCACTGGGAAACTGGCTCAGGTGACATGAGGTTGCAAACTGTGCGGTACTGGTGATGTCACCCACCAGTATCTGAAGGTTCTGGTGGCAAGGAGGCACAGAGCTGCTATCACCTTGGTCTCCACAGATATAACATGACTGCATTGTGTGGGTGCCTGGAGCTCCTCATGCAGCAGCTGTCACAGCTATATAAGCATCGCCCTGTTGAGCCTGTACTGGTTAGCAGTCTGTGCATCATTTAGGCCTTCGAATGTGACCTATGACCGGTACTGTTTTTTTGTGGCATATTGCCTGTGAGCCCTTTGATGTGGTCCTCAGGGGACATTGGCCTGCCTCCCCCTCTTTAGATCAGGCATTACAAGTGTCTATATGGAATGCTATGTAGGCCATCCCTGCAGTTCCTCAGCTGTCCTGTGTGTCTGTGCAGGGATAAAGGCTGCCCTTTGTAATTATTTTGCATGGCACATTTCTGTGCTGTGCGACGTATGTACTGCGCTGTCTGTTTGAATATCCCTCTGCACAGCGTATGCAGGTGGCTGCCCCCATTTTTTTCGTCGCATACATTATTTGTGCACTGCTTTTTTTACATTTTTTAATTTAATTTTTGTGACAATGAACATTCTTGAAGAAGTACATTTATATTTGTATGTACAAAAAGTACAATATAGCCACTGTACATCCATATACTTCTCATATACCTCCACCCTCCACCCCCACACCTAATTAAATTAATTCAAAACCCACAGTGATATGGAGTCATTTTAGGATTAATGTCTCCCTTTGTAACTCTTGATGCATCCTGCCATAAATTTTCATAAAGAATAGCCTCTTGCACCTGATACTACCACATTTTTTGGAGTAGAAACTCAACCACCTGTGCATTCTAGTTGCCCAGAATACGCATCTTGGTATACATTGTTGCCAAACAAAAGATTTTTTCCTGACTAGTATCCAACCCCAAATTTTCCGTGTTATTTAACACCATTGTTTGAAAATCATTATGGATGTTTATTCCCAAAGTATATGTCAACTATTTAGCAATGATATCCCAAATCACTTTGATCTTACCACAATGCCAAATACTGTGATATGAATTTGCTTTAGACCCACACTGGTGCCAACATTGATTGGCCCCATTTTCACTTATATGGCCAAGTACTTCTGGGGTATAGTAGGCTCTGTCTGTTATCTTTTTCTGTATTGCAATATTTTTGTAATAAACATAATCTTTATATATCTTGAATCTTAAGCTTTTCCATTGTTGATTGGTATATTCCAACTCTGTTTCTTTTTCCACTTAGCATTAGTCTTATTCCGTGGGTCATGATCAAATACAGAAACCTGAAAGTATAATTTTTGAAGCATTTTTTCCCTCCAGACTGCTTCTCTTTTTAACTGTTCATCAAGTGTGCTATGGAGGTCTTTATATGTGTCACTGTTAATCCGTTGTATCAAATTATAATTTTTTTTTTATTTTAAGTAGTGCACGAAATTATATTTATAGTTAATACAAAGTAACTGTCTAAATGCTTCATAAGAAATAAATTGTCCATCTCTATTTAATAGATTGCCCCATTTACTAATTCCTACTATGTTTTTAAAAAATAGATTAATTTCAGATCTTCTATTGTTTGTAAACCCATTGTCTGTCCAATAGGTAATAATAGCCAGGGAATTAACCCCTTATTACTTAATCTTTTTATTTCATTTTTAATTTTATTTCCTATAGCATGGAAAAGAGGGGGAATCTTTATATTAGTGACACTTTCCCGTAATAAAATATATTTTTCCTTATTCCCCTCAGGTATCTAGAAGGAAACTTCGTCCAAATCTCTTGCCTTTTCTCCAAAGGCACTTTCCCAGAATACTTTTATTTGATAAGCAATTTCATAGTTTACTGTAGTGGTTCTGGGCAATTGTTTCCCCAGCCTTCTTGGGGGAAATCATCTGTTTCCAAGGTATTCGGGGTTTTCGCCCTCTCCACAAGAATTAAAAAAAAAAAAAATCTCCACACTGAATCAAACCAATTTATATTTGGACTTTCTATAACCACTTGAATAATGTATAACAGGTGTGGTGTAGCCATCATAATAGTTTCAATCCTTCCTGTTACTGATAAACAAAGTTTTTCCTAGTTGTCGAATATGCCCCTAATTTTATCTTTGTCCTGATCATAGTTTACTTTCAACACTTCATCTTGATTACTATTAATGTAATACCCAAATATCTAAAAGTATTACTTATTTGACATTTTTCCTCAATATTTGTTAGCAATCTATATTTAGGTATGTTCACTGCCATTATAATAGATTTAAATTGATTTAAGCAATACCCAGACACAAGTGAATATTTTTGTACTCCCCCAAAAAAAGCTGGCATTCCAATATTTATATTCTTTACAATTAGCAAAACATCATTGGCAAACGCATTTTTTTTTATATATTTATCTTGAAAATATAATCCCTCTATATCCCTATTGGCTTTAATATAGTTTAGAAAGGGCTCAAGGGACAAAATACATAAAATGAACAGGGGGCACCCCTGCCTCACTCCATTCTTCATATACATTGATTCAGAGAGGTAGTTGTTAACAGCAAATGTTACTGTTGTTCTGCTATACAACTTCTGAATCATGGAAGTTATAAACTCAGGAATGCCTCATGTCTCCAAACATGACAACATAAATTTCCTATTTAAAGTATTAAAAGCTTTAGAAGCATCGATAGCCACCAAATGAACGGGGTCATTTTGTTCTTTTTAACGGCTTGAATCATAGTCTGGACCATTCTAGTAGCTTAAAATATGGTATGACCTTGGACAAACTCCTATTGTTCCTGATTAAGGATTGCTGGCAGCTTACTTTTAATTCTATTCACTAATATTTTTGCTATAATTTTATAGTCTGTGTTTAAAAGGGCTATCAGACAATAACGTGCAACTTTTTTAAGGTCCTTCCCTTCTTTCAACAGAAGTATGGTTTTAGATTGTTGCATAGAGTTAGGTATATTTGTGGGTCCTTCCTTAAGTTCATTTAATATACAAAATATCCTGAGAGTGAATTGAGCTTTAAAAATCTGATAAAATTCTATTAGTAAACCATCTAAACCTGAACTTTTGCTCTTGAGAAGTGTTTTAATAGTGTCAATTATTTCCTGAACCATAATTTTTTTCACGGCATCTGCACAGCAAAATATGCCGTTTTTCACGGTAAAATGCAAATTAGCCCAAAGCAATAAAAATAACAAGATAAATGTAGTCTGATTATTTTATTAAATAAAATGCTTAGAAATAGCATTAAAAGCATGCCATTAAAGTGCATCAATGAGAATTAGTTTTGTTGCAGCATAGAATACATTCTTAAATTCTCTGGTTTTATACTGCATCTGTTATCTTGCAGCATTGCTCCATATCTTGAAAACGAACGCTCAACACTGGCACTGTGTACCGGTACACTTAGGCAAAGTAATAGCAATTTTGACAGATGCACAAATCTTTCCTTGCAGTCAATCCAATATTTTAAAATGTCTCTATCTTCAGGTATTTCAGTGCCACTGTATCTTGGCAATGTAGTTTTAAGCTCAGCTTTTGCTGCAATATTATCTTCGACACGGGGATACCCTCACATATGGATTGCTCTGTGACAGCAAATGTGGCAAGTCTCGATGGGTTAAAGAACCGAACAGCAGCAAAAAATTATTGGCATACTGATGAAATCTCCCAATACCTGTCATGTAATCTCTTATTTTTATGGAACAAGCAGAAAGTGTTTTCTTAGTGGGTAGATGATCTTTGGTTTCAGACTTTACTTCTAGGAACGTAGCAAAATCTAATAGTTCGTCAAACACAACATGAGCTTTAATGTCATCTGCCTCATATTTTTGAAGTAGTTGTACCAGGGGAGGAGCGTTTTCAGCAATTTCATGTAATTCAAACTTCACTGCATCACATTCACATAAGCCAACAATTTCAACACACGCTGTGCTCTCATCTCTAAAAAATTCAGAATACTCATTGAGATGAACTGCATGATAAAATACTGCTAGAAACCACGTATTCCAGCGAGTTAAGACTGGCATGGGTGGCAAAGCATTTGATTGTCCCTTTGAAGACAGATATTGTTTGAACCGAGCCTTTCTGGCTGGGCATGCAGTAAATGCTTTTTTTCACTGAAACAACAAAATTATTCACTGCAGGAAAGTGTTTACGCAAATGTCACCCAATAAATTTAAAAGATGAGCTGAGCAGGTAACGGACTGCATTTAAAAGGACATGCTTCAGGCTGTGGTCCCAACTTTTGTTCATATACATGGCGTTGTCAGTAACATAAGCTGCAACTTTTGTGTAGGGATTTCATTTTAATAAACAGTTCAGAACTGCTTGCGATACTGTTTTAAAATTAGTAGCCTCCAACATAGTGCATTCA
Organism: Neoceratodus forsteri; assembly: GCA_016271365.2. Lineage (NCBI taxonomy): Eukaryota > Metazoa > Chordata > Ceratodontiformes > Ceratodontidae > Neoceratodus > Neoceratodus forsteri. Next base: position 1,466,859,133 of record CM057459.1, read on the forward strand.
AGGAGGAATGACTCCAGTTTTGCGACTGCAGTTGAGTACACCTTGCTATTGTGAAGAGATGGCACAGCAACAATATTTAAAATGTAACGCTCTTCTACATCTGTTGTCTCGTTTCGATATATGGAAAGTCCCCTTCTCATACTGCTGACATCTCTGCTTTGGGTATACATTTCCCACTTTGGCAGTTTTACTGGCTGACACCGATTTGGGAGAAACATACATCACAGCTCTCTCGTGCTCAAAACTGTAGCCTCCGATTACCTGCTATACCTGACTCAAGCTGATGTTACCTATTTTATTCTGCAGAGCAATTATTAATTAATTACAATGAAAAGGCCACTAACAAGCTTCAATTTAACTACCTTGTTAACTACCTTGTTGCCTTGAGTGCTGTTTTCATAAACGGCAATCAGTGTAATAAAGACTTTGATTAGCACTTACTTTACATGGCATTAAACATGGCATTAAAGACAGGTGATGCTAATCCAGCACTACTAATATGTTTGAATGGGTAGGATAGTAGTGTGAGCTTCGACTGAAGCTTTTTTTGGGCTTTTTAAAACATTTCAATCAAATTCACGGTAAATCGAGTAAATTAGTATATTTCACGGAACAGCTTCAAAATCGCGGAGATCGTGAAATCCGTGCACGCCATGATTTTCTTACAGCCTTAACCATAAGTATTGATTCATTACAAAGTAAGGTAAGTAATTTACTATTTATCAAGTAATTATCAATCTCCTCAACAGTGGCAATAAAAGGTTGTTGGTATATTTTCTTATATTCTTCAATTATTAGTTACCCCATTTTTTTTCCTTAACAACCTGTCTACCTGCACTGTCCTGCAATACTAATATTATATTACTTTCTTTTTGTTTTTTAAGTTGATTTGCTAATAATTTCCCTTTTTTCTCCCCTTGGATGTACCTTTGCTTCTTTAATCTTTGTATATTATTTAGAACTTCTTATTATTTAATTCAGTTTTTTAACCTAGCTTCAGTCCGTTCTGCATAATATCCATTTTAATCATGTAGAACCCTTTTATCTAATTCTTTAATTTCATCTAATACTATCTAATCATCTAATACTCTTTCTTGTGCTTTTTTTTTCCCCATTTTATTTTGGTAAGCCTGGTAAGATATTATTGTACCACGTAATACTGCTTTAAAGGGGTCCCAAAAAGGGGAAATTGTTTTACCTTCTACAAGGTTGTATTCCCTATATTCCCTATATTCTTTTATGCCTCTTGTAATTGTTTCCTGTAATTCTTTTTCCCCTAACAAATCATTACTTAATCTCCATGTTTTGGTTCTAATTCTATTTATATCCTGTATCTTAATATCAGCTACTATTAAGATGTGGTCTGATAAAATTATTGATTTATGAATTACTTGCTTTATATTCTGTATTATTGTTTTAGAGGTTAAAATACAGTCAATTCAGGAGAAACCTTTATTTTTTTGGTCAAAATGGGAATATTCCCTTTTAAGGGGATATATGGCTCTCCATGTATCCAGAAGTTCATGCTAGTTCAAAAAGCTATTTAATAGCTTGGTAAGTAGATTATTAAAACAAGGAGAGTTATAAAGAGTGGAGCGGGGGTAAACCGGAGCAAGGGAGGAGACCGGTATAGACCAGGGGCCCTGATGGGTCTGGGGAAAGGGAATGGCCACCACAGACAGGTGAGGGCCCAGCAATACAGGGTGAAAAGGGGAAGGACATGGAGGCTGAAATCCCTGTAGAGAGAGTAAGGGAAGCCCTCAGGTCCCTTCGGATGGAGAAAGCACCTGGGCCAGATGAGATACATCCCAGGGTGCTGAGGTAACTGGCAGATGTCCTGGCAGTCCCTCTAGCGGAGCTTTTCAACATCTCTCTGGGGACTGGGTGGGTGCCCCAAGACTGGAGGGTAGCCCATGTTGTGCTGATCCACAAAGGGGGATCAAGAGAGGAGGCAGGAAATTACAGGCTCATTAGCCTGAAATCGGTGGTCAGCAAAGTGATGGATGGTATTGTCAAGGAAAGGCTAGGGGGTTTACTGGAACAAACTGGGTACTTGGATGATAGGCAGCATGGCTTTGTCATGAGAAGATCGTGCCAGACAAACCTTGTTGAGTTCTACGACTTGGGGACAAGGGCCCTGGACCAGGGTAGGCCAGTGGATGTCCTCTCTCTGGACTTTAGCAAGGTGTTTGATTCGGTACCCCACAGTGGCCTGCTGGCTAAGCTGAAGGAAATGGGGGTAGGGAGACAGTTGTTAAGATGGATAGGAAATTGGCTCTTTGAACATACTCAGAAGGTGGTAGTTGGAGGGTTAGCCTCATCCCCAAGGTGGGTTACTAGTGGGGTTCCCAAGGGATCAGTGCTGGGGCCACTTCTGTTCAACGCCTATATCTCAGACATCAGGAGGGGGATCAGGATTGAGATGAGTCTCTTTGCAGATGACTCAAAGCTGGGTGCAGTGGTGGATGGGGAGGAGGGGAGAGGAGGGTGGCCTTGCAGGAGGACCTGGAGGCTCTGGAAAGGTGGTCAGAATAATGGAAACTAAAATTCAATGTGGGGAAGTGCAAGCTTCTACACCTGGGAGTCAGAAATCCAGGCCGGGGTATTCCCTTGGAAGAGACATGATTCAAGTCACAGAGGGTGAGAGGGACCTGGGGGTAGTGGTAGATGTCAAAGTGAACAACTCAGAGACCTGTAGGAGGGCAGCGGCAAGGGAAAATAGGATACTGGGATGCATCACCAGGGGGATTGCCTCCAGAAAGGTGGCAGTGATCCTTCCACTGTACAACTGCTTAGTTGGGCCACACCTCAAGTATTGTGTACAGTTTTAGAGACCACATTTAAAGAGAGACATTACACTCTTAGAGAGGGTCCAAAGGAAGGCCACCAAAATGATCTGGGGCCTGGGGGAGAGGACCTATGAAGAAAGGCTCAAGGAGCTCGACATGTACACCCTGGAGGATAGGAGGGACATGGGGACATGATAGAGGTCTTTTAAGTACATGAAATGGATCAGTAAAGGAGGCCCAGTCAGGGTGCTGCAAAGGAAGGAGGGTGGGGCAACAAGAGGTCATGGGTGTAGGCTGGAAGGGAGCATGCTCAGAGGGGAGAGGAGGAGGAGATGTTATTTAACTGAAAGGGTGGTGGAGCCATGGAATGCACTGCCCAGGGAGCTGGTAGAGGTGGAGACTGTGGATGGGTTTAAGAGGGGATGGAACAGGTACAGGGGGAGGGTACATCTGACCAGGTCCAATACAGGTGGAACATCTGGGATTGGGGACAGTATAACCCAAGGGGCAGGGGGACACCAGAATCGGCCCTCAGTGTGGTTGCTGAAAATCAAGCATACTTGAGAGACCGTTAGGCCAGTTCTGCTGGCATTTTAGTATGTTAGTATAACTTTTATTGATTTAAGGGATTAAGCAAAACATTGTAATCACCCATTAAAATGATCTTATCAGATTGCAGAGTTACTATAGCGTTGGTTAACTCAGCTAAAAAGGCTTGATATTCAGAGAACTGGGCATAAACTGGTGTTGCAGTAAAAGTTTGTGTCAATAATTTAATTTCAACCATTATAATCCTCCCCTTGGTATCAGCGTATTTATCCAAAAAAGTAATTCCTGTAATATTTCTAAAACTTATCATGCCCCAGTTTTTTTCCTTGTACCTACTGAGTAAAAGTAATCTGCCATCCACCTCCTTTTTATTTTGATGACCTCTTTTTCATCCAAGTGTGTTTCATGTACAGCAGTGAAGATAGCTTTTGTTTTCTTCAAGTAGTTCAAAATTTTTACCCTTTTTATAGGTGTGTGCATGCAATCAATATTCATGGTGGCACAGATAAAATCCACATAATTCCTCATTTAACCTGGGAAACATGGCTTTTCCATAAGGATGCAAAATATAGTAAATATACCCATTTTTCTACATCTTTATCCCACAACATATTAACATTGCATATTTTAATTCAGCATAAATTCTACCAATCACTAGATTGGTCATACTTAACTTTTATGACATACCCCGATGCCCTTCCTGCCAAGAAAAGAGAAACATTTCAAAGACAATGTTCCTTGAGTTTCTGCAACAAAAAAGGAAAAAGAACACCCGTAACAGAGCCCAACAATTAGGTTTGGTAGGAAAATAGTATGTTACTCAAAAAGTAGATAGCTTCTCTTTCAGGTCTTTCCAGGCTTGTTCTGGGGTGCCATAAATGTGCCTAATGCCTTCCAAGACCACTTTAAGTTTTGCTGGATGAAAAAAAAGTTGATTTTAGCCCTAAAGACCAATACTTTTTTGAATTTCATCAAACTGTTTTCTTTCTCGGAATAAGTCTTGTGGCAGATCATAATACACTGCAATATTCACCCCATTCACTATTATTCTATTTTTTTCTGTATACAGTTTTCATCAAAAACTCCTTGTCTTCTGATTTAAAAAAAAAAATAATAATGATTGGGTGAGGTGGACCTTTCAAATCTGTGTTTGGCCTATAGACCCTATGAATCTGATCAAATTCACAGGACAAATTGGTGGGGTCTGAATCTGTATATGCTGCTATTATTTTCCTTGCTGTACCTGTTAGATTTTCTTGCTTGTCCCACTGTTCTGGTACACCCAGAACTCATACATTTTGAAATCGGGTCCTGGAATCAGAGTCTGTCTTTTTATTTACCAATTCCCTCTGTATGGCTTTTACTTTCTCTATATGTTTTTTTTAGTGGGGACACTTCTTCTTCCTAAGATACAATTCTTTGTTCTGCCTCCCTTAGTTTTTTTTTTTTTTTTAGGGATTGATTTTCTTGTAGTAGGGTATTTATTGTGGTATGTAATGTTTCAACTTTACACTGAGTCTTTTGATTTTCTTCCATTACTATGAGTTCCAAGTTAGATAGTTTTTCCATAATTAATGTCACTCAAGGAGGGGGGTGGTTGAACTTTGGTTTCTTCATTTCTGTCACTAAATTCTGAGTCCGTTGTATCTCCTGTCTATTCTGAAAAATCTTGTTCAAAAGACTCCCTTGGGCTATGCTGAGCTGTTTTTCCACTGTATCTTATTGTGGAGGGGTCATAATTATTATTTTCCAGACTCATATATCTTCCTTACCCCCACCTTTACAAGTCATAACGTCATTGTTGGTATTATTTGCAACCTCCTTGTTAACATTAGGTGTAATAGTACCTTCAGCATTCAGCTTTCTCCATCTCTCTTGGGTAAAGGTGTTCTTTTTTGATTTTCTCCATTTATTACCATAGACAATAAACTTTCCACATTTTTATTTTCATTTGTATTGTACACATTCATATCCTCACATACCTCTTGAAGCCCAGTTCCGTTTGGTGTTTTATTTTGAGTAGGTTTGTCCTGCTGTGTAGAACTGTTCTCTTTAGATGGCAATTCAGTCTGTTAGAAACATAGAACATGACAGCAGATAGGGACCGCTTGGCCCACTTAGTCTGCCCATTTCCCTATCTAATGAATAAGCTGCAGATCCTAGTTAACCAACAGCCTACTTCCTCCTACCCCCCCACTAGAATTGCCTTATGTCTGTCCCATGCATTCTTGAATTTCCCCACTGTTTTTGACTCTATGACCTCCTCAGAAAGGCTGTTCCATGTATCCACAACCCTCTCTGTGAAGAAATACTTCCTCGCATTACCTCTGAGCCATCCCCCTCTATCTTCAACCTGTGCCCCCTTGTTTTTGCATATCTCTTTTTCTGAAAGATGCTACCCTCTTAGACTTTGTTGATTCCCTTGAGGTATTTGAAAGTTTCTATCATGTTCCCCTTCTCCCTCCTTTCCTTAAGGCTATACATCTTTAGTTCCTTTAGTCTTTCCTCATATTTCTTCTGATGCATACCCTGCATCATTTTGGTTGCCCTCCTCTGGACAGCCTCCACCCTGTCTATGTCTTTTGCAGAGATGGGGTCTCCAGAACTGACACAGTACTCAGATGTGGTCTTACCAACTGTCTGTACTAGGGCCAATAACTTCCTGTTTCTACTGGTGATGCCTCTCCCTATGCATCCCAGTATCCCCAGCCCTTCTTACTGCCTTCTCACATTGCTGTGCCCACCTTTAGGTCATCTGATATGACTACCCCCAGGTCCCTTTCCATTTTTGTTGTTGTCAGTATTCACCCCCTCATTGTGTAATTTCTTTCCCTGGTTTTTGTTTCCATGTGCATTACTTTGCACTTCTTTGCACTGAATCTAAGTTGCCATACATTTGACCATTCCTCCAACCTTGCCAAGTCCCTTTTCATCCTTTCCACCCCATCTTGTGAATCTACCCTGTTTGGCTTCTTGTTCTACCACTACTGTAGGCTTGACATTGGCCTTCATCTTCTCACTCGAAAGGACTACCTTGAGTTCCTCCCCATTTGACTCTCTGGCCTATATATCCTCACTTTGGAAATTGACTGTCAAAACTGCAATTCTTTCATCAGGCAAATCATCACTGCTGACTTCTTAGTCAGCGTTGCCTCTCGTTCCAGTCTCCAAAGGTTGTGTCTACTGATGAGACGTTTCTTCCCCCGACTTACCTGTATTACCACTGGCTGCTTTTTTCTTCTCTCCTGTGTGACCATTCTCACACTCCTGAGCCTCAATTGACCCCCAGTGCTCCCTGATGTTGTCTGCAAAGCGCCCTTAAACAGGGTATTATTTTTCTCCTTTTTTTTTTATCAGAGCCCATATTTTTCTTTAGGAAGATTGGGGCAGTTACCTTGGTTTTCAGTGTATTAATTCTACTAGCTAAAGGATACTGAACATCATTATTTCCCTCTGGTCCTTTAGTTTCATTGTCCAGTAAAGAAATCAATTGCATTTAGCTCTTTGAAGTTTCCAGCTCTTTAGCTTTTACCATCTTATTTTCCTCCTGCTTGGCTGTTAGTCTCATCTGCATTTCTAGCAGTTTGATAGATTTGCCAAATGACTTGGGCTTCTGTTCTCTCTTTGGGGGCAATCTGTCCTTATGCCCCCATAGCATTTTTCCATTCAACTTTAACTTTTAATTGACTAGTCATCTCCAGTATGTTGCCAGAATAATTTTAAAAACTTGCATTTACCTTTGTTTTTGGAAAGTCAACAAATGTACACTAAATTCCAGCAAAAGTGCTGGCATGTCTATGCATACCATGGGGGGGGGGAGTTAAAGGAGCTTCCTCACTCATGCAAGCTGGCACCATCTTTGCAAAGATCCACCTTCCAGGATGACCACCATCCAGCTGAGTCATTATTTGTGAACTGCTGCACTACTGCATGTGTGTGGCGCCTTTGTTCCCTCTGAATATTGCACTACCTTACTAATTCTATCTTGCGCCATGCATTTCACCTATGTGCTGTGATCTTTTTTTGAAAATGGGGCCAAGATCTCTACACAGTTGGCTTGTCCAGTGTGGTGTTCTTAATTGAGAGTCAGTGCATGTCAAGCCTTGAAAGGCTCACTCATTCCCAACTGAGCATGGGGATTTATGTTTGGTACGAGCTATGCAATCCATCTACTTCTCTGCCAGAGAACAAATAAAGCTGGTTACAATCTTTGCAATGTTCATTTAAAAATGTACATTTATTTTCTAGTATCACTAACTGTAAGTAGTTTGTTTCTGCTGTTATGTTTTTTTTTTTTCATTTGCCCGTGTCCGTTGAGTGTGGTATAGCATGGAGTTATCAGCTTTCTGATTATGACTGCAGCAGTACTGTACTCATCGCTGTTTTGGCGCATGTAATTTGTTTAATGTAATGCCCACCCCATCCCTCCATGCCTGTCTTTGTTAGTGCCTGCAGACTTGTAATATCAATGCTGTATATGAATGGCACTGTTAAGGGTTCCCCTAATTCCTCATCAATGTCTGTTGGAGAACAGAATAAACATACACTGCCCTGTTCTCTATGTAAGGGAAGGGATCAAAGCAACGGAACTAAAGGGTAAACAGGGAGGAGAGGAGGCACTGTGGGTCACCCTGGAGACTGAAAATGGCTCCACAATCCGCACAGGGGTTGTATACAGACCCCCATCTCCGGGGTAGGAAATGGACAAGGAAATGATAGAAGGCATCCTTGGGATGGCAGAGAAAGGGGAGATATTGCTGATGGGGGACCTGAATATGCCATATGTTGACTGGAGCACCTTTGCTGCAGCCACATCCAAGAGCAGGGCCATTCTCGATGCCCTGCAGGGGGCATGCCTCAGACAGCTAGTTTGAAACCCACTCGGGAGAGAGCAATCTTAGACCTGGTACTCTCAAATGGGGACGGAGAGAGGATCTCTGTTCTGGAAGTGGGTAGCCATCTGGGAACAAGCGACCACCAAACAGTGTGGTTCACGATAAACTTAGCAGTAGAGTCAAGCCACACAAAAGTGAAGGTACTGGACTTCAGGAGGGCTGATTTTGTCAAAATGGGAGAGTGCCTCAGAAAAGCACTAGCAAACAGGCAAGAAGGTAGGGTTGAGCAACAATGGGGAAACATCAAAACCGCCATCACAGAGCTAGCAAGCCTTTGTGTGAAGCAAATAAACAAATCAAAACGAAAGAAAAAAACACTATGGTTCTCAAAAGAAGTGGTGGGGAAGGTAAGGGAGAAAAAGACAGCATTCAGGAAGTATAAGGAAACACAGAAGGAGCAGAACAGAGAACTGTACCAGTAAAGCAGAAGGAAGTGGATAAGACAGTCAGAATAGCAAAGGCCCAAACTGAGGAAAAGATAGCCAACTCACTTAAGAAGGGGGATAAAACCTTTTATAGGTACATTAGGGAGCAAAGAAAGACTGAGGCTGAACAAAGAGGAAGATGGTTGGGCAGTGAGTGACAGTGAAAAAGCAGGGATACTGAATGAATACTTCTGCTCAGTATTCACAATGGAAAAGCAGGGGGAGATACCTAATCCAGTCAATAGAACCACTCTGGATAGGGGGTTGATATTAATCTTTTCACAAAAGAAAGGGTTCTGAAAGAACTCTTAAAACTGAGGGTGGATAAAGCAATGGGGCCTGATGGGATTCACCCCAGAATTCTAAAAGAACTAAGGGAAGAACTAGTAACACCACTGACTACCCTTTTTAATAAATCATGGGAGGATGGTGTGGTACCTGAGGACTGGAGGAGGGCAGATGTGATCCCCCTTCACAAAAGTGGGAGCAAGACAGAGGCAGGAAACTACAGACCTGTCAGTTTGACCTCAGTGGTAAAGAAAATGATGGAATCACTTCTGAAGGAAAGAACTGTTGAGTACCTAGAGGCCAGTGGGGCACAGGACCCAAGGCAGCATGGATTCACAGCGGGAAGGTCATTTCAGACAAATCTAATTGATTTCTTTGACTGGTGACCAAAGCAGTAGACCAGGGAGGGTCTGTGGACATGGCCTATCTAGACTTTAGCAAGACATTTGACACAGTCCCGCCAAAAGATTAATAAACAAATTAGCCAGCCTCTGAGTGGGTCCCAGGGTGGTAGCCTGGGTAAAACACTGGTTGAACAACAGGACACAGTGGGTAATAGTAAATGGAGTCCACTCTGAAGAAAGGAGGGTTACTAGTGGGGTACCGCAGGGTTCAGTACTGGGGCCGGTCCTTTTTAATGTCTTTATAAGTCACATTTTTATTTATTTATTTTATTTAATTCACATATCGGATTTACAAACCTTTGAGTCAAAGACTCATTTACAAAGGCACCTCGTCGCAGGGAGGGGAGACAATATATTTGTGAAGCAAGACAGTGGGGAACAGTACAGGTGAGACACAAACAGCGCACATTACAGGCATTTCAAAGAGCAAGTAATAATAGACAAGTTGCAGAAGAGCTCCCAAAAAATAATTCATTTGGGGTCGCAGTGGGTCACACAAGATACAGTGTGTGGTGTACAGACTGAAAAAAGGCTAATCGAGAAAACTAGTGCATACGTAATACTATAGGGACAGATTGGGTTTGAAAGGCGCTCTCGGATAGCCCTGTGATAGGCATATACAGCTCCAAGTGCTAGTGAGGTGTTGCAGAGGGACTAGAAGGGAAAGTATGTCTCTTTGCTGATGACACAAAGATATGCAACAGGGCTGATACACAAGGTGGGGTGGAAAGGATGAAAAGGGACTTGGCAAGGTTGGAGGAATGGTCAAATGTATGGCAGCTTAGATTCAGTGCAAAGAAATGCAAAGTAATGCACCTGGGAAACAAAAACCCAGGGGAAGAGTACACAGTGGGGGATGAGACACTGACAACAACAAAAATGGAAAGGGACCTGGGGGTAGTCATATCAGATGACCTAAAGGTGGGCCAGCAATGTGAGAAGGCAGTAAGGAGGGCTGGGGGATACTGGGATGCATAGGGAGAGGCATCACCAGTAGAAAACAGGAAGTTGTTGGCCCTCTGTACAGACAGTTGGTAAGACCACATCTGGAGTACTGTGTACAGTTCTGGAGACCCCATCTCTGCAAAGACATAGACAGGGCGGAGGCTGTCCACAGGAGGGCAACCAAAATGATGCAGGGTCTGCACGCCAGAAGACATATGAAGAAAGACTCAAGAAACTAAAGATGTATAGCCTCGAGGAAAGGGGGGCATGATAGAAACTTTCAAATACCTCAAGGGAATCAACAAAGTCCAAGAGGGTAACAACTTTCAGAAAAAGAGATGTGCAAAAACAAGGGGACACAATTTGAAGATAGAGGGGGGACGGCTCAGAGGCAATGTGAGGAAGTATTTCTTCATAGAGAGGGTTGTGGATACATGGAACAGCCTTCCCGGGGAGGTCGTAGAGTCAAAAACGGGGAATTCAAGAATGCATGAGACAGACATAAGGCAATTCTAGTGGGGGGTAGGAGGAAGTAGGCTGTTGGTTAACTAGGATCTGCAGCTTATCCATTAGGTAGGGAAATGGCCAGACTAGGTGGGCCAGGCAGTCCTTATCTGCCATCAAATTCTGTTTCTATGTCCCCATCACCCCGGCTTCCTCCATCCTTTGACCAGCTACAGGGAATCACCCCATTCTTCATCAGTGTCTGTGGGAGAACTGCATAAACCTACATTGCCCTGTCTACATCACTGCCAGCTTCCTCCACCCTCTGGCCAGTTATATGGAATCCTCCTCCCCCAATTCCCCATTAATGTCTGTGAGAACAGCATAAACCTACACTGCACTGTTCACATTACCACCAGCATCCTCCACCCACTGACCAGCCACAGGGACCCACCCCCAATTTCTCATCAATGTCTGTGGGAGAATAGCATAAACCTACACTGCCCTGTCCACATTGCTGCAAGCTTCCTCCACCCTCTGACCAGCCACAGGGCCCCCCAATTCCTCATCAATGTCTATGGAAGAATAGCATAAACTTACCCTGCCCTGTCCACATCGCCAACAGCTTCCTCCACCCTCTGATCAGCCACAGGGAATCCCCCAATTCCCTCATCAGTGTCTGTTGGAGCAGTATAAACCTACCCTGCCCTGTCCACATCACCGCCAGCTTCCTCCACTCTCTGATAAGCCACAGGAATCCCTCCCCCAATTCCTCATCAATGTCTGTTGGAGAGCAGTATAAACCTACCCTGCCCTGTCCACACTCGCCAGCTTCCTCCACTCTCGATAAGCCACAGGAAATCCCTCCAATTCCTCATCAGTGTCTGTTGGAGAGCAGTATAAACCTACCCTGCCCTGTCCACATCACCGCCAGCTTCCTCCACCCTCTGATCAGCCACAGGAATTTCCACTTCCTCATCAATGTCTGTGGAGAGCACCATAAACCTACACTGCCCTGTCCACATTGCTGCCAGGTTCCTCCACCCTCTGATCAGCCACAGGGAATCCCACCCCCCCACTTCCTCATCAATGTCTGTGGGAGAGCACCATAAACCTACACTGCCCTGTCCACATTGCTGCCAGGTTCCTCCACCCTCTGACCACCCACAGGGAATCCCCCCAATTCCTCATCAGTGTCTGTTGGAGAGCAGCATAAACCTACAATACCCTGTCCACATCACCGCCAGCTTCCTCCACCCCTGACCAGCCACAGGGAACCCCCAAATTCCTCATCAGTGTCTGTGGGAGAGCAGTATAAACCTACCCTGCCCTGTCCACATCACCGCCAGCTTCTTCCACCCTCTGACCAACCACAGGGAATCCCTCCCAGTTCCTCATCAGTGTCTGTGGAAGAACAGCATAAACCTACACTGCCCTGTCCACATCACCACCAGCTTCGTCCACCCACTGACCAGCCACAGGGAATCCCTCCCAGTTCCTCATCAATGTCTGTGGGAGAACAGCATAAACCTGCACTGCCCTGTCCACATCATCGCCAGCTTCCTCCACTCTCTGACCACCCACAGGGAATCCCTCCCCCCCAATTCCTCATCAATGTCTGTGGGAGAACAATATAAACCTACCTGTCCTGTCCACATCCCCACCAGCTTTCTCTACACTCTGACCAGCCACAGAGAATCCCTCCAAAATTCCTCATCAAGGTCTGTGGTAGAACAGGATATACATACATTGCACTGTCCACATCACCACAGCTTCTTCCACCCTCTGACCAGCTACAGGGTCCCCCCTCCCCAATTCCTTATCGTCAGTGGGAGAACAGCATAAACCTACACTGCCTTTTCCACTTTGCTGCCAGCTTCACCCACCCTCTGATCAGCCACACAGAGACCACCCCTCTCCCCCAATTCCTCATCGGTGTCTGTGGGGGAACAGCATAAACCTACACTGCCCTCTCCACATCGCTGCCAGCTTCCTTCACCCTCTGACCAGCCACAGGGAATCCTCCCCCCAATTCCTCATCAGTGTCTGTGGGAAAACCGCATAAACCTACTCTGCCCTGTCCACATCACCCCCAGCTTCCTCCATCCTTTGGCCAGCCACAGGGAATCCCCTCATTCCTCATCAGTGTCTGTGGGAGAACAGCATAAACTTATATTGCCCTGTCCACATCACCCCCAGCTTCCTCCACCCTCTGACCAGCTGCTGGGAATCCCTCCCCCCAATTCCTCATCATTGTCTGGAAAACAGCATACGCCTACATTGTCCTGTACACATTGCCAGCAGTTTTCACCACCCTCTGACTCACCACAGGAATCCCCCAAGTTCTTTATCAATGTCTGTGGAGAGCAATATAAACCTGCATTGCCCTGTCCACAATGCTGCAAGCTTCCTCTGCCCTCTGACCAGCCGTTGTGAATTTCCCCAGCCCAACATGGTGTCTGGTACTTTCCCTACATGGCCAACTGCTCTCAGAATGGGAACATTTAGCATACATGATCCAACCGTATGAATGAAAACTTTATGCAGTTGAATCACATTGTCATTCAAACAGTGGCCAGCTGTGGAGGTCAGCGGCGGGCATGTGCTCATCACTGTGTGGATGGGGGGATTCACTGAAGTGGTTAATATATTTCAGGGGGTCACAGTGATGGGTACTGGGCAATAGAAATCAATTAATATGAAGAGAGGAAGGAACTGGGAGCCCTTACCAATGCAAACTGTACTTGCTCGGACAAGGGAATGTATACTAGAGGCAGTCTCAGTGACTAGGTGAGAGAAAAGATTAACACATTTTACTTTTTTAAAACACTGAACCAGTCTTTAATAATTTAAAGAGCTCTTTTCTTGATGGTCCAAAAAGTTTTCGCTTGTAGTCGTTATATGCAGTACTAGACTTGAAAAGGTGTGTGCATTTGTTATTTTTGGCCAAGGTTTACTTTGCCTTCCATAATTTGGATTTGTTTCCGAGCCCTGCAGCACTTGCCTTTGCTGTTCAGCTGCTGGACTGATGTCTCCTGATTACATCCCTATAGGACAGAGGAGTTACTCACACTGTGCAGTACTGTGCAGTTGCAACAGTGTTGCAAGGGAAAACTACCAGTACTCAATGTACATACTGTGTTCCCCCTTCCCCAAGCAATGCCTTATGCCAAAATCTAAATGCCTTGCTAGTATGTTTCTTTTTTGTTAAATTGACTCTGCCCTATAATGATGTCAGCAGTACAACCCTGGGCCCAGAGCAACACCAGGCTTGCTATGGAAGCTCTGGTACACTCTGTAGCTTTTAGCAACTCAGAATGCAAAAACTAACTGCAGCGGACAGTATTGAAATACAATTCCAGAATCAATGCAAGAAGGGGTAATTTATGCATGAGAGTCAATAGGACCATGAAAGGTGCTCTTTAAAACATACCAAAAGCATATTAAAATCACTTGCTGTTTACAGCACAGTGCAATTAAAGCCCAGTACAGTGTAAAACAGAAAAGCCTTCGTCTACAGACGAAACATTCCACTTAATCACAGATTTCCCCCTTTGTGTAATTTCTAGTCTGCACTTCGACAGTGGTGCTTCACCTACTATGAATTATTAAACAAGAGAAATCTGCTAAAATAACAACAAAAAAAAGATAATCATCTCTTTACTTCACATCATTACAAAAAAACCAAATCCTTACAAGCGATTTAAGGCAAACAGTAAAAATGTAAATACATTAATTCAATAATTCAGTCCACTAGCTCTTTAACTTATTGTCACAGGCAGTGGACAAGGGATATGTGGTGGATGTTCTCTGTTCAGACTTCAGCAATGTCTTTGATGTGGTTCTACACAGGTGACATGTGAAGAAGCTGTGGGGTCTGGGATTGGAGGACAGTTTATCTGACTGGATAAGCAATGGGCTGGGGGAAAGAACATAGGGGGTTTGGTAATGGAACTAACTCTGGGTTCGGGAAGATTTTGAGTAGTATGTCCCAGGGTTCTGTACTTGGATTCGTACAGTTCAGTATATGCACCTGCAACATAAGAGAGTGCATACAGATACGGATTAATTTATCTGCTAATGAAACAAAAACGAGAGCTATGCTAAGGCGAACTGAATGCATTGGCTGGGGATTTGTTAGTAGTAGGGCAGAGAATGATTCTATCTTTCTACAGATCCTTGAAAAGAACAAGGCAACAGAAAGTGATAGGTGGAACTGAAAGTATGTTTTATGATACGAGATTAGAATGTCTATCATAGTATATCGTTCGCTTCTGTTGTGTATGTATTTCTGTATACATAATTTTCTTGTTATGATACAGTTCAAAAGTCGTGAAAGCTGTTTTGGTGGTGTTCTCATGTCACAACAATACTGTAACACTCTTCAGCCTTGTCATGCCACCCAATTAGTTAAACCCATGGCTTTCAAAAAAATTTGATAAAAATGGTGGCAGCATTTCAGGAGCAGGTGTCCGTGGCAGTTGACACACTGACATACGTAGTTAGCTTTCCACTACTAAAGCATTTAGCTATATGTCACCCTTCCTTATTAAAAAAAAAAAAAAAAAAAAAAACATGGGTGTTATTCAGTTGAGAGTGATGGAGATTTGGGAGAGGTGGTTTCACAGAGTAGAAGGGTTGGAGCAACTACAGCACCAGTTACTGACTGTAAGAGCTTCAGGATACTATTTCATTGTCTCTGACACACTACAATTCTTCCCCCTTCCATTTTTTAACTATATACTGTAAAAAGTAGTGTATGGTTGACCATACACAACTAAGGCTGTGTTTCTCTCTTCTGGATGTGTCATACAGAACTCTTGAGCTTCTCGCTTGAGGTCAGTGTGACATCATCACATCCCCTCAATAGAAACAAAGCCTTGTTGCATATGGTCACCCATACGCTATTTTATATGTTGCATAGTCTACACAGGAGGAAAATCAGAGGGGATCTCCTTTTGTTCTATGTCTTGCATAAGGATACTCTATAAGGGGTTTAAACATACCATTTCATTCAGGGGCACATCGTACAAGAAGTCACATGACACAATTAAAAAATACTAACTTGAAAACTGATAACAGGAAGATATTTTTCACGCGTAGAACCATACATATATGAAATTTATTACCAGAGGAAGTAATCACCAGCAGTAGTATTCAAATCTTTAAAAACAGACTTGATGCATTCATGGATAGGGGCTTTTTAAATTATTTCTTTAATTCTGAGGCAGAAACAAATGGCTGTTGTTTGCATCTCCTTCTGTATTGTACGCTCCAAGTATAAAAACCAAGTATAGGGATATGTACAGTAAGTCTGGTGAGAACGGGGAACAATAATATGTAAGTATGGAGAGAACAGGGTGTGCAGGAACATGTTAGTCTGCGAAGAAGAGGTGTTGCAAGAATATGTAAATATGGTGAGAACAGTGTGTGCAGGAATATGTAAGTATGGAAAGAACAGTGGGTGTGGGAATGTGCTGGTATGGAGAGAATATGTAATACAGGAATATGTAAACGTGTGAGAGAACAGGGTTACAGGAATATGTAAGTATGGAAAGAACAGTGGGTGTGGGAATATGTAGGTATGGAGAGAATATGTAGTACAGGAATATGTAAATGTGTGAGAGAACAAGGTTACAGAAATATGTAAGTATGGAAAGAACAGTGGGCGTGGGAATATGTGGGTATGTAGAGAATATGGAGTACAGGAATAGGTACATGTGTGAGAGAACAGGGTTACAGGAATATGTACATATGGAAAGAACAGTGCAAGTGGGAATATGTAGGTATGGAAAGAATATGTAGTATAGGAATGTGTACATGTGTAAGAGAACAGGGTTACAGAAATATGGAAGTATGGAAAGAACAGTAGGAGTGGGAATATGTACAGGTGGGTATGGGGAGAATATGTAGTACAGGAATATGTAAATGTGAGCAAACAGGGCTACAGGATAAGCATGGAAACAAAAGGCTAAGTTGGAATATGTAATTAACGATAGATCATGGGGTCCAGGAATGTGAAAGTGTGTAAAGTAATAATCTGGTTTCAGGGGCGGGCAATCTTTATACGTAATTTGTGATGGAGTACAGATGTAGTTATGGACCATCTGTAAGCTTTCAAGTATGAACAACATAGGTTTCACTAAGAATGCCACCAACAGCTTAATCTGGTTCAAGGTCAGTTGGCATTCATCTGTATCCCCCTCTCCAGGACTGTGCCTGAATATAGGCAGAATTTGTCTAGTGCACATATCCGGTCAATAAAAACAAAATAAATAAAATACATAAATAGGTGCAATTTAGACATTCACTAAATTGTCCTTTTTTACCTTTAACTATTTCTTATTATAAATAACATTTATAATAATCTGTTTCTGCTCTTTTTAATACTCAGGATACAACGTCCCAAAGGAGCAGCTGCTGTTGCTGTTTGCGCAGAATGAGGAATACCCGTGTAATGATGTGGAGGGGAATAACGCCGCACAGCAGGAGAATCAGCTTGAAGACACTCCCAGCAGTAAGTGGACAGCTAGATAATGAGTTTATAGGGGATGTGTCTCACTGTTGTTGAGGAAGGGGTTAGGAGGAATAAGAAACAAAGTATAGAGTTGGAGGAGCGGAGAATATGGGATTATGAGGATGTAGTGATGATGTCAGAAAAACATAAATAAGTAAAGCTAATGTAACCCCTAGGTGGCGCTATCCCAAGTGCTACTACCCCTGCCTGCATGACTGGTTGCAGGTTAAGGGGCCTGGGTACTGAAAATGGGTGCCTCCACCCGGAGAACAGGGTTAGTGGTAGCGTAGCTGACTTGGGTATAGCCCTCCAGGACACTGTAACCCCCTCTTTCCCCTCCAGTGGCCTAAGCAATGAATAACAAACACAGTTACAATAACTCCTAATCGGCATACAAATCCCCACTCTGTTTACCCTTACCACCAGGGCTGGTTCCACCTGTTCTGCCCTGGAGACCCCTTGTAAAATTAGGTTAAACACAGCAAACAGTAGTAACACAGTGCTAATTGTACAGAAATGCACTACATGCAGGATAAGTGCAAAAAGATTCAGATCTGATTTATTCAGGGGAAATGAACAAGGAAGGGGCGTACTCAGGTTGATTGGTTTAGATGCTGATTCAATCAGGCAATCATGCATGTACTTTAGAGTCCCCTCACAGTCACATACTCTGGGTACCCAGTTGGAAAAAAGATGGGCTAGCCTGACACGCTGCCCAAGGTAGGCCGGTGTTGCAGCTGGTCAGGTCCCTGTGATGGAAAGAAGGAGCATGCACAGCCACACACAATTTGTAATCCAGAGCCTGGAGGCTCAGTTCATGACAAGAAAACAACAATTGAATCAGATGACAACACTTTTGATTTAGCTGATGTTGCAGGGAGCTACCCTAGTGTTTGCTCACACTACCCAATATGAGACACAGGAGGAATGAAATGGGGACTGTGGGTTGACAAGCTGGTATGCCAGGAGAAGCAGGGCCCACACAAAATCACCAAGGTGTTGTTCCTGTTCAAGATGGTTGAGCAGGGGGCTGATCCCTGGGCGAGTCTCTTGTCGATGGTGATCTCTGCGCCTGGAGTAGCTGGCTTGGTCAAGGTGGCAGGGCCCAGGCCAGATGAACAGTTCAGATTCAGTCCAGTAAACACTGGATTCAGCTTCCAGCAAGCGTGACACAAGCAGGCAGTGGGGAACCAAATCACGACCCACTAACAGCATTCAGCACACTTAAAGTAAAGCAAAACTCAGTACCACAGTTTGGATGACAGTCTGGTCGTAATCACAGTGTTTCTGCGCAAACCATGCTCTCTGGTGATTTCAGATGTCCTGACAGGCCAATCGCATACAGCAAATCTCTGATCTTCTTCGGGCAATGGTACAGTCACAATTCGGTGTTTTTTGTCACAGTTGGTTCGGATACAGTCCGGTTATTTAAGCACTCTCTAAAGATCCCTTTCGAGGGACAGCAGGCAGACAGGCCAGACTCAGTCCTTCCACCAGTTTCTCGAGCAACTATGCAGGAGCAGCTGCTCAAATATCTCAAGCTGTTCACACTCTCATCTCCAGTCTCAGACTGTCTCACTGCTGCAGGCAGCTTGGAGCTTTCCTAGAGATCCAAAAGGTTTGATTTGTTGATTCTTCTGTCTGTCTGTCACAGCAAGGACTCCTCCTCCAGGTCCAGTTAGGTGCCAAAATGAAAAAAACTACAATTCCTACAGAATTTTAATAATAATAATAATCTTTATTTATTAGGCACCTTTCACAACACCCCTGGGGGCAAGTTCCATTTTAGGGCCCCCAAAGGTACTGATTGGTCGAAACTAAGCAGTCTAGAACTAAGATGGTGGTGATTTACAGAAATGGCCATGCTGCAAAGAAGACAGGTTAGATAAACTACAATATCATTACTATCATAATAGATAATCAGCAAATAAGTACAGCTTCTAACAGAGCTCCCTCTGCGCAATTAGCTATGGCAGAATGGATCAGTTATCTGGCAGCCCAGGTAGGACTTGAGCATGGAAAAACTCAGCCTCCACCCAGATTAACTATACACTGCGATATAGGCAGCTCTTAAAGAGACAGAACACAGAGACTATGAAGGTACTCGCAAACAATAGCGTTTAAATGGTTAGAACACCAGTGGGCATTTAGGCACACCCAAGGAAGACTTTTGGGAACTCCCATTTGTAGGGGGGTTACACCCTTCCCTGCCTGGAAATACTTGGCGTCCATGTCAAGTCTACAACCCAAGAATACTGAAAAGGCAATATACTATGCAAATAATTTCTGATGCATCAGTAAATGTAAACTTATCACATTACTATACATTTTCAATACATTTTACTATACCATATCTACATTGACAATACTTATGCATGGCTCATACATGTGATACTGAATCCACTATGATTAACATACTATCAACATTATACATAGATTCAGGTTACAACTTCTTGCATATTGAACAGTGTAGGAGGGGGCCCTTCCCTGTCAGCTAACTTGGGGCTAGATGGGGTAGGGGCACCATATTCTGAGGGGAGAACAATTAACCTAGAGTTGGCGGACAGGCTCAGTTTAGGCAATGAGCTCTTTGAAATGTACACACCCTTATGAATAACATTGAGAGGCAGATCCACAGGCCTCCCACGAGAGTCATAACTAAGGTACTGCACTGGCTTGACAGCTCGTCTAGACTTTTTGAGGGGTACAGACACAGGCCCGGGCAATCAACACTGGCACTGGACACTTCTTCTGTCATTAAGGGGGGGGGCCTCTGCACTGGTTGAAATGTCCATGATGGGAACATTGTTCGCTCCTTGCTCTGTAGATTCTGTGTTCACAATACTTTGCTCATCATTATCTTCAGGAGTGGGCCCAGGTTGCTCATCTGGAGGGAACTCTTGAATCATTGAATTTTGTGGCACAAGAGGGGTGCTGTCAACACTGTTGTATTGTTCTGCAGGTTCTGGTATGTCACCAGGGAGTTTTATTACATCAGATTCTTCCTCGGGTGACTCAAACAGTTTCACAAGACACAAGGAATCTGCTACATTAGATGTAATACTCTGCACCTCACTTTCGAGGGGCATTGGTACCAAGGAAGAAGCAGGGGGCTTACACAGTCCTGAAGGCTCAGCTTCTTCCCCACAATTATGCATAGGGTTTCCTTGGAACAATTGACTCAGTTCATAAGAAGGATAATAAGCATCGTCACACTCACTTTCATCAGAGTTAGACTGACAGTCACTATCATTCTGGGCCTGCCGGGGGAAAGGCCTTGGGTCTGGAACAACTGAGGCAGGTTGACTCTGTCCCTTCTTAGCAGCAGTAGCACGAGACACTGACCCAAGAGAGGCATCACTTGTCGGTTCAGCATCAATGATCACTTGGCCGATGGGCAGTAGGTCGTTCCTAAGCATGGTCTTGACAGCTTTAGAGTCATTTTCAGGACGCACTTTGTACACTGGTAGGCCATCCAATTTGCCAACTACTATTTGAGGAAGATGGTGCCACCTGTCAACAATTTTATGCTTTTCATGCAGTCCCAAATTGTGCAACAATACACGATCTCCAGGCAGTAGCTCTTGAGCCTTCACTTTCTTGTCGTGCCTCTCTTTGTTGGCAAGGTTTCTCTTGGTGGCCATTGTTTGAGCCAGTTGATACGCATGGTTCAATTGAGCTTTCTGTTTCTGTACATACTGTAAATAGTTCTCAGCTCGGACCCTATCTGGGGAGACCCCAAAGCAAACATCTACAGGCAACCAGGCTTCCCTCCAGAACATGAGACAATAGTGAGAGAATCCAGTAGCGTCACGTTTGGTGCAGTTGTAAGTGTGTACCAAGGTGCTAATCTGCTGACTCTACTTAGACTTATCTTTAGGGTGGAGAGTTCCTACATGTCCAGAAGTGTTCTGTTAAAGCTTTCTGGCTGAGGGTCCCCTTGAGGGTGATAGGGTGTGGTTCTAGACTTCCACATCCCCCATAGGGGGAGCATTTCTTTGATTCATCTACTTTCAGAGTCTCTTCCTTTGTTGGAATGGATGCATTGGGGTGCACCATAGTGACAAAGAACTTTTCTACTAGCACCTAGTCCACTGTAGAGGCCTTTTGATCCTTGGTCGGAAAAGCTTGTGCATATTGTGTAAAGTGATCAGTTACCACCAGTACATTGTCAATGCTCTTTTGATTGGGCTCCAGACACAGCAAGTCTATGCAAACCAGCTCCTTGGGGCACCGATAATGATGTTGACAAGTGGGGCAGCTTTCTGTGGCAAAGCTTTCCGTTGAAGGCAGCGACTGCAAGTTTTGACATGTTGCTCGACATCTGCCCCCATTTCCGGCCAATAGAATCTAGACCACACTAAGTCAAGGGTCCAGTCGACGCCGAGGTGTCTCATGTGGTTGTGTAGGGACCTCAGCACCAGCTTGAAGGCTGTGGATAGTACCAATTGCTGTTTGTCTAACTGACCCTGCCAATCCCCTGTCTCTTGATAGAGTAACTGGTCTCGTAGCTTCAGTCAGGGGCCTTCTTTAAACAGTAATGCAGTTCATAAATCAGTGGAACATAACTTGGACACATATTTCCCGACCCGGAGAACATCAACTGCAGGCTGAATCATGGGGTCTTGGGATTGAGCCCACTGAATGCTGTCGTTATCAAACTAGGGCAAAGCACTAATATTTAATGCAGAGAAATGGCAGTAGGCTGTGGGTATGCAGGTATCAGGGGGCCCCAAACAGTCCACCAGGCAGTCCACTGTGTCAGCAGATGGTTGCTCATCTTTGTCAAATCTTTGGCACAATGCTTTAACAGAATGTTCAGAAAACCTCACCCAATTGTCTTTTGAACTTGGCCGACGGTAAAGGGCGTCAACATCAATATGGCTCAGTCCCGTCCGGTATTCAACTGCACAATCATAAGTCGACAGGGCAGAAAGTCACCGGTGTCCAATGGCATCCAACTTGGCTGAAGTCTGTACACACATTAGGGACTCGAGCATGGAAACACTCAGCCCCCACCCAGATTAACTATACAGTGTGATATAGGCAGCTCTTAAAGAGACAGAACACAGAGGTTATAAAGGCACTCACAAGCAATAGCGTTTAAACAGGACACAGGACACCAGCCTGACAGTGGGCATTTAGGCACACCCAAGGAAGACTTTTGGGAACCCCCATTTGTAGGTGGGTTACACTAAGATATTTTTAAAAGGAGGTTGTGCCACACAAACTTCATTGACTAGTTCAACTCAGTGTCACAGGCAGTAAACAAATGCCAGGCTGTGGATGTCCTTTGCTTGCATCTTCAATGTGGATCTTCAACTTGGTGCTGCACAGGAGACTTGTGAAGAAGCTGAAGGACATTCAGTCAAGGAGAGTTTATCCAAATGGATAAGTAATGGGAGGAGGGAGAGAACACAAAGGGTGGTAATAAATAGAACTCATTCTGTGTTTAGGAAGGTGATGAGTGGTATGCCACAGGGTTCAATACTTGGAATTTTCAGTGTGTTCACCTGCCACATTGGAGAGGACATACAGATAATAATCAACATATTCGCAAAGGAAACAGAAATAAGTAGCATGGAGGACATGGAAGTGGGGAATAGTGCCATGAAAAGGGACCTGCAGAGGATGGAAAATATGCCCAAATTCAGTGCAAAATGCAAGGTTATGCATATTGGCAAAAAGAACCTTAAAACAGAGAATTGCATAGGAGGTGTCAAGTTGTCCAAACAATGGTGGAAAAGGACCTTCGAGTAACCATTAACAAATATCTTCAAAACATCCGCCAAGTGCAACAAGAGCTATGCTAAGGTCAGCAGAATGCATTGGTAGGCCATTCCCCAGTAGGAGGGTGCAGCATGATCCTACGTATTTATAGGCCTCACCTGGTGTACTCTGTGCAGGTTTGGAACCTCACCTTAAGAGAGACACAGATCATATGGAAACCATGCTAAAGAGGGCTACCAGAATAGTTCATGCTGTGCAGGGCAGGCCATATGAGGAAAGGCTATGGATGCTGAAGTACTCACATGAGACTAGAAGGGAAGGGACTAGATGAATACAGAGACTTCCTGAAAACGGTAGAGGAGCGCCATCAAAATGATACATAGTGTGCACAGAAGGCCTTATGAGGAAACGCTGAGGTGGCTAAAGTAGTTACTTGAGGTGAGAAGGGAAAAGGCTGAAATGATACAGAGATTGTCTTGTACAGAGGAAGGCCACTGAAATGTTACATTGTTCATAGGAAAGGCTGAGGTGGCTGAAGTACTTACTTAAGGCCAGAAGGGAAAGGGCAGAAATGACACAGAGATCATCTGGAACCAGTGCAGAGGAAGGTCACCAAAAATGATACATGGTGTGTAGGGAATGCCTTCTGAGGAAGCATCAAGGAGGCTGAAATATTCACTTAAGTCTATAGGGGTATGGGAAGAAATTATAGAAACATTTAAGTAGAGATGTGCAGAAGTTTTAATTCACTGGCGAAGTTACTGCAAAGTGGCCAAAATTCACATCCGCAGAGTTCTGCTATGTTTTCCCTACCCTCAGTAACTTGGACTTTACCCCAAATCACAAAGTTTTCCATGCAAACAGCAGAATTCCACCAGCAAAGTGGAGTTTCTCCCACAGATGGTGTAATTTCACCCTTGAACAATGAAATTCCATACTTCACGATGGAATTCCCCATTTGCAGTGAAATTCCACACTACGCAGATCGATCTGCACTTCACAAATTGCACTAAATTCACAGACTGTATTTAGCCAACTTTGCCCATCTCTATCTACATTTAACTACCATAAGGAGATCAACAGGGAAGACAACACAAATGTATATAACAGGGTTGATACGCTGGGGAGGTAGAAAAATGAGGGAGGATCTGAGCAGGCTGGAAGAGTGGTCAGGAAGGAACTGAAATTTAATACAAAGAAGTACAAGATCGTGGACATGGGGTGTAAAAATACGAAGGTAAGCTACAGGCTTGGAAGGGAGGAAATTGAAACAACAAAGCAGGAAAGAGATCTGGGAATCATCATTCTAGATAACCTAAAGGTAGCAAATTTGCAACAAGGTGGTGGGGAAGGCAGATGGAATGCTGGCATGCACAGGGAGGGGGATCAGGAGTAGGAGGAGAGAGGTGATCATGCCACTGCACAGGTCTATGGTTAGGCCACACCTGGAGTATGGGGCACAGTTTTGGAGACCATACATACAGAGGGACAAAGATAAAGTGGAGCGGGTCCAGAAGATGGCTGAAAAATGGTGCAGGGCTTATGCAAGAGATCATATGACGAACAGCTGGAGGAGCTTGGCCTGTACACAGTGGAAATGGGGGACATGATAGAATATTTGAAGGAATAAATAGAGCGAGGGAAGGGATCATTTTCAAAATAAATGATAACACAGCAATAAGGGGGCACAGCTTAAAACTGGAGGGAGGCAGTTTCAGAGGAAACAGGAGAGGACAGTACATCACCGAGAGGGTGGTGGGTCCCTGGAATAGGCTACCGGAGTGGGTGGTGGGAGCAAAATCGTTGGGGGAATTCAAGAAAGGCATACCAATATGGGACTGAACATGAAAGGCAAGGGTACAAAAGAAAGAAGGGAATAAGGTCATTATGGCAAAGGAGCCAAGGGGAGGAAAACGGGCAGACTAGATGGGCCAAGTGGTCCTTTTCTGCTGACAGAATTCCAAGTTTCTGTTGTCAACAGTTGTTTAAACTCAGTGAAAGGACTTTACAATGGAGCATAGATACATATTGTGCAGGGTTACGTTCCAGAGCAACGTGAGGCAATACTTCTTCATGGAAGAGGCAGTTCACAAGTGGAAGACGTTGCCAAGGGGAGTGGTTGAGGCAGACATGGTGCAGGTATTCAGGGTGGGGGTGAGACAGGTATAAGGGGCTGATAGCAGTGGGATCAAAGGAGGTGGGAGAGGATACATCTACTTAACAGACTGAGCTGCTTATAGAGACTTCAGACTAAGCCCACCCATTGATATGATGGAGTGGAAGTAGATTGGACAAGAGCAGACTGGATGGACTGTTGATCATTTTCTGCCTGTAATCACTTCAGTGTTTATATGTTTCTCATTCTCTAATGAACAGCGGGTGCAGTGATATGCAAGTATGAACAGAACAGGTTATGTAGTAAGTATGGTGAGAACTGAGGGTGCAGGAATGTGTAAGTATGGAGAGAACTGAAGCTGCAAAATGTGAGCATGGAGAGACTAGGGTCTGTAGGAATGTGCACTGTAACTGTGGTGAGAACAGAGTGTGCAAGAGTATGTAAGAATGGGCGGAACAGGGAGGGTGTATAAGAATATGTCACTCTGGAAAGAAGAGGGGTTGCAAGAATATATAAAGATAATGAGAACACCATGTGCAGAAATATGTAAGTATGGGAAGAACAGTGGGCGTGGGAATATGGAGGTATGGAGAGAATATGTAGTACACGAATATGTAAATGTGTGAGAGAACAGGGTTACAGGAATTTGTAAGTATGGAAAGAACAGTGGGTATGGGAACATGTAGGTATGGAGAGAATATGTAGTACAGGAATACGTAAATGTGTGAGAGAACAGGGTTGCAGGAATATGTAAGTATGGAAAGAACAGTGGGCGTGGGAACATGTAGGTATGGAGAGAATATGGTACAGGAATACGAAATGTATGAGAGGAACAGGGTTGGTATGGAATGTAAGCATGGAAAGAACAGTAGCGGGAATATGTAGGTATGGAGAGACTATGTAGTACAGGAATATGTAAATGAGTGAGAGAACAGGGTTACAGGAATACGTAAGTATGGAAAGAACAGCGGGTGTGGGAATATGTAGGTATGGAGAGAATATGTAGTACAGGAATACGTAAATGTGTGAGAGAACAGGGTTGCAGGAATACGTAAGTATGGAAAGAACAGTGGGCGTGGGAATATGTAGGCATGGAGAGAATATGTAGTGCAGGAATATGTAAATGTGTGAGGGAACAGGGTTACAGGAATATGTAAGTATGGAAAGAACAGCGGGTGAGGGAATATGTAGGTGTGGAGAGAATGTGTAGTACAGGAATATGTAAATGTGTGAATGAGCAGGTTTACAGGAATATGTAAGCATGGAGACAAAAGGGTGAGTAGAGATATGTAATCAAGGAGAGGTCACAGGGTCGAGGACTGTGGAAGTATAGAAAGTAATAATCTGACTTTAAAGATAGCCATCTTTATCCATAATCTGTGATAGAATACTGCTGTAGTTATGAACCATCGTATGTAAAGTATGAGCAGTTACAGGCACAATTCAGACATTCCCTGAAGGTAAAAACATAGTTTTTTTTTTTTGTTAGTTGTTTAACCAGTACTAGCACACTAAGTTGAAAGTTTTTTTACAGGTGCGACCTGGGAGCACAGGGAAGTTAAGTGACTTGCTCAGGGTCACACAGGATACAAGTGGAAGCTGTGGGATTCAAACCCAGGTCTGGTCTGCTGGATGTCACCAGATTTGTAGCTCAGAGCCTTAAACCACTGCACTATACTGCCCCTCCCTAGTAATGCAAAACATCGGGGGTGCCCGAGAGGTGAAAGGAGAAGGACAATGTTTTCAGAGCTCTGCTACAAACAGTGCCTAAACTCTCAAAATTGTCCAAAATCACTGAAATGTATAGCACAGTTAAGGTCTAAAGTTAAGGACTTGACAGAGATTAAGTCAGACAACACTGAAAAATATTTTCCCCCTAAATTAGGGAAGACAGCCCCTCCATGAATGAACGTGGATTCACCTGTGGTTGAGGGGGTAATGGCTTCTCCAGCAACAGTGCAATCTGACATGGGTTCAAAGCCAAAGCAATCTGCAAAACCAATACTGCAATCCATACAAACACTTTTCTTGGGATTTCATTAAGAATCCTGTGCATCGTTTGAAAAAATCCATGGCACTTTATTTGAAATATCGAACAGATGCTCCCAAATTGAAGATAGACTTCAGAAGTGTGAAGAGCGAGTGAAGGTGTAAGAGCACAGTGTGGACTTACTTTCGGGGAGAGTTATAACGTTGGAGGGTGCAGTGAATGCATCCTTGTATGAGCAACTGCCGAATATAACCAAGTTCGAAAAGGTTTTGAAAATGCCCTGCTGATGAAGAACTTGCAGCTGATCGGACTTTCAGCTGAAATACCTTCTTCTGACCTAAAGTTGGAAGTGGAGCAGATTATAACTTCAGTCTTTTCACTGGAATCCCAGCTGTGTTTACTAACATACTAACATGCCAGCAGAATAGGCCTGTCGGTCTTTCGCGTCTGCTGATTTGGTCAGCCCCCACCCTGGGAGCTGACCTTGCTGCCCCCCTCGCCCTCTCGGGCTTCTCCATTCCCAGTCCCAGATATTCTCACTGCACTGGACTTTGCTTTCAGAACCCTTCCCCTGTACCTGTTCCACCCCCTCTTGAACCTCTTCACTGCCTCTGCCTCCACCAGCCACCTGGGCAGCACATTCCATGGCTCCACCACCCTCTCAGTGAAGTAGTGAGGTGGGGAAGGGATAAGGGAAGGGCTGACCAGAAGCCCTCTCCTCCAGATGAGGGGAGTAGCCTTCACGCCCATGGGGGGCAGGGGGGTAACAGATTGGGGATGGAGGTTTCAGGAGGAGCAGAGGGAGGATGGAAGTATAAGGAATCTGGGTGGGGTTCGACAAAGAGAATCAGGGATAAGGGTGGGGTTGGTACAAATGCCAGGAGCTTGGAAACAAGTTGCCAGGTTCCAGGCCATGCTGTTCGGGGGGGGGGGTGGATGTGGCGGCGGTCACGAAACGTGGACCAACAAAAACCATGACTGGGACCTAAATGTACGGGGGTACACTATGCTCAGGAAGGATAGAAAGGAGGGCAGAGGGGGTGGAGTGGCTATGTTCATTAGAGATGACATAGAAATTGCTAGGGTAGAAGAAGCAGAGGGAAACGTGGAGGCCTTATGGGTCACTTTACGATCCTCAGCAGGAAATAAGGTCAGGCTGGGTGTAGTATAGGCCCCGGTGTGTGAGGTTCTAGAGGATGGTTTGTTGGACAACATCATTGCCCAGTGTGGGACCAAAAGAGGAAGGAGGGTGTTGATGGGGACCTTAATATGCCAGGTACAAACTGGGAACCATGTCCTTAAGGTGGCCAAGGAGCAGAGGCTGCTGGATGGCTTCCAGGATGTTTTCTTAACACAGCATGTGATGGAGCCCACAAGAGAGGGCATGTCCTGGATGTGGTTCTGCAGATGGGGATCTGGTAGGGACATGGTTGTACAAGACCCCTGACTGGGAGCGACCACAATACTGTCTGGTTTCAAATAAGCATGGGGAGGGGGTGAGATCTAGGACACTGGCAGTGGACTTCAGCGGGCAGACTTCATGGGCATGGAAATATTCTCAAGGATCACTTGATGGGGATTACCTCAATGACAAGTGTGGAAAGGAGATGGGAGGTCATAAAACCGGGACTTCATGAGGCAGTCAGGATCTGCACTAAGTTGAAACGTAAGGGAGCAAGGTCACATAAACCATGCTGTTGGTCCAGTGAGGTACAGGTAGCAGTCAGAGAAAAGAAGGCAGCCTACAAAAAATATAAAACAACAAGAGGGGATAGGGATAAGGAAATGTACCAGCTTGCATCTAGAAAAGTCACCCGTATGGTGAGGGGAGCAAAGTCCAGTAAAGAGCAGCGGCTGGCACAGGGTATACATGGAGGGGAAAAGGGGTTCTTCCGGTACATTGGGGAGCGGAGAAAAACTAAGGGCCATCTCAGCAGATTGGGATCAGAAGGAGGGTGGGTGGAAGAGGCGAGGGACCAGGCAGAGGTATTTAACAAGTACTTTGCCTCTGTGTTCACTAGGGAGGGGGATGGGATATCTACAAAGCAAGGCACGAAGGGGATAGAAACATCAGTAAGTGGGATCAGGGGAGCAACAAAAATGAAGCAAGAGGGAGAGAGAGGTACCCCAGGGGTGTCACATCTGGGTAAAGATAAAAAGGACAGTAAGGTGGAGGGGAAGGATGATGCTATCTCTGCCAAAAAGTGTGGTTAGCCCTCAAGGCCCTAAAGAAGACAAATCTCCTGGGCGGATGGCATTCATCCGAGAGTACTATGGGGAATTGCGGACATACTGGCTGCACCCCTGAGGGAGCTTTTAGCAGGTCACTTGAGACAGGGGAGTACCTAGGGATTGGCGAGAGGCACATGGTACCAATCCATAAAGGGGTCGAGGAAGTACCAGGTAACTATAGACCCATCAGTTTGACCTCGGTGGTGGGAAAATTAATGGAGAGTATACTAAAGGAACGATTGGGGTGTACTTGGAGGAGGTGGGAGGTCTGGATAGTCGGCAACATGGGTTTGTGCCAGGTAGATCATGTCAAACCAACCTTGTGGAGTTCTATGAATGGGTAACATCAGAACTGGACAGGGGTAAGCCTGTGGATGTATTATTCTTGGACTTCAGCAAGGCGTTTGACTCTGTCCCCACAATGGTCTGGTGGAGAAACTGATGGGGTTGGGGTAGGCCTTTGATGGTCGGATGGATTGAAAACTGGCTAGCTGGACGACTCAGAGAGTAGTGGTCTGTGGGAGCTCGAATCCTAGAGAGGTTGGTAGTGGGCACGGAGGGTTCAGTCCTGGGTCCGATCCTGTTTAATGCAGCTACATCGGACATCAGGGAGGGTATAGGGTGAAATGAGTCCTTCGTGATGACTCCAAGATGGGAGCAGTAGTTGAGGGAGAAGAGGGAGGTTGGCCCTGCAAGGGACCTGGACACCCTGGAAAGCTGGGCTCACATGGAAATTAATTTCAATATCACCAAGTGCAAGGTGTTGCATCTTGGTTGTGGAAACCCTAAACACAGGTACACCCTGGGAGGAGGCGTGGAGGCCTCAATAGAGGAAAAAGACCTAGGGGTCATGGTGGATGCATGTATGAATAACTCTGAGCAGTGCAGGAGAGCGGCTAGGCAAGGCAAACAGGATGTTGGGATGCATCGTGGGATCACCTCTAGGAGCAAGGAAGTGATTCTGCGCTGTACAATGGACTGGTTAGACCACACCTTGAGTACTGTGTACAGTACTGAGACCACACTTAAAGAGGGACATACAGCCCTAGAGAGGGTACAGAGGAGGGCAACAAAGATGATACGAGGCTAGGGGATTTGACGTATGAGGACAGACTTAAGGAGCTCTGCCTGTTTTCACTGGAGGAGAGGAGAGACGTGGGGGACATGATTGAGGTCTTCAAGTACCTCAAGGGAGTACATAGGGTAAACATGGAGGGGATCTTTAGACTAAAGCAGGGAGGCATCACCAGAGGGCATGGTTTGAAGTTGGAAGGTGGAAGGGTAAGGGGGGAAAAGAAAAGGAGATTTTTCACTGAGAGGGTGGTGGACCCTTGGAATGCACTGCCTGGTGAGCTAGTTCAGAGATCCACAGTGGAGGGCTTCAAGAGAGGATGGGACAGACACAGAAAGTGGATGTATCAGATGATGTCCTGTCCCCGGTGGGGTGGGGATGGATGATACGGGTTTCTGGAGCACAAGGGATGGGAGGGTCTCGGCACCCAACTAAGGATCTAAAGTTCGAGCAGACTCGATAGACCGTAAGGCCTAATCTGCTGGCAAATAGTATGTTAGTATGTTAGTAAGTAGCACCTCCTCCTTTCTCCTCTGAATTTCCCCCCTCCAGCTTCCACCCATGCCCTCTAGTTGCCCCCACCTCCTTCCTTCGGAGCACCCTGACTGTGCCTCTCCTATTTACCCCCTTCATGTACTTGAAGACCTCTATCATGCCCCCGGTCCCTTCTGTCTTCCAATGTGTACATATTTTACTCTTTGAGCCTCTCCCATAGGTCCTGGTCCCTCAAGCCCCAGATAATTTTGGTTGCCTCCTCTGGCCCTCTCCAGGAGTTCAATGTCCTCTTTAAGTGTGGCCTCCAAAACTGCACACAGTACTCGAGTGCTGCCTTACGCAAGCGTTATACAGAGGGAGCATCACCTCCCTCCTTCTGGAGGTGATCCCCCTAGCAATGCATCCCAGCATCCTGTTGGCCTTGGCCGCTGCCCTCCTACAAGTCTCCGAGTTGTTCATCTTGACATCCACCACCACCCCCAGGTCCCTCTCAGCCATCGAGACTTGAAGCATTCCCCCCCAGGGTGTACACTTGACCTGGATTTCTGGCTCCCAGGTGCAGTACCTTGCATTTCCCTGCATTGAACCTCAGTTTCCACTTTCTAGACCACCTTTCCAGAGCCACCAGATCCCCCTGTAGGGCCACCCTCCCCTCCTCCCCATCTACCTCCACCCCCAGTTTTGAGTCATCTGCAAAGAGACTCATCTCACTCCTGATACCCTTCCTTATGTCAGAGACGTAGGCGTTGAACAGGAGGGGCCCAAGGACCGATCCCTGAGGGACCCCACTAATGACCCTCCTTGGGCATGAGACTGTCCTACCAACCACGACCCTCTGGGTCCAGTCCGGGAGCCAATTCCCTATCCATCCGGTCATCTGGTTCCCCACCCTCATTTCTCCCAGCTTATTCAACAGGCCCCCATGAGGAACAGAGTCAAACACCTTGTTGAAGTCAAGAAAGAGGACGTCCACCGGTCTACCTCGTCACCCAATCATAGAACTCCGCAAGGTTTGTCTGACATGATTTCCCCCGGGATGAAGCCAGGCTGTCTATCGTCCAGGCACCCTGACTTTTCCAGGTCCCCCCCCCAGCCTCTCCTTGACAATGCCCTCCATCACCTTGCCCACCACCGATGTCAGGTTGACGGGCCTGTAGTTCCCTGCCACCTCCCTTGATTCACCCTTGTGGATATGCACCACATGTGCCACGTTCCAGTCTTGGGGCACCCACTCTGTCCTCATAGAGTTGCTGAAAAGCTCCGCCAGGGGTTTCGCCAGGACATCCGCCAGTTCCTTAAGCACTCTGGGATGTAATTTATCCGGCCCCGGTGCTTTCTCCTTCCTAAGGGACCTGAGGGATTCCCTCACACTCTCTCTCTGCCATGATTTCCACCTCTACTACCTCGTCCCCCTGCTTTGCCTTCCCCCCTCCTGCCAGTGATTCCCTTCCTCTCCCCAGACCCACCGATCTATAAGGGTTCCCCCTCTTCAGTTTCACTGTCTCCTCCCATGATATGCAGCCCCCCATTTTCCTTGGTGAAAACTGAGGCGAAGTACTCATTTAGTACCTCAGCCTGCTCCCCCGGGTCTTGTGCCCATCCCTCCCCTGTTTTAATCCTGCTAATCTGCCCCTTCACCCTTCGTTTTTCCCAAATGTATCTAAAGAACCCTCGTTCCCTCTCCTAATTTTCCTGGCCAGGTTCTGCTCCTTCCTTGCCTTAGCCGCCTCACCACCCTAGTGGCCCTTCTGGCCATCAGGTCATACCCCATCCCTTTCACCCTTGAGCACTTGAAATGCCTATAGGCCGCCTTCTTTCCCTCACCACCTCCTGAACTTCCCTGGTCCACCAGCAGGGTTTTCGGCCCTGCCGCATTTGCATCTCACTCTTGCACAGGTGCTGGTAGCATCCTACACCCCCCCTCTTGATGATTTCCCACCTACTGTCAGCGTCCATGTCTGGCCCAATCCCATCCAAATGCTCCTTAAGGATCCTCCCCATTTCCTTGAAATCCACCCCCCTGAAGTCTGTTACCTCAGTCTTTGTGCAGCCTTCTACCCCTCCTAGGTCCAGGCAGAACCAGACTGTGGCATGGTCACTCCCCGCCAACTGTTCCCTTATCTCCAGGCCCCCAATCTGGTCACTGTCTGCCAGGACCTCATCCAGTATCTGTGCCTCCCTGGTCGGTTCCCCCACCTGCTGGGTTAGGAACGCATCCCGAAAGACATCCAACAACCTCTGTTCCCTGGCCACCGAGGATGTCATAGTCCCCCAGTCCGTTCCTGGCATGTTTAAGTCCCCCAACACCACCACCACCATTCCCCTGCCCAATCTGCAGTGTCTCCAAAAGATCTGCCACCAGATTCTCCTCCAGCTCCTCTGCCAGCGCAGGGAGTCTGTACACAACTCCTATTTTTACTCTCTTGCCCCCCCTTGTTGTCAAAGTGACCCAAATCACCTCCACAGTTCCCTCCGCCTCCTCCACTCCTCCTATGCCAATGCAGTTTTTGACTATTATTGCTAACCCTCCTTCCCTCACTCCCCCTTGTCCTTCCTGAACATGGTGTAACCCTCCAGATTCAGGTCCCAGTCATGCCCAGCAGTGGCCCAGGTCTCAGTGACAGCTGCCACGTCCACCTCTCCCTCAGTTAGCATCGCCTGGAGCTCAGGCATTTTATTGCCCAAGCTCCTGGCATTTAGCAGGACTACCTTCCACCCCTTCCCTATACTCCCATTTCCCCTGCTCGCATTCCCATGGGGATTCTATTTTCCCGTGGTCTGCATTATACAGGTCGGCCTTTTCCTGCATTCCTCCAGCTCCCCAGGGGGGTGGAGACAGAGTCCCTCCTTTGTCGGACCTCCCTCGACAGCCTCTTCTCCCATCCCTCCCCCTTCACAAGTTTAAACCCCACCTTTCACCAACAAACCCCTCTATTTTCAACTTAAGGATTTCCCTCCCCTTCAAATTGAAATGGAGCCCATCCCTAGCATACAGCCCCTTATCCTCCCAGGTCACCCCCCCCCATCAACCCATACCCTCTGGCCCCACACCACTCCCTGAGCCACTGGTTTATCTCCCTAATTTTCTTCTTGTGTTCCCCACTAGCCCTTGGCACCGGCAGGATTTCCGAGAAGGAAATCGCGCATCCTATGTCATGACAAACCTTGGCTAGCTCCCTGAACCTTGCCTGTATCTCTAGCTCACTATTTCCCTTAATGTCATTGGTACCCAAGTAGACCAGTATGTCCAGGGATCCTCCACAATCCTTTGCCAGCTGATATACCTCATGCTTGGCCCTGTGCACTGCTAGTCCAGGGAAACATTTTGTTCTAACCGGGCAGGCTTCCCCCTCCTTATCCCATTTGATACCCCTGATCATGGAATCACCCAACACGAGTACTCAGACTGCCCCTTTTCCTCCATTCCCCCCCTTCCATGTCCCTTGTCCTTTCTACCATTCCCCCCCCCCCAGCCGGCTCCTTGCTCCTCCCTCTATCTGGGTGCCACCTGCCACCCCTCCTTATTTACCCTGGCCATCCCCTTCCTCTGATCTTATGCCTCTCCTCCTCCCGAGTATCCTTCTGTGCCCTGCTACCCTCCCCCCTTTCACTGCTCGTGACTGGTCCTTCCCCCATCTGCAAAACTAGCCTGGCTCGTCCTCCCTTTCTTCCCGTCTTCGTTCAGCGCCTCCCTGCCTGTCGTGCCCCCTTGACCCAAACCTTCAGCTCCCTTTACTGTGTCCCTCTTGTACTTCTGGTCCTTCTCCTTGCACTTTCCTCCCTCTACCCCCTCCTCCTCCTGCTCTGATGCCCTGCTCCCCCTGTTTTCCTGCATTCCAAGTCCCCACTATTTTTTCTGTTTTCCGGCCCCCGCCTCCTGTCCCCCACTCTCTTTCCATGTCTAACTGCCCCTGTCATGACTACATCACCCCCCTTTTCCTCAAGCAGAAGTAGAGAATTGAAGCAGTTACTGAGCTTAAGGTCCAATCCACCTCCCCACCTTTCTTCCTTCTGTCCAGCACTAGCCATCTGCCTACTTCCCTGAGTATGCCTCCTTTTGGCCCCCCTCTGTGAGGGTCTCCAGATACCTGCCTGCTTCCATGGTAGTGTCCTCCTTTTGGGCCTCCTCTGCAGCCCCAGAGTACTCTCCTGTACTCTTTTCCCTATGCTCCTGCCCCTAGTGCTTGGTGCAACCCCGTGGGACAGTCCCTGCCCT
Source organism: Neoceratodus forsteri (assembly GCA_016271365.2). NCBI lineage: Eukaryota > Metazoa > Chordata > Ceratodontiformes > Ceratodontidae > Neoceratodus > Neoceratodus forsteri. The sequence goes on from CM057459.1 coordinate 1,466,894,240, forward strand.
ATTTTCCAACCATACCCCCCTCCATCTGTCTCCTAATCCCCTCAACCTCCTCCCTGAGCTGTGCCAGCTGGTGGCACAATGGGCAACCCCTGAACTTCCAAGCCCAGTCCAGTATCATGGCTGCCCCACACCCTGCGTACCCCACCACCCTCCCAAAGATGCCGTCCCTAATGACATTTGGTCCCATCCCCCTCCAAGTAGGTTTCCTTGGGTGAACCACTAGGTTTCCTACTAGACCAAGATACTCCCCTACCCACTAATCAGGTCACCCACTAATCCTAGATGCAGCACCACAGTAAACAGGTACCCCCCGTTACTACACAGTAAGCAGCTCACTTAGCTTAAGCTTAAACTAGAAGGTGCCCCCCCTTTCCAGCAGTGAGCTCAACACCACATGCTCTTTTTGCCCTCCTCCAAGTCCTTCTCCAGCCAGTCTTTTTTTTTTTTTTTTTGTGAAGTGCACAGCTCCTTCCCACTTGATTGCGATCCGCCAATGGGATCCTCCCATTTTGGAGTCAGTCTTTCGGCCCTATTCAAAGACTGTTATGATGAGAAAACCTGGTGTAAGGTATGTTATATGTAACTTTTGGTCTATTTTGCAATGGACTTGCATCTTAAAGTTTGCCCAGCAAAGAAAGGGTTTCCAATTTGAAGGACAGCAATTGCACCTGTATCCTGATTTTTGCCAGCGAAGGAGGAAACACTTTCTCACACTCAGAGCTGAGTTTATCCATGCTGGTTTTACAGCAATATTGCAAGCCCCTGCAAAACTAAAAGTAATCTTTCATGGGAAAGATTATTATTTTCTGGATGTAGATGCTGCCCGTAATTTCTATGAAAAGAATGTTGCTTTGCTGACAGAGTTTGTATCGGATTTGGAAGAAGATGAAGAAGATGAGGTGGCAGACATAACTCAGTATGTGCCAGTTAAATAAGAAGAGGCAGTATAGCACAGTGGTCTAAGGCTCTGAGCTACAAATCTGGAGACCTGGGCTTGAATCCCACAGCCCACACGTGCATACTGTGTGACCCTGAGCAAGTCACTTAACTTCCCTGTGCTCCCAGGTTGAACCTGTAAACAAGCTTTCAGCTGGGTAAACAATTGGGGAAAAAAAATAAAGAAATTATGAGACTGCTCTTCCTCTATTTTCTTTTTGGGTGGGAACACTTTCTGATTGATTCCTTTTGATTTAAATTCTAAATGATTCAAGAATATGTGTTAATAAGCAGAAAGGCTTTGGCTAATGAGGACATTTCATTAAAATAGTTTTTTGAAGGGTGATATAGCTTGGAGCATGAAAATGTGAATAAGATTATTATTTTTCTTAATACCACCTCATAGTTAATTGTGTTAAGAAAAGTGTTTCCCATTTAATGCCTCTAAAATTGAAAAATATTTCAGTCCTTATGGATTTTTTTCCCTGAGATGTTTCTTTCTGCATATTGTGTATATAGTTTTTGTTTTTTCTCTCTAATAAAAAAAGTATTAAAAAAATAAAATAATGCAAAACATTATGAGAAGCTTATGTAATCCCCCACAAAATAATTTGGACCGACTCAACTTTAAGCAGAATTGCATGGTGCCAGAAGGCCTGAGAACAGCAGACACAGACATGCGCTTCATTTCATCCTAATTTGGATTTATCAGCATGCCATACCTGTCTCTCAGCCCAGGGAGAGGGAACCAGCCAGCCTTAAGAGAGGTCTTACTAGTTTGTGTCATGGGAAGCCCATAGTACAGGAAGAAAAGAACCCCAAAGCAAAAGCACTGAGGCAAGGTTTACACCAGAGGGTATTGGCCATACAGCCACATTTTAAAGAAAAACTCAGTTGCACATACCCCAGTAATGCAAAGCATCATGGGAAGCATATGCAAACCCCCATGAAAGAATTTGAACTGGCTCAACGTTAAGCAGAATTGCATGATGCCAGAGGGCCTCACAATGCAGTCTGCAAAGGCTGAGAACAAAAGACATAGATACATGTTTCATCAGAACTTGAACTTATCAGCATGCCATATCTGTATCTCAGCCCAGGGAGAGGGAACCAGCCAGCCTTAAGTAAGGTCTTACTAGTTTGGGTCATGGAGAGCCCATAGTAGAGGAAGAAAATAACTACAAAAGAAACGCAGAGTAAATGCACTGAGGCTAAGTTTACCCTGGAGGGTATTGGCCATACAGCCAAATTTTTAAGAACAACACAGTTGCACATACCTCAGTAATGCAAAGCATCATAGGAAGCATATATGCAAATTCCCATAAAGAATTTGGACTGGCTCAACTTTAAGCAGAATTGCATGGTGCCAGAGGGCATCACAATACAGTCAGCAAAGGTGGAGAACAAAAGACACAGACAGGTGTTTCATCCTCATTTGGACTCATCAGTGTGCTATATTTGTCTCTCAACCCAGGGAGAGGGAGCCAGCCAGCCTTAAGGAAGATTTTACTAGTTTGGGCCATGGGGTGTCCATAGTAGATAAAGAAAGGAACCACAAAAGAACCCCACTAAGGTGTCTGCTTTTTACCTTTATCTAGCTCTGATAATAAATGAAATTTATATTAAGCCGTTTCAGTTCTTTCTGATGTGCAGGATACGACATCCCAAAGGAGCAACTGTTATTCTTGTTTGAGATGGATGAGAAATGCCCACGTGGTGAAGTGGAGGGAAAAGAGACTGCACAGCAGAAGAATCATCTTGAAGAAACTCCCAGCAGTAAGTGGGTGGCTAGATAATGAGTTTATATGGGGGCTTCCCAGCTGTTGTTGTGAGGGGGTTAGGAGTAATAAGGAAAACATGTAGAGTTGAAGGAGCCGGGAATACAGGATTACATGGATTTAGTGATTATTTCAGAAAGACATAAATGAGTAAAGCTAAGAATAATTTTTTTAAAGAAATTGACTATTTTAGTAGTGACTATGGAGTGAAACAGAGTTGGTGGGCATGACAGAGGACTGCGTTCATGGGGTCTTCATTGCAGGAGTGGGTGACCAGGCAGGTATATGCATTATAAAAATGTTGTTACTGAGTGAGAAAGGACTAGGGAAATCCAGAGAGGAATGAATTACTATTGTCGTGATGAGACCGAGGTTGGACTGGCCCACCTGGATACCTGGAAATTTCCAGGTGCCCCCTTCCTTCCCCATTGGGTACCCAGCCATCTTCCAAACTCTGACAATCTTTGCATGAATCTTTTAATTGTTATTGCTGTACAGCAGAGCTATGCTGACGTATCACTATTACATAGTAGAAATGGGACTGTGGAAGCACGTGACTGGATACTTGGATTGTGTCCTTCCACAGTGGATTTGAAGGACATGCAGTCCTGTCCATTGACCAAAGTCCCACCCCCTACTGGTGCACGATTTTCCTGCTCTGCACTCACTTTCAGTTCACTTCTGGGTTCGATCACCGTCCCCATATAAATTTTAAAAAGGTGACCGGTAATAAAGAACATTGTCCCTTGCTTTTTTTTCTGTTTCTTTTCTGTTTTTTCATATTAGCTGTACTTTATGCTCCTCCTCCTCCTCCAATGGATGGGCCCCCTTTAGCACTATCCTGTGCCTAGCCCTGTCATCCATGGTCTCCAGTACTTACCCTACCCCTCACCCATCCCTGTCATCCACCATCCCCGGGACTTACCCTATCCTGTGGTCCTCCCTGTATTTTATTCTCCTTCTCCTCCTCCTCCTCCTCCTCTAATGGACTGGTCCCCATCGGCCCTACCCCACACCCAGTCCCATCATCCACCATCCTCAGGACTTACCCTACCCCATGGCCAGCCCTGTTATCCACTGTCCCTGCAACCTACCCTACCCTGTGCCTAGACCCATCATCCACCGTCCCAGGGACTTTCCCTACCCAGCACCTATCCCCATTATCCACTGTTCCCAGGACCTAACCTACCCCACCTCCAGCCCCATCATCCACCATCCACCATCCCCGGGGCCTACCCTATCTCGCGCCCAGCCCCATCATCCACATCCCTGGGACTTACCCTACCCCACACCCAGTCCCATCATCCACCATCCCCGGGGCTTACCCTGTCTCGCGCCCAGCCCCATCATCCACCATTCCTGGGACTTACCCTACCCCACACCCAATCCCATCATCCACTGCTCCCCGGGACTTACCCTGCCCTCACCCAGCCCCATCATCCACAATCCCCAGGACTTACCCTGCCTTGTGCCCAGCCCCATCATCCATCTTACCCAGAACTTACCCTATCTCACACCTAGCCTCATCATCCACATCCCTGGGACTTACCCTACCCCACGCCCAATCCCATCATCCAGTGTTCCCAGGGACTTACTCTACCCCTCACCCAGCCCCATCATCCACAATCCCCAGGACTTACCCTGCCCTGTGCCCAGCCCCATCATCCACCTTACCCGGGACTTACCCTATCTCACACCCAGCCTCATCATCCACTGTCCCTGGGACTTACCCTATCTCACGCCCAGCCCCGTCATCCACCATTCCTGGGACTTACCCTACCTCACACCCAGCCCCATCATCCAGATCCCTGGGACTTACTCTACCCCACGCCCAATCCCATCATCCACCTTACCCGGGATTTACCCTACCCCTCACCCAGCCCCATCATCCACCTTACCCGGGACTTACCCTATCTCGCACCCAGCTTCATCATCCACTGTCCCCAGGACTTACCCTACCTTGTGTTCCTCTCTGGCTTACCCCAGGGTGGGGCCTTTGGGAGAGGGGCCCCCTATTTCCTGATAGATACCGAACTTGGCTCTCAGTGCTGCCATGGGGTCAGTGGTTTGGGGTCTGTGGCACGAGGTAGCCAATATCTTGTTCAGCCCGAGTTTACACATTTTTCCTCCCCTAGGATGCGGGACATGCAGTGACATCAGGGGCACGTATGCTGTCTGCCCTGCCTCCAGTCCCTGCTAGCACTGGCTTTTGGACCTCTGGTTTCCACCAGGGGTTGCATGAGAGCGACAGGAGATTCCCCACCCTCCCCCTGAAGGAGGAGCTTAATCTGTAGGATGCTCAATCCTCCACCCATCTGGCTCACTCTCTGATGCCCAGGCTCACTTCCAAACCCGGGTCATCAACATCGAAAGTGGCAGTGCTGCCACTATGCTATCACTATGCTGGTAGGCCGGTTGTCTTTTTCTTTAACCTGTGAAAAACAAAATGGTCCCTTGTTGACCTGACCCCTGCCACCAAAACCTCCTACGCTCTCATCAACATCCCTGTAATGTTTCCCTGGTGTCTAGTGGCACCCCCTACCCTCCAGTCACTATCCCTGTTATATATCTAATGTTTTCATGGTGTCTAGTGGCAACCCCACCCTCCAGTTGCTGGTTCATATTTGTATAGTGCTTCCCTCGTGTCATGTGGAACCCCCACCCTCCAGTCAGTGGCCCTGTATTTGTGCAGTGTTTCCCTGACATCTGCTGGCACCCCCACCCTCCAGGATCAGGCCCCATATTTATATAATGTTTCCCAAGGGAAAGTGACACTAAATCAGTACCACAACACTTTATATAGTGTCACTCCTCAAAAGCCATGGAGAAAGTGACACAAGCAGTGCCACACACTCTATATACTATCACTCCCCAAAGGCCAAGGGGAAAGTGACACTTAACCAGTACCACAACACACTATATACTGTCACTCCTCTAAGGCCATGGGGAAAGTGACACTTAATCAGCACCACCACACTCTGAATACTGTCACTCCCCAGAAGTCACAGGAAAAGTGACAGTCAGTATCACAACACTTTGTATAATCTCACTCCCCAAAGACCATGGGGAAAGTGACACTTAAATCAGTACCATAAAACGCTATATACTGTCACTTCCCAAAGGCCATGGGGAAAGTGACACTTAATCAGTACCACACAACTCTATATACTGACATTCCCCAAGGGTCAGGGGAAAGTGACACTTAATCACTGCCACAACACTCTATAAACTGTCACTGCCCAAAGGCCATGGGGAAAGTGACACTTAACCAGTACCACAACACTCTATATAATGTCACTCCTCTAAGGCCACAGGGCAAGTAAAACTTTATCAGTGCCTCAAGAAATGATATAATGCGATTCCCCAAAGGCCACAGAGAAAGTGACACTTAGTACCACAACGCTCTATATACTGCTACTTCCCAAAGGCCACAGGGAAAAGACACTTAATCAGTGCCACAACAATCTGTATACTGTCACTCTCCATAGGCGAGGTGGAAAATGACACTTAATCACTGCCATGACATTCAATATACTGTCACTCCCCAAAGGCCACAGGGAAAGTGACAATCAGTGTCAGAACACTCTATATACTGTCACTCCCCAGAAGTCACAGGGAAAGTGACAGACAGTAACACAATACTCTATATAATCTCACTCCCCAAAGACCACGGGCAAAGTGACACTTAATCAGTGCCACAACACACTATATAATGCCATTCCCCAAAGACGACTGGGAAAGTGACACTTAATCAATACCACAAAACTCTTTATATTGTCATGCCACAAAGGCCATGGGGAAAGTGACACTTAATCAGTACCCCAACACTTTATTTACTGTCACTCCTCAAAGGCCACAGGGAAAGTGACAGTTAATCAGTACCACAATGCTCTATTTTATTTTATTTTATTTTATTTAAACAGCAGTTTGGAAAACCTTTGATCTCTATATTATTTATTTATTTATTTATTCTATATACTGTCAGTCCCCAAATGCTATGGGGAAAGTGACACTTAATTATTACCACATTATGTATACTGACACTCCCCAAAGGCCATGGGGAAAGTGACAGTCAGTACCACAACACACTATATGCTGTCACTCCCCAAAGGCCATCGGCAAAGTGACTCTTAATCAGTACCACAAAACTCTATATATTGTCATTCCCCAAAGGCCATGGGGAAAGTGACACTTAACCAGTACCACAACACTCTGTATACTAACACTCTCCAAAGGCCATGGGGAAAGTGACAATTGGCACCACAATACTCTATATACTGTCACTCCCCAAAGGTAATGGAGAAAGTGACATTAAATCAGTGCCACAACACTCTATATACTGTCACTCCTCTATGGCCACGTGGAATGTGACAATCAGTGCCACAAAACACTATATAATGCCATTCCCCAAAGGCCACGGTGAAAGTGACACTTAGCCAGTACCACAACACTCTATATTATTTATTTAGTTTTTGTTGGCCGGGTAAGTGCACTAGACAAATCCTGCCTATTTTCAGGCATGACCCGGGGGAAGGGGGATACAGATGAATGCCAACTGACCTTGAACCAGATTAAGCTGTTGGTGGTATTTTTTTTAGTGAATGAGGGAAATTTGGCCAGGACACGGGGGAAATTCCCCTACTCTTTTCGATAAGTGCCATGGGATCTTTAACATCCACCTGAACTACCACCAATACAGGCAGATGGGACCTTGGTTTAACGTCTCATCCGAAAGACGGCACCTCAGAAGTGCAGCACCCCTCTCGTGCTGCACTACAGTGTCAGTACTGGGACATTAACCCAAGTGCCAGATGTGGGAACTGAACCCACAGCCCTCTGATCTCCCAGCCTCAGAGGCGAGTGTGCTACTTACTGAGCCACTGACACTGACATACACTTAATCAGTGCCACCACACTATGTATACTGTCACTCTGCAAGGGCCATGTGGAAAGACACTTCATGAGTGCCACAACACTCAATATATTGTCACTCTCCAGAAGTCAGAGGGAAAGTGGCACAGTACCACAACACTCTGTATAATCTCACTCCCCAGAGATATATAATGCCATTCCCCAAAGGCCACCAGAAAGTGACACTTAATCAGTGCCACAAGACTCAATATACTTTCACTCCCCAAAGGCCATGGAAAAAGTAACAATCTGTGGCAGAACACTCGATATACTGTCACTCCCCAGACATCGCAGGGAAAGTGACAGTCAGTACCACAACACTCTTTATAATCTCACTCCCCAAAGACCACAGGAAAAGTGACACATAATCAGTGCCACGACATTCTGTATACTGTCACTTTCCAAAGACCATGAGGAAAGTGACAGTCAGCACCACAAAACTCTATAGACTGTCACTCCCCAGAAGTCACAGCAAAAGTGACAGTCAGTACCACAACACTCTATACAATCTCACTCCCCAAAGACCGTGGGGAAAGTGACACTTAATCAGTACCACAACACACTATATGCTGACACTCTCCAAGGGCCATGGGGAAAGTGATATTTAATCAGTACCACAAAACTCTATATATTCTCATTCCTCAAAGGCCACGAGGAAAGTGACACTAAATCAGTACCACAACACTCAATATACTGTACCTCCCCAAAGGTCATGGAGAAAGTGACACTTAATCAGTACCACAGCACTCAGTTTACTGTCACTCCTCAAAGGCCATGGGGAAAGCGACAGTTAATCAGTACCAAGACATTCTATATACTGTCGCTCCTCTAAGGCCACTGGGAAAGTGACACTTAATCAGTGCCACAACAAACTACATAATTCCATTCCCCAAAGGCCACAGGGAAAATGACACTTAGTACCACAACACTCTATATACTGTCACTCTCCAAAGGCCATGAGAAAGTAATACATGATCAATACCACAACACACTATAAACTGTCATTCCCCAGAGACCACAGGGAAAGTGACACTTAATCAGTACCAAAACACTGTATACTATCACTCCCCAAAGACTACAGGGAAAGTGACAATCAGTGCCACAACACGCTATGTACTGTCACTCCCAAAAGGCCATGGGGAAAGTGACACTTAGTCAGCAGCACAAAATCCTGTATACTCATTCCCCAAAGGCTACAGGAAAAGTGACCCTTAATCAGTGCCACAACATTCTATATACCATCACTCCCCAAAGGCCATGGGGAAAGTGTCACTTAATCAATGCCACCACACTCTGTATACTGTCACTCCACAAAACCATGTGGAAAATGACACTTAATCAGTACCACCACACTCTATGTACTATTACTCCCCAGAAGTCAGAGGGAAAGTGACAATCTGTACCACAACACTATATATACTCTCACTCCCTAAAGGCCATATGGAAAGTGACACTTAATCAGTGCCACAACACTCTATATATTGCTATCCCCAAAAGCCATGGGGAAAGTGACACAATCAGTGCAACAACACTATATATACTCTTACTGTCCAAAGGCCATGGGGAAAGTGACAGTCAGTGCCACAACACTCTATATGTTGTCATTCCTCAAAAGCCATAAGGAAAGTGACACTTAATCAGTGCCACAACACTCTATATACTGTCACTCCCCAAAGGCCATGTAGAATGGTACACTTAATCAGTGCCATAACACTATATATACTGTCACTCCCCAAAGGCCATGTAGAACGGTACACTTAATCAGTGCCACAACACTATATATACTGTCACTCCCAAAAGGCCAAGAGGAAAATAAGAATTAATTCATACCAGAACACTATAGGAGGCAGTATAGCACAGCAGGTAAGGCTCTGAGCTGCAAACATGGAGACCAGGGTTTCAGTCCTACAGCCCCAACTTGCATACTATGTGACCCTGAGCAATTCACTTAACTTCTTTGTGGTCCCAGGTTGCACCTGGAAGCAAGCTTTCAGCTTGGTGTTTCTCTCCTGGAAAAGGGAAAAAAAGTGGATATATATATATATATATATATATATATACTGTGTGTGTGTGTGTGTGTGTGTGTGTGTAGAGATACACACACACACATGTATATGTATATGTGTGTGTGTGTGTGTGTGTGTATATGTATATATATATATATATATATATATAGAGGCAAAAAACTCCGTTTAATGCATCAGTTAGGGTTGTTCCACAGCGACAAAAGTGAGGAAATTCGGTGTTAGGGTTGAAAGCCCACCTTGGACCCCTCCAGCCCAACCCCCCAACCAGCACTGGGGTGCGCGTTGGAGTCGTTGGCCCCAACTCTCTCCCCATCACATGTGTAAAGAAGCTGAGGAATAGGAGAATGGGGTGAGAGTTAGGACCAACGATCCCAACGCGCACCCCAATGCCAGTTGGAGGGTGGGCTGGAGGGGTGCAAGGGGGGCTTTCAACCCTAACACCGAATTTCCTCACTTTTGTCGCTGTGGAACAACCCTAACTGATGCATTAAACAGAGTTTTTTGCCTCTAATTTCCCTTCTTTTTGAGAATGATGACGAGAAATAGTGAATGTAATGCGACGGTCCTGCCACGTGATGTCTTGTGACATAGTAACAGGAACAGCAACGCAAACAGAAATGCGAACAGTGGCGCACATGGTAACGTAAAAGGAAATGGTAAAGGAAACGTTAATAGAAACGCAAGCGCAAAGTGACACTGAAGCGAACAGTGACACAAACCGACATTGAGGAGCGTATGAAAATGCAACTGGCAACATGAACAGTGATGGCAGTGGTGTTTTAAATGGAAATGTTAAGTGTCACAGGAAAAGGAACGCGAAAGGGAACAGAAACGGAAACGCGAGCACAAGCGCACATGTAAACGCAAACCGTGACGCGCACAGGCATGGTACCGTAATTGTAAATGCAAATGGTAAAGTTAACATGAAGAATAACGCCAAAGGAAACAGAAACGAAAACGGGAGCAGACACGCGTATGGAAACGCAAACCAAAACGTGCACGGGCACAGTACTGCAATTGTAAATGCAAACGGTAATGGTAAGAGCAACAGTAACAGCAAGGGAAACAGAAACGCAAAAGGAAATGCAAGTGGATATGGAAACGCAAACCATAATGCGCACGGGCATAGTAACGCAATTGCAAACGCAAATGGTAACAGTAACAGCAAGGAAGATGCAAAACGAAAGAGAAACGCAAACGCAAAAGAAAGGGCTGTCAGAAACGCAAATAGCAATGCGCGTGGTGGCGTAAACAGAAACAGTAGTGGAAGTGCAAATGGCAACAGTAAGGAAAATGCAAGCGCAAATGAGAACGCAAAGGGTAACGCACGCGGTGGCGTACACGGTAGCAGAAACGGGGACAGAAACGCAAGTGGAAACAGTAACTGTAACAGTAACGGAAGCACATATCCTGTTTTTGCCAAACAGGTGCACAGAGAAACACAAAGAATGTATGCATTGTAATGGGCATGGAAGCTTAAAACGAGCATTGGAAGTACTTAATTGCTAATATCTCAGCAACCGCACGACATAGAAAAAAATTTAAATGTTCCAAAAATCATGATTTTCCTGGCTACGTTTCTGTATTGCATAGCCCAAAGGGCTATGCAGCTCGCAACTAAAAATCCATATCTCGCATCGTTTTCGAGATACGAGCCCCGAAAGGCGCGGCGTACACCACCATGTTAGTCTATGGGAAAAAATGTCAACTGCGGAGTACCGTAACTTGGCAACCGTGCAATATTTTTTTCTCCAAACCACCAAAAGGCACATCTGTGAGATGTTGGCTGCCTTCCCTCCAAATTTCAGTTCAAAAGACCAAACTGTTCTTTCGCAGCAGGGTGGCAAAGAATTGCTGTCATTTTGGCCAATCTGAAAAAGTAGTGTCGCAATTTGCGGCAATTTTTGCAAAATTTTGCGAAAGTGTCGTGCGTGTGACACTACTTTGCAACACTACTGGTTTGAGAAATTTGAAAAACATATTTCTGGGGTGTTTTACGCCAAAATAAAGACATAGCTAGCATCCTCAGGGTCCGACTAGGTGAACACAAAAAGAATTGTGTCCCTAGAGGGTCCCAAATTTAAATGCAAAGCATTTTTCTGATCACCAACTGAAAACAAAATCGCGGATTTGCGACACTACTAGGGTCATTTGCAACACTAAAAAGTGCATTTGCGAAAGTGTCGTGTTTTTTGTTAACTTTTCCCATAGACTTATAATGGGAACTTGTTTTTTGAATAACTTTTGAACCGTTTAATATTTTTTCACCAAATCTTCAAAAGGCACATCGGGGACCCCGGCTGCATGTTCCCTGAAGTTTTTGGACCAGTCGCGCAAACCATGCGACCTGTAGGTGAGAGCAAAGAAATCGCAAAAAAGCGTAATTGTGTAATTCGTTGTCACTTAATAACTCCGCAGCCGTATATCCGACCGGTACAAAACTTGGCACATCCGAAGATCTACCATGCCCAATTATGCATGCAAATCCGTTGAACGTTGGCAAAGTTATTCAGGTGCAATATTTGACCCTTTAACCTTGAAATTGCTACTCAACCCTAAATATGGTAGCACTACCGTGATACCACTATATATATAGGCAGTATAGTGCAGTGGTTTAAAGCTCTGAGCTGCAAATTTGCTGACATCCAGCAGACCAGACCTGGGTTTGAATCCCACATCTTCCGCTTACATACTGTGTGAACCTGATCAAGTCCCTTAACTTCCCTGTGCTCCCAGGTTGCACCTGTAAAAAAGCTTTCAGCTTAGTGTGCTACTCCTGGTTAAACAACTAAAAAAAAAAAAAAAAAATACACACATATATACCTGTCGTGGGTTGAGATAGCAATGATCAGATAAAACACAGTCAATTCAGGTACACCACATCAAAAGATGTGATTAGATTTATTAAAAAAAATAAGGATAAACAAGTACAAAGAAATAACTGTTTCAATAATAATAAAAAGAAAACAATCAAAATGGTACAGCTCAGGGAATAATGAAGGCTAATTCCCTAACATATGCCTGTGCAAGGTCTCTGTTCAGAGAACCTACTCAGGAGATGTGTGCAAGTCTCCTCCCAAACTACATCTGATCTTTGGATCTGAGGTCCTGGGTTAAATAGCACCCATAAGGAACATATCAGTCCCCCTAATAATCTCTCCAAAGTTTTATTTCAATAGGATATCTGTCTATACATGTAATAAACTATGCTTGCGATTAGGCATTCAAAATCGGAATAATGCCATTTAATAGGACCCAACATAATACACATTTCCATAATTCTTATCTTATTGAAAAAGGGGCTCTAATGAACCCAGACTCCGCCTTCTTTTTAGGGAGTGACAGCTAGGTTTCATAAAAATATGGCATAGAGGGTGTTGCTAACTCCCTATAGGAGACTGCACCCTGTACCCTGCTAGAAGGTTCCTGCTGATTGGAACAGGCTTAGTTCTCACAACCATCTCAAACTGTAGAACCACAGGTAAAACAACTCACTATTCCTTTTATTTCTGCATAATTTACTTTTATTTCCAGCTATCTAAGCAATGTCTACAGTACAGCACTAAACACCTGCTGCAAAGAATTATCTTAAGGGAAGGGTTTATCCGTACCCTCCGGTTTATTCTCTGTTATAAACAAACAAAAATCCTTGCAGGCATTAACACAACCGTTGTGTTTTATTGTGCTATTTTTCTACTTGTTTTAATATTCAGTATTTCAAAAATTACAGCATGAGATAGGGGATGTTTCATGAACAGACCACTGGAACACAGGCTCCTGTAAGACTTTTAGGAAATATTACAGAGTTATTTAAGGGTAACAGTAGGTGGCCAATCCCTGCTACCTACACAAAGAGAGAGACTGGCAGTAAAGAAGTGCTGTTGTGCAACAGACTGTATTGGGGGGGGGGGGGTGTAAGAAAAAGAGGAAAAAGGTGTAGTAAAGAGATTATTCTAGTAGTGAACCATAAGCTTCTGTTATCGCTATCTACCACACTGCCGCTCCCAAAAGGTCACGGGAAAGTGATACATGATCAGTAACACAACACACTATATATAATGTCACTCCCCAAAGACCACGGGGAAAATGACACTTAATCTCTATCACAACATAGAGGATAATGGCTGGGGATCAGGTGATAACCACACTGTAATCACCTCGAGTGGTTGCTAGGGCAACATGGTAAACCTCGAGAGCGCAGCTCGAGAGGTTTACTGTAGCCCTAGCAACCACGAGAGGTGATTTCAGCGTGGTTGTCACCCGATCACCAGCCATCATCTTTTATAGTGTATGGTCAAAAAAAAACACTGTTTGCATTCCATGTGTGAGAATTATGGAACTCTGGTGAATTCTTTTTTGTTATGCCACTGTTCGGAAGTTCTGAAGTGTGGTTAACAACTTTTAAAATTCTAAACAGTGCATAACAAAGCTGTGTAACTGCTGATTATGGTGGTTAATAGGCACTTACCATACATTATACACTATATACTGTCAGTTCCTAAATGCCACAGGGAAAGTGACATTTAATCAGTGCCACAACATGCTGTATACTGTCACTGCCTAAAGGTCACATGGAAAATGACAATTAGTGCCACAACACTCTATATACTGTCTCCTCAAAGGCCACAAGGAAAGGGACACTTAACCAGTACCCCAACACTATATACTGTCACTCCCCAGAAGTCACAGGGAAAGTGACAATCAGTACCACAACACTCTATATACTCTCACTCACCAAAGACCACGGGGAAAGTGACACTTAATCAGTGCCACAACGCTCCTATATACTGTCACTCTCCAAAGGCCATGGGGAAAGTGACACTTAATCAGTGCCACAACACTCTATATATACTGTCACTCCTCAAAGGCCACAAGGAAAGTGACAGTTAATCAATACCACAACACTATAGGAGGCAATATAGCACAGTGGTGTAAGGCTCTGAGCTGCAAATCTGGAGAACTGGGTTTGAATCCCACAGCCCCCATTTGCATACTGTGTGACCCTGAGCAATTCACTTAACTTCTTTGTGCTCCCAGGATGCACCTGGAAACAAGGTTTCAGCTTAGTGTGTCTCTCCTGGTAAATATATAGATATGTATAATCATAGCAAAAAACTGCATTTAATGCATCATTTAGGGAAAGATGGGGGTGCGGGGTGTGTGTGGGGGTAGTTAGGGGCTCAACCCTAATGTTTCATTTCCTTACTTACTTTACTGTAACCCTAAATGACGCATTAAATGCTGTTTTTTACTATGAATTTCCTTACTTTTTGAAAAAGTGTAATATAACTACAAAAAAACATGCATTGGTGGCCCTGCGCTCCCACCAACTTGCCCATGTTTTCATAATAGCATAATATAAGTAGTAAAACACATATATTGGTGGGAGCGCGGGGCCCACATTGCCCATTACTGCATAAGAATAGACATCTAGCATAATTTTTGAGCTTTCCTATGCATTATAATGGGATGTCCTTGTGCACCAAAAAATGTTATCGCAATTGTTTTCACAGTGCACATATAAAGTTTCCCATTGACTATAATGGGAGACAAAAAATGCATACATTTTGAACGGAACAAGATTTTTTCATGAAATCTTCAAAAGGAACCAGTGCAACCCAGGACCCATGCAGACAACCAAATTCAGACCCACTGAAATTCATTCTTTAGTGCATTATGGGTGGACAAAGAAAATGGAACGTTGGAGATTTTTCACTTTTTGAACGCACCACAATTTCGCAACTGTACATCCCACCGACATGAAAATTTCCAGATCTGGAAATCTATGATAAATCTTTCCACATTCCAAATGTCAGGCAAATCACACAAATGGCTGAAAAGTGAGTCATTTAGAGCATCTAAGAGCAATACCAGGATGTTTGTAGCAACTCTGTAGTGTGCACTGGGGCCGTTTTGTTTCGGTCCCGCTACCGCTCTACCTGTTTTATGTGGGCCTTCTGTTTTTGTTTTTCAAGCACCTTATTCCTTACCTGGACTTATCCAGAGGCGTTTTATTGCTGTTTTCTGCTGTTTGTCCTGTCCTGCTTTGGTCTAGGCTGACCTGGAATGGGAAATGTGAAGTCATGAGGGGAAAGGTTGTGGAGAAAAGGCAGACTGTTGAGGGAAATGGACCGTGGATTAAGCTGCCAGTCAAAGGCCCTGAAATGGCGTTTGGTAGGCACAGGAGATTGGATCATCCTGGTATAGTTTTGCAGGTAGTCCTGACCCTGTGGGGAGTCTGGTGGCTGAGGCTCGTGGCTGCATGGGGAACTGGGCTTAGGTTTAGTTGCATAGCCAGCCGACCGGGCCAACGGTCCTCTTCGGTTTCTCCCGGGGGGGCCAACTGGTGGGTTGGCATCAGCGGGGATCCATAGTGACAGCTGCGGGCATTTTCAGCCGCGGTCCCCCATGTAATTTTTTTGGCCCCCGCTCCTGCACTAATCTGACTCTGAGAAGAGGACTCCTGCTTTAAATCTATCCAGCTTGGTTATGGTCAGACTTTTAATTTTACTATTTGCTTTGCTGATCCTCATCTTGGAAGGCAGTGAGAGTGCCTGTGTTTCTTTTGTCAGACTCCCCATGTAGTGAGAGTGCCTGGGGACTGAAAAATCATTTGGGACACTGACTTTAATTCTGCTCAGGTAGTGAGAGTACCTGTGCTTCGTTGGCCTTCCTAGTTTGTGAGATGGCCTCAGGGGGCTGAAGATTTTTATCTTTTTTTGTTTGATTTATTCCACACCTTTGGATTTACAGTAAGTTACAGTTTCAGTTCAAGGAATTTTGTTGTTCATTTTATGACTGGTTTTCTTTAAGCTGACCCAATTGCTGCCCTGGACTCTGAGACTGAGTA
Source organism: Neoceratodus forsteri (assembly GCA_016271365.2). Classification (NCBI taxonomy): domain Eukaryota; kingdom Metazoa; phylum Chordata; order Ceratodontiformes; family Ceratodontidae; genus Neoceratodus; species Neoceratodus forsteri. Next base: position 1,466,910,742 of record CM057459.1, read on the forward strand.
GCTTATATTTTAGATTCAGTTTGTATGTTTTATGTTATGGGGGGTGATTGAGGGTATTTATATTGTTTGATTTATATGTTTGAAGTTTTTAACCTGTCAGTATTAGAGAGAAGAAAAGATTCTGATAGGGGTTTCATTTATTTTAAGCTTTATGGATGGTTGTTTAATTGTTTTGAGGATTTTATTTTGATTCTCCCCAAGTGAGAGTTGTGGGAGTATCTTACTGTATTTATTTTGGGTTTGTTTTAGTTAATTAGTTGAGGTTTTTGTTTTTTGTTGGCCTGGTTTAGCTTTGTTGATTGAGGTTAACATTATGTGTTGGAGGCCTGCCCCCACGGCTGTGCGCTATTCACTCTCTACCCTTCGTGCCCTCTGACCTTTTATTTCTCCCCATTGCAGTTTTCAACTTACCTGTGCTGTAGAGCACTGGGTGTTGCCTGCCAGGGGAGGAAGGGGGCCGGGGGGGTGCAGATGGTGGGGGGTGAATGAGTGGGGACATCGCATCAGGGTTATTAGGCGCAGAAGATGCCCTGGGGTGAAATGGAACCTAGAACATGGTCCCCCATGTCTTGTTTCCACACCCAAGGGCAGCACCAATATTGGTGGGCAGGTAGCTCAACTGCCCCGGAAGCCCGCCCAACTTGAGCGGTGTTATGCAATGCCAGATCCATTAAAAACAAGACTGCAATTATTGCAGACCTTGTTGGCACAGTGGATCTGGCTTGCATCACCAGGACCTGGCTGGATGAGAATGCTGGCCCCATGCTGGATGCTGCAATTCCAGCCGGGTACTCGGTGATACACCGCCCGAGACTGGACTGTGGGGTTGCTGTCTGTTTCAAGGCTAAATTGGGCCTCATGAGTGTACCAGTTGAGGAGACTGGGTCAGTTGAGCCCACTGTAGTAGCAGATGTAGGTTGTAGGATCACCCTCATCTACCGTCTATCCGGGGATGAGAAGCGTTTCCTTCAGGAAGTAGTGGACTTCATGGTCAACATGGCATTTGAGTCACCCAGGCTGATGGTCCTGGGCGACTTCAGTGCCTGGGTCAAGGACGAACTCTTGCAATTTGGACAACACTTCCTCCAGTTGATGACATCACTGGGTCTTACATAGATTGTTACCTTTGCTACTCTCAAACATGGTCACTCTCTTGACCTAGTCTTCCTCCTTGGGATCGAAGCCTTCAACTTGGGGGTGGAACCTGTCAGAGGATCCAATCACTACACCATGGGGTTCAGTTTCCATGCACCACCCCTTGAAGGCTTACCCCTGTGGAGATGGTCAGGTACCACCCTTTCTGAGATGTAAGCTCGGAAGGCCTGGCGGTGGTGCTTGACCTATTGGTGCTTCCTGGGGCAAGTAGTAGTGCAGAAGCCTTGGTACTGGCCTTTAGCAAGGCCATTTCCACAGCTTTGGACGTTATTGCTCCTGTCCGTGTTTATCCTCTCCCACTTCACTCTCAGTCCCCTTGGTTTGATGGGACCTTGAGGGAGATGCGGCGACTAGGATGAAGGTTAGAGCATTGCTGGTGGAAATCCACCCTGGAGGCTGACCATCTTAGATTGATGGAATATTATCAAGTCTATCAATTTGCAATCTCCCATAAAAAGGTAGAGTTCCTGTTCGGGGAGATTGCGGCTGCTCAGAACCGACCTGCTCAGCTCTTTTTGAACTGTAGACAGACTGTGCAACCCGGCCCACCTGCAGATTCAAAGAGCTTTTTCACAGTGGAATGTGATCAGTTCACTTGCTTCTTTGTGGATACTGTGGCTGACATCAGGGCCGGGCTTCATCCAGCACACTGTATGGGAGACGCTACCGATCGGTGCTCTGTCACTTTCCCTCACTTTTCCTGTAGTACCTTCGACTGGCCAGGGTTCATCGATGTCGTGTGGATTGTCCAGGGTATGCGCCCTATGTGCTGTAGTTTAGACCCGGGCCCAATCACCCTGATTATGGATTGTTGCGATATCATTGGCCTAGTCTTAGCATGGATAGTCTGGTGCTCCCTTGAGTTGGGTGAGTTCTCTAGCTCCCTGAAGGAGGCAGTGGTGACACCCCTCCTGAAGAAAGCTTCTCTGGACTCAGGAGGCCCTGCTAACTACAGACCAATCTCTAACTTTCCCTTCGTGAGGAAGGTGATTGAGAAAGTAGTGGCTTTACAACTGGAGAATCATTTGACCATCCCTGTCATCTATGAACCTCTCCAATCCAGTTTCTGAAAGAGGCATAGTACCGAGACTGCACTGGTTCAGGTGCTCAGTGATCTGATGATGAGAGATCAGCAGAAACATTCCATCTTGGTTCTGCTTGATCTCTCATTGGCATTTGACACTGTGGACCATGGGATTCTTCTCGAATGCCTGAGGTTCATCTGTGGCCTGTCTGGTACAGACCTCAGGTGGTTTAAATCTTTCCTCACTGGCAGAACTCAGAGGGTGGTGTCGGGGATTTATTCCTCTGACCCAGTATCTCTGTCATGTGGGGTCCCTTGGGGTTTGATATTGTCCCCCATATTGTTTGCAGTGTACATGCTGCCCCTTGGAGACATTGTAAGATGGTATGGCTGAGGTTTCACTGCTGTGCTGATGATACCCAGCTGTACCTGTCTTTTGCACCTGACCAGGATAGAGCTCTCACGGTATTCAATAACTGCCTCACTGAAATCCAGGGTTGGATGAATTCCAGCTGGTTAAAGTTGAACTCTGAAAAGACTAAGGTGATGGTCATGGACCCAGGTCACTGGATAGAGGGGTCGGGAGTGGGTTTGCCTTTGGGACTTTTCCTGGGAGGCTCCCAGCTTCTTACCTCTGAATGGGTGCGAGACTTGGGGGTGATTTTTGATGATGGGCTGACACTGCAATTGCAGGTGTTGGGTCGTCAAATTCTCTTTTCATCATCTCAGGAATATCTCCAGAGTCAAGCACCTAGTTCTGTCTGGTGATCTTCCTACACACTGGTCCACACCTTTGTGACCTCATGCCTTGATTATTTGCAACTCCCTTTATCTAGGGCTACCTGAGGTTGATATCTGCCACTTGCAGCTGGTGCAGAACGCTGCAGCCTGGTTGTTATCAGGAACTCCCCAGACTTGTCACATCCCTCTAGTGCTGCAAGAACTGCACTGGCTGCCAGTTCAGTGGCAGATCACCTTTAAAGTCAGACTTCTGACTTATAAAGCCCTGCACGGAAAGGGCCCAGACTACCTTAAAGAGCTTCTGGTTCCTTACTGCCCTGGACGATTGCTCCACATGTCTGATGAGGGGTTGCTAGAGATTCCAAGGGTATCCTTGAAATCTTTGGGGGCCCATGCATTTATGTAAGTGGCCCCAGCCCTTTGGAATTCTCTACCCCGTCAGCTTCGGGAGTGCACGACTGTGGAGCATTTTAAACAGGCCCTAAAAACCCATTTATGGCACCTAGCCTACCTTGTCTGATTTTATCAAGGCTATGAATTATATGTAATCTGTATTTTAACTGTGCTTTTAATACTCTGTTTTATCTTTTAATGTTAAGGCACCTTGATTTTTTGAAAGGCATGATACAAATAAAGTTATTAATATTATTATTATTATTAAAAGTTATAAATGTGTAAAAAATGAAATTTCCAAACTTTGTAGTGGTGTTATTATGGGCCTGTTTAATATTCACACACCAAACCACTGAAAGGCACATCCTTGGCAGTAGGGCTCCCTGAAAATTTCAGGGCAAGAGCACAATCCACCTTGCCTCAATTAAGTGACAAAGAAAAGAAACAGATAGGAAAAATCTCCTATCTCAATAATGGAGATGTGATCGCGATCAAAAAAATGTAATTGCGATCATACAAAGTGTTTTCGCAGCAAAAAAAATGTCACAATAAATGCATTGGAACCACCACCAAAACACAAATCTGTGGGACTAGGACTTGGCACCCTCCAAATATGGGCCCAGTAGCACAACACACTGGCACAATGGAGTGACAGAGAAAGTAATACCAGGGACAATGTTGTGCAGAAATGTTGCTGCAGGAACAAAAATGTTGCCACGGCAAAAAAATGTGTTCAAGCTTTCCTATACCTTATAATGGGATGTTGTCTCAATCATACTGTCCTTCTGGTGGTAGTTCAGGTGGATGTTAAAGATCCCATGTCACTTCTCGAAAAGAGTAGGTAATTTCCCCGGTGCCCTGGCCAAAATTTCCCTCCATTCACTAGAAATACCACCAACAGCTTAATCTGGTTCAAGGTCAGTTGGCATTCATCTGTATTCCCCTTCCCTGGGTCATTCCTGAAAATAGGCAGAATTTGTCTAGTGCACTTACCTGGTCAACAAAAACTAAATAAATAAATAAAATGTTAACTGTTTTCATTGCAAACAAATGTTGCGATAAAAGCATTGGAAACACCACCAAAACACACATCTGTGGCACCAGGACTAGGCAATCTGCAAATATGGGCCCAGGAGCACAATACACTGGCACAATGGAGTGACAGATAAAGAAACACCAGGGACAGTGTTGTGCAGAAATGTTGTCGCGGGAACAAAAATGTTGCTGAGGCAACAAAATGTGTTTGAGCTTTCCTATACCTTATAATGGGATGTTGTCGCACATCAAAAAATCTGATCACGATTGTTTTCACAGTGCACATATATATTTTCCCATTGACTATAATAGGAGACAAAAAAATGGCATAACTTTTTAACAGAACAAGATTTTTTCACAAAAGTTTCAAATGGCACCAGTGCAGCCCAGGACTCATGCATATAACCCAGTTTGAACCCACTGAAATCCATTCGTCAGTGCCCTATGGGTGGAGAAAGTAATTGCAACATAGAGGATTACCACTTTTTGGGGCATGCTACGATTCCACAACTGTATATCCCACTGACACGAGAATGTTCACAGCTGAAGATCTATGATACATCTTTCTACAGTCCAAATTACACAAATGGTTCAAAAGTTATTAAAGTGCAAAAAATGAAATTTTCAAATTTTGCAGTGGCGTAACTACAGGCCTCTTTAATTTTTACGCACTGATCCACTGAAACACACAATCATGGCACTATGGCTTCCTACCCTAACAATTTCAGGCCAATAGAACTATCCATAATCCAATGGGAAAAACATCAAATATATAATTGAATATCTGTGCAATTAATTTCCCAACACCTAAACAGCATAATTCACACAGGACATCCCTCAGCACCCTACAAATTTCAAGTAAAAAGACCAAACCGTTCCTGAGATATGCAAATTTAAGGTTTTTAAACCTTTAAAAATTCTTCTTTCGCAAGAAAATCTTCGGCCGCGAACTTCAGCCACGACCTGACAAAATCTTTGGCCAGAAGCGGCCATCTGGTCATCCCAGTTTGAGCCATCTGGTCTTCCCCATGGACTTCTAGTTGAGAAAATCTGACTAGCTGGTCATCCCCTCGCGAAGAAGCTCTAGAATGAAAAAATTCTGGCGGATGTATAAATTTGCAGCTCATGTAAGAAGATCGTTAGCGAGCCAGAAAACAAGAATTTAAATGTTTAAAACTCTATTCTTTGACTAAACTGAAGCATACCAATGGCATGGTTCAATAGAGGAGGTCCCCCTGAGCAAAACCCATGCCTCATTTGCCCCAGAAAACACCTGTGAAGAAAACTACAACTTTTTTTCCGACCGAAAAGTAAAAACAAAGTGAAGGACCTCGCGGCTGAAAAATTTCTGGTGGCTGAAAATTTTTAAGCCATGAGCCTGGAAATTCTTTGACCGCGAGAGAAGACCAGATGGCCAGAACCCCATTTTTCTTTTGCAAATTATACATATACATTTTCCCATAAGGTTGTAATGGGAACCTCAAACTTGAATAAGTTTTGAAAGGATTAATATTTTCTCACCAAACAAAAACTGGCATGTTCCTTGACTCAACCACTTTCTACTTCCCATGTTTTGGACCAATCAACCACATGGTGGCTGAGCAGCACCACAGGCAGAAAACTCACAAACCTGGCGAAAAGTGCATTTTTTGGCACTTCACTGCTCAAATAACTTATGTCTGACTGAAATGCAAATTGGTAAATGAAGAGATCTACCATACCAGACCATGTATTCCACATTTCGTGCAAATCCATTGAACGGTTGCAAAGTTATTGATGTACAAAATTTGAGGTTTAACATTAAAAAGTGCCTACTCAACCCTAAATATAGGGGCATGACTGCACCCCTATAATATATATTCATGACAAAAAACTCAATTAATGCATCAGTTAGGGTTGTCACACAGCAACAGCAGCAGGGAAATTCGGTGTTAGGGTTCAAAACCCTAACTCTGCATTCCCCACCACCACCACACACACACACACACACACACACACACACACACACACACACACACACACGGTAGGGGAAGGACCAAGGCAACACAACCAATCGCACACAACCAGCAGGAGGTCTATACCTTTGTTAGCATAGCAAGTAGGGGAAAAATTCAAGTTCAGGTATCATACAGTATTTCAAAACTTGATTCAGAAGGTTACTTCACCTAAAAGTGAACCAAGCTAGCAGTAGCAAAAACTGTGTACCTCACTTCGTTTTTGACATATGGGTGGCGAAAGGCATGATGGGTGCTGCAATGTTAGCCTATGGGAAATTGCTCAATTTTGGAACAGTGTAATTTAGTCATCCTTAACTATTTTTGCAGCAAAGCAGCAAAAGGCACATCTGTGGGACCACAGCGCGCCACCTTGCAAATTTCAGCCCAAAGTACCCAACCGTTTGCTTGCAGGAGGATGGCAAAGATGTGCAGTTATTAGGAGCATAGTTTCACAAAATACTTTCGCAAACACAAAAGTGTCACAAACAGAAGACATGACACTTTCACATTTGTGAAAGCATGTAAAATGCTTTCGCAAACATGAAAGTGTTGCAAATGTATAGCACAACGCTTTTGCATTTGCGGAAGTATTTTGCAAAAATATTTTTGGGAAATATCCAAAATCCTGTTTTGGAGCTTGTAAAACCCCAAAACAACATATGTGTGGTCTGTGTTGTGTGTTGCTGGCAGCATGGGGCCCAAGATGCCCAGTTGTCCATAGTGATATGTGTTTCACGGAGTGTGGAACTTCGGGATCAGAGTTAGCTGTAATGACCCCATGCCACAACCCGACATCTGTTAGTGTGTGGAGGATGGGAGCATGGGGGTATGGTTTTTGTGGTTTAGATAGTTGTATGTTATTTCTGTTACCTGCGGCTGGTTGTGTGTGATTAGTTGTGTTGCCTTGGTCCTTCCCCTACTTGCATGTATGTGTGTGTGGTAGTGGTGGGGTGGGGGGAATGTGGAGTTAGGGTTTTGAACCCTAACACCGAATTTCCCTGCTTTTGTCGCTGTGTAACAACCCTAACTGATGCATTAATGGAGTTTTTTGGCATGAATTTCCCTTCTTTTTGAGAATGTGAACTATAAATAGTGAATGTTATGTCCTGGTGGGAGCGTGGGCTCTCCAGAAGCTGGCCATTCCATCTTAATCACATGTGTTTCTGGGCCCTGCGCTCCCATGTACAGAGAAGAAGGACGCCATAGTGCAGCCCTGTAGCGTAAGAAAATCTTGTAACAGTGATTTGCCACACAAAGGGTGACAGTAATGCTAATGGTAACGTTAATGGTAGCAGTAATGGTAACGCTGACGGCAGTGGTAACACAAATGCTAATGGTAATGGTAACAGTAATGGTAATGGAAACAGAAAGACAACCGGTAATGCGAACCATAACACAAATGCAAACAGTAACAGTAATGCAAATGGCAATGGAAATGCAAGCGGAAATGGAAAGGCAACTGATAACATGAATGGAAATGCAAATGCAAGTGTGAATAGTAATGGAAATGCAAACGTTACTGGTAATGTTAACAGTAACGGTACCAGAAACGCAGACAGTAATGGTAACTCTAACAGTAATGCTAATGGTAACATTATCGGTAATGCAAACGCAGCCACAAATGGTAATGGTTATGCAAACAGAAATGCAAATGCTAACGGTAATGGAAACAGTAATGGTAACGCTACCATTAATGCTAATGGTAATGGTAACGCAAACAGAAACGGAAATGCAAGCACAAACAGTAACACCAACGCAAATGGTTACAAAAACGATAACAAAACCATAAACACAAATGCAAGCACAAACGGTAACGCAAACGGTTACAAAAATGGTAACGCAAACACTAACACAAATGGTAATTATAATGCACACGCTAATGATAACGCACACGCTAACGGTAATGCTAACGGTGACACAAACGCAAGCAGAAATGTGACCGTCAATGGTAATGGTAGCACAAATGGTAAACGGTGACACAAATGCAAATGGTAACAGATATACAAACGTGAACACAAACGCTAACAGTTACGGTAATGCAAACAAAAATGTAATGGTAAAGGTAATGCAAGTGCAAAAGCAAATGGTAACTGTAACATAAATGCAAAAGCTAATGGTAACAGTGATGCAGACATAAACACAAAAGGTATCAGAAACGCATGCGCAAATGCAAACAGTGACAGAAATGCAAACGGAAACACAAACGGAAATGATAACGCAAACACAAGTGCAAATGCAAAAGGAAACTGTAGTGGTAATAGTAATGGTGACAGGTATGCAAACGGAAACAGTAACGCAAATGGTAATGGAAACACAAGCACAAACATAAACGCAAATGCTAAGGGTAACCATAACGCTAATGTTAACGGAAATGCAAAGTGAAGAGGTAATGGTAACACTAATGGTGACAGAAATACAAACACAAGCACTGATGCTAATGGTAACGGTAACGCTAATGGTGATGCAAACGGAAACGCTAACACAAACGGTAACAGAAATGGAAGCATAAACTTAATTGCAAACACTAATGGTAACGGTAACGCTAACGCACATGCTTTATATCCGAAACAGGTGCATCAAGAAGCACAGTGAATACAAAGAATGTGGGCATAATAGTGGCTCTCGGGCAGGAAAATGAGGACTTGGAATACTAAATTGCTTATATCTCAGGAACCATACAACGTAGAAAAACAATAAACATTTCATATTATTTATGACTTTCCAGGCTAGTTTTGCACTGAGACCCCCAGCAGGGGACTAAGAATTTTTGCGATGAAAGTCCATTATCTCAACTGTTTTCAGATATGGGACCTGGAAAGATGCGGGCGGACACCGTAATGTTATCCTGTGGAAAATCGTCAACTTTGGAGTGCCGTAACATTGGAGCCCTGTGATATTTTGGCACCAAACGGCA